>CM048750.1:42077462-43475796 GCA_026315105.1 Locusta migratoria | reverse complement strand
ACTTAATTTTTGTAGTTAGCAGTATAACGTTTACGCTGTCGATATATTAAATATCGACCGCGCTTACGTTGGACAGTAATTGAGTAAATAAATATTAGAAGCCGACACTCTCGATAACAAATAACATATCGATTGTGTTTGCTTCAAGTTTTAATAAAGAAATAATAAAAAAGGGTAAACATCTATATACTTTGCCACGAATCAGCAAACAATTAAAAAATGCTCAGTCTCTGTTGCAGAGACTGCAAAAGAAATTTCTAGCATACCTTGACTAAAAGAAGGGATACATTGGTAGGACACATTCTTAGACATCAAGGAATTGTGAATTTAGCGTTGGAGGGAAGTTTGTGGGGTAAAAATCGCAGAGGATGAACAAGAGATGGATACAGTAAGCAGATTCAGACAGACTGCAACAGAGACTGAGCATTTTTTAATATTCAACACTGTTGCTGCACCAGCCGCCACCACAACCATCATGGAATGGAATGAATTGCAACTAACAATTATTGGAAAAGGAAAATATTTTCTTATTTTTGGGAAAAATAGTGATTTTTTTGTCATTGCAAAGATAAGAAGTTTATAAGCTGAGTAATCACGATTAAAATCGCTGATAAGAAATACAAGAAAGATACAAACGATAGGCTGTATGTTTACGTTAAAATAATTAAAATTTACGTAAAATTAGAAAAGGATAAAGAAAATTTCATATCAAGACTACAAACAAAACTATTGCTTTGTTTGACGTAAGTAGGAAGGTATAGTAATTATTTTTTTTTATATATTGGATCAGTTAATTATTTCGATAATTTTGCCTGTGAGAATTTACTACAAACTAAATATTATGTTAAACTGTTCCATATTTGCTGAAAGGAATCCAGCTTACGTGATGATGTTATGGTCTTCAGTCCGGAGACTGGTTTGATGCAGCTCTCAACAATACCCTATCCTGAGCAAGCCTCTTCATCTCCACATAAGAACGGCAACCCACATCTGTCTCAATCTGCTTACTGTATGCATCTCTTGTTCATCCTCTGCGGTTTTTACCCCACAAACTTCCTTCCAACGCTAAATTCACAATTCCTTGATGTCTAAGAATGTGTCCTACCAATCTATCCCTTCTTTTAGTCAAGGTATGCCAGAAATTCTTTTTCTCCCCAATTCTGTTCAGTACCTCCTCATTAGTTACGCGATCCACACACCTAATCTTCAGCATTCGTCTGTAGCACCACATTTCAAAAGCCTCAATCCTCTTCCTGTCCGCACTGTTTATCGTTCATGTTTCACTCCCATACAAGGCAAAACTCCATACATCAGAAAGGACTTCCTTAGGCTTAAATCAATATTCGATGTTAACAAATTTCTCTTTTTCAAGAACGCTTTTCTACCCATTGCCATTCTGCATTTTATATCCTCTGTACTGCGACCATCATTTGTTATTTTACTACCCAAGTAACAAAACTCATCTACCTACTTTATTGCTTCGTTACCTAATCTTACGTGATAATACTGTTAAAATAGAGATAAAAATATTGTACCTTTATATATGAACATAAATGAACAGATACTATTTATCGATTTTTATGGATGGAACTCTGGAATTTACTGAAATTATTAGGCTGTCAGATGAACAGATATTCATCAGTGCAGTTAATTATTAATTCTTAGTTTCTTTTCGATAAGTCACTGGGGTGGCGACTGTACTTCAATTAGTAGAAGTGCAGTAAGAGAATCGTGTACTTTACAGCATTTATATCAAGTGTAATAAGTTTATTTCACCTATATTGATTTATTTTTAAATAATATCTTTTCCCCAGTGCCAAATAATCGAAAGAATATTCAGAATTTTGTAAATATTAGTGTTTGTCAGGGTGATTAATTCAACCAAAGCCAAACGGGTCCCTCCGGTCGGAGGTTCAAGTCCTCCATCGGGCATTGGTATGTGAGCGTGTTGTCCTTGGCGTTAAGTTAGTTTAAGTAGTTTGTAAGTCTAGGGACACATGACCTAAGCAGTTTGATCTCTTAAATTTACAAACATAACGAACATTCTGGCCCACTTTAGGTTTACGTGGGCCTTTGCGAGTGCCTTTTGACAGCGCGAAATTTAAATGAATATAACGGCTTAAATATTCATCTGAGACCGTTTGTTTGTAAATCTATAGGACTTAACTGCTTGGTAATTAGTCCCTAGCTTACACATTACTTACACTAAGTTAAACTAACCTAAGGACAACACTCAAACCACCGATTGCGAACGGTCGCGCGCACCGCAGCACGGCGCCTCAGTGCGCAAGGCCACTCCGCCGCAGCTAAGACGTAAACTGAATAAACAAATATGTAGAGGACAAAAATTTCTGCAACGTTGATCTCCTAGCTATATTTTTTCCATATCTCAAACCGTTTTAGAGATATTTTCAAAAATAATGGTGACTTGGCACGAAGTTTCTGTAACCGCACTGCTTTCCAAACTTTACCTCATGGCTTAACAGTTTTGCGCGACACCCATTCACTAATATAAATACATATGGTCGAATTTAGATGGTCCTAGCGGCGGGGGGGGGGGGGGACACGGAAATAAAGTATCGCTTAAATGTAGTTTGTAAACGAAACTGAAATCCTCGTACGCATTGACATGTTTGATGTTGATCCTGACTGCAGCAATTACGTACACTCATCGCAATAAAAGGAAACATTAGGAACTACGGAGATGTACAACAGAGTAACACCGCAGACAACAATGCCTATCTCACACAGTGATACTTGCTTTTTCTACATGCGATCGAATGTCCGAAACGCGAAACCTGAATTTCTGAAACCGTTTTTCGCTGTCGTGTGTACATGTCAGGGCCAGATGCGGTTTTGCTGGATAGATTTAAAACGGCATCTGGAAATTAGCTGCTCGGATTTCTGTTTTAGACAGCACAGGGCTGTTCCCTTTCAGTTCAATATTATCACATTATTTTCAGAAATAAAGGGTATGTTTTTATGACAAGTGATGAATTATTATTTAAGTTCTATTGTTAGGTTCTTGCTTCACCATGACCTCGGAAGTCCCGACATATACGGAAAAAATGGATAAATAATTGTGATAAGTAAGAATCTGAATGTCATTTCTGGTCCCAGAATCTGTTATATACAGGAAATTGAGAGAAAAAAATATTAACGCATACCAGGGTTCGAACCAACGATCACTGCATTCAAAATACTACTCTCCGTTAATCACTCGGCCATACTCCATACTAAACATCACTACTGAATAGCTTTAGTCAGTGGACAATTGTGACTGCTTTTACAATCTGTGACAGCTTTTACAGGCACTGTGTACTTAATTGTAAGAAACGCTACCGAAGGTGACATGGCTTTGATAAATCCATTAAACAACGCTCAGGTGAAAGTTTTTGAGAAGGAAAGCAGACTACAGTGAAGGTTCGTTCAAGAAGCCGCCAGTTCCAGCAAACTACGCGTGGGAAGAGCTGTTATCGAGTATCAGCAATAGCTTTGCGCATGCGCAGTTTGCTGGAATCTGGCAACTGGCAGCTGCTTGAACGAATCCTTAGTGTCTACTGCTGCTGAAGCAGAGCCGCCGCCTAGCGGCTGAGTACGCAATTAATGTGCACGTTCCCTCTCAAATCCTTGTGTATTGGACCCAGTGAGCTCAAAGATAATCTGGAGTTAGTACTGTGTATTATGAAGTCGTGACGCTGGACGCCATCTTGGTGTACGTATAGCTGTCACACTTATACCTAGTTTTCAGTATTGTGTTCTTGCAAAAAATTTAATAGTTCTGTTAGTTGATTTCGTAGAAACTAACTCATATACAATGGGCACTACCTGTTATGAAAATTTGAACACTATTTACAAAATATTCGAGACATGTAATTAAACGCACAACTGCCACGAAACAGTAGAAAAAGACACGATTTGTGTAATACGTACACTTAAGTTATATTTTGATGCAGAACTAGTGTTTTTCCCTACATTGAATGTCATGAATAAATTACGCTGCTGTAGACAAATAAATAAAGATTAATAACGACAGATTCGAGGCGTTTGATATAAGCATGATTTTCCACACAGTGTGCATATCTAGTCTAAGAGCTCAAACGAAAAACAACATAGACAAGAGGCAAATATAAAACTGAACACGAGAAATACCGTCTAAAGCAGTGCTATTAATTCATTAAACGAAATAAGATAGCAACACTGAACAAAAATAAAACTCTCACATGGATCTGAACTCTACATCCTTTCCGTTGATTTCTCTAAAAACATAAGCGACAAGAAGCTCACCATTATGTATTTATTAAAGTAATCAGTCGTTCATAAATTATTTTCAGAGGACACAAGAGTCATAAGAACAACACGAGCTATACGTACGAAGTTGCCAACATAACTATAATAGACCGTCACGATTTTCACATATCGTAATCACTACAGTTGTTTATCCAGTGATAATATTTGAGATCACTGATTGGACCGGATAATCGAGTGACCGATCATTCCTTTAATACGTGATCTGTGATGCACTTAGTGAAGAGAAGAATGATTAGCTGCAGGCGAGTCTTCAGGGTAGTATGAATAGAAGGCTATTTTGTGTTATTTTATGACAAGTGTTTTTGTTTAGAGTGTAAATTTGTTAGTCTTGCTACACCCTTTATACTACTACGCGACCCCCAGGGTGTCGCGACACCCAGTTTGGATAGCTCTGCGACACGTTTTGACTCGTTTTAGGGCGCGCCGTTCACCCGATCGGCACCAAATTTTACAAACGTAAATGTTGGTCGCCAGCGACTAGCAACTTCCTTTTGCAAATGTTACGGACGAAAAGTACGTTAGTAACACTAAAGCCATTTGTGAATGCCTTTTGACACCACGAAATATAACTGCAAATAGCGTCTCAAGCGTTCATCTGAGTAAATGTAGTTTTTGTTGTGGAGGGAGACGGGGCTCAAGACAGTCCGTGGAGTCGTTGTATTCATTAAATCACGGTGGGTTAATTGTTATAGGACCTGCCTAGTTTAACAGGGGGTCCCGGGTTCGAATCCCGGCCATTGCACAAATTTTAATTCGATGCCTCTTTTTCATTATAAAATAAATCCGAAATGCTGCTTTAAGTATAATTATTTTATTACACTATAGGCCTAATTCGGCTTTTAGCGCCATTGTCAGGTGATGTCTGTTGGTCCTGACAGCCATATACATCGATGGTTTAATTGCTGTCAGTCATTTATTTATTGCTTTGCATTGTAATTATTGCAATATTTCTGATGACTTATGTTGTTTTAATTTTACTGCAATATTTATTATGACTTATTTACGTTGTGGCAGCTTTTGACAACCAGAGATGTTGTCAAAAGCTGTCACAACGTAAATAAGTCATCAGAAATATTGCAATAAAATTAAAACAACAGAAGTCATCAGTGTAATAAAATAATTATATTTAAAGCAGCATTTCGGATTTATTTCATAATGTCATTAAATGAGAAACCAAAAAGCCTCTTTTTCAGTTAATATCTTAGAGGAAGAAATGCATTTCTATAGATGAGATATCTATTAACATGAAGTATTAATGTGTTATAAAAATACAGTGTTAGTCAGCCTTTCCTGAAAAGATTTGTCTGGAAAGTAGCCTTGTATAGGAGTAAAACATGGACGATAAACAGTTCACACAAAAAGAGGGTAGAATCTTTTGTAGTTTGGTACTACAGAAGAATGCTGAAGATTATTAGATGGGTAGATCGCATAACTAATGAGGAGGTACTCAGCGGAATTGAGGAGAATATTTTCTGACGAAACACGTTAAAGAGGAGTACTAGTTATCAGAAACATTTAAATCAGAAAATCTTGACAAATTCGCGTTTTGTTCCAGGTAACGCAAATTCCCTTGCGCACTGAGCTGTAAAAAGGAATAGAGGGAAGATTAGGATTCAGCTTCCCAGTCGACATCGTGGTCACTACAGATGGAGTAAGTTACACGATCGGTAAGTTGTTGTCTGGGATTGAGAAGGAAACACGGCGTGTCCCTTGCAAGAAACGAATCCAGCAATTGCCTGCACTGATTGCGGTAAATCAGGATTCCTGAAGGCGGGTTGGAGCCACCATCCTCCCAAGTGTGGTTCCGTCTGTTATCAGTGCTCCACCTCGCTCTGTTATAGCTGTCTGGGGGCAGTGTATTTGCAGGAACTACCCCTGAGATCAGAGGCATGCTTCCTAAACTTCAGTGACATGTACTATCATACTGCGTGAAGTACCCTAACTTATCTTTTAATGATACTAGATGACCCGGCGAACTTCGTATCACTTACCTCTTAATATAAATCGTATTAATTTAAATCATATGTATTTTAGACCCAGTAGCTATATAAATGCATCATCAGATAGTCCCCATGTCCAGGATAATGTTCATGTCACATTCATGGCACATTAGCAATTTTTCCAAATTTTACCCCCCGCTTAAACCTTCCTTAACTTCCACGAATGTGACATGAACATTATCCTGGACATGTGTGCGTGATTTGCCCACTCTTTCCGCCCAGTATCGAGCCAATGCTTAGACTATCTGATGATGTCTTTATAAAGCTACTGGGCCTAAAATACACATGATTTAAATTGATATGGTTTATATTAAGAGGTAAGTGATAGGTAGTTCACAGGGTCATCTAGTGGACCCGGCAATGCTTCGCAATTGCTAATATGTATGTACTCTTGCTTTCAACGTTAAATATGCAAAATTTTATCGCAATCAAATTAATGATATTGATATCCAATTGAAATAGCTCTTTCAGTTTCTCGCGAATTTTCAAAATTTCCGGGTAACTGTCCCAATTTTCTAGTTCATTAGAACTATCATCTTTCGTTGAACGTCAAATGATCAAAATTTTATCGCAATCGGATGAACGGTTCTCACCTTAGTGTTGAGTACATTCAGAAACACATTGAAAAAGGAAATTTGGATCGAATTTTGCGACTTTCCTATTTAACTGTCCCTATATTTTTTACTGAAAACTTGTCCAAGACCATAAAGAAGTTACCCCTCTCCGTTGTGCGAATAGTCAGTTATAATACTGAATTCAATCAAAAACACATTGAAAATCGCACTTTCAGTTTTTCTGAAATTTTCTAATTTTCCGGTAGATTTCTCAAAAAATTAATTCATACAAATCTTGCCCTGTCAATCTCTACTCAAGTGATGCTCTTACAACGACGTGGCAATTGATTTTCATTCATAGGAGAAAATCGCTTTCGGTTTTTCCTAAATTTTCCTACTTTCCGGGCGACTTTTCCAAATTTTTATTTCATGCGAACCTTCCTCTTGCTGTCAAGATGAAATGTAGAAAATTTTATCGCAATTGGACGAACGGTATTGATAGCTCACTGGAAAAAGCAGTTACAGTTTTTCCCGTTTTTCCTCTTTTCCGGAGAACTTTTCCATATTTTATCATTGTTTAAACCTTCCCTGGACTTACACGAATATTTCAAGACTATAATTAGCCAAATCGGTTCAGCCGTTCTCGAGTTTTAGCGAGACTAACGAACAGCAATTCAACAGGGATCCTTTGAGTGGTAGTGATCAACCAAACTTTAGTTAAATCTTTCAAGAAAACTTGAGTTACGTTATCAAACCTTTCATTTCTTTGTGCTGATTTCGCACTAAAAATTTAACATCAATAACTTTAAACCAAAATTTTAGACATGCCTAAAAACCTTTGCTTTTTTTTAAAATACAAAAAAATTTAGATCAAGGTATTCTATTGAACTTAAGTACTGAAGGAAACTTAACAGAAGGTACTCAGTATTAATATAATCACACTTCATTCTACTGTTAGCGACCACAATGAAAATTTTTCATAGCAAACTTTAACGCTCATTAATTTATACTTGTTTTATAAAAAACTCATTTTCCCTTAAATACCACATGAAAAAGAAAATTCTGCTATGAATGTGTAGACAAAAATAACCGTTATTAACAAAATAAAAAAATATAAAATTTTACACATTTTGAAAGACTTCTATCAAGGTTGTATACATGAAACACCTAATAAACTGAACAGCTAATATGAAATTAACAAGAAAAGTCACGAGTACAATACGGTGTCTCGCCTCTGAAAGCCGACATCACGGCCCCTTATCTTGCTGAAGATGACTCCGTTGCCGGACAGAAACGGCTTGAAACACCTCTAAGGCTAAACGCAACCACGTCCAACAAGCAGTGGTACACAAGGTTACAGACTTCTCAAACGCAAGGACAGGTACGAAGTTATTCTTTAAAACAGACAGGCACTTTTTATTGACGTCGACTTTCATTCGATGTAATCACACCCCATTAACTACCCACTTACTTACAGACGGGTGAAAGCAAAATCTTGGTATCTATCTTACGTTCGCAGTCAGCGCGACTGCACAAACTAAATCCTTTAATTCCCCGGCCACCAAAACAGCCGCATAACCTCAGAAAGCAATGAGTGAGGCAGTATAGGCCGAAGTGACAACAAATCACAAACATTAGTACAGTAATGTGACGCACGCATCGTCGAATAACTCCTGACCGCGTAAGCTTCTCGCCAGAAAACCTGGAGTCCAGTTTTAGAGGTCGCCTCGTGGTGATACACCGCGGTAATGTCTTCAATGGTTCCGTAATGGCTGTCTGGCTGCAGGCCACGCTTCTCAATTCCAACCACGTGTTACTCGGCCTTAATCCACACGTCAACTGACGCAGTCACAACCAGTCCTCCGGCGTCCACCGCCCCATCATAGTAAGTCTGGTAGACCATCTGTCAGTCCGTGCTGCGCTTATTTAAAGGGCCCCACTTATAGGCGACGAATCGCAGCAATCCGTCGCATGCGATATCGCTGCAATCCGTCGCTCGCCTCCACCTCGCCACACACGAGCGATTTGTCAAGCAATTTCTACGAGAATTATGAACGCATATTCCTGGAATGGAAAAGGCTCTTTCATTATTAATAGCAGTCATAGTTGATTTGTGCATCCTCACGAGTAATATTTTTAAAACAAAATTATTAAAAATGGGAACTGTTTTGAATCTGTTTTCCTGGAATGTTTTGGTTATGTTACACTTATAGTGCCACCAAGTGAGTTATATACGTCTTTCTAGTGTAGTAATACGTTTTATTTTTCATTTGTTAGTCGTCAATTCCTTTTTATTTATTCGTCTTACACATTAGCTTCAAGTAAATACAGTACATAATTCGTTTTTCCGTCTCGATATGTCTACAGAAATGTTGTAAATAGCCGCATGAATATAAATTGTGAAAAGAAGAGTTAGTTTGTATGAACCCCTAAGGACTTCACTACAGTTTTATTGATTTGTCCTGAACAGTTAAATTAAAATATCCACTTAATGTATGGTATTTTAATCATTTTGTTTCTAAGTTAAATTTATTGATACGTGCAATTGTTTAACAGATAAAATCATCAGATGGAACTGAGTGTTACTTGGCTATTACAATGAATGTCCTATCGATTCCAGTGCTATAAATACAAGCCTCAAAACTCTGGTCACTGCAGAAATTCTAGGGTGAATTTTGTATTACTTCTTAATATAACTAAAAATTCTGGCCTCCATTGCTCAGAGTAGTTCGTGATCCAGGAATAACTATTCATTCTAACGTAAAGGTATTAATGAACTTGGGAAAGCGAAACGAAACAAAACTGCACAAACACTAATAATAGCTAGAGAAACGAGTCACAGGCATACATTGGCACACATCGCTGCTAAACAGCCAGGCAGCCATACTGCATCCACAAATCACATGCGATCTGCCAGATCGCCTGGGAATTCCATGCGGTAAGCGATCGGCGACCGGTCGCTGCGATTCGTCCACACACGTGCGATCTACGAAGCGATCGGTCGCCCATGCGACGGATTGCTGCGATCCGTCGCTCGTGTGTGGGGCCCTTTGAGGGCAGCATATTTGAAGGGACCATAGCTCACCTTTAACAGCCGTTGGGAGGGAAGTCAGCGGTTCTCCTCTCTAATATCGATATCAAATATGTGTTCTCAACGAGAGCACTTCATTGCCTGACATAAGAAATGTCATGTTGGATGACAAATGTTTAAGTATCCCTCGATGCCCTAACATTTGCCGAAAACCTCGTTTCTTTATGTGTAGCCGTTCAAGAGATAAAAGCGGTGTTATGTTTTCCATAAATCTTTCTGTACTCTTTACATAAGTTGGATGTTCTAGTGGCTATACGCACGGGCGCCGATCCGAACTAAATCGAAATCTTTTCGCACCATGATCCTCGCTCAATTAGGAACCAAGCAGCAAGACTCCCAATACCGCGATTCTGCAGTCGGTAACTTACTAGAATCGTTGGAAATCGAAGACGGAACGATTTATGTCGATCTCACAAGTCGAGCGATACATATCGAAAAAGCGAAGATGCTCAGAGAACAAAAGGCGAACTTTGAAGTTTGATAATGCAAATTAAAAACACAATTTTGTGTTTGTTCTGCAGGTTTGTTTATTACGTTAATCGATTTTCTGCTTGTTAGACCTTCATCAGATATTTACTGAAGTTTAGTCAAAGAACATGGCGTTGTCAACAAACCGGAAGAGCTGATAACGCATTTTACTTCGTCTTCGAAATCCTTAGTAGCGTCTTCGGGAAGTATTTTGCAGTGTATGGGAACCAGGAAATCACTGACATTTTTGCAAATAATCGCACTTGTTTAACAGAACAATAGTGTTACATTTGTCAAATTTTGTGGCAATAAACTCTTGCACATTTAGTTTCTTTCTGAGGTTCTTGAATTTGTGGAAATCAATTGACTACGAGGTATGAAGTTGTAAATCTAATTTCAATTTGCATCTATTTTCTATGTCAATATCATTACAGATTCCAATGCATTGTACCTGTTTTTTATCATCCTTGATTCTAATGTGTTGTGTTGTTATGGTCTTCAGTCCAGAGACTGGTTTGATGCAGCTCTCCACCCTACCCTATCCTGAGCAAGCCTTTTCATCTCCTCATAAGAACGACAACCCACATCCACTTGAATCTGCTTACTATACGCGTCTCTTGGTCTCCCTCTGCGATTTTTTCCCCACACACTTCCCTCCAATGCTAAATTTACGATTCCTCGATGTCTAAGAATGTGTCCTACCAAGCGAACCCTTCTTTTGGTCAGCGTATGCCAAAAATTCCTTTTCTCGCCAATTCTGTTCAGTACCTCTTCATTAGTTATGCGATTTACCGACCTAATCTTCAGAATTCTACTGTAGCACCACATTTCGAAAGCCTCTATTCTCTTCCAGTCCGCACTGCTTATCGTCCATGTTTCACTCCCGTACAAGGCAACACTCCACACAAATGCCTTCAGAAATGACTTCCTTACATTTAAATTAATATTCGATGTTAAAAAATTTCTCTTTTTCAAAAATGCTCATCTTCCCATTGCCATTCTGCATTTTATATCCTCTGTACTGCGACCATCGCATGTTATTTTACTACCCAAGTAACAAAACTCATCTACCACCTTCATTGTTTCGTTACCTAATCTAATTCCTTCAGCATCGCCTGACTTTCTAAGACCACATTCCATTATTTTTGTTTTGCTCTTATTAATGTTCATTTTATATGCTTTCTTCAACACACTGTCCATTCCATTCAACTGCTCTTCCAGGTCCTTTGCTGTCTCTGACAGAATTACAATGTCATCAGCAAAACGCAATGTTTTTATTTCTTACCCCTTCAATCCCTATTCCAAATTTTTCCTTGCTTTCCTTCACCGCCTGCTCTATGTACAAATTGAATAACATCGGAGAAAGGCTACAACTCTGTCTTACTCCCTTCCCAACTGATGCTTCCCTTTCATGCCCATCGAGTCTAATAACTGCGGTCTGGCTTTTGTGCAAGTTGTAAATAACTGTCCTTTCCCTGTAGTTTACCCCTGCTGACTTCAGAATTTTAAAGAGTGTATTCCAGTCAACATTGTCAAAAGCTTTCTCCAAATCTACAAAAGCTAAAAATGTAGGTTTGCCTTTCCTTAATCTATCTTCTAAAGTGAGTATTGCCTCCCGGGTTCCTACGTTCCTCCTGAACCCAAACTGATCTTCCCCGAGGTCAGCTTCTACCAGCTTTTCCATTCCCCTGTAGATAATTCCTGTTAAAATTTTGCAACCATGACTGATCAAACTAATGGTTCTGGTTTCTACTATTCCAGTTTATTATGTACTCTGTCCTTACAATAATTATTTTCTAAATTGTGATCACTATAATTGAATACGTTTATTTTCAGCTTTTTTTTCAGTTCGAGTGCATATCTCCTATTTGTTAAGCTTCATAATTGTCCAATGCATCTCACCTGTAACCTAAAATCCCATCCCTCTAGTTTTGTCTGTTTGTTTATTTAGTTACGTATTCCAGGTTTGTAACATATATTCTATATTTTTAGGTTTTGTGTCACCTTGTATGTTTAACTGCCCTTAAAACTTAAGATTCTTGTTTAATTTTATTCACTATAGTCATTGTAGCCATGAAATTGTTGTGTGTGCATGTGTGCACGGTTTCTCGAGGTATAGTGTTAATGTTTCCTTCTTGCACTACTTTTAATTTACAAATTTCATTTAGATATTTATTTACATTATAACTGCTCCATCAAAAATGATAATTTATTTCTCTGTGTGTATCATCTCTTCCGGTTTCCTGACTACAGCAAATGTCTGATGACGGCCTAAAAAGCCGAAAATCTATTCACAAAATAAACCTGTAGAACAAACACAAAATTTTTGAAAGCATTTTTTTAGAACAGCGATCCTAAAGCTTTTTAATAATTAAAATAAGACAGTCTAGATCTCTAGTGGTTGCGTTTATTACTAGCAACCGATTTCGGTCCTACAGAACCATCTTCAGGTCTTTGGCACCTTGTTGGTAGACGGTGACGGTGGACGGAGCAGGCGTCAACAGTAGTCCACCAACAAGGTGGCATTCTCTACTTCCTAGTTCCACCCGAGCACCGCTAGATGCCTCTCCCGGCGCATCATGCTTTATATTTATATCGGCATTCATATGAAAACATCCATTTCCTTTAAGCACTCTTGATCACAGCGAAAATGAAGCATTTGAACGGCACAAGAAAGTGAGTTGGGAGCACTCCATGTTTCGATATTCACTTATTTTAATACGTTATTTTAATACTGCAGATGCGCTGCATTACAGCGTCTTTGGTCGAGGCGAATAGCCAAGAAGTGAGCTGATTGTTGGAGAATGTAGAACTTGATCCAAGCTGTAGATAGGAAAATTTCTACTTCCTTTTACCACTTTTAATGGATAAATGCACACATAATATTTATATTCGTGAAATCTACGACAAACAATATTTCGAATTATGTAACTTTCATTGGCCTTCTTGTAAGAATAAATTAGTAATCTGTACCACAATTTTCGTGTTAGCGTATTTATATAATGATGTTAATTATTTACCAAGATCGCTGTCACTTATACAATAACTTGTAAATCCTCAGTAATAGCATAATTTGTAAAATTATTTTATAAAATTTTCTACTAGCAGAATTTTACACAAATTTTTCATATTTTGCACGTATGTAACTTCTGATTTTTTGCATTTTGTAACATTATTTTACTTTCTAGCCTAGAGACTGTTATTGACTGCTGTAGCTTATCATCGCTGTAATAAACCCAACAATTTGCGATCTGGACTGTCTTATTGTAATTATTAAAAACACAATTTTTTTTAAATTTCCATAATGAGTTTGTTCTACCAAGAGCCAACGAAAGTATCAGTTAACATTCGAAGTTTCACTTCCGTATCGCATCATGGACAAGGTACGAACTAAGCCAAACTTTACTTACGTCAATAGAAACACGATTTTGAAATAATTTACCTTGCGGATCAGTGATGTCTGATTTGTTTCCATTGTCGAGTGTTAACAGTCGATGCCGTTGAGAGGCGTTCCTGATGGTTGGTTGGTTCCTGGGTCGTTTGTTTTGCCGGCAAACAGGTGTGAGACCTATTTTGCCATATCTGGGGTACACTCTAGCGATGTCTTTCAATAATAACGGTAAAGTTTCACATGCGGCTCTTTTTCCTGCTAGATTTAAATTGTGGAAATACAGGTACTGCAATAAATACAGTTCGCCTCTACCGCCGTGTCTCCCCTATTGTTTGTCTTTCATAGATTTCGGTAGTGTTTCAGTGTTCTGGGTGTGAATGGACGGATCTTCTGAAGAAATAAATTCCACAGAGTGATTCACGAAAACGTAATCTATGCCTTCATTTTTAAAAAATTTGGTAAAATTTCCATCCGTCGTTTGTCACTTTCGTTCCTAGTGAAATAAATTTCTTGACAAGGGCTACAAGTGTTGTTTCGGATCTGGTTGGTTGGTCGGCTCTTTATTATTATTATTTTTTTTTTTTTTTTTTTTTTTTTTTTTTTTTTTAGGGGGACAAAACTACGGAGGTCATCAGTCCCCCGTTCTGGATCCATATTCCACACGCAGAATGAAACACTTTAGTGTCTCTCTTCCAGTCTCACCAAAAATGTTACATCTCATTCTTGAGTTTCCGACCTTTTCCATAATTCCTGGTTGCGATATGGGACTCGTCAACCTTGACTATTTTAACGCCACCACCAATAGGGACAGCATGGTTTATTATAACGTAACAAATCTCTCGCATAAAATATAATCACAAACGGTTTTTATATGGACATACTAGTCGACCCCGCAATGCTTCGCAATTGCTAATATGTATGTACGCTTGCTTTGAACGTCAAATGTGCAAAAGTTTATCGCAATCGTAGGAATGATGTTGATATCCCAAAGAAGAGCTCTTACAGTTTCCCACAATGTTTCCTATGTTATGGCCAACTATTCCAACCTTTTACTTCACTCAAACCTTCCTCTCGATTTGAACGTCGTATTTGCAAATTTTTATCGCAATCAGATGAACGATATTGGTATTTCATAGAAAAAATCTGTTTATTTTTTCTAAATTTTCCGATTTGCCGGGAAAGTTTTTCAAATTTTTATTTCATAAGAACATTACTCTTGCTGTTGACGTCAAATATGCAAAATTTTATATCAATCAGACGAATGATACTGATATCCCATTGAAAAAACCTTTCAGTTTCTCGCGTTTTCAAATTTTCCGGGTAACTTTCCCAAATTTTTAGTCTATAAAAACGTTCAACTTTCGTTGAACTTCAAATGATAAAATTTGTTATCGCAATCGGATGAACGGTTCTCAACTTATGGTGTTAAGTACATTTAGAACTTGGTTCGAATTTTACGACTTTCCTTTTTAATTCCAAAATCATAAGGAACAAAACAAAAAAGAATTAAACCTCTCCGTCGTGCGAATAGTCATAGTGCTGAATTCAATCAAAAACACACTGAAAAACGCACTTTCAGTTTTTCTCAAATTTTCCAGATTTACGATAGATTTTCCAAAAACTTAATTTCATACAAACCTTGTTCTGTCAAGCTGTACTCAAGTGATGCTCTTAGAACCATGTGGCAATGATTTTTAATCATAGAAAAAATTGCTTTCGGTTCTTCCTAAATTTTCCTACTTTCCGGGCGACATTTGCAAATTTTTATTTGATGCAAACCTTCCTCTTGCTTGCCACAAGAATTTATTTATCGCCATGCACCCACTACTTTTACACAGTAACTAGCATACATAGAATATAACAACTTCAAACAACGGAATGTCAGATGTCAGATTCCCGATGTTTTTTGTCCATCGCACTTCCTCACTTTACGATATAAAATGTTCAAACTGCGTGGTCATCAGTCCGTAGCTTACAAACTACTTAAACTAAGGTAAACTAGCCTAAGGACAACACACACTCATGCCCCAGGGAGGACCCGAACCTCCGACGGCGAGCAATCGCGTGTTCCGAGCGAGGCGCCTTAGACCGCTCGGCTACTCCACCGCGGCTTTACGATTTATATTGCTAAAGCAGTGAGAGCGACATATATAGTTTCGTCTTCGATTCTAAATAGTTCTAGGAAATAACTCTGCCCTCGGCCTTTTCACACATATTTTCTGCAGTTCAATGTTTTAATGATAATGAAATTGGAATAAAGTCTTGTCCGATACCATCTGTCCGATTTGAACAATGACGTCATACATTATCCAGAGACGATACGTTCGTAATACTTTTGATACAAAAAAAGGCATTGCAATGAACAATTGAATTTATTAATAACCTTATTTTCGTCGGAATATACGAATATGTATGCGATTCAAATTAAATTACTTCCAATGAAATTACCTAACAATACTTACATAAAAGAACAACAGAGAATATTTGATAATGAGTGAAATATACGGCAAAATTGTGGAAACGTGCGGGAATAGCTATCTCGTCTGTATAAAAATCATTTATAGAACGTAACGGAACTACCGTGGGAAATTGTGAGTTTTCGGAGGGGGACATGAAATTGAAACATAAGAAATCTCTGAAACATATTTCAGATATAGTTAGTGGATATCGATATCTAGTGTTGACCTATATAGTTGAAGTCGAGTTACCGATACCAGCCCTTCGTATTTTTAGTTCACATATATTTATTGGATATCGCTATATAGAGTTGACCTATGTAGGTCAAGTCTGGTTACTGATACCAGCTCTTCTAATTTTTGTTTTACATACAGTTAGTATGTATGGGTATATATCTAAAAACTGCGAAGAGCTAGTATCAGTAACTAGACTTGACCTATATAGGTATTTAGTGCGTATCGGTATCTAGACGTGACCTATATAGCAACTCTTAACAATTTCATTTCAAATATATTTATTGGGTATCGATGTTTTGATCATGGGTATCAGTATCTAGACTTGATCTATATAGGTCATCTCTAGTTACCGATACCAGTTCTTAACATTTTTACTTCACTTATAAGAGTTGTTAAAAAAACTCATGGGACGCAAACAGATGCATGTTTTATGCTACTCACTACGATACCGGATCAATGTGTAGTAAAAAATTAAATAAAATTGAAGGGACGCAAACAGATCCACGTTTCATGCTCACAATGAGCCCAGATCGGTTAAATTACACTTACCGTCCTGGCGGCCTCGCGTGATAATGTCGGCCATTATGTAATGTTGGCATTAGCCAATCGCGTGAGAACACAATGATTTGATAAGAAATCTTCGTTTTACGAGGGCAATTAATTTTACTGAGCCAACAAGGCTACATACAAGAACCTGTCAACTATAGAGCACAAACAGCATTATTTCTTCACTTCATGGTCTGCACAGAAAACTAATGAAGTCATTCTAAGTAGATTTCTAAGAATATTAACATCTTGGAAAAAAAGTTTACACCGTGTTGTTGATATTGCCAATATTACCACGCGAGGCCGCCGGGTATGGTAGGTAAAATTTTACAATCGCAAAAATTTAATTCTATCTATTTTGCCATTGAGGAATTCAAACTAGTTTTTTCGCATTTTCCTCCTCATGATAACAACTTCCAGAAACACTCGATTTCCACTAACAAAAAGAAAAAAAAGAAAAAAATATATATTTAATACTTTTCACTCCATTAATAATCATATTTAATATTTTAGATATGTAACAAATCCAATACTTACAAAATTATTGACATTGTTACTATAAACTAGGAACACTTCAGACATGTATTATGTCTTGCTTTTGTCGGATGTAGTCCCTTCGTGGTTATAACAAATCTCAAAGTTACTGAAACTGTAAAGAAAGTTTTATTCAGTAGTTAATAAACTTACCTGTTATTTCACCAAAAATAAGATGATGAAACAGAACCTGCAAACAATATTAAGTCGTCAAGATTTGACATCTTTTGTTAGGGGTACTGAATAGCAGGACCTCTTGTTCACCAGGGACTACGAATTTATATTTCAGTCTAACCTAGCAAAATAAATGTGTGAACTTCAGGGAGTTTTCAGGGGTTAAACACGGTCGGTGGCTGTCAAAAGAAGCTACAGATCCCTGGAAAAGTTTCGACTTGTAATAAGGATAAGCCGCGATGGAGTGGCCGACTGGTCTAAGGCGCCTTGCTGCGAAGTGCGCGGTCGCTTGCCGTCGGAGGTTCGAGTCCGCCTCCGGGAGTGTGTGTGTGCGTGTGTGTGTGTGTGTGTGTGTGTGTGTGTGTTGTTCTTAATGTAAGTTAGTTTAAGTAGATTGTAAGTCTAGGGACTGATGACTATAGCAGTTTGGTGAGATAGGTTTACAGACATTTGAACATAACAAGCATAAATATAAACAATAGATTCACAGATTTGTGACTGACTGGAAGACTTCCTAAGTAATAGAACGCAGTACGTTGTTCTCGACGGCGAGTTTTCATCAGAGACGAGTGTATCGTCAGGTGTCCCCCAGGGGAGTGTAATAGGACCGCTATTATTTTCTATCTATATAAATGATCTGATGGACAGAGTAACTTGTAATTTGCAGCTGTTTGCTGATGATGCTGTGGTGTATAGGAGGGTATCGTCTTTGACTGACTGTAATAGCGTACAAGATGACTTAGACAAAATTTCTAGTTGGTGCGAATAATGGCAGCTAGCTCTCAATGTAGAAAAATGTAAGGTGATGTGCATGAGTAGGAAAAACAATCCCATAATGTTCGAATACAGCATTAGTAGTGAGGTTCTTGAAGTTGTCGCATCGTTCAAA
Source organism: Locusta migratoria (assembly GCA_026315105.1). Lineage (NCBI taxonomy): Eukaryota > Metazoa > Arthropoda > Insecta > Orthoptera > Acrididae > Locusta > Locusta migratoria. The sequence goes on along the minus strand of CM048750.1, from coordinate 43,457,145 downwards.
TATCTAGGCGTAACATTGCAGAGCGATATGAAATGGAACGAACATGTAAGGACAGTTGTGAGTAAGGCGGACAGCTGACCGGTTTATTGGGAGAATTTTGGGAAGTTGTACTTCACCTGTAACGGAGACCGCGTATAAAACGCTTGAGTATTGCTCAAGTGTTTGGGACCCGCAGCAGATCAGTTTTAAAGGAAGACATAGAAGTAGTTCAGAGGCGAATAGCTAGGTTTGTTACCGGTAGGTTCGAGCAATGCTCCGGCAATGCTCCGGCAACTAAATTGGGGATCGTTGGAGGAAAGACGACGTTCTTTTCGTGAATTTCTGTTGAGGAAATTTAGAGGGCCGCAATTTGAAGCTGAGCGTAGTACGCTCTTCCTGCCGCCTACTTAAAAAAATGTTCAAATGTTTGTACAGCTTAAGGGACTTAATTACGGGGTCATCAGTCCCTAAACTTACAAACTACTTATGAACTACTTACGAACTAGGACGGCACAAATATCCATGCCCGAGGGAGGATTCGAACCCCCGACCGTAGTGGCCGTGCAGACCGTGACTGGAGCGCCTCAGTCCCCTCGGCCACCGCGGCCGGCCCGCCTACTTACATTTCGCGTGGTGATCACAAAGACAAGAGAAATTAGGGCTCGTACGGAGGCATATAGGCATTCTTTTCTTCTTAGTTCTATTTGTGGTATGGAATAGGAAAGGAAATGCCTAGTAGTGGTACAGTGTACCCTGCGCTACGCACCTTACGGTGGATTGCGGAGTATGTATGTAGATGCAGAAACGTTGATGGATAGAATGTCGTAATATATGACGTCCTTTGTCAAAGCCGAAGGGTGGTATCGTGCACTAGACTTGACCCTAGAATTAGCAGGCCGAAAGGCTTCAGCCTTCGTCTCGGATAATGAGATCCGGTGCCGAACAAGCTGAACAATTTCTCTAAAATGTCCCTACCATAGTAGGTCGCACACCGGCAAGGAATTAGTCGCGGGCAGAAGGCGGCTGGCAGAGGATCAGTCGGTGAGGTCCAGTGGACAAGGTGAAGAGGGCGCGCGGTTAGTGGCCCATGGCTGCGCGGGCCACTCGACTTGAACTCGAGACCCCCGGCCGCAAGGCCGCCTCAGCCGGGACTCCCTCCAAGGCGGCCCGCCGCTCTGACCATTGTTTACTGTAGCGCTGCGGTCGCCTCTGCCTGTCTGCCGGACGACCTCGTCCGAAATAGCGCGGAGGATGGAGAGAAAGTAGCGCCCAACAGGATTCGTGGGACATCTACCTGTCAAGGGTGTTTCTTGTTTGGTCACGGTCGTAAATTGAGGTGGTCAGGTGCGGGGGACTATTAGGCATCCTTGACGACAGCTCCGTGGTGAGTCACGCAGCCGCGTCGTCCGTAGCAGCATAACCCACCTGGTGCTGCTCCCTTCATTTGTCTTTCTGTTTTCTCTCTCTGTCTTCACCAACAGTTTACGCTCTAGGGTCAATCCATATGAAGTGGTACAGGGATGGTTGCTTGACCATTTTTAAATAGTTTAATTTTTTTATATGTGATTGCCCTATATTTGAGAAGTTCAAAACAGTTTTTTAAAGTCATTTATCTTGCACCTTTACTGAATGGCGGCCATTTTTATTTGTCGGCACGCAACAATTTTTCAGTCTGGAGACATTCGCGAAAATTTGAATATCTCGGGACAACATTGCAATTGACATGATTGTTTTTAGAAAAGTGTCCACTACAACATTGTCTATTACACAAAATACCCTAAATTCAAAAATAACCAGTCAAAATGACCTCCAAAGTTTGTTATCCGAATTTTCAAAAATCCACTTTTTGGGCCCAATAGTAACATACAAGGAGTGACTTATGAGAGTCTATTTTTTCCTGTAGTTAGATATCATACACTACTAGCCTCATATAGAGCAAGAACACTTACAAATGTTTCCTTAATTTTTTATGAATTTTTGAAATTTGAAAATTTTCTTTTTTTGTAAAGTTTGAGGCTAGTTAGCTCGGATGGGACTGAATATAAAAATATGATTTTTGGACAGTTTGTACACCTATATGATAGCAACATACTGTAAAAATTTCAAACTTCTCAAATATAGGGCAATGGCATATTAAAAAATTAAAATATTTAAAAATGGTCAAGCAACCAACTTATTTTTTATTGTACCACTTCATTTGGATTGACCCTCTAGGCTCCCTCCAGTACATTTGAAAAGAATGAAATAATCATCCAAACAACTGTATTAAGTATTATGGTATGAATGGGACAGTGCAAAAATGGTTTATATCATACTTAACTGGAAGAGTGCAGAAAGATGAAATAAGCAGTTCAAATAATATAGATGAAACAAGTAATTCTTCTAACTGGGGAGTTATCAAAAATGGTGTCTCACAAGGTTCGGTCTTGGGTCCTTTGCTGTTCTTAATATGTATTAATGACTTGCAATTCTACATTCACGAAGATGCTAAGCTAGTACTTTTTGTTGATGATACAAGTATAGCTATCACACCTGACAAACAGGAGTTCACTGATGAAATTGTAAATGATATCTTCCAGAAAGTTATTAAGTGGTTTTCTACAAATGGACTCTCCTTAAACTTTTATAAAATCCAGTATATACAGTTTCATACAGTAAATGGCATGACACCATTAATAAATTTAGACTTTGAACATAAATCTGTAGCTAAGGTAGAATATTCAGAATTTTTAGGTGTTTGCACTGACGAGGGACTGAATTGGAAGAAACATATTGAAGATCTCCTGAAACGTTTGAGTTCAGCTACTTATGCTATCAGAGTCATTGCAAAATTTGGTGATATAAATCTCAGTAAATTAGCTTACTACGCCTATTTTCATTCACTGCTTTCATATGGGATCATATTCTGGGGAAATTCAACATTGAGTAAAAATGTACTCCTTGCACAAACAATCAGAATAATTGCTGGAGCCCACCCAAGAGCATCCTGCAGACATTTATTTAGGGATCTAGGGATCATCACTGTAGCTTCACAATATATATATATATTCACTCATGAAATTTGTTATTAACAATCCGATTCAATTCAAAAGTAATAGCAGTGTGCATAGCTACAACACTAGGAGTAAGGATGATATTCACTATTCAACGTCAAATCTAACTTTGGCTCAGAAAGGGATGAATTATGCTGCCACAAAAATCTTTGGTCACTTACCAAGTAGCATCAAAAGTCTAACAGATAGCCAACTAGTATTTAAAAAGAAATTAAAGGAATTTCTGAATGGCAACTCCTTCTACAATGTAGATGAATTTTTAGATAAAACTTAAAAAAAAAGTCATCCTTAAAATATTGATTGTCAAGTATAGACAACTTTTACTAAACTGACACATTCCAAATCATTAAGAAATGTCATATATATGATCTATGGAACAAGTATTAATCTAATCTAATCTAATCTGTATACTTCAGAACAAGAAAGGGCAATTTCCTAGAACCGTTGGGATTCTAAGCCGGATTGACATAAAATATCGCTCTCACACCTCCAGCGATCTGCCGTTGTGGTCTTCAGTCCGCATACTGGTTAGATGCTGCTCTCCATGCTAACCTATGCTGTGCAAACTCCTTCATCTCCGAATAAGAATGGCAAACTACATCCTTTGGAACCTACTTACTGCGTTCGTCCCTCGGTCTCCCTCTACGATATTTACATATTTACCCCACACATTTCCTTCCAGTGTTGGGGAGTAACGCCTTACTTGTGTCACCGTTACTAGTAACAGTTACTTTTCAAAGACAACGGACAGTAACGGCGTTATTATTTGCCTAAAGTAACTTGAACTGTAAGTTACTTTTATCGGTTAACGAGTTAACGGAAGTATCGTTTCATTTTTGTCGCTAGCAGTGTAATATATTTTTTGCGAAGATCACAGGACTGCAGAATACCAGGCTTTGATTTTAGTGAAGAGAAAAAAGAAACAATATTTATTTCTAAATTACGTATTTTCAACAACGTACGTTGGGAATATATGAATTATATATTTTGGTACCCTTAGGATATAAAATGCAGAATGGTAATGGGAAGAAAAGCGATTTTGAAAAGAGAAATTTGCTAACATCGAATATTACTTTAAGTAAAAGGAAGTCTTTTCTGAAGGCATTTGTGTGGAGTGTTGCCTTGTATGGGAGTGAAAGATGGACGATAAGCAGTGTGGACAGGAAGAGGCTTTCGAAATGTGGTTCTACGGAAGAATGCTGAAGATTAGGTGGATAGATCGCATAACTAATGAAGAAATACTGAACAGAATTAATGAGAAAAGGAATTTTTGGCATACTTTGACTAAAAGAAGGGATCGCTTGGTAGGATAACGTTCTTAGACATCGAGGAATCGTAAATTTAGCATTGGAGGGAAATGTGTGGGGTAAAAATCACTTAGGGAGACAAAGAGACGCATATAGTAAGCAGATTCAAATAGATGTGGGTTGCCGTTCTTATGAGGAGGCGAAAAGGCTTGCTCGGGATAGAGTAGGGTGGAGAGCTGCATCAAACCAGTCTCCGGACTGAAGACCATAACAACAGTACCTTTATAACATTTAATAGTGTCTATTCATTCATAACATTTTTATTTTATAATTATGTACGCAACAACGAGAATACAACCATCACCTGATGCGTCACATATAAACAGTCTCCGATTATTTTCCACATCTTTCGACACAGAGATGGAAGAAGATATGCCTTGGGCCGCTTATTATGAAGTGTTCGAATTTTTGACGTTGGATGGAAAAAATGATTCCTTTTGCTGCAAATTGTCTCGTGTTAGGAGAACAATTCAAAGCAGTCGAAACTCCAAAACGAACTTAGGAATTCGTGTAAAATTAGTTTTTTGCTTGCAACGGCCCATATCGCTAATTTTTCCTCTTCATCTGTCAAAGCGTTGCTCTCGATGCTAATGGACAGTTTGAAATGTTTGCCCATTGCTGCTATTTCAACGTAACACGCGCAGCGAATATATAGTAGACAACAAACTCGGCAGTTTTCACGGAGACGCGATTAACTAACAAGATGAAACGTAACTTTCCTGAAACTGAATGTTAGATATACTACATTTGGTGAAAATGAACAAACATTTATGCAATGAAATAGAAGTTGCTGTGGCTAATTTATTTAAAAATGCATTAATTCTGTTTTATTATAATGTATATATTAATGTATTTGATCAGTGATTGACACTAACACGAGTAAGGTTTATTACGGATTTACAAATGAGTTGCAATTACAATTTTTAAAAGTAACTGTAATGTTACTTGTAACTGACAAAGTTACTTTCGATGTATAGAAACTATAACTGTAACTAAGTTACCTTTCAAGGAAGTAATTTTTACTGTTACTTAGTTACCTCGCAAAAGTAAATTTCCCAATCGCTTTTTAATTTTTATTTAGATAACCGGTTACAGCAGTTTAAATGTCATCTTCAGATTTTTCATTCCATTCCTGAGATCATCACAACTAAAAGCTTTTAAAATAACAGTTAATCGCCAACATTATTGTTGTTTTGTCATCATATGAATAAAACATTAAAAGCACCATCCTTTGATAAGATGTGACGCTCCATAAACATGACAAAATTTTTAACTTAAATCTTTCTTATATAGTTTTCAATGAAGATTTTTAATGTAATGAGAGCTTTGTTGCTCATAATTTTTTGGCCATATGTGCTACTAGTGATCTGATTTCTAAAAGATTCTGATACAGGCTCGTTTGTCGGTGCTTAAACCATGTTAAAGGTCATATTATTTCCTTTGCTACTGGTTAGCTTACACAATTTATCGTGCGGCGCTGCTAATCTACATCTATATACTGTGAAAGCGTAGCTAATATCGAGTTGTAAATTTTTTTTTTCCATTTCCAATTCATTTATTTATGACACATACATACCGTTAGTATTAAATTGTTTCTTTGTTTCAAGTGTTTGTTAAGGTTATGAGACCTAACTGCGGGGCCACCAGTCCCTAAACTTACAAACTACTTATAAACTAACTTATACTAAAGACAACACAAACATCCATGCCAGAGGGAGGATTCGAACCACCGACGGGGAACGGCCTCGCGCATAGGAGCATAGCGGCTCAATGCGCTCGGTCACTCCGCCGCGGCTTTTTATTTTATTTTATTTTATTATGATGTGTATTAATATTTAGCGTAATTTGTGTCGTTATGTTAACTCTTGAGTGCTGGGAATATCAGTGTTTCATTTATTCCATCGATGTCTATACTACCTGGACGTTGAAGTTCAGCTGTCTGAGCAAGCCAACCATAGATGTTATTATTTCGTTTCTTGCCAAATTTAAATATGGCCGCTGTGAAGTATTACAATAAAACGAAAAGAATATACATTTCAATTCCGCTCCAGTACTAGCCTATTAACTACATACTGACATGAATTTCAAATCAAGAGGTAAGCAAGCAGTTATTTGTCATGTAATAACTGATGGAAAATCATTTGCGAAATTTAAACATGTCGGACAATGCGAAATCGTGTGCGAAACATAAGAATGCGCAGGCACGCTGCAGTGCTACGCTGAGAGACCTGAGCTATACATCCAGTTTTCCAGTATTGTGTGTAAATCTTTGGTTGTATTCAATACGTACTGTATTAGAAAAAGAGAAAACAATATCGATAGTTGAAGTGTGTGAGAGAGCGGAGTCGCGCGCGCATGTTATGTGTGGACTGTAAAATGCAGTGTGTGCTTCAAGTGACGACACGCAAAATCGGAGAAAATTTGCGTCTCCTTGCCACTCATATTAAAGTGGAGATATGTGAACTATTTCGTATCAGAACGTCAAACAGTTTAAAATACAGTGTACGCTTTAAGGAATGTTGTTACAGCGACAATGTGCCGGTAATGACACAGTATTATCGGCAAGTGGACTGTTTATATTCACTTTCGCCATAGAAGAAAGGAACGGATTTGAGCACTTCTAAAAACTGTGGTTGTACTGATGTACGAACAATGCACAGTATGTGTACAAAAAAATTTTATTGTGCTCGTGAATACTGTGAAATGTGTATTTCAGAACTTGGTCGTTAATTTATGTATTCATGAAAACGTGTCGTGTTATGTTCCAATAAATGGACTGTTTATGCGTATGTAAGGAGTGTAACGAATATTGAACTGCGTTGAAAGACTGTGTACCGCATACCATGTCAATGACGTTGCGATAGTAACCAATATTACGAACGCGTGCGAACCCACCTGTGACTTTACAACTGTTGCAAACATTTCCATCCGGCCAACAACCTGGAATATACGACGGAGTAGAAACACCCCGCCACGGAAACCAATCAAGAGGATGAATACATTAATAATTTGATATTAATGGAATTGTAACAATACGTGAACAATATACCATCAACACTGCTGCCGCGACGATAACCAGAGAAGTCAAAGCAATATATATATATATATATATATATATATATATATATATATATATATATATATATATATATATATATATATATATATACATTTAGTCAATTCAAGAGTACAGCCTAATGTAATACTTATGCCAGTGTTCTTTCTTCACTTTCACTTGAGATCATTGTTACCGGTTTTTGCAATCAGCAGTTTACCATTAGTTTTCATATCTTTTTCCCTTCCTTAATTAATTCTACTTATTAATACTATTATTTCAGATGTTGTCCACTGCCTCTAGGAGTAGAGTGTTTAATGCATGTGTATAAAATAATTTTTTTGGGCACTGTTACTTGAGTATTGGCATTCCTGGTAGCCTCAGCCATTACATTTCGTGAGTTGACCAATAGTAATAAAGTAGGTAGTTCTTGATTGGTCGTTTGTTTCAAAACACCGTGGACGTAAATTTCACAGTTGCCAGTTCATGCCGTTTTTGTTTAGGTGTTTCGTAACTTCACTTGGCTATATTTTACGGTTATGGATGAGTTTATTAAATGTAGTAGGTGTATTCAGTCAGTGAAGTAGGCAATTTAGAGTACTTGTATATCAAATGTTCAAATGTTTGATAAGCTTATGGGACTCAACTACGGGGTCATTAGTCCCTAAACTTACAAACTACTGATAAACTACCTTATACTAAGGACGGCACAAATATCCATGCCCGAGGGGGGATTCGAACCCCCGACCGTAGTGACCATGCAGACCGTGACTGGAGCGCCTCAGTCCCCTCGACCACCGCGGCCGGCTACTTGTATATAAAATTCACAGAGGTTATCCCACCTTTTTGCAATATTGGAAGCTATGTGTACTTCGTTTCTGTACTGTGAATCAGAATTTGTAGTAAGAGAAATTAATATTTACCACGGTCAGTTAACATCAGAATTACGATATTTTACTACTGGTTATAATAGTGAGAATAATCAGATTCCATGCTGACAATTATAAATAATCATTTTAGTAGGCCTATTCCTTCACAATACATACTCCGCAATCCACCCAAAGGTGCGTATTTGAATTAATGCAAGGTTCATCTTTTTATTCTGATTTAATTTCCTAAACGTTTTCTAAGTCTGGATTGGGATCAAAGACAGTTAAAATTTCGTTAAAAATCATATTTCACTGATACGAATCGCTAAATAAATGGTGGAATTAGTATGGATATTTTAAAGATTTTGAAAGCTATTTTGAGTGCATTGATCGAATCTACCAATTAGAAACCTCGTCGCCCGCCTCTGAACTGCCTCTATCTCCTCCTTTAAACCGATCTGATGGGGATCCCAAACACTTGAACAATATTCAAGACGGGGTCATACAAGCGTTTCATATGCGGTCGACCATTTGCCTTCCCCACGGCTGTCCTTATATGCTTGTTCCATTTCATATGCTGTGCCGTGTTACGCCTAGGTATTTAATTGACGCTACTGTGTCAAGCAGCACAGTACTAATACTATTCGAACTTTACGGGATTGTTTCTCCTACTCATCTGCATCACCTTACATTTTTCTACATTTAGAGCTAGTTGTCATTCCTCACACCACCTAGAAATTTGGTCGAAGTCATTCTGAATCTTGCTACAGTCATTCAATGACAACACACTCTTGTACACCACAGCACCATCAGCAAACAGTCGCAGATTGCAACTCACTCTGTCTGTCAGGGCGTTTATACAGATAGAAAATAATAGCGGATCTATCACACCTCCCTGGGGCACCACTGACAATAGCCTAGTCACCGATGGCACTCGCCATCGAGGACAACGTACTGTGTTCTAAAACTTAAGTAGTCTCCGAGCCACTCACATATTTGGCTACCTATTCCATAAGCTTGTACCTCCGTTATCAGTCAGCAGTGCGGTACCGTGTCAAACGCCTTTCGAAAATCGAGAAATATGTATTCTGCTGTTGTTCTTCACGGGTTTGCGGCCGGATTATGTCGATATGCTGATACGATATTTCGGCGGTCCACCTGGCCGCCATCTTCAGGTACGACTGGTGCACAATCACGCCGGAACAGAGGATACATCAGTTACGGCGGCTCCTCATTTCCGGCGTGATTGTGTACCAGTCATACCTGAAGATGGACCGCCGAAATTTCGTGTCAGCAGATCGACATAGCCGGCCGCGGTGGCCGAGGGGACTGAGGCGCTCCAGTCACGGTCTGCACGACCACTGCGGTCGGGGGTTCGAATCCCCCCTCGGGCATGGATATTTGTGCCGTCCTTGGTGTAAGGTAGTTCATAAGTAGTTTGTAAGTTTAAGGACTGATGACCCCGTAGTTAAGTCCCATAAGCTTAACAAACATTTGAATATTTAGATCGACATAATCCGGCCGCAAACCCGTGAAGAACAACAACCATTATTACGCCGAGAAAATCTACGGAATTGTATTCTGCTCGTTGCCCTTCATCCATAGCACGCAAGATGTAAGAGAAAAGGGCAAGCTGGGTTGCACACGATCTATGCTTCCTAAAGCCGTACTGATCACGGACAGGAGCTTTTGCGACAGCGGGCAGGCACTCACCTGTGTGGCCTGCATAGTGCAACCTCAGTTGCCGTCAGACTCGTTATAGATTAGGACTGCGAGTAGCGGCGACGTTTCCGTCAACAGACGGCCGGGCTCACCAACATTACTCCTCCCCGGCGTAGCGCAGAGAGCAACAACCTGCGCGAGGCTCGGTTGCGTCACAGCGCTGGGCTGGGCCGGCTTTTAATCGCCAGCCGCGTCTGCCGCCGCCTTTTTGGCCGTTTTTCACGGGAGAAAAAAGAGTCCCATTCCTTTTTGGCTGGCCGGGTAGGGTCGAGCTGTCAGACGGCCAGGAGTCCGCGGCTGTTCACCGAACCCCACCAGGTGGGCCACAGCGGGCCATTCATGCGCGCCCCAACGGGGGGCGGTGGCCGCGGCAACATATCAAGCGGGAGGGGGAGTCCGCGCGTCTGCAGGGGTCACTGACCGGCGTTACGTCACCGCGGTCTGAGCGGCCGGCGGCGTCTGGCGAGGGCGCGGGCTCAGACGCCGCCATGCGGTCTGCGCAGGTACACGTGCTGGCGGTATCGCGTATATAAAGTATGGCAGAGCTGTCACTGTACACTTTAGGCACAGAGTAAAAAACCACTGTCCTACGCTCCCCTCGTAGTTCCGTAAGATGCCAGCAGATGTCAGGTAGTTCTCAGTTCTCCAGCTGGTAGGCCACACTAGAGGCGCTTCTGAGGGTGCCTCTCGCACATCAGAGGGTAGCGTCACAGAGTAACATATACAGAGAGGAAGCCCCCCCCCTACGCTCCCCTCGTAGTTCCGTAACATGCCAGCAGATGTCTGGCAGTTCCCCAGCTTAGTACTGGTAGGCCACACTAGAGGCGCTTCTGAGGGTAGTGTGGAGGGGAGGCTGAGGGGAGAGCTCGTGCCACCTGCCACGAGGCCATGGCTGTGTCCGGTGTGCCGGTCTTTGAGGGGAGGTGGTGGTGGGGACAGCCGCTACCTGCCGCCTGCTCTGGCCAGTTTCAAAGGGCTGCTTCTGACCGCAGCGCCATCATGGGACATCTTACAGAACTGCTCTGGACCTCCCTCCCCGCACCCCTGAGCGTGTGACCGGGCCCTTATGGAGGTTTCCCGTCTGTATATATTTGTCTGTGGTAGTGTGGAGGGGAGGCTGAGGGCTGGTGCCACCTGCCACGAGGCTATGGCTGTGTCTGGTGTGCCGGCTTTTCAGGGGAGGTGGTAGTGGGGACAGCCACTACCTGCCGCCTGCTCTGGCCAGTTTTAATAGGCTGCTTCTGACCTCAGCGCCATCATGGGAGATTTTACCACAGACAAATATATATAGACGGGAAACCTCCATGAGGGCCCGATCCCACGCTCAGGGGTGTGGGGTGGGGGATGAGGAAGCACTTTTGTAAGATGTCCCATGAGGGCACTGTGGTCAGAAGCAGCCCTTTAAACTGGCCAGAGCAGGCGGCAGTAGCGCGTGTCCCCACCACCACCTCCCCTCAAACGCCAGCAAGCCGGTCACAGCCGTGGCCTCGTGGTGGGCGGCATGAGCTCTCCCGTCAGCCTCTCCTCCACGCTACCCTCTGACATGCTACAGGCACCCTCAGAAGGCCTCTAGTGTGGTCTACCGGTACTAAGCCAGGGAACGATACCTGCTAGCATCTTACAGAACGGGGGGGGCTGCTTCTCTGTATATGTTACTCTGTGGTCTGGTGTGCCGGCGTTTGAGGGGAGGCGGTGGTGGGGATAGCCACTACCTGCCACCTGCTCTGGTCAGTTTTAAAGGGCTGCTTCTGACCTCAGCGCCATCATGGGACATTTTACCACAGACAAATATATATAGACGGGAAACCTCGATGAGGGCCCGATCCCACGCTCAGGGGTGTGGGGTGGGGGATGAGGAAGCACTTCTGTAAGATGTCCCATGAGGGCACTGTGGTCAGAAGCAGCCCTTTAAACTGGCCAGAGCAGGCGGCAGTAGCGCGTGTCCCCACCACCACCTCCCCTCAAACGCCAGCAAGCCGGTCACAGCCGTGGCCTCGTGGTGGGCGGCAAGAGCTCTCCCGTCAGCCTCTCCTCCACGCTACCCTCTGACGTGCTACAGGCACCCTCAGAAGGCCTCTAGTGTGGTCTACCGGTACTAAGCCAGGGAACGATACCTGCTAGCATCTTACAGAATGGGGGGGGGGGGCGCTGCTTCTCTGTATATGTTACTCTGTGGTCTGGTGTGCCGGCGTTTGAGGGGAGGTGGTGGTGGGGACAGCCACTACCTGCCACCTGCTCTGGTCAGTTTTAAAGAGCTGCTTCTGACTTCAGCGCTATCATGGGACATCTTACGGAACTGCTTCAGCACCCCCGCCCCGCAACCCTGAGCGTGTGACTGGGCCCTTACAGAGGTTTCCCGTCTCTATATATTTGTCTGTGCTGAAGCCCAAATACTCAGCATGCCCTTGATAGAAAGCTGTCTTGTGAATGTCATGTCTTTGAAAAATGGATGAAGACTTCATCTGTGCTGCGAGCTCTTTACCCACACAAGCAGTTCGGTTCTACATCTACATCTACATAGATACTCTGCAAATCACATTTAAGTGCCTGGCAGAGGGTTCATTAACCACTTTCATAACTTTCCTCTACCGTTCCATTCACTAATAGCGCGCGGGAAGAAAGAACATCTCAATCGTCCCGTTTTCGATCTGATTTCTCTTATTTTATTGGGATGGTCTTGTCTCCCTAAGTAGGTGGGTGCTAGAAAAATATTTTCACATTCAGAAGTAAAAGTTGATGATTGAAACAGATCACACCGCAATCAATAACGTCTTTCTTTTAATGATTTCCACCCCAATTCGTGCAACATTTCTGTGACGCTTTCCCCCCGGTAACGTGATAATACAAAACGAGCTGCCCTTCTCTGAAACTTCTCAATATCTTCCGTCAGTCCCACCTAGCGAGGGTCCCACAATGGGCAACAGTACTCCAGGAGAGGACGCACAAGTGTGATGTGTCTCTTTGGTGGAGCTGGTGCATCTTAGAAGCGTTCTGCCAATGAAACGTAACCTTTGGTTCCCCTTCCCCACAATATTTTCTGTGTGTTCTCTACAGTTTAAGTTGTTCGTAATTGTAACTCCTAGGTATTTGGTAGAATTTACGACCTTAATGTTTGACTGATTCATCGCGTAATTGGAAGTTCAGCGGATTTCTTTTGGTGGACATGTGTATTACATCACATTTTTTTAAAATTTAGTATCAATTGCTAATTTTCGCACCATGTAGAAATTTTGTCTAAAGCTCTTTGCAGTTGCTTTTGATCCTCTGTTGACTTCACTAACCGATAAACGACAGCATCATCCGCGAACAGTCTAAGGGAGCTATTCAGATTGTCTCCTAAGTCGTTTATAAGCACAAGGAAGAGTAGGGGACCTATAACGCATTTCTGGGGAATGCCAGATATCACTTTTTACTCGATGATTTACCCCAATTACAACGAACTGTGTCCTTTCTGATAGGAAATCGTGAATCCAATCGCACAATTAGGGAGATATTCCATAAACATGTGCGAAGTAACGACAACGTCACTTACCCGAAGCTATGGCATGGAGAACCACAGGAAGGTTGGAAGCGGGACAGACACGGAGGGAGGTGGCTGCAGCTATTGGAGTGTCCCCAAAGTCTAATTTCCGGGCCCTGGACGCTATTTCAAAGAGCAGGAACCGGTAAACGAAGGCAAGGCCAACGAACGTCGTCCATCAGCAAGAGATGACCGTTATCTCGGTTAAGAGACCGTCAAAACAGGAGACTAAATGTAACTCAGCTGCAACGCACCATCCAGACAGCAAGAGGACGCGCAGTATCAACACACAGTGCGAAAACGCCTTTGGGAATGGGTGTAGGCCTACTTTCCTCCCGCGCGCTATTCGAGATGGAACAGTAGACTTTAGTATGCACATGTCTCGATGAATAGCCTGCGAAGAACCTCCATACCGGTATAGGCCGTTTTTAGAGGAAATCGACTGCATCCTCTGTACCAACTGAACTGATAATTAACTGGAAATGGTTTTGTTCGACTACTGGGGGACCATTCATAGTTTCACATTCGGAAACAACGGTGGAATTCAATAATGCGCCACGTCACTAGGCCTCTTTCGTTCGCGATTGCTATGAAGAACTTTCTGGACGATTCCAGCATCTATTTAACTCCTGCTTCCTCCAGATCTTCCAGAACAAAAATTAAAAATAATAAATAAAAGAAATAGTAAATGTGCAAGAAATTATCAACTGCAACACTTACGAATGACTGTAAAGGCATCTTGGCTCAACAGTTCTGCAGTGGACTTCCAACGAGTTATCGAGATCCATTCCAAGTCGAGCTGCTTCATTTCGCCTGGCAAAAGGAAGTCAGCGACAGGTCTAACTTGTGACTTTCGTCACTTCAGAGTAGTTGCCTAAGCGGGACGTTTCTCCATAAATACTATCAAGTGTAACAACAAAATTTGTAGAACTTTCTCCAGACGGGAAGTCTACCCTGTTGGAAGCAAGGTGTTTTCCACAGACAACGATCTTATGAAACCCATTTTGCTGTGTTTCGTCGCGAGTCCCAGGCTGATTCCGTGTTCCTTGACTTCCAGAAGACTTTCCGCACTGTCACCTGATGGGATTGAAGAGTTCCACAAATATCATAGAACACACTTTCTTTAGGGAGGGAAACCTTTGGAAATCACTGACGACACTTGAGATCTCACAACTAGCTAGCGTCGGCTTGATGCAGCAGAGAGAAATGCACAGCGCTAGGAGATTACCTGATTTGTGGGCAGCGGCTTGTTTGATTGCAACAAGTCTGGCTTCCTCCAGATGTTGTCTTGCCTCGTTTCGTAGTATTACTACGACGTGCGGTCGACTGTAAGCGCATCGAGTTACGTGAAGCTTCTTCCACACAAGGACATCAATGAAGTTGGGGCTCAGAGGCCTAGTACGTTCCCGAGGAGGAAGGGTCACCATGTTTCTTTGCCAAAACTGCTAAAGGAATACCATAAAACGTTCCTCTTGAGAGCCGCGGTGGAGTAGCCGAGCGGTCTAAAGCGTCTCGCTGCGGAACGCGCGGTTGCTCGCCGTGGAGGTTCGAGTCCTCCCTGGGGCATGGGTGTGTGTGTTTGTCCTTAGGTTAGTTTACCTAGATTTAAGTAGTTTGTAAGCTACGGACTGATGACCACGCAGTTTGGTCCGATAGATTTACAAACATTTGAACTTTTGTTTTTCATCTTGAGGAAGTCAACATACTAGCGGGAAGTGTATGTTTTCTTTTACGGTACGAGATTACGGTTCTGAGCAGGGTATCAATGAATGCAAAAAGGAATTTCTTATTAACTTAAATACTTTATCCAGCTCATCAATAGAGAATTTCTTCCCTGCCAGGGATGTTTTTTTCACTGTAAGTACTATCAGTGTTCTTTCAAATGACATGAAAACACAAATCATTTTCGATGCAGACTGTAATAGTACAAAAGCGAGCTGCCGCTAGTGTGTGAATATAAACAAAATGTAACTGGCCTATATCTCTACGTAGGAGATATTTAAGAAAACTTACGTTGTGGGGTTTTTATAATAATGTTAGAAGCCCAAACATTATTAGAATATTTGTTTGTCTGCCTGTATGTTTCTACGCGCATTACACAAAAACTACTACACGGAATTGGACGCGGTTGTATTGTCGGAGGTCTAACAGAAATTCTCACATGTGTATCATCTAGAAGCAGAGCTATCCAGAAATTCATTTTTCCTTAACTAGGGCAGCACGGGGAAATAGCTATCAATAGGAGATACAGAAACACTGTCTTAGGAAACTTTTTTAAAGTAAAAAACAGTTCTTTCATAATGAAGTTTTTCCTCCAGCATTGTATTTCCACGGGAATTAGTGAAATTGGCATTCTTTATGTGTACTGTCTCAGTTTCGTGTAAGGACATTTAATTAAATTGGAAGAAAAAATCGGGATAACAGAAGTTTTCCGAATACACCATGACAGAAATGACAGTCAAAGACATTAAAGATAGAGTGAGGTATTGAATTAAAATTTGCGATGCGACCAGGAATCTAACCCGGACCTCCACACTTACCAGGCAGACGTCTTACCAATAGACCACCGCACCACTAGCACCCCCGAAAGATGATGGAATATAATGTCCGCCGGGAAAACTTCAAGAATCACAATATTGAATTCATGTTTGAATCGGTGTTACAATCACGTTATCATTTACAAATAAATTGATAAGCAAAAAATCAAGTGTTTGTAAATCTCTGGGACTTAACTACTCTGGTCAGCAGCCCCTAGGCTTACAAATTACTTAAACTGACTTATGATAAGGACAACAAATACACCAATACCAGAAAGTGGACACGAACCTCCGACGGCGAGAAGCGGTGCGGTCCGCAGCTATGTGCCTTGGAACGCTCGGCCACTCCACCGCGCCAGTTGATAACCCACAGAGTTTTCAAACTACCTGCGGATTCGCTATCTACGCAGAAGTAGTCGCGGGCACTGAGGTAAAAAAAAAAAAAAAAAAAAAAAAAAAAAAAAGAAACAGTTCTTGGGACCAGCTTCATTAACCGGGTTGTCATAATTCTGCGCCATACCGATGAATGTATCTTGCATTATGCAGTCCGTTTTCTGGTAATAATCAGTATTTTATTGCTGGTAAGCATGGATAAATTTGTGACAAAAAAGCATAATGTTACAGAACGGATCGACGATACAGCGTGTCTGGAAAGTCATGGTGTAGTTTTGACCGGTCACATATTGGCAACGAAACAAAATGTAAAACATTAACCAACAGGAACAAAAAACTTTACAAGTTTAAGGGGGGACGTAGGAGAAAATTGACGTGATAACATAGTCTAACACAATTTTCGGTGTTTGTAGAACCTAATTTTGCACATGTTATGTTATGGGCTACCTTCTAGAATTTTTTGAAATCTGTTTCTCAAAAAATTTGATCATGGCATTGTTGGAAATTTTCGCAACACATGCTATCACATAAGGAACTTTTTCTCAAAAATTACTTTACTTACAACTTTCATGTTGTGGTAGGTAGTTCTTAGTAGTCGGATAAGCAAACTTATGGAACAGCTTTTTAATATCTCTTTCAGAGCTTTAACAATTTATTTTTAAAAATTATGTGTATGAAACAAATCAATTTCAACTGCACAAAAATGTAAGTAATTTTGACAGAAATACACTTAGAAAAAAATTTAACCACAGGAAGCTGTATTAACAAAACAATTAATGAACAAAGTCTGCAGAAAATTTCCATCTCCAGTGGTTCACGAAAAAATGTTCCTTATACACCGAAAAATGAAAGTTACGGGAAATGCACTTAAAAGATTTTATAAAGATTTACCCCATAAAATAGTACATTAATGTTGACCATAAACATACATTTGCTCTTCTTGGACATGTTCCCTTTGTAACTGATGTTTCTGGCGTGCCCTTTTGGCTATATCCTTCACAGATATTTCAAATCTTGCAATACGCGCATTATCTATCTTCTTCAATAGCTTCTCGGTGAAGCAACCAGAAACTAATCCTAGTCCAGTAAGGGTCGTTATTCTTCCAGTGTTACCATCATTAAACACCAGACATGCATCATATGCGGCAACTTTAACAACAGTACATGAGCTAATGTTGTTTTGGGGCATGTCTTCCAAATGAGACTGTTGAAGCTCTCATTCAGGTTTTGTTTTCCACCATGGGTACATTTCTTTAAGAAAACTGGATGAGCTGGAAACTGGAATTTTGGCTTTATGGTAAAGATAACACGACATAATCGGGTCGACAGCCTTCTATACTCTTCCGATGCTTTAATGACAGCAAGAAGTAATAAAACATCGCAAACAAGGAGAGTGTTGTGATTCTTCAGTTTCTCTGGGCGTATTTGATAATCAAAATATCCACGGGTGTACTGCCGGTCTATATTGTGTCCAACGGGCACAATATTTCGGCGATCATACATGTCGCCATCATCAGGTGAACTGACGGACTGAGCTCCTGGAAACGCGCCGGCACGGAGATCCGCATGCTACGGCTGCTCGAAGGGAACTGGGTTCTAGCCCGGTAGCGGGAGATTTAAATACCCTCGGTCCGCGGAGCGACCCCTCCGCGGTCCGCGCCCCGCACCGCGGCCGCGCAGTGGAACCGATTGCGCCGGCGTCTGAGATGACGTCGGTGAGAGTGCTCTGTCCACCGTGGTCGTCACTTCGTTACGTTTGCTAGATTTATGAGGTCGTCACTTGTGCGAATTTCAATGGCCTCTCTAACGACGCAATCCCAGTATCTCGACGTCTGTACCAGAATCGTAGTGCCTTCATAGTCCATCGCATGATTCTCCGACAAACAATGTTCAGCGACCACCGACTTGCTCGGATACATCAATCGTGTGTGCCTCTGGTGTTCAACGCATCGATCCTCGACGGTACGCATCGTCTGTCCAATATATGACTTTCCACACAGACACGGAATCTGGTACACGCCGGCCTTCCTCAAACCGAGATCATCTTTGGCGCTCCCCACCAGTGCACGAATTTTATTCGGCGGACAAAAAACAGTTCCAACCTGGTGTTTTTTTCAAAATGCGGGCGATCTTCCCCGAGAGTGCGCCGGTATATGGAACGAACGCAGTACTTACATCTTCCCTCGTGTTTTCATCCGTTTCCACAGGTTGTGATGTAGTGGTTGGGCGGAGAGCTCGCTGAATCTGCCACTCTGAGTAGCCATTTTTTCGAAATACAGTTCTCAGGTGTTCCAATTCCTGAGGTAGACTCTCTGCGTCGGAGATAGTGCGCGCCCTATGTACTAGAGTTTTAAGTACCCCATTCCTCTGTGAAGGGTGGTGACAGCTGTCTGCGTGTAAATACAGATCAGTGTGCGTTGTCTTCCGATATACACTATGACCCAGGGTGCCATCAGCTCTTCTCTTGACCAAGACGTCAAGGAACGGCAATTTACCCTTTTGATGTTGGAGTGTATGGAGTTCAGATGTGTAAGGAAGTCAAGGAGTTTATCCATAAAATGTGGCCAGATGACGAATGTGTCGTCCACGTAACGGAAAAGGCAAGTAGGTTTCCATTCAGATTATGCCAGGGCTTCCTCCTCCAAATTCTCCATGTACAAATTTGCGACCACAGGGGAGAGTGGACTACCCATGGCGACTCCCTCAGTTTGTTCGTAGTATTCGCCATTGAAAAGAAAATACGTGGAGGTCAAGACATGCCTAAAACGTTCGGTGGTCTTCTCGTCAAACTTCTGGCCAATCAAATCTAGTGACTCTCGAAGGGGCACCCTCGTAAACAACGAAACGACGTCAAAACTCACCATGATATCTGACTCATCCAGCCTGAAGCTGTTAAGACGTTTAACAAAATCCACTGAATTACGGATGTGATGAGGGCATTTACCCACATAAGGACTTAATATTCCCGTCAAGTATTTGGCCAACAAATATTTAGGTGCTCTGATGTTGCTGACAATGGGACGTAACGGCACCCCATCTTTGTGAACCTTAGGGAGTCCATAAAGTCTACCTTGAGGTAGCAGTTTCTTGGCGACACCCTCCGGTAAATCCGCATCCGCATCGAGCAAGTACAGTACATACTAACGAAACAATTGGATATTTTGACAATTGTCTGCACGAATTATTTCAGTTTACATTTAAAGAGAAATACTAAAATGAGCGTTTCCGGATACATGCCCACATATTTTCTGTTTTTGTGTGTGAGGAATGTGTCCTGAAAGTTTGGCCGTATCTTTTTGTAACACCCTGTAAACTAGCCCAAACTATCCATCCAGCATTTGCGAATATTAAGACAACCACTCCATAAGTTGGACTTGTTTGTCGACCCATACGAATACCTCTAACCTGTTATTAGTGAAGCCGTGTCCTTTACCCTCACAGTTCACGTAGCGCTTTGCGTTTATAAAAGAAAGTGCAAATCAGAATAGCTAAGAATATACTGTGTAGGTATTCTCCTCAAAATAGTCAGGGATCCGAATTACGATACTTTTTTGCTGCCGACGCTGTAAATCAGAAATAACGATTACACTTTACCATAGCATTGATATGTAAGCAAAACTGTGGAATATGGTCACTGCATGACAGTCTCAGACTAGGTATTGTCACCGATAGATTTTACTCGCGCACTGTTAAGTACCCGTTGGGTGTTCATAGCACTTACTTAATATTACTATTTTTCATTGGTTTATGACAGTAATAATATTTCACCAAAGTAAAGCTTTTATATAGTGCTGTTAAATAATAGGCCTCGTTCCTGTCAATTAATGAACTTCAGTCAGTACTGCATAAAGTATTGCCGGCCGCGGTGGCCGAGGGGACTGCAGCGCGTCAGTCACGGTCTGCACGGCCACTACGGTCGGGGGTTAGAATCCCCCCTTGGGCATGGATATTTGTGCCGTCCTCAGTGTTAGCTAGTTCATAAGTAGTTTGTAAGTTTAGGGATTGATGACCCCGTAGTTAAGTCCCATAAGCTATAGAAACATTTGAACATAAAGTATTTCGAAAAATAACGTTACAGTTCCTGCTAACAGTATGATTGTTGTCACTGTAAATTTAGGCAAACGCAACAGGAAAATCTGTGTTCCTCATGATAAACCTTTTCTAAACCCATATTGGTTATTAAAATGACCCCCACTTTAAAAGAAACACACTAATATAACTTTTCATCATAACAATATCATAACTGTTCCATTAAGTACAATACTGAATAAGTCAAATTGTTAGAAACACAGCCCTTCCCGACTTGACCCACATGACCGTGCGAGTTTGGTTTTAACAATGCTGCTGCTCAACAATGCAACTTTCGGCTTTAACTCTGGACGGCGACAATAGCGGAAGTTCCTGGCTTGTGATTGTTAGCTGTTGCGTTCAGTAGCCTTCACATCGAAGAGAAACATATCGTTTTAAACTTGCACAAGGAGATAGAACTATGCAGCCACGAGGTAACTGCGACGTAATTTCTTATATTTCATGATTTTACGACACTGCTGCAGTGTTTTAGACAGAGAATGTGTCATTCTACATATTTAGAGTGCCTAAGTAAATTTACGAAGCATCAGTTGTATGTTATACACGTTATTATTTTGAGTAGTGCGATCGTGCGGGTCAGACGTAATTCGTACCAACATTAGTTTTAGCCTCTTTTCTCAAGCATGGATACCGTAAATTTTGGCACTAATACCTATCAACAAATAGTACTGCTTCATGTGTTAATACACAGAATAGTATATTTTATCCTTTAGATTTAACAAAAGAAGAAGTGGTAAAAGAAATAGCCCGTCCATTTGTTGTAAGGAATTACAACCAGCACATGGGAGGGCTTGACATTTGCGACCAACAAATGGAATGTTACAGAACATGGTTTAAAACAAGAAAATGGACTCTGAAAATAATTCTTCACATCATTTATTTATCTACTATCAATATTTGGCTGCAGAACAGGGAAGGTTGCAGGGAAAATAAAATTTCGAAAATAGGAATTTTGGTTTTACTGATGTTCAGAATGGCCATTGGGCAAGCATTGATAACAACACCCGAAAGGAAGAGAAGTCAAGCTGAAAGTCAAGATGTTAATGATAATGAATACTGCGCCAAGAAAAAACTGAAAATTTACACCCCATCTGCGAAACTAGTGGTTGACAAACGTTATGACGGTTATGAGACCACTGGCCCACTGTGGATGACCTATCTTTTGTGTCCCAACTTCGACGTCGCTTTTGTGTCCCAGCCTCGTCGTAGGTGTCGGTGGCCGAGTGGAATGAGACCGACACGCTGGTGCAGGTACGGAGGGGAGCAGCCAGAAACTATAAACACTCGAGTAAATTAGAAAGAGATATATTGCACAGAATGTAACAATACTTAACTTTTACATAGTACAGCAGAATGTTGATACATAGTTGTTAGAGGCCTGCCTAGTGCCTGTACAATAGCAAAGTCTTCACTGGTGCCTATCTGATTACGAAGGTCCTCACTGGTTGCTATCTCAGTCCGAAGTGCGAAGTCATTCAGCGGTGGCCACGAGCGGAGTTCGCAGAGGGCGCTCGTGGCTGTCGTCGTGAGAACGCCGCGCCGTGCGTGCATGGCGGCGCGCGGCGAAAGTAGGTGGCGCGCACTTTGTACTTGTGCGACACCACACCCCTCCCCCCCAAACCGCCGCGCCGTCGTGGCGTAGGGCTGAGGGCCACGGCGACGGCACTGGGAGGAGGGCCTGGGCGGGGGCGTTACTGGTGGGACGGGCGTCGTAGCTGAGGCCGGGATCGAGACGCCGTCCGCGCCCCGGCATCTGCCTTGAGATCCTCCAGGGAACCCGCCGAAACCTGGGGAAGGGCGCCCGCCCCCGCCCAGAGGGAGCAGGTCATCTTCTTCTGAGGTGCGTGGCTCAGGCGGCGGCGGCACGCACGGTCCCGGAGTCCCTCTCGGTGACGCTGTCATCTGCGGCGGCGACAGCGGCGGCGTCGCGTCGATCTCCATTGGGACGATCTCGTAGTCCGGGGACGCTGGACCCGTTGACGAACGATGTGGTTGTGCTCCCTGGCGGTGAACTGGGTCTGGAATCAAGAAACCGGAGACAGGATCGCGCGGCCTGTGCAGGCGCAATTGGTTTGCGTGGCGCCGCAGCTCCGACCCTGTGGAAGAACGTACAACAAACATATTGCGACCAAGCACGCGTTGAATGGTGCCCGGCAACCATGTCTTCTTGTTTCCAGCAAACACCCTGTACAGCACCGGCGTAGAAACCTGAAAACGCGTAGCGCCATACGAACCGACTCGGTGCGTGGGAGGCTGCAGCAGGTGAAGGAGAGTGCGGTGACGGCGGCCGTGTAGCAGCTCGGCAGGAGACGGGCCGTCACGTGGCATGCACCGATACGTAGACAGGAAAATTTGAAGAGCTTGCTGCCTGGAGTGCTGACCTTTCATCTTCTCCATGTGAGACTTGAATGTTCGAACGAAACGTTCTGCTTCACCATTGGACTGAGGGTGAAAAGGTGCGGTGGTGATATGCTGAATGCCATTCACACGACAAAACTGTTGAAATTCCGCACTAACAAACTGAGGTCCATTGTCACTGACGATAGTTTCAGGCAAACCTTCGATGCAAAACACTGATGTTAAGGCACTGATTGTACTAGAAGCTGTCGTTGAGTTCATGGCAATCACAAAAGGAAACTTGCTGAAAGCGTCTACAACAATTAACCAGCGCGTATTCCAGAAAGGTCCGGCAAAGTCAATATGTAAACGTTGCCATGGTCCCTTGGGGCGTGGCCAGTCTGAGAAACGTTGCGGAGGAGCCGCCTGATGCTCCGCACAAACAGTACACTGTGATGTCATGCTCTCTATCTGAGCGTCCATACCAACCCAGGTACAATGACGTCTGGCCAATTGCTTTGTCCTAACAATGCCCCAATGTCCTTGATGCAGGAGGCGTAACACTTCTCGTTGCAGGGAACGAGGAACAATCACTCTTGCTTGGTCGTTGTCCGTATGTAACAACAGAACACCCTGACTTAATGATAATGCATGACGTTGTGCAAAATAACGTCGAACCAGAGGCCGATCAATGTCTTTGGCTCTGGCAGGCCACCCTGAGCGAACAAAACGTGCTACCACACTTAGGTCTGCATCCGCAGCTGTTTCCTGTGCAACCCGACGAGAGTTCAAAGGAAAGTCTGCGACAGCGGAAGCATCTTTGGAGGCTATCTGACAACACGCCTTTTTCGAAGAATAAAACATGCATCACTGAGTAGTGCAGACTTTAATTTGTCAAAGGCAACTTGGCAATCTTTAGACCATACAAAAGTAACATTCTTCCTACGTAAGTGATGCAGTGGAGCTGCAATCTGAGAGGCATTGGGAATAAACCTGAAATAATAGTTAAGCTTTCCCATCACTGCTTGCAATTCATGCACATTCTTAGGAGGAGGCAAGTCTTTGATTGCTCGAAGATGTGACTGTAAGGGATGAATTCCTTGGGCATTAATCACATGGCCCAGGTACTCTATTTCAGTTTGAAAAAAACGAACACTTTGCTTTATTACAACGTAGACCTGCTGCAGTCAACACTTTGAAAAGGCACTCCAGGTTTGCTAAATGTTCTTCAACTGTACGTCCGGATACCACCATATCATCTAAGTAGTTCGAACAACACGGTACAGAAACTGTCAGCTGTTCCAAAAAACGCTGAAAAATAGCGGGAGCGGAAGAACTGCCAAAGGGTAGGCGTTGAAATTGAAAAAGGCCCATGTGAGTATTAATGACGAAAAACTTTTTTGACTCGTCATCAAGTGGAATCTGTAAGTATGCCTCTGCTAAATTAATCTTGGAAAAGAAGCGAGACTGTCCTAATTTGTCCATCAGTTCCTCAGGTCTGGGCAGAGGGTAAGTGTCTACAATTGTTTGACTGGTCACTGTTGATTTGAAGTCCGCACAGAGACGAACTTTTCCTGACGGCTTGGGTATAATTACTATAGGCGAGGCCCACTTACTCGCAGAAACATGAGAAATCACCCCACTATCTTGCCAACGTTTAAGTTCTTCGGCAACTGTATCACGCAAGGCGATAGGCACTGGTCTAGCTTTACGAAATTTTGGAACTGCAGATTCTTTTAAAGTCACATGTGCCACGAAGTCTTTTGCACAACCTAGTTCCGGCGAAAACAAGTCACTGTATTTGTCACACAATGCATTGATTTTATCCGGAGGCACTATTGACGAAATTTGAAGCACATCTCTTTGAATTGATAAACCAAACAAGTCAAAAGCATCTAGTCCAAAAATGTTCTGTGTCGATTTGGCCTGAAGAACTACAAAAGCAACTGTTTCTGTTACACCTTGAAAAGAGGCGGGCAGGCTACACGTTCCTAGCACGGGAATATTTTCACCTGTATAAGCTGTTAACACTTGCTGTGACGGCGACAATTTTGGCGAACCCAGAAGTTCATAAGTGTCTTTATTAATTAATGTAACAGCGGAACCAGTATCAAGCTGAAATTGCACAGTCTTATCTTCTATGGAGAGATTTACAAAAAGTTTGTGCGTCTGGCGCACGACAGGTGCGCGAATGTGGGCAACGTCTGCTACGGTTTGTTTGCTGCGTATGCGCGGGACGCGTAGTGAAGGAAGCGGCGCAGACTCGGCACACAGCGGATTAACAACACTGTCACTAGAAGGCACTACCGTCGGATCGGCGTCCGCGCAAGCCTGCGAAGCTACTCCAGATTTACTAACTACTGCACTACACTTTTGAGTAGCTACTTGATGTCTACTGTCACTAGCTACACAGTACTGGGAACTATTACAAGGAGCAGTTGCAGAAGGCACTATTTTCACTACAGGAATGCACTGTTCATAGTCATTTTGCTTGTCCCGAACCCTTTTCCGTTGCACTGTTTTACGCGCTCGTCGGCGCTTGCTACGTGGTGCACTATATAGTTTTGCCATAGGCGCAGAACTACTTTCTTGCAATTGAGATCCAAGGAAAGCACTGTTCAATTCCACAGTCCGTATAACATTTACAGAATGAACTGTTCTCGCACTCTGCGAAGCACTGTTCCGAAAGGCACCGTTCTTTGAGTTTTTAATTTGCATACACACAGACTGTACATGTCCCGATTTGCCACATTGATAACAGGTTGCGTTGCGACTAGGGCAATGAGCACGCTTGTGGCGAGACACACACTGGGGGCAAGACTTACGAACATTTTTCTGAAATGAGCGTTGGCGCCCGGTATGCAAATTACTGTGTCTAACACTACGGGGCGACCCTTGCGTCGCACTTTTACTCTGGCTACTGTTCACTGTCTGTTCAGCACGGCCGGTAGAAAAATAAGAATCACTAGTGCTATACTGAGAACTACGGCTAGGAAAGCGTCCGTTACGGCGCACTGAATTTACACTGTGGCTTTGCATTTCTACGTCTGCTAAGTCAAAAGTATCATGCGCTTCTATAAGCTGCAGTACACTGTCTAATGAAGTGTCTGACTGTTTCAGAATTGCTGCCCGAATTCTGGGATCCTGAATGTTCTGCGTAATCGCATCCCTCAACATCACGTCACTATACGAAAGTCCACAAGAGCAAGTAAATTTACATTGGCGGGTTAAGCCCTTCAATTCCGTAATCCACTCTTGGTGTGACTGCTGCGGTAATTTTTTAAGTCTGAAAAATCGGTATCGTGCAGCGGCTACAAGAACTTTTCTCTCATAATGAGCATTCAGTGCATCTACAATTTGTTCAAAGTCTACATCACGAGGAGATGCGTGAGGGAATAGTTTCTGCAGTAACACAAAGGTTTTGGGGCCCACCACGGACAATAAAAGATGCTTAACAGTCTGACCTGTAAGTTGATGAGCCGCGACGAGTTCTTGAAACTGTGCGAAATAGTCGCTCCATTCTTCCTCACTTTCGTTGTACTGGCGAAACGTAGGAAGCCTTGCGGCGGCGGGTGTGGGCTGCTGAAGCGGCGGCTGTTGTTGTTGGTTAGCTGCCTGCGCTGTGAGCTGGGCCACAGCCTGGAGGAGCTGGGTTATTTGCGCCGTCTGTAACTGAATAATTTCCGTTAAGTTTGGGTTCGGGGTAGTGGCCATGCTGACCGACTAGGCGCCGCGTATACAAGTAAATTAGTACAAAACACAAATGCAAGATAAATGAGGACGCTCTGCAACAAAAAGTCCACAAAATACGTAACAGAATATGTTCCCCCAAAAAATCTTATAATAAGGGTGGGTGGGCGGGAGCAATTTCTACGTGCTCGACTGCTGCTGTCTGGCTGCTGCAAGCGGGCTGGTCCAAGGTTCTATCACTCCTCGTCGCCACTTTTGTGTCCCAACTTCGACGTCGCTTTTGTGTCCCAGCCTCGTCGTAGGTGTCGGTGGCCGAGTGGAATGAGACCGACACGCTGGTGCAGGTACGGAGGGGAGCAGCCAGAAACTATAAACACTCGAGTAAATTAGAAAGAGATATATTGCACAGAATGTAACAATACTTAACTTTTACATAGTACTGCAGAATGTTGATACATAGTTGTTAGAGGCCTGCCTAGTGCCTGTACAATAGCAAAGTCTTCACTGGTGCCTATCTGATTACGAAGGTCCTCACTGGTTGCTATCTCAGTCCGAAGTGCGAAGTCATTCAGCGGTGGCCACGAGCGGAGTTCGCAGGGGGCGCTCGTGGCTGTCGTCGTGAGAACGCCGCGCCGTGCGTGCATGGCGGCGCGCGGCGAAAGTAGGTGGCGCGCACTTTGTACTTGTGCGACACCACACTATCATCACCAAGATGCTGCGGGTTTGAACAATGTAACAGCAGGACGAAGACACTGTGTATAAAGTGTGACCAATATTTGTGCATGTCAAAAGAAAAAGACACTTTTCACTTATTTCATACAAAAAATAGTTTTGAGTGTGTTTGTGTGTGTGTGTGTGTGTGTGTGTGTGTGTGTGTGTGTGTGTGTGTGTGTGTCCCTGCTCTATATATATATATTAGTTTTGTAAGGTAATCTTTACATGTTAAGCAAATAAAAACTATTTTTTTTAAATGTGTGAAATGTCTACGTTATGTTGCATAAATGTCACCTCTTTGATGATGTACAGTGTAATATGTGTGTATTCAATGTAAACGTAATGACTTGTTGTCATCTATTCAGTATAATGTATTTGTCAAAGTTTATCTTTTATAACTGTTTTTGTAAATATATTTTGTACTAGTTGTATTTATTAACGATGTCTTGTTTGATTATGTAAAACGCTTTGCTTTGTGTGGAAACTCAAAGGTCAAAGGCAATGTTAGACTGTGGCGCTTGCTAGTGGTAGCGCAAGCAGCACAGCAGTATCTTCCGCCCTGTGACAATTGTCGGACGTACGTATTGCGGTTCGCGAAGTGCCCAAGTTGATAGTCGAGCAGTATTATTTTGAAAGTGAAAAGTATTATAATTACAAGTGTTAAAAGTGAAAAAAGTGAAATATGCTAAATAAACAAGTTATTCGTTCGTCCTGCTCAAGGCAGGATTCGTGCGTGCAAAATCGGTTTCCGTCGTGTCGTGCGGAACGTGTATAGCGTCATCGCGGACGCTAACGGCCGCGGATAAACACGCGGCACGCGCAAATAAATCATCATACTGCTGTTAAGCTGCGGAAGAAGGAGCAAAAAGAATAATTTGTGTGAAAGAGAAATCTTGTAAGCTGAAGATTGTTTTAGAGAGAACCATTTTCAATGTGATCGTAATGGACATAATTGGACAGTTAACTGAGATAAGTGGCAACTGCATATGCATGTCCAACTAATTGTAATTACTGTTAAATGTAACTTTGCGTGCTGAAATGATTATTTGAGTTTGACTTCATATGACACCAGATAACACCAAATAATATCACATGTATGTAGCTATGTTGTCAACGGATACGTTAGACGTAAATGTCATTGTACATTTCACAAAAATGCTGTTTTGAACTTGCTGACAGCACTGAGGATGGTTTCTTGGAAAACCGAAATCGATTTGCCTGAATAAAGCAAAAGATTTTACGGCTAATGCTGCTCCTTTCATTATTGATAAAAGTGATTTTGTGGCCGTTGAGCACACCCCTCCAGATAATGGAATCCAGTTGAAAGAGATAAAAACGTTATAAGCAGCATCGTACAGGCACACAACAGAAACTGTGCTGTAGTACTGACAGTGGCGGACTGAGTTGGTGGGGGTGGAGGGGCGGGCCGTCCCGGCACTTTCGTCTTGGGGGGGGCCTCCAAATACCTGGAAAGCACGGTTTTTTTGGATGCCCTTGGCGTTGGTCTCTCGTTCTGGCGCCTCAAAATCTAAAAAATACGCGTATTTCTAAGTGGACGGGGCGCCTTTTCGTTTTAACGCCGCTCTGGGCATCCAACAGTCTGATTACAAAATAAGGGGAGGTTAAAATCCAGCTAATGACAGACCAGTGGTGCAGGGTCTCCAGTAACCACGAGTTGTCTACGGAGAGTTTCCTACCATAAACATGTCTGTCGCTTATGCACAAAACTTCTAAATAGCGCGTTCAGAAAGTTAGATTTGTAACATAGGTGTGTATTGCTGTACGTGTGGCCTGACATCCCCGAAAGCTTGTTGGCAAAAGTCGTTGAACGTCGTGGGAAGCCACAGGAAAATTCTGCAAGTTGGCCAGAATCGCAGACAGCTACACGGCGCACAGGACCCAGAGGTCGTGGCGCTGAGGCGGGTGACTTACGCCCTGGAGACGGTGACGGCGCGAGTTAAATAATGCAGCACGCTGGGCGACGCTACGTCGCGTATTTCACGGCTTACGGCGGGAACAGCGAGGCGACAACGATGCCGGGGCGCTCGTTTGCAACGCAGATCACGGGTCAGGCATTCCCCAGAAACTCGCGAGCGTCTCGTCTCTGCTCTCAGCTCCACCTATTGCGACCTTTGCCAGTCGTGTTATCTCTTTCATCCAACTTTTCTGGATGACAAGTCTGTAGCTGACATTCCGTTCCACGTTTTCGTATTACCGCTGATTTCCGTCAAATGGCGCTGATGAAGCAAATGCAGTCTTTCACTACAACTGCAAACATACGAGAGTTGGAACTTAACCTCTAGAGACCTGAAGCCAGATTTAAACAATTAATTGAACCAAACAACTTTAAATGTGTTTATTGGCACCACTGACGGTAAAATATTCATGAATATTATTTTTTTTAATTTTTACATGTTGTTGTAGGCTACGTATCATATACGATACATTGGGTTGCTATCGAGACAATGTGAGACGCGGTGAAAAAATAAATGTTTCTTTATTTTTGCTTATTTCAATTACATATACCCTACCTAATGCTAGAAAATGCACAAAATTGTTGCAAATTGTCTCATTACCTGTTCTTGTCGGAATAAAATGCAATTGGATATCTGGTACGTTGTTCCCAACACATTCTAAGTTTAGAAAATCCAATAAGTGAAATGACAGTACTTGCAGCCCAATATTTCTTGATTCATCTGGGGTGGTGTTGAGAGATTTTCCGTATGATGAAACATATTTCATATTTGTCTTCTCTGCCATATTAATAAAGAAATCTTCATTTAAAAACTTATTAAAATATTCAAAGGGTTCCCTAGTTCCTGTACTGATAGTGTCTGCGTCAGAACTTGATTATGTAGAGGTCATAGAAGTCGAGATATTGGGTGAAAAACTAAAATAGAAAGAACAATTTTGCTTAAAAATGATTCTTTTGCAATAATTCAAACTCATGCCTATAAAAACTACTAAAAACATTACGAACTCTGTTATGTGGCGCCAACGTTGTGTTGGATCTCTAGGAGATGGACTTTCATGCATTTGTGTTGGGTGTGCTGAGTTTCATTGTCTGAAACTTCATCTTCCTCTTCTTTTGCTGCCATTTGCGTTCCCTGTTTGTTAACTTCAGCGTCGTCATCATCATCATCATCACAGTCATGATCAGTTTCGATATCAGAACAATTAGCGTCAATGACCTCATCCAGAAGCTGAGCAATTTCTGAATCAGATAGACCTGTCAATAATATTTAGATTTAGATTTTTATCTTTTATTCGTACTAGAAGCATTAGTAATGCCTATCACATTATGAAAGCAGTGAAATACGCACTAAAAACATTACATAACGTTGAAGTAACGAATCACTAACATGAAATGCAGACATCCGCCATTTGCTGGCAGACATATGAAAAGTAGTCACTGAGACCCGATGTATCATATATGATATATTTACTAAAATACGATTTTTCAGAAGGAAAATCGTCTTTCACGTCACTTTCTTTGGTAGATTTGTACTCAGGGATCTATTGGCATCATTTTAGTACTGATTTAAAAGAAATACTTAACGAATTGACAATACTAACCTTTCTTTCTTGATGCCATGCTTACTCGTCCAAAGCACACTTGTTACATACTCCTCCTGACACGTAGTGGTAACTCTGAGAACTATGAGTAGGCTGCCTCGTTGTTCTGTGGAGTGCAGCGAATACGATACAGTCGGCACTTTTACGAAAAACGGCACCCAGTGTGTGGGAAACTCATTTGAACGGATGTATCATGTATGATACATTAAGGTCGCTAGAGGATAAATAGTGGACCGATGGCAGCTTTGTTGGAAGCTTATCGCCCGCCTCTGAGAGAGCGCCGATCATGCCACTTCTTATTCAGTATAAGATGTCCCACATACGGAACCTCTACTTTAATCGTAGCTACGTCCTTCGGGTGGCGACATTACAGCATCATACGGCTCGGCTGACATATATCGCGCTTTTACGACGACCACCAGTCTATAAATTAGAGGCCCGTTACCCTGACATCAACTGGCGGCACGTATGGGATAACACTTTCCACCCACTCCTGCCGACAGAAGTACGCTGGCTTTGGTACAAGTTGGTGTATAATGTCCTACCCACCAACCAGACGATGTATGACATACACCTGGTCGCCTCTGTTGATTGTTCCCTGTGTCAGATCCCTGACACTCGACGTCATAGGTTTGAATGTCGACGGGATTCTGCTGTGTGGCCACTTGCCCGGGGTATGTTGGCGCTCATAAATCTCCACCCCCCCCCCCCCCAATGTGAAAGTTCAATGTTTTACCATTCCCGATTTTCTACTATTCCCTCGGACGAAACACAACTCTACTGTTTTGATCTCAGGCCATACGATTATGCCATTCTCGAGCTCCAGCTTTCCACACCTCCGGACAGCCCACCAAAAGATGAGATTAACCACGAAATATATGGAGTATTTTGGGAAATTTTTATCGGCAGCGCTTGTCCACGGATACCAGTCGGCACTTGGCCGGTAATGGTGTCATGTGGTACTTATATCGCGTTGGCCGATAGTCGTTGACAGCTTCTGACCACAGACTATCCCTAATGGGATGTGGTGATTATTGCACCTTGGTATGGCGGCTGATTTGTGATTGCAATCTCTGATTGCAGAAGTGGGGACACGGGCAGCTTTTATTTACCTTTATTTTTCTTCACGGCCACTAAGGTCGGGGGTTCGAATCCCCCCTCGGGCATGGATATTTGTGCCGTCCTTAGTTAGCTAGTTTATAAGTAGTTTGTAAGTTTAGGGACTGATGACCCCGTAGTTATGTCCCATAAGCTATACAAACATTTGAACATTTGAATTTTTCTTCACACGGAAGTCGTGACTGGGGGAACAGTTTCCCCCTCTCAAATCTTTTACGTTCGTTTTATATTTTCTTCATTTACGATTTTCATGTTTTTTTTAGCTCATGTGTTGACATTTGTTCTTGAATTATCGTACCACGGTCCATCATGTACTTGCTGGTAGAAGGTCCTTTATATTTTTCACCACTCTTTCCGTTCATTGGGCACGAAGAAAATGGACGTGTTCAGTCCGACTGGGGAGGTTTATTTTCTCTTCTTTTTTTCCACGAAGAGTGTTTTTTTTTTTATCGTCCCTCTTTGGACGGGCTACTGTTTTTGTTTATCAGGAATGTTCATTTCTCAGGAATGTTCAGTTTTGTTCACTTTTTGGTGTGTGACAGGTGGGTTGTAGGGGTGGACAGGAGACCCAAACAAAATAAAATATAAATAAAAATAAAAAAGACACTATGCAACCGTCCGTCGTCTTCCATATATGTTTTGTATATTTCTGTAAAGTTATAATTTATTTAATGTCGCTAGATTACCAATTTTCCGGCGCGGTGGCCGCGGGGACTGAGGCGCTTCAGTCACAGTCTGCACGGCCACTACTACGGTCGGGGGTTCGAATCCCCTCTCGGGATTTGTAAGTTTAGAGACTGATGACCTCGTAGTTAAGTCCCATAGACTATACAAACATTTTTACCATTTTGTTAGAACCTGAACCCCGCTCTTTTCAAGACTTGAGTAACAGCATTTTTATTTCGAGTGTTAAAATATTAGTTAATATTGCTTATTTTGTTATGTTAATAATTTGTTATTATATTAATTAGTGTGGCATAAATGTGGCTTCTCCGCTACGCCACTGTCCCTGTGAGAATGTGTACTTGTCTTACTTTTAAGTGGATGTGCGAGAATCTATGGCTGTCTGAATGTGGGGAGTAATAGCTCGCTTAGCATCGTTCTCTCTGGCTAGCTGCCTCGATAGCTGCTGAGGCTACCAAAGACGTTTTTACACCCTTTGGGCCGGCCGCGGTGGCCGAGGGGACTAAGGCGCTCCAGTCACGGTCTGCACGGCCACTACGGTCGGGGGTTCGAATCCCCCCTCGGGCATGGATATTTGTGCCGTCCTAGTTCGTAAGTAGTTCATAAGTAGTTTGTAAGTTTAGGGACTGATGACCCCGTAGTTAAGTCCCATAGACTATACGAACATTTGAACATTTGAACACCCTTTGTTTATCTAATATTGTGGCTGATAGCACACGTTGCTGACGTACCAACCTCACGCACGAGCAAATGGACTCGCCCATCCCACGTCACCGGCGTGCGCAAAATCGAGGGAGACAGTCACTTGTGAGCGAGCGATCTAAGGCTGGTTACGCACGCACACACACACACACGCACACACACACTCACACACACACACACCGATTTTGGACAGCCGGTAAAATACCGGCCGCTGGAGCGCTGCTTGCACACACTCCGGAATTTTACCGGTCAAACGAGCAGTCGCTCGACTGTCGTGGTCGAGTGAAATAGATTCCAAACATAAATTAACGAATTACAAATATTTTTCCTAATATTACGATAAATATTACAGACATGATACAAAGAACTAATGAAGTACCCTATCATACATTTGTGTATCAGTTACCAAATTCATTTTTTCTTTACTCTCTATTTTCTCAAAACCCTCATTCAGTTCGCAGGAAACTTGTCTCCATGTTGCAGCTGTTTGCTGATGATGCTGTGGTGTATGGGAGGGTACCGTCTTTAACTGACTGTAATAGCATACAGGATGACTTAGGCAAAATTTCTAGTTGGTGCGAAGAATGGCAGCTAGCTCTCAATGTACTAAAATGTAAGGTGATGCGCATGAGTAGGAAAAACAATCCCATAATGTTCAAATATAGCATTAGTAGTGAGCTTCTTGATGCAGTCGCTCCGTTCAAATATCTAGGCGTAACATTGCAGAGGGATATGAAATGGAACTAACAGGTAAGGACAGTTGTGAGTAAGGCGGACAGCCGACTTCGGTTTATTGGGAGAATCTTGGGAAGATGTACTTCATCTGTAAAGGAGACCGAGTATAAAAAGCTTGTACGACCACAGCTCACAGAGTATTGCTCAAGTGTTTAGGACCCGCAGCAGATCAGTTTAAAGGAAGACATCGTTGGAGGAAAGACGACGTTCTTTTCGTGAAATTCTGTTGAGGAAATTTAGAGGGCCGGAATTTGAAGCTGAGTGAAGTACGATCTTGCTGCCGTCTACTTACATTTCGCGTAGTGATCACAAAGACAAGATAAGAGAAATTAGGGCTCGTACGAAGGCATATAGGTATTGTTTTTTTTTTCCTCGTTCTATTTGGGAGTGGAATAGGAAAGGAAATGGCTAGTGGTACAGTGTACCCTCCGCCACGCACCTTACGGTGGATAGCGGAGTATGTATGTTGATGTAGATGTACCTCTAGTCGCATTTCTTCAAACGTGTCCAAAGTTTTATTGCATAAAACTGTTCGTGCTACCACTATCGAAATACGTACAACACTTACCTTTTAACCCAGTACATACGTATAAATAATATGATTGTATGTACGCCTCGAACAGGCAAATGAACATTTCTGTGCGTATATAGAAACAAGTTCCCTTGCGGGAATGGCGATAAAGTGGCGAGAAAATGGAATAATGGACACTCGTAGTACGCGATAAGTTGATTATTGGGCAGGTCTAGAAGCGTGTCTGCATAGCCGATCGCTCACAGGGCCACCCGCCCTCAGTAATAAACAGAGTGAAGATCTCAGGAATATCATAGAACAAAGGCACTATCTTCCCGAAGCAGTGGCGGATTACCACAATTTCCGCCAGTAGGATATTCAAATTTTGCCGCCCCTACCGACATTCACAATTCGGTACCGTATTTCACAATGATACTAATTACAACTTTTTGTCAATGAAATTGTAGCTTTTTGTTTTGTGCACTATCGTCCTAATTCCACCACTTATTTTCCGTAGTTAGTTTGACTGTGCAATAGGGGATTATTTTTACAACCCAACTATTTGGTTTGAACTGCACAAAAATAGTTTTCGTTTATGTCTCTAAGCTAATAGAAGCACAGTCACACACTACAAATAATGCCTTAATACAACTTACACAATAGCTTAATGTACATTCGATAAACCCTATTAAATAACGTTTATTACACTTACTTACAGTTTAAAAATTTTGGCCCAATATTTGCCGCTCCTAAAATCCGCCATCCTAGGCTCCACCCTATTCAGCCTACTGGTAATCCGCCACTGACCCGAATAATAAAATAGCAAAAATAAATAAATAAATAGAATAAAATAAAAACAAATAAAAAATCCTGCAAAAAATCGCACTGTCGTGTTTTACAGCCCACTTTAGAATTGCCTGTTGTGTTCTGATTTTTTGCAAACATTTCGGACAAAAATGATAAAAATTCGTTATTACGTTTTTAATGGTGGTTCACGAAATACAACAAACGCACATTTTAGAGGGAGCACTCTTACATCTGAACAACTCTAAACATTGCAAAACATAGCTCTGTATAATTAATAAGGGTGCCCGAACCCTTTTAAGAGCCAAAGTGAAAAAAAAATGGTAGTCGCAGGTTTCTAACTACCGACGATGAGCATCTCAACCTAACGCCTTTGGTGGCCAATATGTTTGTGGAGGACTTCGAACAAAGGGTGCCGGAATCTCCTAGGTTGCGGCCCAAAGTATTATGGACTTATATTGACGATATGTCTGAAATGGACCCATGCTGAACACAAATTACAAGATTTTTTAAACCATCTGATCTATGAATAAATTCAATTTATAATGGACATCGAGAAGGATGATATAGTTCCATTTTGGACAGTACTGTACGACACTATGACGATTGCATCATAGGACACTCAGCACATCGGAAACCGACGCATACAGATTTATACTGACCACCTTTGTCAGAGAACTCGGATCTTGGTATTATGAGCTCTCGGAACTCTGGTCTGCAAAGTACGTATTATTGCTGATGAGAAAAATCTACAAGCCAACGGGTATTCTCCACAGTAGATACGTACGTAAAGCATTACCAATGAAACCAACGGTGGGCATTAGGAATGCTGAAGAAGAAACGAAAACGTTTCCTGCCATACCTGGGAAGCCCAGCACCAATAATAGCACAGACCTTCAGCAGACACAAATAAAAGGCTGTTTTTCACCTCTCACCAAAGGCAGAAGTACTTTTGGGTTCCATTAAACTCTGGTGCTTCGGAAGGCTAGTGTTGACAAAATATCCTGTGAGTTTCTCCTTTCAAACATGAAACAGACGACATCCCCAGTCCAGATGCACGGAAAAACGCAAGTATATCCGGGTCTTATTATACAACAACTCGGAGCTGGCAGATCACTGTATTGGTATTGGGCACTCTATGGTGGATGAAAATGTATTGATATTGGGCACTCTATGATGGATGAAAAGGTCGAAATTATACACTCGACTTCATCTTTCTTGGACTCTGTGGTGAAAGAAGCAACTGAAATTCGTTTTTGGGCGAGTTTAATTCAGCTAGGATCATGGAATCCATTTATTTCTTTAGTAGCCACCGCAGCTCAACTGACAGTAAATCTATATCCCCTCAAACACTGCCCGCTGAGCCACAGATATAATTCATACATGCGTGTACTTCGTAGTCAGCTAATCAAAGGTCGTTGGCGCATATGGATATGTAACGACGAGCACAGTGACCTGGGTCCTTGGATTTAAAAGTACGGAGCGAGTGATTGACACTTAGCCTATGGACTAGCTGAACAGTGCGGAACCAGAATATTAGAAATCGTAGAATTTATGTGCCCCATAAATTTAACTAAGTGTATTAGTGCGGTTCGTGTTTATTGTTGTTACCCGGCCTTTAATGGTATATCAGGAGTATGAAAAGCGTTAGACATCAACATGGTACTTACTATTGATGAACGTCATTATCGACAGACTGACAGATTATGAAAAGGGGTGCTTGGGTCGGCTGGTCGAATCATACAGTAACCAGGTTTGAGAACAATTGGCTTTGTTGGCCTACAGGTATAAGTGCCCGTCATGGTCGTCAGTTTGTGCGGTATTTCACAAAGGGAGCATCAACAGGATAAACTGTAGAAAGTATAAAGTGCACAAGATGGAATCAGCACATGGAATTGGTAAACTTCGTTCACCATGCCATTCAACGCATTCAGTAAATGATTTCATTTATTATGTCGCCTTACTAAGCACGTGACCGGGAAAACCAGTGGCATAAACGGGTTCCGTTCTCTGAAGACTTTATTGGAGGTATTCCGTTTCTCAGCGTGCAATTCCGTATTTGATGTACTAGGAATATTTTCGTGCTTAGTGCACAATACAGTTACCTCCGTTGTGGTGGTCACACGATGTCGATGATGGATCCGATTTTTGACTGCAGTATCCTAATAAAAAGTACAGAAAAAATGACTGCATTTACAAGACAGAGTTAATACTTCACCACAAGCTGTACACCCGGAGCTACTCGGGTGTTTCCTGTTAGTCCTTCTTCGTCCCTCTCTATCCAGCTCCTCTTCCGATCCTCTCTCTCTCTCTCCGCTTGGTCCTCCCCCCCCCCCCGACGTTCCCCAGGTATTTATTTGCTTCATACTGTCCACAGTCCATGTTCTGTCTCATTCTCTCTCTCTCTGTTCATCTTACTCTCTCGCTCCAACACCCCCTCCCCCAATGCATCTCGTCCTCATTTCTGTCATCCAGGGAGGTGGTTCAGTTTTCTTTTAGTCGAGAGTTTGTCGATTGAGAAACAGAGCCTGAATAACAACCAATAACATAATCAAAGTATCTACGGGTGTACTACCGGTCTATAGTGTCCAACGGGCACAATATTTCG
The DNA here is from genome assembly GCA_026315105.1 of Locusta migratoria. Taxonomy (NCBI): domain Eukaryota; kingdom Metazoa; phylum Arthropoda; class Insecta; order Orthoptera; family Acrididae; genus Locusta; species Locusta migratoria. The sequence continues at coordinate 43,419,141 of CM048750.1, read as the reverse complement.
GCGATCATACATGTCGCCATCACCAGGTGAACTGACGGACTAAGCTCCTGGAAACGCGCCGGCACGGAGATACGCACGCTACGGCGGCTCAAGGGGAACTGGGTTCTAGCCCGGTAGCGGGCCATTTAAATACCCTCGGCCCGCGGAGCGACCCTTCCGCGGTCCGTGCCCCGCGCCGCGGCCAGGCAGTGGAACCGATTGCGACGGCGTCTGAGATGACGTCGATGTGAGGGCTCTGTCCGCCGTGGTCGTCACTACGTTACGTTTGCTAGATTTACTTTTAATTAACCCAATCGCTGGTTACCAAGCTTTGCTAAGATTATAGCCACAGTCACGATTTATGAGGTCGTCACTTGTGCGAATTTCAATGGCCTCTCTAACGACGCACTCCCAGTATCTCGACGTCTGTACCAGAATCCTACTGCGTTCATACTCCATCGCGTGAATCTCCGACAAACAATGTTCAGTGACCGCCGACTTGCTCAGATACATCAATCGTGTGTGCCTCTGGTTTTCAACGCATCAATCCTCGACGGTACGCATCGTCTGTCCATTTATGACTTGCCACACTGACACAATCTGGTACACGCCGGCCTTCCTCAAACCGCGATCATCTTTAGCGCTCCCCACCAGCCGACAAAAGACAGTTCCAACCTGGTGTTTCTTCAAAATGCGGGCGACCTTTCCCAAGAGTGCGCCGGTATCTGTAATGAACGCAATTCCTACATCCTCCCTCGTGTTTTCATCCGTTTCTACAGGTTGTGCTGTAGTGGTTGGGTGGAGAGCCCACTAAATCTGCCTCTCTGAATACCCATGAAGTCGAACATCACTAGTAAAGAGGGTGGCCATTCATGACCTGAGGGTGCGCCCTGAAATTGTTGTCTTACCGGCTGACAAAGGCAATGCTACGGTTGTTGTCTCCCGTAAGGACTACACTGAAAAGATTCAGAGCCTGCTAAATGACGATTCACACCGGAAGATCATCGTTGACCCCATAAAGAAGGTGGAGAACAAGACAAGGGCGCCTCTTAAGGATGCGGATTTACCGAAGGGTGTCGCCAAGAAACTGCTACCTCAAGGTCCGGTACCGCCAAGACTTTATGGTCTCCCTAAGGTTCACAAAGATGGGGTGCCGTTACGTCCCATTGTCAGTAACATCAGAGCACCTACATATTTGTTGGCCAAATACTTGACGGGGATTTTAAGTCCTTATGTGGGTAAATACCCTCATCACATCCGTAATTCCGTAGATTTTGTTAAACGGATTAACAGTTTCAAGCTGGATGAATCAGATATGGTTTCTGACGTCGTTTCGTTGTTTGTGAGGGTGCCCCTTAGAGAGTCACTATATTTGATTGGTCAGAAGTTTGACGAGAAGACCACCGAACGTTTTAGGCATGTCTTGACCTCCACGTTTTTTTTCTTTTCAGTGGCGAATACTACGATCAAACGGAGGGAGTCGCCATGGGTAGTCCACTCTCCCATGTGGTTGCAAATTTGTACATGGAGAATTTCGAGGAGGAAGCCATGGCATCATCTGAATGGAAACCTACTTGCTTTTTCGTTACGTGGACGACACTTTCGTCATGTGTCCACATGGCATGGATAAACTCCTTGACTTCCTTACACATCTGACCTCCATACACCCCAACATCAAATTCACTATGGAGACTGTAACGGGGTAAATTGCCGTTCCTTGACGTCTTGCTCAAGAGAAGAGCTGATGGCACCCTGGGTCATGGTTTGTATCGGAAGACAACGCACACTGATTTGTATCTACACGCAGACAGCTGTCACCACTTCACAGAGGAACTCTAGTACATAGGGTGCGCACTATCTCTGACGCAGAGAGTCTACCCCAGGAATTGAAATACCTGAGAACTGTATTTCGAAAAAATACTCAGAGTGGCAGATTCAGCGGTCTCTCCGCCCAACCACTACAGCACAACCTGTAGAAACGGATGAAAACACGAGGGAGGATGTAGGCACTGCGTTCATTCCATGTACCGGCGCACTCTCGGGGAAGGTCGCCCGCATTTTGAAGAAACACCAGGTTGGAACTGTCTTTTGTCCGTGCACTGGTGGGGAGCGGTATGAGGAAGACCAGCGTGTACCAGATTCCGTGTCAGTGTGGCAAGTCATATTGGATAGACGATGCGTACCGTCGAGGATCGATGCTTTGAACACCAGAGGCATACACGTCTGATGTATCCGAGCGATGGAGTATGAACGCACTAGGATTCTGGTATAGACGTCAAGATACTGGTACTGCGTCGTTAGGCTATTGAAATTCGCACAAGTGACGACCTCATAAACCGTGATTGTGGCTGTAATCTTAGCAAAGCTTGGGAACCAGCGATTGGGTTAATCATGAGTAAATCTAGCAAACGTAACGTAGTGACGACCACGGTGGACAGAGCCCTCTCATCGACGTCATCTCAGACGCCGTCGCAATCGGTTCCACTGCGCTACCGCGGCGCGGGGCGCGGACCACGGAGGGGTCGCTTCGCGAGCCGAGGGTATTTAAATCGCCCGCTACCGTGCTAGAACCCAGTTCCCTTCGAGCCGCCGTAGCTTGCGTATCTCCGTGCCGGCGCGTTTCCAGAAGGTCAGTCCGTCAGTTCACCTGATGATGGCGACATGTATGATCGCCGAAATATTGTGCCCGTTGGACACTATAGACCGGCAGTACACCCGTGGATATTTTGATTATCAAATACGCCGGGAGAAACTCAAGAATAAAACCAAATACATGATTCGCACTATATCAGAATCTACTGAAAATTTGTCTCAGCCAAACTGTAAATCGTAGAAAGGAAGAGGTTCAAATCCATTTTAAGGCTGCGTTTATAATAGTGTGAATGCGTAAAAGGAAATTGGTTTGGACGTTTTTCCGTGTAATTTTTTTTTTTTTTTCCAATTTTTCTCTTCGTAAGAACCTTCCTCGGTCCTCAACAATATTTCCAAAAAAATTCATGAAATGTATTTGCAGTTGCGAATATGAATCAGCATCAACTGTACAGTTTGATGGTGAAATATTAACCGATCCAAAGTACCACATGCCCATGAGAGCTCGTACATACCACAGTCTAAGTCCAGCGCAGAGAAACACGTTTATTACTATTGTTGCAAGCTTTACTGTGGCTCATTTAAATAAGACGTGCAGTGTCAATGTTCTTCAGACATGTACGCATGTTTCGCGCTTAGAAACACACTCAGTCCCCCACAGGGGGCACACGGTTCCTTCGGGAGTATGTGTGTGGCGAGCACGGAGCCCCTAGCTAATGCAGTCTTTCCTCCTCCTTTCTTCCCTATACTGCATTTCTTTTCCCTTCTTATCCCTCTCCTTTCCTACCATCACTCCTTCCCTTCACCACCGTGGGACTGATGACATTTGCAATTGTCCCCCTGTCCCACACAAACAAACGACCAACCCACCAACCAGCATATGGTTTTATTTATTAACTAATGACATTCTAAAACAAAGGGCGAAATGAGTATGGAGAAAATAGAACGACGTAGTTGGTTTGAGCAACAGCATCAAATTTAGCATATTTCTTTATTTTATCATCGACAAGGTCTTTACTGTTCCGAAACCCAGCCTATGGAGCATGGTTGAGGGTAGCTTGCAGCAGTCTTCGATGCCGCTTGGACGATCAATAGATTTCATTGCCGTTTTACCGATCACCATCAAATGTCGCACACGTTCTTTACCCTCTGCAAGCTGCTGTATGGTGTATGGCGTTGCGTAACTTGCAGTTCACTTTGTCACCGTTTGATTACTCACAATGAAAGTAGGCAAGTGTAGCAATATTTCACAGATATCGGGGAAGGAGATCTAGATAGGGGGAAAGGAGATCTAAGGCCGGTATTACACACTCATATTTCTTTGTCAAAAATTTACGTCATAAAAATTTGATAGTGTAATATGGAACATTGACATATCTCTGCTTCCATCAAAAAATAATGAACATATCTAGTGCCTCGCAATAGATTTGATCATAAAAGTCGTTTGTCTTCTGTTCATTGCAATGCGAAATGTAACCGCCTGGAGCGCTAACGTCGCTGTAGCTCTTAGATCACGCTTATTTGAAAAAAAAACTTCCTTGTTTGAAAAGATGAGGTCGAGTTTAGTTTGTTTGTGCCGTCTACGACAATATTAATCGACCTTTATGAAACAGGCGATGCGCTGTATAATCCCAGACTCCCTGAATATAAGAACAGATTAGGGAGACACAAAAGAATGCGAAGGTAATCAACAGAAAAATTCTGCCTGGGTGTACATCCGAGTATATTAATAACCTCGTGTGTTGCATCAACTACAAAATTAATAGAAATACGTAAAGCATATTTTATAAGCTCTCCACTTTTCTCAAACTAATAATAATCGATGTGTTTCTGCCCTGTTATTGACAAGTTCTTGTATGCGTTCCTGTCCGGCTAGTAAGTTAATCCTTCTCGTATAGCGAACATTTCGTTGCCAACATGAGCACGTTACGTCGCCGCGCAATAAATAAAATTTAATCACAGTAGCAAGAAACTACTGTGTGACTGTAAACTCGACTTCTGCCGATATAGTCTTTTCAAGTGCGTATATTGATTTTAAATGTGTGGCGCCACTTTACTGAGTAATTTATATATGACTTGACGTCCTCCGCTTGCAGCTCCCGCAACAGAAATGATTTCCACAGTTTCACCCCTCGTATTTCTTCAAAACGCAGTTTTCGTAGTAGCAATGACAGTTCATGATAATATGTGCTTACTGTCCGCCATCTTGAAATATGATCAACAATATGACGACAATGCAATACCGCTTTTCAGCGTCAGGTAAAAGATGTACATAAAAAAAATATTCCGAACTTTTCAAGATATTTTTACGTCAAGGATTTGATCAAAAATTTGACTGTGTAATACCGACCTGAAGGACAGGGGTACGAGGGTGTGGGAGGAGAAGGGGGGGAGGGAAGGGACAGGGGGACATAAAAATAGGAGGATGGAAGAGAAAGACTACTGTAACAATGGAATAAATCCATAATGTAGGAAACATTACTGTGAATTATATGTAGCATTGTTTATATCAGAAGGAGGGGAGATGTATAGAAAGAAGGAGGTGGTGGAGACGAAGGCAATAATTATTAAATAAGTCAGAGAAGGGTGCATGAAATTCATATACAGGGAGGGAACGGATGATATAAGCTCTGAGAGGAGGGAGGAGAAGATATGAGATAAGAGGCGCAGATAGTGTTGGATAGAAGAAAATTGCAGCAGCTGTGTTTATATCTTTTTAATAAATAGTAACCAGAACAATTATCTCTGGCCGTAATAAAGGCCTTGATTACAGATACAGATGCCCATTCAGCTTCAACACGATACCACAGCTCATCAAGAGTAGTGACTGGCGTATCGTGACAAGCCAGTTGCTCGGCCACCATTGACCAGACGTTTTCAGTTGGTGAGAGATCTGGAGAATGAGCTGGCCAGGGCAGCAGTGGAACATTTTTCCGTATCCAGAAAGGTCCGAACAGGACCTGCAACGTGCGGTCGTGCATTATCCTGCTGAAATGTAGGGTTTCGCAGGAATCGAATGAAGGGTAGAGCTACGGGTCGTAACAAAACTGAAATGTAACGGCCACTGTTCAAAGTGCCGTCGATGCAAACGAGAACTGATCGAGACGAGTAACCAGTGACACCCCATACCATCACGCCGGATGATCCGCCAGTATGGCGATGACGAATACACGCTTCCAATGTGCGTTCACCGCGATGTCGCCAAACACGCATGCGATCATAATAATGCTGTAAACAGAACCTGGATTCATTGGAAAACATGACGTTTTGCTATTCGTGCACCCAGGTTCGTCGTTGCGTACACCATCGCAGGCACTCCTGTCTGCCATGCAGCATCAAGGGTTACCGCAGCCATGGTCTCAGAGCTGATAGTCCATGCTGCTGCAAATGTCGTCGAACTGTTCGTACAGATGGTTGTTGTCTTGCAAACGTCCCCATCTGAGGGAGCGAAACGTGACTGCACGATCTGTTACAGCCATGCTGATAAGATGCCTGTCATCTCGACTGCTAGTGGCCGTTGGGATCCAGCACGGCGTTTCGTATTGCCCTCATGAAGTCACCGGTTCGGTAGATTCTGCTAACAGTCATTGGATCGCAACCAACGCGAGCAGCAACGTCGCGATACGATAAACCGCAATCGCGATAGGCTACAATCCGACCTTTATCAGAGTCGGAAAAGTGATGCTACGCATTTCTCCTCCTTACACGAGGTATCGCAACAACGTTTCACCATGCAACGCCGGTCAACTGCAGTTTGGGTACGAGAAATCGGTTGGAAGCTTTCCTCATGTCAGCACGCTGTAGTTGTAGGCTCTCAAAAGCTAATAATTTGTATATCACAGCATCTTCTCCCTGTCGGTTAAATTTCGCGTCTGTAGCACGTCATCTTCGTAGTGTAACAATTATAATGCCCAAGAATAGTCTTTCGGACAGCAAGGGCTGACTGATAACCCCGTACTCTCCATGCCATGCATGGGTGCAACTGTACTGACAGTCTAAGGTGATCGAACACCATCTTCGAGGGTAAGGAGAATGACTTTATTCACTATTGTGGTAGTCCCATGGTGGCTCGCTCTAGATAAACGCCATGTAATCCTCAAGTAAAGAGTCGAGACAGCAAAATATCGTACCTCATCACACACAAATTACAACTTATTGTAACCAATACCTGAATAGAATACGTTACCATCTGTATGTTGTGTACGGTATCTCACCTGATTTCCTAACTGTTTTGCGCAGTGTTATTTTAACTTCTCCGCTCACAAGGAAAGTACTTGGGCTCGAACAAACACATATACACCAAAATCGTATGAGAGACAATGTAAAGATCCCTTATTGTACTAGTGATACTGCCGCATCTGCAAAACTCTGCAGTCGTCCGTTAGAGGCCTCTGCGTGTGCCATGCCGCATTGCACTTTGACCTGTCGGTTCGCCAGTAGGGACGGTGAAGTGTACCTCCGAAATGCGTTTTGTGATGTTATTTGTGTAGTGAAGCGTCAGATGGGGTGGCGATTGCTAATCAATCCTGCAAATGTATTGCGATTAGTTGAGATGAAGTTACAAAGAACCCTTCTTCGTGAAGATAGTATTAGTGTAGAAGATGAATCATTTGCATGCTTTCTCGTATCTATTATGGTACAGAAATATGAGCATAAGTTAGAAACTGTTGTTACAAACTCATAATAATGATAATAGGGATGATAATGACGAACAACTCACTGCAAGCGGTAGTGCTACGCTAAGTGCGGGAAGAGGCGATGGAAGCAGCGGCAGTGAATACCAACAGTCTTTCGGGAAGAAGGTTAAAGTTGAAACTATCAAGGGTTTTGATGACAATTCGCTAGAGAACATGTACGATGATTATTACATAAGTTATAGTTAAGATATCTGCATTACGTATGGCGTCTACAATTACATCTACAGTGCTATCTACAGCATGGTTGCAGAGATTGGCAGAAAAACGACACCCGCCAGCACATTGAGGTGCACGCAGAGTTCCTGTAACCAAACGTTCGTACACATATGTTTGTTCGAGCCCATGTACTTTCATTGTCAGAAGGTATTCACAGCAAGTTGCGAGGCCCAGTGTAACGTCTGTTCTTTCGGACTAGGCCACACCAGTATATGAATGAGTGGAATGTAATTCACTCCGGCGTGCCGTAGAAGGTGGTGGAAGTATCGAAGGGTCATGTGCAAAGATTTCGAAAGCATGCAAAGACGCTGAATGACTAAGTTGTATCACTTAAAGAAATATAGTTCCTTTCGATTTAGTATATTATTTACATTTTATTGGTGCAGCTGGGTTTTATCATTTGATCTAAAGGTGGGTACCTTAGCCTGATCTCTCAGGCACCCATCTCTCACAGATTTTTACTCTTCTTATTTTGTGCTGTCTGACCTGCTTTTACTCGTATGTTTTAGAATGTGCAGAGTGGCTGGCTCATCCTTTATTATCCTCATGATTAGCCAGCCACAGCTGTAATCTTTTAGTCCAGTTATGTTTATTTACTCTTTGCGTTTTCTTCTTTGAGTGTCCTGAACTCAATGTTCCTCACCATTACGTACCCATTATGTGTTTCTCTTCTGTGTGATACAATGCTCCATTTTTCAGCTTGCATTACACCGTATTGACTTTGCTCGCAACAAGGGACTGATGACCACGCAGTCTAGTCCCCTCTAAACATCATCAACAACAACGACAACATTGTAACGTACTGTAATAAGAGGTTATTAACCTAAACTGAAGTGACTGCGGTAGCTTTGAAAGTAAATAGGAACGTCGTGAGTGACAAACGTATACAAATGATTAATGCTAGTTTTGCAGGCGCATTTCAAAACAAATTTGTGAAAAGATAGAGCCCAAACAAGCAGTTACGCCGCACTGATGGGAACAGATTGCACGCAAACGCAGTCAGAAGGCGGCGATTTATGCGCCGGGTGTAACTAATGGGGAGACACGGGCCGCTGAGTCTGCGGGTTGTTAACAGCGCGTCTGCCGCGCCGGCAGCCGTGTCCCAATCAAAGCGGCATCCCGAACGTTGCGCAAACGCGTCTAGCGGCTAGCGGCCTCCTCCATTCATCTGGCCGCGCGCACATGTGGAAGGCTTCGATTAGACACACTCCGGAGGGGAAAATAGTAAAGAAAAATGAGCCCGCACGAATGGGGCGTTTCGTGAATGATGTGGCGACGCGGAGATTGAATTTTAACGAGCACCAGCGCCGGGAGACTTCGATGCCAGGTAGGGAGAGCAGTTCGCGCCAAACATGGCAGCCTAATTACTGCAGCTGGCGCGGAAGCTGTGTATCTCACGTCGCCTACAGCAGGCCGGCGACAAAGAAGAGTCGGCGGTGTTAGCCACAGAACACCAAAAATTACAGAAGTGCAAAGACCATGTTATCACACGGAAACACAGAACGACAGCAGCGCTACTAGCGGCCTGGCAGTGAATTTTCAATCCGAAAAATGTGGCGCGAAAATTTACTTCTAAATACTTCTAAATACACGAATGAGAAAACGTTATATTCGTGTTAGATGACAATATTTTTCATTTATTCTTTCAGGGTGGACCTCATAGAAAGCTTTTTGAGACGTAGCAAAGTAATATATACGAGAAATTTAAATCAAAAACTAACATTAATTGCTTGTGGCTGTTGTTCACAGTCGGCCAAACTTCGTAAATGAAGTCGTGGTAATCTTTTTGACCGTAAAATTGTTTGTTTCTAAAACTCGCTACTGCGATTTTCGCCATGTGGCGTTATCACGCGGAAATAAATGTGATTTTGCGCATGTCAGACTAAAAATCATCTGACATTGCATGCATCTATGTAAATGAGTTTTCAGTTTTCACATACGCTAAGGCACAATTATATCCACTCATGTGACCAAAAGAGGAACAGTAGGTTGTACAAATAAATAATTTTACAGCCATATACACTGTCCTGCAAACAAGAATGTAGGCCTACTGTAATGTCTACAAAAACCAATTTATTTTTATATATGTTGATTACGATTTATGCATCTTCACTCATATGAAATGGAACTTCTGCACAGTTCAAATAAATGAAATTTATGAGTCTCACAAAATGCACACAGAAGACCGCAATTAGGAAGACGTTGCTATAGAACCTCAGCACAGAACACCACCTACGAATCACCCCCCAGGGGGCCCACAGCTCTTTTGTGGGTACGTGTGTGGCACGCACGGGGCCCCGAGCTGAAGCGACCTTTCTTCCGTCCCAGGCCGCTTCCCTCTTTCCCCCCGGTTTGTGCCTTCGCCCGAAGACGGGCGTTTTTTTTTTTTTTTCCATCAGTCCAAGGTTTCTTTTTCGCTTCCTCTGTCTTCTCTTCTTGGTCCTCTTCGTTTCCTGTTCTTCAGCCTTCCCCTCTTTTTCCTTTCTCCTTGTTCTCGACTCACCCTTTTAATCTCCGCCTCGGCGTTTGAGATTCTTCCTCCTCCTTCATCCCTTTCTCTCCTTCCTCCTTTCTTTCCTCCCTGTGCGTGTCTGAAGGTCGACCCACGCTCTGCGTAGCCGGTGACGGGGTAAGGCGTAACTCCCCGCCCCGGGTAGACATGTGGGGCACGTATGTACCCCCCGGTAAAGGCCGGGCCCAGGGAGGGGTGATTACCCGAGCTGATACCTTCCGAACATGCCGATTGGTCCCTCCGTCCGTTCTCGGGAGGTGTGACCTGAGGTGCGAACAGTCACCTAAGGCGGGTGCGCCCTCAGTGAGGGCCCCCACAAGGAAGGAGCGCGCCATCGGAGACGCCGGTATCATGGGGGACACCTCCGCCATGAAACCTTCCACATCAACTATAATCCTGACCCATAAGCGGAAACATGATTCTCAGCCACAGAAAGCATTGCCTAACATTCCAAAGTTCCTGGTGGTATCACGTACCGACGATAAGGATTTTTCTTCAGTCAATCCATTCATCATTCAGAAGGGTGTCGATGCGATCGCAGGTCCCTTGAAGACCTGCTCCAGGCAGCGCAACGGGACCTTGTTACTCGAAATAGAGAATGCATTCCAGGTGCAGAAGTTACTTCGAGCCACACTTGTACATACTTTCCCTGTGAAAATGGAGGCTCACCGCACCCTCAACTCTTCGCGGGGGGGTAGTGTTCTCTAGATCGCTGGATGCGTTATCGGACGAGGAGATATTGAACTATATGTCAGATCAGGGAGTCACAGCTGTTCATCGCGTGATGAAAAAGGTCATCAATGACCTCGTGCCAACCCGTACTGTCTTCTTAACTTTTGACAGGGTTGACCTACCATCGAAAGTGAAAGCGGGCTACGAAGTCATTTCCGTTCGCCCGTACATACCAAATCCTACACGCTGCTTCCATTGCCAAAGGTACAACCATACAAGTAAATCTTGTCCAAATGCAGCGAAGTGCGCCACCTGTGGCAGAGACGCTCATGAGGGTGAATGTCTACCTCCATCCCCTCGCTGCATGCTGCTTCTTCACGGGACTGCCCCGTTTATAAAAAAGAGCGGGTCATCCAAGAGATTCGCGTGAAGGAAAAGGTCTCCACCTATGCCGCTCGGAAATTATTAGTTAGTAGGAAGCCCGCTGTACTCCCATCAGGTACCTTCACCCAGGTCCTCGCCTCCCCTCGACCAACTAAGGAGGTAGGCATCCAGACTTGCGATCTAACGTTCTGTGACACTGTCGTCAGGTCGGCTAGCCCGAAAATTGCTCGTTCCACCTCTCCGATCCCTTCTGCCCGTTCTACAGCGAATTCGTCGACCAGTTCACACACATCCCGGGCACCCAAATCTGCTGCCCAGAGTTCCAAAAAAGAACCAGTCCGTGAAGATTTTCTCAAGAATCCGACTTCTCAATCGTCAACCGCATCTTCCACCCGTCATACTTCTAAGAAGGCTTCCAGAAAGAACAGCCCCCCCCCCCTTCCCCGCCGAGGCGTGACTCTTCGGTCACGCCATCCAACAGTTGCCGGCCTCGGCCGTATACTGTTTCACTGGGACGCCCCGTCTGCCGGGCACCCGGTAGTTTACCGGCGGTGGAAGCTGCCCCTCCTGATCAACTCCGGGAGGTGGCAGACGCGTCCATCGAACCAATGGAACATGACCCTTTGCCACTAGATGGCGATAGCAGTGCTCCCTCGAAGTCCGGTCCTCAGCGGCTGTCGAGGTGACCCCATCTGCTTGTTCCTTTTTATCTTCTTCTCGCATTTTTTATCATGGCGCTCCTTCAATGGAATATTCGCGGCATTCGTTCCAATCGGGAGGAATTAAAACTACTCCTTCGATTGCACTGCCCGCTTCTCGTCTGCCTCCAAGAAACTAAGATGCGTCCAAGTGATCGTGCCGACTTTCCACACTACACCTCTGTGCGGTTCGACCTGCCACCCGTGGAAGGTATCCCAGCCCATGGAGGGGTTCTGATGCTCCTTCGAGACGATGTCTATTACCATCCCATTTCATTGCATACTCAACTACAGGCAGTTGCCGTCCGCATCACCCGATCCACATTTACTTTTTCCCTCTGTAATACTTATTCGCCATCGTCATCTGCCCTTACAAGGGCAGATGTGCTACACCTTGTTGACCAGCTCCCTTCACCTTTCGTGTTGATAGGCGACTTCAATGCCCACCACCCCCTATGGGGCTCTCCGGCACCTTGTCCGAGAGGCTCCCTTTTGGTGGACCTCCTCCAACACCTCGATCTTGTCTGCCTCAACACCGGTGCACCGGCCTTCCTTTCAGACACAACCCATACTTACTCCCACATAGACCTTGCGATATGCACTCCTCAGCTTGCCGGTCGGTTTGAGTGGTATGCACTTTCTGACACGTACTCGAGTGACCATTTCCCTTGTATCATCCACTTTCTGCATCATTCCCCATCTCCTCGTCCCACCAGTTGGAACATTTCGAAAGCCGACTGGGGGCTTTATTTTTCCATGGCTATTTTTCACGATCGGAATTTTCCCAACTGTGACAGTCAGATCGACTACCTCACAGAGGTTATTCTCACAGCTGCCGAACGTTCCATACCTCGTACTTCCTCTTCTCCACGTCGTGTCCAGGTCCCTTGGTGGACTGCAGCCTGCCGCGACGCGCTTAGAGCCCGGCGCCGTGCTTTACACACCTTCCGCCGCCACCCAACCATGGAGAATTGCATACATTATAAACGTATGAGAGCGCAATGTCGTCGTATCATAAACGACAGCAAGAAAGCTTGCCGGACTGCTTTTACTAGTTCTTTTAACCGTTTTACTCCCTCCACGGTTGTTTGGGGTGGCCTACGTCGTTTATCCGGCATCAAGGTCCACTCCCCGATTCCTGGCCTGACCGTGGAGAACGCAGTCCTCGTGGACCGCGCTGACGTTTCCAACGCATTGGGCCGTTTCTTTGCGGAGGTTTCGAGCTCTGCCCATTATCACCCTGCCTTTCTCCCTCGAAAACAGGTAGAGGAGGAACGGCCGCCTTCTTTCCACTCTTTTAATTGTGAAAATTATAACGTCGCATTCACCATGCAGGAGTTAGACCGTGCTCTCGCCCTGTCCCGATCTTCTGCTCCCGGGCCCGATTCCATTCATATTGAGATGCTGAAGAACCTCTCTCCTGCGGGCAAGTGCTTCTTCTTAGAACCTACAATCGCATATGGACTGAAGGTCATGTTCCCACAAGTTGGCGTGACGCCATTGTTGTCCCCATCCCCAAACCAGGGAAGGACAAACATCTTCCTTCCAGCTATCGTCCTATTTCTCTGACGAGCTGTGTCTGTAAGGTGACGGAACGCATGGTTAACGCTCGGTTGGTCTGGCTCCTCGAATCTCGCCGCCTCCTAACAAATGTCCAATGCGGTTTTCGTCGACACCGCTCTGCTGCTGATCACCTCGTTACGTTGTCGACCTTCATTATGAATAACTTTCTAAAGAAGCGTCAAACAGTAGCAGTGTTCTTCGACTTTGAGAAGGCATATGATACCTGTTGGAGAGCAGGCATTCTCCGCACTTTGCACACATGGGGCCTTCGGGGCCGCCTCCCTCTTTTCATTCAAGCGTTTTTGGCGGATCGCAATTTCCGGGTATGGGTGGGCTCTGTTTTGTCAGACACCTTTCGCCAGAAGAATGGGGTACCGCAGGGCTCTGTCTTGAGTGTGGCTCTCTTTGCCATTGCAATCAATCCGATCGTAGATTGCCTTTCAGCCGACGTTTCCGGATCCCTTTTTGTAGACGATTTCGCAATTTATTGCAGCGCCCAGCGGACGTGTCTCTTGGAGCGTTGTCTTCAACGCTGTCTTGACCGTCTATATTCCTGGAGCATCGCAAACGGCTTCCGATTCTCCACTGAGAAAACGGTGTGCATCAACTTCTGGAGATACAAGGAATTTCTTCCACCTTCTCTACGTCTCGGCCCTGTTGCTCTCCCTTTCGTGGAGACTACGAAATTCTTGGGGCTAATGTTGGATCGTAAACTTCGCTGGTCCACACATGTGTCCTACCTGGCTGCTCGTTGTGCCCGATCCCTTAATGTTCTTCGTGTCGTCAGTGGCACATCATGGGGAGCGGATCGTATCGTCCTGCTTCACCTTTACCAGGCTATTGTTCAGTCGAAGCTCGACTATGGAAGCCTAGTATACTCTTCTGCACGGCCGTCGATTCTCCGCCGACTGAACTCTATTCACCATCGGGGATTACGTCTGGCAACCGGTGCATTTTATACCAGCCCTGTTGAAATTCTGTATGCCGAGACTGCTGTATTGACCACTCGGCGCGACATACTCTTGGGTCGGTACGCATGCCGCCTGCGGTCGATACCCAACCATCCATCTTACCGATTATTATTTGACGACTCACTCGATAGCCAATATCAGTTGTCTGCGATTGCCTTGCTTCCACCTGGAGTTCGGTTTCGCCGCCTGCTACAGGGGCTCGATTTTACCCTTCCTTCCACCTTTCGGTTGAGCGACAGCCTATTGCCACCGTGGCATCAGGCCCAGGTTCACACTCACCTTGAACTTAGTTCGCTCCCCAAGGAGAGCACTCCGGATTTGGTATACCGCTCGAGGCTTGTCGAACTCCGTTCGCAGTTCGATAACGCCATATTTATTTACACTGATGGTTCCAAGAGTACTGCCGGTGTCGGATCTGCCTTCGTCGTCGGGGACAACCGTTTCCAATACAAGCTCCCTGACCGGTGCTCGAATTTCACGGCTGAGCTTTTTGCCCTCCACCAGGCCGTTTTGTATACCTGCCGCCACCGCCAACCTTTCTATGCCATATGTTCGGACTCCCTTAGTGCCCTGCAGAGTCTTAAGGACCCTTTCTCGAACCATCCTCTCGTGTATCGGATCCAACGCTCCCTCCAGTTGCTAGCAGATGACAGCTGTCACGTTTCTTTCCTGTGGGTCCCTGGCCACGTGGGTGTGCCTGGGAATGAGACCGCCGACATAGCAGCCAAGGCAGCAGCTCGTTTGCCTCGCATGGCTACCTTTTGCGTCCCATCGGACGATGTTCAACGGGCTCTTCGCCGGAGTATCGTGTCGCAATGGCACAGTGTATGGTTTTCAATGTACAACAATAAATTGCGAACTGTAAAACCGATCCCGACCGCTTGGAGGACCTCCTCACGCCCCTCTCGGCGAGAGGAGGTCATCCTGGCCCGGTTGCGGATCGGTCACTGCCGTTTCAGCCACCGTCACTTGCTATCCGCCGACCCTGCACCGCTGTGCTCCTGCGGTGAACTGCTGACAGTGCGACATGTTTTACTGACTTGTGTTAATTTTAATCATCTCCGTGTAGCCCTTCACTTTCCGTCTACTCTGGAGGAAATTTTAGCTGATGACACACGAGCAGCTGCTAGAGTTTTGCGTTTTATCGACTTGGCCAACTTATCCAAGGATATTTAACCCTTTTAATTGTCTTTTATCTTTAGTTTTTAGCCTCTTGTTGATGTTCTGACAGTCACATTTTTTAATTTTTTTATTTTTGAGATAATAGCGAATCTATGTTCTTTGCTGGGCGCTAATGACCATAGAAGTTGTGCGCCCTAAACCGCAAAAAAAAATAAAAAAAAAATAAATAAAAAAATAAAAAAAATAAAAAATAAAAAAAAACCTACGAATCAAAACAAATATGGAGGACTGTAAAGCGTAAATCATCCAACAGGAAAGCGAGATGAAAAATCGTGAAAAATCGCAACGCTCGCAGCGCTCTATGTGGCCTGGCAGCGAACCAACATCGTGTTACCGGAAATCCCTATATGAGTTTCACCCCCCTGGTGTTAGCACACATATGGCAGCTGCGGTTATCTGACACCTTCGCATCTGTCATTTCAAAACGTTAAAATAAACACGGAGTCTTGCGCGATGCGTTATGTGTACAGCAGAGCTTTACAAACTGGGTGTCGCAACACCCTGGGGTTTCGCGTAGTAGTATCAAGGATGTGCAACATGCCTAACGGCCAGGGCTCGTGTACAACCTAACATAAATGTATCTCGGCTCGCCTACTAAGGGGCGGTTGTAACACTGTTGCTTTTACCCTTTAAAGTTTATGCCTGTAAACCAGTGAACTAACAGGGTACAGCACCGTTAACGAATAAGTCCACACTTCTGCTTCTACGTTAGTTTATTTTCTTTAGTTACATTTACACTATATATATCACAATTTACAATAAACAGCTTTGTCACTCACGTAACTATTGGAGCCGAGAACGGAAGACATTCGCGTACGAGCACACTTACAAATTTCGGAACGCCACACGTGGCGTATAAAATACGCTACGCCGCTATAAGCAGCTACCTTCCCTATTCGGCGTCCGGCAAGCAAAAGACCACGCGCCTTGCCTCCCTTGCTCCCAGCTCCGTGTAGTCACGTGATTGACCACTTTAGTAAACTTTAAAAAAAATGTACATAAACATTGAAATCACGACACTTTAGGATTCTCTCACATTGCATATCTAAACTAAAAGGAAAGCAAGATTGGCTGGGGAACTGATGACCATTGCAGTTTTGTCCCCCTTAAACAACCAACACCAACACCAAAGCAAGATTTATATCACAAACTGTTTATAGTAATTGTTTGTTCTGTAAAGTTTCAGTCGTGTGATTGACCACTTTAGTCAACTTTAAAATATATACATAAACATTGAAATCACGACACTAATATTCTCTCACCTTGCATATATAAACAAAAGGAAAACAAGATTTATATCACATTAAACTGTTTATAGTAATTATTTGTTCTGTAATGTTGTAGTTGTGTTATTGACCACTTTAGTCAACTCTAAAATATATATATAAACATTGAAATCACGACATTTTAGTATTCCCTCACATTGCATATATAAATAAAAAGAAAACAATTTTTTGTCACATTACACTGGTGACAGTAAATATTTGTTCTGTTATGTTATAGGTGTCGCGAGACTAACAAATTTAGACTCTAAACAAAACAAAAAGACTTGTCATAAAATAGCCGGCCGAGGGGACTAAGGCGCTCCAGTCACGGTCTGCACGACCACTACGGTCGGGGGTTTGAATCGCCTTTCGGGCATGGATATTTGTGCCGTCCTAGTTCGTAAGTAGTTCATAAGTAGTTTGTAAGTTCAGGGACTGATGACCCCGTAGTTAAGTCCCGTAGACTATAAAAACATTTGAACATTTTTTGTCATAAAATAACACAAAATATCCTCCTCTTCATACTACCCTGAAGACTCGCCTGCAGCTAATCATCCTTCTCTTCATTCAGTGCACCACAGATCACGTATTAAAGGAATGATCGGTGCACATTCATTGCGTGCTCAGCTGCTAGGCGGCAGCTCTGCTTCAGAAGCAGTAGACACTCAGGGTTCGTTCAAACAGCTGCACAGTTACCAGATTCCAGCAAACTGCGCATGCGTAGAGCTGCTGCTGGTACTCGATAACAGCTCTCCCCATGCGCAGTTTGCTGGAACTGGCAGCTGCTTGAACTAACCTTCACCGTAGTCTTTCCTTCTCAAAAAGCTGCACCTGAGCGTTTTTTTAATGTATTTATCAAAGCCACGTCACCCTCGGTAGCATTCCTTACAATAATTTCAATCAATGGCTGTAAAAGCTGTCACAGATTGTAAAAGCAGTCACAATTGTCCACTGACTAAAGCTATTCAGTAGCGATGTTTAGTGTGGAGTATGGCCGGGTGATAAACGGAGAGTAGTATTTTAAATGCAGTTATCGTTGGTTCGAACCCTGGTATGCGTTAATATTTTTTTCTCCCAGTTTCCTGTATGTATCAGATTCTGGGACCAGAAATGACATTCATATTCTTACTTGTCACATATATTTACCCATTTTTTTCCGAATATGTCGTGACTTTCGAGGTCGTGGTGAAGCAAGAACCTAACAATAGAACTCAAATAATAATTCATCACTTGTTATAAATTCAACCTCTTTACTTCTGAAAATAATGTGATAATATTGTACTGAAAGGGAACAGCCACTGTGCTGTTTAAATCAGATATCCAAGCAGCTAATTTGCAGCTGCCGTTTTAAATCGGTCTAGCAAAACCATATCTGGCCCTGACATGTACACACGACGACGAAATTCAGTTTTCGTGTTTCGGAAGTTCGGTCGCACGTAGAATAAGCAAAATTACTGTGTGAGTTAGGCATTGTTGTCTGCGGTGTTACTCTGTTGTACATCTCCGTAGGTCCGAATGTTTCCTTTTCTTCCGACGAGTGTACGTAGTTGCTGTAGTCAGGATTAACATTAAACATATCAAAGTGTACGAGGATTTCATTTTCGGTTACAAACTACATTTAAACGATACTTTATTTCAGTCCGTCCTCCCCGCTAGAAACATCTAAATTCTACCATATGCTCGTCAGTGAAGGGGTGTCACGCAAAACTGTAAGCTATAAAAGGGTGTCGCCATGCGGAAAAGTTTGGAAAGCACTGGTGTACAGACTACAGAATATTCCCCAAAGAATTAATGCGCTTAATTCCCTATGAAAATTAGAGCTTTTGGTGATAATCACTTCCATCTCCGCCTTAACAACTGGGTTGAAACGCACGAAGTAACATTTGCACGGAGAGACACTAGCACGGGGCCCTGGGCTCTGGCGCGGGGTATACAGCTTTTCGCAAATATAGGCACACAAGCAAGACTAAGAGTTCAGCACTGCCGTTCCTGAGAGCTGACTGACGCTCAAACCATGGCAGTAAGCAACAATTTATCGCTTCAATGTGGGTCATCATTAATGCGTTTCGTGGTAAACTTACTTTTAAAACAGTTTTGTAATGAGAACTGACACTGAAATCTTTATTTAAAAAGCAGAGTGTCGGTATGTTTGTGTGTTTGTTTGTGTGTACGTATTGCATACAAATCTACATTTTTGTTCCAATATTTATGGAATTATGCACACGTAGGTATCAGTCCACGAGGACGGTTGCCGTAAGTGTAAGGATCACGTACAACAGGTAGTCCACGAAATATGACGTCATAAACAATGAGTTTCGAAAAAAAAAACCAGCTGTATTACGCGACAATGTAACACATTTCCTCCTAAGCCACTGGAACGATTTCAACCAAATTTGGTACACATCTTCCTTACCGTAAGGACCCATTCTGTAATGGTAAAGACCACATACGAAACATGGTTCCAGCGATACAACGTCGTAAACAACGTAGTTGCAAGAGACAGCCACGTAATGCGACGAGATTTATTCACCCAGCGTATGAGAATGGCGGTACTTAGCGACTTGTAACCAACTTTAAAAATCATTTCAAACGTTTATTCAACTTTTGCTCGCTGACAAGCATACAAGATTATGAAACGAAAAAAGTTTGTCGCTTACTACTTTTCCGCTCTTCATGTATTAAAACTACGACAATCGGTATGACGTCAGAATTTATAATTTCTACACTACAATTGATAGCCACTGGAAATTTTACACACATAGATGAATGTACCTTCGAAATTGTATCACAGTATGACACGTAGTTCGTAAGAAATGAGCAGATAAACAGCAATCTTCATAGAAAACCACCCCATCACGCACCAAGTTCTAATCTAGTACTTCTTTAATACTAATTGTATTCGCGACAGATTTTACATTCAGCACTTACACAAATGAATGAATACCTCAAAAATTATATAATTGTACAATATATAATGGTATAAGCGCCTCGGTTGCACAGTGGTAGAGTACCGGACTACAAATCCAAAGGTCGCGGGTTCGATCCCCGCCAGGTCCTAGGATTTTTATCTGTCACTTTCCACTTCTTTCATCTCTGGCAGTATTGCTCATGTGAAAAATACCGAGTAGCACCGTGTTTCGGAACCCACGTTAAACTGTAGGTCCCCCTATAACTGGCTGGGTAAGTCAGTTCGAAGGTCGGAGGAAGGCAACGGCATACCACCTCCAAACAGGACCATGCCTAGTAAAGCACTGTGGTGTTCAAACCAATCTTCGGATTTTTGACTGCTTTACCTATAAACATGAGATCGTGTCGAATTTTATAAGTCATTTGTATTTTGATTACTAACCATATTTGTTTGGATACTGCACTTATAATTTTGTATATTACGCAAGACAACGTAATTTCTTATATATTCTCCGATAAATATAACATGATTTCAGAAAAAAGGAGACGGACAGACAAAGAAGAGATAGGAGAAGTATTAACTCAAAGCAGGTATAAATAAATAAATACCCGGGCGACGCCGGGTTTTCAGCTAGTTCAATCTAATGAGAACTAACACGTTTCGCAAACGTATTAAAAATAAACTACTGACACTTTTCATGCGGCTTTCTGAGGAAATGTGAGATAAGATTGGGGCATCATATATGCATGATATCATCAAAATCAGATCACGGAAAAAAGATACATCGCAATCTTATCAGTAACTGTCTTTTCATCTATCAGAAGTACCTAATCTCCTAAACTACTTCACGGATTTGCATAGAGCAACTTCGTTTCATAAAAGTGGAATAAAGGAAATTGTTTTAGATGTAGGTTATGCTTGAAATATGGATTGCGTAGAACAGCAAACAAGCGATAGAGGCGCTATAGTGCACCAAAGAACTAATAAACACCGCTGCTGCATAATAAGTATGGGGTACTACAATAAAGAAGCGAACATCTGTGACAGAATTAAGCAATCTTATGTCTACTAATACCAACAAACATTGAACATAGTGTTACTGATTTCGCTTTGTGTATTAAATACTTAACGACATGTCTTTGCTTATTTTAGCACGTTTCACTTTTTGTGTCAAAAACTTTATGAAGTTATATCGTTTCACACAATGACTTTTACTTAAGTTTGACATCTTTATGAAGATAAATCGTTTCGGACAATGACTTTTACTTACATTTGACATCTTGGCTAGGATAACTGAGTTTATTGACAGAGTTTTCCAACAAGGATTCTGTTTTTACTGACTGAGGTCCGGAACCCTAAAAAGCCATGATACACACAGGCCCTCCTTCAACAACCGTTGAGTTGGCAAGACTGTATGTGAAATGCGCGCTCTGAGGAGTTAAAAGAGAGCATCAGTTGCGGTATAGGCGCCGAGCGAAGCGACCTAGTCGCAACAATTTTTCGCCGCTAAACTTCGTTAGCGGTTTTCACCCATAAGAAGAGTTTTTGTAATTAGCATTTCATATTGCAGAAGCTCTCAAAATCGTCATACATTTAATAAATAGAACTCCATATCCATATAAAAAAGTGTAGAAGAGAAACAACATAAAGGTAAAGGTAGTAAAGAAAAGTTCAATATAAAGACGAATTTTCACAGTCCCTCCGAAGAGAATCAAGGAAAAGAGACGGAATGCTAGTGGTTATTAGTCCGTAGCTTACAAATTACTTAAACTAAGTTAAACTAACGTAAGGACAACACACACATCCATGTCCGAGGGGGGATTCGAACCCCTGACGCGGGAGGGCGCGCGATCCGTAACGTGGCGCTCCAGACCGTTCGGCTACTCCCACGTGGCCATTTTTTAATTTTTTTAAATTTATTTTTTTAAGGGACTTAACTGCGGGCTCATCAGTCCCTAAACTTACAAACTACTTATGAACTAACTTATACTAAAGACAGCACAAACATCCATGCCCGAGGGGGGATTCGAACCCCGGACAGGGAACAGCCTCGCGCAGCGTTGCATAACGCCTCAATGCGCTCGGCCGCTCCGCCGCGGCGAGACGGAATGCATCACATGTGGAGAAACCTTCGAAGAAGACTGGATTCAGTGGTATAACTACAAGGTCTGGGAGCATGAAAACTGTGTTTGTATAGATCCTTCCGATATTTATTACTACTGTGGTGTTTGCAAGGCCGAGAAACAACTGCAGTACCGCTGAACGCTGTGTCAGGGGTTACCCTCCAAATTTTGTAGTGCCAACATACTAATTCAAAAGTGTTGTTAAGATATTCGTAAAAAAATATTATGTATACTTAGTTCTAAGTGATGTCACCAAAGAAGTTACTGGTTTCATTTTAGGCTGAAGACAGAAAAATTGTTTATTGTTGTTTTATTAGAAATTCATTTATTTGCCTGTAGATACCCGACCTTCCCCTACTCCTTACAAGTAGCCGTGTTCCAGAAACTCGGTCTAAAACGGGCGATGACCAGACAGGACAACCGTGATTTCCTACAGCTGAAGTAATCAGAATGAGTGGAAATCCGTATCAAGTAAAGCAAATGAATTCAAGTCCTCGGTACAACCCCAATCGTGTGTAGGAGCTGACTGGGTGGGAATGTTAACGTAAGGTTACAGGCCAGGTGACTTGTAGCACTTCAGAGAGTTGATAGGTAAGTTACTCAGCGGCCCCAAACAGCCGTACTTGTAGTAAGTCACTAACCAATCTGTTGTTGCTGCTCCTCTAGTGACAACAAAATACCCACCCCCCTCCTGTGACACTGAAGGGTCCGCCTCTCGTTATATTGAAATGCAACGAATCTAACAGAGTCCATCCAAAAATCCAATACGAGAAATTTTATTAAGTTTCTCTTTGTTAGATGTACTTATCTTTCGTCAGGTATTTATGTTGTCCTGGAATTCTTCCTGTTTACTGTTCATTATGAAATTCACTTTGAAATTCTATCTCTGGGTCCAAAAAATGTCCAGATATACTACTCACACTTTTATTAACTTTCACCTCCAAATATAAGCTGCTTCTTACACTAAACTCCAATCTAGCAACTTTCCAACATATCAACTCAATTTTTGACACATTAGAATTTACAATTCCACAATTCAAAATATCTATCAACTCATCACTTTCATTTACTGAGAACAGATCACCACTGCCTGCACTGCCTTTGCATCAACTTATACATATTGTGACAAATGATGATGTGATCAGTGAAAATACGATAATTAACATTATTAATTAAACGAAAGTTAATTGTTTACTACAATAAATAATTACAATAATATTCTGATTCTTAAGTGGCTAAATTTTTAGATTTTAAACTAGCCTTTCATGTTAGGGACAAATTGCATTACTAAACATTCTCTTCTTTAACAACCATTACATTTATGATAAAGATAAAAAGAATGTTTGTAGAGCTTATGGGACTTAAGTACGGGGTCATCAGTCCCTAAACTTACAAACTACTTATGAACTAGCTATACTAAAGACGGTACAAATATCCATGCCCGAGGAGGGATTCGAACCCGCGACCGAAGTGGCCTTGCTGATCGTGTTTGCCGCGCCGCAGACCGCTCGTCCACTGTGGACGTTAATTTAGTTTTGAGGGCTCTGATATAATATAAAGAGATTGTTTGGATTCAAAACGAATTTATATCATTCATATTTTTAACTGGTATATCTTTTCTAGAAGATCTTTAGCTTTATTACTTTGTAAACAACATGGAATTCTCTCCTGCGAAACGTGAAAATACGTGAATTGGTCTAAACATACTCGTTTGGTGTTATAAACGCAACAGATGTTGATTTATGTACAGAGTTTGAGGTAAGCGCAATGAAAAATTACATAATTAATACGGTCAAACATTTCCGAGGCCAAAATGAAAGTACTTAACCCGTAGGTGTATGGGTGAGATGGATCAGTGTAGTGGGAGAGATGGACCACGTAAATAATTGCTACACATGAAGAAAAGAGTGAATGGAAATGACATATTTTTATTGGAATGTGTAGTAATGAATACAGTAACACTTTAAACCAAAACAATTTTACCAGTTTTTTGTAAATAGTAAGCGAACACTGGATTTTCATTGATTTGTAGATTTTGTGCAAACTTTCGGATATTTTTGTCCTACCACACCTATTACACTTATCAGCAAATGATGAACAACATTCATGTGACCATCGTAAATAGGAAATACACTGAATCCAATCGTCTTTTTTGTTGGTTTCGTAATAGATTTCACCACACCCAACTCATTCATCTTCATACAATTCGTCAAAGCTATTTTCAGCATCCTCTACAAGCTTGAACTACTTTTTCACAGTGTCTTTATTCATCCCTTTGGCTCGAGCAGCTGACACACCTTCCGCTCTTCTTACAACTACGTTGGAATTACGTCTAAGAAAGGAATGAAGCCAGTCGTAACCAGCCTTTTTTAATGCCCTATTGAAATTATGTTGTATATTTAGTTTTGTGTCCCAGCCTCGTCGTAGGTGTCGGTGGCCGAGTGGAACGAGACCAACACAGGAACAAAGACAGCACGCTGGTGCAGGCACGGAGGGGAGCAGCCAGAAACTATAAACACTCGAGTAAATTAGAAAGAGATATATATATTGCACAGAATGTAACAATACTTAACTTTTACGTAGTACTGCAGAATGTTGATACATAGTTGTTAGAGGCCTGCCTAGTGCCTGTACAATAGCAAAGTCTTCACTGGTGCCTATCTGATGACGAAGGTCCTAACTCGTTGCTATCTCAGTCCGAAGTGACCGGTGTCTTTCCGTGGTGGCCACGAGCGGGGTTGCAGCAGAGGGCGCTCGTCGCTGTCGTCGTGAGAACGCCGCGCCGTGCGTGCATGGCGGCGCGCGGCGAAAGTAAGTGGCGCGCACTTTGTACTTGTGCGACACCACATTTAGCCTCTCAGCTAATGTCAAATGCCACACTCTACACGGTTCAAAACCTCGCTCTTGAAGTTTCTTAATGTGAGCGATGACTTTTCGTTCATTCTCAATACCCAGTAGAGGCTGAGGTCCCATACTACTCTTAGAATAATTTTTTTACTGCAGCCTTCTTTTCATTGTAGTTTTAGGTATACCAAAAGCTTTAGCTGCAGCATTGACACCCATGAAATTATCCCGCATAGCATGTGTAGTCTCGATCAATCCATCTTCGGTGCGTAGGCCTCGATCACAAGATCCGGTCCTTTTGTAATTAGTTGGCATTTTTCAGAAAAAGAGAAAAATACCAACTAAGCAAAAACATGTTATTCGATCAATTTTCAAAACATTAATGTAATTTCCATGATCACTTAAGGTATATTTAATTGTGATCCATCTCTCCCTAATTAAAATGCCTGGTCCATCACTCACAAATAGAACTGGTCTATCTATCCCGATTTTCTTGGAGGGATGGACCACCCCGATTTCAGTCTGCAGTTTTAGAGCTCGGTGGCCATTTTATGTTAGGTACACGCCAACACATTTGTTAAGCGTTTAGTAATAAAACTGCAGGAATACTGTGCAAACTGCGCTATAATACTAAAAGAATGTAACTACATGATTTTATTTATTTATTTATTATTTAACATGCCCCATTACATAGTAATATTACTTGTTTGATGGTTAGATTCAAGCGGTTACATCAGATATTTTTGCCGGCCGCGGTGGCCGAGGAGACTGAGGCGCTTCAGTCACGGTCTGCACGGCCACTACGCTCGGGGGTTCGAATCCTCCCTCGGGCATGGATATTTGTGCCGTCTTTAGTATAAGGTAGTTCATAAGTAGTTTGTAAGTTTAGGGACTGATGACCCCGTAGTTAAGTCCCATAAGCTGTACAAACATTTGATCAGATATTTTTGCAAACACAAGTACAGTACATAACTTTATAGGGTTTATAAAGGAACAAACAATTTTATACATCAGGAAATCTCATTGAATTACAAAAATTGTAAAAGTCTGTAGTGAATTTATGTACTAAATCATATTTACTGATGGGCCAGCCTCCTTCTTTGGCAGCTATGTTTTTCCTGAGATTGTCCCTCTCTTTCAATAAATTGCAGCAGTCAAAAAGCACGTGGTCAATAGTTTGGACAGCAATGTTACATGTGCACGTTCCGTCTTCAATTATTTTGAACCGCTGATAGTAGGCTTTCAGTTTCCCATGACCTGTTAATATAGCTGTAAAATTCGGAGATATTGGAAGTTTAATCATTAAACGTTGTCGGATCGTAGGAAAATACGGTTTAGTGCTTCCCCCGTTTTTTTTTTTTTTTTTTTTTTTTTTCGTTCTGTGCCACTCAATGTCCCATTTGTTCCTAAACTCTTCTCGGAGTTCCTTCTTTACGGCACTTGTAGGTATTTTGTTGCAGCATATTGATTGTCGCAAAACTTTTTCGACTTACCACGACGTTCGTTCAACAACTTTCTCACAAGTGAACGGTGCTCTACGACCATGTCAGTGCCGCATACCAGCAGTTATCTTGGCTACGTGCAGATAAGCGTCGAAGCTATGGTACACTATGTTTGCTTGTCCGCCTCCGTAGTCCAGTGGACAGCGTGGTAGGTTGCCACGCAGGGGGCCCGGGTTCGATTCCCGGTCGGGTAGGAGATTTTCTCCACTCGGGGACTGGGTGTTGTGTCGTCCTCATCATTCTTCCATCATCATTGACATGCAAGTCGCCGAAGTGGCGTCAGATAAAGAGACTTGCACCAGGCAGGCTGAACACGACCCCAGTTGGGGTCTAACGGTCATAAAATGCCACACGATCATCCTCACTATGTTTGCTGCATCGCTTTCTCAATCATTGCAAACCTTCATACTTATCCTTAACGATTATATTACTATCTGAACAGCACAGCAGAAACACACGCTATCACCACAATAAAACTCTCTCTTTCTACCTTCACATAACATTGCAATCTTCTCTAAATCATTTTCTGTATCGGAAACACGTCTGTGGAACAATCTTTCCCAAAAGTTAAGAGAGATAAAATCAAATCAAAACTTTAAAAGACAGCTAAAGGTTCACCTTCTGTCACAATAGCCATCTTTCTCTCCACTTACCAGTCTGTAGCCCACTGTTGTCAATTCGTCCTCCCCCCATAAATGTTTCCCTTTCCTTTCACCAGCAGAGATCTCCATTCATATATGTCTTCACTTCCTCACATCCATTGTGTGTTGTGGTACTCAGTCCGGAGACTGGTTTGATGCAGCTCTCCACAATACCCTATCCTGAGCAAGCCTCTTCATCTCCACAAAAGAACGGCAACCTACATCTGTCTGAATCTGCTTACTGTATCCGTCTCTTGGTCTTCCCCTGCGATTTTTTCCCCACACACTTCCCTCCAATGCTAAATTCACAATTCCTTGATGTCTAAGAATGTGTCCTACCAATCTATCCCTTCTTTTAGTCAAGGTATGCCAGAAATTTCTTTTCTCCCCAATTCTGTTCAGTACCTCCTCATTAGTTACGCGATCCACCCACCTAATCTTCAGCATTCTTCTGTAGCACCATATTTCAAAAGCCTCAATCCTCTTCCTGTCCGCACTGTTTATCGTCCAAGTCTCACTCCCATACAAGGCAACACTCCATACAAATGCCTTCAGAAAGGACTTCCTTAACAAATTTCTATTTTTCCAGAACGCTTTTCTACCCATTGCCATTCTGCATTTTATATCCTCTGTACTGCGACCATCATTTGTTATTTCACTGCCCAAGTAACAAAACTCATCTACCTCCTTTATTGCTTCGTTTCCCAATCTAATTCCTTCAGCATCACCTGATTTTCTTACACTGCACTCCATTACCCTAGTTTTGCTCTTGTTAATGTTCATCTTATATGCACCTTTCAGCACACTGTCCATTCCGTTCAATTGCTCCTCCAGTTCCCTTGCTGTATCCGACAGAATTACTATGTCATCGGCAAAACGCAATGTTTTTAATTCTTCCCCCTGAACTTTAATTCCTTCTCCAAATTTCTCCTTGCTTTCCTTTATAGCTTTCTCAATGTACAATTTCAATAACAATGGAGAAAGACTACAACCCTGTCTTACTCCCTTTCTAACCACTGCATCCCTTTCATGCTCTTCAACTCTGACAGCCGCTGTCTGGTTTTTGTACAAGTTGTAAATAATCTTACGCTCCATATATTTTACTCCGGCTTGCTTCAGAACTTGAAAGATTTTAGTCCAATCAACATTGTCAAAAGCCTTCTCCAAATCTACAAAAGCTAGAAATGTAGGTTTGCCTTTTCTTAATCTATCTTCTAGGATAAGGCGTAAAGTGAGTATTGCCTCCCGTGTTCCTACATTTCTCCTGAACTCAAACTGATCTTCCCCGAGGTCGGCTTCTACCGGCTTTTCTATCCTGTCATTTTTCAATCTTCTCCTCTTTCACTAATCATTCTCCCTCTTCTGTCTATATTAAACTTAATTCAAATGTTAATATCTCTTGTTATTATTAGTATTACATTGATTTTTGTGTTATTATTATCATTATTATTATTATCATATATTGTTATTATTTAATATTATTAATGCAGTGTTTTTTTTTAATTGAATCCTTTGTTTATGTTGTTCCTGATCAGATGTAAGAGAGGGCCCTATGGCCCTAATCTGGTCAGGTTAAATAACCAAATAAAAATAAATGAAATAAGTGAACGGTGCTGCTCTCTAGCGACGCATTCACGAAATACGTCGCTGGTCCGTCTCACCCAGTGGTGGAACTCACCCCAAGTTAGCCTACGTGTAGGTGTAGATGAGACAGGAGGAGATTGCTCGACGAGAAAGAGTCCAGATCGACAGAGTGAGCTGTCTGGCTGTAAATCGGCCGCAGATTAGGTAACTGCGCCTAGTAGGACCAGAGTCGACCACTCTATCGATTACGTGTTATTAGGGACTTTCGACAGGTGATCGGTCTCGGCGCGCGAAGTGTGGTCGATTATCGGAAGCGGAGGCGCGACCTCTTTATTGCCACCGACACTCGTCCGGCGGCAGCCGCTCCCCAGCAGATGCAAAGTAGTCCATAAATCAAGGCTGGGCTGCTTTCCCCTGCGGATGCGCGAGGCCCTTGACACCGTAAACTGTGTACCGACGCGCAGGCGGAGCCAAGATCCACCCGTAAAAGCGGCGCCCAACGTTCGTCACATAACCTGTAACTGTCTGAGTGTGAACTTTAGTTGCTCAACAGATTGTAACTCCTGTACATGTAACCAATGCGGTAACATGTGATGCTTGCGATTCCTTAGTATAGTCGTATCTGTCTCATAATAAGCATTTAAAGAAGACGGCAGTGGAATATAACTGTAGGAGCACTGCACAAATGCTGTTAAGTTGCTTAACCCTGAGTTACTATCGATGTTTTTCACTGACCCTCAAAAGCATTAGTATTTCCATTTACTTGGATTTAATTTTCTTACGATACTTGTTTTATGAACATTCATTTCAACTTTTTTCCGACGGATTTAATCTAAATATGAGCTATAAGAAAGCCAGACACTCATAAAACCATGTTTATTTTACTATCTACATTTTTTTCAATTCCTAATGCGTAGGAATCACACAGTTCGTTGTAATTGACGGTAAGTCATCGAGTAAAACAGAAGTGATATCTGGCGTTCCACAGAGAAGCGTTATAGGTCCCCTACTCTCCCTCGTGTTTATAAACGATTTAGGAGACAATCTGAATAGCTCCCTTAGACTATTCGCGGATGATGCTGTCGTTTATCGGTTAGTGAAGTCAACAGAGGATCAAAAGCAACTGCAAAGCGATTTAGACAAAATTTCTGCATGGTGCGAAAATTGGCAATTGACACTAAATAAAGAAAAGTGTGAAGTAATACACATGACCACTAAAAGAAATCCACTGAACTTCAATTACGCGATAAATCAGTCAAACCTTGAGGTCGTAAATTCTACCAAATACCTAGGAGTTACAATTACGAATAACTTTGACTGGAGAGAACACATAGAAAATATTGTGGGGAAGGCGAACCAAAGGTTACGTTTCATTGGCAGAACGCTTCGAAGATGCACCAGCTCCACCAAAGAGACTGCCTACATCACACTTGTGCGTCCTCTCCTGGAGTACTGTTGCCCCTTGTGGGACCCTCACCAGGTGGGACTGACGGAAGACATTGAGAAAGTTCAGAGGAGGGCAGCTCGTTTTGTTTTATCACGTTACGGGGGGGAAAGCGTCACGGAATAGTTGCAAGAATTGGGGTGTAAATCATTAAAAGAAAGACGTTATTCATTGTGGTGTGATCTGTTTACGAAGTTTCAATCACCGACTTTTAGTTCTGAATGTGAAAATATTTTGCTAGCACCCACCTACTTAGGGAGACATGACCATCCCAATAAAATAAGAGAAATCAGATCGAAAACGGAAAGATTTAGGTGTTCTTTCTTCCCGCGCGCTATTAGAGAATGGAACGGTAGAGAAAAGTTATGAAAGTGGTTAATGAACCCTCTGCCAGGCACTTGAATGTGATTTGCAGAATATCTATGTAAATGTATTTAGATGTAGATGAACTTGCTGAGCTACTAACTACAATAAAAGACACTAGTCTAGCATATGGACTAGACATCAACCTCAGTAAGTCCAAACTAATGTTAATTGATCGAGAACAACAGATCCAGGTCACAGGTCAATTAAAGGAACTGAAAGTCGTGCAGTCCTTCACCTATCTTGGGTCAACCATCTGCAGCACAGTAGTTGTGAAGAGGAGATAAGAAGACGAATCACGCTAGGACGAGTGGCTATGAAGAAGCTCACGAAGATCTGGCAGAGCAGAGCAATAACAAATAGCACAAAGATTCGGCTAGTTGAAACACTCGTGTTTTCTGTCTTCTTTTATGGCTGTGAATCATGGACACTCAAGGCCAGAGACAAACAACGCATTGGTGCGTTTGAGCTTTGGTGGTGGCGTAGGATGCTATGCATAAAATGGACCGAAAGAAGAACAAATGTGTCCATTATTAAACAACTGAATATCTCCAGACGCCTTTCTTCTCGAGTCGATGAAAAAATTCTCCTGTTCTTTGGCCATATTGTGAGAAGAGACGGAGAAAACCTAGAAAAAATAATCTTACAAGGAAAGATCGAGGGCACAAGACCAAGAGGAAGACCAGCGAGCAGATGGATAGACCAAATCAAGAAGATCTCCGCTCTACCTCTTCAGCAGGCACTGAGAGAAGCTGACAACCGTCTGGGATGGAGACGCTTGGTTCATGGGGTCACGACGCTCAGCAGTGAGCACAACGACTTATGATGAATGCGTAGATAATTTTAACGTGACAAAATTTCCATTTTAGTAATAACTCTTCCTTTTTGCTTGAATTGCCTTGTTGAGCAAGGTACAAATGAATCTCTGAAAGGGGAAATGAAATTTTTAATGCAAAGTAAAGAAATTAACAGCAATGAAGAATAACATAATATTTTCTTGTTCTAGAACAACTGGGCTGGTTCTGCGACCATTTGAACCAGTTTTTTCCCCCAATAGTAGTAACTATTAGAATCATTTTCCGAGATTTCCTCTTCCGATACATCAAAATCAGAAGTTGTTCTGTTTGTATTGTGAGCGCTGTGTTCACTTTCACAATCACTTGTATCGGTTCATGTTCCTCTATTCGCTCTTCTCTTCCAGATTCGTTTTCTGTATCATCTAAATAGTTCATAACCTTTTCCAGCATTATAACATGTCATCCGATGCGTATATATTCACTACTCATTGTTAGATTAGACACGCAACTAAGTAAACGTAATGAATATTGAAAAATAATGTGTACGTAAGTACTATCCTGGGTCTTCAGTGACCCCGAAATCCAATTACTCCGCAACAAAAAACATCACAATTTACGCTACCACGTTTACTTGAAGACAATTGCCTTCTAAGGAAACACATAAAATCTTTGGAGCAAAATTGACACCATTACAGAGATGAATAAGATAATGTTTATTGTGGGATCAAAAGTGGCCCCACGATAGTAACTGGGCGTTAAGTAACAAATCATCCGCAAACAGGAATACGACTTCACAGTGACGTGTTTCGGGCGACCCATTATTATAGAAACCTGTGAAGGTGGATTAGAACGTTATTATGGCAGAATCTAAAACACAAAAATAGTGCGTAAAAAGTATGACTATTCAAAACTAAATAAAATGGGCACATTCCAAACGCACTTGGAAATAAATGCAGTTGTATTAAGAACATTATGAAACAGTTTGTAGTTGCCGTTTGCGAAAATTAAATGAAATGCAAGTTTGGTATTGAACAACGTCAGGATAACGACATTTTACAAAAATACACGCATCGTATTAACACAGGTAAGAGTAAATTAGAAGAAATAAGTATTATTAACCAAGGAGTAAGACAAGGATGTGGACTCTCACCTACCCTTTTTAATATATACATTGACTACATTTTTTGGAAATGAAAGCTTAAAGTAAACAAAGGAATGAAAATATCGAATCAGGAATACCGGAATGTTCTTGTATTTGCAGATGATATCGTTATTCTCAAAAGAATAAAGATGACCTCCAAAGATCAGTATATCAGTTGAACGAAATATGGAGGAAATATAACTTTAAAATTTTTAGTAATAAAACTAAAATAATGGCTTTCCGAGGAAAACACCCAACCAGATCAAAAATTGTCTTGGATAATTCACCTTTTGAATAAATCTCTTATATCTCATATTTAGACTGTAATATGTTTCGATATTGATTCCGACATTGAAAATAAAATACAAAAATTCCAAGATGTCTGCAGTACCAAAAGTAGAACATTTGACCATAGAGTACAAAAAGGTACTATTATAAAATTTTCCTGTGCTATCTTATGGAAGCGAAAGCTGGGTTACTACAAAGAGATAAGAAAATAAAATCTAAAGTGCACAGTGCTTCCTGAGAAAAACAAAGGGCTACACTAGAAGAGACATGATCAGGAATGACGACATCAGAAAAGAATTACATATTGTAAGCATCAAGGAGAAAATCACACAATATCGAGAAACCTGGAGGCAACACCTTCTTAGAATGCCAGGGCACAGAATCCCCCAGAAGATACTGAAATACAAACCGATGGTAAAAGAGGTATTGGAAGACCACGGAAAAGATAAATAGGTGTTTCTGAGTTCGGAACAGGCAACAGCCTAAGTCTTGAAAGGAAGATAATATAACGTCAGGTACTCATGTCTAAAATGCTCATAAACAGGGTGAAACTCTGGTTTCCCTTCAAAACGAATAAATCTTTCGCCTTTTTTATTTATTTATTTTTATTTTTTATTTTTTTTATTTTTTGAACAGGTTGAAAAATATATCTAAGCTACTTAAGATTGTCAAGCAATAATTATTACTACAGTTCTGTATGGAAATCGGACATGTGTGCCGTCAGAAAGACAATCGATCACAATTACATAGACATCAGTCTTGTCGTGAGTAAAACTAGTAAAATATTTATTTCTGTTTAATTTTATGGTTTCTGAAGTAATTTAATGTAGTTTTTGATTAAGGATAACCTCCAACCATTAGAATGGATGATTTAGCAAAATCATGGAAAACCTAAATGTACGGTCAGAGGAATGTTTGAACCGCGATCCTCGAGAATACAATTAACGTGTTTCATGTGAGATGCAAGCATCCTTGTGTGAATAATGAAACTGCAGTTAAGAAGTATCAGCGGCCCATAGCCTTCCATCCTTTTCTCACCAGACGTTTTGAGGATAAGAATAAAAGCAGGAGGAAGGGACACATCAGGGAAAATCGGACCAAAACAAATGTAGTAAAGGTCTGAAATTATGTGTCAAGTCAGTCTGAAATCGGTAAGTTCTCTCACTCTAAAATTCTTGATGAATAAAATTAGGGTAATCATGCGTCATAGACTGCGTAATTTTCCCACAGCACTCCTTTGATACCAAGATAATTATTACCCTCACAGAGTTTCTTTGCATGCAGGTTGCTACCAGTTCATTGGTTTAAGAGATGTGGAACATACATTTTCACAAACATACATACATACTTATGCACACGCATTACGACAAAGTGGATAGCATAAAAACCTTCTTTATCGAAATATGCGTATACAGACCGACAAATTTTGGAAACCGTATACGTACATCAAAACCAGAAGAAAATCTAATAAACCCGGTACTGAAATGCGTACCGTATCAGCTACGAAGAATTGTTCATCTTAGATACGGGAAACATTTAGTTCTATTCAAATGAACTACAGATCTTACAGGCATGCTTTTTAGAGCTCGTGGTGACAGGACATTTTTTTCTTTTTTTAACACTGCCTCCAACGAATATATGATTAGCAAAGAGCTTTAAGAAAAGAGAGTTGTTTTACAATGATGAATAATAGTTCGAAACTCTTAAGGTACGTATTTTACAGACCAAGTTTACTAAACTCTTCGTTTCGGTATAAGGAACCTACCCCAAAATTTGTCGGTATAATTTTGAAACAACCTGTACATGACAACTTTCACGGTGATTTGTCAAACGGTCTCGAAATCTTTTAATCTTAAACTCATAACAATCATTTTTATAAATAGGCTAATGTGATTGAGATGCATAAGTATGACATCACCCCAGTGCAAAGCTGTGGAACAGAATTCCTAATCGCTTGGTGGTGTCAGTATAATGTGTCACAGCGAACAGGTGCCCCACAACAACCGAGTGTATTCTCTCTGTCAAATGGAAGACAGATGATGTAGCTCTCGGGCACAAAGGAATATAATCAATTTTCCCCAACAGAACGACACATTACGTCCATAATATTGGAATGTGATGTAGTTAAACATACACCATCCTTATAATGCCCCTCAGAACTTTTGCACCAAATGGACTCTCCCACTTTTTAATCGATCCTACTTCACAAATCTATCATCTGAGGAATCCGAACCACACCCGTCTAAAATTTGTTTCTGCGTCATCATAATTCTCCACGCTCGGAACAACTCCCCTCATGCATTCCGCTGCTTTGCAAGCTCTTAGATAGAGCTGCAAGTATCATTTCACCTCTCCTAAATATCAATTCACCT
Source organism: Locusta migratoria (assembly GCA_026315105.1). NCBI lineage: Eukaryota > Metazoa > Arthropoda > Insecta > Orthoptera > Acrididae > Locusta > Locusta migratoria. The sequence goes on along the minus strand of CM048750.1, from coordinate 43,384,406 downwards.
CCAAAAGATGAAGAAAGAATTACGGAGATCACTTCTATCGGTGTTGTTTATAATACTGCCTCATAATTTTTAGCAGCACTCGCCATGGGACATAGCTGTTCGCAATATTAAATGAAAAGTGGGCTCTATTGGTATACATGACCTGCTTATGAATTAAGTTGATTATAGTTACGTCGTAGAAAGCGGCGCATTCTCGAGACAGCTCGTCTTTCCGTCCAATTTTCTCCCACCACGAGAGAATACACGATCTCGCGGGTCGTTTACATAATGAGGGAACTGGACACAGGCCACACGCTGTTCCTGAAATTATGTTTCCGTTTCGTTCGCCGCATAATTCCAGCGCCCTTTGTACGCGGGCTTCGGGCACTTCTCTTAAAGTTATATTTATAGTAGAAATATACAGTCTTTTCAGATTTCTTTATAGAGCACTGCAGTATAAATTTAGTGTAAAACAGGTATTGGTGTTTCTTGAAATTAGAGTCCTTTATCTGCAGCTGCATTCTGAGTTTGTAGGATTTATCGTATATAAAGTGAACTAAATCTCTTCTAATAGTTTTCTTTTGTCATTGAAATTGAAATGTTTACAGTAACTGATTTTAATCTGGGTTTAGCTTTACGTAATTTCTGAAAGGCACTGATATATCTAAACGCTCTTATAAATGTAATTCAAAGAATGACTTTGTAATGAAAATTCTGGATTGCTGCTTATATGTTATTCAATAGCGGTACAGCTGTTTCAACAGTTTGTCATTATCAAGCGCGTCTACGATGTTTGGACGTTATATGCTGACATCTGGCGTAACTGTTCTATGAACTGTATAGAAATATTCACGTATTTAGTAGTTGGATACGGTTTTTAGCTGTCAGCTTTTATGCAGATTTTTACGCTAAAACGCTAAATTAAAGAAAACTTTTATATTGAGCGTAATTAACAACAACTCTGCCAAAGATGTGATAAAGGTACATAAATATGTATGTAAACATACATGTTTGGCGGCCTTGCTTAGAATCCGCACGGCGGATTAACGTCGCGGATCGTGTGCCAGCCAGCCTGTATGTGATTTTTAGGCTGCTCTCCACATCCCACAAGGTGAATAGCAGACTAGTAGCAAGTCCCGCCTCAGCTACACTATTAGCAAATATTTAGAAAAAAACGCATATTTTCACAAGTATTACACTATATGCAACAGTTGGGATGCACACATTTCCTCCCAGGGGTAGGGGGTGGGGGGAATTAATGAGGTGGTGACTGGAGGAGCATCTAACCACTCCGACGAAGGCGAAAGACAAAGAAGAAGATTGAGATAGGCGTTAAGTTTTGCTGTTCATATTACGTTTTATTATTCTCTCAGACCTAACCCGTCCATTGCTGTTAAATTTCCTCAGCCATCCGTTGTAGGATTAAGATGTATGAGCACGTGGGCAGTATAAGAGACATATTTCACAGACGCAAAGACGAATAGGTGCTCTTAGCTCTTACGGAATGCGCTGGAGAGCCTACGATTACCAGGCATTACTTTTCTTGTTTTGATGCATATTCCAACCTCTCGTAGCATGGAAAGCTAACAGCTGTCAGCAGAAGAGACGTGCCTCGCGGTATACGAGATGAACACTGTTCATAGCTCATAAGATACGCAGTTTACAGCTCGCGTTTCTAGACTTCGTTTCGTGTTTCGACCGTACCACCACCTCTGAAAGTTTTCCGGTGTGATTCTGGCTCACCCTGTAAATTGCCAAGGCTGTTCCTCTGGAGAAGGGTCCGGTGACAGAAATACTGCCGCTGTTTACGTCGTGCTGAACAACTCGTGGACAGCAACCACACGCGCAGCAGACAGTGAGCGACTACAGCGACCCCTGGGAACAAGAGTCGCACAACTTCCGGGTATCCTTGACACGGCCGCAGCCAGAGAAGGACGTTCTCAGGATCTCTGCTTGGCAGTGCTATGGGCGCCAAGACAGCTTGTTCATGTTCCGTTAACTGCTGGCTGCTCATAATGTTCTCAGCAGCTCTCGAGCTCACTTACTCAGGAAAAGTTGCCTTCTAATTATTTTGTTGTTATTTAGCACGCAAGTACACATCCATTGTTACCACCAGTATTTTCCACATCTCTTCTCAGAGAGGGCACAGTTCGATGGTAAAACATCGACTAAAACAGAGGTGTTATCGGGCGTTCCACAGGGTAGTGTTATTGGTCCTCTGCTTTTCCTTATTTACATAAACGATTTAGGGGAAAATCTAAGTAGCTCTCTTAGGTTGTTTGCAGATGACGCCGTCATTTACCGTCTAGTAAAATCATCCGAAGATCAAAACCAACTGCAGAACGATCTGAATAAGATATCACTATGGTGTAAAAATTGGCAATTGACTCTAAGTGTGAAGTCGTCCACATGAGTACGAAAAGAAATCCGTTAAACTTTGTTTACAAGATAAATCAAATCAAAAGTGAAGGCCTTGAATTCCACAAAATACCTAGGAATTACTATTACTTCAGACTTAAATTGGAAAGAATACGTAGATAATATCATGGGAAAGGCGAACCAGAGACTGCGTTTTATTGGAAGAACCCTTAAAACATGCTACAGAACTTCAAAAGAAACTGCATACACTACGCTTGTCCGTCCATTTTTGGACTATTACTGGCCAGTGTGGGATCCTTATCAGGTGGACTTGACGGAGGACATCGAAAGAGTCCAAATAAGGGCAGCTCGTTTCGTATTGTCACGATACAGGGGAGCCAGCGTTACAGAAATGATACAGGATCTTGGATTGGAATCATTACAACAACGGCGCTTATCGCTGCGGCGTGGGCTACTTGCGAAACTCCAATCGCCAACATTCTCTTCCGAATGCGAAAATATATTGTTGACTCCCACTTACATAGGTAGAAATGATCATCAGAATAAAATACGAGAAATCAGAGCACTAACAGAGACATTCAGGTGTTCTTTCTTCCCGCGCGCTATTCGAGAATAGATTGGGAGATAAATAGTATAATGGTGGTTCGATGAAGCCTCTGCCAGGCACTTAAGTGTGATTTTCAGAGTATCCCATGTAGATGTAGATATATCCGCAGTTGTATCAGTAACACAAAATTTCTATGAGGTCAGCCCCCCCCCACCAAACAAACATCCTGGATTCACCACTGTGCTTTTGAGGTTTCGTTTAACACCAAAGGGCTTTGTTAGTATAAAACTTGCTGGAAAGGGAGGGTAATACTGTGCCCATTTTCAAAGAAAATATGCATGGAAATAAGAGAGTCAGAGGATGAGTCCCATATCATGTAGCGTAATTTTAGGTGGCCTAAGATAATCAGGCGTGCATATTTTCGTATTTTCATAACATTTTCGTTTGTGGCCGATGTTGCTCCATTTCCAGAGAAACTTCAGCCACCATTAAAAATTTTATAAAGCAAAGCAAAGGTGACGAGAAATTATCTTTCTTCTTTGATTGTCTACAACACACCACAGAAGTTTGTCTCTAATTTAATCAAAATGTTTAGTTTTCGTTTTCACATTAAAATTTATTTTAGAAAACGCAAAAAATGGTTGAAGTTAGACCAGTTTGGGGTAACTTACTATAAATACTAGAAAAATCCAAACTCTTATTATTTTAGTTCCAGTGTTTACTTCTTAAATATTTGTGATCAATTTTGTAGAAGTTTCATATAAATATCAGCTTGACGATAGATGTAGTGTATCTCTAAAAATATCGACATATCGAAAACCAGCATTAAAGCCACCAGGGGGTTCACGGTTCTTCCTTCCTTCTTTACTTCCCGGACTGCATTTCCTTTCCCCCTACCCTCCTTTCCTATCCTCACTCCTTCTCGTTCCCACTGGGAGACTGATAACCTCAGTAGTTTAGTCTCCCTATCCCAACCAAACAACCCAAACCAAACCAAACCAACATTATATGGAATTACTGAATTGCCTAGTAGCCACGCCAACTCACACTGTATTACAAGAGCTAGATACATTTACAGAAGTAGACGACGCTTATTATCCAGCTATTTATACCTGCAGATATTGCGAGAAAAAATGAAAATTACTTGATTTGAAAAGCACAACCGTAAAAATTGAAGTGTTGTATTGCTCCATGATAATACTCGTCTTCATATGACTCGACACGCAGCAGCTGTTATGCAGAATTGCTGAAGAAATCCTCCTTATGCAAGACAACTTCATTTATTTTTTATCACCTAGACATATTTCGGCTCTTAGTGTATCATCATCTGTGGGTTTCGTTTTTTTTTATTTTCTGATACAACATATTACAGGGTTTTTGATTGTATACTTACTTCGAGAAGTTGTTTAATTTGACAATTATGTTGAATATATACGCCTACATTTGTTTACAATAGCTAGATAAATTCATTGGTAGGATTTGCATGATGCCATTATTCAGCAATGACTAGTTCTTTACAGCATGTCATCAGCAACAACGAAATGTTTTTATTTCCAAAAATAATTAATGTATTAATAAAATACACTCATATATAATTAATGTACTGTACTTTTGCCTGGATATTGTGTTCAAATTGACCACGGTTTTGAATAATGTCGTGGTATTGTACGTGTTGTATATGATTGTTTTTGGGGGGTAGGTGTATTTGTATTTTGGTTTGTTTTTCTGTCTGGGGTTTGTTGTAAAACTTAGTGTTAGATATGGGTGGTTTGAGAGTCCATATCTTGGACGGAGTGAGGAGAGTCTGTTTTGCAGGGGGGGGGGGGGGGTGGAGGGTGATCTTGGCTTCTTGATATGCCTCTAGGGGTGGGTCGTTGAAATCTTGGCGTATGGTGCGTCCGTCCGTTTGATACAGCTTTTCAGCTTGTGTTTGTATCATGTCAGCTAGCGGAGCTGCTTCATAATCGAATAGGGGCCTCACGAATGTTTTATAGGTGTTGATGGACGTTTTGTCGCTGCAGCTGGTGAATTTGCCCTCTTTATAAGATTTTTGTCGTTGTCTGGCTTTGGTCACTGCCGGTTTCCAAGGTATCTTGCATAAGGCGGATTTCTTCACCAGCCTATTATACCAATCAGGGAAGATAATAAGAATTATATAATTTCAACACTGTATATCCGTAATTCGTTTCAGTTACACTACATCTCTGTAGGGCTGTCAAAATCCGAAACTTGCTAAAGATCTTGCATGACAACACAATATTATATATATATATATATATATATATATATATATATATATATATATATATATATAAGAAAAAATAATAATTAATCACATCACAATAATATCGAAAAGTAGAGCATAACAGAATGAGGCGTAACACCTGAAGATGACTTTTAAGTCGAAATAAGCTTGTAGTGTAACTAATACGAATTAAGAATATACAGTGTTGAAATTATATAATTCTTACTATTAAAATGTCGATGTACGACATCACTAACACTGTGGGCTCTGCAGAAAACAATTTAAATCAGGGAAGAAACAAGAACTGCACCATCACAAGGTGATCATCTTATGCAGACTTTCGGCTGGGAGCTTTTCGATCATCCAGCATTCAGTGCTGATCTTGCTGCAAGCGATTAACATCTTTTCTTGCATCGCAAGAAATTCCTGCCAGCGTTTTGACGACTTTGAAGTGCTTAAGACTGCCACACGTTGGTTGCATGTCCAAAAAACATTGCTGTACCCGTTGCCAATAAAGTTGTTTATGTGCCTATGTTGTCTTTGTTTAAAAAAAAATAGAGGGATTCACCGGGCTACGGTCGGGGGGTCGAATCCCCCCTCGGGCATGGATATTTGTGCCGTCCTAGTTCGTAAGTAGTTCATAAGTAGTTTGTAAGTTTAGGGACTGATGACCCCGTAGTTAAGTCCCATAGACTATACAAACATTTGAACATTTTTGATTCACCGGGCAAGTTCCATGTGGATATCCCACCCGTATTCATATTCTAGACGTGCGGAACTGTTCCAGTAATATACAGTTTAGAAAATTTATTTGGATTAAACACACGGAAACAGAATCGGTGTTAGTATTTGTTTTACGGCACTTTGCCTGGCCGACGGACCACGTTATTTCGACAGAGTAGGCCGGTGGCCAACGAGGAAAGCGCCCAGCCGACTGCAAACAGATTTCAGTTTCAGCGCCTCGGCTCGTTTCTTTCAACACCTTGTTGCAGCGTGATTTTTACTTTCAGTTCTGACTGAACGGTTCCTGTTGCGCTGACCAGATTTACCGGGTTTCGCAAAGATTTGGCGAGGTATAGAAACCAGAATTTCCATAGAAACTCTACTTTTTATCACTCCGAAGAAGTAATTAAGTCCTTTAATGGTATTTGTGGTAACTTAGTTCGCGATTATCAGAAAACTAGATTTTTTTCGGTGGATTACAGCCCACTTGAGGCGTTAATTAAACGGTAGTATTGCCCAAAATTTCGACACCTATTAGGGGTGCCTTCTTCAGAGTAACTTGAAATTACATTTGAAAGAAACGTCACTTAGGACTGTAGCGCTCTCGTCATCTAAAATTACTCCAGCGGATGATCAAAAATTAAAACATACCGTATTAAAACCGAATACTACGTTTCATTGGCAGAACACTTACAAGATGGAACAGTTCTCCTAAAGAAACTGCGTACACGACACTTTTGCGCCATATTGTGGAGTATTTCTACGCATTGTGGGATTCACACCAGGTGGGACTGACGGAAGATTTAGAGAAAATTGAGAGAAGGGCAGCTAGTTTTGTATTACCGCAATATAGGGGAGAGAGTGTCACGGAAGTGATGCACGAGTTGGGGGTGGAAATCATTAAAAGAGAGGCTTTATTTGTCGCAGCGAGATCATTTGCGAAATTTCTTTCACCATCTTCTGAATGCGAACTGATACATCTATAGGGAGACATAATCGTAATAATAAAATAAGATAAATCACATCGAAAGCAGAAAGATTTAGATGTTCTTTTTTCCCAACGAGCTATTAGAGATGGAACTATAGAGAAATATCATAAAAATGGTTCGATGAACCGCCTGCCAGTCACTTGAATGTGACTTGAAGAATATCCATGAAAATGTATATGTTCGAGTCCTCCTTTAGGCGTGCGTGTGTATGTGTTTGGTCCCTTAGATAAGGAAACATTTGAACGTTTTTGTCTACGTCAAACATAGTACAGCGCATGGCGGAGGGTACGTTACAACAGACTTGGAAGCATTGTAACCACCATAAAAGTAGGTACGTTATCACCGTTTTATAGCTCACCATATTAGATTTTAGATATATGCAGTTTTTCATAGATCCATAGAGAGGATTAGAGGATAGAGAGAGTAGGAGATAGATACAGATAGAAGACTAGAGGGGCCAAAAGATAGGAGGAGTGTGTGAACAGGAGGAGAGGAGAGGGGGAAGTGGATAGAAGAGAAAGCTGGAATGAATAAATAAATACCAGAGAAATGGCGGGTTTTTCTAGTCTTATCTAAAAAAAGTTATGTTCCCTATAGACTCAGAGACGCCTGGATCAATTTCGTTGAAATCTTCAGGTTAGCCCCGCGGGTGGTGCTGTGAAGTTTCGTAGCGATTGGATCAAGATGTTTATTAACGTACTAACTTATATGCCCGTGTTTCGCAACGGTTGTTGAAGGAGGGCCTGTGTGTATCATGGCTTTTTAGGGTTCCGGACCTCAGTCAGTAAAATAGAATCCTTGTTGGATCGCTCTGTTAATAAACTCAGTTGTCCTAGGCAAGATGTCAAATGTAAGTAAATGTCATTGCCCGAAACTATGTATCTTCATAAAGTTTTTGATACAAAAAGTGACACGTTTCAATATAAGCAAAGAAATGTCGTTACGTATTTAATGCACAAAGCGAAATCAGTAACACTATGTTCAATATTTGTTGGTATTCGTAAACATAAGACTGCTTAATTCTAACACAGAAGTTCCCTTCCTTGTTTCCTTGTTGTACTAACCCATAATCATTATGCAGCAGCGGTGTTTATTAGTTCTTTGGTGCACTACAGGGCCTCTATCGCTTGTTAGCTGTACTACGCAATCCATACTTCAAGCATAACCTAAATCTAAAACAATTTCCCTGATTCCACTTTTATTAAACGAAGTTGCTTCATGCAAATCCGTGAAGTAGTTTAGGAGGTGAGGTATTTTGAATAGATTAGCATACAGTTACGAAAACACTTATAATTGCAATGTATCTTTTTTCTGTGATCTCATTTTCATGAAATCATGCCAAATGTTCCCCCAATCTTAGCTCAAATTTCCTGTGAAAACTGCACGAAAATGTGTCAGTAGTTTTTTTAATACGTTTGAGAAACTTGTTAGAAATAGGCATATTTTCATAAATATGATGTAGTTTACAGCATACATCAGTGATATTTGCCATTTTAAACATTTATTTCATGATCATTCATATCTCTGGGCAATGGGCTGAGGCACGGAAAGCTGAAATATAATACGTAATAAGTATCTCCCCAATGAAGTAGATATATCACTGAAAACAATGTTCTTACGGTTGGCTCTCTTTCCGTTGGATGCGCTATTGTCGCTCCAAGAGTGAGACTTAAACTTATATAGCAGTTGTACATATACGTTAGACTGTGATATCAGTATGTAAATATATGGATTAAACATGGCGAGGACTGTAAAAGGTTTATATTCATTGCGTCGAAGCATATTTCGTAAACATATCAACCAAGAAAACTATTTTCAGAAATATGATATATTTGAAAAGTCAAAGCGTAAGTAGTATTTTCAAAGGGTAATAATCCGATCGCTGCGCCGAACTATCGACTGGTTCTCTGCTGTATTACGCCATTCTTTCCAAGCATGAAATACACCTAAATTTTCAAATTACGATATCTTTTACTTCCCTGATCTATTTTGATGGAATGAAGCCTATATGTTGTGCCATGGTGCGCTGAAGTTACCTGTTCAAACCCCATGCGAATTCGTGAAGTAGTTTTGGAGAAGTGGTTTGTAATAGATCAACAGACAGACACGACGGTCTATGAAAACAATCCGTGATTATATTTTGATGAAATCATGCCTAGATTCTGAACCAATCTTCGCTCATGTTTCCTGTGAAAACCGTATGAAAATTCGTCCAGTAGGTTTGAAGATTGAAGAGGACAGGCCTACATTTACAGATTTATTATTAGTTTAGATATGTTGTACAATTGTAAAATGTAGCAGGAATATATTGATTTGTATAAGTGCTGCATGTCGGTAAAATCTGGTATGAATGTGGTTAGTAGTAAAGAAGTAATAGATTATAACTTGATGCTTGATGGGTTGGTTTTCCATTAACGTTATTCTTAACGTCCCCATATCTCATGAACTACGTGTCGCACTGTGATACAATTTCGAATGTAGATTCCGCTTTAAGTGTTTATTCTCTCTGCAAAATTTCCTGCGAGTACAACTGGTACTGTAGAAGTTATAAATTGTAACGTTATACCGAATGCCATAGTTTTGTTCCATGAATAGCGGGAAAGTAGTAAGCGAGAAACTTTTTCCCTTTCATTATTTTGATGTGGGGTGTCTGCGAGAAAAAGTTTAATAAAGGTTTGAAATTATGATTAAAGTTTTTTGCAAGTCGCCAAGTACTGTCATTCTCATGTAGTGTATGTATAAAGTCTCGTCGCATTATGTAGCAGTTTTTTGCGATTCCTATTGTTCATTACGTTATATCTCCTGAACCATGTGTCGTACGTGGTTGGTACGTACGAAATATGTGTACCAAAATTGGATGAAATCGGTGCAGTGGTTTAGGAGGATATGTGCAGCATTGTCGTTTGACGCGGCAGTTCTTCTCGCATCTCATTGTTTATGACATCATATCTCCTTACGTATGTGTCGTAGATGATCCTTGCCCCGACAGCGATTGTTGCCTGATATTAAGGAACATGTGTACCAAATTTGGTTGAAATCGGTCCAGTAGTTTAGGAGGAGATGTGGAACATACATACATATAAACATACACACATACAGCTTATTTTATAAAATGTAAGATACGTAAAAGCTTACGTCTAGCATTTGGAAGGACAGTACATCCCCGTCCCTCTTGCAAATTATAAAGGGACAGCCGCCACACTTCTATAATGACAGTGCAACGGCTCAGAGCGATAGCGTCGCTCGCTCCCTTGACTGTACGCGATGAACATTTACAGTGAGCAGATGAGTTTATGAATTACGACACCACCCAGTAACGAACCAACATCTCATACGCGCTGTCTCAGCTGGAGTAGCGGTAACTTTGCTGTCCATAATACAGGGCGAACGTAAAGTCCCTCTATAACTTCAAAATTTTTACTCAACGGCAGTTGTGGAAATATTTTAACATTTCTTTTATTTTAATCAGTGTTTTTAAAAGTTTTTTTGACAATGTTTAATAGATCTGTACATGGGCGCCTTTAATTGCACGAATCACATCAAGACTGTACTCGATTTCTTGCTATGTTCGCTGTAGCACAGCGGGATCAATGGTGGCAGAGGCATTACGAATCCTTGCTTCAAGTTAGCAATATCTCGTATCTGTGTTTGATCGGCGATATCTTTTAAATGTCCCCATAAAAAAATGTCCAAGGGAATGAAATCTGGCGAACGCGGTTGCCAAGGAATTGGTCTATCCCTCCCAATCCATCTGCCTGAAAATGTGTCATTGAGGAACCGACGAATGAGCACTCTCCTATGTGGTGATGCACCATATTACTGGAAAATGATAGATGGTTGTAAGTCAACCACTTGTGGTGCCACATATTCGGTCAGAAGGTCGAGGGAAACATCTGCAGTAATTGTAGACTCGTTGAAGAAAAATAGACAAATTAATCGGTTGCATATGATTCCGAGCCACACAGTCACTTTTGGATTATCCCAGTAAATCTCCCTAGCAACATACAGGGGGTTCGGGTCCCCGTATTCTCACACTGTTCCTGTTCAATGTCCCAGAAACATGAAACTTTGGCTCGTCACTTAAACAAACTCACTTGAGGAATGCTTCATCCTCCGAAATGCGTTCCAGCAAGTTGAGTCCAAACTCTGCGCGTTTTGGCTTGTCATTTGGCTCAAGTGTCTGTAACGGTTGCCCTTTGGAAGGAAGCGTACAACCATAGGTTCTTGTAGATGAGCTTGTGCACAGTTGAACGTGGTGGTTGCAACTGTCTGGCAGCAGTGCCAATGGACTTGGTAGGTAAAAAACTGAAGACGTTCAAAACGCGATCGATGTTTCCCTTGGATGTTCTTAGTCGGCTGCTCCTTCCTTTATACAGCACTGTCCCTGTCTCCATAAATTTTTTTCTCCCATGCACGGATTGAATGGTGCGAGGGTTGATCTCTTCCAAACTTCGTTCTCAAGTTTTGTTGAGTCTGAATATCCAATTTTGTTTCAATAAACCAGGACACACATTGCGTCTTCTCTTGAGGAGTAACCATTTTATAAATACTCACTTCCTTCCATCAAAAGAGTATCTGAGACACAAAATTTTAGTATATATAAAAGATTTAGATGACAGAGATTACAATAAAGGAAATTTTGATGAAATATTTCAAAAACTGCGTTGGTAATAAACTTTTGAATTTGTAAAGGGATTTTATAGACACTCTTTATTTTGTTTACTACTGAACACATCTTGCGTTGACAACCGCATGCACAGTGCTGATTAAAACACATCTATGTTTTTATCGTTATACTATTAACGAGTACACAACAGTCGGAAGTGTGTCGCAGACTCTGATATAAAAGCTCTAGTACTCAATCTATTTACATGCTGCATTTTTTCTCCCTTACCAATAGTTGTCCCTACTGCATCAATTGCAAAAGATAATTACAAGAACACTAACTACAGAACCATCAGTTTAAGAAGTCATGATTGTAAAATTTTAACATGAATTATTTACGGAATGATGGAAACCGGTAGAAGTCGACCTAGGGGAAGATCAGTTGAGATTCAGGAGAAATCTATGCACACGGGACGCAATTCTCACTTTACGGGTTACCTTGGAAGATAGATTAAGGAAAGGTAAATCTACATTTCCAGCTTTTGCAGATTTGGAAATAAGCTTTTGACAATGTTAGCTGGAATAGATTCTTTCAAGTTCAGAAATCAGCAGGAGTAAAATATAGCGAACGGAGGGTTATTTACAACTTGTACAAAAACCAGAGTTGTAGGGCATGAAAGGGATGCAGAGGTTGGGAAGAAAGTAAGACAGGGTTGTAGCCTTTCTCCAATGTTATTCAATTTGTACATTGAGCAAACTATAAAGGAAAGCAAGGAGAAATTTGGAGAAGGAACTAAAGTTCAGGGTGAAGAAATAAAAACATTAGGTTTTGCCGATGACATTGTAATTCTGTCAGAGACAGCAAAGGACCTGGAGAAGCAATTGAACGGCATGGACAGTGTGTTGAAAGGAGCATATAAGATGAACATTAACAAGAGCAAAAGAAGGGTAGTGGAATGCACTCTTAGAAAATCAGGCGATGCTGAAGGAATTACATTAGGTAACGAATCAATAAAGGATGGTAGATGAGTTTTATTTGGGCAGTAAAAAACATATGATGCTCGCAGTACAGAGGATATGAAATGCAGAATGGTTATGGGAAGAAAATCGTTTTTGAAAAAGAGAAATTTGTTAACATCGAATATTGCTTTAAGTGTAAGGAACACCTTTCTTAAGGCATTTGTGTGGAGTGTTACCTTCTATGGGTGCGAGACATGGACGATAAATAGTGCGGATAAGAAGAGGATAGAGGCTTTTGAAATGTGGTGCTACAGAAGAATGCTGATGATTACGTGGGTGAATCGCGTAACTAATGAGGACGTACTTCACAGAATCGGGACGAAAAGGAATTTCTTAGGTAGGACACAACCTTAGACATAAAGGAATCGTGAATTTAGCATTGGAGGGAATTGTGTGGCAGAAAAATCGCAGAGGGAGACCAAGATATGAATACAGTGAACATTTTCAAATTGATGTATGGTGGCGTTCGTATGAGGAGATGACAAGGCTTGCTCAGGATAGGGTATTGTGGAGAGCTGCATCAAACCAGTCTCCAGACTGAAGACAACAACAACAACAACAGCAGCAGCAGCAATACCATGAGACACTGTTTCCTTACTGAAGTATACTGTTTTCAAATTCAAAAAAGTTCAAATGTTTGTTAAGCATCTGGGACTTAACTACGGGGTCATCAGTCCCTAAACTTATAAACTACTTATGAACTACCTTATACTAAAGACGGCACAAATATCCATGCCCGAGGGGGGATTCGAACCCCCGACCGTAGTGGCCGTGCAGACCGTGACTGAAGCGCCTCAGTCTCCTCGGCCACCGCGACCGGCGTACTGTTTTCTTTCAGAGCTTTTTAGGCTTCTTTTGGGCAACAGAACTATTACTCATTATAATTTTCGAATATGCAGAGATTACTGAAAGATAAAATTTACCGTAATAATTGTAAAGAGAGTATAAAAAATTATATCTGTTCATGTGAAATGTAATCGTGGGTTTTTTCTCAATATTTTATTGTTTATGTTTACGTAAATGGAAGATGCATTGAGGAAGGTTAAAGTCTGACAGCACGTCGTCGTAGCGATGCTTAGTGACTATGGAGCTGGAGCACAACCTCATGTAGATAGGTGTACGAGAGGGTGAACGGTAGTGACGTTTTGAATTAACAATTCCAGTATTCTATTTACATAATTTAAGAAAGAACGACGACTGTACGTGCTCCTGAATCCATTTCCTCCTGGATAACATTCCGGAACCTTAAGCACTGCATCACCCCACTCAAATCTGGGTCAAATGAGCACAACACATCCCGTTTGTTGTCCTACGAATATTGTTTCCAAGGTCGTCGACACAAAAATATCCGTTTCCACAATCTGTCGCTTAAAAACACATTAGATAGATATTTAATACAAGCCAGGGTGGAGTGGCCGAGGGTTCTAAGGCGACTTGCTACGAAGTGTGCTGTTGATCGCCGTCGGAGGTTCGAGACATCCCTCAGGTATGTCTGTGAGTGTGTGTGTGTGCGTGTGTGTGTGTGTGTGTGTGTGTGTGTGTGTGTTTGTGTGTGTGTTTTCTTGAGATAATTTAACTTAAAGTAGTTTATAAGCCTAGGGACTGACAGCCAGTTTAGTTGAGTCCCATAGATTTACAAACATTTGAACATTTGATTTTAAAAAAGAAATCGCACAGAAACAATTAACGGGGATATAATGTTCGAGACTTTCGCACCTCTCCTACTTTAAAGAGACAATGTACTGATTTAAATAGCACTGTCCACAGAAAGCATGAATAATCGTAGTTAATCATGGACGAGGGAACGGTCATGAAAGAACAGGAAGAGTACAAGCGAAAGAAGACATGCAGATTTTGTGCGTAGTGAAATTTCGTGCAGAAACAGAAACTAAAGGAACGGTTCATAATTTATAAGCTTGACGAAGTATTACGATTATATTTCAGAAAAAAAGAGCAGTATTTTATTTTTCAAGTAGGTCCGTTTTCGATTCACAAATTTTCATTGATATGTCGGAACAGTCGTCCGTCGGAAGATTGTATCTCGTATCTGTGCTTATGATAGCCTTCGAATGTAACTGCTCCATTGTTTCCAAGTTCCTGAATAGCAGTTTAACTTTACATATCTGAATCTTATCGCTTGTCCCGATCTGTTTATGGCTAACACTTATCCTTGGAACCGAAGCAGAAGTCGCTTGAAGAGGCCTTGGAGGTGGTGAGGACGACACGTTACAAATGAGGCAATCCATTGCATTGTATAATTATGTACGGTGTTTGGAACTTAAGACCTATTATTAACCCTAAAACTGCCGCTGGTATTCCTCTCATACTACGTTCAAGGTCGCTCCATTGTGTTGCGGTTTCATTGCATACTCCTCAGCGAAATTTTACGTTCGATAAAACTTCGATATCTCCTCGCATCAGTCCGTGCGCTAACTTGTAACTGATCGGAAGCTTGTATCTTCTGAACGTACTATTAGCAAACGAAAACTCAGTCCTGGTAAATCTTTTTACTTAAACATAGGGCCGTATGAATAATACGGAGTATCAACTTTGAATTCCAGAGAACATACTCAGGTTCGCATAAATAAAGCGAGTCAGAGACTATACTTCAACCGAGTATGTTCGCAGCGTGAGTAAAAGGCTGGGGAACTTGCTCACTATAGAGAATATTCTGCGATTTCATATGAATAAAACTAGAGAAATTTCTCAACCGAAGAACATTCTCCGTCTTCTGAAGACAGCGCTCTAACATACTGAGTAACTTCCGTTAAGTTTACGTTTTACTGTGGTTTATAATAAAAATGACAAAATTTGTGTTGTTTAGAATGCAAAACAAGTTCCTTTATAAGTAGTCTAAAGAAATACGAGAGGAACTAAACAGTCTGTGCAAATAAAAACATTGTGCTGGCGACTAGCTTCTTTCACAAAAATCATAAGTGTAATACTTCTAGAATTTTGTATAGTGACGAGAGGTGATGTCAGAGGAGTTTTTTCATTACCAACATAGAAATGAAACACAACTGGATTCAGCTGCGTGTTTTACCCGTGTAATTTTTACAGTTGTAAACGTCTAAAAAGCAAATCAATATTGTATGTTTTTAAATATTGTTGTTGTTGTTGTGGTCTTCAGTACGGAGACTGGTTTGATGCAGCCCTCCACCCTACTCTTTCCTGAGCAAGCCTCTTCATCTCCTCATAAGACCTACAACCTACATGCATTTCAATCTGCTTACTGTCTCCATTTCTTAGTCGCCCTCTGCGACTTTTACCCCACACACTTCCCTCCAACGCTAAATTCACGATTCCTTGATGTCTAAGAATGCGTCGTATCAGTCGATCCCTTCTTTTCGTCAAAGTCTGCCAGAAATTCCTCCCCCCCCCCCCCCAATTCTGTACAGTACCTCTTCATTAGTTACGTAATCCATCCACCTAATCTTCAGCATTCGTCTGTAGCACTACTTTTCAAAAATCTCTATCCTCTTCCTGTCCGCACTGTTTATCGTCCATGTTTCACTCCCCTACAAGGCAACAAGCCACACAAACGCTTTCTGAAATAACTTCCTTACACTTAAATTATTATTCGATGTTAACAAATTTCTATTTTTCAAAATCGCTTTTCTTGGCATTGTCATTCTGCATTTTATATCGTCTGTACTGCTACCATCGTGTGTTATTTTACTGCCCAAGTAACAAAACTCATCTACCACCTTTATTGTTTCGATACCTAATCTAATTCCATCAGCATCGCCCGATTTTCTTAGAATGCGCTCCAGTACCCTTGTTTTGCTTTTGTCAATGTTCATTTTATACACACCATTCAACACACTGTCCATTCCGTTCAAATGCTCTTCCAAGTCTTTTGCTATCTGTGACAGAACTACAATGTCATCGGCAAAATGCAATGTTTTTATTTTTTTCACCCTGAACTTTAATTCCTTCTCCAAATATCTCCTTGCTTTCCTTTATAGCTTACCCAGTGTACAAATAGAATAACATTGAAGGAAGGCTACATCCCTGTCGTACTCCCTTCCCAAACTCTGCATCCCTTTCATGCCCTTCAATTCTCATAACTACTGTCTAGTTTTTGTGCAAATTGCAAATAGCCTTCTGTTCCCTATATTTTACTCCTGCTGATTTCAGAATTTGAAATCTACAAAAGCTAGAAATGGAGGTTTGCCTTTCCTTAATGTCTTCTAAAATATTCCGTAAAGTGAGTATTGCCTCCCGTGTTTCTACATTTCTACTGAATCCAAACTGATCTCCCCCCAGGTCGGCTCCTACAAGCTTTTCCATCCTTCACTATATAATTCGTGTTAAAATTTAGCAAGCATGACTTATTAAACTGATGCTTCTGTAATTTTCACACCTGTCTGCACCTGCTTTCTGTGGAATGAGGATTATTACATTTTTCGTAATGTCCGAGGGTATGTCACCTGTCTCGTACATCTTACACACCAGGTGAAATAGTTTTGTCATGGCTGGTTCTCCCAGAGACTGTAGTAGTTCTGAGGGAATTTCATTTACCCCAGGGGCCTTGTTTCGACTTGGGTCTTTCAGTGCTCTGTCAAATTCATCTCTTACTATAGTATCTAGTATTTCATTTATTTCCTCTTTCCTTACTACAATATTGTCTGCAAGTTCATTTCCTTTGTAGAGCTCCTCTATATACTCTATCCAACTTTCAGCTTTCCCTTCATTAATGAGAACCGGTTTTCCATCTAAGTTCTTTACATTCATTCAGCTGCTTTTCTTGTCTCCAAATGTCTCTCTTATTTTCCTGTATCTATTTATACATTCTTCTAGCCATTCCTGCTTAGCTATTTTGCACTTCCTGTCAATCTCATTTCTTAGTCGTCTGTACTCCATTTTGCCTGTTTCATTTACTGCATTTTTTTATTTCTCCTTTCATCAATTAAATTTAGTATTTCCTATGATAACCAAGGATTTTTTGTAGGCCTTACCGTTCTACCTATTTTGTCCTCCGCTGCCTTCACTATTTCATCTCTCAATGCTACCCATTCCTCTTCTACTGTTTTATTTCCCCCCGTTTCCCCCCTTCCTAAAGGTCCTTCTGAAATTCTTAAGCCCTTCAGTTCCCTTAATTTTTCCAAGTCCCATCTCCTTATTCTCCTACCTTTCTGCAGTTATTTTCAGTTTCAAACTACAGACCATGACCAATAAGTTATGGTCGGAGTTTATGTCTGTCCCTTTTTAAATAGGGTCTATTGTAAGGCCTACGACGTTAATTCAAAATAAAGTGCATCCCAGGAGTTCACAGTCTGTATTACAAAATAAATATTGCTGCAATACAAGGTACTGAAGTATTTCTGTACTGCTCTTGTTCATTCTACCCATATCGGTTGGCCTATTTAAGATGCGTTTTTAGCAAAAGAGAGTTTAGGGATGTCACGTGGCTGCTTTCCGAACGCTGTAAGACCACTGCGACCTTCCTATCGGGTGTCACCAATAAGAATTGGGCAATACATAACTGGGTAGTATACGCTTATGGCTCACTGTCTCTGTACATAGGTGTGAGTTATGTATGTCAGCTTCTATGCCTTAAAAAGCTACCCAATCTGTTTAAACAAGATAAATAATTAATCTATAGTTTAGTCTGTTAATCTGCATATGATGACGTGAAAATATATTTAAAGAAACACAACACTTCTGAATAAACAACAAAATGGATTCTAAGATAAAGAAGTGGGTCACTCACGAAATAATTCCTTATAATTAGAGTTTATTCCTCTTTCTGGACATGAAAATGTGGAGGTGGTCATACGTTATACATAGGTAAATATCTGAATATTTCCCCAAATATTGTTCAGGAGAGACACAATAAGTATCACACGCACTCGAGAGTAAAAGTTCCTAATTATCACTCGATTAAAATATTTGTTATAAAACACAGTTTGTCATCACACGAGTACACGATTGTTGAATTATTACACTTCCACAAATTTCTATCCTTCCGCACATCCTAACGCCTCATCTTTAAAATACAATTTCCCTTCCAAAATATTATACTTTTGAATATCACAGAATTAAATGCTTTGACCACCTCCCTACAAATGTTGTTTACATTTAACAAACAAATACATTTTTAAACAACACTAAAAACGATTGAGACTGAAGCTCATTGCTCAGGTAGCAATTAGCAATTAAGCATGGTGTCTTACTATTCAAATATCCTGCCGCCGTCGAAATATAGTTACATAGTTAATATTTTTTATCATGGATTTTATGCAAATATATTCAGTTCTTGTCCACAAATATATATAATTGTTTATATGTCAATTATCTGCTGCATATCTACTATTTTAGACGGGCACGAAATATTTAAGTTGCAGTCTACAACGTAAAAAAACGAACGTTACTAAGAATAATAATAAATATAATAAACCATATATAAATATAATGCGCTTTGCTGGGTTCATATTTTGTGTTTCTGTGGTGGAATCTATGTTCTGACAAGAATATTACTAACTCAACGAAAAGCAGAACAAGAGACTAAAACAAAGTTTATTGAAAGAATACGGAAATAACGTGGTACGTCTTTTAAAATAGGTAGCGTGGTGCAATGCTGCCCATTTGCTTTTTAAATCGTTACTGATAAACACTACGTATCAATAATTGTAAATATAAAAAAGAAGCAGTCAGCAATCCGAAGATTGGTTTGAACACCACAGTGCTTTACTAGGCATGGTCCTGTTTAGGAGGTGGTATGTCATTACCTTCCTCCGACCATCGAACTGACTTACCCAGCCAGTTAGAGGGGAACGTACAGTTGAATGTGAGTTCCGAACCACGGTGCTACTCGATATTTTTCACATGAGCAATACTGCCAGAGGTGAAAGAAGTGGAAAGTGACAGATAAAAATCCTAGGACCTGGGTGGGATCGAACCCGCGTCCTTTGGATTTATAGTCTGGCACTCAGCCACTAGCCGCACTATAAATATGTCTTATATTATTGTAGTATATATTATATATTTTATTATTATAGTATAGTATGGCTCGGTAGCAAAGTGGCAGTTGCTGATGTGAAAAATATCGAGTAGCACCGTGGTTCGGAAACCACATTAAACTATAGGTCCCCCTATAACTGGCTGGGTAAGTCAGTTGGAAGGTCAGAGGAAGGCAATGTCATACCACCTCCAAAAAGGACCATGCCTAGTAAAGCACTGTGGTGTTCAAATCAATCTACGGATTGTTGACTGCTTTACCTTAGTACTGAAATTTTTCGGCTTGTTAGCTGTAAGCGATACTGAAATTGTAATTACGGCGTTTGATTCTCCCAAGTCTCCTAAGTCCATTCATGTAATTATATTTGCCGTGTGATTATTCCCTGATTTCATATGGATTTATAGAATAATATGTGTGGCTGTATTGTATTTCAGTTGCAATCTGGGTTAGCTCCCCTCGCTCATCCAAGACAGTAGCTTCCTGTTTCCGAGCACATTAGGGAAACCCCGACTATCTGTATCCCATTCACTAGGTCCAAACTGTTACCAGTGTGACATACTGTGGGTACTTTCTTTTTTTTTATCGTAGGCGACGGTTATATGATGTCCAAGGCTTTCGTCGTCGTCGATGTATTGGTTTACTAGGCTCTCAATTTATTTTATTTTATTTATCTATTTTTTTTTTTTTTTTAATTCTAATCTTTAGATAACCTTTAGAATGTTTGAGCATAAGAATTGTGTCTCTCAGGGATTTTAGTTAAATCTCAAAGTCTTTTTTAACTTTTACCTTATTTGTCCCGGTAGTCCATTTTATAGAAGTATGTCACATAAGAAGTTAATTACTAATTCTTTCGTGAAAAATAGTCTTTGCTAATTGGCCTGAACCTTGATTTTTTTTCTTTTACTGAATAATGATTTTAATAAATTTATCCTCCATATTTCTAACTCAAACACAGTCAAGGATGTTATTTAAAAGTAATTTTGAAATATCATCGATTTGATGAAAGAGTACTATCTACGTAAGAAGGTTTTCGAGAAACTTTTTTAAAACACTCTGGTACAATCATTGTTCAGAATATTCTTCCAAAGCCAAATTAAAGTTCCGTAATACACTCTATCCTTTCTCAATGAAATCAATTGTCAGTTTTTTTCTTTTAAAGTCCCCTTGAATATTAACTATCTCGACGGGAGGTACAATTTTTCTACCTTCCGTAGTCAGAGTTCCGTTGTCAGAGTTGACGGGCATGAAAGGGATGCAGTGGTTGGAAAGGGAGTAAGTCAGGGATGTAGCCTTTCTCCAATGTTATTCAATTTGTACATTGAGCAAACTATAAAGGAAAGCAAGGAGAAATTTGGAGAAGGAATTAAAGTTCAGGGTGAAGAATTAAAAACATTGCGTTTTGCCGACGACATAGTAATTCTGTCAGATACAGCAAAGGACCGGGAAGAGAAATTGAACGGAATGGACAGTGTGCTTAAAAGTGCATATAAGATGAACATTAACAAGAGCAAAACTGGGGTAGTGGACTGCAGCCTAAGAAAATCCGGTGATGCTGAAGGAATTAGATTAGGTAACGAAACAATAAAGTAGGTAGATGAGTTTTCTTACTTGGGCAGTAAAATAACAAATGACGGTCGCAGTACAAATGATATAAAACGCAGAATGGCAATGGGTAGAAAAGCGTTCTTGAAAAAGAGAAATTTGTTAACATCGAGTATTGATTGAAGCCTAAGGAAGTCCTTTATGAAGGCATTCGTATGCAGTGTTGCCTTGTATGGGAGTGAAACATGGACGATAAACAGTGCGGACAGGGAGAGGATTGAGGCTTTTGAAATGTGGTGCTACAGAAGAATGCTGAAGATTAGGTGGGTGGATCGCGTAACTAATGAGGAGGTACAGAACAGAATTGGGGAGAAAAGATATTTCTGACATACCTTGACTAAAAGAAGGGATATATTGATAGGACACATTCTTAGACATCAAGGAATTGTGAATTTAGCGTTGGAGGGAAGTGTGTGGGGTAAAAACCGCAGAGAAAGACCAAGAGATGGATACAGTAAGCAGATTCAGACAGATGTAGATTGCCGTTCTTATGTGGAGATGAAGAGGCTTGCTCAGGATAGGGTATTGTGGAGAGCTGCATCAAACCAGTCTCCGGACTGAAGACCACAACAACACCGTAGCCTAATCCCGAATTAAAGTCCATAGATAATGTAACTACGCAATCGAGTAACCTTTCGATCATTCATTGTTAACTATCAAAGTCTTTAATTTCTGTAGGAATAATTTAAAAGCTAATTAAATAGTTCCCATATATTTCCGTACATGATTCCAGACTATTTTGCAAGACAATTACACGAGACGCTTACAGAGAGATCTTTACACACCGTAAAAAAATGACAGAGAGAGAGCAATGCTACTGCGGTTTCTATTTATACTAAACTAGCTTAAACCTCCGGCTCCGCTCGCGTGTTGGTTGATTATGATAGATAAGCTACCTTTTAGTAGTTTGCTATGAGACTGGTTTTGAAGGATGAAGTGAAATACAATACGTTCTTTAGAAACAAACATTTTTAATCAACATTCATTAAAAAAAATTATCTGAAGTGCTTAATGATTTACAATAAGTAATAGATACATTATTCCTTATAGCCTGTGTTGCAATCTCTCAACACGTAAGGTGAGAGTAACGTCCAAATTCATTTTAATTTCATTTTAGGGCATTCTGGTAAACTACGTTAATTGTAGTATTGTTTGGAGCGTAAATGTAAAGATTTTTTGGGTTGCCCACCCTTGAGCAAGTGACGTATAATTGACCATATGAAAAACATGAGGGCTGATTGTAATAATATCACAGATCGATCATTTGATGTAATGCGCAAATCGTCAAATCGATTTTTTAAAGAGATGTATTGAAAGAAATTTATTTGTTACTGCTTTATTTATTTATTCTTATATTTCCTTATTCGTATGCTTATCCTTATAGAGAAAGAGCTGAAGACATTGTAACAGGCATAGACCAAAGATATGCTCACGTTTCGCTGTATGTAACCTCCTTGCTATAGAGTCGCAAACGTCATCGCTTGCCTTCAGTCCGAATTTTTTTATAATTTGACGACTTTCAACCACCATATCTTCCACCCCATTATAGCTATTGGCGTGGAACTGCTATGGTGTACAACGAGAGACTTCGGACAACAATTTCACACAGACCATTCATTTGCGTTCTGTAGTTTTCGCTGCAGAGCGAAATATTAACATACACACACGTAGAATTTTATATACACCCATAACTTTCCATCCGAATATACTCCACCCTTTTATCATTATCAACCCTCAAGCAACAATGCAACCCATAAAACCATTTTCAAAGAGTAAATATAATTTTCAAAGAGTAATTATTGTTCCGCAATTTCGCGTTATATTCTTCAAATTACTAAATATCTATCAGATCGTTATAAAACCGTGCCTAAAACCTTTCTCAGGTATAAATTAGTACTGTAAAAATATTTAAGTCTCTGCGTCTTGTCGTTCGTACGTGATAAGCGTACACCGAACAGACATTCACATTAATATATATAGATAAGTAGCTATTCGATCGCCATAAAACCGTGATTAAAGCCTTCCCCTGGTAGACATTAGTAACTGTACAAATTTTTATCTCTTTATGTCTTGTGGTTCAGACGTTAAAAACGTACACCGAACAGACATTCACATTTATAGATATAGATTGACGACAAATGATAACTGTGATTGCAGTGTTTTGCCCCAGTTACTCTATGACTTTAACTATTCTGATTTTACAAAGATATAACAGATTTCTTTAAAAATTAAAAAAAATGTAAATTCAGCCTCTTACAAAAATTAAAATGTACTGAAATGTAGTGTTACACCGGCCGCATGTGGAACCCAACAGCCTGACAAAATCCGCCTTTCTCATGGAAACAATCAGCTTCTCCCTGTATCTGTAATGTCACATGTTGATGAACATACAAATTACTTGTTATCTGCAGGACCCACACTGTTAGTGATGTCGTACATCGACATTTTAATAATAAGAATTATATAATTTCAACACTGTATATTTTTAATTCGTATTAGTTACACTATAAGCTTATTTCCACTTAATAGTCATCATCAGGTGTAATGTCTGCATTACATAACTTTTCATAATATTTAGTACTATACTGCCTACTTGTTTTATACAGTTGTAAAAGAAATGCTACATACCACACTCTATTATGCTGAACATTTCAATATTATTGTTACGTGATATATTTTATGATTATTTTTTCTTCTTGCAAGATCTTTATCAAGTTAAGGATTTTGACATTTATTTGACAGCTCTACAGAGATGTAATATGTTTACATTATTTGCACAGAGAATATATATTTATGAGGCATAGCTTTTATTTAAAATTGAACGAAATATGTTGGGCTTTTTTATCTTTGATAATTTCGTTGGAATTTTTTTGTGAGATAATAGCGCAATAACAAAATTACCAATAATGATTATCCATAGAGACAATCTCATCGTTGATCTAACATAAAAATATTCCAACAAAGATAAAAAAAGCCCAAATTTTAAATAAAAGCTTTGCCTCATAGATAAATATTCTCTGTGCAAATAATGTAAACAATATATATATATATATATATATATATATATATATATATATATATATATATATATATATATATAAGAAGTAAAAATAATAATAAAATATATCACGTCACAATAATATTTAAATGTTCAGCATAATAGAGTGTGGTATGTAGCATTTCTTTTACATCTGTATAAAACAAGTAGGCAGCATAGTACTAAATATTATGAAAACTTATGAATTGCAGGCATAACACCTGAAGATGACTATTAAGTCGAAATAAGCTTATAGTGTAACTAACACGAATTAAAAATATAAAAGGCACAGCAGTCAACAATCCGAAGATTAATTTGAATACTACAGTGCTTTACTATGCATGGGCCTGTTTGGAGGTGGTATGCCGTTGACTTCCTCCGACCTTCGAGCTGACTTACCCAGCCAGTTATAGGGGGACCTACAGTTTAACGTGGGTTCCGAACCACGGTGCTATTCAGTACTTTTTACATTAGCAACACTGCGAGAGGTGAAAGAAGTGGAAAGTGACAGGAAAAAAAAATCCTAGGACCTGGTGGGAATCGAAACCAGGACCTTCAGATTTGTAGTCTGGGACTCTACCACTGTGCCACAGAGCCGCACCGTACAGTGTTGAAATTATATAATTGTTATTATAGAAATTACTGGTAGGTACTCGAACAACAGAAATGCTACTAGTGATGGAAGAGAGTGAGAACGTTGTCGTCACAGTGAACAGCGGGGGTTTCGGCTGAGTGTGTGCCTAGCGGTGGCCGGCGCCCGTGGACGCACGCCGCCGATGACCAGCGACGCACAGCGGCCGCTCGAGTCACCACCACCTAGAGAGAAGGCCGCGGCGCTCTCGTGTGACGTCAGGCAGAGTAGGTTGCGCGCGCATAGCTGACTGGGTAGCCGCTGGGCAGGGCAGTGAGCCAGTCAGCTATGCGCGCGCAACCCACTCTGCCTGACGTCACACGAGAGCGCCGCGGCCTTCTCTCTATAGATAGGTGGTGTTGCTCGAGCCCGCCGCCTCCACCTCCTCAAACTCCTTGTTGGCCGAACAAGGGGCCTCAATCCTTCTACGGTCCTTTATACCTACAAATCCCTCATCCGTCCTATCCTATGTGTCGCCCATCCAGCATGGATCTCCGCTCCCCCATCCTTCTACAAATCTCTGGAGATACTGGAGCGCCATGCCCTCCTCCTCGCCTTCCGTATCCCCATTTATCCCCCCCTCTTCCACGCGGGTCCTCTATGATCTCTTTCCCCCGACTCGTTCTCTTCATTGAACATCTCCGCCTCCGTTACGTATCCTGCAAATCAGATCCGCCTAATCCTCTAGTCCAGAGGTGGGCAATGAGCGAGCCGCGCTCTCGGAGCCGCCTGCCTGAGCGGGAGCAGAGCTGCGAGCAGCTGGCGTCCATCACGTAGTTCCTGCTGAAAACACTAGATGGCGTTATGCGCAGCCAACGCGCTATGTAGCCGCAGAAATGCACCTGGCTGATTGCGTTATAAAATAATTTATAAAGATAATGCAAATTCTTTAGTGTCCAACTCAAATTAATAGATTCCACTGATAGGGGTATCTCCTGAAAAGTGCTATTATGTTTATAATTAAGTGACTTATGAACATAATACTGGAAACTATTTTCCAAAACGACCAGCGCGTGCAGTCGAGCCGGCAAATATCTTATAAAGATAAGAGCGAGTTTTTGTTTTGTTTCAGAAGACACCGCTAACAGTGCCATCTGTTAGTTCGAATTTTGTACTTCAGGGTTTTCGTTACAGTACGCTGTGGAGTTGAACTGGCTAGTCAAATCGGCGCGGTAAAGCGGCGTTCTATTTTCCAGTTCAACTCTACTTGGGAGTGTGATTACTTGTTCACTGAAAGCGAAGGAGGAGCAACATGTCTGGTATGTGGTAAAATATTAGGCATAAAAAAGTACAATTTAGAACGCCACTATAGAACACATCACTTCAACCAGTATGGATGTGTAGAAGGTGAAATGCGACTTAATCTTCTTAATAATCAACGTGAGGAAGAAAGTAAAGTAGAGGTATGTATTATAATGCTGTACCTACTTACGAGATAACTTAATCACAGCGTTTTGTTTAACACCGGACTCTAACGGAACTACGTGCGCCAGCAAGAATGCAGACCTCTAGCGGCAACTAGGATCACTACCGGCCGAGCGCGAACGCTGCTCTTTTTCCGGCCTGAGCCGGAGCGCTGCTCATTGAGCCGATTTGTGCCCACCTCTGCTCTAGTCCATCCCCTCCTCTCTGCACCTGGTCCATTACCCCACCTCCACCACTGTATTCCCCTTGCTCTCCACTTGTCCACGCTCCGGATCCCTTCCCGTGGCAACTTCCCTCCCCTCCCGGATGATGCCCTCCGACCTGACATCTACCCTTCATACCAGTTGTGATCCTTCCCCTTGATCCCTATCCCCCTTCTCTCCCTGATGACCCCGACTATCCATCCCTTCCCATTCCTTCTTCCCTCCCCATTCCACCCAGCTGTCCCTCCGGATCCTCCTCTTACCGCCCTCCCCTATCCTTCTTCCCCATGGCTTCCTGGGCCATCATCCCCCCCGTCCCTTCCCCACCGGCCTGTGGCTCATCCCCAGCCTCTCCCTCTCCTCTCGTCCCCTTCCCCCCTTCACCCACCACATCTTCAATGCTGTAAGTGCTCCGCCATCTGTGGAACCTTCTTTGTGCTTCCATCTGCTTCCATTGTGCTTCGACAAGTGTGGTGCATTTTAGTTACATTGTTTTATTTTTACAACACAGCCGACACCAGCCGACACCATCAGTTTTAACTTGTGTGTTTCTCCGAGTGTGTGATGTGTTTTTCGTTTTTAACCCACAATAGCGGACGGTCTAACCATAACCGCCGACCTGCGCTCATTTTAATTGTGTGTGTGCCACTGACCTTCGAGCAGCTATTTTTATTCTCCACCATCGCCGTTCCAAATCCTTTATGACGTCACCGTTTCCCTCCATTCTATATACTTTGTTTTATCTCCATTTTACGTTTTATGTATGTGTTAACTGCAAAATTTTCTCTCCTTTATGTTCGTATGCTTCTCCTGTGTCAAATTTTATTTCTGTAGGCTGAAGAGCGCCAGTGAGCGCTGCCAGCCTGCCCCTTTTTAGGGGAATTCAAATCACAATAAAGAAAAAAAATCGAGCCCGCTGCCGCAGATTCCAGCTGTCCACCACAAAGCTTCCACTCCAGCTGCGGATGACGATATAATGTGGTGAAAGAGATACAGAAGAAGTAGATTGGTTAGTGTAAGAGAAATATAATGGTAAGATAGAATAGTAAGATTCTGAGCTATGATGAAGAGAAGAGAGAAAGAGCAGGAGGGTAACAATGGAGGCAATGCCGTCGTCAATATGAAAATTTTTGAGTTTCCTCTTGAATGTCGAGTGGTTTAGGGTAAGGCATAGATCACATGGCAGTGTGTTCCATAGTCGTATGGCTGAGATGGAGAACGACACGGAGAAAGATTTAGTGTTGTGTGAGGGCACAGCCAAGATGCTCGACGTATCCGATCCGGTATTGCGATTGTGAAATGATGTTCAAAACGTTTGTTAAGCTTAAGGGACTTATCTGTGGGGTCATCAGTCCCTAAACTTACAAACTATTTATGAATTACCTTATACTAAAGACGACACAAATGCCCATGCCCGAAGGGGGATTCGAACCCCCGACCGTAGTGGCCGTGCAGGCTGCGACTGGCGCGCCGCAGACCGCTCGGCCACCGCGGCCGGCGTGGAATGATGATAGCTGTTTAATGAGAGAAGCTAAGTATTGGAGGCACTGGTGGCTGAGATACCGGGTGATCAAAAAGTCAGTATAAATATGAAAACTTAAAAAATCACGGAATAATGTGGATAGAGAGGTAAGAATTGACACACTTGCTTGGAATGACATGGGTTTTATTAGAACATAAAAAAAGTTTAAAAGTTCATAAAAATGACGGAGTAAAAACATTAATGAGAGTCGCAACAGACGACAAGCTCTCACTACTAAAATCCTTCTAGTACATAGGTTTTACTCTCGATTAATCTGGTTTTGAATGTTTCGGTGACAGTTTATGCACCAGGACTGTAAACAGTTGTTTAAACAAGACTGGCATTCAAGTGAAACTTCCGATCGGAACTGATAGTGCCACACTGTAACTCCGGACATGCTTTACAGTGCTGTTCACAGCATCATTCCTCGACTACAGCTATTGTTGAGGAATGATGGTGAACATATTGAGCATTTCCTGTAAAGAACATCATCTTTGCTTTGTCTTAATTTGCTACGCAAAGTATTGCTTTTCTGATCAGATCTGTCGGCCATTTTTTGAACTTTTTTTTTGTTCTACTAAAACTCCATGTCATTCCAAGCATGTGTCTCAATTTTTATCTCTCTATCTACATTATTCTATGATTTATTCAGTTTTCAAATTTATACTGACTTTTTGATCACCTGGTATATTGAAAAATTTAATTCACAAGAATCGTATTCCAATAAAATCAGTATTCATCAAAACAAAAAAATGTTCGCTTGGAAGTAAGTACGACAAATATTTTCCATAGATAAATATATACGAGGCGCGTCCAGAAAGTAAGTTCCGTTTGGTTATAAAATGAAATTGTACACAGATACAGAAGAAATTTTTATTGCACAAAATTCTACAACTCAAACTACTTTTCCACATAACTGCCGAAATTTTGTAGGCACTTGTCATAGCGTGCCACACGTTTTTGCATGCATCCTTCACAGAAGGTTGCCGCCTGTGTATTCAACTATGTGGTAACAGCTCTTTATTATCGTTGAAGTGTTGACCACCAAGGACAGATTTTAGGTGTAAGAAGAGATGAAAATCGCTAGGAGAGAGGTCCGAGCTGTATGGAGGATGATTAAACAGGTCCCAATGAAATTTCCGTAAGAATTGTTTGGTCACACTCGGTGTGTGAGGTCAGGCATTATCATGAAAAAAAATCTTTTGACAGTAATTGTCTTCTTACACCTAAAATCTGTCCTTGGTGGACAACACTTCAACAATGATGACGAGCTGAAAGAACATGTCACCACATGGTTTAATACACAGGCGGCAACATTCTATGAAAAAGCCACACAAAACCTTGTGCCATGCTATGACAATTGCCTACAAAATTTCGGAAGCTATGTAGAAAAGTAGTTTATCAGTTGTAGATTTTTGTACAATCAATATTTTTCTGTATCTGTACCCGTTCGTTTTATATAACCAAACGGAACTTACTTTCTGAACGCGCCTCGTATAATATATAGTCCTTTGATATCATTATTTTGCAATAATAACTGCACTCCCTGACCGAATGTTCCATTTCAACTTGACGTTGTTATAAATTAATAGTACAAGAAATACAAATCATAGGACCAAAAATTAATCTAAAGTCTCATAAGGCTTTCAAAGTAAATACGGAACTTTCCGAGGTATCATTTACGAGACCCTACCTAATTATTCGACATTTCTACGGATAAGCTACATTTGTTTCAAAACTAACAGCTGACTTGTATTTTTTTTTTACTCTCGTAACTGCTGAGGAATGATTAGTCTCCTCTCACGAGCTAAGGTCTTTCACGCAATCAGGGAACAACCGTACATAACGTGATGTAACTGCATATTTTGAAGATACGTGTAATTTTCGGCAATATAATGTTCCGTGCGATTAGCATTCAATACACGGCAACTAAATCACGAGTGAAAATATTTCAGTCAGCCGACAGCTGAATTACTACCAGTCACCGCTTTGTCTACGCCCCCTCGGGAGACGTCTCCCTCGCCGCACCGCAGCTCGCGCCAGCCTCGGGCCGCGCGCGCCTATTTCCAGTTATTCCGACCACGCACCCGCGACTGTTTCTTAATAAAGGCCAAGGCCGCCTCCCAAAGCGAGGCGAAGCGCCTATCCGGGCCTAATAGACGTCCCGCTGACGAGGCTTGAAGGTGAGCCGCCCGACCTTCCTCTCCCGATATTTCATTAACGGCTGCCACATTGTACTCTTTGACGTCAAGATGCCGTCTTGTAATACAAGACTGGGACCTTCGCCTACTTTGGTTTGTGCACGGTCTAACACGCTTGAAATGGAAAAAGACTAAGCCTCTTCAGTATAAGCCCAATTCTGTCACGAGAGCCGAACTATTTTAGGACTACAACTCAAAGAACTTTGTCAGATCTGATGAAACTTGGAGGAAAAGTAGGTAATCACTCACCACTCTGACATGGTAGTACAACACAATGAGATTTACGTTTCTATCTACTGCAGTATCCTTTATGATGTTCCCTAATTTATGGAGGAGTGGAAAGACATTGCTCTCTATGTCGGGATAGGTTAAAGTGAGCCGCGGCGGAGTAGCCGAGCGGTCTAAAGCGCCTCTTTGCGGAGCGCACGGTCGCTTACCGTTGGAGGTTCGAGTCCTCCCTGGGGCATGTGTGTGTGTGTGTGTGTGTGTGTGTGTGTGTGTGTGTGTGTGTGTGTGTGTGTCCTTAGGTTAGTTTACCTTAGTGTAAGTAGTTTGTAAGCTACGGTCTGATGACCACGCAGTTTCGTGCGATCGATTTACAAACATTTGAATTTTTGGTTAAAGTGAATGGAACCAGCAGCCATCAAATTTTATAAATAATTGATTTTTCTACCAGTTTATTTATTTATTTATTTATTTATTTATTTATTTAGCCTGATCAGATTAGGGCCATCAGGCCCTCTCTTACATCGGACCAGGGTTTTACACATACAGTATTTCTTTACATGTGAGTTACCTATAACATAATAATGATTTTTACAGATGAACAGTTAATAACATTATTTATACAGGTTGATTACATGTAAAAGGATGTAAATAAAAGGTAATAATTTAACTCTACATATGTAATAACTTCACTCTAAATAGGATTAATACTAACAGTACCACTGAGACACCTTCTGCTGCTGCTGCTGGTGTAATAATAGAAGTAATAACATTTATATTAGCAGATACAATATTTACTTTTGAATATATCGAGACTGGTTAACGCATGGCGAATTTTGACAGAAACTGTACCTGGCGAGAGCAATGGCAGTTGAAGAATATCTGGGAGGAGGAATGGATGTGACGTACCTGGACCGTAGGGTAAAAAAGACTGGCGTCATTATTGCTTTAGCAGATAATCCATTAACTGTCGTTTGAAGCTGGCAGTGTTATTCAGTTCTCTGATATACTGAGGTAGATTGTTCCAGAGCCTGGTTCCTGCTACTGAAAAGGATTTTGAGAAACCGGCTAAGTGATGGATAGGGACAGAAAGGGTTTTGCTCTGACATGAACGAGTAGTTCTTTTATGTTGATCAGATAAGAGTGTTAAGGTCGAGGAAAGATATGAGGGACAGTGTACGTTGATAAGAGAGTAGAGGAAACAGAGTGTATGAAAATCTCTGCGCTTGTCAGCACGGAGCCAGGATAGTTGCTTATAAGATGGTGAAATATGATCAAAGAGACGGATGTTGCATATATATCGAACGCAGGCATTCATGATTAGTTCCAGACGTCGTGAGCTTTCCCAAGAGAGACCTTGCAAGATAACATCACCGTAATCAATAATTGGAATTACAAGTGTTTGTATAAGTTTCTTTTTAAGATCGAGAGGAAAAAACTTCTTATATCTCTGTAGGGCATGAAGAGATGCTGATGCCTTCCTACACACGGCGGCTGTGTGCTCAGCCCAATTTAGTTTGTCGTCTATTATCACTCCCAGGCTTTTTGCCGAGGGCGAAAAATAGATAGGTGTGTCATTTAATATTAATGGTGGTTGAGATTCGCGGTATTTGTGGTTAATGAGTCTAGGATGACCTACCAGAATCGCTTGTGTTTTACTTGGATTGAGCTTTAATCCTATATTCTGTGCCCACTTTGATAGTGCACATAGGTCAGAATTAAAATTCTCGATTGCTGCCTTCAGGTTTTTTGGTTTTGCGCTTAAATACAACTGGAGGTCATCGGCATACATGTGGTATTTACAAAAGGACAAGACCGATGATACGTCATTTACATACAATGAAAAGAGAAGTGGACCTAGCACCGAACCCTGTGGTACGCCTGATAGAACTTTTCTCCACTGTGACTTATCGGTGCCGGACATGACGCACTGAAGACGCGATGTCAAGTATGAGCGAAACCATTGCACCACGCCTTGAGAGAAATTTAGACTGCTAAGTTTAGCAAGTAAAATATCAAAGTCCACAGTGTCGAAAGCTTTGCTAAAGTCTAAGAAGCACATAATAGTCGCCTCTTGTCTATCCATTGCCTGCTTAAGATCGTCTGTTACTTTTATCAAAGCAGATGTTGTGCTGCGATATTTGCGAAAACCTGATTGGTGTTCGTCAAGAAGTTTATTAGTAGTCAAGTAGCTGGTTAGCTGATCATGTACTATATATTCTAGGGCTTTGGACAGTGCCGGAAGAATGCAGATAGGTCGATAATCAGAGGGTGCTGTGGCAATGTCCTTTTTTGGCAGTGGCTTAACTAGTCCACGTTTCCATGCATCAGGAAAAACACTTGTGGCTAAGGACTGATTAAATATATCTGTTATGATGTGCAGCAGTGGATCAATAATCAGCTTTATCATTTGGATAGTGATTCCATCATCCCCGGTAGATGCTGATGTAATACGCATAATGGCTTTTTTGACTGTATTTCCAGTAACATGCTTAAAACAAAACTTATCACGGTTAGCGATGTTGATCCTCGTGATATGGTCAATAAGTGTTTGTTTCGTTTGGTGATCGATTGAAGTGGTAGGCGTTGTGAAATAATGATTTAGTTCCTCAATGGAGACAGTGGGTTCGGCTGCAGTTTTTATTTTCCCAATACCAAGACCGCGCAGGTTTTTCCAGAGG
Source organism: Locusta migratoria (assembly GCA_026315105.1). Taxonomy (NCBI): domain Eukaryota; kingdom Metazoa; phylum Arthropoda; class Insecta; order Orthoptera; family Acrididae; genus Locusta; species Locusta migratoria. The sequence continues at coordinate 43,351,428 of CM048750.1, read as the reverse complement.
ACAGCCGGTCTATTTATGTTGTCGGTTAATGAATGGGCGTATCTGAGTTTAGCATTTCTCACAGCCTGGCTGACTCTGTTACGTTTCTGCTTGTAAGAGGTGTGATTTTCAGGTGTAGGGTGCAGTTTGTATGTCCGATGTGCAGTGTCTCTGAGATTCATGAGCTGTTTTAGTTCATCAGTTAGCCTTGGTGCGGGTTTCCTTCTCACTTTTTTGGTTTTGATGGGCGCATATTTATCATACAGCTGGTTAAGTTTATTTGTAATTTTGTGAAGTTTCTCGTTTACATCCGAGAGGGTGTCGGAGGTTGGCTCGAAAATTATTTCTAGTGCATCAGCTGTCAGTTCAGGTAAGTTGATGCGTCTTAAGTCACGGTATGCAGTTAACAGTGGTTTCTTCCTAGGGCATTCTAGCGAGTACGTCATGAAAATTACATCATGGGCAGACATACCAGGCGCAGATGTTTGTGACGTTCGAATTACTCTGTCTGGAAACCTTGTTGCAAATATATCTATTAAAGTGTGACTATCAGCTGTGTGATGAGTGGGTGCAAGCTGAAGTAAGGTTAGATTCGAAGATGTAAGCATACGCTTGAACTTCATACAGGACGGACTGTTGAACAGAAAATTTATGTTAGTGTCACCTGCTATAATTATGTGCTCATAGGTTGATTCGAGGTCTGAGAGGGCAGTTTCGAAGCAGTCCAACGCACCTACCTTCGGAGGTTTATAGAGGACGCATATTAGACACTTTTCTTTGAGAGGTTTTATCTCTATGAACATGTATTCCACTTGTTCAGTTTCATCGTTATTTGACGTGTGCAACACGGTAGGAGATAATTCAGAGCGAATGTAAGCTCCAACGCCGCCTCCGCGTTTGTGCAATCGGTCGTGTCTTAGGAAGACATAGCCGTCTAAATTTACGGAACTGGTGGTAATGCTTGGTTTGAGCCAGGTCTCCGATAGAAGAATTATATGAAGACACAAGTCTTGGGTTTCACCTTGAAGCTATCTTCAGGACCCTAACACTAATAGAGGTTCAATATTCTTCTACAGTACTAGAAGCCTACAGCTTGTGTATTCATAAAATTCCTTCACCTGCCAGTGATGACGAAATAATGGGAAGTGAAGAATTGTGTGACTCCGCGACGCCAGTTGTAGGCTTCTAGTAATGTAAAAGGACATGAAACCTCTATCTGAAAGCGGATAATGTCATGATTCCTTTGAAACAGCAGTGCAGGTTTCCTACCCCGTTTACATTACTTAAAGTCTAGCGCGAGACACCGTCGACACCTGTTGTAACACCATGTATCTAACGGCTTCCAGGACAAAGAAAATTTCGGTTTTCAATAATTTGCGTAATTAATGACCGACTTTAAAAAGATGTATTATAATTAGAATCTGGTATATCTAGAAGCTGCCCACACAAACCACAGACATTGGCGAGATGGGGTGGCTTGCGTGTATAAACGATGCAGGTAGCCGTACCGTAGGTGCAACCACAGTGGATGGGTATCTGTGGAGAGGCCAGACAAACGTGTGGTTCCTGAAGAGGGGCAGCAGCCTTTTCAGTAGTTACAGGGGCAACAGTCTGGATGATTGACTGAGCTGGCCTTCTAACATCAGCTAATGTGGCTTTGCCACACAGCTACTGCGAACGGCTGAAAGCAAGGGGAAACTACAGCCGTTACCTTTCCCGAGGACATGCAGCTCTGCTGTATGAACATATGATGATGGCATCCTCTCGGGTAAAACATTCCGGAGGTAAAATAGTCCCCCATTCGGATCTCCGGGCGGGGACTACTCAGGAAGATGTTATCATCAAGAAAAACAAAACAGACATTCTACGGATCGAAGCGTGGAATGTTCTAACCCTTAATCGCATAGGTAAGTCAGAAAATTTGAAAAGAGAAATTGATAGGTTAAAGTTAGATATGGTAGGGATTACCGAAGATCGGTGACAGGATGAGCAGGATTTCTGGTCAGGTGAGTACAGGGTTATAAATACAAAATCAGTTGGTGGTAACGCAGGAGTAGGTCTGGTAATGAATAGGAAAATAGGAAAGCGGGTAAGTTACTATGAACAGCACACTGAACGCATTATCGTAGCAAAGATAGACACAAAATCAACATCGACCAATGTAGTGCAAGTTTATATGCCAATTAGCTCGACCGATGCTGAGGATATCGAAGAAATGTATGAGGAGATAAAAAAAATCACTCAGAAAGTTAAGGGAGACGAAAACTTGATTGTAATGGCGGACTGGAACTCGGAAAGGGAAGAGAAGCAAATGAAGTAGGTGAAAATTGACTGGGAAAAAGGAATGAAAGAGGAGATCGCTTGATAGAATTTTGTGCAGAGCACAATTTAATGATCACCAACACTTGGCCTAAGCATCATGAAAGAAGTTTTGTATACGTGGAAGAGACCAGTAGACACTGGAAGGTACCAGATTGACGATATAATGGTATGGAACAGATTTAGAAACCAGGTTTTAAACTGTAAGACATATCCAGGGTCATATACAGACTCTGGCGGTAAATTATTGGTTATGAACTGAAGATTAAAACTCAAGAGACTGCAGAAAGGTAGAGAAGTCAGGAGATGGAACCTGGACAGTTTGAAGGAATCAGAGGTGGTTGAGAGTTTCAGAGGGAGCATTAGGCAAGAACTGGCTGAAACGGGGGGAAATAATACAGTAGAAGAAGAATGGCTAGCTCTAAGAGATAGGGTAGTGAAGGCCGCAGAGGATCATATAGGCAGAACGACAAGACCTAATAGAAATTCCTGGTTACCACGGGATATACTGAACTTAATTGATAAGAGGAGAAAATATAAAATTTCAGCAAGTGAAGCACGTAAAAGGGAGTACAAACGTCTGACAAATGATATTGATATGAAGTGCAGACTGGCTAAGCAGGAGTGGCTAGAGGACAAATGTAGAACCGTAGAAGAATGTATAACTGGAGGAAAGAGTCACCGCCTACAGGAAAAAAAGAGGTATTTGTAGACAAGAAAAACAGCTGTATGACTATCAAGAACTCAGACGGCTGTCTAGTTTTTGTACTAGTTGAAAATAGCTCTTCGTTCCCTACAGTTCCCCCTTGCTACCTTCAGAATCTGAAAAAGTGTATTCTAGTCGAAATTGTCGAAATTTTTCTCCGAAGCAACAAATTCTAAAAAGTAGGTTTCCCTTTCCTTAGTCTGTCTTCTAAGATAAGTCTTAATGTGAGTACTGCTTCCCGCGTCCCTACATTCTTCCTAAATCCAAACTGATCTTCCCCAAGGTCGGACTCCAACAGTTTTTCCATTCGTCTGTAAATAATTCATGTAAGTATTTTGCAACCGTGACTTATTAAACCGATAGTTCTGTAATTTTCACATTTGTCTGCACTTGCTTTCTTAGGTATTAGAATCACTATATTCTTCTTGAAGTCTGGAGGTATTTTCCCTGTGTCATACATCTTGGATGTATGCCACCTACAGTCATGCAAACGGGAAGCCGACAGAAATGTGACCATCCACGTCTGTGATGTTGTTGCGTATATTCAGCTAATAGTGCATTAATTTTGAGACGTTCCTCATCCTACACTGATAATCATCACATAATCTCCATTCGTTTCTTCCTGGTTATGAAACAATATGTATGCTTTGTTGTTAGTGTCCTCATTTTTTATTAATGGACCTAGCCAGATGTCTAACTGAATCCAGGGCTCCGTTACACCGCCTCGTCGACTTCCTGATCAGAAACTCTGGCCACGCGAAATGACAGCACGCGTGTCGTTTGGGGCAGACACGGACCACAAAGGCGATCGGCCAGCGCGTGCGGAAATAATTCGTCACATCAGTTCGCGGGGCGTCGGCCCATTCATCTTGGTTCAGCGGTCGTTCTCTCGCTTCGCCTAGCGGGCCGATGCATTATTCAGCTGGCTAGGGCAGGTCATTAATCAGAGACCAGATGACCGCTCCAGATCATACCAGCAGGAGGCTAGCGCTTCTGTGAAGCATGGAGAACCTTTCTGCACACCATCTTCCAGAGGTGTGAGTCTACAGGCAGTTCCCAATGTGTCTACATCTACATTTACATGGGATACTCTGCAAATCTCATTTACGTGCATGGCAGAGCGTTCATCGAACCACCATTATACTATTTATCTTCCATTCCATTCTCGAATAGCGCGCGGGAAGAAAGAACACCTGAATCTCTCCGTTCGAGCTCTGATTTCTCGTATTCTATTCTGATGATCATTTCTACCTATGTAAGTGGGAGTCAACAATATATTTTCGCATTCGGAGAAGAATGTTGGCGATTGGAGTTTCGTAGGTAGCTCACGCCGCAACGATAAGCGTCGTTGTTGTAATTATTCCAATCCTAGATCCTGTATCGTGACCGTACGAAACGAGCTGACCTTCTTTGGACTCTTTAGATGTCCTCCGTCAAACCCACCTGATAAGGATCCCACACTGGGCAGCAATACTCCAAAACAGGACGGCCAACCGTAGTGTATGCAGTTTCTTTTGTAGTTCTGTTGCATCTTTTAAGGGCTCTGCCAATAAAACGCAGTCCCTGGTTCGCCTCTCCCACGACATTATATACGTAGTCTTTCCAGTTTAAGTCTGAAGTAATAGTAATTTCTAGGTATTTTGTGGAATTTACGGCCTTCATTTTGATTGATTTGTAAACAAAGTTTAACGGATTTCTTTTCGTACTCATGTGGATGACTTCACACTTCTCATTATTTAGATTCAATTGGCAATTTTTACACCATAGTGATATCTTATTCAGATCGTTGTGCAGTTGGTTTTGCTCTTCAGATGATTTTACCAGACGGTAAATGGCGGCGTCATCTGCAAACTACCTAAGAACGCTACTTAGTTTTCCCATAAATCTTTTATGTAAATAAGGAACAGCAGAGGACCATTAACGATACCCTGTGGAACGCCCGATAACGCCTCTGGTTTATTCGATGCCTTACCATAGATTACTACATGACGTACATGACATACTCATTCGGCATCACGATAATTCATCACTTCACTGACGGTTGTAACCATTAAGCGGTCAGATTGTGCCGTTACCTGGTCTTAGATCGATGATTCTCGATTTTGTCGATGATCGTTGCTCTCGGTAGCGGCTGGCTGAAATCTCATGGGGCGAAAACTAATTCACTGAAAGTGACGAAGGCAACACACAGAATTGCAGTTCTTTGACACGTTTAATGATTCATAAATGCCCAATTGTCCCCATTTATGACCAGCTTAGAAGTCTCATTAATTACAATTAATGTGACCAGGAACGCACATTACACACAAGAGTTCTTGTGTGGAATATAAAATTCGGGATGTACATCTTAATGTGGCTCGTATATTAATAGTCTATTCATAATACCGGTAGAAACACTTTCCACACTAAAAACACTGACGAACTTTTACATAATTGTTCCAAATTAACGTTCAAACAGGCGTGTCTTGTGACTCAGATTGCAGCCGAAACAGTACTTTGAACTTGCATAGATGGTACCTCAAACAATGGACGAAACAATACTCTATTACATGCCATGAACGCATCTTATTTATATATTTCAAACAATGATACTGAAAATTTCGTATTGTTAATTATATACATTAAATTAATTATGATTGGAAAACAATTACATGTAACTGGCTATAGTGAAATATAACATAATTAATACTGATTATATTAATATACAAATCTCAGTTCTATTAATAGTATTTCATTCAAGTATTTAACGAAACAGGTTTATCAACAATACTTCCGTAATTAACGATAATTATACAGAAACTAATAAGAGCAAAACTTTCATAACATTACTTGTGAAACATAGTATTACCTACTTTAGTATTTAGAAAAGAATATACTTAGTTTTAACAGAAATACTAATTAGCATACTATCTGAAATATAACAACACATCTCTGGCATTAACTAATTAATATTTGCTTATCAAACGAACTTCTCTGATGTCAAATAATGGAAAATGACTTCATCTAGTTACATTATGAAAAAGAATAACTAAAGTTTTGGAAAAGAAAATGATATAGACTAATTACATTCGTATCCATTATTATGCAACAGTGGTATCTGGAGGTCCAGTAATGCAAGCAGATGGGAATAAATCCCAACCTGCGTCGTTACAAGATGGTTTGAGCAAAATGGTGAACTAGTAAATTTCGTAGCGCACAATGATGGCCAATACTGTCATTTCGCCAATAAATTAGCGGTAATGATGACGAACCGAAATCTGAAGACGTATCAGACCTTCCCTCAGTGTCCAATGCAGACACCGTTACTTTGCCAGTGGAAATTGTTCACGTCAGATCACTCCAACATTTAGATCTAGTCTGTCACTGCTGACTTGTTGGTTGCGCCCGACAATCCGCAGTCCTGCCGCCATACTAACAGATATGGCACGCTTTGTGAGTGACGCAACACAGGATTAGGAAGTGCAGTGTTAGAGAATGGAATGAGTCTTTTCTATGTTCAGCTGTCAAAGATTTATTAGTGGCACAACTTTTAGAATTGAATTAGTTACCACTGATGGCTTATCCTATGTGTTCACTAGTTCAGTAAACCCCCAGATCATACCAAAATAAAAATTGCTTCTTTAAATTAATTATTTCTTTCGTTCTCTTATTATGCTGTTATTATTGTGATGAGCTCATTTCGACTCCATGGTCATTTTTCAAGCTATCTGCAGTGTGAAAATATTGTTAAGCATCGTTATTGAAAATGCTTATGCAGCAGAAATTTCTGAAAATGCCAAATTTCTATACTTCACCTAGCAAAAAAGATATAAATATCCAGAAATTGCCGAATTTGTAACCATCGCCTAGCAAAAGAGCCAAAAGATATAAAACTCCCAGAAAATACTAAATTTGTATCCTTCGCCTAGCAAAAAACTAAAACATTCCATTCCATGGAGGTGACTGGTGCAGCAACAATGGTGAATGAATAAAAAAATTCAGCATTTTGTTACAATTATGGTATTTTTTATTTCCTCCAATCACGCGTTTCGCGCGGTTAGCTCATCATCAGATTGGTACGACAGGCAAATGTTTTATTCAAGTCCTTCTACGTACCTACCAGCGAATCCAATTGGCTAAGGTGAGCAATTAATTTAAAAAAAAAGAACTTACCTGGATGGAAAGATGGGTGTCCGATGTATTTGAAGCGGTGTTGGGGCAGTTTAACAATTCTGAAATACTGCTGTCAATGACCCCTGCCCGCTGGGTACATTTACCTGTTGTTCCAGTCTGATGATACGCTAGCCGCGCGAAACGTGCAATTGGAGAACATAAAAACAAAACAAAAATTGCAATATAGACTGCTGATTTTTTATTGAAAAAAGATGAAAACTCCAGAAAACGCCAAAAAATTTGTATCTTACGGCCAACAAAAAATATAGTGATATAAAATGTCTGTAAAATGCGAGACCTGTATTCTTCGATATTACAAGAAACAATAGACATTACAGAAAATAAGTTGTTACGATACAGAAAATTTCAGTTACAGATGTACATGAAATCATAGAATTGCTCTGATACCAATCCAAGAGCACTTTGAAATCAAGAATAAAATTTATAACCAAAAAGATGGAGTTGCAGTGTGATGTAGTAAAGCTTGCTTTATCGGCGATATGTGTATCGATACATTAGAATAAAAATTTCTTAATTACACATACACTAAACAGATCATATATATTTCCGTTACATAGGTGATACCTTACGCTCATAAATGAATGTAATGCAGACACACAACTCTTAATAAGCTCAAACAAATATGGAATTAAGAAAAATGATTCCCTGAATTTAGATCTGCATTTCTATTGATACACATTTTGTCATGTGACGTGGCTTGTTGATACTGTTCCAACTTCATGTATGACCAGTTTTTGTTTCATATTCCTATGTATGACATTTTATCTTTTGACGTAGCTTGTATATACTCTTCCTATTTTAAGTGAGTCTTGTTTTTATATTACACTTCATGCACGCAACATTTATTTTTGGTAATATTATTCTTGACTTTGTAAGTGTATATCTTATTATTGTCACGAGCTTTTTGCTAGTTACTTGATACGTGCACTTCGTTTGTATTGTAGCCATAGGAAGGCTCCTTTTTTGTCTTACGACTTTGCGCAGGCGCATATGGCCTCTTCATCTGTGGTTGTATCCTTGTTTGATTTTCATACCATCACCAACACATTTATGAGCTCCTGTTATTAGATTTCATTTTAAACTATTTTATTTTTATTTTAATGGTTATATTTTACTAGCTGCAAGTACCCGGCTTACCCCGGGTTTAAAATAAGGTAGACAACAAATGCTTCTTATATGTTTAGAGATGGCAATCGAAGTCTGTAATTAAAGTACTCTCCCCCACGCACCGAACGAAATTTTATGTTAACAGTAACCTTTATTTTGTTTTCAAGGTCATGTGTACAAAATTTCATCAAGATCGGAGCAAAACTGTGGATTTTGGCGAAATCCATAAGTACCCTCCACCATCCACTGAACGAAATTTTATGTAGACAGTGCCCTTCCTCTTATTTTGAAGGTCAATTGTGCAAAATTTCATCAAGATCAGTGCGAAGATATAGCTTTACACGGACACATTGTAAACGCAGTTTCACTTTCCTCAGTTTCTCCGGTTGGTTTTCCAAAACCTTCCCCATGTAATTTTGTGTGCGTGTACCTAATTTCACTTTATTTGGTTGTCTGGATCTTAAGTTATAAGAGAACAGACAGACAGACAACAAATGCGTCTTATAAGTATAGAGATAATGATCCAGTATCATATGTGTTTATAATAAATAAACTAGCTTTCGCTGTTCCTATCTCACCTACATCTATGACATTGTAACACTTTTTGAAAAATATTTTTGATATGTGTGTTTACATCTACTCTAGCGCACCTGTCGGCCTTGTTTACTTACAATCAACTTTGGCACATGTCACCTGTGTTGCTACATCTATCTATACGTATGCAGCTATCAGTTTTAATTTACTTTCTTTTGCTCATACTGTTGAACCTTATAAAGAATTGTATGTAAGTACGAATATGTTATCTTAATTGTTTTAGTAATGTTTTATCTACCTCATTTTCGAGCCGGCAAGTACTTTCGTTTGTTTAAAAAATTTTCTTCCACAGTTTGTATCCGAAGATGGAAATCCAAAACACGTTATACGCAACAAAAAATTCTGCTACCAAGACCTTATACATATTTAATAAGTGCAAATATGAAATTCGCCATAGAGCCAGAAAACAACGAAACAATCATCTTCCTTGACTTAAATAATGAAAAACGTTCACAGAAAACAACAAAACAATCATCTTCCTGGACTTAATAATGAAAAACGTTCACAAGAGACACGATTTTGAAACTTATAGGAAAAGAACCACATTAGACAACATAATAAATGCATACTCGTGCTATCCCAAAATACATAAGCATGTGTATTTCCACAGCAGGATAACAGACTACTAAACTGCAATACAAAAAACTACGGACTTTATGATACGTTGCACAAATGAATAACCTCAACCTTTGTATAGTCAACCAGATATATGATTAAAAAAAAACAGTCCATCACACAACATACTTCAAACTAAATAGCCAAAGACTCACCTATATAGCCGGCCGCGGTGGCCGAGGGGACTAAGGCGCTCCAGTCACGGTCTGCACGGCCACTACGGTCGGGGGTTCGAATCCCCCCTCGGGCATGGATATTTGTGCCGTCCTAGTTCGTAAGTACTTCATAAGTAGTTTGTAAGTTTAGGGACTGATGACCCCGTAGTTAAGTCCCATAGACTATACAAACATTTAAAACATTTATTTTCACCTATATACCACAAACAGATACAAGAGTCACCTCTGAAAAACTTATTAATTCAGAAGAAAATCACAATATGTTTTGCATAACACATGAAACATAACATTAAATAAAAAATCTAATCTGAGAAAACAAAATCACCAACTTACACATACACAGAAGTATACAAAATTAACTGCAAGAACTGTTAAAATTTTATCCAGGCTGAAAGATATTTCAAAGTCATATACTAATAACTCAAAAGAAACAATGATTCTAATCAGTCCAAGTTCTCGCATCACATTACAACAGAAAATCACAACGTAAACCACGTAGAACATGCCACGCAATTGCTGCACATATCACCAAAGGGCCGATTACTCACTATGGAAGAAATTGAAATCTGTACATACACACACATACACGAAATCCTGTCACTTAATTTGATAGAGAATCCTAAGAAATGTGGTCGTATGTAAAGTATATTAGCGTCAAAACACGATCAATAACTTCATTACACGATAGAAATGTTGATGTCATTGATGACAGTTGTGCTAAGGCAGAATTGCTTAACACAGCTTTCCGATATTCCTTCACTATGGACGAAACAAATAATCCGAATTAGTGTCATGAACAGCAGACAGCATGCGTAATTATGAAGTATACATGGTGTCCCAGTCAACTGCTTCACCCCAGATATCTCTGAAACTACAAGAGTTATTGAAAAATCACGTTCACTCTCATGAACGCACGGCAGGAACTTATGATAGTAGGTACTGTGAGACACTAAAACGTGAAGAAATATTATTTTCAAACACAAATTACGTTTTTTTTTAAATGGGTACCCCATATTATTTCTTAAGCAATTGATAGGATGAAAAATCACAAAAAGAATGGCGTCGGTTGCATCGCGATGCGTCAATTACTTCCGGAGAAACTGCGAAGAGATGCTGACGTTTGAAACACATGAGGCGCGGTGCTAGTGTGTATCCGAGACTCAACTGTGATTCTCGCTTGAGTCTCGGACACGCGCTAGCACCGCGCCTCGTGTGTTTCAAACGTCAGCTTCTCTTCGCAGTTTCTCCGGATGTAATTGACGCATCGCGATGCAACCGACGCCATTATTTTTGTGATTTTTCATCCTATCAATTGCTTAAGAGATAATATGGAGGTATCCATTAAAAAATCATAAATTAGTGTTGAAAACAATATTTCTAAACGTTTTAAAGTGTCTCATAGTACCTGTTCATAAGCCCTGCCGTACGTTCATGACCGTGAAAGTGGTTTTTAAATACCTCTTGTAGTTTCGGAGATATCTGGGTTGAAACAGTTGAGTGGGACACCCAGTATACATACACCTGAAGAATGAAGGCATCTTAAATCACTTAACAAAAGTAAGTCTTCCGGTTCCTTTCGGAGTATGCTGATGTAATAGCCCCATACCTAACCATCATAAACAACCACTCGTTCAGCGAACGCTCCGTATCCGAAGACTGGAAAGTTGCACAGGGTGCTCCAATATTCAAGAAAGGCAATAGGAGTGATCCCTAAAATTACACGCATATATCATTGACGTCCGTTTGCAGCACGGTTTTAAATCATTTATATACCTTCCTCAAATATTATGAACTACCTCGAAGAGAACGACCTATTATCCCATAGTCAACACTGAGTCAGGCAGTATTGCTTTCGTGTGAACACAACTAGCTCTTTACTCACATGATATGATGAGTGCTATCGACTAGGGATGACAAATTGATTCCGTGTTTCAAGATTTCCGGAAGGCTTTTGACATTGTACCTCACAAGCGTCTTCTAATCGAATTGCGTGCTTACGGAATATTCCCACAGTTGTACGATTGGATTCGTGGTTTCCAGACGGTATTTTGTCATCTAATAGAACAGAAGTGATTTCTTGCGTTTGCCGGGGGAGTGTTATAGAGCCGCTACTGTTCCTTATTTTTTATAAACTATTTAGGATTAAATCTGAGTAGCTCTCTTAGACTGTTCGCAGATGATGCTGTCATTTATCGGTTAGTAAAGTCACCAGATGTTCAAAAGCAACTATAAAATGATTTAGATAAGATATCTGCACGGTGCAAATGTGGCAATTGATCCTTAATAATGATACTTGTGAAGTCATCCATACGACCACTGAAAGAAATCTGTTAAACTTCATTTATTCGGTAAATCAAATATGCAGGTCATCAATTCAACTAAATACCTAGGAATAACACTTATGAGTAACTTAAACTGGAAAGAACACACAGAAAATATTGTAGGAAAGGCGAACCAAAGGCAACGTTTCATTAGAAGAACACTTAGAAGATGCCACAGTTCTACTAAAGAAACTGCCTGAACTACACATGTGCGTCCTGTTTTAAAGTATTGTTGAACACTGTGGGATCCACACCAGGTGGGACTGACGGATGATGTAGAGAAAGTTCTGAGAAAGGCAGCTCTTTTGTATTATCGCAATATAGGGGAGAGAGTTCGAATTGTGGTGCAAATCATTAAAAGAAAGGCATTATTTATTACGGCGAAATATATTTACGAAATTTCTTTCACCAGCTTTCTATACAGAATACGAAATTATTTTGTTAGCACCCACCTACATAGGGAGATATCTTCATCATAACAAAATAAGAGAAATCAGATCGAGAACAGATTTTGGTGTTCCTTTTCCCCATGAGCTATTAGAGAAATGTCATAAAAATAGTCGATGAACCCTCTGCTATGCACTTGGATGTATCCATGTAGATGTAGAACACAGTTGAGCAGGAGATGAAGATAGACGACTGGAATTTTGTCGTTCGATATTTCGCCAAAAAAGTCTCATTTTTAATGTGCACCGATAAAGCCACTTTCACTCGTGATCTCATCAGTAACACCTGTTCAGTGCTTAAAAATCGTTATTTCTCAGAAGCTCAGCATGTTAATAATTTTATTGTACAAAACTTGTGAATTTCATAAAATATTACTGTTGTGTCAGGAATATCTGTACATTGCACTCGCGATACAAGTGGCGATGAATTTAGAAATAGCATGCTTATTTATTCAGTTTCAAAACTACTAATAACTAATTTGCATTCATTTGAGTGTAAGAAACTTTATGTATGACCTTATTTAACGGACTTTCATGAACTTTGCCAGCTTAATTTTCATTTAATACGTGGACGGGAGTTTAATGGTAAACGTAACTTCGATAGGGCAAATGAGAAGGAAAGTTTAGGCACATCTTTCAGATTTAATTCAGCAATAACGAGATTAGATTAGATTAATACTTGTTCCATATATCAGGGATACGAGATTTCGTAATGATGTGAAACGTATTGGATTATTGAAAATAACATTATAGAACATATTTTTTATTTCGTTCTATTCTGTTTTGTAAAAAATACTAATTTCTATGTAACAATTAATCTACTGAGTAGAAGGAGTTATCATTTAGAAATTGTTTGAATCTGTTTTTAAATACTAGTTGGCTATTTGTCAGGCATTCGATGTTACCTTGTGTGTGTGTCTGTGTGTGTGTGTGGTAATCTCTCTTTTATTATTATTATTATTGTGTGCTGTTTTTCTTACCCCCAGTCATCCAGTCAAAGCAAATTCAACAAAATACTCGCCATTATTTTGTCCTTCAACTTTTTTGGTAATACCACACACCACATACACCGGAAAATTGCCTTCCAGATTGTCAGTCTGAATTGCTACATAAAAACTGTCATGTACTTCCTGTTTACTTAAATTTTGATTTATAAAATATAAATCTTCCTCCACTTCTTTAGTCTTCATCCCTGAGTGGTCACTTAAATGTTTCTCAGTTTCTGTTACAAGCTGTCAACAGTTCACAAGATACTCCCCACTCTGGATGCAAATTTTGACAAACTTCTTTAAAGCGTTTTGGACTGTACTACCAAGTTCATGTTTCTTTACGTAATCACAAGTAGCACTGAATATCTTCTCACTAACCAAATCCGCACATTCATTACTATCCCCAGAACTACACTATATTTCACAAATGTTAATGGGTATAAGCAAATCATCATGTACTTTCACAATACCCTAAATTGACTATTATACTGTAAACTTCTCCCACATTCCACGTCAATCATCTCACATAAGTCTCCAAATACATCTGTTATTGTTGTTATGGTCTTCAGTCCGGAGATGCAGCTCTCCACCCTACTCTATCCTGAGCAAGCCTTTTCATCTCCTCATAAGAACGGCAACCCACATCCACTTGAATCTGCTTACTATACGCGTCTCTTGGTCTACCTCTGCGATTTTTACCCCACACACTTCCCTCCAATGCTAAATTTAAGATTCCCCATGTCTAAGAATGTGTCCTACCAAGCGATCCCTTCTTTTAGTCAGGGTATGCCAAAAATCCCTTTTCTCACCAATTCTGTTCAGTACCTCTTCATTAGATATGCGACCTATCCACCTAATCTTCAGCATTCTTCTGTAGCGCCACATTTCAAAAGCCTCTATCCTCTTCCTGTCCGCACTGCTTATCGTCCATGTTTCACTCCCGTACAAGGCAACACTCCAGACAAATGCCTTCAGAAAAGACTTCCTTACCCTTAAATTAATATTCGATGTTAGCAAATTTCTCTTTTTCAAAAAAGCTTTTCTTCCCATTGCCATTCTGCATTTTATATCCTCTGTACTGCGACCATCGCATTTATTTTACTACCCAAGTAACAAAACTCATCTACCACCTTCATTGTGATTCTTCAGTTTCTCCCGGCGTATTTGATGATCAAAATATCCACGGGTGTACTGCCGGTCTATAGTGTCCAACGGGCACAATATTTCGGCGATCATACATGTCGCCATCATCAGGTGAACTGACGGACTGAGCTCCTGGAAACGCGCCGGCACGGAGATCCGCGGTCCGCGCAGTGGAACCGATTGCGCCGGCGTCTGAGAAGACGTCGGTGTGAGGGCTCTGTCCGCCGTGGTCGTCACTTCGTTACGTTTGCTAGATTTACTCTTAATTAACCCAATCGCTGGTTCCCAAGCTTTGCTAAGATTATAGCCAGAGTCACGGTTTATGAGGTCGTCACTTGTGCGAATTTCAATGGCCTCTCTAACGACGCTGTCCCAGTATCTCTACGTCTGTACCAGAATCCTAGTGTGTTCATACTCCATGACGTGATTCTCCGACAAACAATGTTCAGCAACCGCCGACTTGCTCGGATACATCAATCGTGTGTGCCTCTGGTCTTCAACGCATCGATCCTCGACGGTACGCATCGTCTGTCCAATATATGACTTTCCACACTGACACGGAATCTGGTACACGCCCGCCTTCCTCAAACCGAGATCATCTTTAGCGCTCCCCACCAGTGCACGAATTTTATTCGGCGGACAAAAAACAGTTCCAACCTGGTGTTTTTTCAAAATGCGGGCGATCTTCCCCGAGAATGCGCCGGTATATGGAACGAACGCAGTGCCTATATCTTCCCTTGCGTTTTCATCCGTTTCCACAGGTTGTGTTGTAGTGGTTGGGCGGAGAGCCCGCTGAATCTGCCACTCTGAGTACCCATTTTTTTGGAAATACAGTTTTCAGGTGTTCCAATTCCTGGGATAGACTCTCTGCGTCGGAGATAGTGCGCGCCCTATGTACTAGAGGTTTAAGTACCCCATTCCTCTGTGAAGGGTGGTGACAGCTGTCTGCGTGTAAATACAGATCAGTGTGCGTTGTCTCCCGATATACACTATGACCCAGGGTGCCATCAGCTCTTCTCTTGACCAAGACGTCAAGGAACGGCAATTTACCCTCCGTTTCAGTCTCCATAGTGAATTTGATGTTGGGGTGTATGGAGTTCAGATGTGTAAGGAAGTCAAGGAGTTTATCCATACCATGTGGCCAGATTCATCTCTCAGTATAGTATCTCCAATTTCATCTTGATCTACTTCCTCTTCCCTTCCTACAACATCGTCTCTAAGTTCATTTCCTTTGTAGAGCTGCTCTATGTACTCTTTCCACCTTTCAGCTTTCCCTCCTTTGCTGAGAACTGGTTTCCCATCTGAGTTCTTGATATTCATAGAGTTGCTTTTCTTGTTCCCAAATGTCTCTTTTATTTTCCTGTAGGCGGTACCTACTTTTCCCCTTCTTATACATTCTTCTACAGATTTGCATTTGGCTTATAGCGACTCCTGCTTAGCCATTTTGCACTTCCTGTCAATCTCATTTTTTAGTCGTCTGTACTCCATTTTGCCTGTTTCATTTACTGCATTTTTATATTTTCTTCTTTCATCAATTAAATTTAGTATTTCTTGTGATATCCAAGGATTTTTTGTAGGTCTTGCCTTTCTACCTATTTTGTCCTCTGCTGCCTTCACTATTTCATCTCTCAATGCTACCCATTCCTCTTCTACTGTTTTATTTCCCCCTGTTTCTGTCAATTGTTGCCTAAATCTCCCTCTGAAATTCTCCAGAACTTCACTTTCCTTCAATTTATCTAAGTCCCATCTCCTTATTTTCCTACCTTTCTGCAATTTTTTCAGTTTCAGCCTACAGTTCATGACTAACAAGTTATGGTCAGAGTCTATATCTGCCCCTGGGTACGTCTTGCAGTTTATAACCTGGTTCCGGAATCTATCTCTTACCATTATAAAATCTATCTGATACCTTCCGGTACTCCTGGTCTCTTCCACGTATACAACCTTATTTGTGATTCTTAAACCACGTGTTTGTTACGATTAAATCATGTTCCGTGAAAAACTCTACCAGGCGATTTCCTCTTTCATTCCTCCTACCCAGTCCATATTCACCTATTATTTTTCCTTCTCTTCCTTTTCCTACTACCGAATTCCAGTCTCCCATCACAATTAGGTTTTCCTCTCCCTTAACTTTCTGAATAATTTCCTTTAGCTCCTCGTATATTTCTTCGATCTCCTCATCATCGGCAGAGCTAGTTGGCATATAAACCTGTACTACTGTTGTCGGCGTTGGCTTCGTATCTATCTTGACAATGATAATGCGATCACTGTGCTGCTCATAGTAGTTTACCCGCATTCCTATTTTCTTATTCATTATCAGTCCTACTCCTGTGATACCCCCAACTGATTTTGTATTTATAATCCTGTACTCACCTGACCAGAAATCCTGTACATCCTGCCACCGAACTTCACTATTCCCCACTATATCTAACTTCAACCTATCCATTTCCCTTTTTAAATTTTCTAATTTCCCTACCCGATTAAGGGATCTAACATTCCTCGCTACGATCCGTAGAATGCCAGTATTGTCTTTCCTGATGACAACATCCTCCTGAGTAGTCCCCGCCCGGAGATCCGAATGGGGGACTATTTGACCTCCGGAATGTTTTACCCGAGAGGATGCCATCATCATATTTCCATACAGTAGAGCTGCATGTCCTCGGGAAAAGTAACGGCTGTAGTTTCGTCTTGCTTTCAGCCGTTCGCAGAAGCTGTGTGGCAAAGCCACATTAGCTGATGTTACAGGGCCAGCTCAGTCAATCATCCAGACTGTTGCCCCTGTAACTACTGAAAATGCCGCTGCCCCTCTTCAGGAACCACACGTTTGTCTGGCCTCTCCACAGATACCCCTCCGCTGTGGTTGCACCTACGGTACGGCTATCTGCATCGTTGAGGCACGCAAGCCACCCCACCTCGGCAATGTCTGTGGTTAATGGGGGTGGATCATCATCATCAACAATAACAATATTAATATTGAAACTTACTAGCAGATTAAAATTGTGTGCCGAAACCGGGACTCGAACCTGGGACCTTTGCCTTTCGCGCTCTACCGACTGAGCTATCCCGACAAGACTCACGATGCCGCCTCACAACTTTACTTCCGACAGTACCTCGCCTCCTACTTTACAAACTTCACAGAGGCTCTCCTGCGAACCGTGCGAGACTAGTACACCTGGAAGAAAGGATGTGGTGGAGACATGGCTTAGCCACAGCCTAAGGGATGTTTCCATAATGAAACTTTCACTTTGCAGCGGAGTGTGCAGTGATATGAAACTTCCTGGCAGATTAAAATTGTGTGCCGGAACCGGGACTCGAACCTGGGACCTTTGCCTTTCGCGGGCAAGCGCTCTACCGGCTGAGCTTGGAAAGTAGGCGAGGTACTGACAGAAGTAAAGTTGTGAGGCGGCATCGTGAGTCGTGTCGGGATAGCTCAGTCGATAGAGCGCTTGCCCGCGAAAGGCAAAGGTCCCAGGTTCGAGTCCCGGTTCCGGCACACAATTTTAATCTGCCAGGAAGTTTCATATCAGCGCACATTCCGCTTCAGAGTAAAAGTTTCATTCTGGAATATTAATATTATCAGCAATATCGATATTATAATTAATATCAGTATCATCATTAATATCATCATCCATTTTCACCAAACACCATTTAAAATTAACACTACAAAAGCACCACATAGAATGTCATCGTGAAGTACATGATTCTCAGCCTCTACCACATTGACGTCTGTGTCTACTGTTTCTGCAACGCTTCTAAAGGTACCACAACTATTTCGTCTCTGTGATAACTGTTACTTTTGTGTCCCAACTTCGTCGCCGCTTTTGTGTCCCAGCCTCGTCGTAGGTGTCGGTGGCCGAGTGGAATGAGACCGACACAGGAACAAAGATAGCCCGCTGGTGCAGGTACGGAGGGGAGCAGCCACAAACTATAAACACTCGAGTAAATTAGAAAGAGATATATATTGCACAGAATGTAACAATACTTAACTTTTACATAGTACTGCAGAATGTTGATACATAGTTGTTAGAGGCCTGCCTAGTGCCTGTACGATAGCAAAGTCTTCACTGGTGCCTATCTGATTACGAAGGTCCTAACTGGTTGCTATCCCAGTCCCAAGTGACCGGTGTCTTTCCGTGGTGGCCACGAGCGGGGTTGCAGCAGAGGGCGCTCGTGGCTGTCGTCGTGAGAACGCCGCGCCGTGCGTGCATGGCGGCGCGCGGCGAAAGTAGGTGGCGCGCACTTTGTACTTGTGCGACACCACACCCCTCCCCCCCAAACCGCCGCGCCGTCGTGGCGTAGGGCTGAGGGCCACGGCGACGGCACTGGGAGGAGGGCCTGGGCGGGGGCGTTACTGGTGGGACGGGCGTCGTAGCTGAGGCTGGGATCGAGACGCCGTCCGCGCCCCGGCATCCGCCTTGCGATCCTCCAGGGAACCCACCGAAACCTGGGGAAGGGCGCACCCCCCCCGCCCAGAGGGAGCAGGTCATCTTCTTCTGAGGTGCGTGGCCCAGGCGGCGGCGGCACGCACGGTCCCGGAGTCCCTCTCGGTGACGCTGTCATCTGCGACGGCGACAGCGGCGGCGTCGCGTCGATCTCCATCGGGACGATCTCGTAGTCCGGGGGCACTGGACCCGTTGACGAACGATGTGTTTGTGCTCCCTGGCGGTGAACTGAGTCTGGAATCAAGAAACCGGAGACAGGATCGCGTGGCCTGTGCAAGCGCAATTGGTTTGCGTGGCGCCGCAGCTCCGACCCTGTGGAAGAACGTACAACATACATATTGCGACCGAGCACACGCCGAATGATACCCGGCAACCATGTCTTCTTGTTGCCAGCAAACACCCTGTACAGCACCGGCGTGGAAACCTGAAAACGCGTAGCGCCATACGAACCGACTCGGTGCGTGGGAGGCTGCAGCAGGTGAAGGAGAGTGCGGTGACGGCGGTCGTGTAGCAGCTCGGCAGGAGACGGGCCGTCACGTGGCATGCACCGATACGTAGACAGGAAAATTTGAAGAGCTTGCTGCCTGGAGTGCTGACCTTTCATCTTCTCCATGTGAGACTTGAATGTTCGAACGAAACGTTCTGCTTCACCATTGGACTGAGGGTGAAAAGGTGCAGTGGTAATATGCTGAATGCCATTCACACGACAAAACTGTTGAAATTCCGCACTAACAAACTGAGGTCCATTGTCACTGACGATAGTTTCAGGCAAGCCTTCGATGCAAAACACTGATGTTAAGGCACTGATTGTTCTAGAAGCTGTCGTTGAGTTCATGGCAATCACAAAAGGAAACTTGCTGAAAGCGTCCACAACAATTAACCAGCGCGTATTCCAGAAAGGTCCGGCAAAGTCAATATGTAAACGTTGCCATGGTCCCTTGGGGCGTGGCCAGTCTGAGAAACGCTGTGGAGGAGCCGCCTGATGCTCCGCACAAACTGTACACTGTGATGTCATGCTCTCTATCTGAGCGTCCATACCAACCCAGGTACAATGACGTCTGGCCAATTGCTTTGTCCTAACAATGCCCCAATGTCCTTGATTCAGGAGGCGTAACACTTCTCGTTGCAGGGAACGAGGAACAATCACTCTTGCTTGGTCGTTGTCGGTATGCAACAACAGTACACCCTGACTTAAAGATAATGCATGACGTTGTGCAAAATAACGTCGAACCAGAGGCCGATCAATGTCTTTGGCTCTGGCAGGCCAACCTGAGCGAACAAAACGTGCTACCACACTTAGGTCTGCATCCGCAGCTGTTTCCTGTGCAACCCGACGAGAGTTCAAAGGAAAGTCTGCGACAGCGGAAGCATGTCTGGAGTCTATCTGACAACATGCCATTTCTGAAGAATCAAACATGCATCGCTGAGTAGTGCAGACTTTAGTTTGTCAAAGGCAACCTGACAATCTTTAGACCATACAAAAGGAACATTCTTCCTACGTAAGTGATGCAGTGGAGCTGCAATCTGAGAGGCATTGGGAATAAATCTGAAATAATAGTTAAGCTTTCCCATCACTGCTTGCAATTCATGCACATTCTTAGGAGGAGGCAAGTCGTTGATTGCTCGAAGATGTGACTGTAAGGGATGAATTCCTTGGGCATTAATCACATGGCCCAGGTACTCTATTTCAGTTTGAAAAAACGAACACTTTGCTTTATTACAACGTAGACCTGCTGCAGTCAAAACTTTGAAAAGGCACTCCAGGTTTGCTAAATGTTCTTCAACTGTACGTCCGGATACCACAATGTCATCTAAATAGTTCGAACAACACGGTACCGAAACTGTCAGCTGTTCCAAAAAACGCTGAAAAATAGCGGGAGCGGAAGAACTGCCAAAGGGTAGGCGTTGAAATTGAAAAAGGCCCATGTGAGTATTAATGACGAAAAACTTTTTTGACTCGTCATCAAGTGTAATCTGTAAGTATGCCTCTGCTAAATCAATCTTGGAAAAGAAGCGAGACTGTCCTAATTTGTCCATCAGTTCCTCAGGTCTGGGCAGAGGGTAAGTGTCTACAATTGTTTGACTGTTCACTGTTGATTTGAAGTCCGCACAGAGACGAAGTTTTCCTGACGGCTTGGGTATAATCACTATAGGCGAGGCCCACTGACTCGCAGAAACAGGAGAAATCACCCCACTATCTTGCCAACGTTTAAGTTCTTCGGCAACTGTATCACGCAAGGCGATAGGCACTGGTCTAGCTTTACGAAATTTTGGAACTGCAGATTCTTTTAAAGTTACATGTGCCACGAAGTCTTTTGTACAACCTAGTTCCGGCGAAAAAAAGTCACTATATTTGTCACACAATGCATTGATTTTATCCTGAGGCACTATTGACGAAATTTGAAGTACATCTCTTTGAATTGATAAACCAAGCAAGTCAAAAGCATCTAGTCCAAAAATGTTCTGTGTAGATTTGGCCTGAAGAACTACAAAAGAAACTGTTTTTGTTACACCTTGAAAAGAGGCGGGCAGGCTACACGTTCCTAGCACGGGAATATTTTCACCTGTATAAGCTGTTAACACCTGCTGTGACGGCGACAATTTTGGCGAACCCAGAAGTTCATAAGTATCTTTATTAATTAATGTGACAGCGGAACCAGTATCAAGCTGAAACTGCACAGTCTTATTTTCTATGGAGAGATTTATAAAAAGTTTGTGCTTCTGGCGCACGACAGGCGCTCGAATGTGGGCTACGTCTAATACATATTGTTTTCTGCGCTTGCGCGGGTTGCGTGCGGTAGGAAGCGGCGCAGACTCGGCACGCAGGGGATTAACAACACTGTCACTAGATGGCACTACCGCCGGATCGGCGTCCGCGCAATGCGAGGCTACTGCACTAAAATTACTTTCAGTATCTACAACAAGTCTACTGGCACTATCTACACAGTACTGGGCACTATTACAAGGAGCAGTTGCAGAAGGCACTATTTTCACTACAGGAATGCACTGTTCATAGTCATTTTGCTTGTCCCGAACCCTTTTCCGTTGCACTGTTTTACGCGCTCGTCGGCGCTTGCTACGTGGTGCACTATATAGTTTTGCCATAGGCGCAGAACTACTTTCTTGCAATAGAGAACCAACTAAAGCACTGTTCAATTCCACAGCGTCTATAACATTTACTGTATGCACTGCTCTCGCACTTTGCGAAGCACTGTTTCTAACGTTACTGTTCTTTGAGTTTTTAATTTGCATACACACAGACTGCACATGTCCCGATTTGCCACATTGATAACAGGTTGCGTTGCGACTAGGGCAATGAGCACGCTTGTGGCGAGACACACACTGGGGGCAAGATTTACGTACATTTTTCTGAAATGAGCGTTGGCGCCCGTTATGCAAATTACTGTGTCTAACACTACGGGGCGACCTTTGCGTCGCACTTTTACACTGGCTACTGTTCACTGTCTGTTCAGCACGGCCGGTAGAAAAATAAGAATCACTAGTGCTATACTGAGAACTACGGCTAGGAAAGCGTCCGTTGCGGCGCACTGAATTTACACTGTGGCCTTGCATTTCTACGTCTGCTAAGTCAAAAGTATCATGCGCTTCTATAAGCTGCAGTACACTGTCTAATGAGGGGTCAGACTGTTTCAGAATCGCTGCTCTAATTCTGGGGTCCTGAATATTCTGCGTAATCGCATCTCTTAACATAACGTCACTATACGAAAGTCCACAAGAGCAAGTAAATTTACATTGGCGGGTTAAGCCCTTCAATTCCGTAATCCACTCTTGGTGTGACTGCTGCGGTAATTTTTTAAGTCTGAAAAATCGGTATCGTGCAGCGGCTACAAGAACTTTTCTCTCATAATGAGCATTCAGTGCATCTACAATTTGTTCAAAGTCTACATCACGAGGAGATGCGAGAGGGAAAAGTTTTTGCAATAGTACGAAGGTCTGGGGGCCCACAATCGATAAGAAAAGGTACTTCACTCTCTGACCTGTAATTTGATGAGCCGCGATGAGTTCTTGAAACTGTGCGAAATAGTCGCTCCATTCTTCCTCGCGTTCGTTGTACTGGCAGAACGTCGGAAGCGGTGCGGCGGCAGGTGTGGGCTGCTGATGCGACGGCTGTTGTTGAGTTGTCAACTGCGCCACCGCCTGGAGAAGTTGTGTGATTTGCGCCGTCTGTAACTGAATAATTTCCATTAAGTTTGGGTTCGGGGTAGTGGCCATGCTGACCGATTAGGCGCCGCGTATACAAGTTCAAATGTTCAAATGTTTGTAAGGCTTATGGGACTTAACTACGGGGTCATCAGTCCCTAAACTTACAAACTACTTATGAACTACTTACGAACTAGGACGGCACAAATATCCATGCCCGAGGGGGGATTCGAACCCCCGACCGTAGTGGCCGTGCTGACCGTGACTGGAGCGCCTCAGTCACCTCGGCCACCGCGGCCGGCGTATACAAGTAACTTATAACAAAACACAAATGCAATATGAAAGAGGACTCGCTCTGCAACAAAAAAAGTCCACAAAATACGTAACAGAATATGTTCCCCCAAAAATCTTATAATAAGGGTGGGTGGGCGGGAGCAATTTTTGCGTGCTCCGACTGCTGCTGTCTGGCTGCTGCAAGCGGGCTGGTCCAAGGTTCTATCACTCCTCGTCGCCACTTTTATGTCCCAACTTCGTCGCCGCTTTTGTGTCCCAGCCTCGTCGTAGGTGTCGGTGGCCGAGTGGAATGAGACCGACACAGGAACAAAGATAGCCCGCTGGTGCAGGTACGGAGGGGAGCAGCCACAAACTATAAACACTCGAGTAAATTAGAAAGAGATATATATTGCACAGAATGTAACAATACTTAACTTTTACATAGTACTGCAGAATGTTGATACATAGTTGTTAGAGGCCTGCCTAGTGCCTGTACGATAGCAAAGTCTTCACTGGTGCCTATCTGATTACGAAGGTCCTAACTGGTTGCTATCCCAGTCCCAAGTGACCGGTGTCTTTCCGTGGTGGCCACGAGCGGGGTTGCAGCAGAGGGCGCTCGTGGCTGTCGTCGTGAGAACGCCGCGCCGTGCGTGCATGGCGGCGCGCGGCGAAAGTAGGTGGCGCGCACTTTGTACTTGTGCGACACCACAGTTACTTTCGTTAACAACTCACAAGAAAAGTACTTAGCCGGCCACGTTGGCCTAGGGTACTGCGTCGCGCCAGTCACGGTCTGCACGGCCACTACGGTCGGGGGTTAGAATCCCCCCTTGGGCATGGATATTTGTGCCGTCCTTAGTATTAGCTAGTTCGTAAGTAGTTTGTAAGTTTAGGGACTGATGACCCCGTAGTTAAGTCCCATAAGCTTTACAAACATTTGAACATTGCCTTTCAGCACTAAGAAGGAAAGTACTCGGGCTCGAACAAACACATATACACTAAAATCGAGATAATGTAAAGATCCCTTATTGCATTGGTGATACTCCTGCATCTGCAAAACTCTGCAGTAGTCCGTTAGAGGCCTCTGCGTGTACCATGCCGCATTGCAATTTGACCAGTCGGTTCGCCAGTAGGGACGGTGCAGTGTGCCTCCGAAGTTGCGTTTTGTGATGTTATTAGTGTGGTGAAGCGTCAGATGGGGCGGCGATTGCTAATCAATCCTGCTAATGTATTGTGATTAGTTGAGATGAAGTTACGAAAAATCCTTCTTCGTGAAGATGAATCATTTGCATGTTTTCTCGTATCTGTTATGGTACAGAAGTATAAGTTACATACTGTTGTTAAAAACTCATAATAATGATAATAGGGATGATAATGACGAATAACTCATTGCAAGCGGTAGTGCTACGGTAAGTGCGGGAAGAGGCGATGGAAGCAGTGGCAGTGAATACTGACAGCCTTGTGGAAGAAGGTTAAAGTTGCAACTATCATCACGGCTTTTGATGACAATTCGCTAGAGAACATGTACGATGATTATTACATAAGTTATAGTTAAAGATATCTGCATTACGTACAGTGGCGGCGCTAGGCGTCGGCGACCGCCGACGGCCTCGCGCCTGTGGGGGCCTCGCAAAACATTATTAACATATTAGCTGTGTTTCTTTTTCTTTTTTTAATTTGATGCTTAACGGCGCTTTTCAACTACTACGTTATGTAGCGACGACCTACATCTAATTTAAATCTAGCGACCTCGCGCTCCGTTGTATGACTCTTACAAGGAAACCTACCAAAGTGTCAATCTCCGATTTTTATGAAATTTGGATATGTTACAATACATAAAAAACTATGGAACACGTATTTTTTTAGAGGCGGAAAAACATATTTAAGGGGTGAAATTGTCCTTCCAAAATTGGGGCTAAAATGGAAAAATCGGGATAAATTAGAGAGTAGTCAATCGATTTTAATGATTTTTGCTATGAAAGTATCTTTTGATAAGAGATGAACAGCAGCCTACGTATATTGCAGGGGGAGTGACCAATTTTTTGTGTTCAAAAAATTGTTTGATTTAATCGAAGTAGAATCTATGAAAACTTCTAAAGGAAGTCGAATTAAGGAATAAGGTTTATATATATATATATATATATATCGGGAGGGGGGGTTAAACAAACCTTACATTGCAGCGCTCGCTTGATACTGCCCGTGAAACACCTTCTGAATCTATACTTTTGAACTGTTTCATTCTTCAATATACTGGTATTTAAAGTCGCTAAATCCTAATCTGAAATTAGATTCTCAAAATTCAATATGATTGATCCAGCAAGGGGAAAGAAAATTCGAAAAAATGCTTGAATAGACAGTAACACGTTATGCGACTTACAAATTACTGTACAATCAACGTTTGAAATCATAGTGAATACAAGTGAATAAAACATGTTACAAATGTGTATTGGGTTTCAATTATTTGAAATCTCTATCCAAGGAGGACCTCCTCAGACATGGTAACGATTTAGACATGATACTCCGAGAAGGCGAAACAGTGACATACAGCCTTTAGAACTTCACGAGGAACTGCAGCTTTTAAAATCCAATCCACTAGACTTAATCAAAGACGCAAACCAACTTCTTCAGTACATTTTAGAAAACAATTTGGAGGAAGTATATTTATATAACAATCAGAATCATGCTCAGAGTTCCAGTCACTACAGCTTCTGTCGAGAGAAGCTTCTCAAAGTTAAAATTGACTAAGACTTGCTTGAGAAGCACAATGAGCCAAGAAAGACCATCTGCGTTATCAATACTATCAACTGAAGCCGAAATAGCGGCTAATATTACTTATAATGTGATCTTAAAAAATTCAGTGAGACGAAAAGCCGGAAAGTTGTGTTTGTTTATTGTAAATTTTGTTATTTCAATAATACTTGTATATTATACTAATAAAATGATTATTGGAGCATAATTCAGCTCATTTTATTGAACATTTTCTTCCTTAGAAAAAATCAAAGGGGCCTCGCAAAGACGAGATGGCCGACGCTCAGATTCCGTCTAGCGCCGCCACTGATTACGTATGGCGTCTACAATTACATCTACAGTGCTATCTAGAGCATGGTTGCAGAGCTTTGCAGAAAAACGACACCCACCAGCACATTGAGGTGTACGTAGAGATCCTGTAACCAAACGTTCATACAGATATGTTTGTTCGAGCGCATGTACTTTCCTTGTCAGTGTCTTTCCTGCATTAGATTAGTACTAGATTAGAATACCTAATAAACCTCAGCTAGCAGTCGCAAGAAATCGCACAATGGCCTGAATACTAGGAATCCGTAGCTCCTGTCGCGCCTGCTGCATACAGCAGGTGGTATGTAAGAGGCGCCCCCTCGTTTGCGGTTGGCGCAGGGAAGCCCTGATGGCGCTGCGGTCTGCGCAGGCCTCGTCCCGTCGCCGGTACCGTGACGTCACCGCGATGAGCCCCGCACATGACTCGGCCGAGGGACCGCAGTGAATCCGTGCCACGGACACCTTACCTTACTGGCCGCGACGGAGCTACTCGACGACGGGCCGCCGCGTCGTTTCATTAACGTCGCCTTAACCTTAAAGCTCGCCCACAACAAACCCAGGGTCAATAGCAGTGGAACCCATAAAGAAGTTCACCTCTGAACCGGTGACCGTGAACCAAAGTTGTTGCGTATGTTTATTCAAATGAGTGGTGCCAAGAGCGACGTGTAGTAATTGCTCGCGGAAAGTTTATAGCATGTGCTGAATTCGACGGCAGAATGACGCATTTCTTATACCAGTTAGTGTAGGTTGCAAGCAGGTTAAATTAACCTATTTATTCAGGGATACTGATCGTTTCAGATATCCTACTGACCCCAACACTTCTACATTGTACTTTGAAAAAAATGTTCAAATGTTTGTATAGTCTATGGGACTTAACTACGGGGTCATCAGTCCCTAAACTTACAAACTACTTATGAACTACTTACGTACTAGGACGGCACAAATATCCATGCCCGAGGGGGGATTCGAAACCCCGACCGTAGTGGCCGTGCAGACCGTGACTGGAGCGCCTTAGTCCCCGCGGCCACCGCGGCCGGCTGTACTTTGAAAAAATCATTCTTATGCCAAGACTGCAAAATATTATATTTGTTACATTCTACATTCTACCGTTGATTGGAATAAACTCTTTCAAGTTCTGAAGCAAGCAGGAGTAAAATGTAGAGAGCGTAAGGTTATTTATAACTTGTGCAAAAACCAGACAGCGGTTGTCAGAGTTAAAGGGCATGAAAGGGATGCAGTGGTTGGAAAGGGAGTAAGACAGGGTTGTAGTCTTTCTTCATTGTTATTCAATTTGTACATTGAGCAAGCTATAAAAGGGAAAAAAAGGTAAAGCAGTCAACAATCCGAAGATTGGTTTGAACACCACAGTGCTTTACTAGGCATGGTCCTGTTTGGAGGTTGTATACCGTTGCCTTCCTCCGACCTTCGAACTGACTTACCCAGCCAGTTATAGGGGGACCTACAGTTTAACGTGGGTTCCGAACCACGGTGCTACTCATTATTTTTCACATGAGCAATACTGTCGGAGGTGAAAGAAGTGGAAAGTGACAGATAAAAATCCTAGGACCTGGCGGGGATCGAACCCGCGACCTTTGGTTTATAGTCTGGCACTCTACCACTGTGCAAGCGAGGCGCACCTATAAAGGAAAGTAAGTAGAAATTGAATTAAAGTTCAGGGTGAAGAATTAAAAAGATTGCGTTTTGCCGACGACATAGTAATTCTGTCAGATACAGCAAAGGACCTGGAAGAGCAATTGAACGGAATGGACAGTGTGCTGAAAGGTGGATGTAAGATGAACATTAACAAGAGCAAAACTAGGGTAATGGAGTGCAGTGTAAGAAAATCAGGTGATGCTGAAGGAATTAGATTGGGAAACGAAGCAATAAAGAAGGTAGATGAGTTTTGTTACTTGGGCAGTAAAATAACAAATGATGGTCGCAGTACAGAGGATATAAAATGCAGAATGGCAATGGGTAGAAAAGCGTTTTTGAAAAAGAGAAATTTGTTAACATCGAATATTGATTTAAGCCTAAGGAAGTCCTTTCTGAAGGCATTTGTATGGAGTGTTGCCTTGTATGGGAGTGAGACATGGACGATAAACAGTGCGGACAGGAAGAGGATAGAGGCTTTTGAAATATGGTGCTACAGAAGAATGCTGAAGATTAGGTGGGTGGATCGCGTAACTAATGAGGAGGTACTGAACAGAATTGGGGAGGACAGAAATTTTTGGCATACCTTGACTAAAAGAAGGGATAGATTGGTAGGACACATTCTTAGACATCAAGGAATTGTGAATTTAGCATTGGAGGGAAGTGTGTGGGGTAAAAACCGCAGAGGAAGACCAAGAGATGGATACAGTAAGCAGATTCAGACAGATGTAGGTTGCCGTTCTTATGTGGAAATGAAGAGGCTTGCTCAGGATAGGGTATTGTGGAGAGCTGCATCAAACCAGTCTCCGGACTGAAGACCACAACTACAACAACAACATTCTACCGGTTCCGGCAGTTGCTGCCAGAAACAGGAAATCAACATATTAAATGAAAGAGAAGTAATTACGTGACATCTACTTAGGGGAAAGGGTTATACCTTAGGACGGTTTTACCTTGGGACACTTTTTAATAAAGGCAGTGCACTCTAGTGGAAACTTTGAGAATTATGAAGTAAAGTTGTCAGGCCTATTTTCAGATGATGTTTGAGATCTGAGGAGGAGTTTTACAAGTTTTCGTGTTTCAAAGTAAAGTTTAGCCACTACCCTTACAAGATATAAACTAAAGCTATGCATCATTATTGATGTTTCTTAAATACAGTGTTGTAGGGCATTGTTTAAGTAAGCTATTGATACCATAAGTTATAAAGATATAAATGTGTACATAGGTTAGGATACTGTTTTCTGCTTTTGTGTATTTGGTTTTACCTTGGGACACTTCTCTGGTTGCACCTTTGGACACCTGGAAGGTGTATGATTATCACTGACACACCAGAAAAATAAAGAATTGAAGTGGAAAAATAAAAAGAAAACAAGAAAAAGAAGTTTTTTCCCAGAGAAAGAAGCCACTAAACGGTCAAAGGACTTTTCATCTTTCACTTCTTTTGATGAAGGAATTCCCGAGCTTGGCAGTAGCTCTGGAGGTAGCATATTTGATTTGTCATCTGAAGAAGAGGAATTCTCATCCTTCTTTCCGTCTAGAAAAGTAACACTTTCTTGTTCTCAAGGTAGTTGGGTCTTGGTAAAATTTGACATCAGTGACAGATCTCATGTTTACTAGTAGTTTTAGAAAGCACAGAAGAAGACGTAACTGTGAAATTCTTAAGGAAGCAAAGGACCAATTTGTATTCCGTAATGTTTAGAACATCATCATTGTTATTCACAGTAATATAGTGAAAGAAATACCAGCTCCAGTGGTGTTTGTGGGTTTCATTCATTTAATATTTAAATAACTTTTGTATTTGGACTAACAAACATTTACTACCTAATTCCAATACGATTTTTTTCATTCATAAAACTAAGAAATTGGAATTCATCACCGTGTCCCAAGGTAAAACCACCACTGTCCCAAGGTGAAACCATAGGTTGTACCTTGGAACAAGTGTCACAAAAGTCTTTATTGGTGAGTAATTGTGTAAATATTGGAGCTAGCGTGAACTGCTGTTCGTTCAACATTACCTAAAATTAATGCCTGTGATGGGGTACATTTTCAATTTTCTTGTAAAAAAAATCATAGTATGAAAAAATTAAAACGTAAAAAATGTCCCAAGGTACAACCCTTTCCCCTACAATTACACAACATGTACTCAAATATCAATTTTTTTAATACTGTTGGTACTTACATATTTTACATCAAAGCCAATAAAATTTTTAAATGTTACTTTATGTAGTGTAATTGTATGTGACTGTCATGTATTTCTCTTCCATTTAGTTTGTTAATTTCCTGTTGATGGCCGCCTTTAATGACCACGCTGTCGATGGGGCGTTAAACACTAATCTTCCTTCCTTCCGCGCAACTATCTAAACATACAACTTTGGCGATATTTCATAAGCACGCAATTTGATTAGACGGCTTTTTTAAGGTACATTGTCAAAAGCCTTCCGGAAATAGGGAAATATGGAATCGGTTTGAGATCCCATGTCGATAGCACTCATCACTTCAGGCATATTTCACAAGAACGATACTTTCTGAATTCTAGTTGACTATGGGTCAATAGGCTGTCCTCTTCGAGGTAGTTCATAATGTCTGAGGTAAGTATATGTTCCACAATCGTGCTGCAAACCGACGTCAGTGATACAAACGTGTAATTCTGCGGATCACTTCTATTGCCTCTCTTGAGTGTTGAGTGACCTGTGCAACTTTCCAGTCTTGGGTGCGAACTTTCGCTGAGTGAGCGTGAGAATTGCTTCATCATTCTACAAAAACACGTTCTTAAAAATATTTATTTGAGTTATTACTTCTTAGTTTAAAGTTTTGAAAACTTGCCAGATGAGTTTTTCTTTTTAGTTGGGCAGTAAAATAACTTATGATGGTCACAGTAAAGAGGATATAAAATGCAGAATGGCAATGACAAGAAACGCGTTTTTGAAAAAGACAAATTTGCTAACATTGAATATTAATACAGATGTTCTGAAGTCTTTTTACAAGGCATTTGTGTGGAGTGTTACCTTGTATGGGACTGAAACTTGGACGATAAATAGTTTAGACAGGAAGAGGCTTTTGAAATGTGGTGCTACAAGAGAATGCTGAAGATTAGTTGTGTACATACCGTAACTTTTGAAGAGGTACTGAACAGGATTGGGTAGAAAAGGAATTTTTGGCATACCTCGACTAAAAGAAGGGATCAGTTGGTAGGACATATTCTTATATATCAAAGAATCGTGAATTTAGCATTGTAGGGTAGTGTGTGGGGGTAAATTGCAGAGGGAGACCAAGAGACGACTATAGTAAGCAGATTCAGATGGATGTCGGTTGCTGTTCTTATGAGTAGATGAAGAGGCTAGCTCAGGATTATGGTGGAGAGCTGCATCAAACCAGTCTCTCCGTACTGAAGACCACAACTACAATATAGTCTCCTTGATAATGTTACATGAATAGTGCAATTAAAATTAACTGAGGATGAAGGACGTTTTAAGCTGCTGTAGGTGCGACGTAATGATTTCACGAGCCACGCGAGAATAGCCGCGTGGTCTAAGGCGCCTTGCCACGGATTTCTCGGCGGCTCGTCGTCAGAAGTTTGAGCCCTACCTCGGACATGGGGCCGTGTCTTTTTCTTAACATAAGTTAGTTTCATTTGTTCGTAAATCTAGGGACTGACGACCTCAGCAATTTGGTGCGTTAGCTGTGCAAACATTAGAACATTTTTTGATTTTATGAGAAACTATTACGTATAAAGCTTTACTTTCAGTTAAAGTAGAAGTAACGAACTTGTAAACTCAGTACTCTTCTGCCACCACTATTCCTGCAACATTTGTCAAATAAACATTGAACTTCAGCCTGACATTTTATGACAACGAATTACACACACACACACACACACATACAGTATGTGAACGGTGTAACAGTTATAGCTCAGTTTTAAGTTGAAATGAAAATGACTAAATATATACAGTTACGATATGAAAATAATATCGAAAAGGCAAAAACATAAAAAATGTGGTATTCATGAAGCATTGCGTTTTAATTTTATAAGCTGTGCTTAAAGTAAATGAATATTTTAAAAGTTACAGTGAAATCTAAATCGTTTCATTGTTCTTTAATATGTATCAATAAAATAGTATCACTACACTTCCTATCGTACACACTCTATTTGAAATATTTCCCATTCTGAACAGCACAGTAGCACCTGAGGTGCATATGGCAGGTAATGTGTCTGAAATGTTTCGCTGACATCAGTTGCTGTGCTAGCAAATGTGCATTTTGGTAAAATAGAGCTGTCTTTTAAATAAGAGATTAAATAAGAGACTTAGGTGTAAGTGCGTCGCTGTCACGAAATCAGCAGAGGCCATAGACTTCCAGTTAAAACAGACAAAGCAGCGTGTAATGTACAATCCATATTATGCCCTACCACCGACCATCATTTAGGCTGTTCAGCCTAGCAAAGGGTAACCCGTACATCGGCCGTGTTCTCAAGTGACTTCCAGCGGCCATCATCTGTGTACAAAGCAGCCTCTGTCTGCCGTAAGAAGCACGAATCTACTACATAGGGAGCTTCTATATTTTCCCAGATACATGTCGCAAGCCTTCCACTGCTCGCGCTGGAGGTGTTAGAAACGAAATTCTATAGTCGACGGGACGCCCGTAGCAGCACTTCCGAAGAGCAGTGGAACTATAAAAGCTAAAACTAAGAACTTAAATCTCTTACTACAGTCAGAAGATGCTCGGGACTCATATGATATGAATCACTAAACAGACCGTTACTAGCAAATGTAGCATTAGTACACTCAACTAGGTAAGTGGAAAGTCAGATGACAAATTTCATAGTAATGTCCACACCACCCACTCAAATTCAACTAAGAGCCTACATTAACCAAAGAAGCTTTCACAAACCATATCAAGCATTTCCGACCGCACCAGGTGGTTAAAAATTCCACGAGCTTTCGGTCAAGCACTCCTTGGCCATTGTCAAGTGTTATGACTGCCTGGTGACTGCTGGTGCGGACTTATATACACGAGCTGCCGGCCGT
Organism: Locusta migratoria; assembly: GCA_026315105.1. Classification (NCBI taxonomy): domain Eukaryota; kingdom Metazoa; phylum Arthropoda; class Insecta; order Orthoptera; family Acrididae; genus Locusta; species Locusta migratoria. The sequence goes on along the minus strand of CM048750.1, from coordinate 43,318,262 downwards.
GACGTCACTAGTGTCCGCGTCATTTCCATATATGGCAACGTTTTGGCTCGGTGGCCGGTGTCACAGTCTATCACTGACAGTCGCGAAACTCTCTAGGAAAAAAAAATTGTAGCTGAAGCGATACTAGCGCTCCAAGCGGCCAGTAGGGAGTAACAAACTGCGATACAAACTGCCGTTTTTAATGCTGTTACTTTCATATTTTCTGGTCACTGTACGTTGCTGTGAAGTTTCTAAAACAAATACGAAAACATCATCAATGTAATATCACTGCTTCTGTTTTTGGTAGTCTATAATTAAACAAACTGCCAGTGCAGAGTAATTCATACACTTCACAATACTCGAGTCATATTAATATCGCCTGAAACCATTTGAAAGCAGAAATGAATTTCAACCTGACGTGCTGAAGTATATAAAAGGAACTGATTATGGTTATGTTCGCATTCTCGATGCGTACTGACAAGTTGCACGAGTTTTGTTTTCGCGAATTTCGGACAATGTAATGTTTTGAAAAGTACACACGATTTTTACATTGTAGGGGACTAGATTCTACATCGTCGTTTAAACCAATCTGTTCACCTCGTCCTAGCTTCTGTGCGTTTCGTGTGCCTATCATAATTTTTTAGCTACTTGGCAGGTATCACACTGAATGTGACGTGCTAACATTAACAGCTTATATATGAACATATTTATTTGTAGCTACGTATTCACTTTATCAAACTAGTAGGTAACCGACAAAATATGTTAGTATAAAGGGTTATAATTTTTGTGAAGCTGAGATACAAGCCTAAACAGTCATTCATACATTACTTTTATTCAGCAGTGATATTATGAAATAGTGGTGAAGTATTTGCGATTCTCATTAAAAGCAGAATTTTGGACATGAATGAATTGTTAAAGATTTTCTTCTATGCTTAAAAGTATAACTAACCACAGTGAACGAACACCTGCGTTTCATAACATTGTTCTGTTACTTCTGAGCATCCTTTGCAAATGAGAGATTTCCGAATTATATTTTTGACAGTTGGTACAATTTATAGCGCCACAAAAGCTCGTAAATACGAAGTTATTTTGAAAACGCTGCTTCAATCCAAATACACATTCATTACTCAATCGCTTCGCGGTGTGATTTTACGACCCGGCCGCCTGGCAGCGCTGCAGTCGCGAAGTTGCAGAAAATCAACTATTTGAACTGGTGTGTAGGATCTATGAGACAGGCGAAATACCCTCAGACTTTAAGAAAAATGTCATAATCCCCATTCCAAAGAAATCAGGCGCAGACAGGTGTGAAAATTACAGAACCATCAGCTTGATAAGTCATGGTTGCAAAATTTTAACACGAATTATCTATAGGAGAATGGAAAAGCTGGTAGAAGCTGACCTTGGGGAAGATCAGTTTGGATTCAGGAGGAACGTAGGAACCCGGGAGGCAATACTCACTTTACGTCTTATCTTAAGAAAAATGTCATAATCCCCATTCCAAAGAAATCAGGCGCAGACAGGTGTGAAAATTACAGACCCATCAGCTTGATAAGTCATGGTTGCAAAATTTTAACACGAATTATCTATAGGAGAATGGAAAAGCTGGTAGAAGCTGACCTTGGGGAAGATCAGTTTGGATTCAGGAGGAACGTAGGAACCCGGGAGGCAATACTCACTTTACGTCTTATCTTAGAAGATAGATTAAGGAAAGGCAAACCTACATTTTTAGCTTTTGTAGATTTGGAGAAAGCATTTGACAATGTTGACTGGAATACACTCTTTCAAATTCTGAAGTCAGCAGGGGTAAAATATAGGAAAAAGAGAGTTATTTACAACTTGTACAAAAGCCAGCCCGCAGTTATTAGACTCGAAGGGCATGAAACGGAAGCATCAGTTGGGAAGGGAGTAAGACAGGGTTGTAGCCTTTCTCCGATGTTATTCAATTTGTACATCGAGCAGGCGGTGAACGAAAGCAAGGAAAAATTTGGAATAGGGATTAAAGTTCAGGGGGAAGAAATAAAAACATTGCGTTTTGCTGATGATATTGTAATTCTGTCAGAGACAGCAAAGGACCTGGAAGAGCAGTTGAATGGAATGAACAGTATGTTGAAGAAAGCGTATAAAATGAACATTAACAAGAGCAAAACAAAAATAATGGAATGCGGTCTTAGAAAATCAGGCGATGCTGAAGGAATTAGATTAGGTAACGAAACAATGAAGGTGGTAGATAAGTTTTGTTACTTGGGTAGTAAAATAACATGCGATGGTCGCAGTACAGAGGATATAAAATGCAGAATGGCAATGGGAAGAAAATCATTTTTGAAAAAGAGAAATTTGCTAACATCGAATATTAATTTAAGTTTAAGGAAGTCTTTTCTGAAGGCATTTGTGTGGAGTGTTGCCTTGTACGGGAGTGAAACATGGACGATAAGCAGTGCGGACAGAAAGATAATAGAGGCTTTTGAAGTGTGGTGCTACAGAAGAATGCTGAAGATTAGATGAGTAGATCGCATAACTAATGAAGAGGTACTGAACAGAATTGGTGAGAAAAGGAATTTTTGGCATACCCTGACTAAAAGAAGGGATCGCTTTGTAGGACACATTCTTAGACATCGAGGAATCGTAAATTTAGCATTGGAGGGAAGTGTGTGGGGTAAAAATCGCAGAGGGAGACCAAGAGACGTGTATAGTAAGCAGATTCAAGTGGATGTGGGTTGCCGTTCTTATGAGGAGATGAAATGGCTTGCTCAGGATAGAGTAGGGTGGAGAGGTGGAGAGTCTCCGGACTGAAGACCATAACAACAACAGTGATATCTTATTCAGATAGTTCTGCAGTTGGTTTTGTTCTTCAGATGATTTTACTAGACGGTAAATGACGGCGTCATCTGCAAACAACCTAAGAGAGCTGCTTAGATTTTCTCGTAAATCGTTTATGTAAATATGGAACAGCAGATGACCAATAAAACTACCCTGTGGAACGCCGGATATCACCTCTGTTTTAGTCGATGCTTTACCATCGATTACTACAAACTGTGTCCTCTCTGACAGTCACAGATTTGGGGCGATATACCATAACCACGCAATTTGATTAAAAGCCGTTTGTGAGGAATCGATTTGAGAACTCTTGTCGATAGCACTCATCACTTCGTTTGAGTAAAGAGCTAGTTGTGTTTCGCATGAATGATATTTTCTAAATCCCTGTTGACCTTGGGTCAATAGATCATTCTGTTCGAGATAATTCATAATATTTGAATATAGGATATGTTCCAAAACCCTGCTGCAAATTGACGTCAATGAAGTAGGCCTGTAGTTTAGTGGGTTACTCCTACTGCCTTTCTTGAATAAAGGTGTTACATATGCGGGGTATGCCTTCCCTCACGTTCCCGTACAGTTCAACATCTTGTCACTGTCACCGAACGCCCCACAAATCTTAATACTTTTCAATTCGATCAGGGGGTCAAATGGAATCCCACAACCAGACCTATTTCGACTTCCACCCAGTGCTTATAACGCAGTCGTATAGAAGTATGCGGCACCTCAGTGTCTAACGGTCGTGTAAAACAGCAATGCACTCTCCTCGCCGATCTATATATCACAGAGAATTGTAAGTAAACATTTACATAACTACCAGTTGCAAGAAGCTACAATTGTACCCGAGATTGTCTTCTGGCTACTTTACTTTTTGTAAGGCAGTGATTAGGAGAAATGGAAATCCCATATTCATCCAATGAAGCTGAGATTATTAACACTTTAATATAGATATGCTACTTATTTTTCTCCCTTATTTCAACTTCGTATATAGTAAATACATGGTGAGTCAAATTCACAAAAACTCCAGAGGAAGAGGGAAACTTGGATATTCCCGTAACGTATCAGTGAGAAGGTCTATAATTTACGGTATGTACTGAACAAGGGCGCCATTTTGAATTTTTTTTAATGAGAAGTATGCCTATCTATCCAATAACATCAGCATTGTCTGATAAGCTCGTTGGAAAAAGATTAACGTAGCAGTTATGGTTCAAAAGTTACAACAAGATCCCCCTTTTGCACAGGGTATACTGTTCAGATATGAGGTTAAAATTTTTGTCAGTGGTTAAGTAAATCAACACAACAACATATACAGCAGTGACCAGAATCTACACTAGATGGAACCTACAAAAGGTTGTTGGTGACTTACGGGTTACGGTGTGGTATTCAGTATGGATATATCCGTTTAATTGGACGCGCACACACCTCATGCCAAACAACACTTCCCGAGACAAAGTTCAGGAATATTAATTTCATTAAACGACAATTTATTCATACCATGTGGCCAGATGACGAAAGTGTAGTCCACGTAACGGAAAAGGAAGTAGGTTTCCATTCAGATGACTCCCTAAGGTTCCCAAATTTGGGGTCCCGTTACGCCCCATTGTCAGTAACATCAGAGCACCTACATATTTGTTGGCCAAATACTTGACGGAAATATTAAGTCCTTATGTGTGTAAATGCCTCATCACATCCGTAATTCCGTGGATTTCGTCATCTGGCCACATGGTATGGATAAACTCATTGACTTCCTTGCACATCTGAACTGCATACACCCCAACATCAAATTCACTATGAAAACGGAGGGTAAATTGCCGTTCCTTGACGTCTTGGTCACGAGAAGAGCTGATGGCACTCTGGGTCATGGTGTGTATCGGAAGACAACGGACACTGATCTGTATTTACACACAGACAGCTGTCAGCACCCTTCACAGAGGAATGGGGTATTTAAAACTCTAGTACATAGGGCACGCACTATCTCCGACGCAGAGAGTCTACCCCAGGAATTGGAACACTTGGGTACTCAGAGTAGCAGATTCAGCGGGCTCTCCGCCCAACCACTACAGCACAACCTGTGGAAACGGATGAAAACACGAGGGAGGAGGTAGGCACTGCGTATATTCCATACACCGGCGCACTCTCGGGGAAGGTCGCCCGCATTTTGAAAAAAACACCAGTTTGGTACTGTCTTTTGTCCGCCGAATAAAATTCGTGCACTGGTGGGATGATCTCGGTTTGAGGAAGGCCGGCGTGTACCTGATTCCGTGTCAGTGTGGCAAGAGACATATTGAGCAACCGATGCGTACCGTCGAGTATCGCTGCCTTGAACACCAGAGGCACACACGACTGATGTATCCGAGCAAGCGGGCGGTCGCTGAACATTGTCTGTCGGAGAATCACGCGATGGAGCATGAACTCACTAGGATTCTGGTACAGACGTCGAGGTACTGGGACTGCGTCGTTAAAGAGGCCATTGAAATTCGCACAAGTGACCACCTCATAAACCGTGACTGTGGCTAAAATCTTAGCAAAGCTTGGGAACCAGCGATTGGGTTAATTAAGAGTAAATCTAGCAAACGTAACGTAGTGACGACCATGGCGGACAGAGCCCTCTCATCGACGTCATCTCAGACGCCGTCGCAATCGGTTCCACTGCGCGATCATGGCGCGGGGCGCGGACCACGGAGGGGTCGCTCCGTGGGCCGAGGGTATTTAAATCGCCCGCTACCGGGCTAGAACCCAGTTCCCTTCGAGTCGCCGTAGCGTGCGGATCTCTGTGCCGGCGCATTTCCAGGAGCTCAGTCCTCGGTTCACCTGATGATATTGTGCCCGTTGGACACTGTAGACCGGCAGTACACCCGTGGATATTTTGATCAAATACGCTGGGAGAAACTCAAGAACCACAACTGACAGCTTGTTAACTGTTGTTTATAATTGCGTACCCTCAAAGTAACGTTCACTGAATTGTAGTGAAGTCAGGGAATTTGCCAAAAAAATCTTGATACTATTTTAAATTACACATCATTTGACATAAAAAAACTGGTAATGAATGTCAACTTTTGGCAACAATGACTTGCGCACCAGCCAAGACACCCATTTCATAATGTGCAGTAAGCGTAAAATTGAAATTAATAAACAAAAAATGAATGTTAATTTTAAAAATGTGCACATTTAACTAATGGGGACAGAAAGGGGTATCAGTGTACTTTTGGTAGTTTTGAGAAAAGTTAGGTATAAATGAATCTTTTACGCTATCTACCGAACATGATAGCTATCATGAAATCGGCCATAATTTTTTTTTTTTTTTTTTTTTTTTTTTTTTTTTTTTTCTTTGGAAATGGGGTCGTCTTCGGAGATTTCAGATGCAACATATTCCTCACCCCTGAGACATGAGATATACCTGAAAGCACAAGCAACCATAAATAAGTCAACCCAGTGTAGAAATATACAAACTCTGGTAGAAAATAGATTACTAATATTACGTTAAAATAGTACTTACATTATGTAACCTATAACAAGTAGAACGTTCCTTTCATTCAACAAACAGTGCTCAGAGACCAGGCGATATATTCGCAGTTTTATCTCTCTGGTGCCAACTGGTTTGTGACATCTTGTAATAGTTTAGCTTTCATTCTATGGGGAGCACCTTATAGAACGGGAGTCCACTTCTATTCCTTTGCCCAGCCAATTTTCATGCTGTAGCATATTATGGATGTACGTACGTCAATGATAGGAAACTGATCGTCTAACCATTGTCGAACAACTGCCCATTACTCTGACGGAGCTCCATCCTGTTGAAAGTGAGGAAGCTGTCAGCTTCATCGAGAACTAAGAGATACACCTGTAAAATTTCCATATAGCTTTGAGCATTCTAGTTAATGACAAGTCATAGTTCTCAAGGTTTCAGAATTGTAGAACTTCGAATTTTTATGTGTGTATTACACGTTAAAATACTTCGCACCATTTTTCGTTTGGTTGTCAGATCAACATAAATGACTTTTATATCGCAATTCGTAAAACTTTGTATGCACTTGTGTCCCTTTGCTTCCAAAAATTGTGTATTAAGAACAATTAATTTAGCCGATTGGAAAGGGAGGGCTACAAACTCTCGAACAGTCACTGAAAATAATCACGGAAAACGCATTATATTATTGCCTTTTCAAACAAAATAAGTCATTCAGCATACTCTGAAGTTGTGAAGAATAAAACGCCCTAGAAGATGTGTGTCATACAGTTGGAAGAGTTGAGAGGTCACACCACATTTCAGAAAGGCGTCATGTGGTACTACGTACAACATAATTCTCTGCTCGGCTTCTTCTTCTGGGACCTCTTCAAAGCGATGCCCGGAGGCAGCAGCAGACCCCACTAATAACAAGCAGCCGCGCCGCTGCCAGAGTTGTTTATAGCATCAAAACAAGATCACTCTTGTCTCTTTAAAAGCTACCTGCTACCTGCGGCTGTTAGTGCAGTGACAGATGGCTGGAATCGTGAAGACATTTCCTACGCCCCTTCATTCCTTAATTGCTACCATATATCTGAGAATTACAGCATTCAGTTTGGTTTTTTGACTGAATTACCTTTGCCTTCAATTTCTAGGAATTAATTGCTCCAATTTTGTTTTCACGACTGCCTGTGTCTTTTAATTTTGAGCGACACAAAGCTTTATAACGTCTCCTGCAATGAAAATAACGACGTGGCCGTCGCGGGAAAATGTTATACTATCAATTAATAGGCGATCAAATGTATATGGTTTTTTGTTTACTCACTCTTTAACAAGATAAAGGTTTTCGAAGCTTAAAACTGCTAAGCCGATATTCCCACAAAGACAAATAGTCAAAATCGCTAAGATAAACGCTACGTTTTTCTTTCTTCAGTATACAGGTTAAGATCTGTTTATTTATAAACAAGATCTAGACAAAATAATGTGAACTCCATGAAATACAACACATCTCGTGCGAATTCACCACTGCGTACGAGTAAATACTGCAACGTTCCAATAATGTACAGTTGACTCACTAAACCCAGTGTTGTGCCTCATTTTCTTTGTCTTGCGACGGTAAACACAAGCATTTGATGAAATTTTCAAACAACTTACGGGTATGCTGCCGGGTGACGTCGTCGACAACCGCAGGAGGACACCCTACCATTCTCAAGGCACAACTGCACTTAAGGAAGCACTATTCAAGCGTATTTAATACCTCGGTTTGCAAAGGGTAAACAAGGAAGATAACACACACAGTACAAGTCACTGCAGAGTCAACACAACCAAAGATAACCAAACATCAAAAATATCGATAGTGACTGTTAATCAAGAGGTGAGGCAGCAAAAATTTTGTTCCTCTGTTTTTTGACGAGAGACAGTGCCGGATTCCAAGCAGAATGTAAACAAAAACCGCCATCTCTGTTTATAAGGTCGCTTGCTAGTTTAATTTCAACAGCTTTCTTAATAACAGTATTCCAGTAGGTGGAAGTGCATGCCAGAATCTCCGTGTTGTTGTATTCCATAGGATGACCGGTGCCAAGACAGTATTCTGCAACAGCGGATTTGTTTGGCTGTTGTAAGCGCGTGTAAAGTTTATGTTCAGTACACCGGTCTTCCACAGTCCTGATTGTCTGACCAATATATGACATGCCACAACTGCAAAGAATACGATATACACCTGCCTTATGCAAACCAAGATCATCCTTTACGGACCCCAACAAGTCCTTTATCTTAGTAGGTGGTCGAAAATATATTTCCGCAAAATACGACCAATCTTGTTGGAAATGCTTCCTGCGTAAGGCAAAAAGGCCACAGATTTAGGGGCCACTTCATTACTATCGTCACTCACCCGTTGCACAGAAGGTTGATAGCGCAATGCACGTTTTATCTGTCTCTCACTATAACCATTCTCACGAAAGGTCTCCTCGAGGTGGGACAACTCAGATGACAAACTTTCATGGTCTGAAATGACATGTGCCCTTTGAACCAAGGTACGAAGTACTCCTTCACGCTGAGCTGGATGGTGACAACTATCAGCTCGCAGATACAAATCAGTGTGAGTAGGCTTCCTATAAACAGAATGTCCCAATGTACCATCAACCTTCCCTTCTGACCAACACATCAAGGAAAGGAAGAGCCATTCTTCTCCACCTCCATAGTGAACTGAATATTCGGGTGGATTGAATTTAGGTGTTCCAAAAAAAAAAGAAAAAAAAAAAAAAAAAAAATTAAATTCTCACTACCATGAGACCAAACGACAAAAGTGTCGTCTACATATCTGAAAAAACATGCAGGTTTCAGAGTCGCTGACACTAAAGCACGTTCCTCGAAATGCACCATAAACAAATTGGCCACAATAGGTGACAACGGGCTTCCCATTGCAACTCCATCAGTTTGTTCATAGTACTGACCATTGAATAAAAAGTAAGTGGAAGTCAGCAAAAGATTTGTTAACTCGACACCAAACGTAACCTCAATTAGCTGCAACGAATCTGACAGAGGTACGCGAGTGAAGAGAGACACAACATCAAAACTCACTAAAATATCAGAGTCATTCAAACTCAATCCCTGCAATCGACGTAAGAAATCCGCCGTTCTTAATGTGATGTTCACATCTGCCTACCATTGGACTCAACAAACTAGCAAAATGTTTAGCTACACGATATGTGGGAGCACCAATGTTAGACACTATAGGCCTCAAAGTAATGTTCAGTTTGTGGACCATAGGAAGGTCATACAATCTAGGTGGTACAGCAAATCAAATATTCGTTCAGTTTAGTGATAATCATAATTACACAAGAGCACTAAAGACAAAATAAGACGTACAATATCAACCACCACAGATACGTAATAAGTGGATTGATAGTGAACCAGAATATATGGGAAAATATACTAAGAAATTACGTTATGCATTTTGATGTTAAATGTAGCAAGGCAAATATATCAACGAAGAAGCTAAACCGGTATATACGGCCATTTCTACAGTTTACTTGGATATATATTGTTCATTTAAAAGGTTCTCAGGCTCAATGGGAGTGTGGTGACAATGTATGTTAGAGTGTGATAGCACCGCTAGGTTTCGGCCTCGGAGACTCTGTGAGACGGGCCTAAGGACAGGAGGAAGGTCTGTGTGGAGGGCGAGGGCGGCGGGCGCCGCATACTGATGGCTGGTATCGCGGCATCTGGGGGCGTGGCAGGCAGGCAGAGGCGTGTGGCGCCTACAGAGGCGGACTCGGGCCTAGCCGTGGCGCGCATGCGCAGACGGCGCGGCGCCAGCGCACACCTGCCGCGGACGAGGGGCGCTCACGCCGCGTGCGGGGCTATCACCCGACCGGCATACGCGTCTGTCAGACACGCTACTGCCAGGGCCGGCCTTAAGCCGTTGGCACACGGGGCGTGTATCTGAACTAGTGGGGCCAACGTGCAGCCCCGCTATAGAAGAAAGCCTGCGCACGCGTCACAACATGGCGGCGGTGAGAGGCTTAGATTCCTCTGAAAGATTGTAAACATTAGCAGTGCACGCTGATTATAGTGCATTCTTTCGTTCAGGAGTATATTTATTACGTAAATTGGTGTTGTGTACGGTGTGATCGCTACGCTGGACGATTTGTCTGTATGAGAACAACGTGTGATCTCTTTTTTACCGAGAAAATGCCATTTCGCTGTTCTGTGCCGAAATGTAGAGCAAATTACAACTGTGGTCGAAAAGTTACCGTCTTTAAACGTCCGGAGAAGAATAAGCTAATGCGGTGTTACGTAAATAAAATGAATCGCAATAGCCAACGGTAAACAGTCATGACTTAAAACTCTTTTATAACGTTAAACAAAAACGAAAACTTCTCATTAACTTGAAGAAGGAGCTAAGTTATCCTGGTAATTCTTGATAACCATTTCTTCTTCTCCGGACGTTTAAAGACGTTGACTTTTGGGCCACAGTCTTAATTTCCTCTTCATTTCGGGCCGGCCGCGGTGGCCGAGGGGACTGAGGCGCTCAGTCACGGTCTGCACGGCCACTACGGTCGGGGGTTCGAATCCCCCCTCGGGCATGAATATTTGTGCCGTCATTAGTCTTAGTTAGGTCATAAGTAGTTTGTAAGTTTAGGGACTGATGATCCCGTAGTTAAGTCCCATAAGCTATACAAACATTTGAACATTTTCTTCATTTCGGCACAGAACAGCGAAATGGCATTTTGTCAGTAAAAAAGAGATCACACGTTGTTCTCACACAGACAAATCGTCCAGCGTAGTGATCACACCGTACACAACATCAATGTACGTAATAAATATACTCCTGAACGAAAGAATGCACTATAAACATTGTGCACTGCTAATATTTACAATCTTTCAGGGGACTCTAAGCCTCTCACCGCCGCCATGTTGTGACGTCGTGCACAGGCTTTCTTCTATAGGGGGTCCTGCAACGTGACGATTTTCTGACGTCAAACGTGTGAACCACACGTTGCGACGCTCTCCCAACGCGTCGGGCAATATCATGCACAGTCTAACATAACATACAGTCGCGACACTCACTGCTGTGAAAGTTGTTACCAGCTGACAGCTGCAACGACAATAGCGCTCCTAGCGGTGGGAAAGCCACCACAGTTGTGGTGTTTGTTTGTTATTAATTTTGTACGTAATTAACGAAATAGTTAGAACAATTTTTGCGTTACAAGCATTAATATGGAAATTAATGTAAAAACAGTCAATTTTACTGATTCAGTAATATAAACAATTTCGTCTTGAAAAAATACTTACGAATATGTGAGTATTTCAATCTTATTTCGCTGAAAGTAAGTAGACTATAAACATTAGAAAATAATAAATTTCTTTTCTTAATATGACAGGCAATTTTTTGACGTGTATAAATTCGGTGTGGAGTCTAATGATTCGCACAGTTTTACATCTCATACGTCTTCCTTAAACGTGCATATTATGTTCAGTGTAAATGCTTTAGCTTAAAGAGGCAAAGTTTTGATAATTGCCATTTGTGGTTCAGCTGTAGCAACAATTGTGGAACTGCCTTCGTCTCTGTTGGAAAACAGTTGCCATTTTATTGCCACGTTTGTGACGTGTTCCTTTCAGCTACAACTGTTGTAGCTGACTTGGTACGTTACATAGTGTAGTTATTGTATTCTATACACGTTTGCTACGTTCAAACTCACTGATTCGACTGGAATTATAGTGAAGAAACTTTAACGTTCGTTAGTAGAAAAGCGACGTCTTTCTGGTAGTTCCTAGACATTTTTTTATTTTTAATAGAAAATTAAATTATTTAGCAGAAGCCTGTAGGTTACAAGATAGCGGTAAATAATGTAGCGTTTCGTACTTAATTAAGAAAAATGTAGAGCTGTTTCTAAATTATTACCTATTTTAAAATATTATATACGTTTCCTAATGTAAAAAGTATGTTAAAATCAAAATAAACGATACTATTCACACTCTTCCAAAGTCGTATACAGAAATTTAGCTTTCCGGTCGCTTGGAGCGCTTCTGTCGCAGCATATAACAAAAATCTGGGGAAGTGTCGTGACTGTATATGTCAGACTGTGGTATCAAGCATGCCACATATTCTCAAGGGAGAACGCCCCCGACGTCACACCATCACGCTACCCGCGGGGGGAGTGGGGGAGGGGGGGAAGGCAGTTGTTTTCGGAATAGATATGAAGACGCCATATTGGCCGTCGTATTTCATGGGTTTTATGCAAATAACTTAGGTCTTACGAGTGTATGACAGTTCAAAACGAGTAAAAGTGACGGAGTAAATTTAGAATCCCTCGAAAACCGTTTTACTAGAGGTACTATTTTTTTGGGATAAATGACTGGAAAAGTGTTAAATGTGGTTAAAAAATTTCCGTATTACACTAATCTCCCTTTTTAGGGCAAGCGCTACTGAAGATCTGTCAACACGAATTGTTCTTTACATCATTTGTTGTAATTACATGTTAGCAACCAACATAGCTACCAGTAGTGTATACAACAAGCCTAATCTCTTTTTTTTTTTTTTGGGGGGGGGGGGGAGCTAAGGGATGGTAGTGACCGTGGCGTAGGCAGCAAAGTCGTGCGTGGTGGAGCAGAGGAAGTCTCGTGGCGCTGGTTCATAGCTCCTCAGGAGCAAAAATTTTTCCTTCTTTCATTCTCTTTTTCTGATATACCCAAATTTCGTAGAAGTAAACTGCATAATATTCGATGCTGAGTAAACATAAGTGCGCATCGTCAAAAGAGTGAGTTTTTTGGATTCGTTTTATGAACAGAACAGACCGCACTTTACTTAGAGTATAATACGCACTTCATCGTTTCACGTATTGCATTTTACACGCTCTTAACATTCTTCTACTGAATAGTAACACTGACCGTGGAAGAATGACCATTACATTTTACTGAAAAGCGAGACTGTCCCAATAATGCTTGCCTCATTTGAAGGCGTTTTCTAAATTTATATCGCACAGTTTGTCATGAAACTTTTATAATACGCTGCACTTATTGACATAACATGTAACTTTTCGTCTTATTTTCATAGATATACAGGCGCGTAAATAAGCGATTTAATAGAGGTAAAGCAGGAGATTCCAGAACCTGACACCGCCAACTGTCGCTGGAGCGCGCTGCGTTCGCGTGTAGTTCGCTGAGGCACACTTGTCGTATGCACAAGTCCGGCCGTCTTCGAGCGTTCAGCCGTACGTTGGACTCGGCACGTTGACCACACACGTTCAGACACATGCTCCGTGTGCCGACAGCTTTAGGCATGTGCAAACGGCGCGGTCGCAGGCGACCCCGCCCTTCTAAGGGACCCGCGCCAAAGATTAAAAGGTAACTTGCAGACTGTCATCCGTAATTTTCTTTCTGAAACTAATATAAGTATGAACCACAAACATTGCCGAGGTGGGGTGGCTTCTGTGCCTCAACGATACAGATAGCCGTACCGCATGTGCAACCACAGTGGAGGGGTATCTGTGGAGAGACCAGACAAACGTGTGGTTCCTGAAGAGAGGCAACAGTCTGGATGATTGACTGAGCTGGCCTTGTAACATCAGCTAACCTGGCTTTGCCATGCAGTTATTGCATGTCTTATTCGTCATGAACTGTAGGATGAAACTGAAAAAACTGCGAAAAGGTAGGAATATATGGAGATAGGACCTGGATAAATTGAAGGAACCTAAAGTTCTAGAGAATTTCAGAGGGAGCTTTAGGCAACAACTGACGGAAGCTGGGGGAAATAAAACAGTAGAAGAGGAATGGGTAGCATTGAGATATGAAATAGTGAAGGCAGCAGAGGATAAAATAGGTAGAAAGGCAAAACCTACATAAAATCCTTGGATATTACAGGAAATACTAAATTTAATTGATGAGAGGAGAAAATATAAAAGTTCAGTAAATGAAACAGGCAAAATGCAGTACATACGACTGTGAAATGAGATTGACAGGAAGTGCAAAATAGCTAAGCAGGAAGTGGCTAGAAGGCAAATGCAAGTCTGTAGAAGAATGTATGCATAGGCAAAAAATTAGATACAGCTTACAGGAAAATAAAAGACATTTGGAGACAAAAAAACAGCTCTATGAATATCAACAACTCAGATGGAAAACTCTGTATAATATAATATATACAGAGTGGCCCATTGATAGTGACCGGGTAAAATGTCTCACGAAATAAGCATCAAATGAAAAAACTACAAAGAACAAAACTTTTCTAGCGTGAAGCGGGAAAACAGATGGCGCTATGGTTGGCACGCCTGATGGCGCTGCCATAGGTCAAACAGATATCAAGTGCATTTTTTTAAAAATAGGTAACCCCCCGATTTTTGTGAATATCGATGTGTACATGCATTTAATCCGTTAGTATGCTCTACGTAACATGATTAAACACAACACATACTATGCCTACACACAATCTTCAGGGTGTTAAATCCATATTAACGGAAGAAACTACATTAGGAGGTTCAAACAATCCCATTTTTATTGAATACGTCGGTGGCGTAACTATCCAAGCATACGCTGTCAAGTATCAAAGCGAAATTCGTATCCATTTATATATTACGAGCTGCTGCCCGTGGTAGAAACGAACAGCCCTCGGAATGGAGCATGAACCGCAACGTATCCCATTGCACTCCGATGTACCGAAAGAAATTTTTCGAATCTACGAAGATTTATCAAAGGATGAATTACTGGACAGATGTTTAGATGGCCTCACACAAAATGCGAATGGAAGTTTCAATTCCACTATTTGGCGTTTGGCCCGTAAATACGTGACCTCTGGACTAAAAGTTGTTGAACTGGCATCTTATTTGGCAGCGTGCGTAATCAGTCAAGGTAATTCATCTCTTTTGATCGTCATGAACGAGGCAGGAATTGTAGTGGGCACGCAAAGCTTCAATTATGCCGAACAAGTGGACAACCAGCGCATGAGGCGGCACAATCTACGTAGTCCATTAGCATCGAAGGAAGGTCGGCAGGCTCGGGAAGCACTGCTGCAAGCGCAGAACGAAGACTACGTGGAAGACGAGGGATTACTATATGGCGTTGGAATCGCAGATTAATCGGTAAGCTTGGTACATTATTTTTAATGTTCAAACGCGTTTATCTCGAAATGACGTTTCACACATTTGCGTGCAGTCTAACCCGAATAGTATAGAACCGATCATTATGACAATTGATAGTATGATTCTTTATACAAGTGCGAATTATATGAAACAACTTGATATGATGATTTTAAGAGTCTTGTTCGTTGCATAATTAGAGACAAACATTCGTGAATATCGAAGTAAATTGTTCCCCCGCCTGCAACATCTCATTATTGTCACCTCCATTGAGGTTCATATTCTTAGAAAGTACGTTATTCATGTAAACCAAAACCTTTTTTTACTTCAGATTAATTTCGGAATGGCTACACTGCACGCAATTGGGGACTTATGATCACAACCTTCAGCAGACATCACAACGTAACGTTGTTATATGTGACTGAAATAATTCATATAAATTCAGTCAACAATCCGAAGATTGGTTTGAACACTACAGTGCTTTATTACGTAGGCATGGTCTTGTTTGGAGGTGATATGCCGTTGCCTTCCTCCGACCTTCGAACTAACTTACGCAACCAGTTATAGGGGGACCTACAGTTTAACGTTGGTTCCGAACCACGGTGCTACTTGATATTTTTCATATCAGAAACGCTGCCAAAGGTGAAAGAAGGGGAAAGTGACAGATAAAAATCCTAGGATCTGACAGGGATCGAGCCCACAACCGTTGGATTTGTAGTCTGGCGCTCTTAACACTGTGCTACCGAGCCGCACAAATTCATACAAACAGATTTATGAATTAAATGATCTCAGAATGTGAGGAAATTCAAAATTACTTTTTCCCTCCCAAATAAATCCCACAAAATCAGTGACAAACAGTCTCCCAATGTGGTTTCCCCCATTAATATCATAGGGTGGCGTAACTATATTTAAAAGTTTATGTTCCGAGGTCCGATTGTATAAACATCGTTGACTGTAGATCAAAGCTGACGTTAGCTAAAAGATTAAACTCTGTTCAGGGCTCCGCCACAGACATATATTACTAGACTGGTAATGCCGTATACAGTATCAAGTGAAGTCTCGCAGTAATATTTCTATACTATAAAAGTGTGAGTTGTCGTGTGTGTTATTACAGAACACAGTTGTAAAAATAAGGATGAACTGTCGTAACTACGCCGTCTTTAGAGTTTTAATATGTGGCAATTCGTGAGTTGTATATGGCTGTAATTTTTTTACACAATAATGAGTTTCATGGATTTGCTGTTATTATTAATCTCTTAGCAATTTCATTCAACTTCGGATTTCCGTTCAGTAGTATGATAAATATAAAAGTGTTGTTTATCGCGGATAAAACGTATCCTTATTCTTTTGAGGGTTCTTACGAAATCTACACTCTGCTTTGACACGTACCCTAATAGTGGCGTTTCCTGTTTTTATTCATCTGATACCAGTTTCTATCAACTTCGGCTTTTCTTTTATTAGTATGACCGTTATAAATGTGCTATTTGTCGTGGATAACTCATATCTTTATTCTTCTGACTGTTTTTCGGATAACTACAGCCCGATTTCACTGTAGGTAATGGTAAAATTTTAACTGCCATGCCGGCGGCCTCGTATGATTATGTTGGCAACATCAACAAAATGCTAGAAAGTCTTTGGCAAGATGTTAATATTCTTAGAAATCCATATACATTGACTTGATTAGTGTTTCGTACCGACGATAAAGTAAATAAATAATTCGGTTCCTGGTTTATGGTTGACAGGTTCCTTTATGTACACTCGTTCACGCAGTAAAAGTGATTACGCTCGTAAAAATATTTCATGACAAACATTTGCGTTGTCAGGCGACAGGATAATGCCAACGTCACATGATTAACAACATAACCACGCGAGGCCGCCAGGACGTTCAGTACAATTTAACCGTACGTAACACGTTCTTCTCGTAACACGATTCGACATTTTATGTGTTAAATTCAACTATTTCGGAAGTATTAGCTCAAATTCAAATCATGTTAAAATCAATTAGTAGAGGTTACAACGTCATATCGTGTCAGAATATCATGGTAGTACCATACGGAAACTTTTTGACCTGAGCTGAGGCAAGATGGCGGCTTCGGGTTTCAGTCACAGAGGCAAGTTTGCCACACTAGTAATATTAGTCTGTGGGCTCCGCTCCATTGTATAACGCTAGAGAGAGATCCGCCGTGGTTCCTTAACGTTGATCTGAGCCAGCACGGAAGAACTTCAACACCGATAAAATAATTATTGGGCCTCGGTGGTAGATCTTAATCGATACCTAATATTTGTTATCGAAACATATTAATGTTGTAAAGACAGAAGGAAGTAAACGGGAACACAGCTCTATTGAATCTTCTCCCAATCCAAAAAAGATTTACAGTTTTGGGGCAATGTAAGGACAAATTATGATGGGAAAAAAAGGATAAAGCTACTACGGCCTAGAATAAGTTTCTGTTCATTGTAATTCGCACATTATCGGAACAGAAAGAGTTTGAAACTATATTATGAAAATATTAAAAAAAGAACCTCGAAAGCATTTGCACAGAAACAGATATTTTTAGTCTGTTTACAATAGTATTCGGCGTATTTTCTCTTCCAGTATGTCCTACAAATTCGAAAACTATAACGTGGAGGCCTTAAGCGAAATGGAAGTTGGCGGCATTATAACCACTATGTAGTCACCTTCAACTGCCGGCTTTCTAAATTTCCTTAATAGTTTTCCTTGTAAAGAACGTCGTCTTTCCTCCAGGGAATCCCAGCTGTGTGGCCAAACTATCTTCGTAACACTCGCATTCTGATCGAACCTTTGTGTTACACAAATAAATCTGGCAGTCATCTCTGAATTGCTTCAAGTTTTCCCTTAAACGAGACACTTCACCAATACTCAAGAATGGGTCGCATTAGTGTTCTATCGCTCTGCAACGTTAGGTCTAGATATCGATTCGACGCAGTTCTTTCCAGCAGCTCACTACTAAAACTATATTGGAAAAATGTGCTATTGTCTCTCCTACTTCATGCCTTACATTTTTATACATTTAAATGTATCTGCCAATCATCACACCAACTAGAAACTTTGTGTAAGTCATCGTGTAAGCATACTGTACGCTTACATCTTTGACTGTCTAGTTATATCGATTGTCGATCAAGTCCGAGGAGTCGAGTTTAAAAGAGCAGTAGTTGGTGTGCTTGGCTGAGAGCGGGCAGAGCTAGCTAACTACGGCAGTGGTACGAACGAAATGGTTATTATTGAAGCTGGTGCTAATTTTCAAATGTTCAAATGTTTGTTAAGCTTAACTACTGGGTCATCAGTCCCTAAACTTACAAACTACTTATGAACTAGCTAAGACTAAGGACGGCACAAATATCCATGCCCGAGGGGGGATTCGAACCCCCGACCGTAGTGGCCGTGCAGACCGTGACTGGAGCGCCTCAGTCCCCTCGGCCACCGCGGTCGGCGAAGCTGGTGCAACTAACTGAACAGTGACTATTGTTGATGAGCCACTCTAAGCTATCGTGTATCTTTACAGTCAGTGGAATGTGTATTTCTGTCAAAGTGTGCTCTAACGTGTATCGTGTCGTCGAGAGAAACAATCAACCGCGTCGCGACGGTAACGGTTTTATATATGGACTGGATCTAAATGAAGAAGATCTGACTAACGTGGAATTTTGATCTCTTAAAATACAAACGTTCGTCACAACCGTGACATCAAGAATATCGGGAAACCGCATCGCTGTCGGAAGTGTCGAACTGGCAACAATTGCTGTAACTGAAGTTGGACTGTCATTACACGTGAATAACATATTGGGTTAGCATATTGTGTGGTATATGCTAATACCTCAAGCTATTCTTTATTCTGGAACAGGACAGTCAATTACTCGCTTGTGTTCTGTTGATTTGGGACGATGTGTGAACCTTCAATCTGTCTGTTATTCTCTTTGTGTTACTACAGTTCAACCAAATATTATTGCATGATTTCAATACACTGATCCAAAGCTGAATTAACGTGTGTTAATGAATGAGAGTCCGTTACTGACGTTATTGCATCAGAGTGAAGTGCATAGTCTAGAAGTAGGGTATATTAATGGCTCAGGGGAATGTGTGCGGGCACACGGTCAATTCCAACTAAGAATCCACCAACAACCATCTAACGATCATTAGCAAACCGAAATTTCGTAACTAACGTAGTATATATACAAATATTTATTTCCCTGAGCGCATTACAATCCTGCGTCCTACTACAGTCATTCAATGACAAACACGTTTCCGTACATCACATTATCACGAGCAAACTGCTGCAATTTGCTTATCACACCGTCTCTTAGATCATTAATGTAGACAGTAAATAATACATTTTCCTTGGTACTACTGATTAAGACTCAAGGACAAAGTATTTCATGTTATTTAAGAAGTGTTCTAGCCATTCATATTTCTGGGAACTTTTTCCATTTGTTTGTATATTCGTCAGCAGTCTGCAGTGCGGAACCGTGCCAAACGTATTAGAAATCAAGGAATATGTAGGAATATGTAGTCTGTTAGATATGCCATCTAATGGGCTGTGAATCTACGCGTCACTCTTTTCTGCAGCGAATTGTGGCCAACTAGAAAAGACGCACTGATCATGGGTCATTATGACCAAGATATTTAGATGGACGATTGCCATCGCTCGCGTGGTTCCTGTTTCATAAGACACTATTAGCAAACGTTTCGGGTGGCACCAGTCAAAAAGAAAATAATGGCAATACTTTGGACATTTGCTGAGTTCAGAGTAATATACTACTACACAGAATGCATTGTTGTTGTTGTGGTCCGTAGACTTTCCGAAGACTGGGTTGATACTGCTCTCCGCGATGCTGAATCCTGTGCAAGCATCTTCATCTATAAATCCATCTGTACCGGCTTACTGTACTTTTATCTTGGTCTCATCCTACAATTATTAATTCCCACACCTCTTCCCGATACTATATTGACGATTTTTTTTTTTTTTTTTTGTGTTAGTGTGTGTACTACTAATCGATCTCGTTTTCCTTTTTCTACTTGCGAGTTGCCCTTTACAATGAAGTTTTCCTCTCAGTTAACAGAGCGAATACTTTCTTTCAATCTTCTCAAGATCTGCAGTGGTGGTTGACATATAAACGTTTACTACTTGATGGATTTTGGCTTAGTGTATCTTGGGTACGAAGATTCATCCACTATTTTGATTACCAGTATATCGCATTTCTTACTCATTATTACACTTAGCCCTATGTTAGCCTGAACTCATTTCGTGTTTGTCGCCGTGTCCTCAACTGACTAGAAGTCCCCTTTATCCTACCACCGAACTCCATTAATACCCACTATACCCAACATATCCCTTTTCAAACCTTGTAACTTTTAGCCTATTTAGGAGTAGAACATTCTACGCTCTGTTCCGTGGAATGCCAGTTTCGTTTTTCCTTATAACGAAATCCCCCTGAATAGTCCCCACCCAGAAATCCACACGGAGGACCATTTTACCTCCGATATATCCAAGAGGATGCCATGCGGTTAAGTTACTTGTCCTCTTGAAAAGTAAGAGCTGTAGTTTACTCATGCTTTCAGCTATCCATTGTAGGTATACAGTAACGCCATGTTAGCCGACGATAGAAGACCATATCAGTCAAGCATCCAGACGTAATAACGTTAGGCTCACAGAGTGTTGTTTTTATGGTCTTCACAACCCACATGGATTTGAATCGGCTTACTATATTCGTCTCTTGGTCTCCCTATACGATTTCTAAGAATGTGTCCTACCAGTCAAGGTATGCAAGAAATTTCTTTTGTTCCCAATTCTGTCCAGTACTTCCTCATTAGTTACGCGATCTACCAACCTAATTTTCAGTATTCTTCTGTACCACTACATTTCAAAAGTCTCTATCCTCTTCTCTCTGAACTATATATCGTCGACGTTTCACTACCGTACAAAGCAACACTTCACATAAATGCCTTCAGAAAAGACTTCCCAACCTTTAAATTTGGAGGTTTGGAACGTAAATAGTGGCAACATTGCTGTGGAGAAATTATGTAATGGAATGTACTATTGTCGCTGATAGCACACGTTGTTGACATAGCTATGTCACCTCCGAGAAAATGTACTCGCCCGACACCGGCGTGCGCACAATCGAGGGAAACACAGTCACTTGTGAGCGAGCTGTCTGACGTAACGGTGTCACTATGTATAGGAACAGTAACAACGGAGTTGGATAAAGATTGAATGCGCCAGAGGTCGTACAGCACGACAGTGTCATCAAGGTCTTCAAGAGGCATGGGAGGAATCGACATTGCCGTACAGAACTCACCCATTACTGTGTATGACAACGCTCGGGCGCATAGAGCGCAAGCTGTAGCTGCTCTGTTCGGTCGATGGGACTAGAAAATACTTTAACATCAACCATACTCCTCGGAATTAGTTCCTTGTAATTTTGATTTGATTTCGAAGATGAAGGAACCACTTTGTGGCATTCGCTCCAGAACTGTTCCAGAGATTGGACGGGCAGTGGACCTCTCCATTCGCACCGTCAACAGAACAGGCTCTGCTAACGGTATACTACTACTTCCACATCGCTAGCAATAGGTTCTACACTACGCTGAGTACTACTTTGAAGGCCAGTAACAGGTGCAAACATGTATCGCTTTTGTATCGGTTGTCAAAAATTAGTTGCAACTATTTATGTTCCAACTCCCGTAATATTCTAACGTTAGCCGACGTTAGAAGACTAGACCAGTGAATCATCTGGACATTTGTATCGTCTGGCTCGCAGCGTCTACAGAGGGGTCCAAAAAATAGTATCCACTGTTTAAAGGTCGATAACTTTCAAATTAATTGACGGAGTTCTCTCATTTTTGGTGAAATCGTAGCTTAAGGTCCAACTTAAAGATATGACTGTTGGTGTTCGGGCCGTCCGCGGTGGCCGAGGGGACTGCGGCGCTTCAGTCACGGTCTGCACGGCCACTACGGTCGGGGTTTGAATCCCCCCTCGGGCATGGATATTTGTGCCGTCCTTAGTTGTAGCTAGTTCATAAGTAGTTTGTAAGTTTAGGGACTGATGACCCCGTAATTAAGTTCAAATGTTCAAATGTTTGTATAGTCTATGGGACTTGACTACGGGGTCATCAGTCCCTAAACTTACAAACTACTTATGAACTACTTACGAACTAGGATGGCACAAATATCCATGCCCGAGGGGGGATTCGAACCCCCGACCGTAGTGGCCGCCGTGTAGACCGTGACTAGAGCGCCTTAGCCCCCTCGGCTACCGCCGTAATTAAGTCCCATAAGCTCTACAAACATTTGAACATTTGGTGTTCGAAATAGTCACCATTAACTTATACACAGAAACGATGCCGCCGAACTGCAACGTGTTCAGTTGGATATCTGCACATGAATGTACGATGGATCCTCGAACTGAATCCATTGTGCGTGGCTTTTGTGGCTAAACGACGTCCTTTAGTGTTCCCCACAGGTAAAAGTCCAGACGAGTTAAGTCTGGGGAACGTGGTGGATACTCCACAGCACCTCTACGGCCTATCCATCTTTCTGGTAGATTTTCGTCGAAATAAGCCTTAACACGATTTTGGTAGTGAGCTGGGGCACCATCTTGTAGATAGTAAAATCTTCCCTCTCCACATATGTCTCGGATGGAAGGTAAAATGGATGTCTGAAGCTTCTGAAGGTACACCTCGCTGGTAACTGTGCCGGTAAAGAAGAATGGCCTAATCAAGCCCATGTGAGATAACCCACACCACACATTTAGACCTAGAAAAGTCACGGCTTTGTCTACATGGACGTTCGGATTTTCGGTGGCCCAGTAGATGCAATTGTGGCGATATACTGTACCACTGAGTTTGAACTGTGCCTCATCAGACCACACTATCAGCTCTGCGAACTCTTCATCGTTGCGCACCATGTTAGTAAACCACTCGCAGTACTTCATTCTAGTATTGCGTACAGCAATCGTGGGATGTAGCACTTCCACTTTGCTGTCTTCAAAATTTGCCGAACACTTGAGCGACTCTCTCCAGTTTCACGGGGACACAGACTTCTGTGGTGAGCGGATGAATTGTTGTAAAACACGATGGGAATTAGCTGGACTTTACTGTTACAGGTCGTCTAGATCGTTGTTTGTGTACGTCTTTAACACAGCCTTCGGTTTCAAATTTGCCTCGAATGCGACGAATCGTTAAACGTGTCGGTGGCTCTGTTTGATAATCATTTCGCCATTGCCGTTGAACGTCATTAATGTTTTCGTAGTTAAAATATGCCACTTAAAAGCTGACTTACTTTTATCGAATGTGAGCCTTTCGTCAAGTAACTAAGTGTAACTAAGAACAAAACACTGACTATCCAGCGACTGTCATTTGACAAACCAAAACAACGCAATTTAACGCTTGTGTGGCGATTGCCGGAACTACCAACTATTACACTACCAAAGATGAGACAACTCCGTCAATTAGTTTGCAAGTTATGGGCCTTTAAACAGTGGATACATTTTTTTGGACCCCTCTATATAATGAAAATCTTACGAAAGAGACCCAAGGGACTAACAAGACAGCGACAGTGCCGACATTCTGTATAACGAACTCAAAGCTGTAAATATTCATCCAGACGTGTCCCACAATCTAACAGAAGACAGCGACTTTACTCCGCGGAACCCGCTAGCCGGACGCGGTGGCCGAGGGGACTGAGGCGCTTCAGTCACGGTTTGCACGGCCACTACGGTCGGGGATTCGAATCCCCCCTCGGGCATGGATATTTATGCTGTCCTAGTTCGTAAGTAGTTCATAAGTAGTTTGTAAGTTTAGGGACTGATGACCCCGTAGTTAAGTCCCATAAGCTTTACAAACAACAATTTGGAACCCGCTACTATACTCCGTTCACCAAAACGAGAGACGGACTGTAAACACAGCGAGGCGGGTGACCAGGGGTGTACAAAACAGAGGCACTCGCTCAATGTCCCCGCATCCGTTTCAGGCGTAAAGGATCTATGTGTGTTATGAGGGGTAATATTAGAGGCTGGCTAGAAATTTCATCTTAAAGAACCAGTTGCTGCATAGCAGCATATGTTTTAAGCTTTGATATTCTATTTCTATTTCTCTCTCTCGTCTGTATCGCGCAAGTGTATACTCATTATGTCATCCTACATTTTGAATCCACACAAAAAGCAATCAAACAACAAATCATTAAGTTCTTGGTTTGTATAAAACGGAGATGTTATGCCCAGAACAATAAATGTCAGATATTGTTATAAAAACAGCTGCTTCTACGGGTTGGTCGTTCTTCAGTTTATCATAGGTTATTGATTACAAGGCCACACACTCTTTGAAGTCTCCAAAAAGCATTACGACAGAAACTTACAGAAAGTGTTGGTGACTTTCACAGAAATGTGACACGAAAGTACTTGATTTTTTGTTTTGTTGATATAGTTCTTACTGTCGTAAACGAAAATGCAGATTGGGCAATTTTCAGAGATTCTATGAATTATTAAATATTCAAATGTTTGTTAAGCTTAAAGGACTTAACTACTGGGTCATCAGTCCCTAAACTTACAAACTACTTTATGAGCTACCTACAACTAAGGACGGCACAAATATCCATGCCCGAGGGGGGATTCGAACCCCCGACCGTAGTGGCCGTGCAGACCGTGACTGAAGCGCCTCAGTCTCCTCGGCCACCGCGGCCGGCGAATTTTAAATAACTGTGGCGTCTAACATCGCTGCTATATAGCAAAACACACAACCGCTTTACATCTGATACAGAGGTTAATTACAAATTATTAGCTTACCCACCAACAGCCGTAAAGTTTGAGGGTTTTTTTATGACCGGTTTCGGCATTGCATTAATACAATCTTCAGGCCCTATACAAATTAAGTTGCAAATCAGTGTTGTATGCATAACATCTTGCTGTAAGTATGTCATACAAATTATAAATAAGAATTAATGTAATACCGAAACTAGTCGTTAAATAAAACATCATAAAATTTACGGCTGTTGGTGGATAAGTTAATAATTTGGAATTAAAACTCGACCAACAGCCGCAGTCCATATTTCATTACGACATGGAACTGCATCGATTGATACATGGGTAGCGACACTCAGCGAGCACGCCGTTTTTGTCCACCCCTGGTCACGCTCCCCGGTCTGTTTACAGTCTGTCTATCGTTTCAGTGAACGGAGTATAGGCGGGACAAACAAATCAAATCAAATGTCTGTGAATCTATAGGACCAAACTGCGTGGTCATCAGTCCGTAGCTTACAAACTACTTAAACCTAGGTAAACTAACCTAAGGACAAACACACACACCCATGCCTCAGGGAGGACTCGAACCTCCACGGAGAGCAACCGCGCACTCCGCAGCGGGACAGACAGTAAAGTATTATACGGCCCGTTATATATGATATATGGGGAAAAACTGCGTTACTTTCTAAGGAGAGAAAATGCATTGATAAAAAAAAAAGAAAAAAATATATATAGTTTAAAAAATGTTTAGTCACCATGAATAGGACCACTATAAAACGGGCGAAAAGAGGATTTTATGGTTCTTTTTAGTGCTGAAAATAACACAGGCTAATACCCAAAAGGATTATATGCGAACTGTCAATGGCCGTGGGAAATGATGCACTTCCTTGGCCAGCTGACGTGAGAAGTGCCTGCCAGCAGGATAATGCGTGTTGGGGAGCAGTTCTGCAGCGGATTTAGAGACAGTGGAGGACTGGCCCTCTTTTACGAGTGATCATAAAGTAGGCGGCGGCTGAGGCCAGTGGCGGCGTTCGGACGGTGGGTCCTTTGTGCCGGGACCCGGCCCCCGCCCCCGCATTGACCTGACGTCACTCCCCCAGGGAAAGGAAGGATGGCCGCAGCCGCAGCCGGCTGACCCGCGGCCGACCCGCCGGCCGTCAGGCGACTTTCTCCTCGCCTCGCCTCGTATCCTCCAGATAATAACTCGCCTCCGCGCTGGGCCCGCCAAGAACTACGTGTGTCCAGTGCTGCAGCCACGGGACGGCCACACAAAGACCAGCGGGAGCAGGGCGAAGGCAAAGTGCGATCGTCGATAAAGCGAGATAAGCCGTACACGATGATCACTAAGCCCATTCTGATGGGATGATCAAGGAACCACTCTGAGTACGTGAACCTGGCAACTGTGACACGTAACAGTTGAAGATACACTCTAAAGCCCCTTTTACACGATCCACTTTCTTGCAAAAATCGTCTACTCAGAGCGTGGACGGCTTTTCTGCCGTCGTGTAAATCAGGAGCCAAACACGGCGCGAGTGCGACTATTACGTCAATAATCGTTCGATTGTGCTAAGGCTCCTATCATCCGAGCTGAACTATCCGCCATTTTTGCCCCAATGTGCAGGACAGTTGTATGTGGGTGTATACGAGTCGCGACCGGAAAGGGAGTTTATAATCGAATTTACCGAAGAATTTGTGGAAAATATGGGTGGCTGCTCAGCTGCGAACTGCACAAATAACTGCAGCAAAGGAGTGCGCATGTTCAAATTTCCCAGCAATCTAGAACGAAGAAAAAGATGGGCTATAAATTGCCGCAGAAGCAACTGGGCAACAGAACCTGGAGCTCAATTATGTATTGTAAGTATATGTAATAAATGTAGCTGTAATCATGTCAGTTATTACAATTGCATTACTTCTCCCTGTCAATGATGATGAAGCGGTTTGTTGTGACTTAATTAAGTGTTTCGCAGTTTTCAAAGTGGATAGAAATATTTATTGTGGTGCATTTATACGTATTTTTCAACATACTGAATAATACTTTACACAATTACTTATATATAAGGTCGAATCATCTCTTACGATCGCATAACACTTATGTTGGCTACAGATGAACAATGAAGTGTAGTTGCGTTAATATTTTTCACGAGCTACAGAGTAAACGTTATTGCTGCTCGTTTCACTCCCAGCAAAATTAATACTGTGCCTGCTATACGGTTGACAGATTCTTGAATGTACCCTTGTCCGTTCAGAAAAAAATAATTATCGTTTTAATTGAAGTTGTCACGAACAAACGTTTATTGCTCATCTGAGTTGCCGTGATTACTATTGGTGCCAACATAACCACTGCAACCTGGCGAGAAGCTATGTTATATTACCGGTACGTTAAGATTTTCTGTTATATTAAAAGCGCATTCTAAATCTTTATAGGCCCATACACATAAGTTGCTGTTCGGTACACTTAGTGTGTTCAATATTAAATACATTTCATTAGAAATATTGTTGACAACTGCGTGAACAGGTCAACCATCGCCAATATAAACACTGTCAGATGCGCCAATGTTGGGGCAAAAATGGCGGACGATTAAGCCTGGGTTTTTAGGAGCTCTAGATTGTGTCGAATGTGGAGTTCTAAATTTTCGAGTGCGGTGAACACTGCGCATGCGCAGAAGCAGCGGCTGCAGTGCCCAGCAGAAGACGCGATGCACGTAGTAAGTAGTATACTACGGAATTAAAGTCTAGTGAGCCATCACTGGCTTTTTTACTTCACGTTTTCCATCAAAATAATACAAAGCATGTTGATTGTGAATTATTTTTTTATTTTTTGTAGAAAGACGAAAGAAAGCGTTAAGGCTCTTATTTCGGCTTATGAAGAGGACAGAGCCCTCGTAAATACAGAACATCATTTATATTACAATAAGGTAATTTTAACCGCCTCTAGCATTATTTGTAATCTTTATGTGTTACGGTGACGGAGAAAACATAATTTCTAGAATACACGGAAAGAAATGCTCAAAGTAGTGGCAAACAAAATATCAGCAGGTTGACCGAAACTTACAGCTGAAGACCGTAAAATTAAATTTGGCACTCTGCCGCCACATTACGGCGCGGAGTTAAAAAAATTTCCCCAGAGCGAAAAGAGTGGGTGTTCTGCATCAGATGTTTACCATCCTAAAATGTGGTGGTTTGAACAACTTGCCGAAACACGACTTGTTCATTCGTAGGAAGTTCCTAAATGCATCTGAGTCTTCTGGTCGCAATTCGTTCACGAGCATTCCGTATATCCCCCTTCCTCCTTCTCGTCTTTGCAACCACGATCGCATCCAAACGCTTCTCTTCCTGCCTCTGCGTTCTTTCATTTGGCTCCCTGCAATTACTACCGTTGCTGCAGTCAATACCACAAGATTTTCGCTGTGTTGGATAAAAGGTTGTGATTAAAATGCAAATCAACACACTAAGCACTACGACGACAACCACAGTGCTGAGACCGCTCAGCAGACAGCACACACACAAATTTTGAAAATATCGTATACACGCAAACGATCACGCAAAACAAGTGAAACACGGAACCACCAGGGGCGTTGCAGTCGACACACTCGGTTCGAGTAGTGTAGTCAACCGAGACAAGAAAGTCTCTCGTGTAAAAGGGGCTTAACGTTTACAGTCAAGACACTCCCATCGTTTTTTTGTTATACACTGCGACAGGAGCGTTCCAAGCGGCCGGCAAGCTACATTTCTGAATACGATATCGGATGACTGAGAATAGTATCATTAATATTGATGTTAACATACTTTTTACACCAAAGGACGTATGTAGTGCCATAAAAAAAGAAAATAACTTAAAAATAGCTCCACATTTGTCTTTCGGGTTTCCTAAGTACCGTGACAAGCTAGGAAACAGTGCATAACAAAACAGTTTATTTACAATTATCTTGTAATCTACAGGCTTTTACGAAATAATTTCATCTTCTGTTAAAAATAAAAAATGGCTAGGAATCTCCAGAAGACTCGCCCTTTGGCAGAAAGACGTCACTTTTCTACTCTGTAACGTTAAGATTTCTTCACTACATAACTGTATGGTGACGAATTACAGTGTTGATACTATTATCAATATTATTTCGCAATAGCGAATTTTTCTTAGCGTCACTGTATAAGGTATGGATGTTATACCAAATGGTGACATATGAAAATTTGTTAGAGTCCCGGCCCGGCACAAATTTTCATATGTCACCATTTGCTATAACATCCATACCTTATACAGTGAGGCTAAGAAAAATTCGCTATTGCGAAATAATATTGATTCTTCATTACACTTCCAGTAAATTCTGTGATGGTGAAACATAGTAAATGTATATAAAACGCAATAACTGCAGTATTCAACGTACAAAATCAGCCACTATAGCTGTAGCTGAAGAATAAACGTCACAGACGTTGCAATAAAATGGCAAAAGCAATCAAACAATTTTAAATAAAGAAGAACTGAATTCGACAATAGTTGCTACAACTGAATTACAAACAACAATAATCTTCAAAACATTGGCTTTTTACGTAATTACACTTAAAAGAATATGTGTGTATAGGAAAGACGAGTGAGGGGTAAAAATGATCGAATCATTAGACTCCACACCGATTGATGCGCGTCAAAAAACTGCATGTCGTAGTAAGAACAGACCATACTAGAAATTTATGTTTCTCTTATGTTTAAATTCTACTTACTTTCAACGAAATAAGCTGCAAACATAAAGATATTCGTAAGTATTCGTTCATTATGAAGTAGTTCTTTATCCCACTGAATCAGTTAAATTCGGGTGTTTTTACATTTTATTCCATATTATGTATGTCTCTTGATATTTTACGAATGCTTGTAGCGCAAAGAAAAAAAAATTATATTATCGATTTCCCCCTATTACGAACAAAAATAATTATAAACAATCATCACTGCATCACCGGCTTGTCCACCGCTAGGAGCGCTAGTGTCGTTGCAACTGTCAGTTGGTAATAACGTTCACAGCATTGAGTGCCGCTCAGTATATGATAAACTGTCGTTAAGACCTATAGTTAAAAGATATCTACATCTTGGGCCCACGGTCTTACAGATGTCGTAGATTAACATAATTGTAATAGGTTTGTCCAAAACACTAAAATATTTTATTTATTTATTTATTAGATATCTTTCGGCGGAAGTGCCGTCGTCAGATGTCTCTGCAAAAGCTTTCCTGTTATCAATATGTATCCACGTACTAGATAAATAAAATTTACAAATTTCAATTATATACTGCAGTACATAAGGTATTAAGAAGCTTTAACTTCTTTAACTGACTATCTATGAGGGGATCTGTACTTCCATTCACGCTTTTCAGTCAGTGCCTCACAATACCATATGTTTACTATTTTTTCTTTCAAAGAGAACTTATAAAACTTAAAATATATGGCATAAGTGTTTTCTGTGTACGTTATTATGTAGGGAATATGGTTAAAGATTTTTATTAGAAATTTTAGGATGATATGTAGATCATACATCTGTGTTTGACATGCTTTTCCTTACTTAGCCTTTGGTTGACTTTAGTACTGCAGTACGATATCTGATCCGTGGTAAGCTGTATTATTCTTTGTCCAGCGTTAAATTAGCAATAAAATTTTCGATATAAATTATGTGTTTAGATTAGTTTCATTGTTTAGTAAATTATTTGCGTCGTTAATTGCGTGCAATCATACTTCAATTTCCTGCCGAATATTCATTTCATATCCGTGTTTTATGTAAAATTTCGAGTACATTTTCTATAATGCCTGTTATATCGATAATTTAATTGATAATTTAACGCTGGAGAAAGGCATATAGTAGCAAAACTCTACAGACAAAGGATAAGTCAAATGTTCAAATGTTTGTAAATCTATCGGACTAAACTGCGTGGTCATCAGTCCGTAGCTTACAAACTACTTAAACCTAGGTAAACTAACCTAAGGACAAACACACACACCCATGCCCCAGGGAGGACTCGAACCTCCACAGCGAGCAACCGCGCGCTCCGCAGCGAGACGCTTTAGACCGCTCGGCTACTCCACCGCGGCCAAAGGATAATACAGCTTACCACTGATCAAAGATCCTACTGGAGTGATAAAGTCAACCATAGACTAAATAAGGAAAACCGCATGTCAAACACCAATGTATCATCAATGTATCCTCCTAAAATTTCTAATAAAGATCTTTAACCATAATAAATAAAATTCTGCCATATCTGTTAAGTTTTAGATATTCTCTTTGAAAGAAAAAAATTGTACACATATAGTATTCTGAAGCATTGAAAGATAACTGACTAAAATTCGTAAATGGAAATATAAAAGAACATCTTATAAATAGACAGTTAAAGCCCTTAAAGCCTCTAAATACCACATGTACTGCACTATATAATTGATCTAGTACTTGGATACACACTGATAACAGAAATGGTTTTTTGCAAAGACACCTGACGACGGCACTTACGCCGAAAGATATCTAGTGAATAAATAAATAAAATATTATATTATAGTGTTCAAAGAAGTTTCGGGCGTGCAGCCGCATAAAGTTTATTTCTTCCAATATTTCGGCTGAGAAACGTTCAGACATCTTTAGAGACGAGTCGAAGACTATATATTATAGTGTTTTGGACAAACCTATTATAAAGGTTGCTTTAGATGTTAAAATATTTTTGTTTGCAACATATTCGATGCTGTGCTTCATCATCACGCTTTACGAATACAAAACCTATTGTTACAGATATATATTAACGTACGTTGGTAAAATGTTGCTGTTTGTGGCAATGAATCTGCGGAAACAAAGATGACCTGTGTAAGGTTATGTCTTTACGGGCTGAAATACTGTCTGTTTATAAGGATGTAAACACTCTTCATAACCCACATTTTTATAAACACACAATATTTCAGCCCATAAAGACACATAAACTTACATAGTTCATCTTTCTGTTTCCACGGATCCAGTGCCGCAAACGGCAAGATTTTATCAATGTAATGTTTACCTCTAATAATAGATTTTGTATGCCTAAAGCGTGAGGATGACGCACAGTATCGAAACATGTTGCAAATAAAAAAAATTTAACACTTAAGTCATACTTGTGACTGGTAGCGGAAATTGCAAGAAACCTTTTAATTATTTTGATACAGTCATGGTCGACTCAAAGTCAGCATGACTTTAAATTCTAAGAACTATAGTAATATATAAACGCAGCTACTACCCCATTTTACAGCTAGATATACTAAATTGAAACTGTGATATTTTTGATACACCAGTGAAAAACATTAAGGTCCACGAGACTACCGTGAGTATATCTAACAAGTATCAAAAGTGAAGAAGCAATATGAAATAGCCTATTAATTGGTCGGAACATAAATCACAAATAGTTTGACGTAAATGGCTGACCAAATACACATATTTAACCTCTAATACCAATTTAAAGTTATGTCAGCATGTCAGCATTTAGTAATATCAATTTTAGAATACAATTTAACAGAATAACAAATTTAGTCGTTAATGCAAATCCACTACCTCAAAGTATGCATTATTCATTCCAATCAATATTGTTACATAATTAAAAATACTTGTGAATCATAACCCTACAAATGTTACGAACAGGTTCCTATTTCAGGTTATTATGATAAACGTAATATCCATTGTTGCTTTTCATATTTAAGTACATTTTGCGTTATTAGAAACATTTACGAAGATTTAAATTTTCAAAAGAAAGACATATTTAAGCTTGTTTTATAGAATACGCAACTTTATTAGTATTGAGAAAACTGATTGTAAATTAACTAATTTCATGAAACTTCCTGGCAGATTAAAATTGTGTGCCGGAACCGGGACTCGAACCTGGGACCTTTGCCTTTCGCGGGCAAGCGCACTACCGACTGTGCTATCCCGACACGACTCACGATGCCGCCTCACAACTTTACTTCTGCCAGTACCTCGCCTCCTACTTTCCAAACTTCACAGAAGCTCTCTTGCAAACACGCAAGACTAGCACTCCTGGAAGAAAGGATATGGTGGAGACATGGCTTAGCCACAGCCTAAGGGATGTTTCCAGAATGAAACTTCACTCTGCAGCGGAGTGTGCGCTGATATGAAACTTCCTGGCAGATTAAAATTGTGTGCCGGAACCGGGACTCGAACCTGGGACCTTTGCCTTTCGCGGGCAAGCGCACTACCGACTGTGCTATCCCGACACGACTCACGATGCCGCCTCACAACTTTACTTCTGCCAGTACCTCGCCTCCTACTTTCCAAACTTCACAGAAGCTCTCTTGCAAACACGCAAGACTAGCACTCCTGGAAGAAAGGATATGGTGGAGACATGGCTTAGCCACAGCCTAAGGGATGTTTCCAGAATGAAACTTCACTCTGCAGCGGAGTGTGCGCTGATATGAAACTTCCTGGCAGATTAAAATTGTGTGCCGGAACCGGGACTCGAACCTGGGACCTTTGCCTTTCGCGGGCAAGCGCACTACCGACTGTGCTATCCCGACACGACTCACGATGCCGCCTCACAACTTTACTTCTGCCAGTACCTCGCCTCCTACTTTCCAAACTTCACAGAAGCTCTCTTGCAAACACGCAAGACTAGCACTCCTGGAAGAAAGGATATGGTGGAGACATGGCTTAGCCACAGCCTAAGGGATGTTTCCAGAATGAAACTTCACTCTGCAGCGGAGTGTGCGCTGATATGAAACTTCCTGGCAGATTAAAATTGTGTGCCGGAACCGGGACTCGAACCTGGGACCTTTGCCTTTCGCGGGCAAGCGCACTACCGACTGTGCTATCCCGACACGACTCACGATGCCGCCTCACAACTTTACTTCTGCCAGTACCTCGCCTCCTACTTTCTGCACAGTCGGTAGTGCGCTTGCCCGCGAAAGGCAAAGGTCCCAGGTTCGAGTCCCGGTTCCGGCACACAATTTTAATCTGCCAGGAAGTTTCATATCAGCGCACACTCCGCTGCAGAGTGAAGTTTCATTCTGGAAACATCCCTTAGGCTGTGGCTAAGCCATGTCTCCACCATATCCTTTCTTCCAGGAGTGCTAGTCTTGCGTGTTTGCAAGAGAGCTTCTGTGAAGTTTGGAAAGTAGGAGGCGAGGTACTGGCAGAAGTAAAGTTGTGAGGCGGCATCGTGAGTCGTGTCGGGATAGCACAGTCGGTAGTGCGCTTGCCCGCGAAAGGCAAAGGTCCCAGGTTCGAGTCCCGGTTCCGGCACACAATTTTAATCTGCCAGGAAGTTTCATATCAGCGCACACTCCGCTGCAGAGTGAAGTTTCATTCTGGAAACATCCCTTAGGCTGTGGCTAAGCCATGTCTCCACCATATCCTTTCTTCCAGGAGTGCTAGTCTTGCGTGTTTGCAAGAGAGCTTCTGTGAAGTTTGGAAAGTAGGAGGCGAGGTACTGGCAGAAGTAAAGTTGTGAGGCGGCATCGTGAGTCGTGTCGGGATAGCACAGTCGGTAGTGCGCTTGCCCGCGAAAGGCAAAGGTCCCAGGTTCGAGTCCCGGTTCCGGCACACAATTTTAATCTGCCAGGAAGTTTCATATCAGCGCACACTCCGCTGCAGAGTGAAGTTTCATTCTGGAAACATCCCTTAGGCTGTGGCTAAGCCATGTCTCCACCATATCCTTTCTTCCAGGAGTGCTAGTCTTGCGTGTTTGCAAGAGAGCTTCTGTGAAGTTTGGAAAGTAGGAGGCGAGGTACTGGCAGAAGTAAAGTTGTGAGGCGGCATCGTGAGTCGTGTCGGGATAGCACAGTCGGTAGTGCGCTTGCCCGCGAAAGGCAAAGGTCCCAGGTTCGAGTCCCGGTTCCGGCACACAATTTTAATCTGCCAGGAAGTTTCATATCAGTGCACACTCCGCTGCAGAGTGAAGTTTCATTCTGGAAACATCCCTTAGGCTGTGGCTAAGCCATGTCTCCACCATATCCTTTCTTCCAGGAGTGCTAGTCTTGCGTGTTTGCAAGAGAGCTTCTGTGAAGTTTGGAAAGTAGGAGGCGAGGTACTGGCAGAAGTAAAGTTGTGAGGCGGCATCGTGAGTCGTGTCGGGATAGCACAGTCGGTAGTGCGCTTGCCCGCGAAAGGCAAAGGTCCCAGGTTCGAGTCCCGGTTCCGGCACACAATTTTAATCTGCCAGGAAGTTTCATATCAGCGCACACTCCGCTGCAGAGTGAAGTTTCATTCTGGAAACATCCCTTAGGCTGTGGCTAAGCCATGTCTCCACCATATCCTTTCTTCCAGGAGTGCTAGTCTTGCGTGTTTGCAAGAGAGCTTCTGTGAAGTTTGGAAAGTAGGAGGCGAGGTACTGGCAGAAGTAAAGTTGTGAGGCGGCATCGTGAGTCGTGTCGGGATAGCACAGTCGGTAGTGCGCTTGCCCGCGAAAGGCAAAGGTCCCAGGTTCGAGTCCCGGTTCCGGCACACAATTTTAATCTGCCAGGAAGTTTCATATCAGCGCACACTCCGCTGCAGAGTGAAGTTTCATTCTGGAAACATCCCTTAGGCTGTGGCTAAGCCATGTCTCCACCATATCCTTTCTTCCAGGAGTGCTAGTCTTGCGTGTTTGCAAGAGAGCTTCTGTGAAGTTTGGAAAGTAGGAGGCGAGGTACTGGCAGAAGTAAAGTTGTGAGGCGGCATCGTGAGTCGTGTCGGGATAGCACAGTCGGTAGTGCGCTTGCCCGCGAAAGGCAAAGGTCCCAGGTTCGAGTCCCGGTTCCGGCACACAATTTTAATCTGCCAGGAAGTTTCATATCAGCGCACACTCCGCTGCAGAGTGAAGTTTCATTCTGGAAACATCCCTTAGGCTGTGGCTAAGCCATGTCTCCACCATATCCTTTCTTCCAGGAGTGCTAGTCTTGCGTGTTTGCAAGAGAGCTTCTGTGAAGTTTGGAAAGTAGGAGGCGAGGTACTGGCAGAAGTAAAGTTGTGAGGCGGCATCGTGAGTCGTGTCGGGATAGCACAGTCGGTAGTGCGCTTGCCCGCGAAAGGCAAAGGTCCCAGGTTCGAGTCCCGGTTCCGGCACACAATTTTAATCTGCCAGGAAGTTTCATATCAGCGCACACTCCGCTGCAGAGTGAAGTTTCATTCTGGAAACATCCCTTAGGCTGTGGCTAAGCCATGTCTCCACCATATCCTTTCTTCCAGGAGTGCTAGTCTTGCGTGTTTGCAAGAGAGCTTCTGTGAAGTTTGGAAAGTAGGAGGCGAGGTACTGGCAGAAGTAAAGTTGTGAGGCGGCATCGTGAGTCGTGTCGGGATAGCACAGTCGGTAGTGCGCTTGCCCGCGAAAGGCAAAGGTCCCAGGTTCGAGTCCCGGTTCCGGCACACAATTTTAATCTGCCAGGAAGTTTCATATCAGCGCACACTCCGCTGCAGAGTGAAGTTTCATTCTGGAAACATCCCTTAGGCTGTGGCTAAGCCATGTCTCCACCATATCCTTTCTTCCAGGAGTGCTAGTCTTGCGTGTTTGCAAGAGAGCTTCTGTGAAGTTTGGAAAGTAGGAGGCGAGGTACTGGCAGAAGTAAAGTTGTGAGGCGGCATCGTGAGTCGTGTCGGGATAGCACAGTCGGTAGTGCGCTTGCCCGCGAAAGGCAAAGGTCCCAGGTTCGAGTCCCGGTTCCGGCACACAATTTTAATCTGCCAGGAAGTTTCATATCAGCGCACACTCCGCTGCAGAGTGAAGTTTCATTCTGGAAACATCCCTTAGGCTGTGGCTAAGCCATGTCTCCACCATATCCTTTCTTCCAGGAGTGCTAGTCTTGCGTGTTTGCAAGAGAGCTTCTGTGAAGTTTGGAAAGTAGGAGGCGAGGTACTGGCAGAAGTAAAGTTGTGAGGCGGCATCGTGAGTCGTGTCGGGATAGCACAGTCGGTAGTGCGCTTGCCCGCGAAAGGCAAAGGTCCCAGGTTCGAGTCCCGGTTCCGGCACACAATTTTAATCTGCCAGGAAGTTTCATATCAGCGCACACTCCGCTGCAGAGTGAAGTTTCATTCTGGAAACATCCCTTAGGCTGTGGCTAAGCCATGTCTCCACCATATCCTTTCTTCCAGGAGTGCTAGTCTTGCGTGTTTGCAAGAGAGCTTCTGTGAAGTTTGGAAAGTAGGAGGCGAGGTACTGGCAGAAGTAAAGTTGTGAGGCGGCATCGTGAGTCGTGTCGGGATAGCACAGTCGGTAGTGCGCTTGCCCGCGAAAGTCAAAGGTCCCAGGTTCGAGTCCCGGTTCCGGCACACAATTTTAATCTGCCAGGAAGTTTCATATCAGCGCACACTCCGCTGCAGAGTGAAGTTTCATTCTGGAAACATCCCTTAGGCTGTGGCTAAGCCATGTCTCCACCATATCCTTTCTTCCAGGAGTGCTAGTCTTGCGTGTTTGCAAGAGAGCTTCTGTGAAGTTTGGAAAGTAGGAGGCGAGGTACTGGCAGAAGTAAAGTTGTGAGGCGGCATCGTGAGTCGTGTCGGGATAGCACAGTCGGTAGTGCGCTTGCCCGCGAAAGGCAAAGGTCCCAGGTTCGAGTCCCGGTTCCGGCACACAATTTTAATCTGCCAGGAAGTTTCATATCAGCGCACACTCCGCTGCAGAGTGAAGTTTCATTCTGGAACTAATTTCATGTTTTAACAACTAAAAATGTCGGTCACTGATGAGATTTGTATATAAAGGCGGCCCGCAGGGGTCGTGGGGGCGCAGTTTTGAACCATATTTGGAGGCAGTATACAGGGTGAATCACCTAACACTTGCACAGCGAATATTGCGGAAACGGAAAGTGCGATTGGTGTGCGGTTTTCACAGAAAGGATTGTTGAAAGTGCATTTTTATGCAAACATACAGTTTTTTTAATGGAATAATGGACGTTTCTATCACGCACTGGAATTTTTGACACCTGCTGTGTACAAAGAATTTTGAATGGCATTTTTATCACGTTTAGTTTGGCAGCTACAACCGTTCAGTTTCGGGAGCGGAGGCTGCGATAGCGTAGCTAAATGGCCGAGTGGCTATCCCCTGGGGCACGGCCCACTGTCTCATGACCACCAGCCAGTCAGTGACGCTGTCGTAGCCTCCGCCCTGTAAAGAGAAATATAACACATTTCAGATCATGCATCTTCAATTAATATATCGAGTCTATTTTGAAGACCAAGATTTCTGCTCACTGGTATGACAAAACATGTTCTCAAGGCTTCGTGCAGGAAGCTAAGAAGGCCACAACCATGACTTTAAAGACGAGCTAGCATGTCATTTGCACGGTAAAAAAAAGGTAAAGCAGTCAACAATCCGAAGATTGGTTTGAACACCACAGTGCTTTACTAGGCATGGTCCTGTTTGGAGGTGGTATGCCGTTGCCTTCCTCCGACCTTCGAACTGACTTACCCAGCCAGTTATAGGGGGACCTACAGTTTAACGTGGGTTCCGAATCACGGTGCTACTCGGTATTTTTCACATGAGCAATACTGCCAGAGGTGAAAGAAGTGGAAAGTGACAGATAAAAATCCCAGGACCTGGCGGGGATCGAACCCGCGACCTTTGGATTTGTAGTCTGGCACTCTACCACTGTGCAACCGAGGCGCGTATATTGTTATTTCTTGCCTTTGTTACGTTAAACTAATTTTATTGTGTAATACCTTCTTCAACTATCGCATATCTGCTTAATTTATCAAGGAAGTCTTGTGTACGCTCCAAACTAACTTTCAGTACGCCTCTGGTATTTAGCATGGATTTCTTCCTGTTCATCTACAGTTCGTTGGCTTGTGATGTAAGTAGATATTATTTAAAGCGTGACTTATGTTTTCAAAGTCCATACGTATTATCTTCGTCGTATGTGTGAAGTCTTCTGATTTTTTGTCGCGCATGAATTTTACTGATGGCCGGTTTCAAAAGTTGCCAGGAATGATAAAGATCTTCTTTAACCATCTTCCATTATCATTATACACGGAGGTGGGAAAACTAATAGCGATATACACAGATACGGATGCCGGCAGTATCGCGTACACAAGCACTAAAAGAGTAGTGCAGTAGTATAGCTATCATGCATTTCACTGAAAAATTTTCGACGTCATTATTGCCGCAAGACGGGAATTATCAGACGTCTGTACCTCCAGCTACATGGTTAGTCTGAAAATAAAAATGAAGTTCCTAGCAGAGGCTTCAATCGAACTCTCATAGCCGCGCAGGAATTTCCATGCGGCCTGGGGCACTGTGTAACGGAACAGGCGATCGGTCACGTCGGAGGTTCGAATCCTCCCTCGGGCATACGTTTGTGTGTTGTCCTTAGTATAAGTAGTTTGTAAGTCCAGGGATCGATGATCTCAGCGATTTGCTCCCTTACATTTATAAAGATTTAACTCTCACACTATCTACGAAACCATACTCTAATAGCACACGGGAAGAAAAATAAATACTTGCGCTCGGTCTCTGATCTCTTATTTTAATAATAATTCTAAGAGAAAGGATAGGCTGGTGGGGCATATTCTAAGACATCAAGGAATCGTTAACTTAGCATTACAGGAAAGTATCTGGGGTAAAATTCGTAGAGGGAGACCGAGGGGCGAATACAGTAAGCAGATACAAAAGGATGTAGGTTGCCGTTCTTATTCTCAGATGAAGAGACTTGCACAGGACAGGGTAACGCATCAAACCAGTCTGCGGACTGAAGACTACAATAAGAACAACTAATAATAATAGAAGTTTTCGCGTGGTGTTTATGAAATAAAATATTTATTTATAAATACAGTATGTTGATTTCGTTCATTGAATGAAAATCGTCAGTGCAGTTTAAAGTCCAGGAGACTCGTGTATACCGCATAAAAATTTTTCTAGATTAAATGTATAAAATGAGCTGTTCGTTTTGCATTACATGTGGAGCAAGTAATACACACGTGACAAGTCATTTTATGTATTTTGACTGTTAAAAAAGCTTATGCCCTGAAACGGCACTGAAGATGTTCATTCAGTGAACGAAATTGATACGTTCTATTTTAAAATATATTATAACCACCATCGGTAACTTCTGCTATTATAATAATATTATGATGTCTTCCTGTTATTTTGACGAGATGATCGTTTCTCCTTATCAAGTATGATTCCATGCTGCAAACTTTGTGCTTAGCGAAAGTTTTCAGATATGTATGACAGCCATCAGTCGTACGTATTTCCTTTATTGTGTCGGTCACTGTGTGTTGAAATGTAGATAAAAACATATATTAGCCAGTCTGAACTTAACTTTCAGCATAAAGATCTAATACTTTTAAGTTATTAGCATTAATGTAAGATAATGCACATGAGTAGAAAAAACAGTCCCATAGTGTTCGAATACAGCAGTAGTAGTGAGCTTCTTGATGCAGTCGCATCGTTCAAATATCTAGGCGTAACATTGCAGAGCGATATAAAATGGATCTAACATGTAAGGTCAGATGTGAGTAAGGCGGACAGTAGACTTCGGTATATTGGGAGAATTTTGGGAAGATGTACTTCATTTGTAAAGGAGAGCGCGTATAAAACGCTTGTACGACCACGTCTTGAGTATTGCTCGACCACTGCGCGTATAACGGAAATGCTCCGAGAACTCGAATGGCGATCGCTGGAGAAAAGATGTTCTTTTCGAGAAATTCTGTTGAGGAAATTTAGAGGGCCGGAATTTGAATCTGAGTGTAGTACGATCTTGCTGCCACCTACTTACATTTCGCGTAGTGATCACAATGACAAGATTAGAGAAATTAGGGCTGGTACGGAGGCATATAGGCATTCTTTTTTTTTTTCCTCGTCCTATTTGGGAGTGGAATAGGAAAGGAAATGCCTAGTAGTGGTACAGTGTACCCTCCGCGACGCACCTTATAGTGGATTACGGAGTATGAATGTAGATGTAGATGTAGATGATGATGATCCCATAATGTCTTAAATCTAGATCTTCCACAAAGGAAATATGTGGTACTGATTGCTGTCGTCTTCTACATTTCTTCATGTGTTGGTGGTATTCAACCATATTTTTTGCATTCTGAGGTGAAAGTCGAAATTTCGTAAGTAGACCTCTCCGCAACCATAAATGCCGTTGTTGTAATGATTCATATTGCCAAACTCCTTTATCATATGCGTAACACTGTCCCCTACAGCCAGATAGCCCACTCTTTAGATGTTCTTGGTTTATACGTCTTAATATGGATTCTCCGTCACTAATGACGGGAATTTAAACCCAGAGGTCCATTCCTTTGTGATAAGGATCCATCACTGCGCAGCAGTAAAGACTCGGACAAGCGTAGAATCCAGAATCGTAGTAGGAGCTAGAAGCATCGGCCATTCCATTCCGGACGTTGTTGGGGAATTAACAGTGTCAAGAGTGTGAAGAGAATGCCCAAATTCAGGCATTAGTTCCCTCTTCGGAAAGCGCAGTGCCCGATGGCCTTCACTTAATGAGCGGGAGCAGAGACGATTGAGTAGGCTTGTCAGAGCGGAGAAAACAAGGGACACTGCGTGAAATTACCGCGTAAATCAAGGTGGGATATACCACTAAACTATCTGAGAGCTGCAAGGCAGCACGGTAGTGGAAGGGCTGGACTGAAACAAACATTTAATATCTTTGTCATTTCAAATTTTACAAAATGCCATTTCTTTTGCTTGAATTACAATAACTTCATAAAGCAGTTACTTTATTAATAAGTCAAGAGTGTCAATTCAGAATAATTCATTTGTGGAGTTTCGGTTGAAACTGAATATATAATAATGAAAGGACTTAAACGGACACGACACGCAAATGTAAACGGCTGGTTAAAATTTCTTAAATTATAAAGACTGATTAAGAAATTAGATTAAACAACCCAGTTAAATGATTTTGTTGAATGAAAAGACTCAGACCGGGTATAACTTGCCCACAACACAAACGCCCGATTAAAATTTCTTGAAGTACGATGACCTCATTAACAAGCAGTTACTGTAATTTTCCAAGTATTTAAAAAAAGAATCACGAAAAGTACGCTTCATAGCAATTCTGACTTAGTTGCTTTAAGGCTTTAAAAATTTTAAAGCAAGATATATTTTCCCAAGATATTAACAATTACATGAATAATTACACAGAGTTTCCCACAGGCAGTCGGCAAGCTATCAGATGACAGTGTACTTCAGTGCACAAGTGATTTGTATCACACAACGCCTCTCGCTACCAGGTCTATTAAGTCGGTATTCACCTTATTACAAGTAATAGTTAAAAGCAAAGACCAACGTGACAGGCCTCCAGCGCCCAGAAGTTCCATAAAATTGAGAAGGGCAGGTTACAATTTATCGCCCAGTTACAAACATTCAAAATGTTGAGGTCCGGCACGCCTGAGACAACATCCCAGACACCGGGTCCTGTTAAAACGTTGTATATACGGAAATTTGTTACACCGCTGTATAGATTTGAGAATGTTTCGATTCCACGGGGCAATTCGTTCAGTGTCTTAACTATAGGGTTTTGTTTTGAT
The DNA here is from genome assembly GCA_026315105.1 of Locusta migratoria. Taxonomy (NCBI): domain Eukaryota; kingdom Metazoa; phylum Arthropoda; class Insecta; order Orthoptera; family Acrididae; genus Locusta; species Locusta migratoria. Next base: position 43,275,763 of record CM048750.1, on the reverse strand, counting down.
ATTCATGTCGGGTCTGCAGCCGGATCGTCGAGTCATCTTGACACAATATTTCGGCGGACCACCTGACCGCCATCTTCAGGTGTGAATGCTGCTGAGTCTCGTACGAAACTGAGGTCTTGCCGTGACCGGCGGCCTTATATACGCCGCGAAGTACTAATGGCGCGTTGCTTAGAGGGAATCCAGTTTTGTCTAATCTCAAAAAACAGCGTGCTCTTTTCTCCACCTGTGACAACTAGCGCATGTAAGCGACACATCGTTCCTGCCAGTTTTCTCCACTGAGGCGCTGCACCGGCTGCTTGCGGCAGAGGACGCAGCCACGACTCTCTGGCGCACGCGCCGTTAGTACTTCGCGGCGTATATAAGGCCGCCGGTCACGGCAAGACCTCAGTTTCGTACGAGACTCAGCAGCATTCACACCTGAAGATGGCGGCCAGGTGGTCCGCCGAAATATTGTGTCAAGATGACTCGACGATCCGGCTGGAAACCCGACATGAATATCAACAATTTATACGCCGGGAAACTCTACGTAATCACATCAGAGTTTTGTTATATTCATAATGATACAAAGCTACTGTAGTTCGTTTTGCTGACAACACAAGTGTGGTAATCACACCCGAAACACAAGAATTGATGAAATTGTAAATAATGTGTTTCAAAAAATTATTAAGTTCTTCTCTGCAAATTGTCTCTTATTAAATTTGATAAAACAGAGTATATATATATATAAGCTAACGTATAATATTAAAAGTTTTTTAGTGTGTGGATTTATGAGTAATTGATGTAAATCCTTAATTGCTCCTGGCGAATAACAACTTCGAAAAACTTGAAAATTTGCCCACTGAGCTGTCCCATCTGGAGGTCATTTTTCGTCAAAATGGCTATAGTGAAGTGCAGATTAAAAGAGCGTTGCGCTATCGACCACATGTGCAACGGGCTAGTGATGATAGCACAGTGTCGGCACCCACGTCACTGGCCCTTCTGCCAAACTTTGGCAGCACTTCCGACAAGACTGGCTGCATTTTGCGTAAAAAACAATGCGAAATATGTGTTTCATGCACCATCTAAAATGAAGGCACTGTTGGGATCCGTTATGAATGATCTCGGTTTACGCAAGACGGGTGTCTACCGTATCCTATGCAACTGTGGCATGTCATATGTTGGTCAAACTATTAGCACTGTTGAGGACAGTTATATTGAGCATAAACGTCACACACGCTTACAACAGCCAAACAAATCTGCTGTGGCTGAACATCGTCTTGACACATGTCACCATACGGGATATAACAAAACGGAAAATTTTGTATGCACTTCCAGCTATTGAGACTGTTTTATCAAGAAAGCGATAGAAATAAAACTAGCAGACAACCTTATGAATAGGGATGGAGGGTTCTGCTTAAATTCCGCATGGGATCCTGCTCTCTCTCTTGTCTAAAAACAGAGAAACAAAACTAATCCTGCTTCATCCGTCGAGAACTGATGTTTATTATCGATATCCTGACCGTCTTCATCTTTGGACGTGTTAGCACTGTGTGCTTGGTTGCTCGGTGTGTGTTGTCTTTACTGTTTACCGAGGTTTTAAAGATAGCTGCACATTGCTTCCTCACTGCAGTTTCGCCTTGAAAATGGCAGGGTGGTCTCCTGTCGAAATATCGGCCGACGTCGAATTTGATACCTGGCTGCATACCCGTAAGTTTTTCGAAACACATTGATGATCTACTGAAACGTTTGAGTTCTGAAATTTATGCTATTAGAGTTATTGCAAATTTTGGTAACAAAAATCTCAGTAAATTAGCTTACTATACCTGTTTTCATTGGCTACTTTCATATGGCATAATATTTTGGGGTAAATCATCATTGACCAAAAACTTATTCATTGCGCGGAAGGTTGTGATCAGAATAATTACTGGAGCCCACCCAAGATCACCTTGCAGACACATATGTAAGAATCCAGGTATCTTCACAGTACCTTCTTTTATGGTATTTGTTTTTATTAATAAACCAAAAAGCAATGCTATGTGCATAGCTACAAGACTAGGAGAAAGGTTGATCTACACTATTCAAGGTTAAATCTAACTTTGTCACAAAAGAGGGTTAATTATGCTGCCACAAAACACTTTTGTCACTTATCAAATAACATCAAATGTCTGACAGACAGCCTACCATCATTTAGAAAGAAAAGAATATCTGATCTCCGTCTACTCAGTAGAGGAATTTTTACATAGAAATTAGTGATATTTCACACAAAAATGAATGTAATGTAATTTTAACTTTCACTAAACTGACACGTTCCACATCAGTACGACATCTCGCATTCATGATCTATGGAACAAGTATTAATCTAATATAATCTAACAGATGATTACTGCTAGCCAGCCGGCCGCGGTGCCCGCGGGGACTGAGGCGCTTCAGTCACGGTCTGCACGGCCACTACCGTCGGGGGTTCGAATCCCCCCTCGGGCATGGATATTTGTGCCGTCCTAGTTCGTAAGTAGTTCATAAGTAGTTTGTAAGTTTAGCGACTGATGACCCCGTAGTTAAGTCCCATAGACTATACAAACATTTGAACATTTTTTTGAACTGCTAGCTACAAAGCGGTCGTATGTCGACAGCTATCATATGGTGATTGCAGATTAGCGCATATGCGCAACCGAGTACTTAAATGGTGCTGGTACAGAGTTGCCTTAGTGGCTGCGAACGAATCAGATATCGGCGCAATTACACCACAGTGTAAAGTGCTGAGTCATTTCACTGAGAATAGGTGCGAGCGCGAGCGCGACAAATTAATATATAGGAACGTTAATGAGCATTTACTTAATATACCGAAATTTTAAATAATATGTGTTAGTTTCAAGTTATGTCTTTATAGAAGGTTCATGCTGCTTCACACACCACGACAGAATTAACTATACAATTTGACAAACTTGAAATATTTTATGTTTATTTATTATCTAGAATCAGCAAAATTTGATGTTTAATCATATGTAAATTTAGCAAATTAAAGTGCCACATTAAGTGGAGGTGTGTTCCAGAAATACTGGGGAATCTTTATTGTGAAGTAAAGACATATATGGAACATTGTTTGCTAGCAGACAGGCAGGAAAGTGGCAGGGGCGGTGGGGGGGGGGGGGCTTTTCGATTTCACAAGATACCTGTACGTGAATAAACCCATCGCTCAGTGACGATGCCGATCCTAACATATGCAACAATGGCGATCAGTATGGAGAATCCAACTGAACTGAAAGATGGAGCTATACTTGCAAATACAAAATTGAATAATAATTCACTCTATTGACCTGTAGCAAATCCAAATATACTAATGAACTTAGAATAATGAGACACTTCTAATATGACCTTAGCCATATCAATATCTTCAAAACTACAGAAGTCGAAGTTCACAGTACATGAATACAGCAGTATTAAACTTAAAATTACTGACTTCTGAATGCATCATTCTATTTCAACAATATGTGTCTTAGATGATAGCTTATTTATAGCGTATTACCACAAGCTATCATCTTGAAAGCAACACGCTATTATCTATTCATTTAAGGAATTATTAAACTTGTTATAATACTTTGTGTAGTTTTTAATACAAGTTTAATTGGCAGGATGAACCGTAGGACAGGAAAGTTTCTTATACTTCTTCGATCTACAAGAATAAAGAGATTAATGAAAAGGAAGAGAAAACTGGTTTTACAGTAGGAAGATCTTGAAGATACAATTTATTCATAGTAGAAAAAGGTTTGTCAAAAGGAAAGACAGTAAATGTTACTTTTGGCTCGTTTTAGATAAATCTGAAATAAGGAAAAGACTCGTAAGTGCAATATAAAGTCTGTATAGAGATAATAAGACCACAGTACAAATCGGAAATCGGACTTCTAACATGTTTTTAACAACAAAATCAGTTTGGCACATGTTACCTTTAATGATACAGCTACCTATACATATGCAATCATCAATTACAACTTACCTTTCTTTCCTCATTTTTTTTTTTTTTTAGCCTTATACCAGTATTTTATATAGGTACGATCACTTTGTTTTCTGGAAGAATGAATCATAAGAAACAAGTAGAAGATTTTAGTAATAGTAAATACAAAGAATTTTTTTTTGTGAGTGGCGGGATTTGAACCACAGACCGCCAGCACAGCAATCTGCGACGCTAACCACCGTTCCGTCGGAAGACTCTCCGCGGTATAACCAATTTGCACGTATGCAACGTTCTTCCATGATTCCCAAACCAAGTGCTAGAAATAATTATATCATGTTTCCTGCAAAACTTTACCAGACGGTTACTTCTTTCAGTCCGCTCCCCTAGTGAAAGTAGGAAAAGAATGCGAAGAAACATTTAGGAAAGATACTTGCGAATCCTGAATCAATACGAAACGTTTAACTTATATTCTGTTTCACCTGGATATACTAAGTAGAGGGAAACAAATCTGAAAGAATCAATCCAAAGCGGTCCCAAAGCTTACATCAGCTGTAGTACGGCTGCATTTCACCAGAAAAAAAATTGTGTTGCAGAAACGCAGGCGGTTACCGGAGAAATTAACAACGCATACAGAAAGGAAGAGCAGCCTTGGAGTCGTTTGAAGTGGTCTCGTGCAGTCGTCGCGGCTGGGACGGCTGCTGTCTGTAGAACAGAACTGAAATGCGGGTTGCGGGCATTACAGGAACTTCAGGTCGAACCAACATTTTGCGTGCGCGAGCTTTTAGCGTTTAAAAATGTTAGTAAAGTTACTTGGCGTTTGAGAGGATCACACAATCACCGAGTAATCCCCTACCACATGGCGTCATTCCGATTTTGGGTGAAGGGCATGTACCTCTCCCGCCCGTTGTGATATTTCCAAACCAACCTCTCTGTATTGAAGTGTATCTGGATGGATGGCTTCATGGGACTGAGCGCAACCCTTATTCACAACTCCCTCCAAGGAAATACGCCTGCCAGTACGGGGAACTGAAGCCAGGTCCTCTACATGGTACTCAGACCCACTAAACACTCAGCTACAGAAAAGATAGACTGATTAAATGTGAACCGTGAGTTTTTCAGCTGGTTATTTATTTATCGAATGATAATACAGAGCTTGGTTCAAGTACATAGTCCTGATCGTATACATTGTAAGACATGTATGACAAGAATAATATATGTACAGGATCATATGTACAGTGTTATATTAAATTATGTACACATTACACAAGTTCTTAGAATTCTATGTCCAAACAGGTGATCCAGTTGAGCTCTTCAGGTAATGCTTGGTGGATGTCATTTATTGATCCCCCAAAGGCACGTTTCGGGCATTCACCTACAATATGGTTTATTGTTTGTAGGGCAGCTCCACAGTCACACTCGGGAGATGTTACCCAGCGCCATTTGTGCTGCAGATATCCGCAATTCCCTTGTCCTGTTCGGATGTGGTTTATGATTCTCCACTGGCGTCGGGGGTGTGTGATACCTGGAACTCGCATTGAAGGGTTTTCAACCAGATGACCGTTGACCACTGACGATTCTTCCCAGTAGCTTTTCCATGCCTCATTGATGTGAAAGTTGGTGACATCAAGATGATGTGCAGTTTTCCAAGATGGTTTTCTTGACTTCAAACGCTGGTGTTCTTCTGTTGATGTATCGCTGTGTATGGGTAGCTGGGGGTTTTTCTGAATGTTCCTCCAGATCTTCAGGATAGCATCTGATCTACGTAGAGCTGCAGGTTGTATGTTACTTAAAACTGGTAGACAAGCAGTTTGACTACTTTGTATGCAACGCGTGATAAGTCATCTATTTTCTTAGTGTGAACACTGTTGATCCAAGTTGGAAAACAGTATTCAGCGACAGAGCATGATAGTGCCAAAGCAGTTGATCGCAGTGTTTGAGCACTGCAACCCCAGGAGGTACTAGCAGGCTTCTGGATGATATTATTACGGGTCTTCACTTTAGCAGCCACGTTTGAGAGGTGTAGACGGAAAGTTAGGGATCTGTCGAGTGTTACTCCAAGGTACTTCGGTGTACTGCAGTACTGAAAAGTTACTCGCGTCCGTGACATTCCTCAAGTCACACGTGTCCTCTGGGTCGTGCTAAATGAGTAACAGCAACAAGATAAGACCGAATTGCCCGAAAAGGCCACCCGGTCAAAGAGGGCAGAGCAAACAACCAAGAAGTCCTTTGCAGGACGCACAAGTTCGTAGAATTGGACCGTCTATTCAGCTCTTTGACCAGTAGTGAGCGATGTAATCATGACATTAACTAACCCATTTGGAAAGTTATGAATAGATCATAGAAAAAATCTGACGTATAAGGGATAGAGAAAACATATTCTTAATACAGTCCATGCAAACTCTCTCCCAAAAACGTAAAGAAACAAGCTAACGATGACGATCGACAGATACTTCACGGCAGGACATAATCCGACATTAAACGGCTAACTTAGACAATTCAGTGAGATGCCTACTGCAATAAGCGAGACTTTGCTCATGGAAGATTAAAGCGTATGAGGCAACTGTGCTACAAATGGAAGCTCCAAACCAGGCATTACATTATAGGACATGTTCAAACTTTGAAACTGTTCCAAATATTTCGAACGCTGATAATGAAGATTTTATTAGTCTCATCTGTGCGGAGCACTTTTTCTGTTTTTCGAGTCTTACACTCTTAGGGCCGGTTTGTCAATGTCTCGTTAAGTTCCGGTTAAGATTTTAACTTGTCGTTAGTGGAGAACCGCGTTTGTCAATGTTTCGTTATGAGTTAACCAGACGTTAAAAGACCTCAAACTGGCCGTTAAATTACGAGTAGAATTCTGCTCGTTACACGGCTAGCTATCAGTTAAGTGAGAATCTGTATGAAAATAGAAAGATTCCAAAGCGCTAAAATACCGCAATATATTCACGTGATATCGAACAACATAACAGAAGTATTACATGTATGAAACACTAGTGTGGAAAGTAGCTTAATTGAAAATTTTTATCGTCATATTTCTCGCCCCAACCATGTCAGTAGCTAGCCGATGAGTTTGATATATTGCAGATACGCAACATAACGTTAAAATTATTGTTGCGATATCATAAAACAAACTTATGAGTAACGACTAGTTCAGTGAGAATCGATATGATGAAAATGGTTGGAATAAGAGATTTGGTTGACAATGAAGACGACGTCAATATTTTAGACGATATAGAGGTCATTGCTCCTATAATGCGACCTAGACGTATTTATATTCGGCCAAATCATTTTGAATTCTGAGATGATGAAGAATTTGTTACGCTATTTCGTCTTGGAAACGCTACATGAAAAGCTCCACGCCCATCTCAAGAGTCCAACAGATAGTTACGTATTTTCTATCTGTCATAATAGAAAAAAGAATACATTATTTATGCCTGCAAGCTTATTAATTCAGTATGGAACTTCCACGATAATGCCCGACGTTCACACGGCGAATGTGACCAAACAGCTCTTACGTGATTTTCCCTGGAACTTGTTTGATCATCCTCCGTACATGGTTGAATACACAGGCGACAACCTTCTATGAACAAGGCATACAAAAACTTGTACCACGCTATGACAAGTGTCCACAAAATTTCGGAAGCTATGTAGAAAAATAGTTTCAGAGTTGTAGATTTTTGTACAATCAATATTTTTTCTGTATATGTACACGTTTGTTTTATAAAACGAGACGGAACTTACTTTGTGGACATACCTCGTAATATTGTGGTGGTTTCGACACACGACTCATTATGCAACCTTCATAGAAGTGGGGCTTGTATAATATTTTACTACGAACAAGGCTAACTGTATATTGTATGTAATTGAAAGTTAAACGATTTCAATTACATAAAAATTGAACATTCGATTAAAAGGACCAAGGTTCAGTGTTAAAATGAAGAAAAAACATGATAGTGATGCAGAAATTAATTGCAATGTAGGTCAACTATGGTGATCACTTAAGCCGTTGTAACTGGGAATTTTCTGACTCATGCTAAAAATTCGTTGTTGCATATTGACATCAGTGATAAACATGGTGATCATCACGAGTCACCACAAAGTCTCTTGAGTCCATCTGGCAATATCCCGAGTGGATTTTCGTTTTATTTACGCAATAATCATTAACACATCCTCAACTCCTATATCTCCTCTCATCCCCTTTTAATGTCCCTTCTTATAACAACCAATATGTATGTTTGCATCATCTGGACATTAGTACTGATAACGTACCGTGCATTGGTAATAAATGTTCCAGTTGGGGGACATTCGCAATTCCTAAATTATGTTTTTTCCAGCCTTCATTTTTATTGCTTTTAGCATCTATTTGCATGTTTGTTTCAGTTTTAGGAATCTCCATTATTAATCCTTGCTAGACTCGTGTCATACTGTTTGTGCATTATTTTTCTCTTACTGTAATTAATCTTCAGACCTATTGGCACATTTGATCATACATCCTTATCTGAAGTTGTTTCGGATCCGAAGCAACCAAAATCAGCATATAGAAATTCATTTCTTAGGTTTTGAACTTTTCAGACTTTTAATGCCATTATAATGAAAGCTGTATGTACACATTATTCACGAAAGATGTAAGTAGACTGTATTCCCTGGTTCTTAAATTCTACCACCACATATTTTATCGTGAAAGATTCAAACGCTTTCCTAATCAAAATTTTTGTTTTTCAATAGTATTTTATAGTGAGATCTGTTGACAACTTCTAGAAGTTTCGTTGGGCTTGTCCCACTCCTAATGACAGTTTCCTCTATTTTCCAATTAATTTTTTCCCTTGAGCAATAGAAGCATTTTTATAAACAACTTTCATAGCTCTGATGAAGATTAATGAGTCCGTCCTTTTTCATTTCTTTTGTTGCCTACTTACGTGTGAATAATTCCAATTATCTTGTTCCTTTCTTTCTTCCAAGTGTCCCATGAATAACTACGTCAGTTTAGTTTTTGCCATTGTATTTTTCTAATTATTTCTACTGTCATCCGGTAATTTACAGTGCTTTTCTGTTTCATTGCAGAGAATTGCTTTGCCTATTGTTATGGTAACTCAGTAACGCAATTATTCTCAGTCCCTTATTTGAGCGTTGTTTCTTTAGAAAAACAATTTACATATTTAGAGAAATCTTCAAAAACCTTCAAGTATGGTCTCTTGGTTCATCCATATTGTGTCATGTGCCATCCTGACTTTCAGATGATGTATAACCAGCGAAAGTACTTATTTCGTTTTTATGAATAATTGATTTTTCTCGGTGTTTCCCTTATGGACTGCTTACAACACTTTTTGATACTCTCATAAGTGTTTCTGAATAGTGTTCTGCAGTCCAGATAATTCTATTAGATTTCTGTTATCGTTTACTTATAATTCTGTATTCTGTACTGTCTCTCTTTTCGTCTCTGTAATTCTGTTTTATTTGTTAAGCTTCATTCCTTCAAAACCTCCAGCTGCTTCCATTATAATATTTGTTCTAGTTTCATTGTCTTGTTCAAACTTACAGTTTTGTGATTGGTATTTGTTCATTTTACACCTAACTTATTGGAATAAATGTAACTACATTTGTCTTTACTGAGTTTTATTCTTTCTTATTTATTTATTTCTTATTTTGTATCTTACTTTTAAACTGTTATTTATTTATTTCTTATTTTGTATCTTACTTTTAAACTGTCATTAGAGATAGTGAACTGATTTAAGACTGACACACACATTGTACGATTTGTCTGTTGTTCACACTACACAGTTAATCACATTTGTAATTCTGTTTGGTCCTTTACAAGTCAACAGACTTGTAGTTACAATTTTAAGGTAAATATTAGGCTCTTCTCAGCGAATTTCGCCAGCAAATCTAACTACATCGCTAACGAATTAAATTCGCATCTGAGAAGGCAAAACACAAACAATGCCTTCACTACGCGATAGCAATGGTAATACTACCGACGACAGTACTGCTAAGGCAGAATTACTAAACACAGCTTTCCGAAATTCGTTCACCAAAGAAGACGAAGTGAACACTCCAGTATTCAATCCAAGAACAGCTGCCAGCATGCGAAACTTAGAAGTAGATGTTCCTGGAGTAGTAAAACAACTTAAGTCACTAAACAAAAACAAATCTTCCGGGCCAGATTGTATACCAACTAGATTCCTCTCAGAGTATGCTGATGCAATTGCTCCGTACTTAGCTATAATTTACAACCGATCACTCAGCGAAAGATCTGTATCCAAAGACTGGAAAGTTTTCCCAAGTTACTCCAATATTCAAGAAAGGCAATAGGAATGATCCCCAAAATTACAGGCCTATCTCATTGACGTCGATTTTCAGTAGGATTTTGGAACATATACTTTGTTCGAATATTATGAACTACCTCGAAGAGAACGACCTATTAACCAATATTCAACACGGATTCAGAAAGTATCGCTCTTGCGAAACACAGCTTGCCCTTTATTCACATGAAGTGTTAAGTGCCATCGACAAGGGATCTCAAATCGATTCCATATTTCTGGATTTCCGGAAGGCTTTTGATACTGTACCCCACAAGCGGCTTCTAATGAAATTGCGTACTTATGGAATATCTTCCCAATTGTGCGATTGGATTCACGATATCCTATCAGAAAGGACACAGGTCGTTGTAATTGACGGTAAGTCATCGAGTAAAACAGAAGTGATATCTGGCGTTCCACAGGGAAGCGTTATAGGTCCCCTACTCTTCCTCTTGTTTATAAATGATTTAGGAGACAATCTGAATAGCTCCCTTAGACTGTTCGCGGATGATGCTGTCGTTATCGGTTAGTGAAGTCAACAGAGGATCAAAAGCAACTGCAAAGCGATTTAGACAAAATTTCTGCATGGTACGAAAATTGGCAATTGACGCTAAATAAAGAAAAGTGTGAAGTAATACACATGACCACTAAAAGAAATCTGCTGAACTTCAATTACGCGATAAATCAGTCAAACCTTAAGGTCGTAAATTCTACCAAATACCTAGGAGTTACAATTACGAACAACTTTGACTGGAGAGAACACATAGAAAATATTGTGGGGAAGGCGAACCAAAGGTTACGTTTCATTGGCAGAACGCTTCGAAGATGCACCAGCTCCACCAAAGAGACTGCCTACATCACACTTGTGCATCCTCTCCTGGAGTACTGTTGCCCCTTGTGGGACGGACTTGTGGGACTGACGGAAGATATTGAGAAGATTCACAGAAGGGCAGCTCGTTTTGTTTTATCACGTTACGGGGGGGGGGGGGGGGAAGCGTCACGGAAATGTTGCACGAATTGGGGTGGATATCATTAAAAGAAAGACGTTATTCATTGCGGCGTGATCTGTTTGCGAAGTTTCAATCACCGACTTTTAGTTCTGAATGTGAAAATATTTTGCTAGCACCCACCTACTTAGGGAGACATGACCATCCCAATAAAATAAGAGAAATCAGATCGAAAACGGAACTAGTTAGGTGTTCTTTCTTCCCTCGCGCTATTAGAGAATGGAACGGTAGGGAAAAGATATGAAAGTGGTTAATGAACCCTCTGCCAGGCACTTAAATGTGATTTGCAGAGTATCTATGTAGATGTAAATGTAGAAGTAATTTTTCTCCCGTTTTGCAGTAAAATCGATTTTATTACATACTGTGAATTAATTTCATTAAACTGTTCTTGTAAGTCTTCATAAAGGTCTTCAACTTCTTCATTAGGCTGTTAGGGGATAAACTTGTACTATATCCCGTTAGTGTCTTTTATTTTAATTGTGTTCTTCCTATTTACCTAAAACACTTTCAAAATAAAAAATTCGATGTTTTTTATGAGGGCACGCTGAAATGCAATGCCCCAGAATTTTTATGTTACGCGCTGCAATTCTGAGCCCTGTAACGGAAGTGTTCCAGATTGCATCAGCGAAGCAGGAAAGGTGACTGAGTAATATCCGTGGTATGCAATGCCTCAACCAATATTGAGAACAGCATTAAAACTTTGGCGATATTTCATTTCACGATGCCTTTCTAATTTTCTTGTGAACGCTAAGCTTCTACAGTAAAAGGCATTATCTGATTACAAATATATCTGATAAACTTCCTTTATAACATCACTTACTCCCAGTTAATGTTACGCCCATGTCCAGAAAAAAAAAAATAGACCATAAAAGACCAGCAAGTTCACATTCACAGGATACGTTCATTTTTATGTTCAGAAGAAATGATTAGCATTTCAGTCACCTCATTTCAGCATGTGTATCATGGTTCGCCCCGTTCACACGAATTCAGCAACTTCTACCTGCTGCTGGAAAACTAAACACTCGAATTCGGCAACTGTCGTAAATCAGATATCGAACAAAACACACGGACTTTGCAACTTTTACCTGCAGACGAAGGGGCTGTTTTCCGAGTTTCTGCGCCCGGTCTGACGAAGCATGGCGCTACTATGCGACTATATGTACTTTCTGCAGTATGCGCGCTGTTGTTTCTGATATTGTGCGCTCGCATGTTGTCCGTTGTTCCTGAACTATGGCGTCTTCCAGTACCTTTTTTGTATTCTTTTGAGTCGTTAACATTATTTTGCGAGTAAAAGTACCGAAAGCACATCGCACTATGATGATTACACATTGGATAGTGAACGAAGGGCGTTCCATACCAACGTTTCCCTATAGACTTACGAAAACCAAAATGTAAACTTACCTTATTGTAAACTAGAAGACTGCTTCAGTATTGGAAATTTAAGGATACGTAACGAACATTTCGTACATTGGATTACAGCTGGGACATGAAAGAGTTGTTGCCTCAGCCTATAAAAAAGTTTCTGGAGTCAGATGCAGCCAATATTAGAAAATACCAACCTCCTACAAATCATGGTGCTGCAAAAAATGTTGAAATGTTTGTAAACCTAAGGGACCAAACTGCTGACGTCATCGCTCCCTAGACTTACCAACTACATTAACTTACGCTAAGGACAACAAACACACACCCAAATCTTCCAAGCGAGCGGCCGCGCGGTCTGTAAAGTGACGCCACAGATCGCACGGCCATTCCCGTGCGGCCTCTGGCGCTGCAGATGTAGACTGCGCATAAACCGACATAACACTTGATTAGATTAGATTAATACTTGTTCCATAGATCATATATACGACATTTCGTAATGATGTGGAACGTGTCAGATTAGTAAATGTTGTCTAAACATGACAAGCAATATGTTAAAGATTTTTTAATTATTTTTTAATTAATTAATTTATTTATTTTTTAATCTAAAAATTCATCTACATTGTAGAAGGAGTTGCCATTCAGAAATTCCTTTAACCTGTCAGACATTTGATGCTACTTGGTAAGTGACCGAAGACTTATGTGCGAAAGTTATATTTAACCTTGAATAGTGAATATCACCCTTTATCCTAGTGTTGCAACTATGCACACTGCTACTACTTCTGAATTGGGTCGGACTGTTAATAACAAAATGTTCAAATGTTTGTTAAGCTTATGGGACTTGACTACGGGGTCATCAGTCCCTAAACTTACAAACTACTTATGAACTACTTACGAACTAGGACGGCACAAATATCCATGCCCGAGGGGGGATTCGAACCCCCGACCGCAGTGGCCGTGCTGACCGTGACTGGAGCGCCTCAGTCACCTCGGCCACCGCGGCCGGCATGTTAATAACAAATTTCATGAGTGAATATATAGGGTGTTACAAAAAGGAACGGCCAAACTTTCAGGAAACATTCCTCAAACACACAGAAAGAAAAATGTTATGTGGATATGTGTCCGGAAACGTTTAATTTTCATGTTAGTGCTCATTTTATTAGTTCTCTTCAAATCACATTAATCATGGAATTAAAACACACAGCAACAGAACGTACCAGCGTGACTTCAAACACTTTGTTACAGGAAATGTTCAAAATGTCCTCCGTTAGCGAGGATACATGCATCCACCCTCCGTCGCATGGAATTCCTGATGCGCTGATGCAGCCCTGGAGAATGGCGTATTGTAACACAGCCTTCCACAATACGAGCACGAAGAGTCTCTACATTTGGTACCGGGGTTGCGTAGACAAAAGCTTTCAAATGCCCCCATAAGTGAAAGTCAAGAGGTTTGAGGTCAGGAGAGCGTGGAAGCCATGGAATTGGTCCGCCTCTACCAATCCATCGGTCACCAAATCTGTTGCTGAGAAGCGTACGAACACGTTCGACTGAAATGTGCAGGAGCTCCATCGTGCATGAACCACATGTTGTGTCGTACTTGTAAAGGAACATGTTCTAGCAGCACAGGTAGAGTATCCCGTATGAAATCATGATAACCTGCTCCAGTGATCGTAGGTGGAAGAATATGAGGCCCAATCAAGACATCACCAAGAATTCCTGCCCAAACGTTCACATAAAATCTGTGTTGATGATGTGATTCCACAATTGCGTTTGGATTCTCGACAGCCCACACATGTTGATTGTGAAAATTTACAATTTGATCACGTTGGAATGAAATTTACATTTAAAGAGACAAACTAAATTGAGCTCTAACATGGAAATTAAGCGTTTCCGGACACATGTCCTCATAACAAATTTTCGTTCTGTGTGTGTGAGGAATTTTTCCTGAAAGTTTGGCCGTTCCTTTTTGTAACACCCTGTATAATATATTATGAAGCTACAGTGAAGATCCCTAGATTCCTAAATAAATGTCTGCTGGATGATCTTGGGTGGGCTCCAGCAATTATTCTGATTACACGCTTTTGTGCAATGAATACTTTTTATTCACTGTTGAAGTGCCCCAGGATATGATCCCATATGAAAGCAGCGAATGAAAATAGGCATAGTAATCTAATTTACTGATATGTATATCATCAAATTTTGCAATGACCCTGATAGCATAAGTAGCTGAACTCAAACTAACAGAATGTCACAGTTAACATCAGAGCAGTGACTCTTAAGGTACTTAATTTTTTTTCTCTCTTAAGAAAACCGAGCTGGGAAAGCCAGTTATCTTTCAAATTCTGGTGTAATAAACAAAATATTATAAATTAAGGACTTTAAAATTGTTTCGAAGTATGTTGTACGAGGACGACGCCTGTCCATGGGGTGCATAGGAACGGGAAATAGATTTTTTTTTTCACACGTATTTCGCTCAGCCAGGTTGGCCTGACCGCTAACGGGCCGTGCCGCGTGCCTGCTGCTGGAACTAAATTTCGCACGCCTGCTTCCGACACGTGCCTGTTGAATCGGCACTCCTTGGTGGATCGGTTCTGCTGCTCGGAGAATCGGCAGAACGCATCCACCGACCACGAGCCAAGACATGCGGTCACGTGGGGTACACTGCACCCAGACCTGAAGGACAGACTCATGAACGGACGCACTCTTGCGCACCGGCATCAAACATATAGTCGAAGCATTAGGGAGAAGTGGTTGCAAAAATTATTACCTGAAAACAAAAAATATGAGCGTGTAGGAGATTAAATTTCAAATAGAGTTTCTATTCTATGAAACTCGAGCCTAGATGGCAAAATTTGTAGAAAAAATTCGCAAAAAGAACGTTAACTCCGATGGGAAAATGTTAAATTAGAAAGTTGTAGCCATTAAGATAACCTATCGATTGCTCTTTTTTTTTTTTTTTTTTTTTTTTTTGTATGTAACGATTCATTTGATACGTTTCGACTTATATCGAAAAAATACTTAAAATCCATTAAAAACTACATTCCTCATAACTCAACATCCACGTTAACAAATTTACTATTTACATCAAGTTTGGCACGAAATGGTCAAAAAAGACCTTTCTCGAAACTGTCAGAAATAGTCAGTTGAAAAAAAACAGGCCAAAAAAAAGTGCAACTTTTTAAAGTGATCCTCTGATACTTTCACAAAATCTAAAAAATTATTTAATATTATGATATTACAACTCTTCACGAAGAAAACACATGGAGAACCGTTACTCTAGGTCGCTCCCTTGACCAATTCTAGCCAATTTTCTAGGAAACACTTTTTTTCTGTATTTCAAACAATACTGGATGTTTTTAATTTTTTCGAAAAAGGTATTTTTTATGTATTTCGTGCCAAACTTGATGTGAATAGTAAGTTTGTTAACGTGGATGTTGTTGAGTTATGAGGAATCTAGTTTTTAACGGATTTTAAGTATTTTTTCGATATAAGATGAAACATATCAAATCAATCGATACATAAAAAAGCAATCGATAGGTAATCCTAAGGGCTACAACTTCCTAATTTAACATTTTCCCATCGGAGTCATCGTTTTTTATTTATTTAATAAAAACAGTTTTTTGGAACTTTGCGAATTTCGCCATCTAGGCTCGAGTTACATAAAATAGAAACTCAATTTTATCAAAAAGTGCTATACAACATAACAAAGTGGACTAATGATATGTACATATGTAATGCTATGGAGCTTTGATGTTAACATACTCTACAATTTAATCTCCTACACGCTCGTTATTATTATTATTTTTTTTTGCTAATAATTTTTGCAAATTTAACTTTATAGCGTGACAGAATGCTTGGACTAATAACTAGACCTCTTTCCTTTAGCTCCGATGTTACTATAACTTTGCCTCAGATGTACCTCTAGGGACATGCGTCGACCTCCCCCCAGGTCCCATTTAGTAGCATGCCACAACCATTTCCAAATAAAACCCAATTTGATGTCACCATAACCTCACATCTTTCTAACCCCATGCCCATTCCTTTGCTCGGACATTCTGGCACAATATAAACGCTTTACTAGAACAAAATATTGCAGCTGAGAAGAAAAAGGACATAGCTTTCAAAACATTTCAAAATATGAACAAGTAAGCAACGACGTTACGACCAAGTGATTCAACTGAGGACAAAACGGTGTTTGCTGAATAAAAAATGTGTGAAGCATTGAAAATGGTGTCACATTGTCTTCAGATGCATTTGCTTATCGGAGGAGAAATAAATTTCCATTGCCGTGTAATTCAACTCTCTAAAAATTAGCTTAACTAAGACTTTTTTTTACCCTGTGAACAATAAAAATAAAATATTATTCTGTTTCGATACATTGCATTAGCTGAAATTATTGCGAAATATTTTTATTGTCGACAGAATCACTCTGGCGGTATCATATTTACAGAACACCTTTTGCAACATCAACAAGTGACCTTTCGAACACATTTGCACAGTAGATCTATAGAATAGCTGCACAGCTATTTTCACGTCGTGCTGTCCAAGCTGTCAGATACGTTTTGCACATAGATCACGTAGAGGTTTTCGTACTACTGAGTGTTCTGGAACTTTTCCTTACCTGTGGTGAACAATTTAACAGAACGACGTGAACTGTTACCGCATCATCGCCATCGGTTTTCTTATGATCCTGAATTGCTACTGTAACGTTTGAATTTATAGCAATAGCAGACTAAATTTACAGTACCACGATTATTATAAACACGTCGCAAAATATGTCTACTTCGTATATTTTTCTCTTCAAGGAAACAGCAAGACACTACACATTTGTGGAGAAGTGCTATCCAGTTGAGGAGAAGGTGTAGCCAAGAGTCTCATGACTCCCTGCTACTTGAACGCAGAGTTGCCGAATTCGAGTGAGGGATTAACTGACCAATTTCCAGTACCACTTGCCCCCCCCCTTCCTCTCCACAGTATCCCACTTTCCACATATCCAGAACCCAATAAATTTTCTATTGAAGCCAATATCTAAGTACACATTATTTCTAATGTTTTTTAAGTTTTATTAAGGACAATTGTATGCATAGGCTGACGTACCTTTTGGTTAATATATATACATGACAAATTTCAAATGAATGTCTTAAAAAAGATAGGTTTATCAATTTATTGATGTAATAGAAATTACCTTAATTCTTTACGGCTGTAACTTTGTTATATTAACACCAAAACAGGGATCTGTTGTCAATGTTATCTCTTTTTGCATTTATATCAGACAATAGTAAAAAAAAGCCCTAGGATGTTACTTTAGTTCACACGTTTTATTTTCACTGTTAGACAATTAACTTAATATGCTATAACTATGCTATGTTAACACTCACCGAAACAAAGATCCGCTATCAAGCTTATCACTTCAGATTTTTATATTCAAATTAATAGAAGTAACACTACCATGTTACTTTTAGTTTCATACTCTGTACTCTCAAGATTTTGTAATTACGTTTTTCTTTACTTCATTATCTGAAATTACGTTTTTCGTCATATAACCTAAATAAAGTCACTCGATGTTTTATTTATCGATGTAATGTATAGCTACAAATTGTAGAGTATGTTAACATCAAAGCTCCATAGCATTAGATATGTACATATCTTATGTCCACTTTATTATGTTGTATAGCACTTTTTGATAAACTAGCAATCACATTATTTACATCAATCATAGATCCTAGTGAAGACCAAATATAGTCATAGACATAGCATAACTGTACGCCCTATAATCTTTGCGCAATGAGATCTGATGTAAGCATGTTCGTTATCTTTGGTTTTAAAAATAATTTTTTTGCACACTCATCAATGTATGCTTCAGTTTGTAGCAGTCAGCCAGTGTGTTAATATCAATAAGGAGTAGAGCAATGACAACAAATACTTATTTTACAATTTTGAATTTTTGAGTTGACGACATGTTAAGCTTTTAGGTAATCTCTGTATCTCATATGTAACTTACGTACTATTCTGTTAATGTTCTATATGGTTGACTAATGTTTTGATAACTTTCATCTACGTCAGGCTAACGCTTGATAATGGTTAACTGACCGAAACCGGTAGCATTGAGAAAAAATAAACAGCTATGGTCAATATGTCGTTTTACAATTGTCAAAGCTGTTATGCCCTGCCTGTTCACCTTTATCTTAACTTGGCACAGAGTGTAAGTTGTAATGCGTGCTGTGTCAGTTCTTCTCGTTCCCTCCGCACGTGGCGCTGTCAGCTGGGCCTAGACTTTGAGGCTATGCTTCGAGAGAAGGGTTGTTGCTATTAGGGGGGGGGGGGGGGGGGTTGACAGCGAAGAGGCGGATGTGCTGGGAGCGCACGTCACGAGGGGTTGCCGCCAGCTGATCACTGGGGCGGCGTCGGCCCGTTCCCAGCAGCTGTAGTGGAGAGAGCAACCGTCGAGGTCTTGAGCGTGGCCATTGACCCAAGAGGAGCTGGCTGCTCTAGATTTAAGTACACTGGATAACCCTTTGACTTCAGTCGTCGTGCGTGGAATACGATCGCATTTACCATGTTCTGCCTATTTTCTTATTCATCATTCTGGCTATGTGTGTGTGTGTGTGTGTGTGTGTGTGTGTGTGTGTGTCTATGTACACGTAGTTCTTATTATCGTCATAAGCCTACCATCCAGTTTCCATCTGATACCTCAGTTGGACCAGATCTCGTGCCGGTCGTGTAGACAGTGCCAAGATGACGTTTCATCCGGTCCCAGGCGTGCTCAATGGGGAATAATGATGAGCAGGGTAGCAGACCACATTGGATTGTACCGGATACTTGTGGAAGTGCATTGTCCTGTTAGATAAGCACATCGCCTTGTTGGAGCATGAACGGTGGCAAGACGGGTTGAATGGTGGTTTCAGTGTAGCGTGTAATGTTCAATTTTCCAACTGCGAACACCAGAGGAGAGCGTCTGGTGTAGGATATGGCTCCGCGCACGATGATGCCCTGTTTGCCTCTGTTGCGTACACTCCAGATTTTCGCACTCCCCGGCGCGGCTGGTAAGCAGCGTACCTCGTATGAGCGGCTATGACTTAACAAAGAAAATCGACCGAAACTGTCAGAAAAAACTCGAAGTGGAGAGTATGTCTATGTTGTAGTAAGGGCAGCATAAGGGGGTTAAAAAGAAACAAAGCGCCCCCTC
The DNA here is from genome assembly GCA_026315105.1 of Locusta migratoria. Classification (NCBI taxonomy): domain Eukaryota; kingdom Metazoa; phylum Arthropoda; class Insecta; order Orthoptera; family Acrididae; genus Locusta; species Locusta migratoria. The sequence goes on along the minus strand of CM048750.1, from coordinate 43,255,987 downwards.
CCGGTGCTTCGTACCGGCCGCAACTCCTTGCACCATTTTGCCTCCAGCCGTCCGCGCACCACCACCTGTCTAGGTAATGTGTTACAAATGTGAACGCGGACCTATCCACTGCAGTGCTGTTTATGTGGTCAGTTACTTCTTCCTCACCGACCATGTCCACCGCTGTTCGCCTTTACTTACTTCGCTGTTGTTTCAGGATTTCCTTTCATGTTGACGTTCGATCAGCGGGTTATAGCCATGCCTTTAAATTTTATTTATGACTAATGATGTTTACCATCGTGTGTTTTACTAAGGAATGCAATCTTGCTGTCCGTTAGGTAGGTCCCGACTCCCCTATTTGTTTTGTCTTTAAAGCTGTGGATAGGTTCTCGTTCTAAAACTGTCATGGTTTGTTATATAATTTCTCTTGTTACAGTATTCTGATGACGCGCCAAAAGCACGAAACGCGTTAATAAACAGTATTAATCTGCAACAGAGACTGTCATTATTACAAAAATGGATTTATTGTTGCTGCGCCAGGCCAATCAAGAGTGGAGTAGTAAATATTGTTTTAGTCTATATGTAGATACTTTTTCTTATCGCCAATATATGTATAAATAAAAGTCGATAACAAAAAGTTGTTTCGTTGGACCCACTGCTAAAGAACAATTGTTGAAACCTGCCTTTTACAATGTGTGGAAATCGTAATTACAAATGATTTAATTACACTTCTCATGGTTTTGAAGTCCTTATTGGTGTCAATTTCTCACGATGACAGTTTATTATCAATACATAACGGCTTTCAGAGTGCACGGTAAAACAAAACCATTTTCTGAACAATTCGAAGATGTGTAGCCACCATGCTGAAAGCATACTGATTGCCCTATGCTGCCGTCTCGTGTCGACGAGAAGGAACAAAAATGGCGAATGCGCATGCCCGTCTATATCCAGGTGCCCTACCTATGACCATTGCCGCATAGCGTGTTGCTGCACATTAGTAAAAGGTGCCGTGCCGTGTGTCTGGACCGAAGAGCCTTTGTGTCGAGGACGCGCGTGATAGGAGAGATAGGGGGGAAGCGGATTTCACATGTGGCTGGTCTCGCTCTTTCTGCAGAGATCGCGATGGCGCCTCATTGTGCCACTTGGCGGTGCTGTCGAAACGCACGTTTCCTCCAACGAAGAAGAAACAAACGGCGCATTTTCCACGCATCACGGAGACTGAATGGTGTCACAAAATATAAGCTTCCGAACAATTCCTCGCCAACTTTGTTAACAGTATTCTTTATCTGTTTGTTTATTTATTTATTTGTTGCTGTGTCATAAGGCAGAGAAATGCAAAAGCAAATGAGACTTTTGCAAAAGAATCAGCTGAAGATTTTTCAGTTTGAGTAAAGCCACTCGGAACATATATTGCATGTTTTAACAATTTTTCTTCCGAACATCACTTATATCTGCTAGGAGCTGAGTTATTTCGTCCAGCATTGATCATTTTGAGTTATTACCAGTGTAGTGCTATAGGAATGTCTCCTTAAGTCAAAAGTTCTGTCAAACGCAATACTTATGCCTAGTAATAAAATTTTCAGCAATCTCTGTCATGACTATATGACACTTCCTTCAGCTTGAAAGCTCGCTCGATGACAAGTAACCTATGTCGCAATAAACGACGACGGACTTTCACCCCTGACAGAGTACGTTGTGTCCAACTGACCACGCCAAGCAGGTGTGCAACTGTACTGTCCGTCCGAGGTGATCACACACCATATTAAAGGGCGACGAGACTGACTTTTCCACTATTGTGGTAGCCCCATGGTGCCTCGCTCTAACAAAATGCCAGATAAACATCAAGTAAAGGGTTGAGACAGCCGAATATAGTACTGTAGCACACACACAAAATAATTGTAACCAATATCTGAATAAAATACTTTACCATGCGTATTCTGTGTATGATGTCTTACCTGACCTCTAATTGGATTGAACAGTGCATGAGTACGCCACCCCTATTACTGTAATTCTCAAATGTTCAAATGTTTGTATAGTCTATGGGACTTAACTACGGGGTCATCAGTCCCTAAACTTACAAACTACTTATGAACTACTTACGAACTAGGACGGCACAAATATCCAAGCCCGAGGGGGGATTCGAACCCCCGACCGTAGTGGCCGTGCAGACCGTGACTGGAGCGCCTTAGTCCCCTCGACCACCGCGGCCGGCTGTAATTCTCAACTACCTATACTTAAGACTGACTTCGTTTTTTGTACTTTCAAGTGCAGCTACACTTACGTTTTATGAAGGGCATAATTTTACTTTTTTATGTATTATAAGGGGAAGTTTCAAACCTTTTCATCAATTGGTGTTTTGTAGGCCACTGGATGTTAATTTTTTTTAAAAATCATAGTCAGCTCCCAACAGATGGTTGAGTCATTTTCGGAAATTCTGCTAATGAAATCACATATTTTTGGAAACATTTTGTTTCTTTACGGATGACGGCGCCCTGCATTGACAGCAGTTGAGGAACCCATCGATCCACACCATCTTGGAGAAACACCCTGAAGATGGCCCAACTTTGTGTTGAAACTAGTTAAATAACCAATCTTGCGCTCTAGGCTGTTTTACATATAAATACTTATGAAATAGTTTGGATACAAGGATTGTTGAATTTTGTACGGGTGCCGGCCTAAGAGCGTCGGACACTGCAAAGGGAAACACCTCTGATGCGTGCTAAGCTTCACTTTTAGTAGTGAGCTTACGCAAATCAAAATGTTACAGTATTTGTTGCCTTGATTAATTTCACAAGACGTTAGCCATTAAAGACCAACTGAAATGACAATAATAATCAGCAGTGAGAAAGGAAAAGTGCGTGAAAGGAATATCGTAGATTGTGGAGATCAATGCCACTGAATCGGAGTAGGCGTTCACGGTTCCGGAGAAATATTCTCGTGGTTTTGAAGAGAAACGCTTTCGGAAGCTAGATGAATGTTATGACCCTCCTAAAATTCCGGTCTGCTAGGTTGCCCGGCTAGGCAGCTACAGCTGGGAGCGACTGACAGAGTTTATTGTTGTACACAACTATTTCGATAAAAACAGAAAATAGTGTATGCTGTTCCTTATCAGATATATACTCTGACGTATTGTTACTTTTCTCTAAAAGCGGATCGAATCAGTGCGAAACTCAGACCAGTGGCCACACGTCATTGTAGCTCCCTTCTCCTTCTTTGACAAGAAGAACACATGGGTATCGCATTATATAATTTCTCTATATTTATGGTACGTGAAGGTCAGAACTTAAATAACAATCAGCTAAAGCCATTCAACGGAACTCTCAAAAATTCTCGAGAAAATCGACTTCCAAGTTTTGCGAAGTACGCGTAAGTACCAATAATTAGAACAGTTAATCGTATCTGTCAGCCGCGCGGGAGTAGCCAAGCGGTCTGGGGCGCCATGTTGCGCCGGCCGCGGTGGCCGAGGGGACTGAGGCGCTCCAGTCACGGTCTGCACGGCCCTACGGTCGGGGGTTCGAATCCCCCCTCGGGTATGGATATTTGTGCCGTCCTAGTTCGTAAGTAGTTCATAAGTAGTTTGTAAGTTTAGGGACTGATGACCCCGTAGTGAAGTCCCATAGACTATACAAACATTTGAACATTTTGATTTTTGCGCCATGTTGCGTATCGCGCGGCCTCCCGCGTCGGAGGTTCGAATCCTCCCTTGGGCATGGATGTGTGTATTGTCCTTAGGTTAGTTTAACTTAGCTTAAGTAATTTGTAAGTCTAGGCACTGATGACCGACCTAGTTTGGTCCCATAGGTTTACAAACATGTTTTTAGTATTTGTCAGTGTAGCTCATGTAATAACGTTCTGGCTTCACAACCATAGTGGCCGTAGTTCGAAGCCCACTGTGACTGATATTTTTTTTCGTTTTCGAATTCAGTTATATAAAACATTTTGAGATCTCTAATTCCACATGTTGTGTCAGTTTTTGTTTCTATGTATGTAAACGAGCTGAAAATCTTGTCCTCACGCAAAAAGGTTGAGTAAATTAGCTGCTTCGAAAGTCATTAGTAGCTATGGAAATGACTTTCCAAAACAGCGTCATAGCTCTCCACAAACTGAACAATCAAATACAACCGATGTCAACGAATAGTGAAGCCAATACCGTACAAAATGTAACTTATGTTTGTTTGATTGAAACTATCATTAAGAACCTTTCATAAAATTTAGAAAATTACGAATAAACAAAAATACATGCAGTTTTCGTAAAAATTACCAGTAGATAATAAATTGAGCTCTTATTCTAACAAACGAAACAAAAAATTAAAAAAAAAAAATAAATCTGTCTCAACAGGGTTCGAACCACCGATCCCCTATGGTAGTAAGGCCAGACGCTGCCATGTCATTTTTTGTTTTACTTTTTTGTTCTATGGGTAGTTCTGTTCCTCTTTTGGCTTGTGGATAATTCGATTCCTTGCGGTCACTGATCGTGTTTGTTCGTTATTATTCGATGTGTTCTTGGCTCACTTTTCTTCTTCTTCTTCTTCTTCATTGCAGAGGGCGCGCAGGACCACGGCGGCCGACAGCACCTGAGATATACCGACAGACGCTGCAGTTCATATAATGGCTGGTACTTAACGGTTACTTGCAAAACTTCAAAGTCGATTTTCTCGATAAATTTTGTTCAAATTCTTTGTTAACCTTATGTGACTTGACTGCGGTGTCATTAGTCCCTAAACTTACAAACTACTTTCGCAAACACCGAAGATAACACAAACATCCATGCCCGAGGGAGGATTCCAAGCCCCGACGGGGAACGGCCTCGCCCATCGGAGCATAGTGCCTCAATTCGCTCGGCCACTCCGCCGCGGAGACAAATTTTGAGAGTTGCGTCGAATGGCTTTGGCTGATTGTTATTTGAGTTCTGAACTTCACGTACCATAAATATAAATAAAAAATATCTTCAACACGATACCCATGTGGCCTCCTTGTGAGATGAACAGTTACAAATTACCTTGAGATATGTCTGAAAGCGACACGTTAGTAGACATGAAACAGCGAAAAACAAACGTCGTGGAGGCAAGGCGTGTTTTTCGCATTTCGCAGCCTTGAAGGGAACATCTTGTTCGCATTATTTTCAATCAATACAAAGAAGGACGAAAACTTTAAAGCACAATGCCCAATATGTATATTCAAATGTTCAAATGTTTGTAGAACTTATGGGACTTAACTACGGGGTCATCAGTCCCTAAGCTTACAAACTACTTATGAACTAGTTAAGACTAAGGACGGCACAAATATCCATGCCCGAGGGGGGATTCGAATACCGGACCGTAGTGGTCGTGCAGACCGTGACTGGAGCGCCTCAGTCCCCTCGGCCACCGCGGCCGGCTATGTATCAGTATCAGCTGTAAAATGTATTAGTGACATATGAAAATTTTTTCAGACCGGGATTCGAACTGCGGTCTCCCGCTTATCGCGAACAATCTTATAACGAAAGGGACATCACTATCATTGTGTAAAATCTCTTAATTGACCATGCTACTTTGAGAAAAACCATTAATGCCTTTCTCCATTGGTCCATTGGCATTTAATCCCCGATAACAAATTACTCAAATGTGTTACAAATGCTTCAGTGTGAACATATAATATTGTCAAATCTTTACCACAATAAAGTCCAAATTCAAAGACAGTTTCATCAGTGAAACTCAACAGTTAATAGTAAAAATATGTTCTTTACTGACACCAGCAGACAGCCATAACAGAGATGCCCTCCTGCACAGATAGTTAATTGTATAACCGAGGAAAATTGCAGAACATACACATACGACAAACATACCCCAAGAACCATCCAGAAATAAGAAAACTATACAACAAGGTGAGGGCAACTACTTATACAGAAGCCGAACGTTCCAGAATATACACTGGTCAAAACAGTTAGAGGATCAGTTGAGATATATAGGTTCTCAAGTACTGTCATCCGCAAAATGAACTAAAGTGGTTCGACGTCTCTGTCGGTTCTACGGAGTGGAGACAACAACATTACGGCTACCGAGATAATGGTAATAACAGAAAGTTGCTGCAGGGGGAGTGAGTGTTGATTTGTGATTACCAAACAAATTACACAAGCCATTGATTTCAGTAAGTGTAGTGAGCAGGTAGTACAATGCAACAAGAACGTCACTTTCTGGAACCTATGCCAAGGTGAGCCATAGGAAGGTTGCATGCGGGACAGACACAGAGGAAGATGGCAACACCTTTTGGAGAGTCCCAGGTGTAATTTCCAGGACCAGGATGCGATTTAAGATAACAGGAGCCGTTAAAGGAAGGCAAGGCCAAGGTCGTCGGCAAGAGATGAACTTTATCTCTGTTTTAATGCCCCCGCCGAGATAGGAGACTGAATGCAACGCACTCTGCAGACGCAAACAGAACTCGCAATGAAACTTCCACTCTGCAGCGGAGTGTGCGCTGATATGAAACTTGCTGGCAGATAATTGTGTGCCGGAACCGGGACTCTAACCTGGGACATTGCCTTTCGCAGGCAAGCCTCTACCGACTGAGCTATCCCGACACGACTCACGATGCCGCCTCACAACTTTACTTCCGCCAGTACCTCGCCTCCTACTTTGCAAACTTCACAGAAACTCTCCTGCGAACCATGCAAGACTAGCACTCCTGGAAGAAAGAATATGGTGGAGACATGGCTTAGACACAGCCTAAGGGATGTTTCCACAATGAAACTTTCACTCTGCAGCGAAGTGTGCGCTGATATGAAACTTCCCGGCAGATTAAAATTGTGTGCCGGAACCGGGACTCTAACCTGGGGCATTGCCTTTCGCGGGCAAGCGTCTACCGACTGAGCTATCCCGACACGACTCACGATGCCGCCTCACAACTTTACTTCCGCCATTACCTCGCCTCCTGAGTCGTGTCGGGATAGCTCAGTCGGTAGAGCGCTTGCCCGCGAAAGGCAAAGGTCCCAGGTTCGAGTTCCGGTTATGGCACACAACTTTAATCTGCCAGGAAGTTTCATATCAGCGCACACTCCGTTGCAGAGTGAAAGTTTCATTCTGGAAACATCCCTTAGGCTGTGGCTAAGCCATGTCTCTATCATATCCTTTCTTCCAGGAGTGCTAGTCTTGCATGGTTCGCAGGGGAGCGTCTGTGAAGTTTAGAAAGTAGGAGGCGAGGTACTGGCGTAAGTAAAGTTGTGGGGCGGCATCGTGAGTTGGGATATCTCACTCGGTGGACAGGCAAATGTCCCAGGTTTGAGTCCCGGTTCCGGCACACAATTTTAATCTGCGAGTAAGTTTCAGAACTCGCACTATTAACATAAGCAGCCAGAAATTGCCTTCGGGAATGTGGTCTCTACGCACGGAGGCCTTGGCTATGTGTTCTATTAAAACCATGGCACCTCTTAGCCCGGAGAAGCTGCGCGGAGGAGTATCAGCATTGATGTCGTAACGAATGGCGGCGGGGTCTGTTCACAAATGAGTCAAGATTTTGTGTTCAGCCGGACATTGGTCGTTCCCTCATATACTTATCTCATGGTGGTGGACAAATGGTGTAGGCAGGAGTCAGTATGTCGTCCAGAATGACGCTTTGACTGCTCAAAGGTATAGCGATCCTTCGACCTTTTGTTGTACCCAGCGCTGGTGCCATAAGAGATGGGTTCCTGCTGGTGGACCATAACGCTCGTGCCCACAGATCTGCACTGGTGGACGGCATGCTTGAAGCTGAGGGAACTGAACGGAAGGAGTGGTTCAGTTGTTCACCGGACTTAAACCCGATTGAGCATATCTGGGATAAACTTGGCAGACGCATCGTAGCCAGACCAGCAGCTCCCACAACGGTTGCAGAACTGGGTATTTCACTCATGGAAGAATGGCAAAATGTGCGTCAAGAGTTGATTGATAACCACGTACTGTCCATATCCCGCAGGTGTGTTACTGTACTGGCCGTCCGAAGTGATCACACACCATATTAGAGGTCAACGAGAATATCTTTCTCGCTATTATGGTAGCCCCATGGTGCCTCGCTCTAAGTACCAAGTAAACCTCTAATAAAGAGTTGAGACACAAATTACAATTGTAACCAACATCTGAAAAAGTACGTTGCCACATGTACCGGGCGATCAAAAAGTTGCTATAAATTTGAAAACTTTCAGATGTTCAGATGTTTGTATAGTCTATGGGACTTAACCAGGGGGTCATCAGTCCCTAAACTTACAAACTACTTATGAACTACTTACGAACTAGGACGGCACAAATATCCATTCCCGAGGGGGGATTCGAACCCCCGACCGTAGTGGCCGTGCAGACCGTGACTGGAGCACCTTAGTCCCCTCGGCCACCGCGGCCGGCTTGAAAACTTTAATAATGTAGGTAGAGAGGTAGAAATTGGCAAACTTGCTTGAAATGACATGGAGTTTTATTAGCACAAAAAAAGTCCGACAGATGGCGCTTCATCTGGCCAGAAAAGCAATTTTAGCATAACAAATTAATACAAAGCAAAGATGATGTTCTTTACAGGAAATGTTCAATATGTTCACCATCATTCGTCAACAATAGCTGTAGTCGACGAGTAATGTTGTGAATAACCACTGTAAAGCATGTCGGGAGTTATGGTGAGGCATTGGCGTCGGATGTTGTCTTTCAGCATCCCTAGAGATGTCAGTCGATCACGATACACTTGCGACTTTAGGTAACGCCAAAGCTACGGACTGAGGTCTGGGGACCTGGGAGGCCAAGCATGATGAAAATGGCGGCTGAGCACACGATCATCACCAAACGACGCGCGCAAGACATCTTTCACGCGTCTAGCAATATGGGGTGGGGCGACATCCTGCATAAAAATCGTACGTTCCAGCAGGTGTTTATCAGCCAGGCTGGGGATGATGCGATTCTGTAACATATCGGCGTACCTCTCACCCGTCAGGGTAGCAGTTACAAAACCAGAATCACACAGTTCCTCGAAGAAAAAAGGCCCGTCAACGGTAGAACTGGTAAATCCAACCCATATCGTGACTTTCTCGTCGTGCAATGGAGTTTCCACGACAGTTCTAGGATTTTCGGTAGCCCAAATTCTGCAGTTGTGGGCGTTGACAGACCCTCGGAGGTGAAATGAGCTTGGTCGGTCTACAACACGTTACTCAACCAATCGTCATCTTCCGCCATCTTTTGAAACGCCCACACCGCAAATGCCCTCCGTTTCACTAAATCGCCAGGTAACAGTTTATGATGCCGATGGATTTTGTAAGGATAGCATCGGAGGGTACGCCTAAGTGCCAACCAAACAGTAGTGTATGGAATTCCGGTGCGACGTGCGACTGCACGAACGCTGACTTCCCCGTGCCTTGTGCTCCGTCAGCCACTATGGCTTCGAACTTCGAAATCATTCTCGCCACAGCTGCATTTGTCAACGGACCTTTACCCGTTCGTATCCCCTTCCTATGGCGATAGAACTGTAACGCTGAACTAGCACATTCCCCATTCTGATAATACAGCTTCACTAAAAGCGACTTTTCAGGCAACGTCAACATGCTGCGATTGCTGGTGCATCTGATTCTCTCTCTCATTACAGCTCCTTTTGTACACGATTTTTATGCGCAGTCACTTACGTTTTGCTGCTGTTCAGCGCCATCTGGCGAACATTTTTTTTATTTCTTTTTTGTTCTAATAAAACCCCATGTCATTCCAAGCATGTGTGTCAATTTTTTCCTCTCTATCTACATTATTCCGTGATTTCTTAAGTTTTCAAATTTATACGTACTTTTTGATCACCCGATATATTGTATATGAGATCTCATCTTATACAGTAATTGTTTTGAGCTGTGTACAAATAGCACAAACATACCCCAATTTGCCTTCCAGATATAAATAATAAGGGAAAGTGTTGCAATTTATAGAAATATCTTACGAATATACATACATTACAAACGTGCTTCAACAACATTCCAGAAACATTCTAAACAAGAAGGGGAATATTCTAGAATAAACCAACGTTCCAAACATAACACAAAATACTCCCAGAAAGAAATTATAAATCAACAAGGATAGGTCTGCTAGGTTGCCCGGCTAGGCAGCTACAGCTGGGAGCGACTGACAGAGTTTATTGTTGTACACAACTATTTCGATAAAAACAGAAAATAGTGTATGCTGTTCCTTATCAGATATATACTCTGACGTATTGTTACTTTTCTCTAAAAGCGGATCGAATCAGTGCGAAACTCAGACCAGTGGCCACACGTCATTGTAGCTCCCTTCTCCTTCTTTGACAAGAAGAACACATGGGTATCGCATTATATAATTTCTCTATATTTATGGTACGTGAAGGTCAGAACTTAAATAACAATCAGCTAAAGCCATTCAACGGAACTCTCAAAAATTCTCGAGAAAATCGACTTCCAAGTTTTGCGAAGTACGCGTAAGTACCAATAATTAGAACAGTTAATCGTATCTGTCAGCCGCGCGGGAGTAGCCAAGCGGTCTGGGGCGCCATGTTGCGCCGGCCGCGGTGGCCGAGGGGACTGAGGCGCTCCAGTCACGGTCTGCACGGCCCTACGGTCGGGGGTTCGAATCCCCCCTCGGGTATGGATATTTGTGCCGTCCTAGTTCGTAAGTAGTTTGTAAGTTTAGGGACTGATGACCCCGTAGTGAAGTCCCATAGACTATACAAACATTTGAACATTTTGATTTTTGCGCCATGTTGCGTATCGCGCGGCCTCCCGCGTCGGAGGTTCGAATCCTCCCTTGGGCATGGATGTGTGTATTGTCCTTAGGTTAGTTTAACTTAGCTTAAGTAATTTGTAAGTCTAGGCACTGATGACCGACCTAGTTTGGTCCCATAGGTTTACAAACATGTTTTTAGTATTTGTCAGTGTAGCTCATGTAATAACGTTCTGGCTTCACAACCATAGTGGCCGTAGTTCGAAGCCCACTGTGACTGATATTTTTTTTCGTTTTCGAATTCAGTTATATAAAACATTTTGAGATCTCTAATTCCACATGTTGTGTCAGTTTTTGTTTCTATGTATGTAAACGAGCTGAAAATCTTGTCCTCACGCAAAAAGGTTGAGTAAATTAGCTGCTTCGAAAGTCATTAGTAGCTATGGAAATGACTTTCCAAAACAGCGTCATAGCTCTCCACAAACTGAACAATCAAATACAACCGATGTCAACGAATAGTGAAGCCAATACCGTACAAAATGTAACTTATGTTTGTTTGATTGAAACTATCATTAAGAACCTTTCATAAAATATAGAAAATTACGAATAAACAAAAATACATGCAGTTTTCGTAATAATTACCAGTAGATAATAAATTGAGTTCTTATTCTAACAAACGCCGGCCGAGGTGGCCGAGGGGACTGAGGCGCTCCAGTCACGGTCTGCACGGCCACTACGGTCGGGGGTTCGAATCCCTCCTCGGGCATGGATATTTGTGACGTCCTTAGTCTTAGCTAGTTCATAAGTAGTTTGCAAGCTTAGGGACTGATGACCCCGTAGTTAAGTCCCATAAGTTCTACAAACATTTGAATATTCTTATTCTAAAAACGAAAAAAAAAAAAAAAAAATAAATCTGTCTCAACAGGGTTCGAACCACCGATCCCCTATGGTAGTAAGGCCAGACGCTGCCATGTCATTTTTTGTTTTACTTTTTTTTCTATGGGTAGTTCTGTTCCTCTTTTGGTCTGTGGATAATTCGATTCCTTGCGGTCACTGATCGTGTTTGTTCGTTATTATTCGATGTGTTCTTGGCTCACTTTTCTTCTTCTTCTTCTTCTTCTTCTTCTTCATTGCAGAGGGCGCGCAGAACCACGGCGGCCGACAGCACTTGAGATATACCGACAGACGCTGCAGTTCATTTAATGGCTGGTACTTAACGGTTATTTGCAAAACTTCAAAGTCGATTTTCTCGATAAATTTTGTTCATATTCTTTGTTAACCTTATGCGACTTGACTGCGGGGTCATTAGTCCCTAAACTTACAAACTACTTATAAACTACATTACACCAAAGATAACGCAAAGATCCATGCCCGAGGGAGGATTCCAAGCCCCGACGGGGAACGGCCTCGCCCATCGGAGCATAGCGCCTCAATTCGCTCGGCCACTCCGCCGCGGAGACAAATTTTGAGAGTTGCGTCGAATGGCTTTGGCTGATTGTTATTTGAGTTCTGAACTTCACGTACCATAAATATAAATAAAAAATATCTTCAACACGATACCCATGTGGCCTCCTTGTGAGATGAACAGTTACAAATTACCTTGAGATATGTCTGAAAGCGACACGTTAGTAGACATGAAACAGCGAAAAACAAACGTCGTGGAGGCATGGCGTGTTTTTCGAATTTCGCAGCCTTGAAGGGAACATCTGGTTCGCATTATTTTCAGTCAATACAAAGAAGACCAAAACTTTAAAGCACAATGCCCAATATGTATCAGTATCAGCTGTAAAATGTATTAGTGACATATGAAATTTTTTTCAGACCGGGATTCGAACTGCGGTCTCCCAATTATCGCGAACAATCTTATAACGAAAGGGACATCACTATCATTGTTTAAAATCTCTCAATTGACCATGCTACTTTGAGAAAAACCATTAATTCCTTTCTCCATTGGTCCATTTGCATTTAATCCCCGATAACAAATTACTCAAATGTTTTACAAATGCTTCAGTGTGAACATATAATATTGTCAAATCTATACCACAATCAAGTCCAAATTCAAAGACAGTTACATCAGTGAAACTCAACAGTTAATAGTAAAAATATGTTCTTTACTGACACCAGCAGACAGCCATAGCAGAGATGACCTCCTGCACAGATAGTTAATTGTACAACCGCGGATAATTGCAGAACATACACATATGACCCCAAGAACCATCCAGATATAAAAACTATACAACAAGGTGAGGGCAACTACTTATACAACAGCCGAACATTCCAGAATATCAACCGGTCAAAGAAATTAGAGGATCAGTTGAGATACGTAGGTTCTCAAGTATTGTCATGGGCAGAATTAACTAAAATGGTTCGATGTCCTGTCGGTTCTACGGAGTGGAGACAACACCATTATGACAACCGAGATAATGGTAATAACAGAAAGTTGCTGCAGAGGGAGTGAGTATTGACTTGTGTTCAGCAAACAAATTACACAAGCCATTGATTTGAGTAAGTATAGTGAGTAGGTAGTACAATGCAACAAGAACGTCACTTTCTGGAACCTGTGCCAAGGTGAGCCATAGGAAGGTTGCATGCGTGGCAGACACAGAGGAAGATGGCAACACCTTTTGGAGAGTCCCAAGTGTAATTTCCAGGACCAGGATGCGATTTAAGATAACAGGAGCCGTTAAAGGAAGGCAAGGCCAAGAGGTGGTCGGCAAGAGATGAACTGTATCTCTGTTTTAATGACCCCGCCGAGATAGGAGGCTGAATGCAACGCACCCTGCAGACGCAAACAGAACTCGCAATGAAATTTCCACTCTGCAGCGGAGTGTGCGCTGATATGAAACTTCCCGGCAGATTAAAATTGTGTGCCGGAACCGGAACTCGAACCTGGGACCTTTGCCTTTCGCGGGCAAGCGCACTACCGACTGTGGTATCCCGACTCACGATGCCGCCTCACAACTTTACTTCCGCCATTACTTCGCCTCCTGAGTCGTGTCGGGGTAGCTCAGTCGATAGAGCGCTTGCCCGCGAAAGGCAAAGGTCCCCGGTTCGAGTTCCGGTTCTGGCACCCAATTTTAATCTGCCAGGAAGTTTCATATCAGCGCACACTCCGTTGCAGAGTGAAAGTTTCATTCTGGAAACATCCCTTAGGCTGTGCTAAGCCATGTCTCTATCATATCCTTTCTTCCAGGACTGCTAGTCTTGCATGGTTCGCAGGAGAGCTTCTGTGAAGTTTGGAAAGTAGGAGGCGAGGTACTGGCGTAAGTAAAGTTGTGGGGCGGCATCGTGAGTTGGGATATCTCACTCGGTAGAAAGGCAAAGGTCCCAGGTTTGAGTCCCGGTTCCGGCACACAATTTTAATCTGCGAGTAAGTTTCAGAACTCGCACTATTAACATAAGCAGCCAGAAATTGCCTTCGGGAATGTGGTCTCTACGCACGGAGGCCTTGGCTATGTGTTCTATTAAAACCATGACACCTCTTAGCCCGGAGAAGCTGCGCGGAGGAGTATCAGCATTGATGTCGTAACGAATGGCGGCGGGGTCTGTTCACAAATGAGTCAAGATTTTGTGTTCAGCCGGAGAATAGTCGTTCCCTCATATACTTATCTCATGGTGGTGGACAAATGGTGTAGGGAGGAGTCAGTATGTCATCCAGAATGATGCTTTGACTGCTCAAAGGTATAGCGATCCTTCGACCTTTTGTTGTACCCAGCGCTGGTGCCATAAGAGATGGGTTCCTGCTGGTGGACCATAACGCTCGTGCCCACAGATCTGCACTGGTGGACGGCATGCTTGAAGCTGAGGGAACTGAACGGAAGGAGTGGTTCAGTTGTTCACCGGACTTAAACCCGATTGAGCATATCTGGGATAAACTTGGCAGACGCATCGTAGCCAGACCAGCAGCTCCCACAACGGTTGCAGAACTGGGTATTTCACTCATGGAAGAATGGCAAAATGTGCGTCAAGAGTTGATTGATAACCACGTACTGTCCATATCCCGCAGGTGTGTTACTGTACTGGCCGTCCGAAGTGATCACACACCATATTAGAGGTCAACGAGAATATCTTTCTCGCTATTATGGTAGCCCCATGGTGCCTCGCTCTAAGTACCAAGTAAACCTCTAATAAAGAGTTGAGACACAAATTACAATTGTAACCAACATCTGAAAAAGTACGTTGCCACATGTACCGGGTGATTAAAAAGTCACTATAAATTTGAAAACTTTAATAATGTAGGTAGAGAGGTAGAAATTGGCACACTAGCTTGAAATGACATGGTGTTTTTTTTAGCACAAAAAAAAAGTCCGACATATGGCGTTTCATCTGGCCAGAAAAGCAATTTTAGCATAACAAATTAATACAAAACAAGATGATGTTCTTTATAGGAAATGTTCAATATGTTCACCATCATTCCTCAACAATAGCTGTAGTCGACGAGTAATGTTGTGAATAAGCACTGTAAAGCATGTCGGGAGTTATGGTGAGGCATTGGCGTCGGATGTTGTCTTTCAGCATCCCTAGAGATGTCGGTCTATCACGATACACTTGCGACTTTAGGTAACCCCAAAGCTACGGACTGAGGTCTGGGGACCTGGGAGGCCAAGCATGATGAAAATGGCGGCTGAGCACACGATCATCACCAAACGACGCGCGCAAGACATCTTTCACGCGTCTAGCAATATGGGGTGCAGCGCCAACTTGCATAAAATCGTACGTTCCATCAGATGTTTATCAGCCAGGTTGGGGGCGATGCGATTCTGTAAGATATATCGGCGTACCTCTCACCCGTCACGGTATCAGTTACAAAACCAGAATAGCGCAGTTCCTCGAAGAAAAAAGGCCCGTCAACGGTAGAACTGGTAAATCCAACCCATATCGTGACTTTATCGTCGTGCAATGGAGTTTCCACGATAGTTCTAGGATTTTCGGTAGCCCAAATTTTGCAGTTGTGGGCGTTGACAGACCTTCGGAGCGTAAAATGAGCTTCGTAGGTCCACAACACGTTACTCAACCAATCGTCACCTTCCGCCATCTTTTGAAACGCCCACACCGCAAATGCCGTCCGTTTCACTAAATCTCCAGGTAACAGTTAATGATGTCGATGGATTTTGTAAAGATAGTGTATGGAATGCCGGTGCGACTGCACGAGCTCTGACTTCCCCGTACATAGACGAACCTGCTACAGTCTCCATTTCTTCCTGAACTGTCTCAGCAGCATTACGCCTTGTGCTCGGTCGGCCTCTACGGGGTCTATCGTCTAAACAACCCGTGGCTTCGAACTTCGAAGTCATTCTCGCCACAGCTGCATTTGTCAACAGAACTTTGCCCTTCCTATGGCGATAGGATCGTAACGCTGAATTAGCACATTCTGATAATACAGCTTCACTAAAAGCGCCTTTTCAGGTAACGTCTACTTGCTGCTGCTGCTGGTGCATCTGACTCGCTCTTTTTTTTTTTTTTTTTTTTTTTTTTTAACGCCGATTGGGGTGGCAGGCTGGCAGCAGCATCAGGCGCTGCTCTTCAGCCGAGCGTACATATACATTACAATGTGAGATTAAAGTAAACAATGTCACGAAGGTAAAAACAAGAAGTGTAAAATAAAAACATGGTACGAAGGAAAACATTGAAGCCTTAAAAACTGGACACTGGAGACAATAGTGCAGGCTTAAAACACATGAACATGAGAGAGACAGACACATGAACAGTTAAAAACAGTCTGTGCCACGGTGGCGAGAAAATCACACTGAGTAACTTCACTGGACACACGAAGAAGTAGCACGATGACACAGGTGAAGAGGAGATGTTATTCGACGCACTGTAAACGCACACTGAGACATGGATGCACTGGACACTAGACACTAGACGACACTGGTTCTAAAATGCGTCACTGCGGCCCCCGCAGGGCAAAGGGAGGGGAAGGTTAGGAAGCGCGGGGGAAGGTTGAAGAGAGAGAGAGAAAGAGGGAGGGGGGGAGGAAAGACGGGTGTGATCGAGACTCCAGGTGGGGAAGGGGGGGAAGACCAAGCGGGTAGAGGGAGGAGGAGGGGACGGGAAGAGGGGGCGCTGATGCTACGGGGATGGGATCAGAGTTGATAGGAAGGGGAATGGTGCGAAAGTTGCCTTGGGAGAGAACATGTAGTGTGTGCAGGTGGAGAGAGGGAGGAATG
Organism: Locusta migratoria; assembly: GCA_026315105.1. Classification (NCBI taxonomy): domain Eukaryota; kingdom Metazoa; phylum Arthropoda; class Insecta; order Orthoptera; family Acrididae; genus Locusta; species Locusta migratoria. The sequence continues at coordinate 43,239,186 of CM048750.1, read as the reverse complement.
CAGGGGTGTAGGCGTGGCAGAGGCCTAGGGTTGGTTAGGATGGGGTAAACGAGTGGGTTGCGGGAATCTATTTTGCGGGTGATACACAGGATTCGGAGATGTTCGAGGTGTTGAAGGAGGTGAGGAAAGGGGATGAGTTCATATAGGATCCGCGTGGGGGAGGGAATTCGGATACGGTAGGCGAGGCAGAGGGCGTGGCGTTCAAGGATTTGAAGGGCCTGATAAAAGGTGGGAGGAGCGAATACCCAGGCGGGGTGGAAGGTGCAGAGGATGGGGCGCATGACGGATTTATAGGTGTGGAGGATGGTGGAAGGGCTTAATCCCCACGTCCGGCCAGTGAGGAGTTTGAGGAAGTTTTAGACGGGACATGGCTTTTTCACGTATGGTTTTTAGGTGGGGGAGGGGGGTCCAGGAGAGGTGCCGGTCAAGGCTGAGACCAAGGTACTTTAGGGTGGGGGTGTGACGGATGGGACGGCCTTGGAGGGTTAGGTAGAGGTCCGGGAGGCGGAAGGAACGGATGGTACGACCTATAATGATCGCCTGGGATTTCTCAGGGTTGGTGGAGAGGAGCCACCGGTTGCACCATGCAGCGAACTCGGTGAGGTGAGATTGGAGCAAAACTTGGGATCGGGCAAGGGAGGGGGCGAGGGCTAGGAAGGCGGTGTCATCAGCATATTGGAGGAGATGGACTGGAGGCTGAGGTTGGGGCATGTCGGCAGAGTATGACTCGCTCTCTCATTACAGCTCCTTTTATACACGATTGCCATGCGCAGTCACTGACGTTTTCCTGTCCAGCGCCATCTGTCGGACATTTTTAAACTTTTTTTGTTCTAATACAACCCCATGTCATTCCAAGCATGTGTGTCAATTTTTACCGCTCTATCTACATTATTCCGTGTTTTATTAAGTTTTCAAATTTATACTGACTTTTTGATCACCCAATATATTGTGTATGAGATCTCATCAGATACAGTAATTGTTTTGAGCTTATGTATAAACAGCACAAACATACCCCAATTTGCCTTCCGGATACAAATAATAAGGGAAAGTGCTGCAATTAATAGAAATACCTTCCGAATATAAATACATTACAAACGTGCTACAATAACATTCCAGAAACATTTTAAACCACAAGGAGACGTCGAATATTCTAGAATAAACGTTACAAACATAACACAAAAACGTCCTAGAAAGAAATTATAAATAAACAAGAATAGGGCAACTATTTTTACAAATTACAAGCTTCCTAGGGTTTCATAATTTGTTGAGTGAGAAGTTAGTACTGCTTCCTCCCACAAGTCCCCTAAAACCTCCACATCCTTGCGGATGCTGTTGAGTAGCAGTGTGCGTTTGTACCGCCCTACAGTACGCACGAGGTGCCGTAGTTGCTTTCCAAGTCTTTATGGAAAGCATAGAGTTCTGACTAACCTGTTGTCTTTTATAGTTGTGTCCCCAACGCAGAAGACAGCACACAGCATACAAGTGAGGCTAAAATAAGTTCTGTTGGATTGAAGCATAAGAAGCGACTCGCGAGATTTTTAATTGTCAGGAATGCCATTTATTAAATAAATAATAAAATATGAACAACTATTGTTAATCCGACACGGCCTATGCTGCCCGTAGTTTATGTTGAGACCTCGACTGTTATTACAATTATACAAAACTTTACTCATTACCGGCACAGTCCGGCGCGTATAGTGGTCAGCTCGAGACTGAAACTGCGGCGCGTTGCGAGAGGGCACCTGACGCTCTATTTCGCGCCAAAACAGGACCGTCGCGCGCCTTCTGCAAAATCGCTCTTCTCTTGTTACAATAAGAGAAGGCACCTTAAACTTTTTAAACTGTCAAAACCTAGCCTGTCCTTGAGAGATATTTATCACAAATTCTTATCTCTGAATAGTTAATATTTAGTATATAATAAAAAACTAATTTCAAAAGAAATTACGTGACGTGAAGTGCAGCAGCCAATGCGAGGAGAGTACCAGTAACATAGGCGGGCTTTCCCACGGGAACCAGCACCTACTGTGCCATATGCTACTGCTCCCCATCCCACATTTCAACATATGCTGCACTTCTGTCTTTGTTCCGCGTTTAAGACACGTACAATGTTAGCAAAGAAACGGCCAGCGGCCAGAAATATGAAGTGGCCATAGGCCAGGTATATCACACAATGTCGAATGTTTCCTAAGATAGAGACGTTACAAATATATTTGAAGAACCTTCCGGAAAGAAATTCCAAATAACAAGTAATACATTTTTTTATGGTCGGGTTTGAAATGGCGACCTGTAGCGCGCCAGCCATCAACATTAAAAACCACACCACCTTGCGATCAGTCCGTCAGGAGCCAACATAACCTAAGGAATCAATGCTGCTAGAAGCTTCGCTCGTTCTCTCTCTCTCTCTCTCTCTCTCTCTCTCTCTCTCTCTCCTCTCTCTCTCTCTCCCTCTTTACAATTCCTCCAGAGTTTACGAGGGTCATAACATCCATCTAGATGTCGAAACAGTTTATCTTCAAAAGCACGAGAAAAATTTCTCAGAACTGTGAACGTTTACTCCGATTCCGTGCCATTCTTCTCCACAACTAACGATATTTCTTTCAACCGCTTTTCCTCTGTCAGTGTTGATTGTTACTTTTATTATTATTATCATTATTATTATTTCAGTTGTTATTTAATGGCTAACGTCTTGTGAAATAATGCAGGGCAACGAATACTGCAACGTTGTGAGTTGAGTAAGTTCACTGCTAAAAGCAAAGCACAGATCGCACCAGTAGTGGTTTCTCTTTGCAGCGTCCGATGCTCTTAGGCCTTCTCCCGTACAAAATTCCATAATCGATACATTCGAGCCGCGGTGGAGTAGCCGAGCGGTCTAAAGCGTCTCGCTGGGAGCGCGCGGTTGCTCGCCGTGGAGGTTCGACTCCTCCCTGGGGCATGGGTGCTTGTCCGTAGGTTAGTTTACCTAGGTTTAAGTAGTTTGTAAGCTACGGACTGATGACCACGCAGTTTCGTCCGATAGATTTACAAACATTTGAACATTTTGATACATTCGAACTAGTTCATTAACAGAATTTCCGCAAATAACACAGCCACCTGTAGGAACTTGACTATGATTTTTTAAAAATCGACATGCAGTGGCCTACAAAAGAAAAACAATGATGGAAAGTTTATAGTCCTTTGGGCCTGCTGCGTTGTAAATGTCCTTTAATGACATAATGTAAAATAAATCTCAAACACTGCTACTTATTTTTACTATAGTCCTATTTCAGAAATACTTCCAACAGGTATCTTATCGCCGGTCTATGATTTTCTTATTAAATCAACCCCAATGTGGTAACAACAGTTATTTTGTTGCTGGCTGTAATATTCCGATGTAATTTTCGGATTTTTATTACGTACTTTTTTATGTTGTTATACAATATCGCTTTCATATGTCAAACAGGCTGTCACGTATATAACAACGTAAACAATACGTAATAAAAATCCGAAAATTACATCGGAATATTACAGCCAGCTACAAAGGAACTATTGTTATCACATTGGGGTTGATTTAATAAGAAAACCATAGACATACCGGCGATAAGATACCTTTTACAAGTATTTCCGAAATAGGCCTATAGTATAAATAATGAAAATAAATAGCAGCGTTTGGTGTTTATTTTACATAATGATGGAAAGGTTTGAAACTGCATTATAATACATAAAAAAAGTAAATTATGCATTTCTTAAGCGTTAAACTGTAGCTGCCCTTAAAAGTTCGAAAAACCTAGTCCGTCATAAGTATGGCTGAGATTTATAGTAATCGAGTGGCCTTCTTGTAGATAGATCTACCGAGACTCAGTCCTCTGACAATTTCTGTACAAATGTAATGCGTCCTACAAAGTAATTATTCCGCATCAATTTCACTGTACTACCTCGTATGTGGGATTCAAATCAGACTGGACAGACACGGGACGTCAAACGAGATAAAACGCGAAAGATAACAAGCTTGTTTGATTCGCTGGACTGTCTGCCACTAGCAGACAAATGCTTCAAGAAAGATGCCTAAAATTTCACAGTTACCTAATTACAATTTCGAGCAACCAGTTACCATATTTGATATTACGGATACACTTCATTCCCTTACTTATTTGAGGTGGTTGTTGTCGTCTTCAGTCCGCAGACTGGTTTGGTGCAGCTCTCCACGCTACCCTGTCATTTGCAAACCTCTTAATCTAAGAATACGTACGACAACCTACATCCTTTTCAATTTGCTTACTGTATTCATCCCTCGGGCTCCCTCTACGATTTTTAAGCCACACACTTCCTTCTAAATTGAAGATTCCTTGATGACTCAGAATATGCCCGACCAACCTATCCCATTTCTTACAAGGAGAAGGCACGACCCTGGGGTCGGGGATTTGTCCGAAATTTTTCGTGGTAAAAGAGCACCCCTAACACCTCACGTGGTTAAAATATTAGGACGCACTACTCGGAAAATCCCGAGTATAAAAAGTTAGTTCATTGCCCAGCCGCAGTCTGGCCTAGATGGTTAGGGCTCGGCCTCCTACGCCAGAGGTCTCGGGTTCACTTCCTCCTCCGGCAACTTTTTTTTTAAATTCTTCTTATGTTTCATTATATATGGTTATTCCACCAATCATTAAATAAGTTTTCAACCTACATTATTTTTAAAACATTATTTTAGCTCAAGAATGTAAAGTTTTTCAATCACTGAAAAATATTCGTGCTCGTTCTATTTCGGTTTACGGTGTTTCAAGGTAGGGCTTTGTAAGGGCCCCCTTGGGATTATAAGGGTCATCTGCGCATAGCACTGCGCGCGAGCCGTGAGAAGTAAACGGCAGTGTATTTTCGATTTCGACGTAAACAAACGTACCTGTTTCAAATTTCAACGTGTTATTCTGATCCGAGATTAAACATGTCAACTGAAGAAGTTGCTTGTTCATCTGCAATGGGAGAAGAAATTCCTAAAGAATCCATTCATGGTGATCGATCAAAATTACGATTGAAGGACGCATTGGCGTATTATGAAAAGCTGTTGACGGAAAATAATTTAATTGCATCGACATTTTCGGAAGAAATCTCTCGCGATGCTATGTTATTGGCCGGAGAACTTTATAATAATACATTGGAACTTTTGGGTGAAAAAACATTCGTAACTGAAGAGGAGGATTGCGAAGAATTTGAGGAGAACGACGAACAGTTCAAAGTGCCACAAAATGATTCGTCTCCAGACGAATATAAACAGTCATCGAAAAGATTTAAAAGTGACGTGATTCCCATTGGCTACAAAGTCGAAGTCGTGAATATTGCTCAACAGCAAAAAAAAAAAAAAAAAAAAAAAAAAAAAAAAAAAAAAAAAAAAAAAAAAAAAAAAAAAAAAAAAATAAATAAATAAATAAATAAATAAATAAAAAATAAATAAAATAAAAAATAAAAAAAGGAGGGTGTCGCCAACTGAAGAGAAATGAATATCTTTCACAATGGGAGATAGATATTAAAAGTGGTGGTACGCGAATGGATAAATTTGAAGTAATAGATTCGAGGGCCTACGACCGTTTCGTGGAAGCAAGACAGCAATATCAGCAAGTCACGACAAGAAATATACGGCAATGACCATTGGCTGCGGCTGCACAATTCGTCGATTTCAAATTCAGGGCGTCTGATCGATGGGTCACGGCATTAAAACAGAAGCACAGAAATTCACAAGATCACGAAACTGGTTTCGAAAAAAGAAGCGGCGTCAATGGAGAACATTCAGGCGTCTGCGGAGACCTTTCGTCGGCAGATGTGCCGTTTAATCCCTCAATACCAAGAGGATTATGTGACAGATACTGACCAAACAGGTAAATGCATTTTTCTGCGTACAAAATGTTTTTACCAATGTAAAATATATCAATTCAAATTTAATTACAGAAAAATATATTTACATACACATTCGAGTAATGTTATTTATTGAAAATACTATTGTTTCAGGATGCCAATATCAATCTGTTTTCAACAGGATTCTCATTGAAAAGGGAGTAAAACAGTTTTCGTGAAAATGTCGGATTTGAATAAAGTGACGCGTTCGTACACCGCACAATATTCAATAACATTATCCGGAAAACTGCTCCCACATGTCTTAACATGCTTACAAGAAGCGACAGGTCATTTCGGACCGCGTATTGACAAATCAATAGATGGCTATGCCGGAAAATTAACAACAGTTTTATGCATGGAAAATGTTTAAAATCTTACGTTGGGGAAAAATTTTTTTTTACTTCTCTTTGACTCTTGGGTAGGTCAAACGAATCAGGAGATAAATTATGATATTTTTCAAGATGACTAAAATATGACAATTTGGTCTGTTACAGGATAATCGTGAAATTAATTCCCGAAAGGATTGTATAAAAATTCATTCTATAATTCACCATCAGTTCTTGTCACCAATATTTCGAGACATGATTCAATATGTCTGGTTTGCCTCAAATTTATCAGAAATCAGAAACATTTTCGTAATTGTTAATGGTTTTTTTTTTTTTTTTTTGGACAGATTTATTGCAAACGCCCTATGATTGTAAAAAAATCCGCTTTGATACGTTGCGCAAGATGTCGCAAAAATTATTGCTTTGTTTGTTTTTACGATAATTACCACTGCGGTTCTTGTTTATAATTATTATATGTATAAAAATTGAATGTTTTCCAATCGACTTTGTTATTCTGTTAAAAACCCAATGTTTCTCCTCATACGTTAAAAAGAAAAATGGAAAACCCACCGCTATGAATTGTGTTGTTGGACAAAAGGAATATAATTTGTATTCAATAATGTAACTAATTTGTTTAATGAAGGTTTGGGAAATTTTCTGAATAATTGGTGGAATAACAAAAGAAAATCAAACAGAAGAAAAAATAGTGCCGGAGGAGGATCGAACCCGAGACTCTGGGTTAAGAGGCCGAGCCCTAACCACCTTTTTTTTTTTTTTTTAATTTTATTAATTTATTTATTTTTTTCATCTGATAGCTCTACAGTTCGCGGTCGTTCGTTTAGTTTGTTCGTGGTTGTTCGCTGATTGGTTGGCTCAGCTTTATTTATTACAGAGGGCGTTCAGTCCCCTGACCGGGCGCTCTGAGCCACGGCGCCCGGTTTACCTAACCATCTAGGCGGCTCGGCAATTGACTAACATTTTATACTCATACGGCACCTGAGAATCTTCGGATCGATGTTTCTCGGGATTTTCCGAGTAGTACGTCCTAATATTTTAACTAAGTGATGTGTTAGAGGTCCTCTTTCACCACACAAAATTTCGGTCAAATCCCCGACCCCACGATCGTGTCATCTCCTTGTTAGTCAGGATATGCCAGAAAAACCTGTTTTCCCCCATTCTGTTGAGCACCTCATTAGTTACGTGATCTACCCGTCTAATCTTTTTCATTCGTCTGTAGCACTGCATTTCAAAAGCTTCTATCATCTAATTATCGGAACTCTTATCAAAATGTTTATATAGCGTATGGGACTCAACTACGGGGTCATCAGTCCCTAAACTTACAAACTACTTATGAACTACTTACGAACTAGGACGGCACAAATATCCATGCCCGAGGGGGGATTCGAACCCCCGACCGTAGTGGACGTGCAGACCGTGACTGAAGCGCCTCAGTCCCCTCGGCCACCGCGGCCGGCGAACTCTTATCGTCACGTTTCACTCCCAAACAACGATACACTCCAGACAAATGCTTTCAGAAATGAGTTGCTGAAGTTTGAAGTATTAAATGTCGCTTTTCATACATAGTTTTCTTCCCATAGCCATTCTGCGTTTTATACTTTCTTTATTTAGACCATCATAAGTTATTTTTGTAACAAAATAACAAAACTCATATAGTACTTTTATTGTTTCATTAACTAGTTAGCATCGTCTAGCTTTCTGACACTTCATTTCATTACCCTACTTTTATTTTTGTTATTGTTCATCTTACACACTTCTGTCAAATGACTGTCCATTCTGTTCAATTTCTTTTCCAAACTTCTTTTCTGTCTCTGACAATCACTATGTCATTGGCAAACCGCAAAGTTTTTATTTCTTCTTTTTGAACTTTAATTCCTTCTCCAAAATTCCTTTCGCATTCCTTCACAGCTTGCTCAATGTACAGATAAAACACCACTGGGGAAAAGGCTACAATCCTGACTTACTCTCTTCTCAACTACTGCGTCCCTTTCATGCACTACGAGTAATAGCAGCTCTCTGGTTTTTCTACGAGTTGATTATAACTCTTCGCTCCCTTTATTTTACGCATGTTACCTTCAGAATTTGACAATGTTCAGAATGTTACAGTCAACATTGTCTAAAACTTTCTCCAGATCTACAAATGCTAAAAACGTAGGTTTGCCTTTCCTTAACCTATTTTCCTACATTTTTCCTAAATCCAAGGTCGAATTCCACCAGTTTTTCCGTTCGTCTGTAAATAATTCGTGTTATTATTTAGCAACCATGGCTTATGAAACTGATAGTTCTGTAATTTTCATATTTGCCTTCATTTGCTTTCTTTGGAATTGGAATGACGACATTATTCTTGAAGTCGGAGGGTATGTCCCCGGTCTCATAAATCTTGCATACCAGGTGGAACAACTTTTTTCATGACTGGCTCTTCTAACGATATCAGCAGTTCAGACGGAATATCATCTACTCCAGGGTGGTTGTTTCGACTCAAATCTCTCAGTCCTCTGTCAAATTCTTCTCGCAATATCGTATCTCGTATCCCACCGTCCTCTACATCGCCTTCCATTTATAGAATACTGCCTTCAAGTTTATTTCCTTTGTATAGGCCCTCTATATATTCCTTGCACATTTCAGCTTTCCCCTCTTTGCTTAGTACTGGTTTTCCCTCTGAGTTCTTGATATTCATGCAGGTGCTTTTCTTGCCTCCAAATGTCTCTTATTTTCCTGTTGGCGGTATCCTCTAGTTTTATATTCTTCTACTGTCTTGCATTTCTCCTCAAGCCATTCCTGCTTAACCAGTCTGTACTTTCTGTCAACCTCATTTTTCAGACGTCTGTACTCCACTTTGCCTGCTTCACTTGCATTTTGATATTTTCTATTTTCATCATTTAAGTTCAGTTTCTCCTGCGTTATCCAAGGATTTCTATTAGGCATTGTCATTCTGCCTATATGATCCTTTGCGGCCTTCCCTCTCTCTCAGAGCTACCTATTCTTTTTCTACTGTATTACATTACACTGTTTCAGGCAATCCTTGCCTAGCGTTACCTCTGAACTCTCAACTACTTCTGGTGTCTTCAATTTGTCCAAATTCCATCTCCTTAATTTTCTACCTTTTTGCAGTCTCTTTATTATTCATCTATAGTTCATAACCAATAAGTTATGATCAGAGAATATATCTGCCCCTGAATATGTCTTACAGTTTTTAACCTGGTTTCTAAACCATTGCCTTGGCGTTATAACGTCAATCTGGTACCCTTCCCCCTTAGTGTCTCCTGGCCTCTTCCACCCATAAAACCTTCTTTCATTATAATTAATCCAAGTGTTTGTGATTATTAAATTGTGCTTCGCACAAAATTCTACCAGGCGATCTCCTCTTTCATTCCTCGTCCCCAGTCACAGTCATACCTACTACATTTCCTTATCTTCCATTTCCTACTACCGAGTTCCAGACCCCCATCACAATCAAGTTTTCCTCTCCTCTAACTGTCTGAATTATTTATTTTCTCTCTTCATATATTTCTTCGATCTCCTCATTATCTTTAGAGCTACTTGGCATTTAAACTTGTACTACTGTGGTCATTGTTGGCTTCGTATCTGTCTTTGCTACGATAATGCGTTCACTATGGTGTTCATGGTAACTTACCCGCATTCCTATTTTCTTATTCATTATAAGACCTAAGACCTACTCCTGCGTTACCACCAAATGATTTTTTATTTATAACCCTGTACTCAACTGACCAAAACTCCTGTTCATCCTGCCACCGAACTTCACTAATCTCGACGATATCTAACTTTAATCTATCAATTAATCTATTCAAATTTTCTAACTTACCTACCTGATTGAGGGATAGAACATTCCACGCTGTCCACGCTGCGATCCTTAGGATGCTTGTGTTTATATTTTCTTTTTTTTTATGATGACATTCTTCTCCTGAATAGTCCCCGCCCGGAGATCCGAATGGGCGACCATTTTAACCTCCGGAATTTTTTACCCAAGATGACGCCATCGCCATATACTCATGCAGTAGAGCTGCATGTCCTCGGGAAAAGTAATGACCATAGTTTCCCTTTCCTGTCAACCGTTCGCAGTAACTGCATGGCAAACCTAGGTCAGTCACTCATTGCCCCTGCAATTACTGAAAAGGCTGTTGCCCTTCTTCAGGAACTACGCGTTTGTCTGGCCTCTCCATAGACACCTCTTCGCTGTGATTTCGTCTACACTGTTATGAATTTCAGCCATATTGTGTGATTTTATTTTATATAGAACAAATTGGTTATTTATTTATTTTCATATCCTTTTGATCGCTACACATCCTTTCGAACTTTGGATGCAACACGATCACAATGTTTAAATCCTTCGATCCGTTACAACTAGTTCTCAAGTTCTTCCACTTTATTTATTCTATTTTAGCGGTTTTCTTGATTTCGGTGTCAACTTCTTCACAACTTTCAATTCAGAATACCTAACTATTCAAAATAATTGTAATATGCCCCGAATAGACAACTGACAATTTCAGTGCGGACTCGTTAATAGTTTCGATAGTTTCAGGAATACAGTGTAGGCTACGAGCAAGAACTAATGGGCAGGGGGCACTAACCGTCGTAGTGTGCTACGAGTTGAAAATTTGGATTGAAAGGGAAGCGTGTCTGGATATCCTAATTGGTTATGGTGACTTTTGTCCGAAGCGGGAAATCTGAGTTCGGATCTCGGTCCAACACAAATTTTCATCTTCACCGTTGAATTTATTCATGTATCCTGAGATGGTCGAAATGTTTCAATATTTCGAATTCCCTTATTGGACTTCAAAGTGCTTTCCGCCGTCGGTTTAATATACAGCTGCCTCGACATAGCAGATTCACCAGTGATAACGAAAGGTCGTAACATAATAAAGTACCTTCTCAGAAAGTGTGAAGTTTTTTACTTACAAGGAGAGCACTTGGGCAACGGATTTTAGAATTTTTTTATGTTTATGGTACATGAAGTTCAAAAGTCAAACAACAATGAGCCAAAGCTATTCGACGCAACTCTCAAAAGTTCTAGAGAAAATCGACTTTGAAGTTATGCAAGTACTTGTTAAATACCAATAATTAAAACAGTTGTAGCATCTGTCGATCTACCTCAGGTGTAGCTTTCTGACCTTATAACCATAGAGCTGTTGGTTCTAATCCCGCCGGGACATTTTTTAATACTTCCACAATTTTAATATGTAATGGTATACTTCACAAAAATGCAGGTGTTTTTGTTTATTCGTAATTTTCTATGTTTTATGAAAGGTTGTTAATAATGACGGTTTCAATTAAAAAAAATAATAACAAGTTATTTTCTTACAGCACTGGCTTCACTATTAATTGACGACTGTTGTCTTTGATTGTTCAGTTTGGGAAGAGGTAGGACGCTGTTTTTGGAAAGTCATCTATTTCCTAATGGCTTTCCAAGAAGCTAAAAAAGAAAAGAAAAATATTTGTCAGGGGTGGATTCGAACGAGCGTCCCTATGGACGTAAGTGCAAAACGCTACCATTTGCGATACACAGTCAGTTGCTGCTACTGTTGCAATTATTAGTACTTGCAAGTACATGCAAAATTTCAAAGTCGATTTTCTCGAGAATTTTAAAGAGTTGCGTCGAATGGCTTTGGCTGATTGTTATTTGAGTTCTGAACTTCACGTACCATAAACATAAAAAAATTCTAAAATCCGATACCCATGTGGACTCTTTATTAGACGTACCGCAGTAAATTTTCCCAATAATTTGTAAGTTACAGAGGCGAACACTGACCCCATTATCAAAGACACTCTTCACGTTAAGTACTGTTTTGTCTACTTCTACATAAATACTCTGCAAGTCATGTTGAAGTCTCCGCAGTTCCATTCTCTAATAGCTCGTGGGAAAAAGAACGTCTAAGACTTTCTGTTTTCCTTCAAATGTTCAAATGTTTGTATAGCTTATAGGACTTAACTACGGGGTCATCAGTCCCTAAACTTACAAACTATTTATGAACTAGCTAACACTAAGGACGGCACAAATATCAATGCCCGATGGGGGATTCGAACCCCGACCGTAGTGGCCGTGCAGACCGTGACTGGAGCGCCTCAGTCCCCTCGGCCACCGCGGCCGGCCTGTTTTCCTTCTGATTTCTCTTATTATGATGATCATGTCTCCCTATGTAGGTGGGTGCTAACAGCATATGTTCGCATTCTGAATAGAAAGTTGGTGAAAGGAATTTCGTAAATAGATCTCGCCGCAACGAATAACACTTTTATTTCAATGATTGCCACGCCAACATTTGCATCATTTCCGCGAAACTCTCTGCCCCATATTGCGATAGTACAAAACAAGCTTCCCTTCTCTGAACTTTCTCTAAATCTTCAGTTAGTTCCACTTGGTGTGGATCCTACAATACGCCAAAACATGACGCAAAAGTGTAGTGAAGGCAGTTTCTTTAGTATAACTTTTGCATTTCTACGTGTTCGGCCAACGAAACGTAGTCTTTGGTTCGCTATCCCTAGATTATTTCCAATGTGTTCTTTCCAATGTAAGTTGTTCGTAATTGTTACTTCTAGGTATTTAGTTGAATTTACGGCCTGTAGTTTAACGGGCTTCTTTTAGTGATCATATGTATTACTTCACACTTCTCATTATTAAAAGTCAATTGCCATTTTTTATTGCACCATGCAGATATCTAAATCATTTTGCAGGTGCTTTTGGTCTTCTGGTGACTTCACTAACCGATAAGTGACAGCATCATCCGTGAGAAACCTTAAGAGCTACTCATATTGTCTCCTAAATCGTTTATAAAAGTAAGGAACAGTAGGCGCCTTATAACACTTCCCTGGGGAACACCAGATATCGCTTCAATTCTACTCAATGACGGTCCGTCAGATACAACATACTGTGTCCTTTCTGACAGGAAATCACGAATCCAATCGCACAATTGAGCGATATTCCATAAACATGCAGTTTGATTAGAAGACGCTTGTGAGCTACAGTGTCGAAAGTCTTCCAGAAATATAGATTAACGGAATATATTTCACATTCTTTGTCGATAGCACTCATCACATCTTGTGGGTAAAATGCTTTCTGGGCTTCGCAAGAACGATACTTTTTGAATCCGTGTTGACTATGGATCAATAGGTCATTGTCTTTCATTGTAGTTCATAATACATGAGGAAAGTAAGTGTTTGTAAAGCTTAAGGGACTTAACTGCGTGGTCATCAGTCCCTAAACTTACAAACTACTTATGAACTACCTTATACTAAAGACGACACAAACATCCATGCCCGAGGGGGGGGATTCGAACCCCCGACGGGGAACGGCCTCGCGCATCGGAGCATAGCGCCTCAATCCGCTCGGCCACTCCGCCGCGGCTACTTGAGGAAAGTATATGTTCTAAAATCCTTTTGCAAACCTACTTCAATGATGTACGCCTGTAATTCTGCGGATCAGTCCTATTGCCTTTCTTGAATATTGGAGTGACCTGCGCCACGTTCGAGTCTTTAGAGCCGGCCGCGGTGGCCGAGGGGACTGAGGCGCTCCAGTCACGGTCTGCACGACCACTACGGTCGGGGGTTCGAATCCCCCCTCGGGCATGGATATTTGTGCCGTCCTTAGTCTTAGTTAGTTCATAAGTAAAGTTTAGGGACTGTTGACTCCGTAGTTAAGTCCCATAAGCTATACAAACATTTGAACATTTCAGTATTTAGATACGGATCTTTTACTGAGCCAGCGGTTGTGTATGATAGGTTCGAGTATGGAGCTATTGCATCAGCATACTCTGAAAGGAAACTAAATGGTGTACAGTCGGGACCGGGAGACTTACTTTCGTTAAGTGATTTAAGTTTTTTTAATACTCCGGGGGGATCTACTTCTATATTACGCATGCAGGCAGTTGTTCTTTATTCGAATTCTGGAGTATGTTCTTCGTCTTCTCTAGTGAAGGAAATTCGGAAGGCTGTGTTAAGCAATTCTGCTATAGTAAAAGTGTCATCAGTAGCATCACCATTGCTATCACGTAGTGAAGGTTCTGATTGTGTTTTGCCGCTAGTGAACTTAACATGCCTCAAAAATTTATTAGAATTCTGTAAAAATTACATGACAAGATTTCGTTGTGGTAACAATTGTACGCTTCTCGCATTGAAGTTCGAGCTAAATTTTCACTCTCTGTAAAAGATAATCAGTCTTGGGTATTTTGTGTCCGTTTAAATATGGCATGCTGTTTTCCGTTGCTTTTACAAGCGTGATCTAATCTGTTCTTTGTACCACGGAAGGTCGGCGACCTCTTTTGTTAATTTATTTGGTATAAATCTGTCATTGATTGTCGATATTATTTCTTTCAATGTAAGACACATCTGATCTACAGTCACTTTGTTAGTTTCGAAAAACTGAAGATTCTCACTCAGAAAAGCATTAACCAAATTTTTATCTGCGTTTTTGAATAAATATACTTTTCTTTTCGTCCTTGTGGATTTAGGAAGTCCGGTATCAAATCTCGCTACAACTCTAAGTTCACTAATCCCTGTGTCTGTTTTTATGGTCTTTATTAGCTCTATTAAAAAAAAAAAGCTATGGAACCAAACTGCAGTGGTCATTAGTGGCTACACTTACTGAAAGTAATTTATGCTAAGGACAACACGCACACCCATGGCCTAGGGAGGACTCGAACCTCCGACGGGGAGTGGCCACGCGCTCCACAACAAGGCGCCTTAGAGCGCACAGCCATTCGTGTGCAGCACTGTTTAGTAGAAAAAAATTGTTCTGAAATATTTCGTATATTTATTCCAGTTCCTTCAAGAAAAGCACTGCCTTCTTTCCTGGTAGTAAATCGTTGCCGGCCGCGGTGGCCGAGGGGACTGAGGCGCTTCAGTCACGGTCTGCAAGGCCACTACGGTCGGGGGTTCGAATCCCCCCTCGGGCATGGATATTTGTGCCGTCCTAGTTCGTAAGTAGTTCATAAGTAGTTTGTAAGTTTAGGGACTGATGACCCCGTAGTTAAGTCCCATAAGACATACAAACATTTGAACTTTTTTGTAGTAAATCGTTGATTATCTATCGGCTGCCGGCCGCGGTGGCCGAGGGGACTGAGGCACTTCAGTCACGGGCTGCACGGCCACTACGGTCGGGGGTTCGAATCCCCCCTCGGGCATGGATATTTGTGACGTCCTTAGTTGTAGCTAGTTCATAAGTAGTTTGTAAGTTTAGGGACTGATAAGCCCGTAGTTCAGTCCCATAAGCTCTACAAACAATAGAATATAAAAAAAAAAAAAATCTGTCGGCTCTATTATGATCTTCGTTGTTCCTTTTAGTCAGTATATCACTGTTATTTCGTTTTAGGTTGTCGTGATGCTAAATGGCTATTCAGATGATAGACTTAAATGCGACGAGCTCAACTGCAGTTGCATACAGGACTCCCAGCAGAAGGTTACTTGCGCTTTTGCAGCACTCTCGGAATATCCAGCAGTACCCGACTGGGAGCCAATTTATCGGGTCTGGAAGTGAGTAAAGCAGGCGGCGGTCCCGACGCTACCAGAGCAGGTTTCGCAACAACTAATTGTCTCGTCGCCCTTACACAACAGCTGATCGCTGCTTCTCAACACGGACGCGTACTCATTTCTTTCCGATCAGCTTCCGAGCCTGTTATTACGTAAGCATCGACTTAGGAATGCAACTTGGTGCAAGCTGCGACTGGTTGGAATCCTAAGCGGGCAGGAAATAAATGACGTGGAAATTTTTACGTTCTTGTGCTGTTTGCTGGAAAATAAATGTAGCAATCGAAATGCTGTATTTTTCACTCGTAGCTGGTTAAGCATTAAAAATCATTTTCCCCAACCATTCATCTACAGCAGTGGTTCGAAACCATTTGTAGACGAGGGATCACTCCGATTACATCGTTGTGAGCATGGACAACAAAGCTTAAAGAAAAATAAACTGTGTCAATCTGAAAATTAACTTTATTCAAAACTTTTAACATATTCTTTGAACACAAAAGTAATATGTACTAAGAGTATTGTTATAATACAAACTAATAGTAGCAAATTATATCTGACTTTCAGGAATGTCATTTTATTTTCAAGTGCGGTAATCCTGAGGTTAATATTATTGCACATCATCATTCACTTTAAATCGATTCCTTAATTTGTTTTCACCTAAAGAAGACCCTGAGGTAGTCGTTGATTTACGGACTGTTATTTATGATTTTACCTTTTTACAACAAAATGGTCCAAGTGGATGAAGTAAACTACGTTCCTACAGTTTCTACCAGTTTGGAATTCAATAAACGTTCACAACACTAGGAGACGTACGAATATATTTCGAATGGTATCAATGTTATCCACTTCTGTCATAGTTGTCAAGATACCGTCGACACACAGAGCTACTAACTGACTATGAATGGAGAATTAACATGTGAAAGTGAATAAAAATACGAAATTTTATATCTTTCGCGGACCATATTCTAGTTCTTGCGGACCACTTGTGGCCATTGAAACACTAGTTGAGAACATAGTAAATGATAATATATCAACTGACGAAGAACCATTTCTTTCATTAAACTTCAAGAAGACAGCACCAAATTTAAATCATATCTAAAAATCTTCCACTGTTTGTAAATCTATCAGTCCTCAGGCTTAGAAACCACTTACGCTAACGTAAACTAATCTATGGACAACACACAGACTCAAACCCGAGGGTAGACTTGAACCTCCGACGGTGAGCAACCGCGCGCTCCGCAGAAAGGCGCCTTAGAACGCTAGGCCATACCATCGCGGATACTATCTAAACTACGAAATTTCTTCGACTTCGAAAAAAAAATAGTATATGAACAAAACACATTTTCCTAAACAATCGCGCGATAGATTGGGTAAAGTAATATCACTTTAAAAGGAAAAACTATTGAAATGTTCAAATGTTTGTAGAGCTTATGGGAATGAACTACGGGGCCATCAGTCCCTAAACCTACAAACTGCTTATGAACTAGCTTATGCCAAAGACGGCACAAACATCCATGCCCGAGGGGGGATTCGAACCCCCGACCGCAGCTGTACTGCAGACCGTAACTGGCACGTCGCAGACCGCTCGGCCACTGCGGCCGGCTGATAAACTATTTCAAGGGCGTAGTTACAAGCGATAGGTAATTCTGAATCTGTGTGTCATATACTAAATAACAAGAAGGAATATGTTTCGAGAAGATGGAGGAACACAGCTGTTAAGAGTAGGATTACATGACTGCCATGCATTTCTTCGTGAATCTTCTCGTTTATTGCAGAAAACAGATACGGTATACTAATTAGATAAGGTTATTCCAGCATTTTTAAAGTGTGGAATCACTTAAAATGGCTGTTCCCACTAGTCACATTTAAGCTTTGAATACATGATGGGTTACAGAGAGGAAATCTAGGTTTTTATGTCCTGCCCGCAAATAGTTTTTCTCTTTCTGGAATTTTCCATCGTTTTGTAACAACGTTCGGTGAAAATAAAAGTAAGTGCGGTATCATTAAGTATGCAGTGGGAGAGAGCGGACAGGTACAAAGAGTACAATGACGGAGAAGACTTGTCTGATTACGTGACATAGAAAAATTGGATTGATGTGGAAGATATAGAGGATCCAATATGCGAGTAATAATTAAAAAAGAGCTTCAGAAGGCTTTAAATAAAACAAGGCAGAAGTCATAAATAACATTCCAACGATATTTGTTTATATATTTATACATATATGGTGTCTGTTCTTTCGGATATGTCCGAAGTTCTCGAAGTTCTCGGATTTAAAATGATTTAAAACAGTGCAGACTTTCACCCACATACGCCGAAGCCGCAATGAAAGAAATAAAACGCAATTTGCGATCAGTTATGGCTTCACTGTACTAGGTTTAGATGGAATATCAAAGTGCGGCGAATAAAAATTTGTGCCCGGCCGGGAATCGAACCCGAGATCTCCTGCTTACTAGGCAGACGTGTTGACCCCATCGAGGAGACAGTGACCAGCTCGACTGCAGACGACTCTTCCCTGCACGTCTCCCGCCACACCCAAATCTGCATTCTCCACGCTGTCTCTTTCCTATTACCACGTTAAACGAATGGAGTGGCCAGCTTGTTCACTGGAGTTAACACGGACTGGGCATGTCTTGGAAGACTCATTGCAGCCATACCAGCACTTGCCACAACGGTTTCAGAGCTGGATATTGCACTCATGGAAGAATGGAAAAATGTGCGTCAAGAGCTAATTAAACAACCTCGTACTGTCCATACCAGGCAGGTGTGCAATTGTACTGGGCATCCGAGGTGATCACACACGTTAGAAAATGGCAACGAGAATGATTTTTTTCGGTATTATAGTAACCCCATCATGCCTCGCTCTAATTAAATGCCACGTAAACTTCAAGTAAAGATTTGAGACAGCCAATGTCGTACTGTCTCACACACAAATTTCAATTGTGACAAACATCTGAATAAAATACGTTACCACTTCTACAGTATATTGTGTATGATATCCCGTACTGATTTTGAGCAACCGCAGTGGTAACGCAATGGACTCGCATTCGAGAGCATGGTGGCTCAAATCCACCTCCAGCCACCCAGATTTCACTCCAGGCAAGTGCCGGGATGATTCCTTTCAAAGGGCACGGCCGATTTCCTGTCCAATCCTTACCCAGCCTTAGCTCCGTCTCTAATGACCAACTGTCGACGGGACGTTAAACCCTAAGCTTCCTT
Organism: Locusta migratoria; assembly: GCA_026315105.1. Taxonomy (NCBI): domain Eukaryota; kingdom Metazoa; phylum Arthropoda; class Insecta; order Orthoptera; family Acrididae; genus Locusta; species Locusta migratoria. The sequence continues at coordinate 43,220,295 of CM048750.1, read as the reverse complement.
CCTTTCCTTCCTTTGTTCTGAGCAGTGTAAACGTAGTAAATATCCGTAAAAACAGATTTCTTTGGCAACTAGGAACCCCCAGCACGAATAACCAGTGTCACAGACATATACAGACAGGAAACCTCCGTAAGGGCCCGGTCCTACGCTCAGGGGTGCGGGGAGGGAGGTTTTCCAGCAGTTCCATAAGATGTCTCATGATGGCGCTGAGGTCAGAAGCAGCCCTTTAAACTGGCCAGAGCAGGCGGCAGGTAGCGGCTGTCCCCACCACCACCTCCCTTCAAACGCCAGTAAGCCGGACACAGCCTTGGCCTCGTGGCAGGTGGCACGAGCTCTCCCCTCACCCTCCCCTCCACTCTACCCTCTGATGTGCGAGCAGCACCATAAGCCAGCGAATCGTCTGACACCTGCTAGCATCTTACAGAACTACGAGGGGAGTGTAGGACAGTGGTTTAGAGGGGGCTGCTCTTCTGTTTATGTTACTCTGTGTCAGTACCCAGGTACTCACTGAGGGCAGGTCGATCTACGACACGCCTGAGACTTATCAAAACCCCGAATGGTCCCCATGGGAGCAATGGTTCGAGTGCTGCCTGAGGCAGGTGTTTGTGTGTGTGTGTGTGTGTGTGTGTGTGTGTGTGTGTGTGTGTGTGTGTGTGTGTGTGTGTGGTCTTCTGTGTACGTTCAAGTAGTTTAGATATAAATTAATAAAATTCAGCAACCAGTTGCTTGTAATTATTTATTTTAGACGGCCGGTTTCAGACGCTTGAGTGCCCTTCTTCTGGTATATTTTAGTATTGTTGCTTAATGAATGTAGCTACATGCTATTAGGAGATATAATTATAGCAGTCTGGTTCAATAAACTAAACTCCGTCCGACAGGCCTCGAGTGGCCCACTGGGTACTGACCGACCGCCGTGTCATCCTCTGCCCGAAGGCGTCAACGGATGCGGTATGTAGGAGGCTCGTGGTCAGCGCCCCGCACTCCCGGCCGTTATGTCTCTTTTCGTGACCGGAGCCGCTCCTTCTTTGGCCTCACAATGGCTGAGTGCACCCCGCTTGCCAACAGCACTCGGCAGACCCGGACGGTAACCCATCCGAGTGCTAACCAAGCCCGATAGTGCTTAACTTCGGTGATATAACGGGAATCGGAGTATCCACTGTGACACGGCCCACAGTGGGACACAATCACCAAACCCTGGCCAAAACCCCGAAAATGAATTTCCGATTCTCGAATTTTTTTTATAGGTAGGGGAAGGATTTGTGCATCTCATTTCAGAAGGAGAGGTCGCCACCTTCGCTACGAGTTATGTCAGTTCAAAAGTTACCTTCGTCGAGAGCGCTGTGATAGCAAGGCAAAATTACTCTCTGTTTGTGAGTGAATATTTTGATAGTGAAGTGAAGAATTTCAGTTCTACAAGATGGAAACGATTGCTACAGATATGTATAAAATTCAGAAAGGTGAACAGGTAGGGCTTAACAGCTCTGACATAATTGCAAAACGACATATTGACCATAGCTGTTTATTTTTTATTTCAATGTTACCGGCTTCGGTTAGTTTACCATTATCAAGCTTAACATGCCGTAACACAAAAATTCACAAATGTAAAATAAGTATTTGTTGTCATTACTGTAATCCTTATTGATATTAACACATTGGCTGACTGCTACAAACTCAGCCACTGTGTTAATATCAATAAGGATTACAGTAATGACAACAAATACCTATTTTACTAATTTGAATTTTTGTGTTATGACATATTAAGCTTTTAGCTAAACTCTGCTAACGCTTGATAATGGTGAACTAACCGAAACCGGTAGCATTGAGATAAAAAATAAAGAGCTATGGTCAATATGTCGTTTTGCAATTATGTACGTATTGTTCGTACACTAAATAGGTATAAATTTCATTGCTATCCTATTTAGCCGCGGCGGAGCGGCCGAGGGCATTGAGGCGCTATGCTACTATGCGCGAGGCCGTTACCCGTCGGGGGTTCCAATCCCCCTTCGGGCATGGATGTTTGTGCCGTCTTTATTATAAGCTAGCTTCGTAAGTTTAGGGACTGATGACCCCGCAGTTACGTCTCATAAGCTTTACAAACATTTGAACATTTATCCTATTATATTTTTCCGATGTACTCGCAAAACTATCCTGCTTTGCTGAGTTTGCATTTTCAACTACAGAAAAAGTAGCATATACCGCAATATACTGCGGAGTTTCCTCCCAGACTATAGATTGATTAATTATTTGATGGAATTGAAAAGAATCAGCTGCCAAAATCTGGCATTTGTCTTGTATAATGGCTATTTACAAGTGCCCGTACGGCCGATATTTCGTAGCACAACATGGTCGATGCAGCGCGTGAGGAACGAAGATATTAAAAGATATAGGAAGACCTTTTTAGAAAATGTTCACATGTAAAAACGATAGAAGACGTTTTAAAGACTGAGGCGCTCCAGTCACGGTCTGCACGGCAACTACGGTCGGGGGTTCGAATCCCCCCCTCGGGCATGGATATTTGTGCCGTCCTTAGTTAGTTCATCAGTAGTTTGTAAGTTTGGGGACTGATGACCCCGTAGTTAAGTCCCCTGTACTTTACAAACATTTGAACATTTTTTTTGAACGTTTTAAAAAGGCTTCTGGTAACTCCAGACCCATACATATCCAGTATTATAAAACTACCACAAACATATGTGAAAAGTTTGTCAAAGGAGGCAATAAAACTGTTACTGTCACCTGCAATTCCAATCTCACCCCGATCGCTTATTGAAAATTCCGATATGGATTCTGACTGTGAGAACTTCGAGAGCGATATTGATTGCTACATATGAAACCAATCATACAATTTTGTATACATCAGAACAACATCTACAATGATATCAAGTGTTAAGAACAATTGTATTTATTAGCTACACTTATTACTTGTGGCGTTGATTATACTATCACATTTATTATTTGTATTCTGTCACCGACTCTGAAGATTGTTTCATTGTATTATTGAAATACGATGTGTGTGGAATCGAAGAAATTTTTCCGGTATACTTTCGACAAATATTCTATTACTTTATTGTAATAAATCACGTTGGCAGTGTATTAATTACTAGTCTAAATACTATACAGTATTATTAACAAATTATCATGGATTTTCGTTTGTCAAGTTGCTATATTAGCTCCACCATTTTGTTTAGACAATTTTTACCATCAAATTCGTAATCAGCGACCTCAAAAACCCCATGTGATAAGTTTTGTGTGAGTTAAACGTCTTCTTGGGGTTTGGCCACGTTTTGGGGATCCCGTCCCACTGTGTGGCCGTTGGCTCTGGTCCGATAGGTTTCCTAACACATTTGAACATTTTAACAATTAAAACAATTTGGAAAATTATTACTGGGGCAACCAAGACCACAGGGAGACAGCATTACCATCAAAGTGAATGAGAAATTTACAAATAACAAGGCAGTAGTGGAAAACATTTTTAATAATTATTTTTTAAATGTTGTGGAGAAAATAGGATCTAAATGTTCATTAGAAGAATCCAGGCAGTTAATGGAACAGGCCACACCCACACAATTGGATACAATTGAAATTCCACCCACCTCTCCTTCTGAAATTAAGAAAATTATAAACTCTCTCAAGAGCAAAAGCTCACATGGAATTAATGGTATTTCCAGCAGAGTAATAAAAGCTTGTTCTCAATAAATAAGTAGGATTCTTAGCTACATATTCAATAGTTCTCTGAAGCTGGGTATTTTTCCTGATAGACTGAAATATGCTATAGTTAAACCACTGCACCAAAAAGGGGATACGTCGGATGTCAACAACTACCGCCCAATCTCACTTCTGCATGTCTTACCCAAAATTCTTGAAAAAGTAATGTATTCTAGAGTAGTTTCGCACATAGGTAAAATTAAGTTCTAACAAAATGTCAGTTTGGTTTTCAGAAAGGCTTTTCAACAGAAAATGCTATATATACTTTCACCAATGAAATATTAAATGCTCTGAATAACCGGACATCACCCGTTGGGATTTTTGTGCTCTCCAAGGCTTTTGAGTGTGTAAATCATGGAATTTTTCTAGATAAACTAAATTATTGTAGTATGAATGGGACAGTGTACAAATGGTTTAAATCATACCTAACAGGAAGACTGCAAAAACTTGACATTAGTAGTTCCCGCAGCTCTTATTATATATGAATGACTTGCCATTCTATATTCATGAAGATGCAAAGCTGACAGACAAGAACTAACTGAAGAAATTGTAATCGACGTCTTTCAGAAAATCATTAAGTGGTTCTCAGCACATGGACTGTCGTTAAATTTTGATAAAACACAGTACATACAGTTCCATACAGTAAATGGAATGACACCATTAATAAATATAGCCTCTGATCAGAAAACTGTAGCAAAGGTGGAATATTCAAAATTTTTAGGTGTAAGCATTTATGAGGGGCTGAACTAGAAAAAAACACATTGAAGATCTGTTGAAACTATTGAGTTCAGCAACTTATGCTATTGAGGTAATTGCTAATTTTGGTAATATATATCTCAGTAAATTAGGTTACATGCCTATTTTCATTCTCTGCTTCCATATTGCATCATTTTCTGGGGTAATTCATCATTGAGTAAAAAAGTATTCATTGCACAAAAGCGTGTGATCAGAATAATTGCCGGAGCCCATCCAAGATCATCCTGCAGACACTTATTTAAAGAGCTAGGGATCTTCACAGTAGCTTCTCAGTATATATATTCACTTCTGAAATTTGTTATTACCAATCCCACCGAATTCAAAAGCAATCGCAGTGTACATAACTACAACACTAGGAGAAGTAGTGGTCTTCGCTATTCAAGGTTAAATCTAGCTTTGGCACAGAAAGGGGTGAATTATGCTGCCACAAAAGTCTTTGGTCACCTACCAAACAGCATCAAAAGCCTCACAGATAGCCAACAAGCATTTAAAAATAAATTAAAAGAATTTCTGCATGGCAGCTCCTTCTACACTATAGATGATTTTTAGATATAAATTAGTAAATTTGAAAAATCACACTGGCGTGTTTTACGTCCCACTTTAGATCTGTAGTTATGTAACTTTTGCAAACATTTTGGACCAAAATAATAATCTAAATAATAAAAAAATAATTAATAACAGTGTCTGAAACCCTAGTAGGGAAAAAAATTAGGCACTGGCGGGTTCCGAGCCACTTACCTTCAGCGTCACAGTCCAACACATTGCCCACTACGCTACTGCTAAATTTTAGGAATTGCTTTCTTTAATCTCATACTATCGATGACCGTTGTTAACTGATGCTAATATGGCATTTGTAAACACTAGATTATCATTTATCGTACGAAGAACGACGTGTTTTTGTTAATTCTTCAGTGCGCTATTGCTTTGAAATGACAACGTGTAAGTTACAAAAAGAAAATCATCAAATACGCAACGCAAGATGGCGTATGCAAGAGACAGTTCTGGGCGAGGAATGTCACGTGACATCTGCGAACGGCTGGTTTTCGTTAATTTAATGGTGTCAAAACTTCGTTATTTTTGCAAATATCTCCTAAACGATACGAAATATGAAAAAACATAAGGGAACAAAGTTGTGGAGAATTTTCTCCTCTACGAATTCGTTTATTCAATTTTCGCGTCAGATGAACGGTTTATTTACAATTAAAATTATAGTACAAACGACCTTTTTTGGTATTACTAACGTATTTCTTGTCCGAAATATTTCAAAAAGCGAAGTTCTGGTCTGTGGTAGGCAACAATTATGTCTGTAAAATTTGGTACCGATCGGTTGAACGGTTCGACCTGAAAAGTGGGAACACGTTACAGCCAGTCAGACATCGTCAAGTCGCCGTTATTTTTGCCAATATCTCTGCAAGATATGAAAAATACATAATAGAGCGAAGTTGTAGAGAATTATCCCCTCTACCAATTAGGTTCTCTATCAATTATGTTATTCAATTTTCGTGTAAGATGAACGGTTCGTTTGCATTTACAATTATATTGCAAACTGCTTTTTTACTACCGTATTTTTTGTCCGAAAAATTTGAAAAATGGAGGTTCTGGTCTCTGGCCGCCTACAATTATGTGTGCAAAATTTGGTGGTGATCGGTTGAACGGTTCGTCTTAAAAACAGGGAACACGTTACGGACAGACAGACAGACATTCCAAAACCGCCGTTATTTTTGCAAATATCTCTGAAACGATAGGAGATATGAAAAAAACATAAGAGAGCAAAGCTGTAGAGAATTTTCTCCTCTACAAACTCGGTTATTCAATTTTCAAACCGTTATTTTCATTTCAATTTCGAGCTGTCAAAAGCCGATCGCAAAGGCCCACTTTTAGTGTTACTACCGTAACCTAAAGTGGGCCAAATTTTCTGAATGGCAACTCCTTCTACACTATAGATGAATTTTTAGGTATAAATTAGTAAATTTGAAAAAAAATAGGGTGTTTCACTAAGAGAGTTTGTCTCTGTAACTTATAAAATAATAGGTGATGGGAAATTTTAATGCGGTAGGTCAACACAAGAAATGTTACACTTTCTGCGGAGCTATGAACATAGTTTATTGTATCATTTTCCAAAGAGTTACAGCACAAAGATATATTTTTTTAAATTGAACAATAGTTTTTTCTATAGTGTATTGGATTCGTTTAAACCAGCTGCGTCCAAATCAATTTAAACTGCATTCCTATCACTGTTAGTTTGGGAGCTACAACCCTTCAAAGTTCCGGGGGCGGAGGCTGCGATAGCGCAGCTGACTGGCCGAGTGGCTATCCCCTGGGGCACGGCCCACTGTCTCATGACCACCAGCCAGTCAGCTACGCTGTCGTAGCCTCCGCCCCCTAAATTTTTAAGGGTTGTAGCTCTCCAACTAACAGTGATAGGAATGTAGTTTAAATTGATTTAGACGCAGCTGGTTTCAAAGAATCCAATGCACAATAGAAAAAACTATTGTTCCATTTAAAAAATTATATCTTTGTGCTGTAACTCTTTGGAAAATGATACAATAAACTATGTTCATAGCTCCGCAGAAAGTGTAACATTTCTTGTGTCGACCTATCGCATTAAAATTTCCCGTCACCTATTATTTTATAAGTTACAGAGGCAAAGACACTTAGTGAAACACCGTGAGTAATATTTAGTACAGAGTAATAATTTGTAAAGACACTTTTGATTAACCTGACACGTTCCACGTCATTACGGAGTGTCTTATTCAAGATCTATGGAACAAGTACTAATCTATAATTACGTAGGCTTCCGCGGCAGGGTCAGATGACATAAAAGTTTTCTGGGTATTGTACCGCGTCATGATGTAAGGCTATTACTTAAATAACCGACGTTTCGGCCAACGTTACAATGGCCTTCATCTGGTACTCAGTATACCCAGATGAAGGCCACTGTAACGTTGGCCGAAACGTCGGTTATTTAAGTAATAGCCTTACATCATGACGCGGTACAATACCCAGAAAACTTTTATGTCGTCAAGTTCTAATCTAATCTGTGTCGGCCAGTGGCAGGCAGTCCAGCGCTGCCCCAGCCGGCCGCCAGACCTTGGGCTGGAGTTCCAGGGGCGCCGGCAGACCTTGGAGCCGGAGAGCCAGGGCGGTAGCTGGAGCTGGGCCGCGGCTGCTCGCGTATTCCGCGCCAGCAGCAGCAGGGCCTTGTGCAGCGGCGTCTCGCCGGCTACCACTGCCAGGTGCCATGCCGGGCACGCGCGACTCGCCACGCCGTACTCCACATCCAAAGCACCTGCACCACAGCCGGGCATAACAGCCCTAGCGCCGCGCTACTGATCCCGCCTGCACCGTCGCTCTACTAATAGCCAGACTGTGCCTACCTTTCTTCTACATCTACACCTACATCTACATGGGATACTCTGCAAATCACATCTAAGTGCCTGGCAGAGGGTTATTCGAACCACCGTTGTACTATTTTATCTCCCATTCCATTCTTGAAGTTCGGGCTCTGATTTCTCGTATTTTATTCTGATGATCCTTTCTACCTATGTAAATGGGAGTCAACAACATATTTTCGCATTCGGAGGAGAATGTTGGCGATTGGAGTTTCGTAAGTAGCCCACGTCGTAGCGATAAGCGCCGTTGTTGTAATGATTCCCATCCCAGATCCTGTATCATTTCCGTAACTCTCTGTCCCCTGTATCGTGAGAATACGAAACGAGCTGCCCTTCTTTGGACTCTTTCGATGTCCTCCGTCAAATCCACCTGATAAGAATCCCACACTGGGCAGTAATACTCCAAAAATGGACGGACAAGCGTAGTGTATGCAGTTTGTTTTGTAGTTCTGTTGCATGTTTTAAGGGTTCTGCCAATAAAACGCATTCTCTGGTTTGCCTTTCCCACAATATTATCTACGTGTTCTTTCCAATTTAAGTCTGAAGAAATAGTAATTCCTAGGTATTTAGTGGAGTTTACGGCCTTCACTTTTGATTGATTTATCATGTAATCAAAGTTTAACGGATTTCTTTTGTGGACGACTTCACACTTCTCATTATTTAGAGTCAACTGCCAATTTTTACACCATACTGATATCTTACTCAATACGCTCTGCAATTGGTTTTGATCTTCAGATTATTTTACTAGACGGTAAATGACGGCGGCATCTACAAACAACCTAACAGAACTGCTTAGATTTTCTCCCAAATGGTTAATGTAAATAAGGAACAGCAGAGGAGCAATAACACTACCGTGTTGGACGCCCGATATCACCCCAGTTTTAGTCGATGCTTTACCATCTATTACTACAAACTGTGTTCTCTCTGACAGTAAATCCCCTATCCAGTCGCAAATTTGGGGCAATATACCGTAACCACGCAATTTGATTAAAAGCCGTTTGTGAGGTACGGTGTCAAAAGCCTTTTGGAAGTCAAGGAATACGGAATCAATTAGCGAACGCTTGTCGATATCACACCTCACTTCGTGTGGGTAAAGAGCTAATTGTGTTTCTCATGAACGATATTTTCTAAATCCATGTTGACCTTGGGCCAATAGATCATTCTGTTAGAGATAATTCATAATATTTGAACACAGGATATGTTCCAAAACCCTGCTGCAAACTGAAGTGAATGAAATATTTTTACTCCCCACCCCCAGCCTATATTGGCAGGGGAGGATTGTAAAAATATCTAGGTTGATTCACGAACATTCGCAAATACACTCCTGGCTATTAAAATTGCTACGTCACGGAGATGACGTGCTACAGACGCGTTATTTAACCGACAGGAAGAAGATGCTGTCATATCCAAATGATTAGCTTTTCAGAGCATCCACACATTTTGACGCCTGTGACGACACCTACAACGTGCTGACATGAGGAAAGTTTCCAACCGATTTCACATATTCAAACAGCAGTTGACCGGCGTTGCCTGTTGAAACGTTGTTGTGATGCCTCGTGTAAGGAGGAGAAATGCGTACCATCACGTTTCCGACTTTGATAAAGATCGGATTGAGGCCTATCGCGATTGCGGTGTATCAAATACTACTTTGCTGCTCGCGTTGGTCGTGATCCAATGAGTGTTAGCAGATTATGGAACTGGTGGGTTCAAGAGGTCGATATGGAACGCCGTGCTGGCTTCCAATGGCCTCGTATCACAAGCAGTCGAGATGACAGGCATCTTATCCGCATGGCTGTAACGAATCGTGCAGCCACGTCTCGATCCCTGAGTCAACAGATGGTGACGTTTACAAGACAACAACCATCTGCACGAACAGTTGGACAACGTTTGCAGCAGCATGGACTATCAGCTCGGAGACCATGGCTGCGGTTACCCTTGACGCTGCATCACAGACAGATGCGCCTGCGATACTGTACGAAACGATGAAGCTGTGCACGAAAGGCAAAACGTCATTTTTTTCGGATGAATCCTGGTTCTGTTTACAGCATCATGATGGTTGCATCCGTGTTTGGCGACATCGCGGTGAACGTACATTGGAAGCGTGTTTTCGTCATCGCCATATTGGCATATCAAACTGCGTATTGGTATGGGGTGCCAGTGGTTACACGTCTCGGTCACCTCTTGTTCGCATCGACGGCACTTTGAATAGTGGCCGTTACATTTTAGATGTGTTACGACCTGTGGCTCTACCCTTCATTCGATCCCTGCGAAACCTTATAATTCAGCAGGATATGCACGACGCATGTTGCAGGTCCTGTTCGGGCCTTTCTCCAAGTGGAAAATGTTCGACTGCTGCCCTGGCCAGGACATTCTCCAGATCTCTTACCAACTGAAAACTTCTGGACAACGGTGGCCGAGCAACTGGCTCGTCACAATACGCCAGTCACTACTCTTGATGAACTGTGGTATCGTGTTGAAGCTGCATGGGCGTCTGTACCTGTACACGTCATCCAAGCTCTGTTTGTCTCAAATTCCAGATATATCAAGGCCGTTATTGCGGCCAGAGTTGGTTCTTCTGGCTACTGATTTCTCAGGATCTATACACGAAAATTGCGTGAAAATATAATCACATGTCAGTTCTAGTATAATTGTCCAATGAATACTCGTTTAACATCTTCATCTCTTCTTCGTGTAGCAATTTTAATGGCCAATAGTGTATTTTAACACTTTGACTGTCAATCATGTCAATTGACGGGTTATGTAACTTTATGTACAATGCCGATCACGAAATTTACGTGATCTTCGTATTCCTGCTTTTAAACACAATGTCAAGTCTATTGACGGACCAGATCTATCTTAAATGCCTTACTTGGAAAACGTAGTCTCTAAAACAGCATATAGATCTTCTAAATTTACTTTCTAAATCGGCTGACTACTCGCATTCATTGTATGAAACGGGGCCGGTAGAAAGTGTGTACGCTCACTCATTAGGTAAATGAACGGGCATGGCTTCATGCTTTCTTACTCTGGACGAAATTTTGCAAGAATCTGAGAAAGATTTTATTGATACTGACAGTGTCGATAATGCAGATGATGATCCAGACTTTGTGCAAGAAAAATTGCAACACGTTACAGTATATCGAGTTTGATGATTATTGAACCGATTTTTTTGTACGTTTTTTTTTTCTCGATTTTCTGAAAAATGATTTTTTCCTGGTTTTTTACGTTCATAAAATGTAAGTAATGATTCAAAGATGAATGTAGAACGGCAAAATATCCGCAAATTCTGCTCCCTGACTGTACTGAGGGGACGGCAAGATAGATGAGCGGCACAGCAACCCATCGTAGTGGTTCTACAGAGGGGTGGACTTATAAAGACTGTAAAGTATAGACATTTTTAGTGGGGCCCTTGGCGTCGTATGTGAATTAGATGCTGTGTGCTCTGTTCTGGATTTCCTTTCGTTTCGTGTACAGGGACCTTCTTGCTCATTTCAAAGTGCAGACAATTCTATATGCTAGACAGAAGATGAGGAAACCAAGTGCAGCTCGGCTTACTCCTGCATGCACAATGCCTGGCTGCCATCACTTTTCAAAATTAAATTCTCTACAATCTCTGTTGAAAACTTTGTGCAGTTATCTGGAATATAAAAAAATGGGCCAATTAGTTCAAATGTCTGTAAATCTATCGGAGCAAACTGCCTGGTCATCAGTCCGTAGCTTACAAACTACTTAAACCTAGGTAAACTAACCTACAGACAAACACACACCCATGCCCCAGGGAGTACTCGAACCTCCACGGCGAGCAACCGCGCGCTCCGCAGCAAGGTGATTTGGACCGCTCGGCTACTCCACCGCGGCGCCAATTAGTTAATAAATTACAAATTTTCCCAGTTTATTTCTTTGTTTCTCCGGGAAACTACTGCAGATATACGTCTGTTAAGTGTTTCATTAGATTCAACAGAACAATAAGTACAAAATAAAAGGAAACCATGTTTACTTCCACCTCGTACAGTTTTACGATGGCTTTATATTAATGAGGTTGTTAAATTTCAGGCAAAATCTTTTATTAACCATAACTCCATAAATAAACATTTGCGAACCTATATTCATATGAACATTTTTTCTTTAGTTTTACTTGTAGACTCATTAAAATATTTGCCTATCTTTTTGAATCACGCTGTGTATGACTAGCTGAAAACTCGGCATTGGCTGGCACTTTTCTATTCCATACTCTCGCAAACCATCCCATTCCAATTCTCTCTGTGTCCATCTCTTCATCTGTTTGCCAATCTCATTCCCCTCTCTGCCTCCCCCTCCCCCCCCCCCCCCCCACATCACCACTATATTTTCGTCCTCTTTTTCCTTAAGCCTCTTCAGCTAATCTCCTCCTCCCCCTATACAAAGCCCATATGTTAACCTTAGCGTGATCACTGTAACTTTATTGAAAGGTACCCTTTGGCATGCACCGCACGCAGAATTCCGGTTTATAAAATCCCTCTCCAACAAAACATTCTAAAAAGTAACAAGACAGTGTCAAAGTCTGTAGTAAGATACCTGCTTGTTTCTATGATGAAGTCTGCAAAGTTTAATCAACATTGTATATAAGTGTTGAACTCTGTACCCTCCTCCAGGCAACATAAGAAATTTAATGTAGACACTGACCTTCCTCTTTGTTTTGAAGGTCAAGTGAGCAAAATTTCATCAAGATCCGGATCAAACTGTAGATCTGTGTGAATTGCAAACAAACAAACACTTAAAGGGACACTCTTCTTTTCGTATAAGAAGATGAGATTAAAACTCGATACTTCTATTTTCGGATTAAAGTATTGATATTACGATGCTTCAAAGGAGTAGCAATGTGCCCCTTTTTCTTCCTAGGCCGCAGCTGGCAAAGTGTTGTGTAGGCCTTTCGAGGGGATAGTAGGCATCGATTTTTGGAATTTTTCGAATCTCTAGCTGTTCTGGGTTTTCCATTTTTTTTTTCTTTATAAGCCACGCCGGTATTAAAGAAAGGGGACAAAACAAAATAAAACTATTCAAATAGGCCGAGCCTTTAGGTTTCTAATCATATTAAGGCACAGCTATTCATTTTATAAGCCGGCCGCGTTCTGCACGGCCACTACGGTCGGGGGTTCGAATCCCCCCTCGGCCATGGATATATGTGCCGTCCTTAGTATTAGCTAGTTCACAAGTAGTTTGTAAGTTTAGGAGCTGATGACCCCGTAAACTCTACAAACATTTGAACATTTTTTCACTTTATATATAAAGTTGTCTACATAAAAGAATGCAGCAATCAATTGGAATTTTTATTATTATTATTAAGGACAGCTCAAAGAAGAGACGCCACAATTTTTAATTAATTTCTAGTACTGTAGATAAGCTTGCTATGTTCGAAAAGTTCAAATGTTTGTAATCCTATGGGACCAACCACGTTGGTCATCAGTCCTTAGTCTTACAAACTACTTAAACTAAGTTAAACTAACATAAGGACAACACACACACATCCGTGCCCTAGGGAGGATTCGAACCTCCTACGCGGGAGCCCGCGCGATCCGCAACGCGGCGCTCCAGACCGCTCGGCTACTCCCGCGCGTCAGCTGGGTAGGTCACTTTTTTAAAAATTATTATTACAGTTGACACTTCAAATATAGCACGACTTTAGTTAAGCTTTTCGGACATGTCCATGATCAGATTTGTGTCTGTTTTGTGTCGACAGCCACACGAGCGCAGATTCATGGATTTTGAATATGTTGTTTCCTTTTCAAAATCCATCTGCGTAAGGGTAGCTGTCACAAAACAGATATAAATCTGATGGGCTTATCGGCAGCACTACCATTTCATTTTATCATGGTCGCCTGCCTCCGCCACGACTTCATGTCACGTTTAAAATTTGCCACAACTCTTAACTGCAAATCACCACGAGGATAATTGATGGATCTTTCAGTACGGATGCAACCGAGGGTTCCACGCCTGGCGAGAATACAGGGTGAGCTGCAAGCCACGGAGTACAATGGTTTGAGTCTATGCAGCACTGAACAAGGGAGTTGTGATGAAACTTTGGGTGTTTTCTTGGAGGACAGTTGGGGGATCGTTGTGTGCCTCTGAAGAAAGCTAGATGGTAGGATAGATATTGGTTAGGCGAAAAGCAAAAAATGAGTTTGGCATCTGGGCAGGGAAATTAGATTTCAACTCTTAATTTCCCTTGGATTCCAGAACACAATTTTTTTTTTTTTTTTTTTTTTTTTTTTTTTTTTTTTTTTTTTTTTTTTTTAGAACTACCCTGCGCTCATCAGACTTGAACCAGACCGAATACAAGCTCCTCATCCTCTCTGGCATCACGGCGGTGCAACACTGTTTCCTCCTTATCCATCGCGTCTCATTTTCTTATTTGGGTATGAAATCACAAACTTCCGCATAAGAAAGCAATTGGTCTTAAGTTCAAAATAGGTAAATCCCGGGGCTGTAAATATTATAATTTCTCCGAAACTATCAGATTTAGATGTGTGAAACGCCGCTGAATTCGTTTCTTTGAAATCTACAACACTAGCATCAGAAATTACTATAAATCCAATTAAGAAAAAAGTTGATATCGATATCAATGTAATTAACATGGGTATGACAAGAGACTATACTTGGTTTAGTGAGGACTTTCTCACAATTCATCTGGCTGAAAACAGAATAACGATATCTTAAATGGTTCTAGAAGTATTTGAGGTGAACAGTTTAGCTGACTCACCCTGTGTAGTAATAGCGGGCTATGACACTACTGCGAGGACGCCACAATAGAGAGAACAATGGCGGGATGCATCAAGCAGTCAAGAAGACTGATGACACAAACAAAAGAGCAAGAGTAATTATGACCCGTCTTCCACAACTGACTACTACTTTTGTTTTTATTATGATGAAGCGCGTTTCGTTAACTGCTTGCTGCAACTTCAGGTGTCTTCATACAACACGAGCTGTCGATATTTTTTTATTTTTTCATTTTTTGTATTTTTCTATACCTTGTCTTATAAGTAGCGGTCATCGCTACCACTTGCCTTATGTCGCTAGGACAATGTGATATTTACTGGAATCATTATTATGGTTTATTGAACTGTTTTCCTTTCTACTAATGATATTAAAATTACATCGTACTTTTCGTGGTTTCATATTTTGTCCATACATGACAGCTCATCTGAATGCCACTTTAAAATGTTCAAATGTTTATAAACTTCAGAGACCAAACTGCTATGGTCGTCGGTCCTTATACTTACAAACTACTTAAACTAACTTATAGTAAGAATGAAACACAAACATACACACATACACGTGCTCGAGGGAGGACTTGAACCTGCGTCGGGAGCGGCCGCGCAGTCAGTGGTATGCCATTTAACCACTTATTTCCAATAGCTCTCATTTGATACTTTCTAGTGTAGGGATAGGGGTGAGGGAGTTAGTCCTAGAGTATGACTATTTTCATTATAATACTCGTAAATACCGGTAGCCATGAGAAGGTTCCAGTTCCGATCTAAAGTAACTTAGTCCTAAAATATTCCACCCTTAAGACAAGTGCATGGGCGCCCTTGCTTGTAAGGGGTGACACTGAACTTCATGAAAGAAAATCGTCATAATGTAAGTTCGTCGGCTTCCACGACCGGTGTCATTTTGAATAAAACAATTCTGGGTATTAGGCCACGTCATTTTTAAACACTTATCAAATAAATTGCTGACGTTGTGACCACTGTGCAGTGGTCCTCTTCAGGGTGGTTAACTGTTGGATGCTGCTCAACGTACACCCTTATATACTGTGGATTTTTCGGTTATCTAATACCAACGTCATACATCTAAGATGGTGATTGGTTGGCAGTAGCGTATCAGCAGGCTCTTACGTTTGCTACCTTGTAAGTGATTGGTAGGCAAAATCTTATGTCTGATTTGAAGACAACAGCCCATCAGCAACTAGCATTCCTGCTGCGAACGTTCAGGCTGCACGTCAGTTCTACTGTGGCCGATGTTTATACTGCAGAACCCGGGTCAAGTGGAGCCGCTGGTTCTGCAGTATAAACAGCGGCCACAGTAGAACTGACGTCAAGGCAAGTATAGCCTACAGGCTACTAGTCGAACCAACAGATGGCACCGCTAGCGGATGGAAAGGCCACGGAGTTTCCACTGTTATCTTTATACGCTATTTGATGGAAGTCTCCCTCTTCAAAATTTCCCTAGGCTGTGCCTAAGCCATGTCTCCACAATATATACCATGATTACAAGTTTTGAAAAAGAGTTTCTACGAACTTTGCAAGGTAACAGCTGGAATAGCCGAGCGCTTAAGGCGCCATGCTGCGGAGCGCGTCGTTGTTCCCCATCGGAGGTTAGAGTCCTCCCTCGGGCATGGGTGCGTGGGTTGTCATATTTAAAATGTTCAAATGTTTGTATAACTTATGGGACTTAACTACGGGGTCATCAGTCCCTAAGCTTACAAACTACTTATGAACTAGCTAAGACTAAGGACGGCACAAATATCCATGCCCGAGGGGGGATTCGAACCCCCGACCGCAGTGGCCGTGCAGACCGTGACTGGAGCGCCTCAATCCCCTCGGCCACTGCGGCCGGCGTTGTCATATTTAAGCTAGTTTACGTGTAAGCCTAGGGACTGATAACCTCGGTAGTTACGTCCCATAGATTTACAGACATGTTTTGTACTGGCATTAGTAAAGCGGTGAGTAAAGACTGTAAGGCATGCCAGAGTGCGGTGGCTCAGCGCGTTGGCTGGGACAGCTGAATGCTCTCTCTGATAATAATTTTAAAATCTGAGCCAAGAACTGAATGACTTAAAACGAACGAAAACCACAACTGTCCAAACCACCAGAAAAGAAAGGTCGGTATAGCGCTTCCCCACGAAAGGCAAAGGTCCGGGCTTCGAGTCCCGGTCCTACACTCACTTTTAATCCGCCAGAAAATTTCATGTTCAACGCACAGTCGTTTTCACAGTGAACATATACTTCATCAATTTATATACGTTTTATAATTCGGATAAGTCTTTACAAAAAAAACGCAAAAATATATATATTTGTACCATCTGTTAAAAAAAGAGGTATGAAAGAAACTTGCTGTATTAGAATTCAACGTTGTGTAAAAATTATAAAGCAATTGTTTTGTACAAATAAATGTTCAAATGTTTGTAAATCTATGGGACTTAACAGCTTGGTTATAAGTCCCTAGCTTACAAACTACTTAACCTAAGGCAAATTAACCTAAGGACAAGACATACACCCATGCCCGAGAGGGGGAGAGGGCGGCACTCGAACCCCCGTTGCCAAACGAACATTTACATCATTATATAAATACGCTAACACAAAATTGAGGGTACAGCTTTTTAATATTACTCATACAAGAAGGCCAATGAAACGTATATAATTCGAAAGGTGGTTTGTCATAGATGTTGTGAATATAAAAATTATGTGTGCACGTAGCCGTTAAGAGCGGTAAAAAGAAAAGATTTTTTAGGATTATACTCCAAATTGTCCATACGTTTTGCTATTATATTATAACCCGTTGAACCCGTTGTAGGTGGCACAATGGTACAGGTAAAATTCTTTCAGTCAGTTAGCGCTTGCAGTTCCAATTTTAAGATCCCAGATTTGATTCCCCCTGCCTCCCATTTTTTTAATTCTTCGTAATGTTCAATTTTTATCTTTTAAATATAATTAAACAATTCTTTTTATGAACTCTGTATTAATATATTCAGATTCATCACAATAAATTACATAAATGTATTTAAAGAGCAATTGTTTTAAATAATGCCTATAAATTTTTAGTGCTCAATAAATTCCAATTACATTAAAAAACAATTCCTTTTCATGACTTTGCTATCACAACTGATCGAAAATTTGTATTAATACAGAGTGAATCCTCTCGTCATTAAATCACGATTAATACTTCTGATATGTTCGACAAATAAAATTTTTGGAAAGCCCAACAGTACACCCCTCTAATGATATCAAAGCTAAAATACTTACAATAACATCTAGCTCGTACGATCTATTTTGTAAACAAGTTTTTACTATGCTTAATATTATACTTCAGTTTTACCAGGATATATATTTATCCCAATAAATATTTCCCTGGAAACTCGAAATGACACGATTCGCTACGTCCGTCTCTACTTCTAGGTCAGTAGTTGTAACACTTGTTAATAGTACCATGAACAGAGGTATCAAATGTCAGACCTTGAAACTTCATGGTTTGCACCAACAAAGAAGATTATTTCTTACATACGTGACAACTCGTGAATCTGTGTCTGTCATGCAAATATCTACTTTCGATCGCATTGCGTATTACAAAAATTGAGAAACAGACGACGTTCTTCGGCATCTCATTTCATTTAAAATGTCTGTGGAGAAACAGACGCACGTCTGCAAACCAATGGCCGCACCGAGAAACAGGTAAACAGGGAAATGTCGTAAATGGAGCGACGCAGAATTCAAAACACGGAGGATGCGGCAGACAGTGCTGCATGTAACATCTTCCTCCTTGTCTTCTCTTCTTCCCCCGGGGCAGATCCCCATAAGGAAATAAATGTGAGTTGTATCACTTTTAAGTAAGTGCATAACGCACTGAGCTCTGTAAGTGGAATCTTGCAATTACTGTTGGTTTTGGTACGAGTACTTTTTGTCTATCCATTTAAAAATTTAATAATGTTACTAATTTTAATTTAATAGGTGGTGCCATGTTTTGTACCCACTCGTCGGTCTCCGTCTGATATTGGTTAATTATCTATTATTCATCAATTATTTCGAACGTGTTGATAATTGAATTAATGACCATCAATTAAATAATTGAACTAAAGAACACCATAATAATGCTAATCGACGATTCCTCATGAAGAGTAAGCCTAAAATTTAGCCGAAATAAACACAGAGAATCGCACCAGATCCTAGGGTATCAGTTAAATTCTGTTTTCAGTATTTAACAGCAATACTTAGACCGTAGATCGAGTCAGAGCAGTAAATTGTGTTGGCAGATCAACATGTATGTAAGAAATTGTGAACACAGGAAGTTTGGTGAATATTGCGTGCTCTTCATAAATTTCATATTAATACGCAGTGATCATAAAGAGGCACAAATTTTTGTTCCACCATACATACATATATACATAAAATTACTAGATCAACTAGCTGATGACCTGTATTGTAAATTCATCGGCACAATAACATGCAAAACGCTATCTTGTTTGAAATGAATTATAAGAGCTGTACCTGTACTACAATCTTTTTTAAACATATTTTAGACTGAAAGTCTTGGTAGAGGTACACAACCGTCATGATCAAAATTTATTTAAATTATTCTAAAATTTCTTATAGGTTGCTTAAATAATCACTTAGTTGTTGTTAGTAGATTATGTATTGTAAAAACACAACATGTTTAAGGCTTAGCCCATGATCTGATGCTTTCAGAAAGGACTTCCTAACATTTAAACTAATATTGGATGTCAACAAGTTTCGCTTCTTTAGAAACGCCTTTCTTCTCATAGACATACTGCATTTTATATCTTCTCTACTTTGGCCATCAGAAGTTAATTTGCCACCCAAATAACAAAACTCATCTACTACTTTTACTGTCTCATCACCTAATTTAATTCCTTCAGCACATCGCCAGATTTTCTGACATTACATTCCATTACCCTCGTTTTACTCCTGTTAATGTTCGTCTAATAGCTTTCTTTCAAGGAATTGTCCATTCTAATTAATAGCTCTTCCAGGTCCTTTGCTGTCTTTGACATAATTACTACATCGTCATCAAACCGCAAGGTTTTTATTCCCTCTCCTCGGATTTTAATTCCCTCTCCAAATTTCTACTTGCATTCCTTCACAGCTCAATGTACAGATTGAACAACCTCTGCGTCTCTTTCTTGCCTACGACTCTAATAACTGCTGTCTGGTTTTTGTATAGGTTGAATATAACTCTTCGCTCCCTATATTTTGCCCCTGCTACCTTCAGAATTTGAAAGAGTGTACTCCAGTCGACATTGTCAAAAGCTTTCTCCAAATCTACAAACGCTAAAAAAGTAGGTTTGCCTTTCCTTAGCCCATCTTCTAAGATAAGTCGTAATGTTAACTATTGCCCCCGTGTTCCTACATTTCTCCTGAATCCAAACTGACCTTCCCCGAGGTCGGATTCCACCAGTTTTTCCATTCGTCTTAAAATAATTCGAGTTAGTATTTTGCAACCATGACATATTAAACTGATAGTTCTGTAATTTTTCCAATTGTCTATATTTGCTTTCTTTGGAATTGAAATTACAATATTCTTCTTGAAGTCGGAGGATTTGTCCCCTGTCTCAAACATCTTGCATGCCAGGTGGAACAATTTCTTCATGACTGGCGCTCCAATCGATATCAGCAGTTCAGACGGAATATCATCTACCCTAGGGGCCTTGTTTCGACTCATATCTTTCAACGCACTGTCAAATTCTTCTCGCAGCCTTCTTTCATGATGATTAAACCAAGTGTTGGTCATCATTAAATTGTGCTCTGCACAAAATTCTACCAAGCAATCTCCTCTTTCATTCCTCTTTTTCAGTCCATATTCACCTACTACATTTCCTTCTCTTCCCTTCCCTACTACCGAGTTCCAGTCGCCCATCACAATCAAGTTTTCATCCCTTAAATTTCTGAATAATTTCTCTTATACCTTTCTTCGCTATTCTCATCATCGGTCGAGCTAGTTGGGATATAAACTTGAACTACTGTGGTCGGTGTTGGTTCTGTGTCCATCTCTGCTACGATAATGCTTTCACTATGCTGTTCATAGTAACTCACCCGCATTCCTATTTTGTTACACATTACTAGACTTACTTCTGCGTTGCCACCAACTAATTATGTATTTATAATACAGAAATCCTGTTCATCCTGCCGCCGAACTTCACTAATCCATACCATATCTAACTTTAATCTATCATTTCTCTTTTCAAATTTTCTAACTTACTTACGCGATAAAGGGTTAGAACATTCCACGCTCCTATCCGTAGAATGCCTGTTTTATTTTTCGTATTGATGACATCCTCCTGAACAGTCCCCGTTCGGAGATCCCAATGGGCTGTAACCTGTCACTACTGTTGTTCATACTATTCATGGATCACATGTTGAATACAGTAGACTGGTAGGGCGGGATTAAAGTAGGTGAAAGCGAGATAAGCAGTCTCGCATATGCGGATGACTTAGTTGTATGGTACATTCGTTTTAAAGGTTGCAAACTAATATCTCAGAGCTCGATCAAAGGTGTAAGGGTTATGATATGAAGATCAGTATCTCCAAAACATAAGTAATGTCTGTGGGAAAGAGATTTAAACAGATTGACCAACATAGTGAAAGAACTGGAATCGAGGTGTAGCAAAGCTATGTAGTGAGTGATCAGCAAGACCTACTCTCATCTGCAAGAAGGAAGTAAGTAACAAGACTAATTTAGCAGTGTATCGCTCTATCTTTCGACCAGCTGTGTTGTATGGTAGTGAAAGCTGGATGGATACAAGTTACCTTATTCATAAAGTTGAGGTAACAGACATGAAAGTAGCAAGAACGACTGCAGGTACTAATAGATGGGAGCAATGGCAGGAGGGTGTGCATAAAGAGGAAATCAAAGAAAAACTGGGAGTGATCTCAATAGAGAAAGCAAATCGAGCGAACAGGCTAAGATGGTGGGGTCATGTTACACGCATTGGGGAAGCAAGGTTACCTAAAAGACTCATGAACTTGTCAGTGAAGGGTAAGAGAAGTCGAGATAGACCAAGAAGAAAGAGATTCGGAAAAGATTGATTTTGAAGTGACATCAGATGAGGTATCAATGTTACCATTGAGTAGGGATCATGGAGGAATTTTATTAAAGGTACTGTGCTCCAAACTGAACGCTGAAAGGTATAATCAGTCTCTGATGTTGATGATGATGATAATGACGATATGTGGGGGGAGAGCAGCATTTGCGCATGCGTAAGGTTAGGAGAGGGTGCTGCTTACAGTATGACAAGACCCGAAGGTAGCTTGTCTCTTCACCGTGACAAATTCATTTTGTTACAGTCACTTGTGAAATCAGTTACAGAGTGTCCAGAAAAAAACTCCCTGATTTCAAAACTAAATATCTCGAAAACAAATATCGATAGAGAAATGCAGTAAACGGTATGTTTACTGTGAAAGCTATAAGAAGTTTATACAGCAGTTTGAAATAATAGTTAAAAAAGCTGGTAACAGATGGCGCTGTAATCGCCATACGTAATGCCTAGTATAAATAGTGATCCGAAACCCAGAGCGATCAGTTCCACTACTCAAACGTGAAAGTAGGTTAGCGTACCGAAGGTAGCGATTAAAACCATGTACTCCATGGAACAACGCGTTTTTCTGGTGCTAGAGTACCACAGGTTAGAAGAGAGTCCTACGGCAACAAGGCGAAGTTTTCAAGCACGATTTAATGTTCCAAATGGACCCGATGCGAAAACCATTCGTACGCTCTTCGCAAAATTTCAACGAACAGGCAGCGTAACTGATGATCTAGTGGGGCACGTTGGCCGCAAGCAAACCGCAGTTACGCCTGAAAATATCGCCACAGTTTCTGGAATTGTTGTTGTTGTGGTCTTCAGTCCGGAGACTGGTTTGATGCAGCTCTCCACAATACCCTATCCTGAGCAAGCCTCTTCATCTCCACATAAGAACGACAACCTACATCTGTCTGAATCTGCTTACTGTATCCATCTCTTGGTCTTCCCCTGCGATTTTTTCCCCACACACTTCCCTCCAACGCTAAATTAACAATTCCTTGATGTCTAAGAATGTGTCCTACCAATCTATCCCTTCTTTTAGTCAAGGTATGCCAGAAATTCCTTTTCTCCCCAATTCTGTTCAGTACCTCCTCATTAGTTACGCGATCCACCCACCTAATCTTCAGCATTCTTCTGTAGCACCATATTTCAAAAGCCTCAATCCTCTTCCTGTCCGCACTGTTTATCGTCCATGTCTCACTCCCATACAAGGCAACACTCCATACAAATGCCCTCAGAAAGGACTTCCTTAGGCCTAAATCAATATTCGATGTTAACAAATTTCTCTTTTTCAAAAACGCTTTTCTACCCATTGCCATTCTGCATTTTATATCCTCTGTACTGCGACCATCATTTGTTATTTTACTGCCCAAGTAACAAAACTCATCTACCTCCTTTATTGCTTCGTTTCCCAATCTAATTCCTTCAGCATCACCTGATTTTCTTACACTGCACTCCATACAGCGTAATCCAATGTCATCCGTTCAAAAATGTTCAAATGTTTGTAGATCTTAGGGAACTTAACTGCGTGGTCATCAGTCCATAAACTTACAAACTACTTATGAACTACCTTAAACTAAAGACGACACAAACATCCATGCCCGAGGGGGGATTCGAACCCCCGACGGCGGACGGCCGCGCGCACCGCAACACGGCGCTCCAGTACGCGCGGCTAATCCTCCGCGGAAATGTCATCCGTCCGTAGAATCGCATCTGAGTCTGGTTTGAAGCGTTCCAGCACGCAGAAAATACTGAGAAAGAGCCTACACATGTTTCCATTCAAAATTCAAACGCACCAGGCCATACCCGTACGAGCTGTGCAACAAAGGGTTGCCTTTGCTAATCAGATGCTCACTATGATTGATAGTGAAGGATTTGATGTTGGCTGCATCTGGTTTACAGATGAATCACACTTCCATCTGAATGGATACGGGAATAAGCAGAACTGGCGATTTTGGGGTTCCGAAAAGCCATATTGGTGTGAACTGAAACCCCTGTATTCTCCTAAAGTTACTGTGTGAGCTGCACTATGCAGCAGAGGCATTATTGGCCCTTTTTCATTCGAGAAACGGTCACTGGTGCACGTTACGTTGCAATTTTGGAACAATTTGTCGCTACACAGCAAGCGTTAGAGGATCGACTAGGTACTGAATGGTTTATGTAAGATGGAGCCCGACCACATCGGACCGAACAAGTGTTTCGCTTTCTTGAGGAATACTTCGAGAATGAAGTCATTGCTTTGGAATATTCCAAATTTACTGGTGCAGGCATGGATTGGCCTCCCTGTTTTTTTTTTTTTTTTTTTTTTTTTTTTTTTTTTTTTTTTTTTTTTTTTGTGGTGCACAGTGAAAGACATGGTCTACCCGAAGCATCCCGCCACGCTGGACGAGCTTGAATCGTCGATCTCTGTGGCATATGAATCCATATCGGTTGAGACACTACGAAATGTGATGGCGAATTTCATTCTTCGTTTGCGTGACCTCTGTAGTACCGATGGTGAACATTTTGAAAACATTGTGATGTGATTGTTTGCAAAGAGTGTTTTCATACGATTATTTCACTTATAAATGCTGATATGAGCTGTACAGCGTACAGCGCCATCTGTTAGCAGCTTTTGTAACTATTATTCCAAACTGCTGTATAAACTTCTTATAGATTTCACAGTAAACATACCGTTTACTGCATTCCTCTATCGACCTTTGTTTTCGAAATATTTAATTTTGAAATCAGGGAGCCCTTTTTTGGACACCCTGTACTTACTGTGTTTTACCGTTCATGTGCATATTTTTTTATTTTTTATTTATTTTCTGTTTATTATCAAAGAAAACTGAACGACGTTGGAAACAAACAAATTACTCAGCTTTAAACTATGAACAGAAGTGTGAAATAAAGAAATTTGGTAGGCTGACGTCTCAGCTCGAGTTGAAGCAAGCGCAAACAAGCCGAAAAAATGTTCAAATGTTTGTAGAACTTATGGGACTTAACTATGGGGTTATCAGTCCCTAAGTTTACAAACTACTCATGAACTAGCTACAACTAAGGACGGCACAAATATCCATGCCCGAGGGGGGATTCGAACCCCCGACCGTAGTGGCCGTGCAGACCGTGACTAAAGCGCCTCAGTCCCCTCGGCCACCGCGGCCGGCACAAACAAGCCGAGGTAAGACACTTTGCAGATCCTTTAACGAAAATATATCTACCAGCCGCCATTGGTCATAATGTCAGTTAGGCTCTCTGTCTGCTGTGCCTCATGGATGGTGACGCCAGCTCAAGTGAGGGCGCGTCTTTCTCTTCACCGAGTGCGCACACCAGGTTTAACAACAATTAGTTTTGCATAAATCCTGTTCACAAAACATCCGCTGGAATAAACTAAACTGAAATAGGTAAGTTTATTTGTTCATTTTCGTTACTGTAACTACACGTTGTAACCGATTCCCCCGTCGTCCCTATATAAACAAACCCCTAGAAATCTATGTGAAAAATCTCAACCCTCTCATGCGTCACGTACTCAAATGAGGACACTTAAATTTTGTGTCATCTCAGTCATATTCTACATACGAGGTGACCTTAAAAGCACAAGTACCTCGTATAAGGACTAATAATGAATGCTAAAAGTCTCCTAGACGGCAGTGTTAGTCGTTGGGCTAACAAAGAAATGGAAAGTAGAGATTACAAGAAAGAGTAGAGGCAGGCCTTCAGATGAAAGCACGTTGTTGTCTGCACATCGGAAAAAAAAGAAAGTCAACGAATAACGCTTCGATGAGGTATAACATTGGCCAGCCAAGTAAGGTGATCTCAATGCTAAGAGGTGTCATGATAGGGACTGCGGACGGAAAACACGTTACATCTGAGAAAAGTGTTAACTTGCTGTATGCCCTGAGTGCCTGAAACAATTTCATTGTACGAAAAATACAAAATAGTGTACACTCATCATATATTCTTTGATATTATTAATAGATGTTCCATGTAAAATGTAGCAGTTTTCGTACTTACTGCCCTTTTTGAGAATCCCTCCCTATCGGTTTATGAAACTATTTTTTAGATAAATTATGATGAATTCTGCGCAAGGTAAGCCTTAAGTTTCAAAATAATGTATCAGAAATTTGTTCACTGCCGGCTTGGTAATTCGTGCATGAAGGGGTTAAATGATAACAGATGAGAATACTATTTTCAGAAAACAATTACACTCAACTCCGCATACTCTGCAGTGAAGTTAACGTTTATATAACCTTTGAAGGAACTGTAAACAAAGGCACCTGCTACTCTCGCTTTTTCGCTCGGCGCTACCAGCCACCGAGCTCACCTGCCGGCACAGGAACGCTCTCCCCGCGCCATTATTCTGCAATCGCAGTGCCGCAAAAAACTCCTCCCCGCCCCCCAGCTGCGCTGCCTAGCTCACTAACTCCGTAACAGAAATACTCGCGCAAACTACTGCACTATGTAAGCACTATTAACACTTGCCTAACAAATCTTTCAGCTCTATGTTGTTGTTGTGGTCTTCAGTCCGGAGACTGGTTTGTTGTAGCTCTCCACAATACCCTATCCTGAGCAAGCCCCTTTAACTCCACATAAAAACGGCAACCTACATCTGTCTGAATCTGCTTACTGTATCCATCTCTCGGTCTTTCTCTGCGGTATTTACCCCACACACTTCCCTCCAATGCTAAATTCACGATTCCTTGATGTCTATGAATGTGTCCTACCAATCTATCCCTTCTTTTAGTCAAGATATGCCAGAAATTCCTTTCCTCCCCAATTCTATTCAGTACCTCCTCATTAGTTATGCGATCCACCCACCTCATCTTCAGCATTTTTCGGTAGCACCGCATTCCATGTTTCACTCCCATACAAGGCAACACTCCACACAAATGCCTTCAGAAAGGACTTCCTTAGGCTTAAATCAATATTCGAGGTTAACAAATTTCTCTTTTTCAAGAACGATTTTCTACCCATTGCTATTTTGCATTTTATATCCTCTATACTGCAACCATCATTTGTTATTTTACTGCCCAAGTAACAAAACTCATCCACCTCCTTTATTTTTTCGTTATATAATCTAATTCCTTCAGTATCACCTGATTTTCTTAGACTGCATTACCCTTGTTTTACTCTTGTTAATGTTCATCTGATATGCACCTTTCAGCACCATTCCGTTCAACAGCTCTTCCAGGTCCTTTGCTGTCTCTGACAGAATTACTATGTCTTCGGCAAAACTCAATGTTTTTAATTCTTCACCCTGAACTTTAATTCCTTCTCCAAATTTCTCCTTCCTTTCCTTTATAGCTTGCTCGATGTACAAATTGAATAACATTGGAGAAAGGCTACAGCCCTGTCTTACTCCCTTCCCAACCACTGCATCCCTTTCATGCCCTTCAACTCTTAACAACTGCTGTCTGGTTTTTGTACAAGTTGTAAATATCCTTACGCTCCCTATATTTTACTCCTGCTTGCTTCAGAACTTCAAAGAGTTTATTCCAATCAACATTGTCAAAAGCCTTCTCCAAATCTGCAAAAGATAGATATGTAAGTTTGCCTTTTCTTAACTTCTAGGATAAGCCGTAAAGTGAGTATTGCCTCCCGTATTACTACATTTCTCCTGAACCCAAACTGATCCTCCCCGAGGTCGGCTTCTACCAGATTTTCCATCCTTCTGTAAATAATTCGAGTTAATATTTTGCAACCACGTCTTATTAAACTGATGGTTATATAATTTTCACACCTGTCTGCGCCTGCTTTCTTTGGAATGGGGAATATAACATTTTTCTTAAAGTCTGAGGGTACTTCGCCTGTCTCATACATCTTACACACTAGATGAAACAGTTCTGTCATGGCTGGTTCTCCCAGAGACCTCAGTAGCTCTGAAGGAATGTCATCTACTCCAGAGGCCTTGTTTCGACTTAGGTCTTTCAGTGCTCTGTCAAATTCATCTCTCAGTATAGTATCTCCTATTTCATCCTCAACTACTTCTTCCTCCCTTCCTACAACATTGTCTCTAAGTTCATTTCCTTCGAAGAGCTTCTCTACATACTCTTTCCACCTTTCAGCTTTCCCTTCTTTGCTGAGAACTGGTTTTCCATCTGTGTTCTTGATATTCATAGAGCTGTTTTTCTTATCTCCAAATGTTTC
Source organism: Locusta migratoria (assembly GCA_026315105.1). Lineage (NCBI taxonomy): Eukaryota > Metazoa > Arthropoda > Insecta > Orthoptera > Acrididae > Locusta > Locusta migratoria. The sequence goes on along the minus strand of CM048750.1, from coordinate 43,192,536 downwards.
TTTTATTTTCCTGTAGGCTGTATCTATTTTTCCCCTATTTATACAGCTTTTATTTTTTCAGCTCTAATGTTAAATGAAATTTGACCTGTGTGCCCTACTGGATTTTTAATAATTTTTGTAACGCTATAAATGTGTCAAAGATTGGTCAGCGTAATAACAATATTGGGGAGCTCGAGTGTCAAAATTTATGCTTGAATACTTACACGTTCCTACCTGACCTGGAAGGTCTTTGTGAGAGATCTTGTAATGTTGCTTTCGTGTGAAAATGGGCGTTGCGTATTAAATTTAAGGTTGGGGACCGCAAATGAAGTTTTACCAGGTAGTGAAATATTTTTAAATGAAATTACTGAGCAATTTTGACAAGGAAGGGACAATTTAAACAAAATTATTGGATTCCGCCATTAAATTGTAGCGGTCGTGACTTCGGTAGCAAATAAAACACCAGAAAGCAACATTACAGAAGAAGTAGGCGGAATCTAAATTTTACCTTATTGAGAGCTGGTACTAATATTTCGGTCATATTCTGTAATGATTACAGCTGAGATGACTGGAATATTACTTCGATAAATCGATGCTGGGATTGTGCATTTCGTTTACTATTGTTCTATGACCGTGCTGAAAATTAATCATGATAGTCACCAAACACTGCAAAATTATCGGACTTCATAAACATCGCGAAGATTTTTCTGTAGGCATTAAAATGTAATAAACCATTCATAGATACGAAATAAATAAACGTCGCACAGAGAATTTTCTAGTACAATCGCGAAACAAATCGCAACAATACCCGAGCATCACTTTACGAAGTACTGGATCTGCAGAAAATAACTTTAAAATTACTGAGAATGGAGAAGGGATTGTAAGTAAGTAAGATATTTCAAATTAACTGTGGGGGTTTATTGAAATTGATAAAAAAAAAGGACTAAGCTCACACTTACATTAATTAGACAAAATCCTGGAACACGTCCTAACACATCGAGGAGGAGAAAGTAAGTGACGAACAGTTCCGCTCTCTCCCTGGAGCTTGTTGCAAAAAAGTTGAACGTGATAAATATCGAGTGGCAGAGAGAGGGCGGAAGTCAGTGACAAGCGTCGCACAAGTTACTTTGATGAAAAATTTCATTAATGTGTTACTACAATCTGGTCCAATTAATACCACAGGACAGTTCCGAGACCTGATGCAGTCTTCGCCATAGAACAAGTTCAGGATTCACAGGCAGCTGGTTTCATTTACAGCCGTATCATCTGAAAGAAAAGTAATAACTAAATCGGTCGTCAGCTCTGAAAGAGAAAAATTTACTGCTCTTAATTATTATGACTTTTGAATAATTTCCTGTTAATGAATTTAGCGCTGACTGTGAAATGTAAGGTGTAATAGGTTGATTTTACGTTAAACTCAAATTATCTAAATAACTTTAATTTTAAATCAACCACGCTAACAGCATAACGTTAAGACTTTACTGTACTTGTGACCATTTAATATCCCAGCTTTATTAGGCAAAAGTTTTGAAGATGGCAGCCCGGCACTTACAAGCCACAAGTAACGCCCTCTGGGTCAAATTTACGGAATTTAGAGAGTAATCACATTTACTAAAATGAACTTGAATTTTCTGGACAGATTGTTCTTTTGACCAAAGTAGTAAAATGATTTGGACATCTGAGAATGGATGTTACGATACTCAGGAAAATAACAGGCAGTCACGTTTAAATTTTATAACTGTATTAGATTTAAGTGAAACCTACTACGACTACCTGGTAAAAATAAAAAATTTCCCTGCTTTGCGAGTGTATGACGGTGTGGTGCAGCCGATTCATGGTGGTTGGGTGAAGCTCTTCACGTCTCAAAATGGTGGCAAATAAATTCCGATGTCGAATATTTGTACTCGCCAGTTGCGGTAAGCTTTACGTAGCTTCGTATTAATTGCCACGCTATTAAGTATTCTCGTTGTTGTAGCGTCAATATTGTAAAACGTTGATAATGCGACTTGCCTGAGCGTAAAGACTAGAAGTAAGGACCGACCGAATATTCGGTTTCGTTTACGGCCAGTTTCGGCCTAAATATTGGTTTCGACCAGATATCTGTCGAATCTTCAGCTTCGCCGAAAATAGTTTTCTTGAAGTTACTCTGAATTCCGGTCGCGTTCTGAATGCATTCAGTCAACAATAACGCTTTACCTCAGTTGACGGAGCGCCGTGTAAGTGCTAGCAGTCTCTCTTCCCGCATAAAAATTAAATGATTATACAAAATGTGTTATAATGACATCCGTGTAGGAAACACAGGTATATAAAAGTCAGACCGTTGTTAAAGGGGTCATAGTATAAAATGAAAAGCATTAAAATTAAAATAGTGTTTGTTGTAGTTTAGCACAGTATTCCGCAATCGTATCAAATAGTGACATTCTTATAATACGCTAGTATATGTTAGTATTGTACGTAATGGAACGGGTTATCATATTGGTATGTATGCTGTATAGTATTTAATTATCGTCTAAAACTTGCATAAATAACAATTATCTTCTACTCCTCACCAAAGACTTTCCGCATATATCGTCTTCATCGTCTTAGATTCTAACAACAGAAGAATTTTTTTTTTTTTTTTTTTTTCGTATTTCTCACCATTTTATTCCCACGTTTTAGCTGTTAAATCGCGAAGTTTAAAGCAAATTATGTTGTCGGTCAATTTTGTACAGGTATGGTGACTGCAGATGCTCAAGTTGCTTTAATTAATAATTAGACAGGAATCGTTCTAAAATCTGAAATTCTCTTTTAATATCATGTAAAGATAATTAAATATTTCGCAGTCTCTGTTGCAATATTCTTTATTATGTTCAATAACGCGTTTCGCTCTGTTAGCGCATCATCAGATTAGGTGGAGATGGAGTCACAGAACTATTTAAAACTGTGGTGGAAGTAGCTTAAAGCCGGCCGCAGTGACCGAGCGGTCTGCGACGCGCCAGTCACAGTCTGCACGACCGCTACGGTCGGGGGTTCGAATCCCCCTCGGGCATGGATGTTTGTGTCGTCTTTAGTATAAGGTACTTCATAAGTAGTTTGTAAGTTTAGGGACTGATGACCCAGCAGTTAAGTCCCTTAAGCTTAACAAACATTTGAACTTATGTGTGTGTGTGTGTGTGTGTGTGTGTGTGTGTGTGTGTGTGTGTGTGTGAGTTCTGTCATTGGGCCCCATCGCAGCAGAGGAGTCGATGTAGCGGCAGGTCTACATTTACAACTGGTAGTAGTGTTATGCTACTTCCGGCTCCATCTCCACCCAATCTGATGATGCGCCAACAGAGCGAAACGCGTTCTTGGAGTAATAAAGAATATTGCAACAGAGACTGTGCATTATTTAATTATTCACCACTGTTGCTGCACCAGCTGCCACTACCATCTAGGAATGGAATGTCATGTAAAGGTCATTTTAAACTGACATGCCCCACATCATTACAAAATGGCGTATTCATGAACTTAGGAACAAGTAATAAAGTTATCTAATATAATAAAAAGTAAGTTAAAATATAAGCATTCAATTTGCAATTAAAGTGTTATTAAATTAAAAACTGCAGTCATTCTGATTCAAATATCTGTAAATATTATGCAAACTACACCTTTGGATTCTGGAAATCATAGAATATCCTATATGTAAGAGTCGAAGCTTCATAGAACAGCTGCAAATAAAACTCCAAAGAAAAAACACCTATTGCGAACTCTGAACATCAAAGTACTAATGAAGGTAGGAAGACTAAAACACCTACATGACACTCTCAGTAAACGTAACGTACTTACATTAACATTTCGAGAAACAAGGTATCTGGATGTAAATGCAATTCAGTTAGGTGGATACAGAATTTGCAATGTAAAACGAGCTATTAGCAATTCCAGTAATATGGCTATGTTGCGGACAGTATTTATGGTCAAACAGCAATTTACTGAATCAATAACTAATTTAAGCTCTCGGCCAGATAGAATTTCATTTAAGTTAGGCAATAAATGCTACACCATTATAAATGCAAATGCACCTATTAATCGACACAGTAGAACACACGTAGAAACGTGTAACATTTTCTGGAAATCCTAGAATATGAAACATTTAAATAACTGAAGGAACATATAAAAATATTTGTGGGAGACTTAATCATTTAAATCGGTTAAGCGAGAAAATTTAATTCGGTAGTTGAAGGAAAGGCTGCATATGAAAGCACAAAAAGAAATAGAAAAGACTAACACTTTTGTGCATAATTTAACGTACAATTAATGTCTAACATTTTTCAGAAAATTTGCGAGAAAGGAAAAAAATATGTTTGTATCACTAGTTCCAATTAAAGGTGAATATTAACTAGACCGCGTGGTAATAACTACTCTTAAGCACAAAAAAACGTTGAATTTCAGAGTGAGGAATGACTTAAACATAGACTCGGACCATTACCTTCACAGAAATAAAGACCAAGTTTCAACTGAACAAACTTAAACCTAAACCAAAAAGATTTATCAAGAAAATCGTGGTACATTATGTGATGCATGAAGCACACAAAACATGGGAGATTTGGAAGAAATTAATGAAACATTGATACAGTCAGTTAAAGAAAGTGTGCGATTGGATTCGTGGTTTCCTGTCAGACAGGATACACTACGATGTAACTGACAGAAAGTCATCCAGTAGACCAGAAGTGACATCTGGCGTTCCACATGGAAGTGTTATAGAGCCCCTACTGCTCCTTATTTTTATAAACGATTTAGGAGACAATGTGAGTAGCTCTCTTAGGTTGTTCGCGGATGACGCTATCACTTATAGGTTACTAAAGTACCAGAAGATCAAAAGCAACTGCAAAATGAGTTAGATACCTCCACGGTGAAAAAAAATGGAAATTGACCCTTAATAATGAGAAGTATGAATTCATCCATATGACCATTAAAAGAAGCTCGTTAATCTTCATTTACACGATAAATCAGTCAAAACTACAGGCAGTAAGTTCAACTAAATTCCTAGGAGTAACAATTACCAACAACTTAAATTGGAAAGATCACATAGAAAATATTGTAGGGCAAACAAACCAAAGACTACGTTTCGTTGGAAGAACGCTTAGAAGATGCAACAGTTGTAATAAAGAAACTGCCTACACCACACTTGTGCGTCCTAGTTTGGAGCATTGCTGCGCATTGTGGGATCCACACCGAGTGAGAAAGTTCAGAGAATGACAACTGGTTTTGTACTATCGCGATATAGGGGAGAGACTGTCACAGAAATGATGCACGAATTGAGATGGAAATGATTAAAAGAAAGGCGTTATTTGTTGCGACGAAATCTATTTTCTCTTCCATGAAAATAAAATAAGAGAAATCAGTTCGAAAACGGATTCAGGCGTTCCTTTTTCCCGTGAGCTTTATAGAATGGAACAGTAGATAAACATCATAAAAGCGGTTAGATGAACCCTCTGCCACGCACTTCAATGTGGCTTGCGGAGTATTTATGTAGATGTAGATGTAGAAATGGGACAACCACGAAGAGGTGGTGGATTGAGTTATGTGACAAAGAAAATGACAGTCGGCTAAGTGGATGGAAAAAATGTAACTGTAATAAGAAACGCGAATATTAGGAGGAATTTAAAGAAAAAAATATGACAGAGTAGAAGAAATTGATTCAGTGTAAAAAGAATAGCATTAGAGACTTCTATAAGACTTTCATAGACGTTTTAACAAGATACCAACCAGCGAATATTCATTTTCAAGATTAAAAATGGAAACATGGTCTACATCTACATGGGATACTCTGCAAATCACATTTAAGTGCCTGGCAGAGGGTTCATCGAACCACCGTTATACTATTTATCTCCCATTCCATTCTCGTATAGCGTACGGGAAGAAAGAACACCTGAATCTCTCCGTTCGAGCTCTGATTTCTCGTATTTTATTCTGATGATCATTTCTACCTATGTAAGTGGGAGTCAACAATATATTTTCGCATTCGGAGGAGAATGTTGGCGATTGGAGTATCTTAAGTAGCCCACGCCGCAGCGATAAGCGTCGTTGTCGTAATGGTTCCCATCCCAGATCATGTATCATTTCCGTAACGCTGTCTCCCCTGTATCGTGACAATACGAAACGAGCTGCCCTTCTTTGGACTCTTTCGATGTCCTCCGTCAAATCCACCTGATAAGGATCCCACACTGGGCAGAAATACTCCAGAAAAACGACGGACAAGCGTAGTGTATGCAGTTTTTTTGTAGTTCTGTTACATCTTTTAAGGGTTCTGCCAATAAAACGCAGTCTCTGGTTAGCCTTTTCCACAACAAAAAATAAATAGAACTGGCAACTAGCAGCTGATTACTTTTAAATTCTATTAGTTGTGTAGATCCTATTGACAGATTACAATTTCAAAATCTACATGAAGACCCACCATCAGAACCGTTTGCAATAGAAGAAATAGACAATATTATGAAGTTGCTGAAGAATAACAAGGCAGCGGGAGAAGTTGGTATAGTAGCAGAAATGTGGAAATTCAAATGTTTGTAAAGCTTATAGGACTTAACTACTGGGTCATCAGTCCCTAAACTTACAAACTACTTGTGAACTAGCTTAAACTAAGGACGGCACAAGTATCCATGCCCGAGGGGGGATTCGAACCCCCGACCGCAGTGGCCGTGCAGACCGTGACTGGAGCGCCTCAATCCCCTCGGCCACCGCGGCCGGAAATGTGGAAATTATTGGGCAGAAAATTCACAACGTAATTAAAGACACTTGGACAAGAGAAGTTATACACAGTGATTAGTAACGAGCAGTAATCCATCCTCCCCACACACAAAAAAAAAGGAGAAGAAAAGAACAGAGGAAAGAAAAGAGATGCTACAAGACGCTGAGAGTGTCGATCACACAAGCGGGCCGGAATGAGTGAAGACCTGTCTGCGCTGATACGCCCAGTGTCACGCACGGAGGGTGTTACAGGAATGCGCGTTCCATTTGGCCCGTTCCCAGCTGCTTTTTTACGCCAAGAGACGAAAATACGTATCACGTCCAAGGCTGTCATTCAGCCTTGAAATGCGTCTGCTTTCGCACGGCTATCTGGTCTCGCCTTCGCGGGATCTGGAAATCAGTTTTCGCCTGCTGAAGGACCCAACACGCCTGTAGACGCAGGAATGTCCACTGGAACTAAAATACTCATGACTGTCAAACGAGTTACTTGCCACCACACGTATCACACATTCAACATTTAGCTAGTGAGAATATATATATATATATATATATATATATATATATATATATATATATATATATATATATATTCTAGTATCATTCAAAGAAAAAGATGAATATTAAGTGCAGTATCCGTATTTAACAATGTCACCATGCAAATGTCTTCCACATATCCAAAAGTAGATTCAAACTGTAGCCATTTCACTAGCTGAATAAGCAAACAGATTATATCGAACATTTACATAAAAGGAAACACTGGATAGCAAAAAGGCAGAGTGACTTTCACAGTTTTATTATTCCATAAAACATTTATCCAGAAAGTAAGTTCCGTTTGGCAATAAAATGAAATTGTACACAGATACAGAAGAAATTTCTATTGCACAAAATTCTACAACTCTTAAACTACTTTTCCACATAGCTGCCGAAATTTTGCAGGCATTTGTCATAGCGTGGCACCAGGTTTTGTATACCTTCTTCATAGAAATCTGCCGCCTGTGTCTTCAACCAGTTGGAAACAGTTTCTTCCAGCTCGTCGTCATTGGTGAAGTGATGACCGCCAAGGAAAGACTTGAGATGTAAGAACAGATGAAAGTCTTTTCATCAATCGCGTGAACCAGTTTTTCTGTAACCACTTCGTTCTTCATCGTGCACATCACTACGCCCGCCATTCAACTGTCGGACCCATCTTCTCCTCATCGCATTTGGTCCGTAAACATCGCAAATTTGCCGATAAATTTCACTTGGTTTCACTTTCCTAGCATTCAGAAAGCGAATCACGACCTGATTTCACAGGCGACGGGATTTTCAATCAACGCCGACATTTCAAACAAGCACAACAAAGCGTACGTAACTGACAGCGATCTCCAAATGGCGCACGTCCTTCTCCTTGATACACATCGTCTACAGCGCATGTGCGGAACTGGAAAATATTAATTAATTAATTAGGGAAATATTAATCTGCTCGGAAACAGGAAACACACATTATTCTAAAAATCCATTTAAAATCAGGGAATGATCATACGACAAATACATGAATGGATTCAGGAGACGTGGGAGACTCAAACACCGTAATTACAATTTCAATATCCCTTACAGATGAAAATCCGATAAATTTCAGTATTATAATAATAATAAGACTTATATTTACATTTATTGATAATAATATCAGATGTTTCGTGTAAGAGGGTTGATGATAGATCTTATATTAGGTAAAGATTTTCTATGTAATTATAAAACATCTCTCAGCTGTGTAGAAAGGTACCTCGAGTTTGAAGTAGAAGGAATAAGACGAAAGCTGGAGAACAAACAGAAATTGTGTGGGTGCACTTTGGTGCATGGAGGTCGGCAGTTGATGGGATAATGCTGATGAAAATGATTTATTAAATGTTTCTATAATTTGTGGTTTAAAAATATGAGGATAGTTGTCAGAATTGTTGTACTATTTTAAAGATTGTTGTCTCACAAAGTTTGATGCGCGGAGGTCGGATTAATTTCTCAGTAAAAGAGATGTGATAATTTGAGAATTGCAGTGTATTGAAAGTTATAAGAAGTATCTTAGTGACATGAGTGGTTTATATATGGACTGATATGGAAATTTAATTGGTGTTTAATATTTGGGAATTAAAATGTGTTGTAATTCGGGTATAATTTAACAGGGAAAGTTATTCAAGGGAAGTAATGGTTTGTTGCTTTGAGTTTCTTTATAACTTCATCAGACGACAGTGGGGGAGACTAGTGTTGCAAAACCCAAAATTACTATAGTGTGGGCATGTTTTCTTGTGGGAACATGGAGAGACCGATGGTAAAAGCAAGAATGATAATTTTGTACGTTGATAATATTTTATTGTATTGCTTTTGAAGGGTATGTATAGATTCCACTGGGGGAAGGTGTTCAAATTTGTAACCTTGGGGATTCGTTTGGGTTTCTATATGTTGACAACTATACCGTAGTCGAATTTCGACAGCTGTTTTCATTCCGTCCGGGGGAATCGGCTGAAGAGTCACACACATTCCGACAAGATACGACGCTGGCGGAGAGTTGGCGACAGTGCTGCCAACGGTGGAACCAGATCTTCGGAATTATGAGGTGCAAGAGCGTGTTAATTTAATTCTTCTATGGAATTAATGTGCTTTGTGCCATAGGGACATGCACTTCTCTGGGCATTTAATTAATATGCCATATAATTTATAATGTATGTTACTTTAGATTTAAATCTCATATACCACGCGCAAATGGTACGCTGGATCATACACCAATACCGTTTTATACACTTTGTTCTTCAAGAGGAGGTGTGTGATATTACAGATAAAGGGGGAAGCTGAGCAGTTTTGACTGAATGAATGAAATACAGGTCGTTAGGGAAACCGTAATCTGCTCGTAAACAGGAAACGGCGGTCTTGTATGAGCGAGGGCGGCTATCCCACATTGTAACTGAAATATGATATAGCCACACATATTATTCTAAAAATCCATATAAAATCGGTAAATGATCATACGGCAAATCTAGTTGGATGGATTCAGAAGATTTGGAAGAATCATTCGCCGTAATTACAATTTCAACATCTCTTACAAATAAAAAGACGATTAATTTCTGTACTATAATAATAATATTATTATAAGACTTATATTTACAATTATTGATACGTAGTGTTTATCATTAACAGTTTAAGAAGCAAATGGGCAGCATTGCACCACCCTACCAATCTTGAAAGACGTGCAATGTTATTTCCGTAGTCTTTCAATAAACTGTTTTTACTCTCTTGTTCTTCTTTTCGTTGAGGTAGTAATATTCTTGTGTCTGAACTTAGATTCCACCACAGAAACACAAAACATGAACCCCGCAAGGCGAATTATATTTATATATGGTTTATTATATTTATTATTATTCTTAGTAACGCTCGTTTTATGTTTTACTTAAACTACCTTAGACTAACGTATGCTAAGGACAACACAAACACCCATGCCCAAGGGGCGAATCGAACCCCCGACGGCGAACAGCGGACGTTAAGCTAGTTTTTAATATTATTCTTTGAAACGTTCGTTTTATGTTGTAGACTGCCTCTTAAATATCTCATGGCCGACTAAAAACAGTAGTTATACAGCAGATAATTTATGCATAAACAATTACATGTATTTGTGGATAAGAACTGAATATATTTGCATAAAAAGCTATGATAAATTAAAAATTATTTGTGTAACTATATTTCGACGGTGGCAGTATATTTGAACAATGAGACGCGACGGTTCAGTCTCAACCGATTTTAGTATTGTTAAATATGTATTTGCTTAATCAAAATATCCATGGGTGTACTGCCGGTCTATAGTGCCCGTTGCCCGTTGGACACTATAGACCGGTAGTACACCCGTGGATATTTTGATTATCAAATACGTCGGGAGAAACTCAAGAATCACATGTATTTATTTATTAAATGTAAACAACATTTGTAGGGAAGTGGTTAAAGCATTTAATTCTGGATTTCAAAGGTATAATATTTTGGAAGGGAAATTGTATTTTAAAGATGAGGCGTTAGGATGAGCGGAAGGATACAATTTTGGGCGCTGTGGTGAGAGGTTGTCACTGGGCGGTCTGAAGCCGCGTTACGAACTTGTGATTTGAAGAGATAAGCATGTGTGGATTTAGAAAATTTAGAGGACTGCGACTGAAGAAATTAGTCTCTGGTGAAAAGTGGTAAACTATGCACGGTAGTGGGGCTGTGGAAGTGTGATAATTCTGCAATCGTGTACTCGTGTGATGACAAACTGTGCTTTATAACAAATACTGTAATTAATCGCGGATTAAATAACTGTAATGTTCGATGGACTTCACTAATTTACGAGTGATGAATTGAAACATTTACTCACAAGTGCGTGTGGTACTTATTGTGCCTCTGATGAACAATAGTTAGAGAAATATTCAGTTATTTACCGATGTATAAAGAAGGACCACCTCCGTATTTTCATGTTCAAAAAGAGTAATAAACTGCATTTATATAAAAATTACTTAGTGAGTAAACCTCTTCTAAACATTATCTTAGGATCCATTTTGTTGGTCATTCAGACGTTTAATATAGGCCTATGTTTGTTAAACACATTTTCACGTCTTTATATGTAGACTGATAGACTGGCTAAACTACTGATTAATTATTAATCTTAATTAAACAGTTTGTTAGCTGTTTAGGGCGTTGAAGCTGACATACATAACTCACCCCTATGAACAAAGACAACAATCCATGAACATTTTACTACCCTGAGTTATGTATTGCCCAATTCCTATTGGCGAGTGCGATCGGAAGGTCGCAATTTCATAAAAAGTAATAATTTTTTTTTTTTTAAATCACGGGCTCATACAAAAAATTACACACGTTTTACAGTCATCAAAGGATACCGTAAACTTCAAAACAATACAAGTACCCAATACAAAAGTTTCTTTAATTTAAAAAAAAAACATTCCACTTTAACAAAACCCCTGAAATCTGCGTTTTCCCCCTTGCCCAGGCGCCAAGTACCACACAAATGTTGATTTCCTCTTTTCAACCACAAAATATAAATACTACCTAGTTGCCCTGTAGACTGTTACACGTGACGCCTTGAGATAGACATCTCCTTCATGGATATCGTGTACAAAAGCCAGCTCCTACAAGAGTCCCTTTTTTTATTATTTTTAAACGCCATGCCAAATTTCACCTCCCAATATTGGGACACCATATAACTGACACCGAAGAACATTTGTCGGTGTGCAACGATATTCTACTTCGACAGCATCTCTATCTTGGACCGTAGTTGTCAAACGATCACCGAGCGATTGGCTGTTAGCTCTGGCTGCATATACTCGGTCATGTTCAACACGATCGCGCAGCCACCGCCAGATCAACTGTGGTTCAAGCGTGTCGCAGCTCAGACCGCGCTAGATTCACACCACCCACGCGCGGCCCGGCTGCCCTCCGGATTCCACTCTCCGCTGAATGGCGCCACCACGGAGCCGGTGCACATCCCGAGGAGGTTAACCTCCTTGGTTCTCGCCGGAAGCAACGCAGTCGCTCAAAGATCACAATGTGCCCCACAACATAATGTTGCACGTATGTCTTGTAAGGATACAGTGTTTTAGCTTAGTAACCTCTTTGGCACGTTTTGGTCGAACAGTAGTTATCGTTGGCGTGCAGCGATAGCTGCTGGGCGACAATACTTAGGTTTGAACGTTTCTTGTTTGTTGGCCGGTGTGCGGCAGTCTCCCGCCGAGCGAGGCAGTATCACGTCGATATTGAGTATGTAACCCGCGTGTAGTGGTGGCTACATTTTGCCCATCAGTTGTATCGAATATGAGTTTCGGTTGCAGTTGCGTATTGAAATGTTTCAGTGTGGACTTGTAGACATTTATCGTAGTGGCACGCGGTTATTTAATCAGTGTAAAGAAAGAGTTATTAACATTTCTCGTTCCGTAATAAAGGAAATTAAGAAAGTTTATCGTTATGGAACAACCCAGTAATTGTCCGCATCCCATACCGTCATACCATTGGAACAATGATTAAAGATTAAGCAAATAGAATGTAACGGCACCTTCGCCCATCGAGGATTAGGTGGACGCAGCTGTGACGTTATAGTCTGAAGGAACAGACACTGCGGTGACTACAGGAGCCAGCGATACAAGAAATTGATTCCCAACGGCAAATATCATCAGCTGTACAAGGACATTTCCATGGGTTAGATCAGAGCTTTCCAAACTGGGTGTCGCGACACCCTGGGGTGTCGCGTAGTAGCATCAAAAGTTTCTCAAGACTAACAAATTTAGACTCTAAACAAAAAAAAACTGTCATAAAATAACACAAAATATCCTTCTGTTCATACTACCCTGAAGACTCGCCTACAGCTAATCATCCTTCTCTTCATTCAGTGCACCACAGATCACGTATTAAAGGACTGATAGTTTACTCGATTATCCGGACCTCAATTATAGGTATTCTCGATTAACCGGATTGTCAACCGCGAGTAAATATCTTTGTTGTCTGGTGCGAGTATGTACAACATTACCCACTGGAACTACCCACCGCATCCCACACCATCTATGTTGAACGCGTTTCATACTCTTTGAGCTACATAGCGAGCACTTATTTACTATTAGGCTTAGACAGCGAATGTTTCATCGTTAATTGAGTTAGGCCGTTGCCAATCGCCAAGCCGCTAGGCCGTGTGCCACCTGTGATTAAAAATGTCAAAGCACAATATTGTTTCTGTTCCGCTGTTTTGAATAAACGCCTAACATTAAGTGTTAATCCTAGAAAGGCGACAATACGAGAACGCATCTAGAGTTTTATGCATAGATTCAATTATCCGGATTTGCGATTCTCCGAAAGTTTTCTAAGTCCACTTAATGAAGTCTCATTGTATTTGTTTCATTTAACGTCCACTAATGCCACTAGATGTCTCTCTTGTGCTGTGGTATAATGTCGCACTCTAGCGCCCAGTGTCTTAACGAGCTTTTCGAGTGGCAATAATGGATTAATGTTTCATGTTTCGTTCGTGACCATTAGTTTACTTCGTTCATTCTGATACAGTTTACAGGAGTCAATAGAAATGGATAAATCTATTGTGAAAAAGAGGCCTTCGGCAGTTTACGAAACGTCAGATGTAGAGCACCAGTCAAGAAATGTAGCTGGAACATCGCAAGATGCAGAGCAATGATCACAAGGTGCGTCTCCAACCTGAGTTTCTTCCGTTCCATCGTGCAGTAGTACGAAAAAAAGTGAGGCTGTGTAAGGAAGACTACTTAAAATTGGGGTTTACGTGGTGTGACGATGAAGACTGTCATACGCCGGAGTGCGTGATATGTGGTAAAAAGCTTCCCAATGCATGCATGGTACCGAATAAACTGCTGCGCCACATTTCAACAAAACACAGACATTTACAAGCAAAAAGTGTTGACTATTTCAAAGATATTTTACGACAAAAGAATCGTCAAAGTTCTTTGTTTACTAAGAAGTGCAAAACCTCTGATAAAACTCAAGAGGCTTGTTGCTGAGATTATTGCTAAAAATACGTTACCTCGTGTAGTTGCAGAGAAAGCCATCATTCCAGCTTGCTGCGCTATAGTGAAAATAATGTTGGGCCATGCGTATGAATTTGAAGTGAAAAAAAAATCTCTTAGCTGATAAGATAGTTGGAAGACGTATTAAAGATATGTCTGGAAACATTGAACATTTTGTCAAAACTCGTATTGGTGAAACAAATTTAATGTTCACAGTTCAACTGGATGAATCAACTGATGTAAGGGGCCTAGTTCAGCTCGTTGCTTTTATTTGTTTCGTTGATGAAGGAAAAATAGTTGAACAGTACCTCTGTTGCAAGGAAATTCCCTTGACTACAAAAGACATCGAAATGGTTGAAGTAATAAATGGATACATGGAGAAAATGAATTTGTCGTGGAAGAATTGTGTCGGCATATGCACAGACGGTGCCCCTTCAATGACAGGTTCCATAAAAGGATTCGTCACACTGGCGAAACAACGAAACGGAAACTTGATTATTACGCACTGCTTTCTCCATAGAGAAGCGCTCGTAGCAAAAACTATTGGAAAGGATTTCAAATTAGTTTTGGACAAGACTATTGTAATGATAAACTATATTAAGAGAAGGCCTCTCAAATCAAGACTTCTCGCTCAGATATGTGACGAGTTGGGAACGCAGCATTTTAATCTCCTCCTTCATACAGAAGGCTGGCTCTCCCGAGGTAGGATACTTCATTTCCGCCCCCCCCCCCCCCCCCGCTAGAACCATCTAAATTCAACGATATGTGTTTATATTAGTGAAAGGGAGTCGCGCAAAACTGTAAGCTATAAAAGGGTGACGCCAAGAGGGAAAGTTTGGAAAGCACTGGGTTAGATCTCTAAATATGGTTACTGCACAACGTAGGAATAAGCATGAGTTTCGAAAAACGCGATCGTGTGAAACCCAGCTCGCGTTATTCATCAACGAAACTCAGAGGGTCATAGACACGGGTTCTCAGATAGAAGCTGTGTTTCTTTACTTCCGCAAGGTGTTTGATACAGTTCCTACAGTCGTTTAATGAACAATGGAAGAGCATATGGTCTATCAGACCATTTGTGTGATTGGATTGAGGAGTTCCTAGATAACAGAATG
The DNA here is from genome assembly GCA_026315105.1 of Locusta migratoria. Taxonomy (NCBI): domain Eukaryota; kingdom Metazoa; phylum Arthropoda; class Insecta; order Orthoptera; family Acrididae; genus Locusta; species Locusta migratoria. Next base: position 43,177,220 of record CM048750.1, on the reverse strand, counting down.
CAGCATGTCATTCTCAATGGACAGAAGTCTTCCGAAGTAAGAGTGATGTCTGATGCCAGGTGTGCCACAAGAGTGTGTTCACGAAATTATATATATATATATATATATATATATATATATATATATATATATATATATATAATGACCTTGCGGATAACATCGGAAGTTCACTGAGGCTTTTCGCGGATGATGCTGTAGTATATCGAGAGGTTGTAACAATGGAAAATTGTATTGAAACACAGGAGGATCTGCATCGAATTGACACATGGTGTAGGGAATGCCAATTGAATCTCAATGTAGACGAGTGTAACGTGCGAATACACAGAAAGAAAGATCCTGTATCATTTAGCTACATTACAGCAGGTCAGCAACTGGAAGCAGTTAATTCCATAATTTATCTGGGAGTAAGCATTAGGACTGATTTAAAATGGAATGACCATATAAAATCAGTCGTCGGTAAAGCAGATGCCAGACTTAGATTCATTGGAAGAATCCTAAGGAAATGCAGTCCGAAAACGAAGTAATTAGATTACAGTACACCTTGTTCGCCCACAGCTTGAATACTGCTCACCGGTGTGGGATCCGTACCAGGTGGGGTCGATAGAGGAAGTAGAGAAGATCCAACGGAGCAGCGCGCTTCGTTACAGGATCATTTGGTAATCGTGGAAGCGTTACGGGGATGATCGATAAACTCCAGCGGAATACTCTGCACAAGAGACGCTCTGTCGCTCGGTACGGGCTTTTGGCGAAGTTTCGAGAACATACCATTACCGAGGAGTCTAGCAGTATATTGCTCCCTCCTACGTATATCTCGCGAAGAGATCATGAAGATAAAATCAGAGAGATTAGAGCCCACACAGAGGCATACCGACAATCTTTCTTTCCGCGAATAATGGAATAGGAAGGAGAACCGATAGTGGTACTCAAGGAACCCTCCGCCACACACCATCGGATGGCTTGCGGAGTATGAATGTCGATGTAGAAATACGGTCACTGCACAACGTATTTAGTCCAAAGCAAGGCATGCGACATTTACAACAAACGCCTCTCACTGTCTGGAATTACGCAATGGAATGTACGAACATACGTGGGTCGTAGAGAACTTGGGCATATGCAAGTTTGGATCGGTCCGTGCACTGATAGCGTAGTAGTTAACACGATCGCTCTTGAAAAGCTGGAAATCCAGATTCGATTCCCACTCTGACACACATTTGCATTAGTCACCAATAAATGATACAGTTGATGCTGATTCATACTTGCAATTGCGTATACATTACTTGAGAGAAAGAGGTGTTCCAAAATTGCCATCCTCTAAATTAAAAGTTACGAAGCGTAACATCATAACCGAAGAATCAGAACGTAGAAAACTCTACTTGTGTAAAAATTTGAAGAGGTCGACATAATTAGCCGCCCAGTTCCTTGTGTGAAATAAGGTTAGGCTTTCGCAGACAAAATAATGTTCCTAATTTTATCTCGGGATAATCGAGAAACAAAAAATAATCGAATTCATTTCACTTCCCAAGAACATACGGTTCATTTTAATTAAAATGTCGCGGCAGGTCGAGTTTGAATAGTTAATTTTGAAATACATGTGATTTATCTTCGTAATGCTATTAAATTATTCAGTGTATGAAACGTTTTCGCGCCTGTCAGCTTCTTTGATTAATTATATAATTCTTTATAAAAAGAGTTTATTTCTCTTACCGGACATGAAAATGCGGAGGTGGTCCTACTTTATACATCGATAAATAACTGAATTTTTCTGAGAGGCACAGTAAGGCACAATACGTATCACACGCACTCGAGAGTAAATGTTCCAAATCATCACTCGTAAATTAGTGAAGTCCATCGAACACTGCAGTTAATTAATACGCGATTCATTACAGTATTTATTATAACACACAATTTGTCATCACACGAGTACACGATTGCTGAATTATCACAGTTCCACAGCCCTACTGCCGTGCATTGTTTATCACTTTTCAAGCAGAGATTAAGCTCTGCACTCACATTCCCGTAAATTTTCGAAGTCCACACATGCCTATCTCTTCAAATCACAAGTTCGTAAGGTGGCTTCAGACCGCCCAGAATCACAACCTTTCACCACCGGGTCCAAGTTACGAGTCCCCTCCCAAGCGTTCGAAAGCGTGCTCTCTCTGCTTCAAAAATTGTATCCTTCCGAGGATCCTAACGCCTCATCTTAAAATACAATTTCTCTTCCCAAATATTATACATTTCAATATCACAGAATTAAATGCTTTGACCACCTCCCTACAGATGTTGTTTACATTTAACAGACAAATATATATTTAACAATACTAAAAACGGTTGAGACAAGTTCTTTGCTCATATAGCTATTAAGCGCGGCGTCTCACCGTTCAAATATACTGCTGCCGTCGAAATATAGTTACACAGTTAATATTAAATTTATCATGGCTTTTTATACAAATATATTCAGTTCTTGTCTACAAATACTTATAATTGTTTATATATAAATTATCTGCTGCATATCTACTATTTTTAGTCGGCCATGAAATATTTAAGTGGCAGTTTATAACATAAAAAACGAGCGTTACTAAGAATAATATTAAATATAATAAAATACATATATAAAAGTAATGCACTTTGCTGGGTTCATGTTTTGTGTTTCTGTGGTGGAATCTATATTCTGACACAAGAATATTATTACCTCAACGAAAAGCAGAACAAGAGAGTAAACAAAGTTTACTGAAACAATACAGATTTAAAGTGGTACATCTTTTAACATAGGTAGCGTGGTGCAATGCTGTCCATTTGCTTCTTAATCTGTTACTGATAAACACTACGTATCAATAATTGTAAATATAAGTTTTATAATATGAAATTTGTCGTCGTTGTTGTGGCCTTCAGTCCGGAGACTGGTTTGATGTTGCTCTCCAACAGTAGAGCTGCATGTCCTCGGGGAAAATAATGGCTGTAGTTTCCCCTTGCTTTCATCCGTCCGCAGTAGCTGTGTGACAAAGCCACATTAGCTGATGTTCCAATGCCAGCTCAGTCAATCATCCAGACTGTTACCCCTATAACTGAAATTTATCGGCTTTTTATCTGTAAGGGATATTGAAATTATAATTACGGCGTTTGATTCTCCCAAGTCTCCTGAATCCAAATTCAAATGTTCAAATGTTTGTAATTCTATCGGACCAAACTGCGTGGTCATCAGTTCGTAGGTTACAAACTACTTAAACCTAGTTAAACTAACCTAAGGACAACACACACACCCATGCCCCAGGGAGGACTCGGACCTCCACAGCGAGCAACCGCGCGCTCCGCAGCGAGACGCTTTAGACAGCTCGGCTACTCCACGGCGGCCCTCCTGAATCCATTCATATTTCTTTGCCTTATGATCATTCCCTGATTTTATATGGATTTTTAAAATAATGTTTGTGGCTATATTGTATTTCAGTTGCAATCTGGAACATACGTCCTCCCTCAGCCAAGAGCTCTTCCAGTTTCCGAGCACTTTAGGGAAACCCTGACTACCTGTCCATTCACTAGGTTGAAACTGTTAGCCGGCCGGCTGGGGAACCCAACAGCCTGGCAAAACCCGCTTTTACATGGAAACAATCTGCTTCCCCCTGTATCTGTAATATTATAATACCAAACTGATCGCCATCCTCTATTTCCTTTTCCACCTGCATATTAACAAGAAAACACCGAAACACTCTTTTCACTAAGTTTTCCCCATGGATCCCAAGATACCAACCGTTTGTTACAAACATTGACAATTCAGGACTTATTGCCGTGTGACATAATATTTGAAGTAATTTGGTGCCAATATAAGTGATTTATAAATAAAAATATAATGCATCACTTATTTAGAACATATAGAAAAAGTAAAGATATACCATTATTCACTATAAGAGAAGCTGTAATTCCCAAAGCCGCGGAGGAGTGGCCAAGAGCTCTAAGACGCCTTGCTGCGGAACGCCCAGTTGCTCCCCGTCGGAGGTTCAAGTCCTCCCTCGGAGATTTTATATATGTGTATGTGTGTGTGTTTCTGTTTGTGTGTATGTGTGTGTTTGTGTGTGTCGCTGCGGCGGAGAGGCTGAGCGCATTGAGGTACTATGCTACCATGCCTGAGGTCGTTCCCCGTCGGGGGTTCGAATCCTCCCCCCCCTCAGGCATGGATGTTTGTGCTGTATTTAGTATAGTTAGTCCATAAGTAGTTTGTAAGTTTAGGGACTTATGATTCCACAGTTAAGTCCCATGAGCTTAACAAACATTTGAACATTTGTGTGTGTGCGTATATGTGTGTGTGTGTGGGGGGGGGGGGGGGTAGATGGGTGGGTGGCTGTGTTTTATTCTTAGGCTAGTTTACATAGTTTGTAAGCCTAGGGACTGATAAGACTGATAACCACAGTAATTAAGTCCCATAGATTTACAAACATTTGAACATTTTTTTTAATTTCCATGCAACCGTATTAACTTATGAACCATTGTTTACTGTACAGACGTCTCTGGACTACGAAGGTATACACAAACGCAACATTACATATCGCTATTTCAGTCATAAGTTCGAGAAGAGACTGGAAGTTATTTTCAAATGAACAAACACAATGTCACTTTTGCTTAATTCCGTGCTTCAGTATACACTACAACAAGCAGCATTTACTCGTGTCGTCACTTTCACGCCCTCGTTTTCAGATTCCTGTGCTGCGTGTTGAGTAGTATCTGGGGTTCCAGCACCAGTGCACTTCTGAATCATTATGACTGAGCAGAAGTAATATCAGCTCCACAATTCATATCGCATCGCACCATGTGCACCAGCAGTATCCTTGCAGCCTGAACGCTTCTTTAAACTCCTCTAAGAAGATTTAAAATTATTGTTTTACATTTTTATTAATTTGTGTTTTTGTGTGACACGATGACAGAGGACTCCATGTTTACTGGTTTGTGAACAAAAAAAATCTTCAGCATTTCTGAAATGTCGAGCATGTGGAACGCGTTGAAATCCTCTCATCCTGGCATCGCCGATTATAAGGCTCCTCACGACAGCCGTAAAGATGGTGACGCAGAGCCCCGTGTCTGGAAACAACGCCAGTTGTGTCTGCTCAGCTCACCAATGAGCAAACGTTTCCATTTCTTCCCGCAAACTGCAGGATTACCGTAGTATACCCATCTTATCTTCAGCATTCTTCTGTAGGACAAAATTTCAAAAACTTCTATCCTCTTTTTGTCTGAACTCCTTATTGAGCAAGTTTCAATACAGTACAAGGGTACACAGCAGACAAATGCCTTCCAAAAATACGTCCTTACACCCAAATTAATACTCGATGTCAACAAATTTCTCTTCTTAGGAATTGCTGTTCTTCCCATTCCCATCCTTCATTTTATATCTTCTCTGGCCATCAGAAATTATTTTACTGCCAAAACAACAAAAGTCATCTACTTCTTCCATTTTCTCGTCTCTTAATCTGATTTTCACAGCATCGCCTGATTTTCTTAGACTACAATCTATTACCCTTGGTTTGCTGTTGTTAGACACTTCCAGTTACTAAGATTACCTGACATAGTCCGATCTGGAAGCGATCTAATCGATTTATAGTTTTCAAAATTACAAGCCAAGATCCCACACTAACAATTTATTAAATGACGGCCAGTTTCGGTGCACTGTGTCACCATCATCTGGTCACATATATATTATAATCTGGTTATCTTTAAAAAATTGGGTGTAAAATAACAAGTGCAACATTGCACTTAGTCACTATATAAAAAATACTTAAGTTAAAAACATGACAGCTTATATAGTGACTAAGTGCAATGTTGCCATTGTTATTTTATACCCAATTTTTTAACAAGATGACCAGATTATAATATATATGTGACCAGATGATGGTGACACAGTGCACCGGAACCAGTCGTCATTTAATAAATTGTTAGTGTGGGATCTTGGCTTGTCATTTTGAAAACCATAATACTTCCAATTACGTTCAGTTACTCTTCTAGATCCTTTTCTGTCTCTGACAGAACTACGATGTAATCGGCAAATCACTAAATTTTTTATTTCTTTTCCATGGGCTTTAATGTTCTAAATTACTCCTGTTTTCTTCACAGCTTGCTCATGGTACAGATCGAACAACACTGGGGAATGCTGCAACCCTGTCTGACTCCCCTCCTGAAGCACAGCGCCCCTTTCATGCCCTTCGACTGTTCGTCGTTCCCTATGTTTTACCCCTGCTACCTTCAGAATTTGAAAGAGTGTATTCCAGTCAACATTGCGAAACGTTTCTCCAAATGCACAAAAGCTATAAACGTAGATTTTTCTTTGCTTAACCTATCTTCTAAGATAAGTCGTAAGGTGAATATTGCCTCACGCGTTCCTACATTTCTCTTAAATGCAAACTAATCTTCCCCAAAGACGCACTCTGTCAGGTTTTTTTTTTTTTTTCATTTATCTGTATATAATTCGTGTTAATATTTTGCAGCCCTGACTTATTAAACAGATAGTTCTATAATTGTCGCACATGCTTTCTTTGGAATTATTATATTCATCTTGAAGTCTGAGGCTGTTTCCCCAATCTCATAAATCTTGCACAGCAAGTGGAACATTTGTTCGTGACTGGCTCTTCTAACGATGTCAGCAGTTCAGAGGGCCGTGTTCCGATTCAAATCTTTCAGTGCTCTGTCAAATTCTTCTCACAATATCGTATTTTGTGTCTCATCTTCATCTACTTCCTCTTGCATTACCTCAACGAAAAGTAGAACAAGAGCGTAAACAAAGTTTACTGAAAGAATACGGAAATAATGTAGTACGTCTTTTAAGATAGGTCGGGTGGTGCAATGCTGCCCATTTACTTCTTAATCACTATGTATCAATAATTGTAAATATAAGTTTTATAATATGAAATTTGTTGTTGTTGTTGTGGTCTTCAGTCCGGAGACTGCAGTAGAGCTGCATGTCCTAGGGAAAATTAATGGCTGTAGTTTCCCCTTGCTTTCAGCCGTTCGCAGTAGCTGATGTTACAATACCAGCTCAGTCAATCATCCAGACTGTTGCCCCTGTAAACTGTAGCTTGTAGCTGATGTTACAATACCAGCTCAGTCAATCATCCAGACTGTTGCCCCTGTAACTGAAATTTATCGGCTTTTTATCTGTAAGGGATATTGAAATTGTAACTATGGTGTTTGATTCTCCCAAGTCTCCTGAATCCATTCATATAATTTCCCTTATAAAAACCCTGTATATATTCCTTCCACCTTTCAGCTTTCTCTTCTTTGCTTAGTACTGGTTTTCCATCTGAGCTTTTCATATTCGTGCAGCTACTTTTCGTGTCTCAAAACTTCTCTTTTACTTTCCTGTACGCGGTATCTAACTTTCCCCTAGTTATACATTCTTCTACGGACTTGCATTTCTCTTCTAGACACTCCTGCTTGCCAGTCTGCATCTCCTAATAGCCTCGTTTTCAGCCGTCTGTACTTACTTTTGTCTGGTGTACTAGCTGCATTTTTATATTTTTCCCTTTCATCTTTTTAGTATCTCCTGAGTCTGCTATGCCTTCTCCATCTACCTACATGATCGCCTGCCACCTTCACTACTGTGGATGTCATTTTTCTATTGCACGTGAGTTGCCCACGAGGCAACCGGCGGGTGCGAGAGTCGGCCGTGCGGACACGGTGCGCGCGCAGCTCCTAGTCTGTTCTTTTCGAACAAGACACAAGTTGGTGGGTAATACACGATCGACAGCTGACGTTGAAAGTAGGCAGCCATAACCTGAAGTTAATTATTTATTGATTTTAGGTTTATTTTTGTGAATCCGAACGTGTATCCGTCTTATAGCTGTATTTTGTATGTGAAAGTCATCCATGATCGATAATCTCAGTGCATGTTTGTAACTATTGCACATTATAATGTCTTTGCAGCTGAGATGTAGCATCTGCGCTACAGCAGCTTCTTTGACTGCTGAGGAGAGTCATAGAGAGTGAGCTGTTGCGCAGAGGAGTCGATTGTGGGCTAGGCTAGCAGACAGACGTATGGCAACTGTGTTGTGTACTAAGGTTGAATTGGTCAGCAATGATTGTATTGAGTTAGATTTATTTCACTATATATTTATGAATACAAACCTATTATATTCGACAGTGTATTCTGTATCAAGAGGAAGAGAATATTTGTATGGAACGGAATTGTATAAAACCACTGTATTATGTAGAAGACTCAACAAAGTTATTTTTTTTTTTTTCAATTCAATAAATAACTTAATGATTACTAATGTTTATTTCAGCTCAACCTTGTCCCTCATTTTCCTGATTGCGGCATTTTTGATTTTGTTGTATGGTACGTGTTGAGTTTTTTGAGAAAAAGATTTCCTTTAAATGTAAATGTTCACTTACTAGTACAGTAATCAGTCCTTATATGCCACTGAATCTGACTCTCAGAAATAACGTTCACAGAAGTACAGATTGTTTTACTTATATGGCCTAATTTTGTTACTTAAATCCGTTGCGCACATATGATTAGAGAAACTTCTTGATTTAAATGGAAAGACTTAATAAGAATAGGAAACTTTCACTTAACAAACTTTCATCAAGCTTGCACTTTCACTTAATAAACTTACAACAAGAAGCTTTCAGCGTCTGAGTTTGAAATCGCGCTAAATTGCATTGTAATTACTTTAGTACCACATTGTAATGTATACCAACGGCACAAACGGCTTTATAAGCTTATGATAATACCGTAATACAGTTGTGCTGTTCCCATATCCTCGTCAGTAAATTAAATTTGGTTTTTGATATTTCATTATCTTCTAGAGTGAAAAATCTCTCATTGAGCATACGATTTCAGTGAAAATCACGAAGCTCCAATTGAATTTTAAGAGTTGCACTTCGAACGCTCACTGCAACAATGCTATATCTGTTTGATATGTTAATTACAAGGATTTTGCAGATGAAATGCTATTGAAGATTAAAAAATTCATTTGCAACAGACAGGAATTTCTTATCTTTATCATAAAACATATAAAACTGAATTAGCAACTGACGAATAAGTCTAAGAATATTCACAATTTATCTATATACAGAGTGTTACAAAAAGGTACGGCCAAACTTTCAGGAAACATTCCTCACACACAAGGAACGAAAATATGTTATGTGGACATGTGTCCGGAAACACTTAATTTCCATTACTTCTCTTCAAATCACATTAATCATGGAATGGAAACACACAGCAACAGAACGTACCAGCGTGACTTCAAACCCTTTGTTACAGGAAATGTTCAAAACGTCCTCCGTTAGCGAGGATACATGCATCTACCCTCCGTCGCATAGAATCCCTGATGCGCTGATGCAGCCCTGGAGAATAGCGTATTGTATCACAGCCGTCCACAATACGAGCACGAAGAGTCTCTACATTTGGTACCGGGGTTGCGAAGACAAGAGCTTTCAAATGCCGCCATAAATGAAAGTCAAGAGGGTTGATGTCAGGAGAGCGTGAAGACCATGGAATTGGTCCGTCTCTACCAATCCATCGGTCACCGAATCTGTTGTTGAAAAGCGTACGAACACGTCCATACATCAAATGGGCATCTGCGAACTTCGCATTTGTAAACATTGCACTGAATGCAAATCCCCGTTCGTGATGAACACCAACCAGTTGATGCTATGTACTGATGTGCTTGATGCTAGTACTGTAGAGCAATGAGTCGCATGTCAACCCAAGTACTGAAGTCAACATTACCTTCCTTCAATTGGGCCAACTGGCGGTGAATCGAGGAAGTACAGTAAATATTAACGAAACAATTGAGTATTTTGACAATTGTCTGCACGAATTATTTCAATTTATATTTAAAGAGAAATACTAAAATGATCTCTAACATGGAAATTAAGCATTTTCGGACACATGTCCACATGACATATTTTCTTTCTATGTGTGTGAGGAATGTTTCCTGAAAGTTTGGCCGTACCTTTTTGTAACACCCTGTATATGAAAGAAGGTCGTGTTAGTTACACTATTTATAAATAAAGAACGACTGAACCGATTTGGCTCAAAACTGGTGGGGAGGTAGCTTAGAAGCTTAGCGACGGACACAGGAAGGTTTTTAGATACCGATTTATTTAATTTTTATGTATGACACATCTATCTATATTAATAAAAATGAATTGCCGCGTGTATGAAAACGCATCACTTGAGAATGGCTTCACAAATTTGGCTGTTCTTTTCTTTGTTCTGTTCGTAATTCTCAGGAAAAGGTTTGTATGAAAGTAAAATTTCGGAAAATCTAGCGGATAATATTAGAATTTGAGAATAACTGAAGGTACACTTCTAACTCGGATCATTCTAGATTCTCCAACAATCAGATTATTCATTCGCTACTCGCCTAGCGACCAAATATGCTGTAACGGAGCAAACAAATACACCAAGGAGGTTGGAAGAAAGGGAGAGCATTGCTTGAAACCAGGGATTAACTGGTATGTAGGGTTTAATTTTAAATCCGCTACACAGACCTAGCGAGCAATGTTGGCAATAGCCGTTGATTCCGGGAAATTGCGTTACGTCGCTGTTAGCCAATCGAGAGATAGTATACAATATCCAATCTATCCCGTCTCTTAATCAGGATATGCCAGAAACTCCTTTTCTTCCCGATTCGATTAAGCACCTCCTCATTGGTTAGGTGCTCTACCCATCTAATTTTCATCATTAGTCTGTAGCACCACATTTCAAAAGCTTCTATCATCTTTTTATCTTAACTCCTTATCGTCCACGTTTCACTCCTATACAATGCTACACTCCAGACAAGTGCTTTCAGAAAGGACTTCCTAACATTTAAATTAATATTGGTTGTTAACAAACTTCGCTTCTTTAGAAATGCTTTTCTTCCCATGGCCATTCTGAATTTAATATCTTCTTTACTTCGGCCATCAGAAGTTATCTTGCTACCCAAATAACAAAATTCACCTACTACTTTTATTGTCTCACTACCTAATCGAATTCCTTCAGCATCACCTGATTTTCTGACACTGCATTCCATTACCTTCGCTTTACTCTTGTTAATGTTCATCTTATATCTTCCTTTCAAGACACTGTCCATTCCATTCAATTGCTCTTCCAGATCTTTTGCAGTCTCTGACAGAATAACTATGTCATCAGCAAATCGCAGTGCTTTTATTTCATCTTCCTGTACTTTAATGCCCTCTTCAAATTTCTCCTTCCATTCCTTCACTGCCTGTTCAATGTACAAACTGAACAACATTGGGTAAAGGCTACAATCCTGTCTTACTCCCTCCCCAAACTCAGCGTCCCTTTCTTGCCCTTCGACCCTAATAACCGCTATCTGGTTTTTGTATAGGTTGAATATAACTCTTCTCTCCCTATATTTTACCCCTGATATCTTCAGAATTTGGAAGAGTGTATTCCAGTTGACATTGTCAAAATCTTAAAACGTAGGTTTCCCTTTCCTTAACCTATCTTCTAAGATAAGTCGTAATATGAGTATTGCCTCCCGCGTTCCTAATTTCTCCTAAATCCAAACTTATCATCCCCGAGTTCGGATTCCATAAGTTTTTCCATTCGTCTGTAAATAATTCGTGTTAGTATTTTGGAACGATGACTTAAACTGATAGTTCTGTAATTTTCACACTTGTTTTCTTTGGAATTGGAATTACGATATTCTTCTTGAAGTCGGAGGATATTTCCCGTGTCTCATACATCTTGCATACCACGTGATACAATTTTTATAACTACAGTATTCGTATTTTGGCACACAGCCTTTTTTTTTTTAGAGAATAGTTTTTGCCTGACAATAATGATTTTGGAGCCAAGATCGCATTTTTTCATTTATTATGTTAGCTGTTTCGGCGTGCTCGACGCCATTTTCAGACCTGTTGTAATTTACATAACTTCACAACATTTTTTATATACTAAAAGAGTACATCCAGGTTGACGCGTCACCAAACATAAAGTGTAGACTAAAAAAAATTGTTTGGTGGCGCGTCAACCTGCATGTAGTCTTTTAGTATATAAAAAATGTTGTTATGTAAATTACGACAGGTCTGAAGATGGCGTCGAGCATGCCGAAACCGGTAACATAATAAATGAAAAATGCGATCTTGGCTCCAAAATCATTATTATACAATTATAGATCGTCCCATCGAACAATGAGTTCCTTATATAATAATTATTTCCATTAATCAAAGAAGACTATAGATTACTTCAATACGTACCTCATGACAATATTTTTATAACATAGATCTTGTACAGTGGTGTTTATTCCTTTTCTTTCCCTAGTAATAGAACAAAAAAAACTGTCTTGTGGTACTTACCTCCTTTAGAACTTCCACTCTACAAATCATGTCTTGAAAGCATTGACTAATTTGACCTAATGTCCCGAATGCATAGATATTCTAAAAACGATTACAAACTCATGTGTTGTTGTTGTGGTCTTCAGTCCGGAGACTGGTTTGATGCAGCTCTCCACAATACCCTATCCTGAGCAAGCCTCTTCATCTCCACATAAGAACGACAACCTACATCTGTCTAAATCTGCTTACTGTACCCATCTCTTGGTCTTCCCCTACGATTTTTTCCACACACACTTCCCTCCAACGCTAAATTCACAATTCCTTGATGTCTAAGAATGTGTCCTACCAATCTATCCCTTCTTTTAGTCAAGGTATGCCAGAAATTCCTTTTCTCCCCAATTCTGTTCAGTACCTCCTCATTAGTTACGCGATGCACCCACCTAATCTTCAGCATTCTTCTGTAGCACCATATTTCAAAAGCCTCTTCCTGTCCGCACTGTTTATCGTCCATGTCTCACTCCCATACAAGGCAACACTCCATACAAATGCCTTCAGAAAGGACTTCCTTAGGTTTAAATCAATATTCGATGTTAACAAATTTCTCTTTTTCAAGAACGCTTTTCTACCCATTGCCATTCTGCATTTTATATCCTCTGTACTGCGACCATCATTTGTTATTTTACTGCCCAAGTAACAAAACTCATCTACCTTCTTTAATGCTTCGTTTCCCAATCTAATTCCTTCAGCATCACCTGATTTTCTTACACTGCACTCCATTACCCTAGTTTTGCTCTTGTTAATGTTCATCTTATATGCACCTTTCAGCACAATTGCTCTTCCAGGTCCTTTGCTGTATCTGACAGAATTACTATGTCGTCGGCAAAACGCAATGTTTTTAATTCTTCACCCTGAACTTTAAGTCCTTCTCCAAATTTCTCCTTGCTTTCCTTTATAGCTTGCTCAATGTACAAATTGAACAACAATGGAGAAAGACTACAACCCTGTCTTACTCCCTTTCCAACCACTGCATCCCTTTCAATTCTGACAACCGCTGTGTGGTTTTTGTACAAGTTGGAAATAACCTTACGCTCCCTAGATTGTACTCCCGCTTGCTTCAGAACTTGAAAGAGTTTATTCCAGTCAACATTGTCAACATTGTCAAACATTGTCAAACTCATAGCAGTTGTAAATACGCGAGCGCTAGCGTTTCTCGAGGTGGCCCGAGCCACTGGAGGTTAACTGCAACCGCCCGCGTTTAGACTGCGCTGCCGAAAACCTGGTTTCCCGAGGCGGTCGCCCGGGACGGAAGAGCAGTTGGGCGCGGACGGAGCGCTGCGCGGTGCGGCCTTTCGCTGGAGAAATGTGCGCGGAGAAAGCGGCACGCGACGCGCATGCGCGCCACCGTCCGGCTACCTGCGCTGCCGCTGCCGCTGCCTGCGGTCTACTGTGCCACCCAACGAGCTTGAATTTAATAGAGTGGCGATAGGTCCGCCATCAGTGGCGTAGCTATCATGGGGCTAGGCGGGGCAGTGCCCCGGGGCCCCCGAGCTCAAGGGGCCCCTTGGCCTACGTGAGCGACGCTCACCGTAGATTCTTGAACACTTTCATATCCGCCAATTACTTCGTGTAATCGAAGTTCAACTGTATATAATAATTTAGTTGAATTAAGGTTTTCCGACTTTGAACCCTGACCAACAAACCTCAAACCACGAAGTGAAATCCAAAAATTATTCGCACCCCAGAACATAAACATAACAACGTCGTCTGCTTGTGTGCTAAGATGTGGACCCTGCCATCGTCAGCGTATTGTCGGTTGAAGTCGGAGTTGCCATGCCTGCCAATCTTTGCGAAATAACAGTGAATGGTGCTGAATTACTACCACAGTGTTTGACAGTAGACAGTGTGACCACATTTGAATATGAAGTCTCTACAATGTATTATTACAGAACGTATTATTATGGTAACTCAACTGTTTGTGTAGTGAATTCCCCAAGGGTGTGCTCCATAATCCTAGATCCAAATGAAGTGCTGTAACCAATTGCACTCTGAAATTCGTGCAAGAAGAGAAAATATGTTTACTTTGTCACAATAGTAAATTGTGCATTCAAGACACTACCATGTACCCCACTGCCACTATAATAAGCGAAGATGTCAACTTAGTTATTTTACTTATTACTTTTTCCTGGCCAGACATTAATATATACTTCATGAAGCGTGGTAGGGGCACGGCTCAAACCAAAGTATTCCATCAAACAAAATCCGGAAACATTCTTTTCTGAAACCAACCTACACGAATATTTCCCCTATTTTCCTTCTTTGATTGGGCTATCAACGAAATTAGGCTGATCGGTACGGAGCAATGACCTAACAGCAAGGAGTTTAGCGACACCGAGATGTCGGTACTGACAACAGTCCGCATGCTGTCACCGCAGACTTGTCTGTTCCCGGTTTGCGGCAGGGGGCCATGTTTTCATGGTTAAGTAATACTTCTTCATTGTTTATTTTTTACTAGCTTATGCCTGCGACTTCATTCACCTAGTATGGAGCAACTTCGGAAACTATCCCAAGAGGTCGTTTATCTTTATGTCCTACCCAGGTCCCAATCTATCCCTCTGCAAAATTTCATTCAAATCCGCCCAGTAACTTTTGCGTGAAAGCATAACAAACAAAGCAACTTTCACAGTTACAATTATATTTGAGAGTACAATTAAATATTATCTGCTGCGTGACACATAATAATTTACTTAATAGTATTTAGGTTTGCCTTATTATGTCTTCCAGTAGGCGGTAAGGAACTGATGATGAAGTAGTTTTGCATAGTTTTAGTTTAAAGAGGGCCCCAATGTCATTTTTGCCCCAGGGCCCTTCGCGACATATCTACGCCACTGTCCGCCATGTTTGAGGCAAATTGAACTGCCGTCCGCCATGTTACTAGGGGTATAGCTGGTATGGCACACCCACGAGAGAATTTTACCTATTTACACAGTTTTACGTTTTAAATGAAGATTGACTACTGAGTATAGAAAGTTCCGTTGGCGTGTCCAGACTTTATCAAAGCTGCGAATTGATGAGCCAGATAGTGTATTTTCTTAAAATGCGGTAATGAAATATCACGAATCTGTCAGTAATACACTTCCAGTTCGAAGTATAACAGCTGAAGCTTGATCCAACAACGAAAGTGCCGCTTTGAAAATATTTGTGTTAATTATAATGCAAGTTCATAGTCTAAAAGTTCTGCAAAACTTGTACAGTGAAAAGTAATTGTAATGACGAACAATCATGATCACGGATTTGCATCTGTTGTTAATGTGTTGTAACAACTGCTTTCATAGAGTCTAAGACACATTTATATGGTGCTTATTAAACGTATTAAGTCCACATACTCGTAAAATTGCTGTTAAAGGGTTTGGTTGTGAAGTTTGGATGACGAAATTTGAATACAAAGACGAAAGTAACAACAGAATATTGCAATCAAAAATGCGCCTAGGTCAGCCTCCACAAGAGCATTCTACACTGAAATAACATATCGTTAATAACTTACGTTGTAGCCACGCTGATATACCTAAATATTTGCTACACAGAACACAAACATTTAACAAGTGAAAAATTACGGCTGTTAATATTCCTTCCGCGCTTTGCAATGATTATATTTTAGCCATGCTTGATCAAGTACTGTCAACAACAAATGGAAATATTTTTAAAGAAGGTGCAGACACTCAAAAGTGTTTATTTTATTATTCAACAGATGAGACACTCTTTCATCAACTGCAGCAGCAACAGAAGAAGAAACACACAGATGCTAGGCAGAAAACTGAGCCTTTTTTATGGAGTGTACTTCAAATGAATTGCAACATAGGTCATCTGAAGCTTCACTCTTGGAGAAGCTATGTGTCATTAGCCAGGAGTTTTGTTTGTGTATAGGCACACAGAGACCAAAAGAGGCATAACAGCTAGTGTTCTTGCTCGATATATTTGTCGTTTTAACACATCGATTTGTATATTTAAATGCTGAACACACTTTAGACGTATTGCAGAAGCAAAGATTGTAAAGAAAATGTACACTAAATACAATGTACAATAAATGAAGCACTTCACTTTCAATAACAACATATAATGGACAGACTCCTGTAAAGTGTACTGACCACTGCCAATATGGCGGCCGAGTTTCCGCAGGTTGCCGCAAAGAGCGCTGTAACTCGTGTGTCAGCCACTCTATGAAATTCTAGCTCGTTGGTGCCACCAGAGCCACTATATGCAGGTAGCGGCGAATAAGTCTGCCTGCGAAGCCCAAGTAATACACTGACCTAGCTCCCAGTACAGTCTAGGGCAGGAGTAGGCAACCATAAAGACTTGCCGTATCAAAGTGATCTACATCTTCTAAAAATACATTAATTGCTACATTATTTAATTTTTCAATACCATAGGACAGCCATATTTAACAATTAAGCTTTTACGTCATCAATATATGTTCAAAATACACGAAAAATATGTATCACTAGATGACCCGGTGAACTTCGTATCACTTACCTCTTAATATAAACCATAAATTATGGATGACTGTTTAAACCTTCCCTGAACTTCCACGAATGTGACATGAACATTATCCTGGGCATGTGTGCGTGATTTGTCCACTCTTTCCGCCCACTATCGAGCCGATACTTAGACTATTTGATGACGCCTTTATAAAGCTACTAAGATTTAAATTAATATTGTCTATATTAAGAGGTAAACGATGCGAAGTTCACAGGGTCATCTAGTCGACCAGGCAATGCTTCGCAATTGCTAATATGTATGTACCCTTTCTTTGATCGTCAAATGTGCAAAGTTTCAACGCAATCGTACGAATGATACTGATATCCCAAAGAAAAAAGCCCTTTCAGTTTTCCACAAATTTTCCTTTTTTTCTGGCCAACTATTCCAAACTTTTACTTCACTCAAACGTCCCTCTCGCTTTGAACGTCGAAAGCGCAAAATTTTATCTCAATCAGATGAATGGTATTGATAGTTCATAGAAAAATCTCTTTCCATTTTTTCTGAATTTTCCAGTTTTCCGGAAAACTTTTCCAAATTTTTATTTCATAAGAACGTTACTCTTGCTTTGAACAGCAAATATGCAAAATTTTATCGCAATCAGACGAATGATATTGATATCCCATTGAAAAAAGCTCATTCAGTTTTTCGCGAATTTTAAAATTTTCTGGGTAACTTTCCCAAAATTTTAGTTCATAAGAACGTTCATCTTTCGTTGAACGACAAATGATATCAATTTTATCGCAATCTGAGGAACGGTTCTCAACTTAAGTGTTGAGTACGTTTAGAAACACATTGAAAAAAGAACTTGGTTCGAATTTTGCGATTTTCCTTTTTAACAGTCCCTACTTTTTTTTTCTTTTCCAAGACCACAATGAACAAAAAAAAAAAAAAAAAAAAACAATTGCCCCTCTCTGTCATGCAAATAGTCAGTTATAGTGCTGAATTCAATCAAAAACACATTGAAAAACGAACTTTCAGTTGTTTTTTTTTTAATTTTCCAATTTTCCGGCAGATTTGCTAAAAAATGTATTTAATACAAACCTTGTCCTGTCAAGCTGTCTCAATTGATGCTCTTACAACCATGTAGCAATTGATTTTTATTCATAGAAAAAAATCGATTTCGGTTTTTCCTAAACTTTCCTACTTTACGTGCGACTTTTCTAAATTTTTATTTGATTCGAACCTTCCTCTTGTTTTCAACATGAAATGTAGAAAATTTTATCGCATTTGGACGAATGGTATTTACAGCTTTCTGGATAAAGCTCTTTCAGTTTTTCCCGATTTTCCTCTTGTCCGGACAACTTTTCTATATTTTTTCACCGTTTAAACCTTCCCTGGACTTACCTGAATATTTAAAGACTAAAATTAGCCAAATCGGTTCAGCCGTTCTCGAGTTTTTGCGATACTAACGAACAGCAATTCATTTTTATATATATAGATAATATTTTAAAATATGATCTTTTCATTTAACGTAAAACTGGAGAAGATGTTCTATTAACGATTCATTTATATTTGGTGTATAACTTGTAACAGTTGAACACAGTAGACCAAGTGTTCGTCCATTAACGTTATTCTGTGTTTATTTTTAATAAAACTCGTATTTGAAAAATTTGTTTTGCACAGGTGAGTAGAAGCAAACAAGGCCTTTATTCAAATTTTTACTGAGCTGTGTCTTAACAGTCGTAATATACTTTAAAGAATGCATATTTCCAACCGTCACTTGTTCATATTACTTCGGTCATGAACCATCATCAAAAAAGTAAATTAGACTGATCACGTTTCCATGTCAATCAATAAAAGACCTAATATCAAGTGACATTTTACGAATCTCTTACTGATTGAGTTGGATAAGGTGGTATACAATGTACCAACGTAATCAGTTTCTTTAATTTACTTTTCTGATAGTTCATAAACGAAACCGGTAAAATTATAAATACAATAAACAGCTGAGGGTTGCCAATATGCGGTTTTTAAAGACCTTTATAGTAACTGCAACATTAGGCACTAACGCTTCCAGGGTTTTTCTCTTGAGGAATTACAGGCCAACAGTTTCTGGCTTCTGCAACCCTTCGAGGCACAAACCATTTTAATGATATTATTTCCTTTCAAAAGTTTTCTATATTTACACCACAAACATTTTCAGTGGAAGAAGATATTTGGAAAATTTAAAAACCGGTGACTGAAGTCATCCCTCAAAGTGGCGATCTTAGTCACAAAATATCTTTTCCACATTCCATAAAAACGCAAAAGTTCGTTGTTCATTATGACGGTACCGAAGGGGTTAATATGCTGGCCACCTTGAACAGTACGAGGCACGAAACTGACCGCCTTCTGCAGACACGTACAGAGCCAATATTACACACTGCACAAAGATGAATGAAATAGTGTAGTGACGAGTGGCACACAGGTAGCAGTCGACTGAAGTAATGCAGGTAAAGCAATTTTAGAGGTGCAAGGTGTCTTACTCAAAAACATTCAAATGTTTGTAAAGCTTATGGGACTTAACAGCGAAATCATCAGTCCCTAAACTTACAAACTACTTAAGAACTAACTTATACTAAAGACAGCACAGACATCCATGCCCGAGGGGGGGTTTCTAGTCCCAGACGGGGAACGGCCTCGCGCATCGCAGCATAGCGCCTCAATACTCTCGACCGCTCCGCCGCTGCTGATTTGTTACTACCAATTCTACGTGATTGTTAATAAAGTAAAGAAACGTATGCTGAATTAAGACGCATTTTCACTGATACGAAAAACAAATTTCAGTTTTATTGAACAATTTTTCTTATGTACTCTGAGTACTCACGCGATCTACTTAATAAGCACTGGCGATCTACCGATAGACAGCGGTCGGCGTGCTGCCGATCTCTGGTCAGCGGGCAGGGGGGCTCCTCTAGCCATGAGCATTGATTTGATTTGATTTTACCAGGGAAGCCAAAAGTCTTGGTCCGACCCGCCACTGCCCGCACCGAACCTAAGTTTATTGTGCGGTATCGCTCCCTGTATATCTAGTAAAGCCAACCTCTGCCCTTGAACAGTGCAAGGAGTCCCTTTACCAGTTCTTTATTATACACAATTTCTTCGGGTCTGGTTGTCCCAAATGTTCTGTGCCTTTTACTCTCCAATGCAATCCATTCGAAGAGTAGATGTGATGCAGTTTCATCACTGTCATCACAGATCCTACATTTAGGGTCCTCTTCTGTTATTCCCATTGTATGTAGGTGTTTTTTGAAATTCCCATGGCCTGTCAGCAATCCAACCATGAGTCTAATCTCTCTCCTGTTCAGGCCCAGGATTGCAGAGCTTCTTTTAAAACATGCCTTTGGCATCATTACCTTGCCATGTTTTTGTTGATGGACTTTGGTCCAATATTCTACGTGCTGTCTTCTGAGCCAGTCACGTAGCGCCAATTTGATCATTGCCTTGGTGATTGTCAGGACAGGTTCCGGTCCAATAAATGGAGTCTCTGCCCCCATACTGGCTAATCTGTAGGCATGTTCCTTGCCACTGATCCCCGAGTGGCCAGGGACCCACAATAGGTTTACTCTATTGCTTTCCCCTAGCTCCACCAGAACCCGGTGACATTCTGCAACAATTTTAGACCTTGTTGCAGGAGCTGCCAGTGATCTCAGGGCTGCCTTAGCCATGAGCATTACTCTGAAAAGCCACAGAGGTCTGGTACCCCTGGACGCAGTTGATACCTAATCGTTTGTAGAGTGGCAGCCAAATCGCCTCCGTTAGTGGGTGCTACGGAGACGCAAGCTCCGTAACATTCCAGATATGCTCAGTGGGATTCAAAGCGGAGCTCCGGGCTGGACGTCCCCAGTGTGTTCATTTCCGGTCAATGTGGGAGCAATGTGGCGGTAAGTTATCATCCTGAAACTTTGCAGAACCGCCTAAAGGGGTGGAGGTACTATCCGGGAAGCGCAAAACGCAACGGACCACTCGAAGTCCCTTCGAGAACAACTAGGAGATCATACTAGGAGAATGCATGACTCCTCACCATAGCACAGACTCCCCCGTCTTGAACGGTATTTTTTCTGCAGTCGGGATCCATTCTTTCATTGTCTGTGCCACATCGGCGTGGGCCAGTTGAAATCGTGATTCGCCAGACCACATCATGATCTGACATTTTTCCAAAGTCTGCTCCTGTTGATTGGCGACAAATGCGAGTCGTTGTGCCCGATGACGTATTAACAGTAGCATCTACCTGCACCGCCATCTGTCAAACGTCAATAAGCCTATTTCTTCCTGAGAATTGTACTGTGGGAGACAGGTGTAGCATGTCCTGTGCTGAATTGAACCATTATGTGTTATACTGTTGGCCTTTATCACTACTGATGATCCGTCTCAATAAGGGGATGCAAGAAGCAACTCTACAACAGTCCACGGTGTATTCAGTTCGGAATATACAATGTCGTTTCAACCCCGATTCTGGCTACGCCACCACGTTGATCGTAATGAGTAATGTAGAAGTAGATATCATCGGAGTAGTGCAGCAACTAAAATCACTCAACAAGAACAAGTCTTCTGGTCCGGATTGTATACCCATTAGATTTATATTTGATTATGCTGAAGCGATAGCTGCTTACTTAACAGTCATATACAACCGCTCTCTCATAGAAGGATCTGTACCAAAAGATTGGAAAGTTGCACAGGTCACACCTATATTCAAGAAAGGCAGTAGGAGTAACCCACTAAACTACAGGCCTATTTCATTGACGTCAATTTGCAGCAGGGTTTTGGAACATATCCTGTATTCAAATATTATGAATTATCTCGAACAGAACGATCTATTGACCCAAGGTCAACACGGATTTAGAAAATATCGTTCATGCGAAACACAACTAGCTCTTTATTCACACGAAGTGATGGGTGCTATCGACAAAGGTTCGCAAATCGATTCCGTATTTCTTGATTTCCAGAAAGCTTTTGACACCGTACCTCATAAACGGCTTTTAATCAAATTGCGTGGTTATGGTATATCGCCTCAAACTTGTGATTGGATAGGGGACTTCTTGTCAGAGATGACACAGTTCGTAGTAATCGATGGTAAGGCATCGACTAAAACACAGGTGATATCGGGCGTTCCGCAGGGTGTTATTGGTCCTCTGCTGTTCCTTATTTACATAAACGATTTAGAGGAAAATCTAAGTAGCTAGGTTTTTGCAGATAACGCCGTCATTTACCGTCTAGTAAAATCATCTGAACATCAAAACCAATTGCACAACGATCTGAATAAAATATCAGTATGGTGTAAAATTGGCAATTGATCTAAATAATGAGAAGTGTGAAGTCGTCCACATGAGTACGAAAAGAAATCCGTTACAGTTTGTTTACAAGAAAACTCAATCAAAAGTGAAGGCCGTAAACTCCACAAAATACCTAGGAATTACTATTACTTCCGACTTAAATTGGAAAGAACACGTTGATAATGTCTTGGGAAAGGCGAACCAGAGACTGCGTTTTATTGGCAGAACTCTTAAAACATGCAACAGAACTACAAAAGAAACTGCATACACTACGCTTGTCCGTCCATTTTTGCAGTATTGCTGCCCAGTGTGGGATCGTTATCAGGTGGGTTTGTCGGAGGACATCGAAAGAGTGCAAAGAAGGGCAGCTCGTTTCGTATTGTCTCGATACAGGGGAGACAGCGTTACGGAAATGATACAGGAACTGGGATGGGAATCATTACAACAACGGCGCTTATCGCTGCGGCGTGGCTACTTACGAAACTCAAATCACCAACATTCTTTTCCGAATGCGGAAATATATTGTTGACTCCCACTTACATAGATAGAAATGATCATCAGAATAAAATACGAGAAATCAGCGCTCGAACGGAGAGAACAACTTGTTGGTTCCCACTAAGAGAAGTCCACGAAACCAGTTTTGATATCCCTAATTAATGGATATCATGTTTCGATGTAGGGACCTGAAGGTGGCATGGTGGAATGCCGAAACTGGTTGTGATGCAATAAATATTTTATTATACATATGGCTGTTGGTATCTCACTTCTTTCATACACACAACAGTGTCTTTTTTGTGACAACAAACCTCGTCTGACGAAATCGTGCACACAGACATGAGACAGTCTGTCGCTTACTGCTCTCTGTCAGCAGAGATATTGAACAATCTCGGCCAGAGGATGTTTCATGTGATATATCAGAGGAACCCTAATGTCCCCGCAGGAACCCAAGTCAGATATGATTTTCCACTTTGTTTTATGACGCTGGAAATGGACATAGAATTTTAAGCCAGTCGGACAGGAAAGGATTAAAGCGTGCCGACGGCACAGTGCAACAAGATAATCCGCTAATACACGTGCAACTTAATGCTCAAGACTGTCGCCCATCTGACTGATTTTCTGCCTCGCACTCCTTCTTTTAACGATCTCTCGCATATTAAAAACGTCTGGTCGATAATTGCAGAGCAGCTGGGTCGAGATACACGACAGACTGATACAGCAGATCATATTCAGCAATACGTGGTACCATCATGCACTACTATAGCTCAACGACACGTCCAGTGCCTCTTCGATTCAATGTCGAGTTTGTACCAGCGTTTATATCCAGCGATGGCTCGTCGTATGGGGTTGTATATTGTATCATTGTGTGCCTCGGTTTGTATCACTAATGTATGTCCAGATTGTCATGAAATCGATACATTAACTCATCGATTCATTTGTCAAGGCTATAAGGACATATAGAATGCGGTGAAGAATCAAATTGCATTCCTGAAGCGAAGTGACGGACGAGAAATTACCCTAGCTAATATCTTTTATCCAGACGAAGTATACTTCCCCGAACAGAAAAACAACGCAATTCTATGGCTACTAGGAAATTACATTGATTACGTCCTAACAAAGAAAGGAAATGCCTGTATACCGGAATACGAACAATTTCTAAAAGGGGAATTCTATAAACTGTACAGTTGGAAAGACCACACAAAGAAATTTGGAAACATGTTGAAAATTTTGGTCCTTGAGCATAACATGACAGGACATGAAAGCCTAACTTCAGTCGGCTAACCTGATTGTGGTTTGCATGCCAAAGTAGGAGAGTGCTGTTGAGGGTGATGTACGGTGGGGACTTCGAGGGCCCCGTGTCCGCTACGGTAGCCGTGAAGGCCTCAGCAGAACCCTGAAACAGCGTTGCGATCTATAAATTAGGTGTACATCGAAACGGTAATTACGTGTTCCATAAAAATATCCATGCGCTTGAGAAGAAGAAAAAAAGTAATAATTATATTAAGATTGATTAAGAAAACTAGAAATATACGAATAATGTTTGGAATTATTTGATTCTATATATGAGGAAAATCTTTTTCTTTTGTTTTCCTAAAAGAGAGAGAGTTTTATTTTATTTTATTTTGCTTGTTTCTTTTTTACGATAGTAGCATTGCAACACTAATATACCATATATGAGGCATTTACGTTTATAACTCTTCCGTTATTTAGTTAATTATGTTTCTGCAAGGAAGTGCATCATGTATACATATATAAAAGTGTAGTTTAACAGCGTCAGACGCTCTCGAAGTTCAGAGAAGATAACATAGAAGAACAACGTATTCTAAATGATAAAAATCGATAAGGATTGTGGTAACTGCGAAAGCAGCATGAAAATCGGGAAGACAAACTTTGTGGCTAGTTAGTTGCATGGTAAACGCACTAAAAAAGAAAGAAAAGCGAAAAAGAAAATAAGAAAAAAATGAGTTTTCTTATATTTTGAAGAAGAATATTTTACTTTACGAAATTCTCGCAAAAGCATACCAAATGAGAACTGTAAATAGAAGGTAAAAAAGTCCGTAAGCGGCAGCCGCGATGCGGCCGCTGGCGCGTCGCCGTAGCCGGTGCCCACTACTCCCGAAAGTAAACAGTTCAGTAAATCCAAAGGGCGCGGGTTCGATACCTGCCAGGTCCTAGAATTTTTATCTGTCACTTTCCACTTCTTTCACCTCTGGCAGTATTGCTCATGTGAAAAATAGCGAGTAGCTCCGTGGTTCGGAACCCACGTTAAACTGTAGGTCCCCCTATAACTGGCTGGATCAGTCAGTTCCAAGGTCGGAGGAAGGCAACGGCTTACCACCTCCAAACAGGACGATGCCTGGTAAAGCATTGTGGTGTTCAAACCAATCTTCGGATTGTTGACTGCTTTACCTTTTTTCTATCATGTGACCTTTGTACAACGGTTACCTCCCAAGTAAAATTGGCTGTAATACCTCCGGTCATTTTCGGTGGTCAGCAGTGTATGCTGCAGCTGTTAAGAAGCGCACGTTTCAGTCACAAGAGAGTCACCAGCCACTCCCAGTGTCCAGAACACGATCTAGATACACATTTCTCGACAGAGGTCACCTTCCATCGCTTATGAAACCATCCATCGCACGTGACGTCCAACATGTGGCAGCAGACGCTGCAACATCTTGTGCTCGCCAAGACAAAAGGAAGAGATGGTGCAGATATTTCCCTACCTTTACTCCGAGGTGAAAAAGTTGCAGTACGACACAATCCAGTTGTTATGTAAATTTTCTGGTAAAAACAGTTTATGTAAGTTTTATGAGAACACATTACTTACTGGATCAGAGAGAATAATCTCGAAGAAATGTAATGCAGCCGTTTCGCACCAAAGTCATATCTATCAAAGGATCTTGTGATAAAATTTCTCGTTGACTCAACTTCTATCTTGATCTTCGACAATTATTTTCAAAATTTTGATCTGATTGCTGCGTAACGTCGGACACGATCTTTTCGAATGAATTCTACCACGCAGAATACTTTTAGACGTCTAACCATAGTCCTAATTTCAAATAAACATATTTTTCCAAGACGGAGAATAATACTAGATAATTTAATAACTTAATAAATGGCATTGCCTGTTAGCTTCTGTCTGAGGTTTGTTGACGTTTGTTTTGTGATTATTCTGTCTTTGCACTAGCAATGCAACAGAATCTTTGTCAACAACAGAAACTTAATAATTTTATTTTCTGGGAATGAATCCGCCTGATATGCAAAACACTATTTTATTTTACACCCAAACTAGTTTCAGCACCTCTGTGCCATCATCAGTGGGTTTTCAATTTATTTATTGTTGTGACAACAAAATACGTCGATTTTACTACTGTATTATGTGCGAATTTAGGCCTAAAAAGTCGTGAGTCTTATTTTGTTTTTTACCTTGTTTTTACATTCTGTGGTCATGTGGGGCCCTTTCTAAATATACACATAGTACAGTAGTAAAATCAATTTATTTTGTTTTCACAGCAATAAATAAATGAAAAACCCACTGATGATGGCACCGAGGTGCCAAAACTATTTAGGGTGTAAAATAAAATAGTGTTTTGCATATCAGGCGGACCTCAAACCCAGAAATTTTTTACTGCAAACACGATAAGAATAAGAGCTGCATATCGAAAAAATTATGAATTGATTATTTCAATCACACTCGGTTTTCTGTTACCAACCTTGATTCTTTTCCTGAACACTAAGACAAAGATACCTATATATCAAGCTCTATACTGACTGATTTTACTTAGTTTGCTCATAACTAGGAACCGGCGGACTTACTTCAGTTGAAAGAAACTGATACTTCCCCAAGATCGCAAGAGAACCTCGGCCTCTATGTTACCGTCATCTGGCCTGGTTGTGTATTACATATGTAGTGTCACTGAAGTGCCCGAAATCTCACTTCAGAAATGTAAAATGCTAGTTTACATATAAAGCGAATTAAAATACACGGCGTAAAATTCATCAGTGTTCAAATTCTTATGAATTGTTGTCACACATCCTCATAATTTATAATTATTGGCTCATAACTCTTACCTCGTAATGATAAGCGTCGACAATTCACATGAATTTTAGAATGGTGAGTTTTTATTGTATATATTTTTATTCAGTTTGTATCTGAACTATTATTTGTATATATGTGACATGTGTGAGATGTCGAGCAGTTCAAAGACAGTACAAATGTAAAGGCCCATCTGACCAGAAGATGGTACAACTGCGTGCCGAAACTGGTCGTCGTTATAAATAAAGGTACTACATCGATCTGTAGGAAGTTTCTTTCATTTGTTTGATTTTAGACATTTAATCACACTGTCTGCTGTGTTGCAACAGAGGTGGATCAGCTAGTCATTCCTTGCTGTTCAGGATAATCCCGTATATGATTGGTTGTTTTAATAATTAAAGGTATCGAACTTCAAGGTTCCTTATAGACCACAACAAAACTGACCAATAATAATATCAAAAAGTTTTGAAAGGCTGAATGTCTTTTTAGTATAGCCTCAAGAAGCCGGACTTAATTAAACATGGCACTTTACGCTGCGAAACCTATATACCTGAAGGAAGTTTCCATCGTTACTGGTACAACAGCAAAAAACAAACAGACCACATTAAAATCTCTCAGTATCACTTGCAATGTTATAAATTACTGTAATATAACATCAAAGCGTCACTATCTCTCTCCTCATAACGGAACAGAATTCATCAGTAACATCCTAGTGTTTTATTTTGTAATTAAATGGAACTTCACAAAATGTTTACAGTGAAAATTGGTCCATCGTTAGGTATTAACACTTTTATTAACATATAAACAGTTCAGAGCATCTAAATAACAATTATTAAGACAAAGTTCTTTTAAGAGAAGCAAGAGACGCAAATTTCTTTTCTATGGTCACTGCATGCAGTCTTCCACATTTTACCAAGCTGTTTTCAATTTCCTGTCTTCTCCTCCAGAGCAAAAACGTCATCTTGCTTGCTTCTGCATCTTTGGTATCTTTTCTTCAACTTGGGGGTCCTCGGTTCTCTTGACTCCCAGATGTGATGTTTTATTATCTGACAGCTCCCGTGCCAAATATTTCTGTACGCCCCGATACATGTGTGGTGAAGCAAGTTGCAACCCAAGATTCTTTAGAAAATCTTTCTTTTCATCCGTTGATGTGATTTTACTAATAAAAAACTAAAAACTGTATTTGCTGCCTGGTCCAAAACTCCATAAAACATGAGAAGTGGCCAGTGTCGAGACCCCTTTAAACAGAGTATGCATGTACCAGTTTGTCAAATACATCCACTTCCCCTTTGGCGGTATTATAAAAGTGTATCAGCTCTGGTTGCGTTGTTGCCTAATCGACATCAGGAGCAATATGCATAGTAGACGTATTACACACGCACACACACACACACACACACACACCACACACACACACACACACACACACACACACACACACATATATATATATATATATATATATATATATATATATATTCCAACGATAGTACTTTCTTCCTTCTGTTTGGAAAGAAGCTTGATGGAATTTCTGCCTTATTTTTCCTTATAGTTCCAACAAATTGTCTTTCATGAATTTCTCTGTCAAAGAATCAGACATGAACCAGTCGCCACGAGTGATGTTTCTACCTGTCCCATGAATATGTACAGAAAGAGTTTTCACATATGTTCACGCATTTTCTTGAGTATTTCTGTCCTCCTTCTCTACATATGGTATGGCATCTATCATATAACACGTTCTAGCGTCATACATTTGGATTATTTTTATGCCATGTTTATCAGGTTTTGAGCTACAGTAAACACGGAAAGGATATTTACCACGAAATCCCAAAAGCTGCTCGTAAATTGTTACACACATATGAGGAGAATAACTTGAGCGACAATTGGTTACAAAAGGTGTCCAGAGCTCACGAATAGGTGAAAACTTACCTATTCTGTTTCTCTTCTTCTTGTCATCAAATCTCAGACAGTTAAGTAGAATAAGAGCCTCATTTACAGCATAATTTATTTGTACACTGATGACCCCGACCACATATCTTCTTCGTTGAGATAACAATCCGTCCTACTGCCTGACACATAAAGTAATCCTATTAGTGCGCGTATTTCTTCTCTGTCCCTGTTATCGGGGTACGTCGGTCACTATATGTGCATCTCCTTCTTTGGATTTCCTCATTTGTATGAGTTACAATCATCTTAGCTATGCTTGTATTTAATAATATTTGAAAGCATCTATTTCAAAATTGATACTTTCAGTAAAGTTAGCAGCTTTAGAAATTTTCACAATGTTTCGCTTTGCGTTTTACTTTCCTCAGGTCGTGCTATAGATCTTATAAACGGCCCCTCCATTTCGTCCTCGTACTCAGTCTCACCATCTTCTGAACTTGCAGCTTCAGTCTCAGATTTATGTTCAGACTTTATTTCTAAATCATAAACATTTCTTGAAGATAAGTCATGTTCACTGCAACTATAGCTGTCTTCCAAATGTTCTTCCAAAACACTTCTTACAAAGGCCTCAGACCTCGGGTCATTCACGTTTACGGATTCCATTCCCACAAAGCTTGTCAAAGCTACCAAAGAAATTTTACCCACGTAAACGGTAACAGGGGTGATTTTCAAAGGTATCTGTTTTAAGTGGACTGAATAAAAATTGAATATTTACTTTGAATAAAAATTTAACTAAAATGGGTGTCTTTTACATTGTAACCTGACAACGCTTTTGAAACGTAAGACATCTGCATTTAACTAGAAGAGAAACAGGCAAAGCTTTTATCCGCAGAATTAGCAAAACGTGGAGTACTGTTGCCCATTGTGGGATCCTCACCAGGTGGGACTGACGGAAGACATTGAGAAGGTTCGGAGAAGGGCAGCTCGTTTTGTTTTATCACGTTACGGGGGGGAAAGCGTCACGGAAATGTTTCACGAACTGGGGTGGAAATCATTAAAAGAAAGACGTTATTCATTGCGGCGTGATCTGTTTGCGAAGTTTCAATCACCGACTTTTACTTCTGAATGTGAAAATATTTCGCTAGCACCCACCTACTTAGGGAGACATGACCATCCCAATAAAATAAGAGAAATCAGATCGAAAACGGAACGATTCCCCGCGCGCTATTAGAGAATGGAATGGTAGAGAAAAGTTATGAAAGTGGTTAATGAACCCTCTGTCAGGCACTTAAATGTGATTTGCAGAGTATCTATGTAGATGTAGATGTAGCAGTGATTTCTCTGGTGTTTCTGTCGAATTTATGGCAGTGTTCTCGCACTTATCTCCAAGTTGGATAACGCTTTCAGTTCTCTCGCAAAAATTACAGCAACACAGGAACAATTGCAGCAAAGACAGCGGTGGCTGGCAAAATCGTAAATAAATAGATAATTTCTGTACGGAAAGTGCAGTGTAGCTCAAATTGAAGCATGCTGACTTAAAAATCGAATTAAAATTTTTGTTATGTGCAGAGGAAAGTGGAAACTAACTACGTGAACTTTATGATAACTGACACATCTTTAGTCTTAACAAAGGGTCCTATATTTACTTTTAAGAAAATTTTTACACTTACAAAAGAAATCAAATAATGACAGTGAGAGTTTAACAATCCACAATGAACATTTACAATACAAAAGTTGGGTTTAACTTAACTCTGACAGTGATAAAATTTCTTATGCTCTCTTTTGCTGTTCTTCCTTGCCCAAAAGCTTAATAACAAAGTTCGCTTAGAGAATACCTGCCACAGACTGACTCCACATACCGACAGCTTCAGACATCTCATCCTAACAGGTCCTATTCGCTACAATCTCTGCGCCCAGCGATAATAGTATCTCGGAAGATATAAAGATATGCTAAGAAATTTACATGGCATACATAGGTCCGACAGTGAAGTAAAACTATTGTAGCCCACTGTAGAGCAGAAACAAGCTATCGCTAGGATGACACAACACACCTGCTACGATCAGAGAACAATCTATGAGACTCCTTATAGACGCCTTAGGCAAGAAAATACCGCGGATCAATTCTAGCCTTAGAGAAGACTGTTTTCTCCCCCCCCCCTTCCCCCCGTATTCACGTGTAAACTTATTTAACAAGAGCCCAAAATAATAAACTTTCAGGACTAATGCTGAAGTTCACTGTCGATGGAAGGTAAGTCAGTGTTCAATACTATCCAGTCCTCAAACTAATGAAACTTGCTCTGCGATAATTGTTCAGGCAGAAAGGTGAACGTTTGAAGTATCTCATTTCGACGTCAAACTTTTTTTCCTTCTTTCCAAGTGAGGCTTCAGAATCGCTGATGTAATATTATACGCGTAATATTCGTATCACAATTTACCTTCCAATCATTTATTATGTTCGGCAGATCACAACGAACACTTCAGTTACTAAATCGATTATCTGCACACGCATTTTCGGCAGTATGGTGCAAAAGCTTTACAGGATATCTTGTTTCATAGTTTCTATAATAACAGTAATTACGAAGATGTACTACCAAATGCTGTGAATTGTTTGATTTCAGACCCTTCGTAGTCCACGAAATCTGAGCGGATTATGGGATCAGCTTCTTCATGCATCTTAAAATTTTACCTTTTCTTCTACAGGTCGACATACAGATCTTTGACGATCTCTCATAACTGCACCATCTTTTCCATTCTGTGCAGCTATCTAACTGGAACTAACACAACAAAACGTTGTGCGAAACCACATTCCCATTGAAGAACTGAAGGTGCAATAGAAGAGTACGAGCAAGGATGCACTGTCTTATGTTACCAGTGAAATTTGTTGGGCAAGAATTGAAGTGTGTTTTCATCTGCGAGACATACGCGTTTAGCATACATTTCTGAGCTATCGTTAGACGTCATTCGGCGTGATTAAAAGAGTGGATTTTATATAGGTCGACGAGTCCATCAGTACGCAGAGACAAAAGAACGTCATTATGAACATTTGTTGTGAGTTTCTGACTTGAAAACGTCGCAAAGCATTTTTTCATTAATAATTGATAAACGTATAATTTCATGAACTCAAACAATGTGTAGACTTGGATGAAAGTGTACAATAATAGAAGGGAAAACATGGTTTCTCTAACAAGCCGTCTACGAACTTAAGTTCCTAATGTATGGTTACAAACCGCCAGTTATTTCAAATACACTTTAAATGTAAGCTTTTATATTAAGTCTCCGTCAAACTGGGTTCGACTTGAGAATAATCTTACTTAGTATTGACGGAAATAACATAAGCATATCAGTTATGAAATTTAGGTACTGTTTTCCTGATTTTATTACGTATTCCACATTTCAAGAAACTTCTCTTGCGTACCTGACCCAATAACGTGTCTACTATAATATAATCAGTTCCTTCAACAGTAATATGTACAAACAAAAGTTTGATTACTGATGGAAATTCTCGACTGAGATGCTAAAATATTCTTGAAAAGAGATAGATTGGCTGGCCAGTACTTAGTTCTCTACCGCCGGCGTCACACAAAGACATGAAAATGGAAACAAAAAATTGGACTCAAGTTTTCGGAAATATTTTCCTTCGTCAGGTAGGAGAGGAGAGACAAGCGAACATGAGGGAAAGGTTATTCACGACCTAGGCCATGAGGAGATGATGGGTGACTTGTGAAGGTCAGAGATACTGTATTTCAAGTCAAAAGTTTGACTTGACGTATGTTAGTGCGCAACATGAAGCAGAATAATAGAAAAACGACAACTTAGAGTTAATAACACAAATTCTTTCTTTACCGTAAAACGTACGACGAGAACACATAGGCCAATGCAGCATTAGAGAAGGCAAACTTTACTCAAGATCTAATTAACAAACGTTACATTTTCGACATACATCATACGTTCTCTCACTCTCCATGCCATGAAAAGGAAGAATAGTTTTGTCGCGCAAAATACAGCATGGAAATGGACCATGTAAGTACCAATGAGGGAGAAAGTAGAAGTCTTTGATGTGTAACGCCCTAGAGAGATGTTAAAATGTAAATGGGTAAATAAGGTACGAAATGATGAGAGAATGATCAGGTGAGAAAGGAAAATAGTATCAAAAGAAAATTCCCGGAAGTGGAAAAGTGTCTTGGCATCCGTGAAAAATGAACCTGGTGACTGTAGGTAAAAAACACAGCAGATGCAGCCAAACAGATCGTGGGAGATTTTGGGTATGATAGAAATATACAGATAAAAGTGGCAGTAAAAAAAACAGCAAGATGTGGATCACAGCATTAAATCAGACCCCACAAAAAAATCAATTTTTTTCAAAAGCATTTACCACAAGAATTGGGAGTTCCTCTTTTTTTGTTGCATTGACACACAAAGTCTGACAAATCTTCTCAGAAAAACATAAAGGAACGCATTCGATGCGCTTTGTTACATGATTGGCACTTAAAAAGGGTGTCATAGCGGGCATTTCATCCTGTTGATATCTAGAATCACTCCCTGTGCCGCGAAAAGCCAGTTACCTAGCTAGAAGATCTGACAACAACAGATGCTTTTGCTTCATGTTTCACAAGTCTGGTAAGCACTCGACCTTGCTGTTCCACGTGCAAAGCAACATACACCGGTGCAAGAAAGGAATTATATTGAAGGGGAAGATTACCCAGTGTCTTCTGCAAGGCCACAGCGACATTGACAGAGAACTAGAGTAAGTATTATAGGAAATTACTGATGACCTATTTGCCTGCCTCAAGGCCACGTTGTCGCTCTGGTTTAGCAGAACAGGCATTAAAACGAGACGCGGCAAAACCTCAGGACAGGTGTATCACGCAACCAGTTTTACGTTGCACTCCAGTTCAGTGTGTAAACAGAAGTGACGTATTTTTCAATGTCAAGGCCACAAGAGCTACTGTCTACAATCACAATTAACTTACATAACTGTCGTAAACTTGATCGGCAACATCCAACGGCTGTAAATCATTTTTACCGACCAGTTTATTTTCAAACACAACGTATTAAATATACAGGGTGTTACAAAAGGTACGGCCAAACTTTCAGGAAACATTCCTCACACACAAAGAAAGAAAAATGTTGTGTGGACATGTGTCCGGAAACGCTTAATTTCAATGCTAGAGCTCATTGTAGTATATACGGATGAGGCTTCATGCCAACGTGATCAAATTGTAAATTTTCACAATCAACATGTGTGGGCTGACGAGAATCCGCACGCAATTGTGCAATCACGTCATCGACACAGATTTTCTGTGAACGTTTCTGCAGGAATTGTTGGTGATGTCTTGATTGGGTCTCATGTTGTCCCACCTACGCTCACTGGAGCACGTTATCATGATTTCATACGGGATACTCTACCTGTGCTGCTAGAACATGTGCCTTTACAAGTACGTCACAAGATGTGGTTCATGCACAATGGAGCTCCTGCACATTTCAGTCGACGTGTTCGTACGCTTCTCAACAACAGATTCGGTGACCGATGGACTGGTAGAGGCGGACCAATTCCATGGCCTCCACGCTCTCCTGACCTCAACCCTCTTGACTTTCATTTATGGCGGCATTTGAAAGCTCTTGTCTACGTAACCCCTGTACCAAATGTAGAGACTCTTCGTGCTCGTATTGTGGACGGCAGTGATACAATACGCCATTCTCCAGGGCTGTATCAGCGCATCAGGGATTCCATGCGACGGAGGGTGGATGCATGTATCCTCGCTAACGGAGGACATTTTGAACACTTCTTGTAACAAAGTGTTTGAAGTCACGCTGGTACGTTCTGTTGCTGTGTGTTTTCATTCCATGATTAATGTGATTTGAAGAGAGGTAATAAAATGAGCTCTACCATAGAAATTAAGCGTTTCCGGACACATGTCCACATAACATATTTTCTTTCTTTTTGT
This sequence comes from Locusta migratoria, assembly GCA_026315105.1. Lineage (NCBI taxonomy): Eukaryota > Metazoa > Arthropoda > Insecta > Orthoptera > Acrididae > Locusta > Locusta migratoria. The sequence continues at coordinate 43,142,805 of CM048750.1, read as the reverse complement.
GTGAGGAATGTTTCCTGAAAGTTGGGCCGTACCTCTTTGTAACACCCTGTATATCATAATTAATCTCCCTTGGTCTGAACCTATCGTTGAGCGAAGAAATGTAGAATCCTCCTGAGTAGATCAGGCGTGCATTACAGCATCGTATTCACTTCGGTGAAAATTTTTCTTTTTTAAGAAAATTATGAAGTGCAGAGAACATAAGAAGGGAAACTTCATGGAGGGAAAAATTTTCCTCTGAAGCACTCTAAATGCCGTATCACAGTAAATAGTGCAATCCAATATTTATTTAGTTACTAGTCGACCCGGAAAATGCTTCGCAATTGCTAATATGTATGTACTCTTGCTTTGAACATCAAATGTGGAAAATTGTTTGCAATCGTAGGAATAATATTGATATCCCAAAGAAAAGAGGTCACTCGGTTTTCCAAAAAAATTCCTATTTTCTGGCCAACTATTCCAAACTTTTACTTCACTCAAACCTTCCTTTCGCTTTGAACTTAGAATGTGCAAAATTTTATCGCAATCAGATGAATGGTATTGAAATTTCATAGAAAAATCTCTGTTTTTTCTGAATTTTCTCGCGAATTTTCAAGTTTTCCGGGTAACTTTCCCAAATTTTTAGTTCATAAGAACATTCAACTTTTGTTAAACGTCAAATGACCAAAATTTTATTGCAATTGGATGAACGGTTCTCAACTTATAGAGTTGAGTAAATTTTCCAATTTTCCGGTAGATTTTGCAAAACGTTTGTTTCATGCAAACCTTGTCCTGTCAAATCGTACTCACGTGATGCTCTTACAACCATGTGGCAATTGATTTTTCAAATTTTCCGGGCGACTTTTCCAAATTTTTATTCGATGCAAACCTTCCTCTTGCTTCAAAATTTTATCGCAATTGGACGAACGTTATTGGTAGCTCACAGTAAAAAAGCTGTTTCGGTTTTTCCCGATTTTCCTTTTTCCGGACAGCTTTTCCATATTTTCTCAGCTTTTAAACCTTCCCTGTACTGACATGTATATTTCAACGCTAAAATTAGCCAAATCGGTTCAGCCGTTCTCGAGTTTTAGCGAGACTAAAGAACAGCAATTCATTTATATATCTATAGACAGAATTGACGAGAAAAGGAATTTTTGGCAACCCTGACCAAAAGAAGGGATCGCTTGGTAGGACACATTCTTAGACATCGATGGATCGTTAATTTAGCTTTGGAGGGAAGTGTGTGGGGTAAAAATCGCAGAGGGAGACCAAGAGACGCGTATAGTAAGCAGATTCAAGTGGATGTGGGTTGCCGTTCTTATGAGGAGGTGAAAAGCAAGGCTTGCTCAGGCTAAAATAGGGTGGAGAGCTGCATCAAACCAGTCTCCGGATTGAAGACCATAACAACAACAGATTAATCTAAAATAATGTATTTGATTGTAAAGAGATATAAGAGCGTTGGCTAAAGTACACTATATAATCAAAAGTATCCGGGCACGAGGCTGAAAATGACTTAGAAGTTCGTGTCGTCCTCCATCGGTAATGCTGGAATTCAGTATGGTGTTGGTCAACCCTTAGCCTTGATGACAGCTTCCACTCTCGCAGCCATACGTTCAGTCAGGTGCGGGTAGGTTTCTCAGGGAATGGAAGCCCATTCTCCACGGAGTGCTACACTAAGGAAAGGAATCGATGTAGATCGGTGAGGCCTGACAAGAAGTGGGCGTTCCAAAACATCCCAAAGGTATTCTGTAGCATTAAAGTCAGGACTCTGTGCAGGCCAGTCCATTACAGGGATGTTATTGTCGTGTAACACCTCAGCCTCGGGTCGTGCATTATGAACAGGTGGTGGATCGTGTTGAAAGATGCAGTCGCCATCCTCGAAATGTTCAACAGTGGGTAGCAAGAAGGTCCTTCAAACATCAATGTAGGCATTTCATTCCATTTCGTGATGGCGGTGGCGGCCGGTGCAGCAACAGTGGTGAATCTATATCTATAAATGTGAATGTCTGTTCGGTGTACGTTTATCACGTCTGAACCACATAGAGAGCGAAAAATTTGTACAGTGACTAATGTCTACCCGAGGAAGGCTTTAGGCACGGTTTTATGGCGATCGGATAGCTATTTATTTATATATATTCATGTGAATGTCTGTTCGGTGTACGCTTGTCACGTCCGAACGACAAGACGCAGAGACTTAAATATTTGTACAGTTACTAATTTATACCTGAGGAAGATTTTAGGCGCGGTTTTATAGCGATCTGATAGATATTTGGTAATCTGAAGAATGTAACACAAAATGCGGAACAATGGTTACTCTTTGCAAATTATATTTACTCTTTGAAAATGGTTTTATTGGTGGCATTGTTGCTTGAAGGTTGATAATGTTAAAAGGGTGAAGTATATTGCGATGGAAAGTTATCGGTGTATATAAAATTCTACGTGTGTGTGTGCGTGTGCGTGTGTGTGTGTGTGTGTGTGTGTGTGTGTGTGTGTGTGTGTTAATATTTCGCTCTGCAGCGAAAACTACAGAACGCAAACGAATGGTCTGTGTGTAATTTCTCCCGTTGTACACCATAGCGGTTCCATGCCGAAAGCTATAAGGGGGTGGATGATAGGGTGGTTGAAAGTCCTCAAATTATAAAAAAAATTCGGACTGAAGGCCAGCGATGACGTTTACGATTCTACAGCAAGGAGGTTACATACAGCGAAACGTGATGCCAAGGACCATATCTTTGGTCTATGCGTGCTACAATGTCTTTCAGCTCTTTCTATGTAAGGATAAGCATACGAATAAGGAAATATAAGAATAAATAAATAAAGCAGTAAAAAAGAAATTTCTTTTAATATATCTCTTATAACAAATCGATTTGACGTTTCGCGCATTACATCAAGTGATCGATCTGTGATATTATTACAATCATTATTGTTGAATTTCCGTGATTGGATTTTTCGAAACGAGTGCATTTTTACGTGTGATTTGATCTACACTACTTACTTTTCTGATAAACGATAAGTGCATAGAATTCTGCAATCTGATAGGAATAGTTTTCAGTTTGATTCTAAAGAAGGTATTGTATTTCATTTCATCCTTCAAAACCACTCTCATAGAACACTACTGAAAGATTGCTTATCTATCATAACCAACACGCGAGCGCAGCCGCGGGTTTAAGCTAGTAATTAAATAAATCGCAGTCTCTGTTGCAATATTCTTTCTTACATCCAATAACGAGTTTCGCGTTGTTCCCTGGAAACAGACAAATGTTTTATTACAGTCCGTGTACCTGGCGGGCAGCGAATATAATATGGCTAAGGTGAGTAAATTTTGAAAAGTCAGAACTTGCTTGGGTGGACATGGAGCCATAGAACTAGCTAACAAAGTAGATTAACTATTTGTGTTCTGTTATTGGGCACCTACAAAGAGGTAAACGTACAAAGTAGTTAACGGCTATTTTAAGTAGAATAACTAGGGACTAAAGGGGTACAGTATGGAAATTAATAGAATGCTTTTTATATGATAAAACTCACCATAGCAGCAGAGGATTCGCAGTCGCGACAGGTCCACGTTTACAACTGGTAGTATTTTTAATAACTGCGAAACATAAATGCGACCGTTAAACAAAGCGGTATGGGCATAGTTACAGCCTGCGAGAATAAGCGGCTTGCCAAGCGGCAGCTTAGTAATATCTGAGAAGTGTGTGACATTCAGGAAATGAAAGGCGAGGGGAAAGGAGGTGCAAGAATATGTCGGGAATCTGTTGAATCTTGTGAAATGACACATGGTGGTAGTGGAACAATAAAAAATGAATGAATACCACGTTATTAGAGGCCTGGGGGTGGGGGCGGAAGAAATGTGAAATGTGAGAAGGGGAAAATGGCAGCTAACATGATATCGTAAAACGTTTGATTTTTCGTAATAAACTGTTCGTTGAGACTGTGTTCTGGGGATCATTTCACGAACTTATTGATTTCTAATTCTTCCAGAAGGGTTTTTTTTTTGGGGGGGGGGGGGGGGGGCGATGTGAAGAATTATGCAATTTGTCTGGGGAAGCAGTGCTTCTCGGGAATTAATTTTGATGCGTACCACGCATACAATATCTTTGACTGAAGAATCGGTGCAGAAACTTGTTTATGAATTATGCTGTGAACAGTTATTGCATCCGGCGGTTGTGCAATTCCCGCTGGGTTTCCAGAAGGACACTACAATTCTGAAGCCTGGAAATAGAGTTTTTAACCTGGCGGTAGGAATAAACACCACACAGCTGACACACAAGTGTGCAGCTTGGTGGTATTGCTTTTGCTGTGCACTTTATTAACCCTCCTTTCCCTATGAAGTGGGATATGGAAAAATACAAATGAGACGAATAATACCCACTAGGTTTTTTCGATATTCGAGCCCGGATTCTCCGATTCCCTGTCAGTTACCTTGGCAGGTGGATTTTTCCCCCTTTGTCTTGATTGTTCGTTGTGGTCTTATCTCAGCTTTTTATTATTATTATTATTATTATTATTACAGAGAACTTTTAACTCTCTGACCGGAAGCGCTGAGTAACGGCGCAGCTGAGCTATCGGCACTGATGGTGGACAGAGTTTACCATGTGGGTACGGAAGCGGCAGTGGTAAGGTTCTTTCCTCGATTTCTGGGAAAGTATGCGTTTGCGGACCCCATACCTGGTGATGAAAAATGCTCTGTTTACAATTATCTATCGATCTCTCCAATTTTGAGTCGATTTCTCGTCATAGCCCTCAGGAGTAATTTTCTCAAAAACGCGGGGGCGTTGACCCAAAATATCTTAGATTCCTTCGCGTTAGGTTGTACACAAGCGACGTGCCAAATCTGAACCGAATCGGTTGCCCGTGTCTGAGTCCTTCCTGTGGTGTCGCACAAGTACAAAGTGCGCGCCACCTACTTTCGCCGCGCGCCGCCATGCACACACGGTGCGGCGTTCTCACGACAGCCACGAGCGCCCTCTGCTGCAACCCCGCTCGTGGCCACCACGGAAAGACATCGGTCACTTGGGACTGAGTTAGCAACCAGTTAGGACCTTCGTAATCAGATAGGCACCAGTGAAGACTTTGCTATTGTACAGGCACTAGGCAGGCCTCTAACAACTATGTATCAACATTCTGCAGTACTATGTAAAAGTTAAGTATTGTTACATTCTGTGCAATATATATCTCTTTCTAATTTACTCTAGTGTTTATAGTTTCTGGCTGCTCCCCTCCGTACCTGCACCAGCGTGCTATCTATATTCCTGTGTCGGTCTTATTCCACTCGGCCACCGACACCTACGACGAGGCTGGGACACAAAAGCGGCGACGAAGTTGCGACGCAAAACTTCCCCTTGTAAGTTTCTAGTAAAGCAAGTGCACGTACTATTTGGCCACGATAACTTGACGATTCGCGCGGTGCCTGCTGGGAGCTTGTCTTGCACGAACGGAATGCAGTATGGGCTGCTCGATGTAGTGCTGGAACCATTACCCTAACAATGTGTACAGTAATTCTTCGCATCAAGGAGCATTGTAACGTTGGCAGCGCATGTAAATAAAAGAATATCTTTCAGTTGATGTCGACTTTCTCCGCGTGTGGCAGCACCAACAAAATCGTCAAGTTATCGTGACCAAATAGTAGGTCTTCCATATTTGATCTTACCAGTGAAAGACTTGTGGCTCTAACATCATACGAGCTGCCCGCAATGACCGAAACTAACATCTGTAGCGAAGAAATTTATCATATCTCTCAGGAAAAATGCGGGCAAGTTTACCGCTCCATTGCTAGCGGTTCTGGTAAATCAGAGGAAGAAAGTCTCTACAGAAACTGGGTTGTTTGAAGAGAGTTAATGTGGTGTTAAGGAGACACGTAACACCACCTCCGCCAGTAGACAGAAGTCATCGGTCATACCACGAGATCCACTCTTTCTTTCCCGCAGTACGAGCCACTCGCTCTGACCCTATAATATTTTCCCAAACATTACGACTGCAGTTCTGCTGAAACATCACTGGCGCCAACAACACGGAACGCGCCTTTCACGATGTCAAAGAGCAGTGCAATACGTTCTAGCACGTGACCACATGCATCACGAGTTTCGCTCTGGTGGTGAGGAAGAGTGACGATAATCTTCGCTGACAGCCTCAACGGTTGCTTTCTTTGCTTTCCAACAGTGCACGCGCTCACCACTATTTTCGTTTACACATTGCACCACCCGTCTTCTACATCTGCATCTACACATAACAGAAACCGTCCCACGCCCCCTCCTCCCTACAGTAGATGTTGGGTATGTTGGTAACGGCCCGTAACAAATGACGGTTTTCTAAACTTTCTCGAAAGTGTTTCGCAAAAAGAAAGTCTTCTCCCCCCCCCCCCATATTTTTCTGTTTGAGTTGACAGAACACTTCAGTTGAATTCGCGTCTCGATAGAACGTCTCGGTCAGTACCCTAGCAGAAGTTCGTTACCAATATGTTATGGTAAGAGTCCATATCTGCCCCTGGGTATGTCTTACAGTTTAAAACCTGATTCTTAAATCTATTCCTTACCATTATAAAGTCAATCTGGTACCGTCCAGTGTATCCTGGTTTCTTTTTCACGACGAGTAAACCAAATGTTGGTGATCATTAATTGTGGTCTGCACAAAATTCTATTAAACGAGCTCTATTCCACGGTCCATATTCACCTACATTTCCTTCTCTTCCTTTTCCCACTATCGAGTTCCAGTCCCCCATCACTGTCAAGTTTTCGTCTCCCTTAACTTTCTGAATGATTTTTTTAAATTAATTTATTTATTATTTTTTTATTTATTTATTTTTTTTGTCTCCTCATACATTTCTTCGATGTCCTCATCATCGGCAGAGCTAGTTGGCATATATATTTGTACCACTGTGACCGGTGTTGCTTTCGTGTCTATCGTTGCTATGATAATGCGTTCACTATGCTGTTCATAGTAACTACCCGCATTCCTATTTTCTTATTAATTATCAGACCTACTCATACGTTACCACCAACTAATTTTGTATTCCTCCTGTGTAGACCCCGCCCGGAGATCCGAATGGGGGACTATTTTATCACCGGAATATTTTACCCAAGAAGACGCCATTATCATATATTCGTACAGTAGAGCTGCATGTCCTCGGGAAAAGTAACGACTGTAGTTTTCCCTTGGTCTGAGCCGTTCGGAGTAACTGCATGGCTAAGCCACATTAGCTGATGTTACAAGGCCAGCTCAGTCAATCATCCAGACTGTTGCCCCTGTAACTACTGAAAAGGCTGCTGCCCCTCTTCAGGAACCACACGTTTGTCTGGCCTCTCCACAGATACCCCTCCGCTGTGGTTGCACCTACGGTACGGCTATCTGCATCGTTGAGGCACGCAAGCCACCCCACCTCGGCAATGTCTGTGGTTCATGGGGGTGGAGTTGACTTCCTAGCAACAAATAATCCGGAGCTAATAAAGAGCATCAAAACAGATACAGGGATTAGTGAACACAGTTGTCGTAGCCAGACTGAAAACCGGACTTTCCAAATCCAACAAAATTAATATAAAATTATATTTGTATTGAAAAATGTTATAGCAGCAACTAAATTAGCTATTGACAAACCAAAATTGTCAGTTCGTCAACAGAATGAACTCACAGTCAAAGCATCACAATTATATAAAAAGCTTTAACCCAACAACACACATATAATAAACAAATTAACAAAGAACACACTACACTTAGAAACATAAATGTGAATTGATTGCTAATGATGCAATAGCAACCCAATCTGATAAAGGCAATTGTTTAGTGATTGTGTATAAAAACGACTACATCTATAAAGTATAAGACTTCTTCACATTAAATAACATTACCAAATTTAACCAGAAACCCCACTAATAAGTACACACCAGAAAACAAAAAAGTAGTAAAAAAGGTGTAACACACTACTGAATGACAAAGAAAAAAGAACATGTAGGGCTATATGTATGAACCCAAAAACACCCAGACTACATGGACAACCAAAAACATAAAATAGCTGAAATTCCCATACGACCTGTAGTTAACTCTATAGATAGTCCAAAATATTTTTAATTAGCAAAAAAGTTTTACAAATGGATCAAAAAGTACTTCACATATGACAAACAATACACAATAAAAACATCAAGAGCACTAGCCAACAAAATAAAAGATATAAAAATCCCACAAAATGCTAAATTTGTGTCATTTGAAATTGTTGTTGTTGTTGTTGTTGTTGTTGTGGTCTTCAGTCCGGAGATTGGTTTGATGCAGCTCTCCACAATACCCTATCCTGAGCAAGCCTCTTCATCTCCACATAAGAACGGCAACCTACATCTGACTGAATCTGCTTACTGTATCCATCTCTTGGTCTTCCTCTGCGGTTTTTACCCCACACACTTCCCTCCAACGCTAAATTCACAATTCCTTGATGTCTAAGAATGCGTCCTACCAATCTATCCCTTCTTTTAGTCAAGGAAGGCCAGAAATTTCTTTTCTCCCCAATTCTGTTCAGTACCTCCTCATTTGACATTACCAATCTGAATACCAACATACCAATCCAGGAAACAATAACCATCATTGAAGAAAATTTACTGAAGTATACGAAAATAACAATCACAGGAATTTATGAAATAATCGATTTACCAAGTGTAGTATTAAAACAAAATTACTTTTTAATTCAACAATGATCTATATACCCAAAAAAGATGTAGTGGCAATGGGATGTAGCATTGCAGGAACCATAGCTGATATCTTTTCAAACACATTAGAAGAAAAATTCTTCAACTCTAACAACCCAATAATAAATAAACTAATATACTATTACCGATATGTGGACGATACCCCCCTACGAATAGACGGATCCAAAACTGATATACAACAACTGCATACAACATTGAGCAAACTACATACAAAAATCAAATTTACCATGGAGACAGAAACCAATAAAATCATAAATTTCTTGGACCTAACGATTAGGAATGAGGACAATGAACAAAAATTGGACGTATATAGAAAACCCACAACTTCAGATAATACTATGAACTCATATTCTTATCACACCAATGCACAAAAATATGCATATTTTAACACAATGATCAATATACTCATAAACCTACTATTAGAAGAAACTGTTATTTAAATAACTATCAATACTAACCTATGTAGCTCACAAAAATGATTTTAATCCATGTATAGTAAAGAAACTATACGATAAACACACGAAACACAGCCGCGGCGGAGCGGCCGAACACTTTGAGGCGCTATGCTACGATACGCTAGGCCGTTCACCGTCGGGGGTTCGAATCCCCCCTCGGGCATGGATGTTTGTGCCGTCTTTAGTATAAGCTAGTTCGTAAGTAGTTTGTAAGTTTAGAGACTGATGACCCCGTAATCAATTCCCATAAGCTCTACAAACATTTAAACATTTTGAACAAGAAACACAAACCCAATAAAATTGTAAATGACATTAAACTATCGAAAGATACGTCCTTAAAACAAAAAATTAAATACATACACTAACTTATATAGGACGGACGTCTGATGAGCTGACTGCATTACTAAAAAAGACTACAGTCAGATTTGCCTACAGAACCACACATAACATAAAAACCTTAATCCATTCCAGTAAGACAAAAATACCGATATACCATCTACCAGGCGTATACAAAATTAATTGTAAAGTTTGCCAGAAATTTTATATAGGACAAACGAGCAAAAATTCCGAAATTCGATACAGAGAACACACGAGAAATTACGACACAAATCTTTCATCATTCTTTAACCACTTGAAAACGGAAAATCACGAAGCCGATCAAATAAAAAACGCAATGAAAATGTTACACATATCACCAAAAGGTTATCACATGAACATTACGGAAGAGATCGAAATTTATACACACTCGAAGAAAAGCTCTGACGAAATTTTAAATGAACAAAGAATCAAAGGCAGCATGAATAAAAAATGGTTCAACGTTTTTCTGTCAGTCCTACGGACCGGAGACAACAACATTGTGGCAACTGAGGTACTGGTAATAACACAAATTTGCTCCAGACGGTGTTGACTATACCAAACACCCTATCTCGAACAGAATGATCTATTGACCCAAGGTCAATACGAATTAGACAATATCGTTCATGCGAAACACAACTTGCTCTGTACTCAAACGAAGCGATGAGTACTATCGCCAAGGGTTCTCAAATTGATTCCGTAAATCTTGATTTCCAGAAGGCTTTTGATACCGTACCTCACAAACGGCTTTTAATCAGATTGCGTGGTTATGGTATATCGCCCCGAATTTGCGACTGGATTGGGGATTTCCTGTCAGAGATGACACAGTTTATAGTAATCGATGGTAAGGCATCGACTAAAACAGAGGTGATATCCGGCGTTCCACAGGGTAGTGTCATTCGTCCTCTGCTGTTCCTTATTTACATAAACGATTTGGGAGAAAATCTAAGTATCTCTCTTAGGTTGTTTGCAGATGACGCCGTCATTCATCGTCTAGTAAAATCATCTGAAGATTAAAACCAACTGCAGAACGATCTACACAAGATATCACTGTGGTGTAAAAATTGGCAATTGACTCTGAATAATACGAAGTGTGAAATCGTTCACATGAGTACGAAAAGAAATCCGTTAACTTTGTTTACAAGATAAATCAATCAAACGTGAAGGCCTTAAACTCCACAGAATACCTAGGAATTACTATTACTTCAGACTTAAACTGGAACGAACACGAAGATAATGTCGTGGGAAAGGCGAACCAGAGACTGCGTTTTATTGGCAGAACCCTTAAAAGATACAATAGAACTACTAAAGAAACTGGATACACTACGCTTGTCCGTCCATTTTTGGAGTATTGCAACCCAGTGTGGGATCCTTATCAGGTGGGTTGACGGAGGACATTGAAAGAGTTCAAAGAAGGGCAGCTCGTTTTGTATTGTCACGATACAGAGGAGACAGCGTCACTAATATGATATAGCACCTGGAATGGGAATCACTACAACAACGGCACTTATCGCTCCGGCGTGGGTTACTTACGAATCTCCAATCACCAACATTCTCCTCCGAATGCGAAAATATGTTGTTGACTCCCACCTACATAGGTAGAAATGATCATCAGAATAAAATACGAGAAATAAGAGCTCGAACGGAGAGATTCAGATGTTCTTTCTTCCCGCGCGCTATTCGAGAATGGAATGGGAGATGAACAATATGAAGGTGGTTCTATGAACCCTCTGCCAAGCACTTAAATGTGATTTGCTGAGTATCCAATGTGGATGTAGATGTAGGTGTAGATGTAGAAGCAAATTACACAAGCAGTTGAGTTCAGGTAGTGTAGTGAACATCTAGTGCAATGCAACAACAATATGATTTACTAGAAGCTATGCAATGGAGAGCCATAGGAAGGTTGGATGCGGGACAGACGCAGAAGGAGATGGCTGCAGCTATTAAAGTGTCCTAAAGTGTAATTTTCAGGTCCTGGACGCGATTTCAGACAACAGGAATCGCTAAAAGAAGCAAGGTCAAGGTCGTCCATGGGTAACATCAGTAAGAGATGAGCGTTGTCTCCGGTTAACAGCGCGTCGAGACGGAGGCTGAATACAACTCAACTGCAACTCACACTCCAGGCAGCAACAGGACGCGAAACATCAACACAAACAGTCCGAAATCACCTTCGGGAATGTTGCTTTTACGCTCGGAGGCGGATGGTGTATCCCGTTAAAACAACGACACCGCTTAGCCCGCAGAAACTGAGCGGAGGAACGACATGAATGGAGTCGTAACAAATGACACTCGGTTCTGTTCACAGATGAATCAAGATTTTGCGTTCAGCCGGACAATCGTCGTTCCCTCATCCATAGAGAACGTGAAACTCGGACCGTTCATGCTTATTAATGTGCAGGAAACATCACTGTATCATGGTGGTGGACGAATAGTGTGCCAGGAGTCAGTATCGGCGGAAGTAAGGACCCCTATGTCGTTCAGAGAGGCGCATTTACTTCTTTGAGGTCGAAATTTTGTTGTGCCCTACGCTGGTGATAAAGGAGATGGGTTGCTTTTGATGGACGATAACGCTCGTTCCCACAAGGCTGCACTGGTGTACAACTCACTTGAAGTTGAAGAATCTAACCGAATGCAGTGGCCAACTTGTTCCCCGACTTACTCGATTGAGCAGGTCTGCGATGCATTTGGCATAGTACCCAGACCAGAATCTCCTACAACGGTTGCAGAGCTGGATATTGCGCTCATGGAAGAATGGCCAAATATCCCTCGAGAGCTGATTGATAACCTTATGCTGTCAATGCCACGCAGGTGTACAAGTGTACTGGCCGTTCGAGATGATCACACACCGTATTAGTGGGCAACGAGAACGAGTTTTTTTGTGGTAGGCCCATGGTGTGTCGCTCTAACTAAACGGCACGTAAACCTCAAGAAAATCGTACGCTATCACACACACACATTACAATTGTAACCGATATCTGAATAAAATACGTTACCATAGGTCTATTGTGTATGTTACGTCACTGATGCGCTAATTGTTTTGAGAAGTGTAGATGTAGATCTCTGTTGAATTTGTGACTATTTAGCAAATGAAATTATTCAAGTGCCTCTTTCGATTTACACTACTGGCCTTCTTAACTGCTATACCCAGAAGGATATATTTTTGCGTGATTATAATTTATACAAAAATCACAAAGTGTGCGCCTCGGTTGCACAGTGATAGAGTGCCAGACTACGAATCCAAAGGTCGTGGGTTCGATCCCCGCCAGGTCCTAGGATTTTTATCTGTCACTTTCCACTTCTTTCACCTCTGGAAGTATTGCTCATGTGAAAAATACCGAGTAGCACCGTGGTTCGGAACCCACGTTAAACTGTAGGTCCCCCTATAACTGGTGGGTAAGTCAGTTCGAAGGTTGGAGGAAGGCAACGGCATACCACCTCCAAACAGGACCATGCCTAGTAAAGCACTGTGGTGTTCAAACCAATCTTCGGATTGTTGACTGCTTTACCTTTACACAAGATTGAAGTGCGGAATATGATGAAATCAGTATTGAACGTTGGCGTCTTTGCTGGCTATATATCACACCCAAATTTATTTGCGTGATTATAATTTATACAAAAATCACAAGACTGAAGTGCGGAATATGATGAAATCAGTATTGAACGTTGGCGTCTTTGCTGACTATAACCGCTACATATGTCAATATTCAATCACAGAGGTTACAGGTGTGATAACGGCATTATACCTATGCTGATTCCAAATATTTGCAAAGTTGGTCAGGTGTAGCAGCGGGTGCCACAGTTGTGACGCAATTATCGACTAGATGTTTCCGATTGGTATAAGATCGGGAGAACAGAAAGATGGTCACAGTAATTCAGTTCGATGACCATTAAAGATGTCTAGAACACTGCAAGCCACAGGGCGGGTTAGGAGTGGACTTCCATGCCATTCAAAACCATAACACCGCTTGTAGGACCAGCAGAGCGATGCCTGAGCCAACAGTTCAATCACATTCCTACAGACTCTAATCGGAACATAGTGGCGGTGTAGGCACAATAGGGATCCATTAACTACACAATCTCTGAAGTTGTGGAGCTTGCCAACGTGCGCGGTGCAACAGGGTAATGGGTGACCCCACGTGTAATTCAATCTACATATACATAAATACTTTGCATGCCAGAGGGGTCTTAGTTTTATCATGTTTCTCTACTGTTCCATTCTTTAATAGCTGGGGGGGGGGGAGGAATACCTAAATCTTTCCGTTTTCGATCTGATTTCTCTTCTTTTATTTTGAAGATCATGTCTTCCTATGTAGGTGGGTCCTAACAAAATATGTTCGCATTCGGAAGAGAAAGTTGGTGAAAGAAATTTCGCTATCAGATCTCGCCGCAACGAATAACACCTTTCTTTCAATGATTTCCACCCCAACTCTTGCATCATTTCCGAGACACTCTCTCCCCCATATATCGCGATAATAGAAAACGAGCTGCTCTTCTCTCAACTTTCTCTAAATCTCCTGGGGTTCGCACTTGGTGGGAATCCCACAATGCACAGCAATACCCAAAACAGGATGCACAATTGGGGCGTAGGAAGTTTCTTTAGTAGAATTGCATCTTCTAAGTTTTCTGATAACGGAACTTAGTCTTCAGCTCGCTTTCCCTACGATATTTCCTATGTGTTCTTTCCAATTTTTCTTAGTAATTGTTCTAGGTATTGAGTCGAACTTATTGCCTCTATATTTGACTGGTTTATCGTGTAAATGAAGATTAACGAATTTCTTTTAGTGGTCACATGGATGACTTCACACTTCTCATTATTAAGGGTAAATAGCCAAATTTTGCACCCTGCAAATATCTTTTCTAAATCATTTTGCAGTTGCTTTTGTTCTTCTGGTGACTACTAACCAATAAATGACAGCATCATCTGGGAACAGTCTAAGAAAGCTACTCTGATTGCCCCTATATCGTTTGTAAAAATAAGAGCAGCAGGGGCCCTATAACACTTCCCAGTGAATCGCTAGCTATCACTTCTGTTTTACTCGATTACTTTCGGTCAAATTACAACGAACTGTGTTGTTTCTCGCAGTAAATCACGAATCCAATGTTCTTCATCTTTGCCCAGCGGATTGAATTGCTGGCATGTTTACCGTGTTCTCTCCAATAACTTGCCTATATTTGTAACAGATATGAACTGGTATTCTCACTCATCACATACTGAAATTAGCCTGTTATTAATATAAGCAAAATCTCGGACAATTGAGATCCGCAAATGAAAGTTAAAACGCTCACTGCTGCTCTAAATTACTTCATGTGTGGCCACAGTACATACGCAACGGAAATTTATCTAACTACACACTGCTTAAGCGAGTAGCCAACGTTTTAACAAATACAAAATCGATGTTAAAAAATAAATGAATACATAATTAAACATGGGACGTGGTTCATGAAATCATAAAGCAGAGGTTTGAAACTTGAAAATCATAATCTATTCAGAAAAATAACAAGCAAATAAAAGAGGGGAGAGCAAATTAAGCACACACCTTGTACAAAAATTAATTAAATCATATAATTACTGCCCATATTAAAATTTTTACTGCCCTTTATGAATATGGAGGTAACGTGGGAGGAAATTTGCAAACACACAATGGATGGCTGAAAGCACATCCATTCGTTCACAGACACGCAGATAATGCTTAGCGGTACATTACAAAAACTGGGAAACTTCAAAGCAGCGCCAAAACGAAGCGTCGGCAGCGTCTTGACGAGGTAACGGGTGTCTTGATCACAAATTTAATGATACTGTGCACTGACCGAACTCATGTGTGGGGAAGCAGCGGCTCACTATTTTTAAGTACCACATGGTGTATGACCATGGTGAATTACGTAGAATTTACAAACGAAATTAATTCAGAATAAGCGAATAGAGAATATGAGAGAATTCGTATGGAAGAAATCTAGTATTAATAAAACCATGGCTGAAAGCCAAAGTAACGACCGTTACGAAAGCACTTGGTGCAAACGGTCATACAAGACAGGAAAGACGGAATCAAATCAGAAAACCTAAGAAATATTTAGCATACTCGTGGATACTGATGCAACGTGAAAAGTTAGTTAGAAACATGAAGGAAATTCAAACGTACTAGGTTTACACAAAGGCTGAAGGCGACACACGTGTATACTAACTTGTGCAAAACCGGACACACAATCATCACTGTATTTAAAATGCGAATAATAAATTTACACTGAATTTACTCGTGTTCTGTGAATTAAGAAACACTTCGCCTCTCATAGCGAAAGAAATACTCAAAAGAACTAGCACTGAAAAATCAAGACTGCCTGATCATAAATAAATCAAAGTCCTAACAGCATGCCTTCCCCTCAGCATGATTCGGCGGAGTACTTACTTCCTCAGTCGTCGGAACCAGAATGAACAGTGAAGACTGTAGCTCTAAGGCCACGGAAAAACCTCCCCCCGCCAAACCCCGGATGTAGAGCGCGCTAAAAGCGACGCAAAGTGCGTTCAGAGACTATCCATTGTGTGTTTGCAAATTTCCTCCCACGTTACCTCCATATTCATAAAGTGCAGAAACAATTTTAATACGGACAGTAATTATATGATTTAATTCGCTTTTGTACAAGGTGTGTGCTTAATTTGGTCTCCCCACATATATTTGTTTGTTATTTTTCTGAATAGATTATGATTTTAAAGTATCAAACCTCTATGATTTCATGTTTCCCTGTCCCAGGTTTAATTATCTATTCATTTACTTTTTAACGTTGATTTTTCTGTTTGCTAAAACGTTGGCTGTTCCCTTAAGAAGTGAGCAGTTAGATAAATTTCCCTTGCGCATGTACTGTGGCCACTCATAAAGTAATTTAGAGCAGCAGAGAGCGTTTTAACTTTCATTAGCGTATAACTGCCCGAGATTTTGCTTATATTAATAATAGGCTACTTTCAATACAGCCAACAGTGACAGTAGCTTATTTCATAATCTTCTGCATTTCATATAGGGGTGAACTTTTAATCGTGTGATTTTTGTACAATGTCTTATCTCGCAAATTAATTTCCCTGTGATATTTCTGGTCCTTCTTGGAGTCGCTTTGAGAATCGCCAGCAATGTATACTAAGTGACACTCCCATAAACTTAACGTTTTTCATATTAGGTACATTGTGCTCGCTCCTGCTGCCAGGTACTCCATATATCAGCGACCTCAGTAGTCAGTAGTCATCGTCAGAGAGCAGAATGAGACGTTCCGCGAAACTCACGAATGTGGTCAGGTGATTGGGTGACACTTCTGTCAGAAGTCTGTATGCGAGATTTCCACACTCCTAAACAGGCCTAGGGCATTTCTGATGTGATAGTGAAGTGGAAACGTGGAGGGACACGTACAGCACAAAAGCGTACAGGCCGACCTCGTCTGCTGACTCGCAGAGACCGCGACAGTTGAAGAGGCTCGCACTGGTAAGCATACCATCAGACAGAAATTCCAGCCGCGGTGGAGTAGCCGAGCGGTCTAAAGCGACTCGCTGCGGAGCGCGCGGTTGCTCGCTGTGGAGGTTCGAGTCCTCCCTGGGGCATGGGTGTGTGTGTGTTTGTCCGTAGGTTAGTTTATCTAGGTTTAAGTAGTTTGTAAGCTACGGACTGATGACCACGCAGATTGGTCCGATAGATTTACAAACATTTGAACAATTTGAATTTGAAGTAAAATTCAGAGGCGGCGATATTATGGTTTTGTCGTGTTTACTTACGGAGGGAGCTTGCGCCCATTGCTGTTTTGCGTGACACTATCATAGGAAAAACCTACATTGATGTTTTAAGCACCTTCTTGCATCCCACTGTTGAAGAGCAATTCGGAGATGGCGACTGCGTCTTTCAACACGACCGAGCACCTGTTCATAATGCACAGTCTGTGACGGAGTGGTTACACGACAGTAACATCCTTGCAATTGACTTCTTCTTCGGTAGCGCTACAGCGCTTGGTGAGCCTCGGCTTCAACTATTTTCATCCACATTTATCGGTTTTTTGCTGCTCTTTTCCACCCTCAGTCTCCCTCTTCGCCTTCTCCCTCTTCTCCAGAATGGATTTCACCCTTCATCATTTTCTTTGGTATTCTATCCTCTGCCATCTCTCCACGTGTCCTAGCCATCGCATTCGTTGTGATTTCACAAATTTTACTATGTCTCTAGCATGTGCTGAAAGGTGCATATAAGATGAACAGTAACAAGAGCAAAACTAGGATAATGGAGTGCAGTCTAAGAAAATCAGGTGATGCTGAAGGAATTAGATTAGATAACGAAACAATAAAGGAGATAGATGAGTTTTGTTACTTGGGCAGTAAAGTAACAAATGATGGTCGCAGTACAGATGATATAAAATGCAGAATGGCAATGGGTAGAAAAGCGTTCTTGAAAAAGAGAAATTTGTTAACATCGAATATTGATTTAAGCCTAATCAAGTCCTTTCTGAAGGTATTTGTGTGGAGTGTTGCCTTGTACGGAAGTGAAACATGGACAATAAACAGTGCAGACAGGAAGAGGATATAGGCTTTTGGAATATGGTGCTACAGAAGAATGCTAAAGATTAGGTGGGTGGATCGCGTAACTAATGAGGAGGTACTGAACAGAATTGGGGAGAACAGGAATTTCTGGCATACCTTGACTAAAAGAAGGGATAGATTGATAGGACACATTCTTAGACATCAAGGAATTGTGAATTTAGCGTTGGAGGGAAATGTGTGGGGTAAAAACCGCAGAGGAAGACCAAGAGATGGATACAGTAAGCAGATTCAGACAGATGTAGGTTGCCGTTCTTATGTGGAGAGCTGCATCAAACCAGTTTCCGAACTGAAGACCACAACAACAACATGAACAACACTGTACTCATACTTGTAATTCCGTCTTGTATTGTATTGTCCAGCCTTCTTCCTCCTTTATTAACCATAGATTTTGCACATTATTTTCCACTGAAAGATTCTCAGAGCATTTTGTCCCTTTCCGTCAGTGCCCATACCTCTGATCCATATGTAACAACTGGGCGGTCTAGGAAGTGGTATATTAACAGTCTTGTTTTTCTTCTAATGTGGCTATTTCGGAAAAGTTGTATATTTGCAAAGTAAGTCTTTATTTCCTGCTTGTAATCTTTAAAAGTCTTTCCAGTACTGTTATCACTTGTTATTAGGGTTCCTAAGTAGTTAACGGAATGCTTTAAAGCATTTCCCATTGATGTTTAGGTCTTCAGGGGATTTTCTGGCCTCAGAGTGTGACATATGTTTTGCTTTCATTTACAATGAGGCCGATTCTTAATGTTTCTATGGCCCGGTATGTTTCTTGGAGTGTATTGATATTTTTTCCTACTCTGGTAGTGTCATCAGAGTACGCACATATCTGGCTGATTTTCATAAATAGGGCTCTATTAGGCTAAATACGACAGCGGAGAAACTGTCCCCTTGCTTCACGCCTTTATTAAAGCTAAAGCTTTCACTTGTTCTTCTATGGACGTTTACTTTCGCTCTTGTCTCTGTCATTCTCATTTTAATTAGCCTATAATTAGCATTTGACAATGTAAGGTTACCCTTAAGGTAAGCCTTACATTATAACGAGGAATGAGCTTCATTTTGAAACATTTTATTCGTTTGAACCTATTTATAGTGAATATGTAGTAACTAACTTCTTATGTGACTTAATTAATTATCGTGATGCACAATGTATGTAGGTAACTTAACTGTGAACATTTTCTGTCATTTATTTATTATCTGTATTGTAATTGTTTATGTATATATTATTTTATTTTATTTGTACTTTGTATGTTTTCTTTATGACTGTGATTACTTGTTATGTTTAATTTGTCAATGTAAAATGCTTCTCTGTAAACGAGATCAAATATCGATCTGTATAGTAATCGACGTGGCTCCTCAGGTCAGAGACTTTATCGTATAGCAGCGCTCGCCTGTGGGAGAGCAGGCAAGCAGCAGTATCTGCCGCCCCGTGACGTAGATCAGACGTTCGTACGCGGTCCGCGGAGTGCTCAAACAATATAAGTAATAAAGTTAACACAAAGTGAAAGTTCTAATTTGTTATAAGTGCAAAGATATGAAAGTTTATGTGAAATCAATGAACATAAGTGAACTAAGAATTGATCTTAATGAAACATTTATTCGTTCGTTCTGCTGAGGCAGAAATTCGTTACGTGTTCGGTAACCGTCCCAGACGTCCGAAACGCGGTAGCGTCATCGCGGACGCTAACGGTCGCGAATAATTACGCGATTCGCGAAGCATCACGGCGAACAGCTAGCAAGCTGCCAAAGGAGGAGCCACCATCAAAATGATTTCTGTATGAATTTATGCACCATTTATATGACTGCAGAGTACCACGTCGCTGGACTGATAAATAAGATAAGTTAAATGCTATTGGTTGTAATTCACTGTGAATGCATGTTTAAGTTTTGTTAAAATACAAGAACATTAGACAGTACTTTGGCTATCTTATTTGAACAACTAATGACAATCCTCAATAATGCATGAATAATATTACTACACAATTTTACAATCAAGTGAGTGTCATTAATTAATAGTGACTGTTATAATAATAATTGAGACAATTTTGCTAAAATTGATGGTAGAAGATAACAGACAGTTGACGTAATAAATAACTTTTCTATTTCGTTTTGCACTGAGTTCAACAATAATAGCCACCGCCACACCTATCCTATAAAGAAACAAACTCGTACTAATGTCGTAATCATAGCATTAATTAAGACTGATTTCCTTAAATTTCCTATTTGCTTGAGTGAATTAATTTTATCAGATACTGAGTTTAGTGGTGGACTGCACCCTCTTCCCAATCACTTGATGTTAAAAATCCTACTATCCATAATTTTCTAAATTATCAGTACCATTAGCGTACTAATTGAGTCATACGTATTGCACAGAAGGAGTAAGTTAATTTCTTCTATCTGTGTGTGCACAATCTCCGTAGGAGATTTTGTAAGGAAAGGAAAGGTGAGTGATCTTTTGAAAAGTTTGTCAGATAGGGCCAATGTATTTGTTAATTTCACTAATAGTCTTGCTAAATATTCTCGAAATTTAACTACACCACTTGCATTAATCACGAGTTTAACGTAACCAACCACGAAATTAAGGTCAGGTTTGTTATGTTGCTCAAACATCACAACAGCCACCACAGTTAGTAATACGTAAAACAATTTTTTTTTTATCTCCACTCACAGTTTTCTTAAATTAAATAAACACCCTTTCACCCAACAATATCCCAATATCCCCAACAAATATTTTCTTTCCTTACAACAGTATAAACCTGCAAGAACTGGAAGAAGTTGGCATATGTGTTTGTAATGGACTGCGTTGGACAGATTCCTGACATGAATCCTGCATCTGTGATGCCGACGTACATCGGTCTGTCTCCTCCGCGAAGAATGCTCAGGCACAGTGGCGGACTAAGGCCGTCGCAGACACGGAGCGGCGGCAAAACAAAATGGCGCCTCCCGTCCGCTGTGAAAAAAAGTTATTTTGAGATTTGAAGGCCCCACAAGACGAGGGGCCCGGGCCCGGGGCGGTACTCCCTCCCCCCATCTTAGTCCGCCACTGGGTTGCTATTCCCCAGAAACCCGAACCTATGCCTGCGAGAAGCTGTAATCAAGGCTAAAGAGCCAACACCATTTCAGCACTACCGTTGGAGGACGCCACGAACTTCAAAATCAAAAAGTTCAAATGTTTATGGGACTTAAATACGGGGTCATCAGTCCCTAAACTTACGAACTACTTATGAACTAGCTTACACTAAGGACGGCACAAATATCCATGTCCGAGGGGGGGGGATTCGAACCCCCGACCGTAGTGGCCATGCAGAACGTGACTGGCGCGTGCAGACCGCTTGGCCACTGCGGCCGGCTTCAAAATCATTTTCAGCCAGTGTCCGCATACTTTTCATCACATGGCGTATATTCAAATTACATTTTGGTGTCTTTTTGAATGTTCTACGTCAGACACACAGCTTGTGAGAGCCACAGTGTTGTTCTCTAAGTCACAAAGTAGACAGGTGACACCGGCAGCCTTCCAGGGGCCGGCATTGCCCGCGGCCATCGGGAGCCCCCCCTCCCCCCTCCCCCCCTCTCGCCTTGCGCAACAGGCGGCTGGTCTGGTCTGCACGCGCGCTCCCCTCCTCCATCACGCTCCATTGCATAATTGAGGCGCTAACAGCACACGGAAGTCTTCCCGACAGTTTTTAATTGACGAATTACTGGAGCTGGTTTTTAGCCGCTCGTAAACGCCAGGCAGCGAATTAATTTGAATGTGCTCGTGCTAGTGTCACGAAACTGTTAGTTTCAAAATTTACATACTGACTAGCTGACTAGGAACACCTTTGACGTCGAACCTCGGAACCACGTAACAATAATCTTCTCACATTAAAGAGCTATCATCATTCCATAACCCCAATACCAAATCGGATACGTCTAGCATGTTGGATGTACCTTTACACAACACTAAATCTTTCTCCGTGTCCTTCACCATCTCAGCCATGGAACACACTGCCATGTGATCTATCTCGTACTCTAAACCACACGACATCCAAGAGGAAACTCAAAATTCACATATTAACGATGGCGTAGCACCCATTTTTATCGCCGGCCGCGGTGGCCGAGGGGACTGAGGTGCTCCAGCCACGGTCTACATGGCCACTACAGTTGGGGTTTCGAATGCCCCCTCGGGCATGGATATTTGTGCCGTCCTTAGTATTAGTTAGTTCTTAAGTAGTTTGTAAGTTTATGGACTGATGACCCTGTAGTTAAGTCCCATAAGCTATACAAACACCCATTTTTATCCTACACTCAGTTCTTTTCTCTCCATCATAGCTTTGAATCTTACCATTCTAGATATCGCAAAATAACAGCAACCAGTCACCTTTCTTACGTATTAATTTACCACGACCGGTTTCGAACTGCCTGGCAGTTCATCATCAGGCGGTATAATGTTTTATATGTTGTTCACAACATTGTGTAACTCGTTTGGCTGTGATGAGATAGAAAATTATTATGTATGAGCTTTGTCATTGGCACTAAATTTCAATATTTACAAGTTTAAATCGTATTCTAAACAGCTACTTACAGTTGGTTCACGTTGCTCTTTGATGATAGGTGATTTTTCAAGCATTTTAGTGTTCAAAAGCTGCCCACAAACACACACTTCACTTTTCACATGTTTTACAAACGTAAACAATACAGAGATATATACAGCTAATTGTTTTACAGTTGATGCACATATATTATTTTAAACTTATTTACCAGTTACAGTTTCAATAGTTAACGTGTTCATACATTTTTATTTACATTATTCTCTTACAGTAGTGACTTCTTCATTCCTTTATACTGTAATGGTAGCACTAATTTTACATTTGAACAAAAATCCATAGATTGCATTTATAAGATTAAACATATGCGATTAGAGTAGCTTTTGAGAGTGGCAAAAGGGGGGGGGGTAGGTGTTATATGATCTAAGTATGTGTATTTCGTTTTCTCAGGCAGTGCGTAGTATTTTGAGATTGGTTTTTATGTTTGTAATGGAATGGCTGTTTTCAGCCAGATGAGCTGCTAATCTTGACTTGTTTAAATTTTTTAAACGGAGTGCATCAATATGTTCTCTGTATCGTACTTCGAAATTCCTTCCTATATAGTAGCATAAGCAGCTGTCACGTGTTAATTTGTATATTCCAGATTTTTGAAAAGGTATGTTGGTTGATTTAGTGTTGTGGACTATTTTGTTTTGTGTTTTATTGTTTGTGTGGAAACATATTTTGACATTGTGGGGTTTAAAGAGTTTTCAAGTTGATATATGTTTCCGACAAAGGGCATAGAGATATATTTGGATTGTTCTGCTTCTAATGGTTGGTTTATAGGCACTGTATGGTTGGTTTTTAGTTTTTTATCTAATTTGTCAATTATGGTTGGGTCATAATCATTGATGTAGGCTATAGTTTTTAGAATGTTAATTTCTTTTGTTTTTGTAGCAGGTTCAGCATGAATTTTATTTACACGGTTCAATGCTGATTTTAAAAATGCAAGTTTGTGTTGTTGTAGATTGCAAGAGGAGTTATTTATAATTAGATCTTTTATAATTACGTCTTACCATTCTATTACTCTTCCGCTTCTTGTATCTCTCACACCACATTCTATCGTCTTATGTCTCTGCTTGATGTGAATAGCTCACAAGCTGTAAGAACATAACGAGGCAATCACCATCATTACGATTACTATTACTATATCTACTTGATGAGTCATTAGATGCCATGATTACAATTAAAACGATTAGACGACAATGATATTGAAGATATCAATATTCACACTTTATTAATGTAGAATTTTTTTACAACCTTTTTACAACCCTGGAAGAGCAATTGAACGGAATGGACAGTGTGTTGAAAGGTGCATATAAGATTAACATTAACAAGAGCAAAACTAGGGTAATGGAGTGCAGTGTAAGAAAATCAGGTGATGCTGAAGGAATTAGATTGGGAAACGAAGCAATAAAGGAGGTAGATGAGTTTTGTTACTTGGGCAGTAAAAAAACAAATGATGGTCGCAGTACAGAGGATATAAAATGCAGAATGGCAATGGGTAGAAAAGCGTTCTTGAAAAAGAGAAATTGGTTAACATCGGATATTGATTTAAGCCTAAGGAAGTCCTTTCTGAAGGCATTTGTGTGGAGTGTTGCCTTGTATGGGAGTGAAACAAGGACGATAAACAGTGCGGACAGGAAGAGGATAGCGGCTTTTGAAATGTGGTGCTACAGAAGAATGCTGAAGATTAGGTGGGTCGATCGCATAACTAATGAGGAGGTACTGAACAGAATTGGTAAGAAAAGAAATTTCTGGCATACCTTGACCTAAAGAAGGGATAGAGTGGTAGGACACATTCTTAGACATCAAGGAATTGTGAATTTAGCGTTGGAGGGAAGTGTGTGGGGTAAAAGCCGCAGAGGAAGACGAAGAGATGGATACAGTAAGCAGATTCAGTCAGATGTAGGTTGTCGTTCTTATGTGGAGATGAACAGACTTGCTCAGGATAGGGTATTGTGGAGAGCTGCATCAAACCAGTCTCCGGACTGAACACCACAACAACAACAACAAGGATCAAACACTGGGCAGCAATACTCCAAAAAAGGACGAACAAGCGTACTGTATGCAGTTTCTTTAGTAGTTCTGTTCTTATTCAGGTCGTTATGCAGTTGGTTTTGATCTTCAGATGATTTTACTAGACGGTAAATGACGGCGTCATCTGCAAACAACCTAAGAGAGCTACTTAGATTTTCCCCTAAATCGTTTATGTAAATAAGGAACAGCAGAGGACCTACAACACTACCCTGGCTGTCATAAAGTCGAAGAGTGAGCTCACCCCACATTGATGTCCAGTAACAGAGGTCGAGATACTTTATTATCGGGTACTGCGCATTCGCCCTGTTGGACTGGAGGCCGTGGTACAGTCCCGCTCCCAGAAGGTAGACTGAGCGCCCGCTGCGCCCGGTTGGGCGGCACGCGCCGCGGCCCTAGTTGTGTAACAGGCTCGCCGCTGGCCCCGGAGAACGCACGTGCGCCGGTGCGCGCCACTTCGCCTATGACGGTGTTCGGTTTCCGAACGGGTTGACAGCTTCCTTGTCCCTTACTGTGCGGTCTCCTAGGCTCAAGTCCGCGTTCCCTTCACTACACGCTGCCGGGACTCCAATTTCATATTAAAACCTACTTCCCGTCTGGTTATCAGTTCATACATACTCCGCAAGCCACCAGATGGTGTTTGGCGGAGGGTACCTTGAGTACCACTATCGGCTCTCCCTCCTATTCCGGTCACGTATTATTCGCAGAAAGAAAGATTGTTGGTATGTCTCTGTGTGGGCTCTAATCTCTCTGATTTTATCTTCATGATCTCTTCGCGAGATATACGTAGGAGGGAGCAATATATACTGCTAGACTCCTCGGTAAAGGTATGTTCCCGTACCGAGCGACAGAGCGTCTCTCCTGTAGAGTCTTCCACTGGAAAAAAATGATCAAATGTTTGAAGAACTTATGGGACTTAACTACGGGGTCATCAGTCCCTAAGCTTACAAACTACTTATGAACTAATCCAATAAATTTCGGGCGTGCAGCCGTGCAAATTCTATGTCTTCTACTAATATTTCGGCCGCGTATCGTCCGGCCATCTTCAGAGTGAGTCCCACGACTGCCGACAAGTTGCCAGGCTCGGACTTATATATACCATCGCGGCGTCACTGCGCATGCGGGTCTCAGATGCTGGTCGGCGGCAAAGAGGTACACTTGGCACGCGCGCCCCCCGTGGCGAAAGGAATCAGGAGTTCGATTCTCTTATCGATATGTGTTCTGTGGTGGCAACAACTTGTCGATATCTCTGTAATTTTATTACATTAAGTGCAGGATTCCACGCCTTGTCCAAATTAAAACCATTATCTCTGTTTATTAAATTATCAGATATTCTAATTTCTACTGCTTCTTTAAAAGTTGCGCCCCAAAAAGAAGATATAGGTGTCAAAATCTTCACATCACTGTAATTCATTGATTGCCCTTTATCTAAACAATGTTCTGCTACAGCTGACTTGTCTGGCTGTAATAAACGAGTGTATCTTCGATGTTCGATACATCTTTCGTGGACAGTGCGGGTTGTCTGTCCTATATATGAACATTCGCAATTTCCACATGGTATCTGATACACACCAGACTTTCTAAGCAACAGATCATCTTTCACAAATCCGACTAATGCTGCGATCTTCATAGGTGGCCGGAAGATTACTGTAACTTCATGTTTTTGGAGAATTCTACCGATCTTTGAAGAAAAAGCACCCACGTAGGGCAAGAACGCTCTCGATCAGACGCATTATTCTTCCTCCAGGTCATCTATTTGCATTCTCGGTTTAACACTAAATGCTCTGCGAATCTGTTATTTGGAATATCCATTCGCTTTGAAGATGTCCTTGAGGTGTGTGAGCTCTTTTTCCAAGTTCTCGCCATCCGATATACAGTGTGCCCTGTGCACCAATGTGCAATGTGCAATACTTATGAACTAGCTAAGGACGGCACAAATATCCATGCCCGAGGGGGGATTAGAACCCCCGGCCGTAGTGGCCGTGCAGACCGTGACTGGATCGCCTCAGTCCCCTCGGCCACCGCGGACGGCTCTTCCACTGCAGTTTATCGATCATCTCCGTAACGCTTACTCGATTACCAAATGATCCTGTAACGAAGCGCGCTGCTCTCCATTCGATCTTTTCTACTTCGTATCGAAATAATTCGCGGGTAAACTTCCGGGTTTCAGTGTCCAACGGGCACAATATTTCGGCAAACGACCACGTTGCCATCATCAGGTGCGCTGATGAACTGAATTATTTCGATACGAAGTACGCCGGGAGAATTTGAAGAATCACACTTTTCTACTTTCTCTATCAACACCACCTGGTACGGATTCCACAGCAGTGTTCAAGCTGTGGACGAACAAGTTTACTGTAACCTACTTCCTTTGTTTTCGGACTGCATTTCCTTAGGATTCTTCCAGTTGCTGACCTGCTATAATGTAGCTAAATGATACAGGATCTTTCTTTCTATGTATTCGCAGCACATTACACTTCTCTGCATTGAGACTCAATTGCCATTCCCTGCACCATGCGTCAATTCGATGCAGATCCTCCCGCATTTCAATACAATTTTCCATTGTTACAACCTCTCTATATACTACAGCATCATCCGCAAAAAGCCTCAGTGAACTGCCGATGTTTACCGGAAGGTCATTTATATATATCGTGAACAGCAACGGACCCACGACACTCCTCTGTGGCACACCTGACATCACCCTTACTTCGGAAAACTCTCTCCATTGAGAATGACATGCTGCAATTCTGTTATCTAGGAACTCCTCAATCCAATCACACAATTGGTCTGATAGACCATATGCTCTTACTTTGTTCATTAAACGTTAGTGGGGAACTGTATCAAACGCCTTGCGGAAGTCAAGAAACACAGCATCTACTAGAGAACCCGTGTCTATGGCCCTCTGCGTCTCGTGGCGAGCGCGAGCTGGGTTTCACACGATCGTCTTTTTGTTCGTTACAACTGTTAAGCATTTCATACTGTTCTCTTGTAAGCCCCACAGTGGAAAGGAGCTGATGCGCCATCCTGAAATGTCCAAAAGATAATAAAGACGCCTCCAGTAGTTGCCACCGTAAATGCAAACAAAAATTCATACATACATTCGCAATTCAAATGTTTCTTTTCTTTCTTTAACTCGTGAACGAGCCTATTTTTTTCACCCTGACAAGCAGACCTCACTACCCGTGAGACCATTTTCTGGGATTGCCTTCGGCTGTGTGTCCGAGGAAGGACTTTTTGTTACATGTATTGCGGCTCTGATATAGATACCAAAGAGATCTATATCTAACCTGTCTAAAAAAAATATGGATTGGCGCACCAAACTCCGTTAGGCATTAGGACATAGCGTCTGTATGCTTGTGTAAAATCTCTCAATGACTGTTCAACATTAGATTTGTAACACCACAATTCTTCTAAAACAATAACAACAGCTTCTAAATTAATTTTGTTCCCATAAAATGTTACAGCAAGTTCATTAATCCGTTGTTGTGTAGTTGGTACTTTGAAGGCAAGGCGAAGGTCATTAGGATAATTCCTAATGTGAACCCAGTTGACGTAAAAGAATGCAAGAGCCGACATTCACCGCAATGCAGAAAACTTTATTCGGAAAGTAACCTTTCCTTTTATCTTACAAAATGTCATATAAACACGATTCCTTATAACATAATCCAAATACTTTACTTCATGCTGTACATCATCTTCCTTATTACGCTCAGAGCCAGATATCATAACACCTATATAGAAAGGATTAGTTCCTTGGAATAACTTATTCTTAACTTTACATTTTTGATCCAACGTTTTGCAACTATCAACTTCATAAATATTAGCAGCCTGTTCAAATGTTTGTAAATCTATCTGACCAAAGTGCGTGGTCAGCAGTCCGTAGCTTACAAACTACTTAAACTAAGGTAGACTAACCTAAGGACAACCCCCCCCCCCCCCACACACACACACACACACACACACACATGCCCCAGGGAGGACTCGAACCTCCGACGGCGAGCAACCGCGCGCTCCGCAGCGAGACGCCTTAGACCGCTCGGGTACTCCACCGCGGCTTAGCAGCCTGTTGAAGTTTACTATATGTTACAAATTTGAAATGATTCCGACCAGTATACTTCCTCCACTGAAGACCAGTCGAACAAATGCATGCAAGCTAAAATCTTTCAACCTATTAGTACAAGGATTATGCATGTGCTCCAACACACCCTGATCCTCAAATATCTTTATGTTAGCTTTCTCATAGATCGTAATATGTTCAGTTCTTACGTGAACTCGGTAAACATATGTTAAAACCTTATTTATAATTACTCCATCATACCTATTCGTAGAAAACGTAAATTCCTCGGAAAGATTATATACACGAAACAACTTAAGGTTTTTGGCATTCTCGTCAAAATACTTCTCCTTCTTATCACCAATTCGGCCATAATTAAAAACTAAATTCTCGTTAGACGTGAATTCTGTCGTCCACCGACATATGTGACGAGAAACTGGTCTGGAAATAACTGAACGTCTTCTACGATGCCATAACTTCCTCCTGCGACGTAACAACATCCTCTGTCGAATCGCTCGATATATCGACAACTTCCGAAAGCGATTCATCATCGGACGACGACGACGAACCCATCTCAGTCTTCAAACTTACAATGAACTATGTAACAATCTGCATTAACAATATTTAGTCGCCAATTGCCATTTCATTCGAAACAAGTATAATTAATCCACGATGACATAAAGTCATTCCAGGTTTATTCTTAACATTTACGGTCACAGGAAGACCAACTATACGCTTCAAAATAGATTTTAGCTTGCATGCAGTTGATTCGACTGGTGTTCCGTAGAGGATGAATACTGGTCGGAATCATGTCAAATTTGTAACATATA
Source organism: Locusta migratoria (assembly GCA_026315105.1). NCBI lineage: Eukaryota > Metazoa > Arthropoda > Insecta > Orthoptera > Acrididae > Locusta > Locusta migratoria. The sequence goes on along the minus strand of CM048750.1, from coordinate 43,113,293 downwards.
GTAAACCTCAACAGTCTGCAAATATTTCCGAAGTTGATAGTTGGAAAACGGTGGAACAAAAATGTCAAGTTAAGAATAAGTTATTGCGGGAAACTAATCTTTTTTATATAGGTGTTATGATATCAGCTTCTGAGATGATGTACAGAATGAAGAAAAATATTTGGATTATGTTATAAGAAATCGTGTTTATACGACATTTCGTAAGAGAAAAGGAAAGGTTACTTTCTGAATTAAAGTTTTTTTTTTTTTTTTTTTTTTTTTTTTTTTTTTTTTTTTTTTTTTTTTTTTTTTTTGCAGTAAATGTTGGCGCTTGCATTCTTTTACGTCAACTGGGATCACATTAGGAATTATCCTAATGACCTTCGCCTTGCCTTCTTAGTACCAAATACACAACAAAGGATTGATGCACTTGCTATTACAACAAATATCATTTTGATCACTTAACGAACTTCCACCCCTCGTGTTTATTTCACACAGAATCATCCCCTTAAAAACAGATTTTAGGTAGTAACACGAGATACTGAACCGCTCCCGCTATAATGACAGTACTATAAGTAGCCACGGGGATTAATTATGCTACCACAAAAGTCTTCGGTCACTTATCAAGTAGCATCAAAAGTCTGACATATAGCCAACTAGTAATTAAAAATAAATTAAAAGAATTTCTGAATGGCAACTCCTTCTGCACTTTAGATGACTTTGTAGATAAAACTTAGAAATTTCGCTAAAAATACATTAAAAACAATATATAAAACAGGAGGGGACTGAGGCGCTCCAGTCACGGTCTGCACGGCCACTACGGTCGGGGGTTCGAATCCCCCCTCGGGCATGGATATTTGTGCCGTCCTTAGGATTAGCTAGTTCGTAAGTAGTTTGTAAGTTTAGGGACTGATGACCCCGTAGTTAAGTCCCATAAGCTGTACAAACATTTGAACATTTATACATATAATACTTAAAATATTGTCATGCATAGACACTATTTATGAAACTGACACGTTCGACATAATTGCAAAATGTTGTATTTATTATCTACGGAACAAGTATTAATCTAATGTAATTTAATCTAACAGGCGTCTACACGGGTGGGGTTTTCTGCCGTTCTCAACGGCACAGTGCTCTCCCAGCGCACGAAAACTCTCTAGTGGAGTCGTAGAGGTAAATTTTCCGAGTCCTGGAGCTAGGCTTCTGCAGAAAGCTCTGCTGGCTCACGATAATGGTGTTTTTACCGAAAACGATAGCTTTGAGCTAATAAATTAAGCAACTGTGGTAAACATGACATTCTACAAATACTGCAGAAACGTTAAGAGCGTGCAGACACAACGCGGAAGTAAAACAGTACCTTGCGCCATGGCTACTGGGTCAGGTCGGCCGAAAGGTACACACACGCTCCAATCGAAATAGCCCACATCGGCAGATATTTTCTTGAGTAGCGTAAGCCTGCAGTATCACGTCACTTCATAACGTGACAAAACAAGGGGTATGTTTAACCCAACTACGGAGCCCTTATGAACCACGAACTAACCTGTTAAGCAAACACGGCAAGACGTAAACGCCGACACTTTCGTATAGCAAACGCAATGCGATCATGACAGACGATGTTGGGGAATTAGTAGCCGCTCCCCAAATGTTCAAATGTTTGTAAAGCTTATGGGACTTAACTGCGGGGTCATCAGTCCCTAAACATAGAAACTACTTATGAACTAGCTTATGCCGGCCGCGGTGGCCGAGGGGACTGAGGCGCTCCAGTCACGATCTGCACGGCCACTGCGGTCGCGGGTTCGAATCCCCCCTCGGGCATGGGTATTTGTGCCGTCCTTAGTCTTAGCTAGTTCTTAAGTAGTTTGTAAGCTTAGGGACTGATGACCCAGTAGTTAAGTCCCATAAGTTCTACAAACATGTGTGTGAACTAGCTTATACTAAAGACGCCTTAAACATCCATGCCCGAGGTTGGCTTCGCACCCCCGACGGGGAACGGCCTCGCGCATCGCAGCGTAGCGCCTAGCCGCTCGCCCAACGCCTTATGTAGCCGGACACGGGAGCTTATGGGCAGTCGGTCAGATGAGTCGATGGCTTACACTTGTAAGAAAATTTCCTGTTGGAGATTGTCAAAAAATCTCAAAATTCAGAACGCATAATGATATGCTGTAGTAATAATAATTTCGTTATTGAACGTTGCAGCAAATCACAACTAGTTGCTCAGTGACCGGCGGCCAGTGCACACGTGACCAGCAGCAGCTCTACATTTTCCGGTAACCGGCTTCTTAATAGAAGCGACTTATTTACATTTCGTGTGTGCTTTCTCTTGCAGCTCTTTATACTTTAGTGTGCTCGCGTGTTTGTTTATTAAGAATCGCGTTTATTTGTCAGCTCAGTTACTGAATTTTTTATTTATTAGCTCGCGTATATATTTTTCAGATTCGCCGTTAATAAACAGTTCAGCGTTAGGTTTATACTTTACAAAGTTCACTGTTTATCAAACTACTGAGTCCTCTGACGTACTTACTTGGAAGAAACAAAGGTTTTTAGAATGGCTAGGAACTGTGACTGCTGCGAACGGATGGAGGCAGAGTTGGTTACTCTTCGCTCGCAGCTTCAGGCGGCGTTCGCTACACTGGCAACGCTTGAGACTGCGGTGGGTGGGCGCCGCTGTTGTGGGCCGTTCGCGGGGGTGCAGCAGACGCCCTGTGCGTCTGTTGTGCCCTGCGATCGGCCTGCGGCTGTGGCCCGCCCGCTCACTGCCCGCGAGGAGGTAGCCCCCCAATCCGTGGTGGATTGGGAGGTCCCCTCAGCGCGTGTCAGGCGGCGTAAGACTTCCCGGGGGACCGAAGTGGAGGCCTCCCCGGTTAGTCTTGCCAACAGATTCGAGGCGCTGTCTGTGGCAGGGGATGTTCCTGATGCGGATGGTGTCGCTTGTCCTGTACTCGCCCCTCTGCCTTCAAGATCCGGGCACTCACAGACGGTGGGTTTGTTGGTAGTTGGGAGCTCCAACGTTAGGCGGGTAATGGAGCCCCTTAGGAAAATGGCTACTACGGAGGGGAAGAATTCCAATGTGCACTCCGTGTGCATACCGGGGGGAGTCATTCCGGATGTGGAACGGCTCCTTCCGGATGCCATGAAGAGCACAGGGTGCAGCCAACTGCAGGTGGTGGCTCATGTCGGGACCAATGATGTATGTCGCTTTGGATCGGAAGAGATCCTCTCTGGGTTTGAGCGGCTATCAGAAGTGGTTAAGACTGCCAGTCTTGCTTGCAAGATGAAAGCGGAGCTCACCATCTGCAGCATTGTCGACAGGACTGACTGCGGTCCTTTGGTTCAGAGCCGAGTGGAGGGTCTGAATCAGAGGCTCAGACGGTTCTGCGACCGTGTCGGCTGCAGATTCCTCGACTTGCGCCAAAGGGTGGTGGGTTTTCGGGTTCCGCTAAATAGGTCAGGAGTCCACTACACTCAGGAAGCGGCTACACGGGTAGCGAGGGCTGTGTGGCGTGGACTGGGCGGTTTTTTAGGTTAGATGGCCTCGGGAATACACAAAATGGGTTTCAGTCTCAAAGGGGGCATGTCAGACACGGGAAGAAAGTAGACATAAAAACCATTGGTGTAACAGTTGTAAATTGTCGTAGCTGTGTTGGGAAAATTCCAGAGCTCCAAGCGCTGATAGAAAGTACTGAGGCACAAATCGTTATAGGTTCTGAAAGCTGGCTGACGCCTGAGATAAATTCGGCCGAAATTTTTTCAAAGGGCCAAATGGTCTTCAGAAAAGATAGAATAAATAAAACAGGGGGTGGCGTGTTTATTGCTGTTACAAACGGTTTATCCTGCAACGAAATTGAGGCAGATACTTCCTGTGAATTGGTCTGAGTAGAGGTTACACCTGACCACCGAAATAAATTAATAATTGGATCTTTTTATCGGCCCCCTGACTCAGACGATGCGGTTGCAGAAATGTTCAAAGAAAGCTTGAATCATATTTCAAATAGGTATCCGAAGCATACTGTTATAATCGGTGGCGACTTTAATTTACCCTCGATATGTTGGCACAATTACGTATTCAAAACCGAGAGCAAATATAAAACATCGTCCGAACTAGTTCTGAATGCTTTTTCTGAGAACTACATCGAACAGTTAGTTCATGAACCCACTAGAATAGTACGTGGTTGCGAAAATACTCTTGATCTCCTAGCAACAAATAATCCCGAGATAGTAAAGAGCATAAAAACAGATACAGGGATTAGCGAACATCGAGTTGTAGTAGCGAGACTGAATATCGAAATTCCCAAATGCACCAAAAATAAACGAAAAATATATCTATTCAATAAAGCAGATAAAAATTCGCTTCACGCTTTCCTGAGTGATAGTCTCCAGTCCTTCAAAACTAAAAATGCGAGTGTAGATCAGTTGTGGCTTACTTTCAAAGACATAATATCAGTAGCAATCGAGAGATTTATACCAAATAAATTAATAAAAGAGGGGGCTGACCCCCCGTGGTACACAAAATAGGTCAGATCACTGTTGCAGAAACAAAGAAAAACGCATGCAAAATTTAAAAAGACACAAAGTCCGCAAGACTGGCAATCTTTTACGGAAACTCGCAACCTAGCGCGGACTTCAATGCGAGAATCTTATAGTTGTTTCCACAACGAAATCCTGTCTCGTAATCTTGCAGAAAATCCAAAGAAATTCTGGTCATATGTGAAGTACACTAGCGGCAAAACACAAACAATACCTTCACTACGCGATAACAATGGTAATACTACCGACGACAGTACTGCTAAGACAGAATTACTAAACACAGCTTTCCGAAATTCGTTCACCAAAGAAGACGAAGTGAACACTCCAGTATTCAATCCAAGAACAGCTGCCAGCATGCGAAACTTAGAAGTAGATGTTCCTGGAGTAGTAAAACAACTTAAGTCACTAAACAAAAATAAATCTTCCGGGTCAGATTGTATACCAACTAGATTCCTCTCAGAGTATGCTGATGCAATAGCTCCGTACTTAGCTATAATTTACAAGCGATCACTCAGCGAAAGATCCGTACCCAAAGACTGGAAAGTTGCCCAAATTACTCCAATATTCAAGAAAGGCAATAGGAGTGATCCCCAAAATTACAGGCCTATCTCATTGACGTCGATTTGCAGTAGGATTTTGGAACATATACTTTGTTCGAATATTGTGTACTACCTCGAAGAGAACGACCTATTAACCAATAGTCAGCACGGATTCAGAAAGTACGCTCTTGCGAAACACAGCTTGCCCTTTATTCACATGAAGTGTTAAGTGCCATCGACAAGGGATCTCAAATCGATTCCATATTTCTGGATTTCCGGAAGGCTTTTGATACTGTACCCCACAAGCGGCTTCTAATGAAATTGCGTGCTTATGGAATATCTCCCCAATTGTGCAGTTGGATTCACGATTTCCTATCAGAAAGGACACAGTTCGTTGTAATTGACGGTAAGTCATAGAGTAAAACAGAAGTGATATCTGGCGTTCCACAGGGAAGCGTTATTGGTCCCCTACTCTTCCTCGTGTTTATAAACGATTTAGGAGATAATCTGAATAGCTCCCTTAGACTGTTCGCGGATGATGCTGTCGTTTATCGGTTAGTGAAGTCAACAGAGGATCAAAAGCAACTGCAAAGCGATTTAGACAAAATTTCTACTTGGTGCGAAAATTGGCAATTGACACTAAATAAAGAAAAGTGTGAAGTAATACACATGACCACTAAAAGAAATCCGCTGAACTTCAATTACGCGATAAATCAGTCAATCCTTAAGGTCGTAAATTCTACCAAATACCTAGGAGTTACAATTACGAACAACTTTGACTGGAGAGAACACATAGAAAATATTGTGGGGAAGGCGAACCAAAGGTTACGTTTCATTGGCAGAACGCTTAGACGATGCACCAGCTCCACCAAAGAGACTGCCTACATCACACTTGTGCGTCCTCTCTTGGAGTACTATTGCCCCTTGTGGGACCCTCACCAGGTGGGACTAACGGAAGATATTGAGAAGGTTCAGAGAAGGGCAGCTCGTTTTGTTTTATCACGTTACGGGGGGGAAAGCGTCACGGAAATGTTGCACGAATTGGGGTGGAAATCATTAAAAGAAAGACGTTATTCATTGTGGCGTGATCTGTTTGCGAAGTTTCAATCACCGACTTTTAGTTCTGAATGTGAAAATATTTTGCTAGCACCCACCTACTTAGGGAGACATGACCATCCCAATAAAATAAGAGAAATCAGATCGAAAACGGAACGATTTAGGTGTTCTTTCTTCCCGCGCGCTATTAGAGAATGGAACGGTAGAGAAAAGTTATGAAAGTGGTTAATGAACCCTCTGCCAGGCACTTAAATGTGATTTGCAGAGTATCTATATAGATGTAGATGTAGATGTAGAACTAATGGGTCGCAACAACACTTTCGCAGTGAGGGTTAAAATTTTGAATAAATAAAAATTGATATTAATTAACTTAAAACAGTCACTGTGGTAATTAATTAAGCTTGGCCCTATCTGACTTAGCATTGACTACAGCCTAAAAACCAGCACCTCTTACGATTCACGAACAGCACAACTTCACTAATAAATGTGTCAGAATTCATGCAGGGGTGTTGTCATCAAAATCGTAACAGCTGATACACTCTGATTGCAATGATAATAGCTCAGTACTGTGAAACTCCGTGGTGCAATGAGCTTCACAAATAGTACAGTCAAAGTTCCCAATAATTTTGATAATATTGTTTAAAGCAGTCAACTTCCTTATAAAACTTTACGTAAACTATTTTTGATTAATTGGTTCCAGGGTCTGGGTAGCGTACGCGTGTAACTGGCTGAGCAGAGTCTGGCATTTAACGTATTTCATAAAAATTACTTTCGTCAAGTCTGGTTAATCAACTATAATACTTTGACTACTATTAGCCTGGTTACTTTCTACATAAATGAAACCAACTTTACGTGCTAACTCTCTAGCATGTTAAAAGCTTTGGCATAATAATTGGTTGCAAAACTTAGAACAGCACTGCACTTTAATTACTAGTCTCTGTGGTTGTAACACGTTTATCAATTCTTTAACTCGTCTAGCAATTTCTTTAAAACTGATCGTAATTATTTTGAAAAATGATTGAATTTGTTATTCAATGTGCAGGCTTGCATAATCAACATAATCTAATAATGGTGGTATGGGGTGACTACAACTACTTACAAAATTAAGACTGGTTTCAAAATAAGTCATATATAATTGAACCAAAATTCTGATTGGGTTGACACTACATATACATGCAAACAAAATAAAATGTTACAATAGTACTCATCTGTTTTCGTCGTCTTCGTCGTGAAGTCCATACAAGACAGATATGATTACAATAGGTACTCTTACTGCTGGTTCAAAATATTTTTATCGACAACTCTTTGTTCAGCTCGTCTGGCTGAAATCTCCATGCATTGATATCTCCTCGATACACCTTCTAATCTCAGTAATTACAACAACGATCACACTCGGTGACAATAGACTTAATAACCAAACAATTACTTTTCTTGCACACATGAAAAAACATTACTCTGGTCACTTTCGAGTATGAATAAACTTATTTCGCACTTCCTTCAATACATTAAACAGTACGCCTCTCAGGCTTATTGCAATTGCATAAAACTCGCGCCACACTGCGCCTACCGTGCCTCTGCACCATCAACAAAACATTTATGTGTTTACTACAGCGAGTCCGCTCCGCGACTGCTTCAGCAGCGCGACACTCACAGCTACTACTTCTGTACCAAAGACAGTCTTTACAACAGGTTCAACATTTTCAACATTTTCTCTGGCGCATAGCCAACTTACAGCATAAGAATGTCAGGTATTTGTATGTGGTAGTAGGTATCAGTCTCCCATTGTGCACTATGGTGGTAGAGGGTTGATTACGATAATGGGGAGGAAGATTCATGCGGGTTTACACATCCAGTACATGTTTACACTAAATGAATCAATATAGGAAATGTCGATACATAAGAAATATATCTAGCATACAAGAAATGAAAAATACATGAAATAAACAAATTTAAGATAATATATACATTACGTTAAATCAATATGTAAGATACAGCGACAGGTGTACTCTTACACACTCTCCTCTATCACTACTTCTTGGTTCTTGTTTTTAATTGTGAGTGTCTTGTTAATCTTCCGCGTAGAATATCCGTTATCCCTAAACACTTGCTGTAGGAGGGCGAACTCTTCAGACAGGCCTTCTGCATCTGATACTGTGTGTGCTCTATGTACAAGTGTTTTAAGGGTAGTGGTGGTGGTGGTGGTTTTTGAAAGGGACTAAACATCAAGGGTTATCAGTCCCTTATGTTTTAAGGAATCTCATAGTTTGCGATGGGTGGTGGTAACTCGAAGTCTGTAAAAAATTCTACATTAAAGAAGTGTAAATATTCATGTCTTCAATATTGCCGCGAGATACCACGTAAACTGACTGCCGGCGTGGCGCGGGGGATAGGGTCACTGACTGCAGTGCTGAAGGTCGCCGGTTCAATCCCGTCCACCGGCAAAAATTTATTTGTTTGTAATTATCATTTCCAGAATGTTCTACATTCTTCTTATGTTCACTTGTAATTTCTACTTTTTTCTTATATTAACTATTCTCTTAATTTCTGGTACATTCTCCCTGTGTATAAATAGCAGAGCACTCTGCCCGATAGTCAGTCAGTGCTGCGTATATGTTTCAATTCGTAATAAACCTGTTTTCAGTATAAGTGCTGTGTTCAGTTGAAAACCTTGCCTTCGAAGTCGAGCCTGCTTCCATTTCAAAGCGACAATATAGTAAGGAGTAATTGTGATATCGATATTGAGTGAATTGCCACAAATCTATCAAGTTTTTGTGGAAGCATTTTGTTCCGACGAACAACTATGAAAATGGAGGTGTATGTGGCTGTATTTAACTCTACAGCCAATACTTCACATACAAGCGACAGGTATTTGTATGTGGTAGTAGGTATCAGTCTCCCATTGTGCACTATGGTGGTAGAGGGTTGATAACGATAAGGAGGTGGAAGATATGGGAGTTGAAAGTTACCGACTTATATAAAATTGTATGTGTGGGTGTCAATATTTTGGTCTTCAGCAAAAACTACAGAATGAGGACGAACAATCTCTCTGTGTTGTTGTATTACAAACACTCCCGTTGTACATCACAGCAGTTGCGTGTCGATATCTGTAAGAGGATGGAAGACAGAGCGTTGAAAGTCGTCAGCTTATATAAAATGCGGACTGAAGACCAGTGATGACTTTAGACACTATAATAGCAAAGAGGTTACATACAGCGAAATGTGATGCACATTCGCCAGCTATTTTTTCTGCAACAAGCGTACGAATAAGAAAAATAAGTGCATATTGCCACTACCGAGAAAGATGCTAAAGAGTAACAAAGAAATTTTGCGTTCTCGATCCGTTTCTAAGACAGAAAACGGCCCTGAAGTGAATCTACAGACGATAGAAACTTGAAATTTTTAGACGTTGTTTATTTTACACTGTAGGCATCAGCGATTTTTCGATATTCCCATCCCTAGGGGGGTGAAGTATGGGAAGGACGGTTTTTTGAAAATACGTTGCTATTAAGGATATTTTGAAGCAAGAAATAAAAACTTCGTATTTAGATTTTTGATTGGAATTTTAAAAACACGTGTTTCGATATAAAGCGGGTGAAGTAAGGGAAAATCTTTTAAGGGTGCTACTAAGACTATGCTGGAAATGGGGAAAATTTGGATTTGGAACCATGGTAAGATTTTTTTTAAGTGTGTTTCGGGATGTTTCGAATTCTGCCATCAATGCTGCAACAGGGGGTGATAAGCTGTATCAAAATACTTGATTATGAAATCAGTTTTAAAGCTAAATATATGAAAATTTATATTTAGAAGTAGAAACAACCAAAACAGAGCCGGCCGCGGTGGCCGAGGGGACTGAGGCGCTTCAGTCATGGTCTGCACAGCCACGACGGTCGGGGGTTCGAATCCCCCCTCGGGCATGGATATTTGTGCCGTCCTTAGTATAAGCTAGTTGATAAGTAGTTTGTAAGTTTAGGGACTGATAACCCCGTAGTTAAGACCCATAAGCTTAACAAACATTTGAACAAATTAGAACCAAAGCAGACCATCCAGTCTACGCGTACGAAGCAGCGGAAATTCAGCTAGTAGTAGTACAATACTTGGAAGACAATGACAATTTTCGTAGCAGAGAAATCACTGCATTAGCTTTCTTTGTTTTATTAAGATTACCCTAAACTGTGTACAAACAAGAGTAGTTTTATTAAGAAAATTAAGTCATTTTCGTTTTCACGAGTAAGCATCAATACTTTTATAAACATCTTTGAGCATTTCGTTTTTTTAGAAACACTTCTTTCAGTTTCTAAAAAAAGAAATGCTCAAAGATGTTTATAAAAGTATTGCTATATATATATATATATATATATATATATATATATATATATATATATATATATATATATATTTCAGTTAGCTATATATACGTCTATTATTGTAGCTGAAGTGTTTCTAAAAAAAAGAAATGCTCAAAGATGTTTATAAAAGTATTGATGCTTACTCGAAAAAATTATATACAATTTTTTCGAGACATTCGTCAATAGTTGACCTTAGAAGGCCATTAGGTCTCTCATTTGAAAGAATGATGGTTTGGAGAGCAAAGGTGTTGCTGGATTAACATTAGCTACAGTCCGGCAACAATGCACATTTATATAAGATAAATATTCTTAGAGACATCCGTCAATAGGAGACTTTAGCAGGCTATTAGGTCTCTCATTTGAAAGGATGATGATTCGCAGAGCAGATGTGTAGCAAGATTAACATCAGCTACGGCCCACCAACAGTAATGGTGATGAAGTAACCAAGTTATCTCCTAGCATCTCGCAAAGGACTACGTTAACCGGGTCGTGGTCTGTTACAACATTAAAGAATAGAGCAATACGAAGCCTGGCGCTCAACCGCAGCCGACGACAAATGTGGCAAGTGCGCGGTGTCCGGTCAGGTATTAAGCAGCTCCCTGAGGGACCGATCAATTCTCCCGATAGCCGCCGTGTTGCGTGACTGCCACTTTTTCCGCCGGCTGCAACCTCATCAGCGTAACGCGGCGTTCCTCTGCGGTCGCTGATTACGCGCGGCATGACGCTGCAGAAGCGGCGGTGGCGGTGGCGGTGGCGGCTGCCCCAGCCATTGTCTCCGTGCCGCCCTAGGCGATGACGTCACCAGCGCCACCACCTGCGTCCGGGAGCGACGCCTGCTAACTGCACCCAGGCACGTCCACCTGTGTCGCGATTCGTCGGTGAACTTCGTACCTTAAGACCAAAGTTGCCAGATGGCAGAGAAAAAAAAATACCCACAGTCTCACAAAAATGTACCTATAGTCGAGCCGCCGAAAGAACGACTCTGACAGCTAGCGGCTATGTTGCCAATGCTGCTACGCGGTTGTATGTTGTTACGCCGTGTCGCTCGCCGGCATACGAATATCACATCCGAATATTTATGTACTACTAAAGCGTGAACGAACGATAACAACCACGAAGTAATGAAAAACACTTCTTCGCAGTTAAAAAGAAAGGTATAGAAATCTATGTCGAGTTAAAGCTTCATCTTCCAGTATTCCTTTAAATCGCTAGTTGAAGAATTTTGTTTATATATTTTATCTTCTATAACCATTTCTTTGTCTTCTTACATAAAAAGACCTTTTTTTTTTTTTGCCTCATCCGTTTACGGTCGCTGTCGACTGCCATAGTATAGTGTGCGAGTAATATCATCAGATCAGTTTCGACAGCCAGCCTATTGGTCACAGAAGTGACTTTCTTACGGTTAGAGGACGAAGCCATCTCACACACGTCTGAAATTAACGACATGTAACACGGCACGAACAAAACCGGTAACGATGAACACACGACAGATGCTTTGCAGCGACTGAAGCATGCCACCCCGCGCGAGCTTGAGTGGCAGGGTGGCAACGCGGCACCGTTACCCCGGCAACGTTTACGAAATCCAGAGCTCAGGTTGGTGGTTGAGTGTCCCCTCCACCCTCTGCGGCCCACGTGCGAGAACTGTCAGGGTCGTTCTTTTGGCGGCCCGACTTTACGTTGTCCCTACTTTCTCCCTACCACCTCATTAATGTCCCTACTCCAGGGTCGTAGCCAGGATTTGGGTCTGGGAGAGTCTGAATCCATCGGTCTTTTCTAAAGTTTCTGAAAACGCTGTATACTCAAGATTAATTGATCATTTCAGATCACATAATTTATTGTCAAACGTACAGTTTCGTTTCAGAAGTGGTTTAATGACTGAAAATGCTGTATTTTCGTTTCTCTGTGAGGCAGTTGATGGGTTAAATAAGAGGCTACGGACATTAGGAGTTTTCTTTGATTTAACAAAAGCGTTTGATTGTGTTGATCACAAAATATTGTTGCAGAAGTTGGAACATTATGGAATACGGGGGGTAGCCCACAACTGGTTCACCTCTTACTTTAATAATAGACAACAGAAGGTAATTCTCCGCAGTGTAGAAAATGGCTATGACGTGCAATCCTAATGGGGCACAATAAAGTATGGGGTGCCCCAGGGGTCTGTTTTGGGACCATTGCTGTTTCTTATTCATATACATGATATGCCTTCGAGTATATCAGGTGACTGTAAAATATTTTTGTTTGCTGATGATACCAGCTTGGTAGTGAAGGATGTTGCTCGTAATATTGACACAGTATCAAATAATGCAGTTCAAGAGATAAGTTCATGGCTTGTACAAAACAAGATGACGTTAAATCACAGTAAAACTCAGTTCTTACAATTTCTATCACATAATTTGACGAAAGCTGACATTCTGATTACACATAATGGGCATGTGATAAGTGAGACTGAACAGTTCAGATTTCTAGGTGTTCATATAGACAGTAAGCTGTCATGGAAAGCCCATGTTCAGGATCTTGTTCCAAAACTAAATTCTGCTATATTTACCATTAGAACAATATCTGAGATAAGTGATTTTACAACACGAAAAGTAGTCTATTACGCTTACTTTCACTCACTTATGACGTACGGAATTGTTTTTTGGGGTTATTCGCCTGATGCAAAAAGGATATTTCTGGCTCAAAAACGAGCGGTTCGAGCAATATCTGGTGTAAGTTCGCGAACGTCATGTCGACCCTTTTTCAGTAGTCTGGGAATTTTGACTCTGGCGTCACAGTACTTTTTTTCTTTAATGTCGTTTCTAGTTAATAATATCAGCTTATTCCCACGAGTTAGTAACTTTCACTCGGTGAATACTAGACATAAATCGAATCTACATTTGCATCATACCACCTTAACACTTGTGCAGAAAGGTGTACAGTATTCTGCGGCATCCATTTTCAATAAGCTGCTACAAGAACTAAAGAATCTTAGCACTAGTCCACACGCTTTCAAATCTAAATTGAAGAGTTACCTCATGGCTCACTCCTTTTATTCTGTCAAGGAACTCTTGAAAATTTAAACAATTAAGCTAATTCATTTTTTCTTTATTGATTCTTTTTACTTTGTCTTAAGATTGTCGTGTGCAAAGGACTTCTTAAAAATTTCCTAGTACCATTCTCGTGTAACAATGTATTGACTTGTTCCATGACCATGGAGTGTGACTTCTCAATTGGGTCCTATGGAACAGGAAAAAAAACAAATAAAGACAAATAAAAAAATAATAAAGAGTCCAGCCAGCAGAAAAAATGTTCAAATGTTTGTAAATCTATCGGACCAAACTGCGTGGTCATCAGTCCATAGCTTACAAACTACTTAAACCTAGGTAAACTAACCTACGGACAAATACACGCACCCATGCCCCAGGGAGGACTCGAACCTCCACGGCGAGCAACCGCGCGCTTCGCAGCGAGGCACCTAAGACCGCTCGGCTACTCCACTGCGGCCCAGCCATCAGAGGTTAACCATTTGATTAATGTGGCATGTTACAATTTTGAAAAACTTTAAAATAAATATTTGTCATCATGCTTCTCTTGCTAGATATGTTTTTTTCCAGTGACTGATCGTTACTGATTCATGGAGTCAAGTGTAGATTATGCCGCGAATTCCAAGTGCTCTGTTGCAAGAGGATTACTGATTTATCGGTTGGACAAGGGTACATCAAGAACCTGTCAACCATAGAGAGGGACAGCATAAATTAGTTTCCCCAAACAGGCCGCTAATTCCGAGTGCACTGTTACACGAGGATAACTGATTTATTGACCAGACAAGGATACATCGAGACACTATCAACGATAGAGTAGGAACAGCAGTAATTATTTAGTTCACGGTCAGCACAAAAAAGAAAGTCCATCACTCTACATGATTCGATTTTCAAAGAGTAATGTTATGTTCACAAGAAATATCTAGCGCTTTGTTCATTATAACGTAGGCTGTCGAAAATGTTTTAGCGATTCCTTTTCAGCATTTTCTCATTTACAAGTACTAACTAGTATATCGCCCTGACGTAAATAAATAAGTCTAGTCAAGGTAATAAAACGTCTTTTGTTCATGGAAACAATGAATTTTTCTTGTGCTGACATTTTCTAACACTATTTCCAAACCAACTCTTCATTCCACTGATATACATTGAAATTATAATATTTCACATCAATTTTAATGTGTCTGAAACAAAGTTTTCAAATTAATATTGTTTACTATGAACAGAAAACAACTATGCCGTCTGAAATATCATTGACCACTTCAAACTTTGCCACAATTGCTTGGCTTCATTCCCGCGCGCTGACATTACCCGCTAGGGCCTGTGTCAGCGATTGTAAAGTTTTACCAAAGTACCTACGCGTTGGGTACTTTTGGATGAAAATTCCCTACATGATTTTAATGCTTAAAAGTACCTACATGTAGGAAAAATGCCCTACATATTGCAACACTGCTTATTATTGTTGTAGTCTTCTGTGCAGTCTTATTTGATGCAGATCAGCACGGCACCCTATCCCGTGCAAGCCTATTCGTCTTTGAATAAGAACGGCACCCTACGTCCGTTTGAACCTGCTTACAGTATTCGTCCCTCGGTCTCCCTCTGTGAATTTTAGCCCACACACTTCCCTCCGATGCTAAATGTCTCCTGCCAATCGATTCCCTATTTTAGTCAAGATATGCCAAAAATTTCTTTCCTTCCGAATTGAGGCACTTAGAAACAAAGGCAAAATAGAAAAAATGGAGTTAGTGCAAGCAACTGGAAGAGGAGATCCCATTCTACGAGGCGCGTCCAGAAAGTAAGGTCCGTTTCAATTTATCTCCTCTGAAGCGCTGCGATTGCAGTTCCGCACATGCTCTGTAGGAGAAGGACGTGCGCTATTTGGAGATTGCTGTGAGTTACGTACGCTTTGTTGAGCTTGTGAAAGTGAAAGTGAAACCAAGTGAAATTTATCGGCAAATTTGCGATGTTTACGGACCAAATGCGATGAGTGATTAGATGGTGAGAAGATGGGTCCGACAGTTCAATGGCGGGCGTAGTGATGTGCACGATGAAGAACGAAGTGGGCGTCCACCTTTGGTTACAGAAGAACTGGTTCACGCGGTTGATGATAAGATCCAGGAAAACCGTAGGTTTACAATTAGTGCTCTCGCTATGGAGAGTTGTTTTGCTTCACAACACACGACCACACACTGCAAATGTGACGAAAAACCTCCTACAGGGATTTGGCTGAGACGTGTTTAACCATCCTCCGTACAGCCCTGACATCCCTCCTAGCGACTTTCATCTGTTCTTACATCTCAAGTCTTTGGTGCCCTTGTTAGTTGGCAAACCTCGAGTTCTTCCGAGGATGCCAAGAACATATTTCGGCAATTAGTCTAGAAGACTTTACTTAAGCCAAGGAACAATTTATTGTATTTCAAGACATTTTTTTGTTAATTTTCAATACTTTTAAATGTCTTTTTAATTTTATTTACATTAATGTTGTAAATGAATGCAGTAAACATAAGTAATAACTACATTTACATTTATAAAACAGTGTATGAGAAATGTAAAATGATTATGTACGACCTGTTTAGAGTTTCAAGGTAAAAGGTCTAAATATTGTGGCAATAAATTGAATTGCAGCAATTCGTATGAGTCTGTTTTTCAAATGTTTTCTAGCGGTTATTGGACAAGGGTTTTGAGTAACAATTTTATGCAATGAATGAACAGGAGATCAGTGATTATTTACTCGATGAAGACTCATAATTGCTGCATTAAAAATAAAACTTTCTTTGTGTACAGTAAAGACATAACCCACATCTACACACATTCTCCACAATCCACCGAAAGGTGCGGGGCGAAGGGTATCTAGTACCACAACTAGTTACTGACTTTTCTTTTCAAGTACCAACGAGAACGAAGGAAAAACGAATACTAACGTTTGTGCTTTATTTGTTTACTTTAGTACAAGAAGGCATATTTGTGATATCAATAATTGGAGTTTTTTATACAAGACATCCTGATAGATTCATTATACCGTTTGGTTCAGACTTTGTATTTCATACCCTTTTAATGATACAATCGAGGACCAAAATTACGTTCCCTAACTCTGTAGCAGGGATCAGCAGATTTCAATGGCTCAGGTTTCACAAGAGGGATCCACGTATCAAGCTGTTCAAGTATTCTATCAATGACGCCAAAGAATTCAATATTTACGACACCAGAAAGTCTAAGGTTGTATGTACATCAACCTTATTTACCTTGTAGGCTGCGTACCATTCACTAGTTAAAAATTGATACGAAGAAATACAAAGATCTTCAGTCACTAAGAATTTGTGCCACACATTCACCACAGTTTGTATAAGAACCTTGAACAATGGAGAACAGATAAGACGAATAAGAAGCCGTCCAAACCACGAACCTCTGCTACAACATAGGACGAAAATAGTGGAACATGACTTCGTCTGGGAATCAGAATTAAAACAGTTTTAGTTAGCACTTAATCGCTCTATTTTCACCATGTGATGAAACGATGTTAGTTGCAGTGTTTATAGAAAAATAAAACCTGTTCAATATCTAGTGGCTATGTATTGTCCTCATAGAAAATACAAACAGTATAGAATAAATCACAGGACGCAAAAGGAGTAACTTAATAACTTGGAGCAAAGGGTTAAAATTTCATGTATGATCTAACAAAGGCAGTTATTTTGGATTACCGCCTTCTTATTATTCTATGATATTTATTATAGCAGTATACAAACACATGTAGAATGTAACATTATCAATCAAATTTAAATAACATGTAACTGGAATTTTCAATTGTAGCTTAAGTTTGGAGCCCAGTTACTCAAAACCGGTGTTTAGGCACTTACACCCCTTTGCTTCTCACCGCCTCAGTTATGTTGACTATCTCTTCATCAGTTACGCAGTCTACCCATCTAATATTCAGCATTCTCCTGTAGCACAACATTTCCAAAGCTTCTATCCCCCTTTTGTCTAAATTCCTTAACATCCACGTTTCACTCTAGTACAGTGTTACAACCCAGACAAATGACTTTAGAAAATAATACCTAGCATTTAAATTGATATTCCATGTCAACAAAATTTTCTTCTGAAATGCTTTTACTCCCATAGTCATGCTGCATTTCATATCTTCTATATCCCGCTCATAACATTTTATTGCTCAAATGACAAAAATTATCTACAACTTTTATTGTCTCCTTCCTAACCTAATAGCTTCAGCTCCCTGATCATCTTCATTCCATTACCCTTGCTTCGCTGTTGCTAATGTTCAACTGATACCTTCCTTTCAAGGCACATCGATTCTGTTCAATTTCTCTTCCTTTTCCTGACAGAATTACAATCTCATCGGCAAATCGAAAAGTTTTTATTTCTTCTCCTTGCACTTAAAATCGGTTTCCAAATTTATCCTTGCTTTCCTTCATGGCTTGCTGAATGTACAAATTGAATAACACTGGGTAAAGGTACAACCCTGTCTTTCCAACTAATGCGACCCCTCCATATTCTTCGACTCTTGTAACTGCTGTTTGGTCGATGTCCAAGTTGTATATAACTTTTCGTTCCTTATATTTTACCCCAAAGTATAGACTGATAAGTAGGTTCTGAGACTTGACGCCTGGAGCACAGGCATCCGAACGACTCTTAAATTGCACACTCTGCCGCATTACACGGCGTAGATTCACACAGACTGAATGTAAAAAAAAAAATTCGAATGTTTGTATAGCTTATGGGACTTAAGCACGGGGTCATCAGTCCCTAAACTTACAAACTACTTATGAACTAGCTACAACTAAGGACGGCACAAATATCCATGCCCGAAGGGGGATTCGAACCCCCGACCGTAGTGGCCGTGCAGACAGTGACAGGCGTGCCGCAGTCCCCTCGGTCACCGCGGCCGGCGACTGAATGTAACCATTAATTAGTCACCGTTGCCGTTATGCACGCTTGCCAACGTTGGTATACCTGCTGGAAGCAACGCTGAAAGCAGTTGGCCGGAATGTCCCGTAGGGCCCCTCTTGTGTCCATCATAACCTCCTCGGATGACAGAAATCTGCGCCCACGCGTGAGGGCTTTTAGGCAGGGAAACAGAAGAATATCGCAAGGTGTGAGATCTGGTGAGTACGGAGGGTGCCGTGAAACCGTCACCTGTTGCCTTGCAAGTTTCTCTTGGACAAAGACAGAGCGATGGGCAGGACCGTTGTCGTCTAGCAACAGTCTCTTCTTTGTACGCCCAAGCTTACGACTAATTTCACCGCGTAAACGGCCAAGGATCTCCTTGTAGCGGTTTTTGCTTACTGTTGCGCCGTCTGGGAGTAACTCCATGTGCACGAGTCCATATGAAAAAAAAAAAAAAAAAAAAAAAAAAAAAAAAAAAGGGCAGCTTCCTATGCCCTGGGCGGTACATTCGTGCTATGCACGTTCCACGCGTTCCACCTGTGATAATTTTGCTTTTTTCGTCAGGGAGACAGAAACAAACTATTAGCCGCGGGGAAGATGAGCTTGAAGACGGCGTGGGGACCAATTTCGCCGAACGGCGTGCAGGAACCGGTTGGTCGGCCTGCAGCGAGCTGGAGGCACCTGTCAGACTGGGGGCCTCTGCCCGACCCGGGGCCACCCCCCACCAGAGCACCAGGGGCGTTACTCACAGCACCAGCGAAGCTTCCAGCGTTTACAGCCATGACGTCCGCACTATGAAGCGCCAGAGGAGACTGTTTTGTTGTTGTTGTTGTGGTCTTCAGTCCGCAGACTGGTTTGATGCAGCTCTCCACACTGCCCTGTCCTGTGCAAGTCTCTTTCATCTGAGAATACGTTCGGCAACCTACATCCTTCTGAATCTGCTTACTACATTCGTCCATCGGTCTCCCTCTATGATTTTTACCCCACACGCTTCCTTATAATATTAAGTTCCTTGATGTCTCAGAACGTGTCCAACCAATCTATCCTCTTAGGATATGCCAGAAACTCCTTTTCTCCCCCATTCGGTTAAGCACCTCCTCAGTAGTTACGCGATCTACCCATCTAATTTTCATCATTCGTCTGTAGCACCACATTTCAAAAGCCTTTATCAACTCATTATCTGTACTCCTTATCGTCTACATTTCACTCCCATACAATGCTACAGCCCAGACAAATGCTTTCAGAAAGGACTTCCTAACATTTAAATTAATATTGGATGTTAACAAGTTTCACTTCTTTAGAAACGCTTTTCTTCCCACAGCCATTCTACATTTTATATCTTCTTTACTTCGGCCATCAGAAGTTATCTTGCTAACGAAAAAAACAAAATTCATCTAATTTGCAAACCCTTGTCGATAGCACCCATCACTTCGTGTGAATAAAGAGCTAGTTCTGTTTCGCATGAACGATTTTTCTAAATCCGTGTTGACCTTGGGTCAATAGATTATTCTGTTCGAGATAATTCATAATATTTGAATGCAGGATATGTTCCAAAACCCTGCTGCAAATTGACGTCAATGAAATAGGCCTGTAGTTTGGTGGGTTACTCCTACTGCCTTTCTTGAATATAGGTGTGACCTGTGCAACTTTCCAATCTTTTGGTACAGATCCTTCTTTCAGAGAGCGGTTGTATATGGCTGTTAAGTAAGGAGTTACCTCTTCAGCATAATCAGAAATCTAATGTGTATACAGTCCGGACCAAAAGACTTGTTCTTGTTAAGTGATTTTAGTTGCTGCACTACTCCGATGATATCTAGTTCAACGTTACTCATTACGGCATCTGTTCGTAATTCTAAATTTAGAATATTGGTTTCGTCTTCTTTGGTGAATGACTTTTTAAAAGCTATGTTTAGTAACTCTGCTTTAGTAGCGCTGTCATCGGCAGGATCGCCATTACATCTGCATCTATCTACATCTACATAGATACTCTGCAAATCACATTCAAGTGCCTGGCAGAGGGTTCATTAACCACTTTTATAACTTTTCTCTACCGTTCCATTCTCTAATAGCGCGCGGGAAGAAAGAACACCTAAATCGTTCCGTTTTCGATCTGATTTCTCTTATTTTATTGGGATGGTCATGTCTCCCTACGTAAGTAGGTGCTAGCAAATTATTTTCACATTCAGAACTAAAAGTCGGTGATTGAAACTTCGCAAACAGATCACGCCGCAATGAATAACCACCCCAATTCGTGCAACATTTCCGTGACGCTTTCCCCCCTGTAACGTGATAGAACAAAACGAGATGCCCTTCTCTGAACCTTCTCAATGTCTTTCGTCAATCCCACCTGGTGAGGGTCCCACAAGGGGCAATAGTACTCCAGGAGAGGACGCACAAGTGTGATGCAGCCAGTCTCTTTGGTGGAGCTGGTGCATATTCGAAGCGTTCTGGCGTTGAAACGTAACCTTTGGTTCACCTTCCCCACAATATTTTCCGTGTGTTCTCGCCAGTCAAAGTTGTTCGTAACTGTAACTCCTAGGTATTTGGTAGAATCTACGACCTTAAGGTTTGACTGATTGAAGTTCAGCGGATTTCTTTTAGTGGTCATGTGTATTACTTCACACTTTTCTTTATTTAGTGTCAATTGCCAATTTTCGCACCATGCAGAAATTTTGTCTAAATCGCTTTGCAGTTGCTTTTGATCCTCTGTTGACTTCACTAACCGATAAACGACAGCATCATCCGCGAACAATCTAAGGGGGCTATTCAGATTGTCTCCTAAATTGTTTATAAACACGAGGAAGAGTAGGGGACCTATAACGCTTCCCTATGGAACGCCAGATATCGCTTCTGTTTTACTCGATGACTTACCGCCAATTACAACGAACTTTGTTCTTTCTAATAGGAAATCGTGAATCCAACTGCACAATTGGGGAGATATTCCATAAGCACGCAATTTCATTAGAAGCCGCTTGTGGGGTACAGTGTCAAAAGCCTTCCTGAAATCCAGAAATATGGAATCGATTTGAGATCCCTTGTCGATGGCATTTATCACTTCATGTGAATAAAGGGCAAGCTGGGTTTCGCAAGAGTGATACTTTCTGAATCTGTGTTGACTACTGGTTAATAGGTCGTTCTCTTCGAGGTAGTAGTGAGGGTATTGTTTGTGTTTTGCCCCTAGTATATTTAAGATGTGACCAAAATCTCTCATACTAATGAATATGTCCAGTAAATATCAACTTCCTGTCTCTAGACTTTCAAGGTGTTCTGTTTTTTCTGAAATCCAGTATGTTGTGTACTCACTAGCTTCTACAAATTCGTAACAGGAACTTCCGACCGTCCTGCATAGAGCATGTGGTAACCTCTCAGCGCTCTCTCTCTCTCTCTCTCTCTCTATCTATCTATCTATCTATCTATCTCCCTCTTCTAGCGTATGCATCACTTCATATGGTCGTGGCAAGACACTCCCCTCACGACCACGCGGGAAGTAACTGAAGCGTCGTTAGCGAGATGCTGGGCGTGTCCCCGCCCGGCCTCTGGGGAGGAGGAGGGGGGATTGGCTCGCCCATGACTTTCACGCCGGCCCCGTCCCGGGCAACGAGAGCAGTCGTGCGACAGGCCAGGGAACGTCCGCACCGCTCTTTTCAGCGAAAGGGACACAAAATGGCCGAAAGTCGCCCGAGCAGTTCCCGTGGGGTACACTTTGTTGATAGAGTAGCTGCAAAATCCGTTCCAAAGAAAGTTTCGTTCCAGTCTCCAATCCATTCTACACTGACCAGTTCTTGATTTCTACAAACGTGCCCTCTGTTTCGTGCTGAGCGACGGTGTTCATAAAGGCTACACTTACGGGTTGTAGTCCAATCCATTCTACACTGACCAATTCTTGATTTCTACAAACGTGCCCTCTGTTCATAAAGGCTACACTTACGGGTTGCAGTCCAATCCATTCTACACTGACCAATTCTTGATTTCTACAAACGTGCCCTCTGTTTCCGTGCTGACTGATTTCTACAAACGTGCCCTCTGTTTCGTGCTGAGCGACGGTGTTCATAAAGGCTACACTTATAGGTTGTAGTCCAATCCATTCTACACTGACCAAGTCTTGATTTCTAGAAACGTGCCCTCTGTTTCCATGCTGAGCGACGGTGTTCATAAAGGCTACACTTACAGGTTGTAGTCCAATCCATTCTACACTGACCAATTCTTGATTTCTACAAACGTGCCTTCTGTTTCCGTGCTGAGCGACGGTGTTCATAAAGGCTACACTTATGGGTTTTAGTCCAATCCATTCTACACTGACCAATTCTAGATTTCTACAAACGCGCCCTCTGTGTTTCCGTGCTGAGCGACGGTGTTCATAAAGGCTACACTTACGGGTTGTAGGATGTCATTCACGTAGGTGAAACTGATCAGTGTCCCCTGAAAACGCACCGTCTGTGATTTACGGTTGTTCCCAATAGCACCTCACAAGACCTCGAACTGGCACTGCATGACTCGTGCGAATGCAGTTACTGTTTCCAACTGTCTGCGGAGAACCAAACCAAAATGAGGCCATAATATCCAAACATCCTGAACCCGGATACGACCGAAAATACTATCTGATGCTACTCCTGACCCGAGTGACATCACCACGTTTAGCATGATTTGCACCTTAATCGGACGTCGGCTAAGAAGTGGACGAAACACTCGTAACCCACGCCGCAATAAAAGGCGAAAGACTGCCAGCCCTGATAGTGAGGGATGTGCTCCATTGTTACACTGACGTCCAAGAGGCGAGGAGGTTTCAGATCTGTTCTGCAATGCCATTCGGATGAGATGTCGATATTCTCAGAGGAAAAGGAGGGGGTGTTCTAGATGATGCAATCAGACCAATCTCTTCGTGTGCTATGGTATTCCGTCAACCATTTTCCAGGCATCCGTTGTACTGCCGAAACGCTTCGTCCGACTCTAGCAGCAATTTCCTGGACGGATGTATCACAATCTCTCATTCCAATAATGCGCCCTCTTTCAAACTCATTGGTTTCGCACCGATCCACTGCCTTGGATTTATATGCATTCTCTAGTAGCCTCACGTATTAGTAAAATCTTAGTTTGTTTTTCAAAAAAGCTTTTCAACAGAAAATGCTGTATATACCTTCACTGATGAAGTATTAAATGCTTCAGATAACCGGACATCACCAGGTGGGATTTTTTGTGATCTCTCAAAGGCTTTTGATTGTGTAAATCATGGGGATTCTTCTAGATAAGCTTAAGTATTGTGGTATGAGTGAGACGGCGCACAAATGGTTTAAATCATATTTAAACGGAAGAGCGAAGAAAATTGAAATAAGCAGTTCACATGATATAGAAGAAACAATTACTTCCTCTAAGTGGGAAGTTACCAAAAATGGGTCCCACAAGGTTTGGTCTTGGGTCCTTTACTGTTCTAAATATATGTTAATAACTTGCCGTTCTACATTCTCGATGCTAAGCTAGTACTCTTTTCTTACGATACAATTATAGCCTTCACGCCTGACAAACAGGGATTAACTGATGAAATTGTAAATGATGTTTTTCAGAAAATTATTAAGTGGTACAAATGTTCAAATGTTTGTAGAGCTTATGGTACTTAACTACGGGGTCATCAGCCAATAAACTTACAAACTACTTATGAACTAGCTAATACTAAGGACGGCACAAATATCCATGCCCGAGGGGGGATTCGAACCCCCGACCGTAGTGGCCGTGAAAACTGTGACTAGCGCGGCGCAGACCGCTTGGCCACCGCGGCTGGCTTATTAAACTTTGATAAAAACCAACTGCACTACTGGCCATTAAAATTGCTACACCAAGAAAAAATGCAGATGATAAACGGGTATTCAATGGGCAAATCTATTATACTAGAACTGACATAAGAATAAATTTTCTCGCAACTTGGGTCCACAGATCCTGAGAAATCAGTACCCAGAACAACCACCTCTGGCCGTAATAACGGCCTTGATACGCCTGGGCTTTGAGTCAAACAGAGCTTTGATGGCGTGTACAGGTACAGACGCCCACGCAGCTTCAACACGATACCACAGTTCATCAAGAGTAGTGAGTGGTGTATTGTGACGAGCCAGTTACTCGGCCAGCATTGACCAGACGTTTTCAATTGGTGAGACATCTGTGCTGGCCAGGGCAGCAGTCGAACAGTTTCCAAATCCAGCATTATCCTGCTGAAATGTAGGGTTTCGCAGGGATCGAATGAAGGGTAGAGCCACGGATCGTAACACATCTGAATTGTAACGGCCACTGTTCAAAGTGCCGTCGATGCGAACAAGAGGTGACCGAGACGTGTAGCAAATGGTACCCCATACCGCGACCCCGGGTGATACGCCAGTATGGCGATGACGAATACACGAAACGTTTTGGTAGGCATTTCTGCTTCTTACATGAGGCATCACAACAAGGTTTCACCAGGCAAGCCGGCCGCGGTGGCCGAGGAGACTGAGGTGCTCCAGTCACGGTCTGCACGGCCACTACGGTCGGGGGTTCGAATCCCTCCTCGGGCATGGATATTTGTGCCGTCCTTAGTATAAGGTAGTTGATAAGTAGTTTGTAAGTTTAGGGACTGATGACCCCGTAGTTAAGTCCCATAAGCTTAACATTTTTTTTCACCAGCGAACGCCGGTCAACTGCTGTTTGTGTATGAGAAATCGGTTGGAAACTTTCCTCATGTCGGCACGTTGTAGGTGTCGCAACCGGCGCCAATCTTGTGTGAATACTCTGAAAAGCTAATCATTTGCATATCACAGCATCTTCTTCCTTTATGTTACATTTCGCGTCTGTAGCACGTCATCTTCGTGGTGTAGCAATTTTAATGGCCAGGAGTGTATATACAGTTTAATACAGTATATGGAATGACACCATTAATAAATTTAGACTTTCAACAGAAATCTGTAGCTAAGGTAGAATATTCAAAATTTTTAAGTTTTGCATCGATGAGAGATTGAAAAATTTGGTGATATACATGTTTATTGATTTACAATATTTCCAGTAGTGTCACCTTTCTGTCATCTGTCAGTCAGGTAGGGCTGTAGTTATTAGATTATCAGAACATGAGAGAAGCTGGAGGTGAAAAAAGACAGATTAACCTTTGCTGAACATCTGCTCAGAGAAGGCCATGATTATGATGTAAACTGTGAGATTCTACATCCCCTGAAGAAAAGCAGAAAGATGACACTACTGGAAGTATTGGAAATCAATAAACATTTGGCTCGGATGCCAGTTTAGTATTAAACGACCAGATCCAGTTCCCCTCCACACCTCTACTGAAATAAGTTTTATTTTCAACCTTCCTTTTAACAAAAATAATCATATTAGTTTTGATTCTTTACACATACTTATTATATTTTTTATATAATTGTTAATAACTTTCATAAATAAGTACTTGCGATGAATTTTCCTGTACAGTATCGATTGTCTGTGATAACATTTGTGTAAATCTTAACATCTTTGAAAACATGTGTACTACAGTCCATTATCATCTGATGATGGCCTAAGAAGCCGAAAGCCGGTTTGTGACCAATAAATAAGTTTTGCAGAACATCAGGAAGTTGTTCCTTTTTGATATTATTACCTTTATCCACACCTTCTGCTGTAATAAACATATTCACTTACTCCACAGACTGTTGTACCCTCTGACGCATAACGTTATCGTTTTCTATGTCCTTACGTGTGACAAATGTAGAAATATGCCTGAATGAAGTGCCATATTAGTCTTGAGATGGTCGACAAAGGAAGCAGACGCTTTAAAATTGACCAGGACAACCATTTTAGCCCCCTCTAGGGCCCACACCTATAGATGCTTAGAGTGAACTGTAGATCAGTACCTCCTTACACCATCAAACTGCGATCTTACATTTTTATAGTTTGTAATTGCGACAGTCTGTTTCCTTTAAAACGAGCACCTGTTCCCTGGACACATAATTTAGAATTAATGTGCAGATTGATTTACTTTTGATGCACTTATAGCCGATAGTTTGCTGTAGGAATTGAAGCCACGAATGTAACAGTCCTCATACATGTTCTCTAGTACACTGTCATCAGCATATTTTAATACACTAGACCTCATCCTTTTTGGTGCCAAAACTGTAACTTGATACGTCAACTAGTTCCGCAGAAGACAGGCAGATCGTATAAGGGTCCTTTTTCTACCGATTGAAAGACGGAAGTCTAAATATGGGAAAACATATTCTTCATAAGTAGACTGTTTCTGTTCTTTTCTTCTTTTTTTACGTGCTGCTTATGAATCAAAAGTCGAAATTACAAAATTCAGAGCCGGCCGCAGTGGCCGAGCGGTCTGCGGTGCGGCAGTCACAGTCAGCACGGCCACTACGGTCGGGGGTTCAAATCCCGCCTCGGCCATGGATGTTTGTGCCGTCTTTAGTCTAAGGCAGTTCATAAGTAGATTGTAA
Source organism: Locusta migratoria (assembly GCA_026315105.1). Lineage (NCBI taxonomy): Eukaryota > Metazoa > Arthropoda > Insecta > Orthoptera > Acrididae > Locusta > Locusta migratoria. The sequence continues at coordinate 43,086,492 of CM048750.1, read as the reverse complement.
CTTTAGGGTCTGGTGACCCCGCAGTTAAGTCCCTTAAGCTTAACAAACATTTAGTACATTTTTAGAAAATTCAGAACGGTGGATCCAAGTTCTAGTAAAAGATTGGGTACAAAGTTTTTTGAGTTATCAGTAGTTTCTCCATACTTGCAGGGTTCCTTATCTGCATCAGTGATGAGCTGTGTTATTCACGTTGCTTAATCTGAAGTCCTCACGATCAGTTGTAGGCTTCATGATGGACCGCTATTAAATGCAACATACCGAATGATAATATCGATTATACTGGTATATAATAATTGTTGTATAATAAATGAAATATGCTAACATCTACCCCCATGAAGCAGAGAGATTGCCGAGGTGGAGTGGCTTGCGTGCCTCAACGATACAGATAGCCGTACCGTAGGTGCAACCACAGCGGAGGGGTATCTCTGGAGAGGCCAGACAAACGTGTGGTTCCTGAAAAGGGACAGCACCCTTTCAGTAGTCGTAGGGGGAACAGTCTGGATGATTGACTAAGCTGGCATCCTAACATAAGCTAATGTGGCTTTGCGAACGGCTCAAAGCAAGGGGAAACTATAGCCGTTAATTTTAATGAATATATTATGATGGCATCCTCTCGGGTAAAATATTCCGGAGGTAAAATAGTCCACCATTCGGATCTCCGGCCGGGGACTACTCAGGAGGATTTTGTCAACAGGAAAGACATCACTGGCATTCTACGGATCGGAGCGTGGAATGTTAGATCCCTTAATCGGGTAGGGAAGTTAGAAAATTTAAAAAGGGAAATGGATAGGCTGCAGTTAGATATAGTAGGGATTACTGAAGTTCGGTGGAAAGAGGAACAGGATTCCTGGTTATGCGAGTACAGGTTTCAAATGTCAAATGTTTGCTAAGATTATGGGACTTAACTACGGAGTCATCAGTCCCTAAACTTACAAACTACTTATATACTACCTTATACTAAGTACGGCACAAATATCCATGCCCGAGGGGGGATTCTAACCCCCGACCGTAGTGGCCGTGTAGACCGTGACTGGAGCGCCTACGTCCCCTCGGCCACCGCGGCCGGCAGTGCAGGATTACAAATGCAAAATCAATTGGGGGTATTACAGGTCTAATAATGAATAAGAAAATAGGAATGCGGGTAAACTACTCCGAGTAGCGCAGTGATCGCATTGTCGTAGTCAAGATAGACACCAAGCCCACACCGACAAAATTATGTTGGTCATCAGTCCCTAGTCTTACAAACTACTTAAACTAAGTTAAACTAACCTAAGGACAACACATACATCCGTGCCCGAGGGAGGATTCTAACCTCCGAAGCGGGAGTCGCGCGATCCGTATCGTGGCGCTCGTGATGAGGAGATCGAAGAAATGTATGAGTAGGTAAAGGAAATTATTCTGACAATTAAGGGAGAGGAAAACTTAATAACTGTGGTAGGGGATTGGAATTCGGTAGTAGGAAAAGGAAGGGAAGGGAAGATAGTAGGTGAATATGGACTGGGAAAAATGAATGAAAGAAGTCGCAAGCTAGTATTTTGTACGGAACATAATTTAATCATAACAAACACTTTGTTCAAGAGTCATGAAAGACGATTGTATACTTGGAAGAGACTATCAGACACCGGAAGATACAAGATAGATTTTATAGTGGTAACATATAGATTTCGGAACCAGGTTTTAAACTGTAAGACATATTCAGGTGCAAATATTGATTCCGATCGTTACTTGTTGGTTGTGAACTGTAGAGTGAAACTGAAGAAACTACAGAGAGGTAGGAATATTAGGAGATGAGACCTTGATAAATTAAAGGTACGTGAAGTTCTTAAGAATTTCAGAGAGAGAGAAAATAAAACAGTAGAAGAGGAATGGGGAGCTTTAAGAGATGAAATAATCAAGGCAGCAGAGGGCCAAATAGATAGAAAGGCAAGACCTTCTAAAAATCGTTGTATATTACAGGAAATATTACATTTAATTGATGAAAGAAGATATAAAAATGCAGCAATTATGCATGTAGAATGGAGTACAGGTGACTAAGAAATGAGAGTGACGGGATGTGCAAAATGGCAAACGGAAGTAGGTAGAAGCCAAATGCAAATCTGTAGAAGAATGTATCTAGGGCAAAAATAGATACAGCCTACAGGAAAATAAGAGACACTTGAAGAAAAATAGGTGTGCGAATATCAAGAATACAGATGGAAAACCAGTTCTGAGTAAAGAAGGGAACGCTGAAAGGTGTAAAGAGTACATAGAGGGGCTCTACAAAAGAAATGAGTTTCCAGATTCCGAAGAAAGCAGGCGCAGACATGTGCGAAAATTACAGATCCATCAGTTTAATAACTCATGGTTGCAAAATTTTAATACTCATTATTAACAGAAGGTTGGTTAGGCTAATCGATGCAGATCTCGGGGAAGATCAGTTCGGATTCAGGAGAAAAATTGGAATACGGGAGGCAATCCCCACTTTACGACTTATCTTAGATTAAGGAAAGGCACACCTACATTTGTAGCTTTTGTAGATTTGGAGAAAGCGTTAGACAATGTAGATAGGAATACACTCTTTCAAATTCTGGAGTCAGCAGGGGTAAAATATAGGGGCCGGAAGGTTATTTAAAATTTTTACATTAACCCAACAGCTGTCACTAGAGTTGAAGGGCATAAAAGGAACGCAGTGGTTGAGAAGGGAGTACGACAAGTTGTAGACTTACTCCAATGTTATTCAATTTTTACATTGAGAAAACTGTGAAGAAAGGCAAAGAGAAATTTGGAGAAGGAATTAGAGTTCAGGCAGAAGGAATTAAAACATTGCGTTTTGCTTATGACAGCAAAAGACCTGGAAGAGCAATTGAACGGAATGGACAGTGTGTTGAAAGGTGTATAAGATGAACATTAACAAGAGCGAAACAAAGGAAATGGAATGCAGTCTTAGAAAATCAGTTGATGCTTCAGGAATTAGATTAGGTAACAAAACAGTAAAAGTGATAAGCCAGTTTTGTTATTTGGGCAGAAATATAATATATGATAGTCGAAGTACAGAGGATATAAAATGCAGAATGGCAGTGGGTAGAAATCGTTTTTGAACAAGAGATATTTATTAACATAATATCAATTTAAGCGGAAGGAAGTCTTATCTGAAGGCATTTTTGTGAAGTGTTGCCTTATACAGGAGTGAAACATGGTCGATAAATAGTTCAGATAGGAAGAGGATAGAGCTTTTGAAATGTGCTGCTACAGAAGATTGTTGAAGATTAGGTGGGTATATCGCGTAACTAATGAAGAGGTACTGAACAGAATTGGGGAAAAGAATTTTGGCATACCTTGACTAAAAGACGGGATCGACTGGTAAGACATATACTTAGACATCGAGGAATCGTAAATTTAGCTTTGGTGGAAATTTTATGGACGAAAAGTCGCAGAGGGAGATCAAGAGACGAATATAGTAAGCAGATTCAAATGTAAGTGGGTTGCCATTCTTATGAGGAGATGAAGACGCTTCTCAGGATAGAGTATGATAGAGATTTCCATCAAACCAGTCTCGGGACTGAAGACCACAACAACAACAACACATGCCAACATACATTACAGTATGAAAAATTACGTTAGAAAGCAACGTCGAGTGATACGGATAATAAAACGTAATGTGGATTTCAGAAAGTTTGGCACCCATTGATGACATGAGAAAATGCGCGTGTCATAATTACAAAATATGTCCATCGAAACGGTGTTCGATCTATATTGTGATGTATTTCGGAATCACAGAGTATAACTTCCATATAAAATGCTGAAATTAATTTTTAGTAACGTCAATGGGAAAAGCAATAAATGCTGCTGAATTTTAATTTTTTGAGTCCCCTGATGCATGAAAGAAAATTGGCGTGTCCTAATTATAAGATACATTAAAAAGTGTTAATATGCTTCCGTTTAAAATGAGCTATATTCATTGCATGCAAACTCTAACGAGTAAAATTTGAATCTGTGAGAGTTATTGAGGGGTCTAACACAGCTTGGACACGTCATCGATTGCTTACACCATTGTATTTACAAAAGAATTACAGCTGCAACTTCGCAAAATATTTTTAAAGAACAATACTGCATATATCCAAGACACTGGTTTCAATCTCTTCAAAAATATCCATGAAATATTCCTTTTTCATTGCATAAAGTATCAGCACGTAGTTTTCGATAGTATATACCTCGCTGCTATCATGTACAAGGTAAGCAGATGAATTTACTTTCTACCTTTTTCTTCTAATTCTCTGTGTTCCTCACATCGTGTTTTGAAATTGTTTCCAGTCGCCGGCCGCGGTGGCCGAGGGGACTGAGGCGCTCCAGTCACGGTCTGCAAGGTCACTACGGTCGGGGGTTCGAATCCCCCCTCGAGCATGGATATTTGTGCCGTCCTTAGTTGTAAGTAGTTCATAAGTAGTTTGTAAGTTTAGGGACTGATGACCCCGTAGTTAAGTCCCATAGACTCTACAAACATTTGAACATTGAATTTGTTTCCAGTCTGCCCGTTGTAGCTCGCCTTACAGTCAAAGCAGTTAATCATTACAGGTACCGAATATGTTTGATAAGGTAGAATTCCGATATATGGGGAATTAGTGCTCAGGTCCTGTTTTAGCCAAAGTTATGGGGTTGAAAGGGTTTTGCTTTAGCTTGTCCCACCGCCCATTAATAAGACCATTAAAAAAAATTCAAATGTTTGTGAACTTACTGGACCAAACTGCTATGGTCATCAGTTCCTATGCTTACACACTATTTAAACTAATCTAAGGACAACACACACACACACTCATGCCCCAGGAAGGACTCGAACCTGCGACGACGAGCAACTGCGAACTCCGCAGCAAGGCACCTTACAACGCTCGCCCACTCAACCTCGGCGACCATTAAAACACCATTTTCACTGTACCTATGTTGCACTAAATAAGCAAAGTTTGAACGACGAAGAGGAGCAGGCGCCCAGGAACATTATGTCGGTCGATTAATTCCTTAAGTAAAAGAGGTCGGTTAGGGTTAAATTAATGAACAGCTAACGACATCATTTTTTTCACCGTTCGGATTTTTTTCGGATTTTACGTCCTAACATAAACCATAGAACACATAACAGACCAAAAATATTTCGCAACTATGAAGGGTACTCACAGCAGCAACTTGAGTCAACGAACAATTTTCAGGCACGCCTCAGTCGTCGCTTGAAGTTAAGCTAAGCGCTCCACGATAAAAGGAAGTTCACGGCGGACGCTACCGGCAGACTGACGGGCTCTCGGTGGGGAAAGTGTCTCTAGTGTTATGTCAGTCGACAACGTTGGCCGTTGTGTGAACAAGGATTCGGAACTTGATGGATGGGCGCGTCACGATTCCCTGCCACATCTTATCACCGTAAGCCGCAGGCGAAAAGCTGTGCCGGTAGTCGTTACAGTCTTCGATAAGACAACAAAGCAACGCCAATCTCCTATACTCCTGTTGTCACATACTTTCACCTACTGTACTAATACCACTCTAAAACTACGTTATTTACCCTATTCTCTTTGGTTTGCGGATAGGATTAAACATTTCAGTTAGTCTACGTCCAACAACGAAGATGTGACGTTGACATAGGGGAAAACGACAATTACTAGTGGAAGGTCAGGCAAGGTTTATGGGAACCAATTGCAATTTAGTAGAACACTTACTCATTACTCTTTGGTTAAATTTAAATAATCAAACAAGCTTTAATTAACAATCATAAAGAATGAAACAAAAATTAAGAAAACGGTCAATAAACCCACTCAAGATACAGAACTTTTTAATCAATTTAAGAAAAGTTTTGAAAGAAATGTTTACATGACAGATGTGCAACAAACTTGCAAATACTGCCGACTGGCATAAAGGTACACCTTGATTAAGTTCAATTAATCAATACAAGCCCCTCCGTGATATTGATTAAAGAACCTTTTGAACAGACAACAATAAGAACAGGGACAATAGTCTCACTCAAGCTATCTTATTACAAAGAACGCTAAATTATCTAAAATCTAAAATAGAACTTTTACAAATGCAGATACGCACGATAAAAATAAGAGTCTTAGAATGAGGTAAATAACAATTGTAACGTTCTTCGTATTTAAGGTAACTTTCTGTTCTTTAAAATATTGATGATGATTATTTATGGTAGGCAATTGCGCAAGCAATTGCGTAACTCTTAGTCTCCTTCGGTTTGATAGTCTAATAGGCTCTCAAATGTTACTTAGCATGTACTTAATAAATTTAGATTGGAACTCCTGTTTGATCGATCGAATTGAATTATTGTTTCTTATTTCACCTGAACGTACTATGAAGTATAACTTTCCTGAGCCTATTTAATGTCCTTAGCTTTATTAAAATGTTTGAACATACAGATTCTTTATCTCAGGGGCTATAAATTGTTTTGAGAGTTTATCTTTTTATCTGTCCCGGCAGTTCACTAAAACGAAGTCAGTTACACAAGAATTAATTTATTTAGACCTTTCATGAAATAGTCTTTGGTAGTTTGCTTTGAATAAAGTTCATTTCAGTGATTAGCAGATTAAGTAAATTTTATTACATATTACGATGTAACACAGTCAAAGATATTCATTTAAGCACTGTTCAAAATATCACTGATTTGGTAAAGGTCGTAACTACGGAAGAACTCTGTTAAGACACTTTTTTCCTTTTTAAAATTTCACTGTCATATATATATATATATATTTCTTTAGACATGAGTTACAATAAGTACACTTGAACAAAGTCACGTAAGTATTCACAGTTCGGTAATTTGATTCCTCACAATAAACTTTTATCACAATATCTCTGATATCAGTTCATAATATTTTCAAGTCTGCTAAAACAAAGTTCATAGCTTACAGTTCCTCTTTATAAATGAAAACTATTATTATTCTGTTCCCAATAATACTGAGATTATCTCGTCGGGAGGCAGAATTTTAACTATCTTCTGTAGCCTAAACCCGATCTAGTGTCCATAGATGATGTTATCGCGAAACGCGTAATACTTCGATGCTTCATCGCTCACTATCAAAGTCTTTACACATTTAAGAAATGAATTAATCTGTAATTAATTAATACTGAACTAGCCCAGTCATTATTCCTGAATAGCTAGCGAACTGAACTTATCTATCTATATCTGAATACATAGAAAGCTGAATGCACAGAGATCTTAACACATAGGGAACTGAATATTTAGAGAGAGAGAGAAACACGAGTGAGGGTACTATTTATACTAGTTTTCCAACAAAAGATGACTGTAATTTAGGGTGTTTTGGCTAACTTATTCTGTGGCCTTGACTATTCTGTATTACAAAGACATGAACTAATTTCGTTCAAATAAAAAAAATAAAATAAAAATAAAAATAAGAACACGTGAATTCTGCCTCGTAAAAATTCAAAATTGACGGAAATGGCGATTCTAATGTTACGATCGCGATGTAGTGTTACACACTACATGTGAACAATTTGCGTACGATTTCTGGAGTTAAAAATTTCTTTGTCGATCACTAATAAGCCGCAATTAAAAAAAAGGAAGAGGGAGAAGATAAACGTTAACCTGAAAACTGCTGGTGGGCATGATGGATGCTCAACGATGTCCTTGGTAAATGAATGGTCCTTCAGAAGACTGGCTACAAACTGCTGGTGGGCATGATGGATGCTCAACGATGTCCTTGGTAAATGAATGGTCCTTCAGAAGAGTATATGTCTAAGGACCAACTGCCACTGGGTGGTGACGCCTCGCTTACATTGAAAATAACGACGTCTGCCTAGGAATAGTCGGTATGTAGGGAGCTCACTTCAGCAACGCGTTGCAATATTCCCTCTAGTTGGTGAATCAGATTAACACACACTTCACACGCTGTGGGGTAATATCGATAACTGCAAATTACGACTATGTCCTACGCACCAGGAAGGAGGTCTTGGAAGGAAAGGGCCCTAGCAACTATTTCGTCTGGGACTCGGGTGGGGCCTGCCGCGGTGGCCGAGCGTTCTGCGGCGCGCCAGTGACGGTCTACACGGCGACTACGGTCGGAGGTTCGAATCCCCCCTTGGGCATGGATATTTGTGCCGTCCTTAGTGTTACCTAGTTCATAAGTAGTCTGTAAGTTTAGGGACTGTTGACCCCGTAGTTAAGTCCCATAAGCTATATAAATTTTATTTGGCTCGGGTGGGCAACGAACGCACAGGCAATTACTGGCCAGATAAATGTAGACAAAGTAACGAACGAAAAACACTGCCAAATTACAATCACTCGCCGGGCAGTATTGGTCGAGGAAAGGAAAAATGCACTGCCTACATACAGTACACACCCGCGGCCACGCCAGGCAACTGACACACGAGTGGCTACAAAGCAGAAAAAAAACACCGGTTAGGCGTAGAACAGGATATGAAAGTCTAAACTAGAAAACATCAAACGTTAAAGCGGCGCCCAAAACCCGACAATCGAATCCAGGTGCACACACACCGCGCCAGAAAATCAAATCCACAATGACGGCTAAGGCGAACACAACTATCACACCGAAAATTTTCCGGCACAAGAAGAATGTGGGTCCGGATACTTAACTCGGTGATAGAATTCCGTCCAGAAATGGCCTGTAGTTGCAAGAGACATAGACGTCCAGACGGACAGATTTAGCGGGCAGTTGCGGTGGAGTGGCCGAGCGCTCTAAGGCGCCTTGCTGCGGAGCGCGGTTGCGTGCCGTCACATTTCTGTGTATGTGTGGCGGTTCGAATCCCCCCCTCGGGCATGGATATTTGTGCCGTCCTAGTTCGTAAGTAGTTCATAAGTAGTTTGTAAGTTTAGGGACTGATGACCCCGTAGTTAAGTCCCATAAGCTTAACAAACATTTGCGATTTTTGTGTATGTGTGTGTGTGTGTGTGTGTGTGTGTGTGTGTGTGTGTCTGGGTGGGTTGTTGGATGGATATGTGTGTGTTTGTGCGTGTGTGTGTGTGTGTGTGTGTGTGTGTGTTAGTAGAAGTTAGTTTAAGTAGTTTGTAAGCCCAGCAGCAAAGCCCCTTAGATTTACAAACATTCGAACACTTTTGCTAGCGTGCACAACACGCCCAGCAGTCCGGCCCACGCGCTGACGTCGTCCTAGCTCTCGGGTCAACAGCCGACGTACCCTTCCCGACTAGCCCACGGACACGCGACCGACCAACATCAGCTAGGGAGGGCCTAGCGTACAAGGAAGGGGGCGAGTACGAGGACTGGTAACTGGCGTCAATGCAGGGCGCAGGGAAGAAACTGAAATCTACGTCTACCTTTACATGGGATACTCTGCTAATCACATTTAAGTGCCTGGCAGAACCATCGTTATACTATTTTATCTCCCATTCCATTCCCGAATAGAGCGCGGGAAAACAAAGAACACCTGAATCTCTCCATTCGAGCTCTGATTTCTCGTATTTTATTTTGATGATCATTTCTACCTATGTAAGTGGGAGTCAACAATATATTTCCGCATTCGGAGGAGAATGTTGGCGATTGGAGTTTCGTAAGTAGCCCACGCTGCAGCGATAAGCGGCGTTGTTGTAATGATTCCCATTCCAGATCCTGTAGCATTTCCGTAACGCTGTCTCCACTGTATCGTGACAATACGCAACGAGCTGCCCTTCTTTGGACTTTTTCGATGTCCTCCGTCAAACCTACGTGATAAGGATCCCACACTGGGCAGCAATACTCCAAAAAGTGACGGACAAGCGTAGTGTATGCAGTTTCTTTAGTAGTTCTGTTGTATCTTTTAAGGATTCTGCCAATAAAACGCAGTCTCTGGTTCGCTTTTCCTGAGACATTATTTACTTGTTCTTTCCAGTTTAAGTCTGAAGTAATAGTAAATCCTAGGTATTTTGTGGAGTTTCCGGTCTTCACATTCGATTGGTTTATCTTGTAAACAAAGTTTAACGGATTTCTTTTCGTACTCATGTGGACTACTTCACACTTCTCATTATTTAGAGTCATTTTCCAATTTTTACGCCTAGTGATATCTTATTCAGATCGTTCTGCAGTTGGTTTTCATCTTCAGATGAGGCATCACGGCTCAGATGTGTTGAAACCAATAATTTTTCGAAGTAAAACACGTTGGAGAATTCCCATAGCGCTCGAGAATATTTACGTTTCCAGAAGCTGAATTATTGAGAAAGAAATTGCACCTATAATCATGTAGCAGTAAAAAAAAACTTAACACTCACTGATTGAAATGTACATTTCTCACGCCATTTGCCAAGAATACAAAAAAATAAAAAAATAAAAAATAAAAAAAGATAAAGATAAAAAAAGAAAAAAATTTGCAAGTTTTTCACAACGTTGCACGCTTTTATATTATTTCTCAACACTCCGATTTTATTCTTCCCATAAGATATATGAGGTATTAAAATAAAAGCTTGCTAGCCTACGAAAATTTTCATCGGCTTCTGCCTAACGCTTTAAAGTAGACGGTGTTTAAAAAAATTCATCCAATTTCACATGACTGCAGACAGGATGGATTTGACTTACACATTTGTACACAAAGCTTTTATTTTCAAAAGAAACTTGCAGTTTTAGAAATGTATTGCGTCGCCGGTTCTTTACGATAAACAGACGCCACAGTTCTTGAATGGAATCCACTGTTTCGAGGTTTGATGTAGTAATAGCCAAAGTCAAACGTATAGCGAATCTATGCACACGGCAGGTCTGAGCATAAATGAAAAGAAGCAACAACGTAATATTAAAAAAATTGATTTTTATTTTTCCGGGAGTTCCTGCACAGAATAGAGAGATTGAGCCTTGAGGTAGCTATTCACTTCAGGCTTGAAAGTCCTATGATTACTACTAAGCATTTTGAATTCTTGTGGCTGCTTATTAAAAATGGATGCACGAGAAATCTGCACACATTTCTGCAAAAGGGTCAAGGAGGTGTTATTCAATTGCAGACTCGATTTCTGTCTAGTATTAACTGAGTTAAAGCTGCTAACTCTTGGGAATCTTGGGAATAACTTAGTATTATTAAAACAAACGACATTAAAATTTGTACTGAGAGGCCAATGTCAGAATTCCCAGGCTACTAAAAAGAGGTTGATAAGGAATACGCGAGCTTACCCCGCATATTGCTCCAAGCTCCCGTTTGTGCTCAATAAATTTCCTTTTTGCACCATAGGAGGTGCCCCAAAAATAGCACCATACGTCATAAGCGAATGAAATAAGCAAAATAGACTACTTTTCGTGTTAAACTCTAACTTATTTCAGAAACTGTTCGAATGGTAAACAACGCAGCATTAATTTTTGGAATTTTTTTTTTTTTTTTTATTTTTTTTTTTTTTTTTTTTTTTTTTATTTTTTCTGAATGCATATGAGTTTGATCTGTTCAGTCTCATCTATCATGTATCCATTCTATGTAACGAAATGTAAGAATTTGTTGAATTGTATGTTGAAGACCGTAAAAACTGAGTCTTACTGTGATTTGGCATCACTTTATTTTCTACAAGACAGGAACTTATTTTTTGACTACATTGTTTGATACTGTATCAATACAGCCAACGACATCCTAGTGTCATCAGCAAACATAAATATCTTAGAACTCTATCTTATACTGTAAGGCATATAATTTACATAAATGAGAACAACAGTGGCCCCAGCACAGAACCCTGGGGCACCACCCACTTAACTGTGCCCCAATGAGATTTCATATCACAGCCGTTTTCAACACTGCAGAAGATCACCTTCTGCTGTCTGTTATAAACTAAGAGGTAAACCAATTGTGAGCTACTCTCCTAACTAAATAATGCTCCAACTTCTTCAACAACATGTTGTGATCAACTCAATTAAATGCATTTGTTAAAACAAAGAATTAGTAAAGTTGGGTGGCAGGATGAACATAATTTTTGGTCGGGACAGTACTGGGCTATAAATACGAAATCAGTTGGTGGTAAAGGAGGAGTAGGTCTAATAATAAATGAGAAAATAGAAATGCTGGTAAGTTACTATGAACAGCATAGTAAATGCATTATCATAGCAAAGACAGACAGGAAGCCGACACGGACCACAGAAGTGCAAGTTTATGTGACAACTAGTTCTGTCGATGATGAGGAGATCGGAGAAATGTATGAAGACATAAAAGAAATTATTCAGACCATTAAGAAGAAGAAGGCGGACTGGAACTTGGTAGTGGGAAAGGTAAGAGAATGTAATGTAATTGGTGAATATTGAATGGGAAAAAGGAATGAAAGAGAAGATCGCCTGGTAGAAGTATGTTCATAGCACATTTTAATCATGTCAAACACTTGGTTTAATCATCATGAAAGAAGGCTGTATACGTGGAAGAGACCAGGAGACACTGGGTGGTACCAGACTGCCTTTATAATGGTAAGACATAGGTTTAGAAACCAGGTTTTAAACTGTAAGACATATCCAGGGGCAGATATAGACTCTGACCATTGGCTATGAACTGCAGATTAAAACTTAAGACAAATTGAAGGAACCAGAGGTGGTTGAGAGTTTCAGAGGGAGCATTAGGCAAGGATTGGCTGAAACGGGGGAAAGTAATACAGTAGAAGAAGAATGGGTAGCTCTGAGAGATAGGATAGTCAAGGCAGCAGAGGATCATATTGGCAGAAGGACAAGGGCAGGTAAAATGGAGTACAGACAGCTGAAAAATGAGGTTTACAGGAAGTGTAGACTGGCTAAGCATGAGTGGTTAGAGGACAAAATAACCCGTAAAAGAATGTATAACTAGGGGAAAGATAGATGACGTGTACAGGAAAATAAAAGAGACATTTGGAGATTAGAAATTCAGCTGCATGAATATCAAGAGGGGAGTTCGTTTTGTCAGAATGATTTGCAACTGGCTCAGGCGTTTCATAACTGGTAGCCTTATAAACTGACCCACAACAACAGAGGAAAGAAGCAGAAAAGCAGTAGCTGTGTACAACTCCGCAGTGTATCAGGTTCTCAGAGTAATGAGAGGAGGCAGGGAAAGGCAGCGCATCGCTCACAGTAACAAAGAAGTTCCTCGTAATGAGTTCCACCGCGATACACCGCGGTTCATACCAGCACTTCCTAGTTTGCGTTGCGTGAAAGTGTTTGCAGGGATCTTGACTGAGCAACAGCCTTAGTGCCCCTCAGCCACTAGGCGACTAAGGAGGAGGTGAATCAGCAACAACACTCCATTAATGCTCCGAAATGGAATCCACTGAGCGATGTAACTGCTAGTAACATAACTGAAATTATCTCAGAGGCTATTTATGAATACTATTCCGATCTATGTCCTCCATTTTTAATGTTTGTCTCAAAAGATACAAGAAATTCTGATTTATTAGCAGTTTTATAGGCATGACAAAAACTTTTACATAGGATATACTGTGACATTACAGATACAGCGGGAAGCTGATGGTTTCCATGTAAAAGGCGGGTTTTGTTAGGCTGTTCGATCCCCAGTTTGGACCTAGTGGCTAGAATACAGGTAGTAGGGTTTCCCTAATGTGCTCGGAAACAGGAAGCAACTCTTGGATGAGCGAGGGTGGCTAACCCAGATTGCACTGAAATACAATATAGCCACACACATTATTCTAAAAATCCATATAAAATCAGGGAATGATCAAACGGCAAATGTAATTATATGAATGGATTCAGGAGACTTGGGAGAATCAAATGCTGTTAGTACAATTTCAATATCCCTTACAGATAAAAGGCCGATAAATTTGAGTACTGTAATAATAGTATTATAAGACTTGTGTTTGCAATTATTGATATGTAGTGCTTACCAGTAACATTTTAAGAAGAAAATGGGAAGCATTGCACCACGCTGCCTATCTTAAAAGACACACCACGTTATTTTCGTATTCTTTCAATAAACTTTGTTTTACTCTCTTGTTCTGCTTTTCGTTGAGGTAGTAATATTCTTGTTTCAGAACATAGATTCCACCACAGAAACCCGAAACATGATCCCTGAAAAGCGCATTACATTTATATGTATGTTTTGTTATATTTAATATTATTCTTACTAACATACGTTTTATGTTGTAGAATGCCTCTTAAATAATTCATGGCCGACTAAAAGTAATAGAAATGCAACAGATAATTTATACATAAACAATTATATGTAGCCGCGGTGGATTAGCCAAGCGGTCTAAAGCACATCGCTGCGGAGCGCGGGGTTGCTCGCTGTCGGAGGTTCGAATCCTCCCTGGGGCATGGGTTGTGTGCTGTCCTTAGGTTAGTTTACATTAGTTTAATTAGTTTGTAAGCTACGGACTGATGACCACGCAGTTTGGTCCGATAGATTTAGAAATATTTGAACATTTGTTTTATTATATTTATTTGTGGACAAGATCAGAATATATTTACATAAAAAACCATGATAAATTAAATGTTAATTTTGTAACTATATTTCGACGGCGGCAGTATATTGAACAGTGAAACGCCAGGCTTAATAGCTACCTGAGCAAAGAGCTTCAGTCTCAACCGCTTTTAGTATTGTTAAATATGTATTTGTTTGTTAAATGTAAACAACATTTGTAGGGAGATTATCAAAATATTTAAATCTGAGATATTGAAATGTATTATATTTTTGAAGGGAAATTGTATTTTGAAGACGAGGCGTTATCATGCGTGGAAGGATACAAGTTTGGGAGCAGGTAGAGCATGCTTTCTAACGCTTGGGAGGGGACTCGTAACTTGGACGTGGTGGTAAAAGGTTGTGACGCTGGGCGGTCTGAAGCCGCGTTACGAACTTGTGATTTGAAGAGATAGGCACGTGTGGCCTTCGAAAATTTACAGGACTGTGACCGCAGAACTTAGTTTCTGGCTGAAAAGTGGTAAACTATGGACGGCAACAGAGCTGTGTAACTGTGACAATTCAGCAATCATGACTCGTGTGATGACAAACTGTGTTTTATAACGTAAACTGTAATTAATCGCGGTTTAATTTGGAATTGCATTGCTCGATAGTCTTCATTAATTTACTTGTGATAATTTGGAACTTTTACTCTCGAGTGCGTGCGATACTTATTGTCCCTCTCCTGAACAATACTTCGGGAAATGTTCAGTTATTTACCGATGTATAAAGTAAAACCACCTCCGCATTTTCATGTCCAAAAAGAGTAATAAACTCCATTTATAAAAAAAAAATTACTTAGTTTGTGAATCTCTTCAGAATATTATCTTAGAGTCCTTTTTGTTGGTTATTCAGAGTTATTATTTATGTTTGTTCAAATATATTTTCTGCGTCAACATCTGCATATTGATAGACTGGCTAAACTACAGATTAATTATTGATATTTAAACGTTTTGAGTGGCTGTTTAGGGCATAGAAGCTGACATACATAACTCACTCCTATGAACAGAAACAATGAGCCATAAACCTTTTACTGCCCTAAGTTATGTATTTCCCAATTCTTATTGGTGAGTACCGATAGGAAGGTCTCAATAGGCTAAACATTATGTATGTCTCTCCCCGCCGCGAGTACCAGGGGAAGTAGACAAGTGTAACATATGGGAGTTTGGGTCTGGCCGGGCACTGTGTTCGGGAGGCCGTGTGGTTAAGGCGACCGATCGTGATAAGCCTGAGACCCGGGTTCGAGCTCCGGTACGACACAAATTTTCATGCATCACGGTTGACCAACTAAAGAAGAGCAGCTGATGCCGGAAATTCTCACAAATTACGAATTAATATCTGTATATTTAACATTTATAGATGCGAACCATTCCTATAAAACAGAAGTATCTGTAAACATAACTGAACCACTATGATGCATTTTAGAGAAGACTGCGAGGACCAAATGTATAGATGTAACATCATTAATTAATACCTTCGAACTGAGCTGCCGAGGTCGTCCCGTAAAATTTCTTCCTTCCGACGTTTCGTTGCCAACTGCGGACATCTTCATCGGTGAATCAACGAATGGCTACAAAGCGCTGATATTGTCGATTATATTGAGTACACTGATAATTGCCGGATGTTTTCGTGCAAGAATGGATATATTTGATCAAAATCTTCTCGGGTTTCCAGCCGGATCATACTGACTAAAAGAAGGGATCGCTTGGTAGGACACATACTTAGACATCGAGGAATCGTAAATTTAGCATTGGAGGGAAGTGTGTGGGGTAAAAATCGCAGAGGGAGACCAAGAGACGCGTATAGTAAGCAGATTCAAGTGGATGTGGGTTGCCGTTCTTATGAGGAGATGAAAAGGCTTGCTCAGGATAGAGTAGTATGGAGAGCTGCATCAAACCAGTCTCCGGACTGAAGACCATAACAACAACACTGATGAGGGAGAAATTTTACGGATCGACCACGGAAACTGAGCCCGGCAGTTTTAATTAATGAAGATGCCGACAGTGAAAGCCTACACGTTTAGGTAGCTGTAACATCTTTGAAGTAATTGCCGGATGTTTTCGTGCAAGAATGGATATATTTGATCAAAATCTTCTCGGGTTTCCAGCCGGATCATACTGACATCTGTACACAATATTTCTACGGTCCAACTGGCGCCGGCCGCGGTGGCCGAGGGGACTGAGGCGCTCCAGTCACGGTCTGCACTACCACTACGGTCGGGGGTTCGAATCCCCTCTCGGGCATGGTTATTTGTGCCGTCCTAGTTCGTAAGTAGTTCATAAGTAGTTTGTAAGTTTATGGACTGATGACCCCGTAGTTAAGTCCCATAAGCTTAACAAACTTTTGATTTTTTTCCAACTGGCCGCCATCATCAGTGAGGAAGTTAACCCGTTCTCGCCGTGACTGACAAACTGTGGAACGGCTAGCTCTACATACGCAAATAAAGTACGAAGGCGCATGCGCTAAGTAGAGAGGGTGCGCGTTTACTCTTAGCTGCTGACCCCTGTCGCGAGAGAAGTTGTAGCGCTTGCAGTGGTGGGTAATGTCAAAAACGATATATCGATATAGACTGTCATTCGTTGCTATTTGATGGAGTCGCCGATGTTCCTTCAGGTCTGATAACATGATTTACTCAGAACATAACCAATGTCACGATTAATTGTGTTATCTGCTATTTTGATTTCAATGATTCTTTCAAAACACAATCCCAGTAATGTGAGGTGTTTGCAAGAACTTGTGTCTTGTGGTAGAGCATCCTGTGTCCCTTGAGAGACAGTGTTCTGCCACCGCGGATTTTTCAGACTGCGCCAATCGCGTATGGCGGTGAGGTTCAACACATGTGTCACTGACTGTACGAAAAGTCTGGCCAATGTATGTTTTGCCGCACTAACAAGGTACTTACTTTATAAATGCCAGGCTTTCTTAGGCCTAAATTATCTTTAACAGAGCCAAAACGTGCTCTAGTCTTAGCTGGCGGACGAAAAATATACTTTATTTTGTGTTTCTTTAAAATCCTTCCAGCCGGCCTCTGTGGCCGAGCGGTCTGCGACGCGCCAGTCACCGTCTGCACGACCGCTACGGTGGAGGGTTCGAATCCCCCCCTCGAGTATGGATGTTTGTGTCGTCTTTAGTATAATGTAGTTCATAAGTAGTTTGTAAGTTTATGGACCGATGAAAATCAAATGTTCAAATGTTTGTACAGCTTATGGGACTTAACTACGGGGTCATCAGTCCCTAAACTTACAAACTACTTATGAACTACTAACGAACTAGGACGGCACAAACATCCATGCCCGAGGGGGTATTCGAACCCCCGACCGTAGTGGCCGTGCTGACCGTGACTGGAGCGCCTCAGTCCCCTCGGCCACCGCGGCCGGCATGGACCGATGACCCCGCAGTTAAGTCATATAAGCTTAACAAACATTTGAACATTATGAAAATCCTTCCTATCTTGGCAGACACGTTACCAGCACAAGGAAGGAAAGCAACAGAACTGGAAGTGTTTTCAGCTGGTTCAGGTGGTGGCCCGAACTCAAAAGCCCGTCGAATCTGCCTGTCCGTATGACCATTTTGGTTGAACACATTGAGATGTTGCAGCTCTCGTAAATTTTCAGCATCCGGGATGGCAAATGCTCTTCTTACCAAGGTCCGTAGGACTCCTGCACGTTGAAAATGAGGGTGACAGCAGAAATATTGTGTACATATGACAGTTTGATCCGGCTGGAAACCTGAGAAGATTTTGTTAAATTAATACGCTGGGAAAATCTACATAGCCACATGGAAATATTTTTTTAAAATCTGAATAGACGCTATAAGACGTATATTCTCTCATTATATCAGAGGTATAGAATATATATGGAGATGTGTTGAATTAAAATTTGTACTGTGAATTCAAATCCGGGACCTCCCGGTTCCTACGCGGACGCTTTAAGCACCTTTTTCTTTCTTTCTTATTATTTTTTTATTTATTTATTTTTATTATTTTTTATTTTATTTGATCCTGCAGGTAGATCGATGCTCTGCGGTTGTTTGTTGCTGTTTGTTCTTAGTTGTTCGTTGAGTATTTGGCTCAGTTTTTCTCATTACCGAGCGCGCAGATCCACCGCGCCAGGCATCCGTATTGCTACCGCAGCCTATGGACAACGCTGCTGCACGGACTGTCTTGAAGCACGTCTCCCTGCACAACACACACTTCTGCCTCAGTGTTCCCCTGTGAAATACCTATCAATAATTCAGTCCCCCCAGGGTGCTCACGGTTCTTTCGTGAGAACGTGCGTGGCTAGCACAGGGCCCCGAGCGAATGCAGTCTTTCTTCCTTCTTTCCTCCCTGGACTGCATTTTCCTTTATTCTCCTTTCCTATCCTCATTCCATCCCCTCCACACCGGGGGACTGATCACCTTAGCCAAGCAACCAACAAACCAATAATTCAATTCCCTGAGGCGCATATCGTCTTATCATATTAAAGAAATAGCCGAGTGGTTGCCGGGCGCCGTGGCTCAGCGCGCCCGGTCAGAGGGCTCAATGCCCTCTCTAATAAAAAAGCTGAGACAAGAACTCATCGAACAAGAACGAACACAAACGATCAGCGTCCGCAACGAAGAGAACTACCCACAGAACAAAAAAAGAAAAAAAAAGTGGTTCACGCGTCTGCCTAGTTAGCAGAAGGTCTCGGGTTCTAATCCCTGCTAAAGCACAATTTTTAATTCTTCTCCTTACTTTCTACATAAATAGAAAAACGCTTTACCAATATGTTCGTCGGAGAATTTCCGTTGTTCTCAAAACCAATAGTGGGCCAACTCTTTACGAATAAAAATACTGTGTGTGTGTGTTTTAA
Source organism: Locusta migratoria (assembly GCA_026315105.1). Classification (NCBI taxonomy): domain Eukaryota; kingdom Metazoa; phylum Arthropoda; class Insecta; order Orthoptera; family Acrididae; genus Locusta; species Locusta migratoria. The sequence continues at coordinate 43,067,344 of CM048750.1, read as the reverse complement.
GTGTTCATAATATTTCGTACACCACATGTAGATCGTCAACTTAGCGTTAGAAGGAAGTGTGTTGGGTAAAAATCGTAGAGGGAGATCGAGGGACGAATACAGTAAGCAGATTCAAAAGGATGTAGGTTGCCGTTTTTATTCTCAGATGAAGAGACTTGCACAGGACAGGGTAGCGTGGAGAGCTGCATCAAACCAGTCTGCGGACTGAAGACCACAACAACAACAACTGTAGATCGCGCGGCTTCCCATTCTACACACTGACAACAGGCACACTAGTACTACATGTATTGTTCAGTGCGTGTTTGAGTGGCAGTCATAGCTACTATCACCTGGATTGGTTCACACCGACAGTAGGTGGATGGTCATAATGTCCTCGCTGACCAGTTTATTGCTCGTGTTTCACCATTTGGAAGGACATTCCGACTGAAAAGGAGAACTTTTCAACATAAAGGCCGTTAACGAACTCACTGTGGTGTCGCACAAGTACAAAGTGCGCGCCACCTACTTTCGCCGGGCGCCGCCATGCACGCACGGCGCGGCGTTCTTACGACGACAGCCACGAGCGCCCTCTGCTGCAGCTCCGCTCGTGGCCACCACTGAACGACATCGTTCACTTGGGACTGAGATAGCAACCAGTTACGACCTTCGTAATCAGATAGGCACCAGTGAAGACTTGGCTATCGTATAGGCACTAGGAAGCAGTACTAGGCAGGCCTCTAGCTCAGCTATGTATCTGCAGTACTCTGTAAAATTTAAGCATTGTATAAATTCTGTTCAATATATATCTCGTTCTAATTTACCCTAGTGTTTCTAGTTTCTGGCTGCTCCCCTCCGTACCTGCACCAGCGTGCTATCTATATTCCTGTGTCGGTCTCATTCCACTCGGCCACCGACACCTACGACGGAACGGGACACAAAAGCGGCGACGAGGCTGGGACACAAAACTCACAGTAACTAACATGCTCCCCTCGGTCACAAATCACATTTTGCAAATATTTTTGAGGATTTTTTTGGAGGATATTCTCTATTGCCTCTCTCAAAGCGGGTTTCAGTTCTTGAACGTTCCTGATACGTGGTTTTCGTTTTTAAAAACGTAAGAGCATCCCATCCATGATTTATACTATAGGCCCAGGACTGGGGAGTAGGCAGACCTACGTTCCGTATCTTCAATAGGCTGGAACCAAATAACATCAAAAAATATTGCCAGTTAAATGTGAAGCCAGTCAGAAGCACTGATTTTGCATACAACAAAGTCAAAGTAACCCTCAATGAAACAAGAAGGCATAACGAATAGGTAACATTTATTCGAAATATCTAAAATCGTTAAGGGAAGTGGCAACCAAACTGATACTGAAGACGGTGAGTACGATCTATGAGTCCAAAGACAAACCATCGGACTTTGGCACAATTGTCAGCCACTCAATACGTAAGGTAGGCAGAGGAGATACGAATGAGACCTATTGCGTAATAACTTAACAGCTTACGAATCCAAGTTGCTGACAAAATAATATACTGAAGAATGGTAAGGAAAAGTATATTCGCACAGGCAGTGAAGATACTTCTGACAAAGAGAAGTCTGGTAATATCAAATATCAGCCTTAAACTGAGAAAGCAATTCCAGAGAATGTACGTATGAAGCACAGAACATGAATAATGGAGTACGAGAAAACATAAATGAGCCGGCCGCGGTGGCCGAGGGGATTGATGTTCAAATGTTCAAATGTTTGTATAGTCTATGGGACTTAACTACGGGGTCATCAGTCCCTAAACTTACAAACTACTTATGAACTACTTACGAACTAGGACGGCACAAATATCCATGCCCGAGGGGGGGATTCGAACCCCCGACCGTAGTGGCCGTGCAGACCGTGACTGGAGCGCATCAGTCCCCTCGGCCACCGCAGGACTGATAACCCCGTAGTTAAGTCCCATAAGCTTCACAAACATAAATGAGAGAATAGAAGCGTCTTAAATGTGGTTCTACGGGAGAAAGTTGAACACTGAGTGGACTAATAATATGGGGAATAAGTAGGTTCTTCGCAGAACTAGCGAAGAACGGAAATACCGAAAGAAGGAGAGATAAGATGATGGTTATGATTTAAGACAGCGGGAAATAAGTTCTAGAAGATAAAAACAATAGGAGAATAGAGAAATTAGAATACTGCCAACTAATAAAATTAAGAGTGCAGGGTGTAAGCAAGGTATATAGCAATAGGAGGTGGGCCATTTCTGACGGGCGAAAAACTACCAGAGGTCCTTGTGCGTCATGACGTCACTGTGAGAACACGGCATCGCAGTAGAAAAAGGAGGCCGTGAAGAGCAAAACAACTCGTTTCATGTCAACTATGTGCCAGGTTTACTGTAATTGTGCCGTGGCAGGGTGCATTAACACTTCACGAAAGTCGACAAACGTTACGTACCATGATTTTCCCAAAGATCAAAACTTGGTATGTGCAGTAATTGTTCTAAGCAAATTTGACGACAAAATATAATAATAAGTGTACCTGTGTGTTTTGTTGATTTTCGGCATGAACTGCTATTTGAGAAATAATCTTCCAGGGTTACCTGCAACAAACTACCAACAGCAATCCTCAGTGTAAACACTTGAAACAGTCCTGAAGAAGAAATTATAGAAAGCAGGGATACACGCATAAAGAGAGGCAATCGTTTCATAAATAACACGGAAAATAATTATGACTAGAAATATACCATATCATAAATGTAATTGTTGTAAAGATGGTAGTAAATGAGACAGTACATTAAGTAAAAAAACAATCGTTTATCTTTCCCAAGTTTATTAGCTTTCGCTCCAGGCTATTATATCTTCATTTCTCGCAGAAGTAACGGGAATTTCCGACCACCCTGTATAACATCCATGTTTGAATACAATTCTAAAGAAAACTACTTTCCTTGTGGCGCATAGACAAGCGTTCAGTGTGGCTGGCCAATGTAATACAGTGCGCCATGTTAGCTCTTGGTAAGTAGCGGCCAACAAACTGGCCATTAAAATTGCTACACCAAGAAGAAATGCAGAAGATAAACGGGTATTCATTGCACAATTATATTACACTAGAACTTACATCTGATTACATTTTCACACAATTTGGGTGCATAGATCCTGAGAAATCAGTACCCAGAGCAACCACCTCTGGCCGTAATAACGGCTTTGATACGTCTGGGCATTGAGTCAAACAGAGCGTGGATGGCGTGTACAGGTACAGATGCCCATGCAGCTTCAGCACAATGCCACAGTTCATCAAGAGTAGTGACTGGCGTATTGTGACGAGACAGTTGCTCAGGCACCATTGACCAGACGTTTTCGGTGAGAGATCTGGAGAACGTGGTAGTCGAACATTTTCCGTATCCAGAAAGGTCTGTACAGAACCTGCAACATGCGGTCGTGCATTATCCTGCTGAAATGTAGGGTTTCGCAGGGACCGAATGAAGGGTAGAGCCACGGGTCGTAACACATCTGAAATGTAACGGCCACTGTTCAAAACGCCGTCGATGCGAACAAGAGGTGACCGATACGTGTAACCGATAGCACCCCAAACCATCACGCCAGGTGATACGCCAGTATGGCGATGACGAATACACGCTTCCAATGTGCGTTCACCGCGATGTCGCCAAACACGGATGCGACCATCATGCTGCTGTAAACAGAATCTCGATTCATCCGAAAAAATAACGTGTACAGTTCCGTCAGTGTGTACATCATCGCAGGCGCTCCTGTCTGTGATGCAACGTCAAGAGTAACCGAGCTGATAGTCCATGCTGCTGCAAACGTCGTCGAACTGTTCGTGCAGATGGTTGTTGTCTTGCAAAAGTCCCCATCTGTTGACTCAGGGATCGAGACGTGGCTACACGAATCGTTACAGCCGTGCGGATAAGAAGCCTGTCATCTCAACTGCTAATGATACGATGCCGTTGGGATCCAGCACAGCGTTCCGTATTGCCCTCCCGAACACACCGATTCCATATTCTGCTAACAGTCATTGGATCGCGACCAACGCGAGTATCAGTGTCGCGATACGATAAACTGCATTCACGATAGGCTACAATCCGACCTTTGTCAAAGTCGTAAACGTGATGGTACGCATTTCTCCTCCTTACACGAGGCATCTCAGCAACGTTTCATCAGGCAACGCCGGTACAACTGCTGTTCGTGTATAAGAAATCGGTTGGAAACTTTCCTGTCAGCAAGTTGTAGATGTCGCCACCGGCTCCAACCTTGTTTGACTGCTCTGAAAAGCTAATCATTTAAAGGAAGTGAGTAGTCACCAAACTGCCAGTGTACTTAGCCCGTCATCTGAGGCAAAATTATTGCAACTCTTGAAATCAATGCCTCTCCAAAGTGCGTGCCATAAAACCAAATAGCCACTACCACTCACTGTGCGTCAGACCACAACGTTCGCAAGCACTCAGCTCCTGCTAACGTATGTCTCGAAGATTCGGTGAGACGCAAGCCTGTTTTGGTGTGCTTTACCTTTTCCTGCCACGTTGTCAGTTTCTGTTTTATGAAAAATTACACATGCTTTTACACAGCAGTTTGACATTACAAAATCTTAAACATGAACTTGAGTCAAAATTACAGTATTGTCAAATTTCCATGGTATGAACATAACACAGCAAAAAACGTTGATACAAAATTATTTATAGAACATAGTTATTCTGGAGACAGTGTAATAACGATATACTACATCTCTCATCAGCATAGAACATAAAAAGACGAAAAAAATTACTCCAATTCTAAAATTAATATGGGGTCACTGTCTGACCAATGGGTGCCGAGAAACCTGACCCCAGATCACAAGAGTGCGAGAATGGGACTCGGTCTCGATCACTTGATGTGCTTGTAGCAGAGCGTCAAGAGCCTGTGTTGACAATAATCACAGACGATCAGTCATGAGGGTGCCACCTCACCACAGAATCCAAGAGTACCTCAAGGGGACGAAGCATCCCAGTTCACAAGCGAGGAAAGAATTCAAAGTGACATCGGCAGCAGCAGCAGGAAAGGCTATGCCCACAGCGAAAGATGGAACAGGCTGTGATCCAGTTCTTCGTTTTACCAGAGTGGGTTCCTCAAGCATATTGTATGCTATTACAAATTAATGTCAGTAGCAATTGTGTCAAAACTTAGTACCAGAGTGTAGTTGAGGTCATCGGTCCCTAAACTTCCAAACTACTTAAATTCACTGAAACTAACTTTGAGGACAACGCACACAACACCTATACTCGAAAAAGCACCCGAACCTCCGACGGGAGTGGTCGCGCAGTCAGTGAAATGACGCCTCAGGCCGCGCGTCCATGCCCACGTGGCATATAAACTCCCTAGAAGTGACGTTTGCACAAAAACCAGTATACATCTAGTAAAACGATTCCCGAGTCTTCTCTGTGGTGAATAGGCTCACGCTGTCAGCTTGCGCGCCAGGTTTACCTGCATGCAGTTGGCGCCAGTAGGCGATGCGACCCGGCATTCTTCCAACACACACGCTTCCAACGAAGTGCGACAAGACACACTGCACTCCCTCGTTCCACAAATCGTCTTTACCGTCTTTCGCTATCCGCTGGCACCGTTCCACAGACGACGAATAACATTTGTTAGTGTGATAGATAGCTCTAGAATAGTACCCACCCTGACTGGCAAATCTCTTGATTGCCAAGTCCCAAGGAGTAGTTTATATTGGCCCACTTTAGGTTACGGTAGTAACACTAAAAGTGGGCCTTCGCGACCGTCTTTTGACAGCTCTAAATTTAAATGAAAATAACGGCTTAACCATTCATCTGAAAAGAAAATTGAATAACCGAATTTGTAGAGGAGAAAATTCTCTACAAATTTGCTCTGTTATGTTTTTACATATCTCGTATGGTTTCACAGATATTTGCAAAAATAATGTCCCATGAACCACAGACATTGCCGAGGTGGGGTGGCTTGCGTGCCTCAACGATACAGACAGCCGTACCGTAGGTGCAACGACATCGGAGGGGTATCTGTGGAGAGGCCAGACAAACGTGTGGTTCCTGAAGAGGGGCAGCAGCCTTTTCAGTAGTTACAGGGGAAACAGTCTGGATGATTGACTGAGCTGGCCTTGTAACATCAGCTAATGTGGCTTTGCCACACAGCTACTGCGAACGGCTGAAAGCAAGGGGAAACTACAGCCGTTACCTTTCCCCAGGACATGCAGCTCTACTGTATGAACATATGATGATGGCATCCTCTCGGGTAAAATATGCCGGAGGTAAAATAGTCCCCCATTCGGATCTCCGGGCGGGGACTACTCAGGAGGATGAGATCATCAGGAAAGACAATACTGGCATTCTACGGGTCGGAGCGTGGAATGTTAGATCCCTTAATCGAGTAGGAAAATTAGAAAATTTAAAAAGGGAAATGGATAGGTTGAAATTAGATATAGTGGGGATTAGTGAAGTTCGGTGGCAAGATGAACAGGCTTTCTGGTCAGGTGAGTACAGGATTATAAATACAAAATCAATTGGGGGTATCACAGGAGTAGGATTGATAATGAATAAGAAAATAGGAATGCGGGTAAACTACTATGACCAGCACAGTGATCGCATTATCATTGTCAAGATAGATACGAAGCCAACACCGACAACAGTAGTACAGGTTTATATGCCAACTAGCTCTGCCGACGACGAAGAAATCGAAGAAATATATGAGGAGCTAAAGGAAATTATTCAGACAATTAAGGGAGAGGAAAACTTAATTGTTATGGGAGACTGGAATTCGGTTGTAGGACAAGGAAGGGAAGGGTGGATAGTAGGTGAATATGGTCTGGGCAAAAGGAATGAAAGAGGAAGCCGCCTGGTAGAATTTTGCACAGAACATAATTTAGTTATAACAAACACCTGGTTCAAGAATCACAAAAGAAGGTTGTATACGTGGAAGAGACCAGGAGACACCGGGAGATACCAGATAGATTTTATAATGGTAAGACATAGATTTCGAAACCAGGTTTTAAACTGTAAAACATACCCAGGGGCAGATATAGACTCTGACCATAACTTGTTGGTTATGAACTGTAGGCTGAAACTAAAGAAACTACAGAAAGGTAGGAAAATAAGGAGAAGGGACCTGGATAAATTGAAGGAACCTGAGGCTCTTAAGAATTTCAGAGGGAGCTTTAGGCAACAATTGACAGAAACAGGGGAAAATAAAACAGTAGAGGAGGAATGGGTAAAATTGAGAGATGAAATAGTGAAGGTAGCAGAGGACAAAATAGGTAGGAAGGCAAGACCTACAAAAAATCCTTGGATATCACAGGAGATACTAAATTTAATCGATGAAAGGAGAAAATATAAATATGCAGTAAATGAAACAGGCAAAATGGAGTACAGACGACTAAGAAATGAGATTGACAGGAAATGCAAAATGGCTAAGCAGGAGTGGCTAGAAGGCAAATGCAAGGATGTAGAAGAATGTATAAATAGGGGAAAAATAGATACAGCCTACAGGAAAATAAAAGAAACATTTGGAGATAAGAAAAACAGCTCTATGAATATCAAGGACACTGATGGAAAACCAGTTCTCAGCAAACAAGGGAAAGCTGAAAGGTGGCAAGAGTATATAGAGCGGCTCTACAAAGAAAATGAACTTGGAGACAATATTGTAGGTAGGGAAGAGGGTGTAGATGATGCTGAAATAGGAGATACTGTACTGAGAGAAAAATTTGACAGAGCCCTGAAAGACCTAAGTCGAAACAAGGCCCCTGGAGTAGATGATATTCCCTCAGAGCTACTGAAGTCTCTGGGAGAACCAGCCATGACAAAATTGTTTCACCTAGTGTGTAAGATGTATGAGACAGGTGAAGTACCATCAGACTTTAAGAAAAATGTTATAATCCCCATCCCTAAGAAAGCAGGTGCAGACAGGTGTGAAAACTACAGAACCATCAGTTTAATAAGTCATGGTTGCAAAATATTAACGCGAATTATATACAGAAGGATGGAAAAGCTGGTAGAAGCCGACCTCGGGGAAGATCAGTTTGGGTTCAGGAGAAATGTAGGAACACGGGAGGCAATACTCACTTTACGGCTTATCCTAGAAGATAGATTAAGAAAAGGCAAACCTACATTTCTAGCTTTTGTAGATTTGGAGAAGGCTTTTGACAATGTTAATTGGAATGAACTCTTTCAAGTTCTGAAGCAAGCAGGAGTAAAATATAGGGAAAGGAGAGTTATTTACAACTTGTACAAAAGCCAGACCGCAGTTATTAGACTCGAAGGGCATGAAAGGGAAGCATCAGTTGGGAAGGGTGTAAGACAGGGTTGTAGCCTTTCTCCAATGTTGTTCAATTTGTATATTGAGCAAGCTATAAAGGAAAGCAAGGAGAAATTTGGTGAAGGAATTAAAGTTCAGGGTGAAGAATTAAAAACATTGCGTTTTGCCGACGACATAGTAATTCTGTCAGAAACAGCAAAGGACCTGGAAGAGCAATTGAACGGAATGGACAGTGTGCTGAGAGGTGCATATAAGATTAACATTAACAAGAGCAAAACTAGGGTAATGGCGTGCAGTGTAAGAAAATCAGGTGATGCTCAAGGAATTAGATTGGGAAACGAAGCAATAAAAGAGGTAGATGAGTTTTGTTACTTGGGCAGTAAAATAACAAATGATGGTCGCAGTACAGAGGATATAAAATGCAGAATGGCAATGGGTAGAAAAGAATTCTTGAAAAAGAGAAATTTGTTAACCTCGAATATTGATTTAAGCCTAAGGAAGTCCTTTCTGAGGGCATTTGTATGGAGTGTTGCCTTGTATGGGAGTGAGACATGGACGATAAACAGTGCGGACAGGAAGAGGATTGAGGCTTTTGAAATATGGTGCTACAGAAGAATGCTGAAAATTAGGTGGGTGGATCGCGTAACTAATGAGGAGGTACTGAATTGGGGAGAAAAGGAATTTCTAGCATACCTTGACTAAAAGAAGGGATAGATTGGTAGGACACATTCTTAGACATCAAGGAATTGTGAATTTAGCGTTGGAGGGAAGTGTATGGGGAAAAAATCGCAGGGGAAGACCAAGAGATGGATACAGTAAGCAGATTCAGACAGATGTAGGTTGTCGTTCTTATGTGGAGATGAAGAGGCTTGCTCAGGATAGGGTATTGTGGAGAGCTGCATCAAACCAGTCTCCGGACTGAAGACCACAACAACAACAATGTCGATTTTGGGATGTATGTCTGTCTGTCCGTAACGTGTTCCCTGTTTTTAAGACGAACCGTTCAACCGATTAGCACCAAATTTTACAGACATAATTGTAGGCTGCCAGAGACCAGAACCCCCCTTTTTCAAATTTTTCGGACAAAAAATACGGTATTAATACCAAAAAAAGTCGTTTGTAATATAATTGTAAATGCAAACGAACCGTTAATCTGACACAAAAATTGAATAACCTAATTGGTAAAGGGGAAAATTCTCTACAACTTCGCTCTATTATGTTTCTTCCAAATCTTGCATCACTGCAGAGATATTTGCAAAAATAACGGCGATTTGACGATGTCTTTCTGTCTGTAACGTGTTCCCACTTTTTAGGTCGAACCGATCAACCGATCAGCGCCAAATTTTACAGACATAATTGTTGGCTACCAGAGAGCAGAACCTCGGTTTTTTAATATTTCGGACAAGAAATACGTTAGTATTACCAAAAAGCCGTTTGTAATGTAATTTTAATTGCAAATAAACCTTTCATCTGATGTGAAAATTGAATAAACGAATTTATAGTGGAGAAAATTCTGTACAACATTGTTCCCTTATGGTTTTTTTTTCATATCTCGTATCGTTTGAGAGATATTTGCCAAAATAACGGTGATTTGACACCCTCCATTGAATTAACGAAAACCAGCCGTTCGCAGATATCACGTGACATTCCTCGGCCAGAACTCTCTGTGGCATACGCCATCTTGCGCTGCGTATTTGATGATTTTCTTATCGTAACTTACACGTTGTCATTTCAAAGCAATGGCGCACTGGAGAATTAACAAAAACACGTCATTCTTCGTACAATAAATGATAATGTAGTGTCTACAAATGCCATATTGACATTAGCTAACAACGGCCATCCATAGTATGAGATTAAAGAACGCAACTTCTAGTTGTTAGACATACCGTAGTGGGCAATGAGTTAGACTGTGACGCTGAAGGTCAGTGGTTCCGTACCCGCGACTACCTACATCCCCCCCCCCCCCAAAAGGGTTTCAGACAATCTTATTAATTAATTTTTCATTATTTAGATTACTGTTTTCGTCCAAAATGTTTGCAAAAACTTATAAAACTACAAATCTAAAGTGGGCCGTAAAACATGTCAGTGCTTTTTTTATATATATAAGGTATTTCAGATGTATTACTAGAGTGGGTTATAATCATTCCGGCGAGATATTTGTGGAAATATTGTTCACTAATGGAATGACTTACTTTACAATTCGCAGAATGGTTATAAAAAAATATTACAATAAATTTTTTTAAAAAAAAATTAAAAATCTGCAGCAGCATATTCAAGTAATATATGACAGCTAGAGATTCTAAACTATAGCGAGAAACCGTAGTAGAGAATAAAGTATCTGTAGCACAAGTGAGGTTTTCACTTAAATTAAAAATTCGGGAGTTATCTCTAAAATATATCTCTTTTGCGCGATATATATATATATTTAAAATGGGACAAAGAGGTAAGTGTGCACGTTCCTGTACAATCGTTAAGAAAAACTTATCCCAATACAAATCGTTCGCCTTTCCTGTATAGTGTTGATTGGCTGAATGATGTAGTTCATTTTGAATGAATCTACAATACTTACCACAATTCGAAAGTTATCTCTAAAATATATCTCTTTTGGGCGATATATATATTTAAAATGGGACACAGAGGTAAGTCTGCACGTTCCTGTACAATCCTTAAGAAAAACTTATCCCAATATAAATCGCTTGCCTTTCCTGTATAGTGCTGTATAGTAATGATGTAGTTCATTTTGAGTGAATCTACAATACTTATCACAACTGTCATAGGACTCTATTTGCACAGATGACAAAGTTAGGCTTACACAACACTTTAACAATGGTATGCACGAATTACACTATACATATCGTCCTTGTTGCCTTAAAATATGTTCACAATACACTTCGTGAGTCTAGTGTTTCCTCAAAGTACACTGCATGATAGTGTAAGTACACCAACTTTCGTGTTTGAGGCAGTGACAGTATACCTTATTCTTATCATGATTATACCAATATTCTGTTTCCCAGGAATCAGTCTCAATGTCATACATCTTAGAACAAAGCAGGAATTGTATTAAAATGTTACAACATTCAGAATAAAGTTGCAATAGCCATTACAAACAGTATTGTAAGGTTCTGAAAAATGTCATTAAGATGGCAAAAAGTGTGTGGTATACAAATAGAGTAGCAAACTGATAGGATAAAATTAAGACCATTTGGTCAGTCGTGAAAGAACTGTCTGTTCCCCAGACCAGGTTGACGATATAAAGTCACTGAGTGGTAGAAATGTTTCTGTTACTGGTTAATTCAGATATATGTACTGTGTTTAATAACCACTTTCTGAGTATATCAAGTGAGCTAAACACAACCCAAGTTCACAGGTAATAACATTGTTAGAAAATAGTAAACTGTAGACTTCTCGGCCAGAAATGTCATGTCCATTAAAATTATCGAGGCTGTTATCAACCGACCACGGCATAACAGCCCCGATAATTTTAAGGGGAAATGTTAGAAAATAGTTTACCGAGGCTGTTACTTGAAATAGTCCTCCATAATACTTACAAAGGGGAGATTGAGTCAATAATTAAATCACTCTTGTAATTTTTCCTTTCAGAATGGTCAGTTTCCTGACAGATGAAATTACTCAGTAGTATTAAATATCAGGATAAAGGGATCATGTAGACTACTATGGCGCTAATTCTATGCTATTAGTCTTTTCTAAGGTTACTGAAAAGGCTGTATATGTATGGTTAATTGATCATTTCAGTTCACATAATTTGTTGTCAAATTACAATTTGGTTTCAGAAGTGGTTTAACAATTCAAATTGATAAATTCTGTTTTTTTTTTTTTTTTTTTTTTTTTTTTTTTTTTTTTTTTTTTTTTTTTTTTTTTTTTTTTCCTCTGGGACCCACTTGATAGATTCAATAAAAGTCTACGAACTTTAGCCGTCTTCTTTGATTAACAAAGGCGTTTTATTTTATTGATCACAAAATATTGTTGCAGAAGTTGGAAGATTATGGAATAAGCGAAGTAACTCACAACTGGTTCACCTCTTACTTCAATAACAGACAGAAGAAGGGTCTGTGCTTATTGTGGCTTTTTAGGGTTCCGGACCTCAGTCGGTAAAAATAGAATTCTTGTTGGATCGCTCAGTCAATAAATTCAGTTGTCCTACTCAAGTTGTCAAATGTAAGTAAAAGTTATTGTCGATGAATCTTCATAAAGTTTTTGATACAAAAAGTGAAATTAATCGAAGTCCGTACACTGTAACGATGTAAATTCAATGTTGGGTTGTATTCGTAACGTTCAGACTGCGGAGTGTAATTGTCTGGCTGGCGTAAACTTCTGAAATACTTCTGTCTTCGAGATAGTAATAATAATAATAATAACAGCGCCATGTATTGGTTGTTTGGTGTAGTACTAACCAGTTTATATGTCACAGTAAGTGTGTGTTGAAGTATTAGTATGTTGCAGTGTTGCACTGGTGACAGTGTAGTTATTCTGTATGCAGTGCTCACTGTTATCGAAAACTTGACGAATGCTGGAAGTCTGGTAATTCAAGTAACAGAGCAATTCATCGTTGTTTGAATAATGCGTCATGGTTCTGCCAATGTGTGATAAAGAAAGTGTAGGTAATCGTTGAAGGAGTTGTGTCGGCTGAACGTCTGTACACAACTTTTCCATTAAATATAGTACTTCCAATGAATTGTCTTGACTGTGTTACCAGCATCGGCCACTCTTTCGGATAATACATGTCCACACGTCATGCAATGATCTCTATATAACCTGGATTTATAACTCTGTTCTCTGACCATAGAACTGCAGTGTACTTGAACATTCATGTGTTTTTGCGTTGCCCTTCATGTTGTAATTAGTCAAACGAATTTTCACAAGTCTTTACGTCATGAGTAATTGCTTACTTGCTTGCTTGCTTGCTTACTTGCTTGCTTATTATGTCAATATTCGATGTAATAGACACATGTGGGAGCGGGTTTCAAACGTATTTTCTATTCGTTTTCTAGTAACATTTCGCAGCAGCCATATTGCAATTAATCAAGAAACTAAAAATGAACATTTAGGGCTGGCTTAGTCTGACAGCGGAAATTTAACATCCAGGTTGTACAGAGTTCACTGGTGTCAGAGTAGCGCACCCACAATATCTGTGAGCACATCGACTGTATATTATCTCTGGTGTCAGATTAACACGCTTAATTGTTTATAATGAACACAAACTCACATCACGAAATTTCTCTAAATACACCTTTTCTAAACAGTGACGATGCACCACGATCTGGTGGCAGTAATTAATAAGCTGAACAAACTCCCTAATAGTTTATATTGCCGATAAATTATGTTTCCGTTATCCTATTTTGATGGAATTAAACCTAAAGGTTTTCAAGTTGCCTCTGAAACTCTGTGAGAAATCGTCTAATACTTGTGGTGATCACTGTATTAAAACAGACACACATACAGTTGGTTTACAACATTTCATTACTTTAGTTAATTATTATTATCTATTAGTTTTCTGGTACATTAAGAAACTAACAACGCCTCTATTGGTTCTTTTCTTCATTGCGCTGTTCATTCCATTAGTTGCCTGACTATACCGTGCTTATAAGCATAGTATGCACATAACTTCAAAGTACGATATCTTTTCTTCCCCTGATTCGATTCTGATGAAAAGTAGTCTACGTTATGCTCCAAGCTATTCTAAAATTACGTGTGAAGCCCCACGAATGTTCGTGTAGTACTTTTGGAGATTACCCTTTAAAAATACACACATGCGATTGCTTTCAGAAAAATGTTTAAATTGTGATATCCTTACTTTCTCTGATTCGATTTTGTGAAATGAAGCGTTTATGTACCGCTCGATACCCTCGCGTTATCTGTTAAAAACTCCTTAAATTCGTCTTTTAGTTTTTGAGATTAAGTTGATGAAAGAGAAAGACAGACATGACGGTTATAGACAAAAAACGTTAAATTGTGATATTCTTTTTTTGCGTGATCCGAATGATATGAAACTAAGTTTCTGTGTTGCCCCAAGGTAAGCTGAAGTTACATGTTGAAACCCCATACGCATTCTTGAAATAGTTTTCTAATACATGAGCAGACAGACATCTCTTTTTTCGTGATTCTATTTTGATGAAATCATGCCTACATCCTGAACCAGTCTTCGCTCATGTTTCCTGTGAAAACCGCATGAAAATTTGTCCAGTAGTTGTGAAGATTGGAGAGAACAGGTACAGGCCTAAATTTACAGATTTATTATTAGTACAGATAGATTAGAACCGTATCTGAAGTAAGTGATTTTTCAGCACGAAAATTAGTCTAGTGTGCTTACTTTAATTCACGTATGACGTATGGTGTTATTTTTTGTGGTAACTCTACTGATTAAAAAAGGATACTTTGGCTCAGAAACGGACGGTTCGAGCAATAGGTTGTGCAAGTTCGCGAACGCCGTGTCAACTCCATTATAGTAGTCTGGGAATTCTGACATTGGCGTCACAATACATATTTTCTTTAATGTCGTTTGTTATTAACAACATCAGCTTATTACCACGAGTTAGCAACATTCACTCGGTGAATACTAGACATAAATCTACATTTGGATCAAACGTTCTTGACTCTTGTGCAGAAAGGTGTGCAGTATTCTGCAGCATCCATTTGCAGTAAGCTGCTAAAGCACTCAATAATAATAATAATAATAATAATAAAGTACTAAACTAATAATAATAATGATAATAATAATAAAGTACTAAGCCACAGGATTTCAAGTTAAATTGAAGAGTTACTCATGTCTCACTCCTTTTATTCTGTCGAGGAATTCCTGGATAAATTTAAAATTAATCTAATTCCTTTCTTTCGTTATTTATTATTTTTACTTAGGCTTAACCCTTTCATCCCAGGGTTGTTCCTCGACAACAACGTATGAAACAGATGTATACCGTATTTTGTGTATAAGTCCTTAAAGTCGCAGTTTTGTTTATGAATAACATGCTCCTAGAATGAAACTTTCACTCTGCAGCGGAGTGTGCGCTGATATGAAACTTACTAGCAGATTAAAATTGTGTGCCGGAACCGGGACTCGAACCTGGGACCTTTGCCTTTCGCGGGCAAGCGCACTACCGACTGTGCTACCCCGACAAGTTTGGAAAGCAGGAGGCGAGGTACTGGCATAAGTAAAGTTGTGAGGCGACATCGTGAGTCGTGACGGGATAGCTCAGTCGGTAGAGCGCTACCCCGCGAAAGGCAAAGGTCGCAGGTTCGAGTCCCGGTTCCGGCACACAATTTTAATCTGCCAGTAAGTTTCATATCAGCGCACACTCCGCTGTAGAGTGAAAGTTTCATCCTGGAAACATTCCTTAGGCTGTGGCTAAGCCATGACTCCAACATATCCTTTCTTCCAGGAGTGCTAGTCTTGCATGTTTCGCAGGAGAACTTCTGTGAAGTTTGGAAAGTAGGAGACGAGGTACTGGCATAAGTAAAGTTGTGAGGCGGCATAGTGAGTCGTGTCGGGTTAGCTCAGTCAGTAGAGCGCTTGCCCGCGAAAGGCAAAGGTCCCAGGTTCGAGTTCCGCTTCCGGCAGACAGTTTTAATCTGCCAGTAAGTTTAACGTGGTTCTAGTACGACATTTTGCCGCTTGGTACGGCGTGTAGCCAATTCTGAGGCATTAATCTGAACATCTCGGAGGTTGTGTTGCGTTGCCGTCTGTACGTGGCTGTGACTGTAGCGTGAGAGTGGTTAGTGTTATTTTATTTCAGCCGGGAATTATCTTTTCTTTGGTGTTGTGGGGAAGATTATGTTAGAACTAGCCTATATGCCCGTGCTTCTCAACGGTTGTTAAAGAGGGACCTCAGTATATCATGGTTTTTTAGGGTTCTGGACCTAGGTCAGCAAAAACAGAATCCATATTGGATCGCTCTGTCAATAAACTCAATTCTCCTAGTCAAGATGTCAAATTTAAGTAGAAGTCATGGTCGAAAACAATGAATGTTCATAAAGTTTTTCATACAAAAGGTGAAATTAATTTGAAGCCGCAAATTCGATGTTAGGTTGTGTTCATAAAGTTAAGACTGCCGTGTCTAATTGTCTGTTTGGCGTAAACTTCTGAAAACACTTATATTGTTGAGATGAGAAATACTAATAATAATAACAGTGTCATGTATTGGGTCTATGGTGTAGTTGTAGTATGATGCAGTGTTGCGCTGCGGACAATGTAGTTGGGGTAATGAATGTATTTATTATTATTATTATTCTATATTTGTCCTTGGAGCGATATGGCGAATTTTTTGAAAAAAGAGTGATCTATGTAATCGATGGATTAAACTTTATGGTATTAATGAAGAATAGCAGAGGTCTATATCCAGCGTAAAAGTGCAATGATATTTGCTTACTGGGCAAAATTGTAGGATAGTTAAACTGTAACGCCTTTTACTACGTATTTAGACTTCGTCTTAGGCAGCAATAAAAGAACAATCGATGCGGATGGTGAGCCGTCATTAAGTACACATGCAGCAAATTCAAAGAGGACCGCATTCTCAAACGTAATCTTGAGTGAAATAACAGTATTTGAACTGCAGTAATAAATTTTTTTCAGGGCATTTAATAAATAATAACATTTAACGGAGTAAATGAGTAAGTACAGACTGGAGACAAGGTACATACACGGATCGTTTTGTGTGTTATAACAAATCACGAATCTTTTGTGGGCACTGTCCTGTCCGCCTACGACAGCGACAACACGCACAACAAGGAGGCATCGCGGGTTGCCGGGCAATTAGGCGACCAATCCACGGGCCTCTACGAGTGCGCAGGCGGAGCTAGCAGCACGAACAGATGGCGCAGTAAAACGAGACCTACTAGATCCCTGTATTGGGAGAGTAGCGCCAACCTTTTGTGTGTGGCTAGCCGACAACTGTCGGCTGCTATTGGTCGGTTGAGCGCGGGTAGGGCACGTCCGCCATTTTAGGCCTAAGCAATCCGTTAGCGTAAATGGCATATTTCACTTAACTAGCTGTTACTTTAGCATTTAGAGGAGCTGGAAATCTGTAGACTCATTGTGTATTACATTAAGAACTTAACATATGTTATTTCACTTTTATATGGTGAAGAATGCCGCAACGTTGTGCAGTGAATTGTTATATTAAGACAGTCCGAAGTAGCAAGTTTTCCGCGCTCCACAGGGCGAGAGGAACGCGAGAAGACGCGAATTGTGGGCACATCGCATTGGAAGAAAAGAAGCATTTGCGTAAGAGAATACAAAATTGTGTGAAGTAAGTAAATTTGTATCGAAATATCTGTTAATATGTATTAATCATTTAAAAACTCACGACTATACCTATAGCTTCCTTCAAAAAAAATAATAAATAAATAAATAAATAAAATAAAACATGAAGTCGAAAATACCATTAGTTTCTTGCGAGCAATGTTGGCCGGACAATCATGTAAGAGAAAAGATATTTTTAAAAGATATAAATACATGAAAATCTAACATAATGTGGCGTATTTGACGAATTTCGTATTTATACTTAGCCTGCATATTACGAAAGTTTGGACGGTAAATGAAACTGCTCATTAAATATATCTCCAAAACGTCAATTTTAAGATAAGGTTTATTTTACCAAAGTATCCAGCAGTGCGATAACAATGTATAAAGTCTTAACCCTTCCCAAAATGTTAAGTCAATTAATGTTATGTGATAATATCGCACGTAGGTTAGCACACAACAGCTATCAACATTAGGTACTAGAATAATGAAAGCAAAATGTATTAATTACATCTACTTTGAAAAAAACCAATATATTAGATATAAAAACGTCAGTCCTTAGCTAATATGAAAGCAGGAACGTCACTTATTGCGAAAGCAGTAGATTTGGTGCAATGTTTAAACTTATAACTCGCGTTATAATGTTGGCAATCATGTGACGTTGGCTTTAGCCAGTCGCGTTACAATGCAAATGTTTTGTCATGAAATCTTAGTTGTACGAGGACAAGTACGTTCTCTGAGCGGACAAGGGTACATACTAGAACCTGCCAGCCATAGGGCAGAAACGGCATAATTTACGTCACGGACTGTACTAAAAACAAATAAAGTCATTCTATGCGGATTTCTAAGAATATGAACATCTTGAAAAAAAATTCTACCGTGTTCTTGTAGTTGCCGACATAATCACGTGCGGCCGCCGGGGTGGTAGGTAAAATTTTGCCGGTGTAGGAAATATATTACAGCCGCGGAATCTGAAAGAAAGTCTAATTTTTTCTCATACAGTTTCTGGCCTCGAACTATATGGTTCTGTAGCAATACTCATACAGTACACATTTACGATGTTACGAGTACAGTAGACAGGCCCATACTATTACAAAATACACACTGTTTCATGGTTTCGAAACAGTGTTTCAAAACCTCACACTATGCTGTTTCATTTGTCCCGAAACCGTCAGATGTTCCAGTTTTCCCATCTCCAATTATTACATTACAGTTTAACATGGGTTTTCATTTTTTAGCTGCATTTTACGTCTGATCAGTTTGAAACAAACCGCAAGGATGGCGTTAAGAAACTAAAACCTCATAGAGTACCTAGTATACTCATCGTCCTCAAATTAAGGAACGAAATCCACTAAAAGACAGGGGTGTGCAAAGTGAATCTGACTGCATTTCCACTGCACAGGCAGAACCCGGTACCCTTTACATATATTGTATTTATATAAAAAAGATTCGTATCTCACTCATTTTACGTAAATTTATCGCAATGTATTTCGAAAAAACTTTTTTATACAAAGTTGCTCACTCCCTCTTAACCAATGACTGCTCCCCCCCCCCCCCTACCAAACTGCAACCATCCTCCCCACCCACACCCGAGATATTAAGTCCTGTTTTGCCGTTTAATATTGAAATTAAATATATTTTGCTTCACGTTTTGTAAATTGTTTTATAAAGCCCTCCCCCAGGTTGGCCAAAAGTACTAATTTTTCACCCCCGCTCCCCTCTCCCCCCCCCCCAAAAAAATTCTGTGACGCAGTGACGCCCCCCCCCCCCCCCTCATATGGGCACCTCTGTTTTTATACATTTCCAGATAGTTGACAATCCTGCTTGCACATAAATCAATCAATGAACTTGTTCAAAATATTCCGTCGTGTCACAGTGTTGTGGAACCATTATAATATATATTCTTCTGAGAAAATATAACTGCCAGGCAGAGAAGGATTCCACAGCAAAATGCGGTAGTAAAAGTATTGACATGATGAAGAGTCTTATGATTACTTTTTAAAGAACTTAGCACGAAACATTTTTACAACTAGTTTCCTCAAAAGTAACAGGTCTTGATCTAACAAGGAAAGAACTTGGGCTCGAACAAACACATATACATCAAAATCGTACGAGAGATAATATAAAGATCCCTTATTGCACTAGTGACACTTCCACATCTGCAAAACTCTGCAGTCGTCCGTTAGAGGCCTCTGCGTGTGCCTTGCCACATTGCACTTTGACCTGTCGGTTCGCCAGTAGGGGCGGTGCAGTGTGCCTCCGAAGTTGCGTTTTGTGACGTTATTTGTGTAGTGAAGCGTCAGGTGGAGCGGCGAGTCGGCCAGCGGACGTCGTCCAGAGCACACCTCTCCAGTGGTGTAGCAGTAAAGTATCAGTTGTAAGTGTAACCGGCTTCTCTCTAGAAGCTACATATTTTTACTTTTCAGTGCGTTTTTCCCTTCAGTGCATTAAATTTATTGTGTGCTCGTGTTTTTTATTTGATTCATATTCACGTTAAATATCTGGTTAGTGTATTATTCCGCCGTGTGAACCGCGTCACGACGGTCGTCTGTCCTTTTTTTTCTGATTAGAAACGACATATAGTATTTTGATTTTCGTCTGCACTTTCTCGTCTCAGTTTGTATACTGAGCTGTCGTGCGTATTGGATTCACATCCGCGTTTTAACGAACAGTGTAGTTTTCCTTTGAACGCATCGCGACTGTAGTTTTTGTTTTTGTTGGCACTGTAATCATGAATAGGGACTGTGACTGCTGTGTGCGGATGCAGTCTGAGCTGGTGACACTTCGCTCCCAGCTTCAAGCTGTGTTAACCTCGGTTGCACAGTTGGAAGCTGCGATCGATGGGCGTCGTTGTTGTTGGCCTGCGGTGGGCACCGAACGGACTCCCGTCGTCTCCACCGATCGGCCTGCGGCAGAGACATGCCCTGAAACTGCTAGCAGTGAGGCAGACATCCCACCCATGGTTGCGTGGGAGGTTGCTCCAGTGCGTGGCAGGAGGCGCAAGACATTCCGGGGGACCGATCGTGAGGCCTCCCCGGTTCGTCTTGCGAACAGGTTTGAGGCGCTGTCAGCTCAGGACGATGTTCCTGAGTCGGATGGTGTCTCTCACCCTGTCACCACCCAGCCTGCAAGATCCGGGCTTTCACAGAGGGTGGGTTTACTTGTAGTTGGGAGCGCCAACGTTAGGCGGGTAATGGAGCCCCTTAGAGAGATGGCTGCCAAGGAGGGGAAAAAGGCCAACGTGCATTCCGTGTGCATACCGGGTGGAGTCATCCCAGATGTGGAACGGGTCCTCCCGGATGCCATGAAGGGTACGGGGTGCAGCCAACTGCAGGTGGTGCCTCACGTCGGTACCAATGATGTGTGTCGTTTCGGATCTGAAGAGATCCTCTCAGGTTTCGAGCGGCTAACTGAAGTGGTAAAGACTGCCAGTCTTGCTTGCAAGATGAAAGCAGAGCTCACCATCTGCAGCATAGTTGACAGGACCGACTGTGGACCTCTGGTACAGAGCCGAGTGGAGGGTCTGAATCAGAGGCTCAGACGGTTCTGCGACCGTGTAGGCTGCAGATTCCTTGACTTGCGCCATCGGCTGGTGGGTTTCCGGGTTCCGCTGAATAGGTCAGGAGTCCACTATACGCAGGAAGCGGCTACACGGGTAGCGGGGGCTGTGTGGCGTGGACTGGGCGGTTTTTTAGGCTAAAGAGCTTCGGGGAAATAGAAAATGGGCAATCTCAAAGGGTTCAGGTGGATCACAGGAGAAATGTAGATCCGGAAACTATCGGTATAACAGTTGTAAATTGTCGTAGCTGTGTCGGGAAAGTTCCAGAACTGCAAGCGTTAATAGAAAGCACCGAAACACACGAAAAGTTGGCTCAAGCCGGAAATAAGTTCAGAAGAAGTATTTTCAAAAGATCTATCGGTGTTCAGAAAGGATAGATTAAACAAAATAGGTGGGGGCGTGTTTGTCGCCGTCAAAAGTAGTATTTCATGTAGCGAAGTTGAAATTGATAGTTCGTGCGAGCTATTATGGGTAGAGGTTGTACCCGAAAATCGTAAGAAGTTAATAATCGGTTCCTTTTACCAGCCTCCCGACTCTGACGATACAATAGCAGAAAGGTTCAAATAAAACCTGACTCTAATTACAAAAATTCACACGATAATAGTAGGTGGTGATTTTAATTTACCCTCGATCTGTTGGCGAAATTATATTTTCAAATCAGCAGTTAGGCATAAAACATCGTCCGAAATTGTACTCAACGCATTCTCTGAAAATTACTTCGAACAATTAGTTCATGAGCCAACTAGAATTGGAAATGGATGTGAAAACACACTTGATCTCTTAGCAACAAATAATCCTGAGCTCATAACGAGCATCAAAACGGATACAGGTATTAGTGAACACAGAGCTGTCGTAGCGAAATTGAATATCGAAAGTCCCAAAGTTACCAAAAATAAACGCAAAGTATATTTGTTCAGGAAAGCAGATATAAACAAAATACTTTGCTTCTTGAAAGACAGCTTCCACTCGTTTCTAACACTAAACGTAGGTGTAGACCAGATGTGGCTCAAATTCAAAGAAGTGGTATCGACAGCAATTGAAAGTTTTATACCTAATAAATTAATAAAAGAAGGAGGCGATCCCCCTTGGTACACAAAACAGGTCAGGGCACTGTTGCAAAAGCAAAGGAAAAGGCATACTAAATTTAAACGAACACGAAATCCCCAGGATTTGCGATCGTACTCAGAAGCTCGAAATTTAGCGAGGATTTCAATGCGAGATGCCTACAATATTTATCACAACGAAACTCTTTCTCGTAATTTGACCGAAAACCCAAAGAGATTTTGGTCATATGTTAAATATACTCGGGGCAAGTCACAAACAATACCTTCACTACGTGATAGTAATGGCGATCCTGCCGATGACAGCGCTACTAAAGCAGAGTTACTAAACTTAGCTTTTAGAAACTCATTCACCAAAGAAGACGAAACCAATATTCCAGATTTCGAATTACGAATAGATGCCGTAATGAGTAACATAGAAGTAGATATCATCGGAGTAGTGCAGCAACTAAAAACACTCAACAAGAACAAGTCTTCTGGTCCGGATTGTATACCCATTAGATTTCTATTTGATTATGCTGAAGCGATAGCTCCTTACTTAACAGTCATATACAACCGCTCTCTCATAGAAGGATCTGTACCAAAAGATTGGAAAGTTGCACAGGTCACACCTACATTCAAGAAAGGCAGTAGGAGTAACCCACTAAACTACAGGCCTATTTCATTGACGACAATTTGCAGCAGGGTTTTGGAACATATCCTGCATTCAAATATTATGAATTATCTCGAACAGAACGATCTATTGACCCAAGGTCAACACGGATTTAGAAAATATCGTTCATGCGAAACACAACTAGCTCTTTATTCACACGAAGTGATGGGTGCTATCGACAAAGGTTCGCAAATCGATTCCGTATTTCTTGATTTCCAGAAAGCTTTTGACACCGTACCTCACAAACGGCTTTTAATCAAATTGCGTGGTTATGGTATATCGCCCCAAATTTGCGATTGGATAGGGGATTTCTTGTCAGAGAGGACACAGTTCGTAGTAATCGATGGTAAGGCATCGACTAAAACAGAGGTGATATCGGGCGTTCCACAGGGTAGTGTTATTGGTCCTCTGCTATTCCTTATTTACATAAACGATTTAGAGGAAAATCTAAGTAGGTCTCTTAGGTTGTTTGCAGATGACGCCGTCATTTACCGTCTAGTAAAATCATCTGAAGATCAAAACCAACTGCAGAACGATCTGAATAAGATATCAGTATGGTGTAAAAATTTGCAATTGACTCTAAATAATGAGAAATGTGAAGTCGTCCACATGACTACGAAAAGAAATCCGTTAAACATTGTTTACACCATAAATCAATCAAAAGTGAAGGCCGTAAACTCCACAAAATACCTAGGAATTACTATTACTTCAGACTTAAACTGGAAAGAACACGTAGATAATATCGTGGGAAAGGCGAACCAGAGACTGCGTTTTATTGGCAGAACCCTTAAAAGATGCAACAGAACTACTAAAGAAACTGCATACATTGCGCTTGTCCGTCCATTTTTGGAGTATTGCAGCCCAGTGTGGGATCCTTATCAGGTGGGTTTGACGGAGGACATCGAAAGAGTCCAAAGAAGGGCAGCTCGTTTCGTATTGTCACGATACAGGGGAGACAGCGTTACGGAAATGATACAGGATCTGGGATGGGAATCATTACAACAACGGCGCTTATCGCTGCGGCGTGGGCTACTTGCGAAACTCCAATCGCCAACATTCTCCTCCGAATGCGAAAATATATTGTTGACTCCCACTTACATAGGTAGAAATGATCATCAGAATAAAATAAGAGAAATCAGATCTCGAACAGAGAGATTCAGGTGTTCTTTCTTCCCGCGCGCTATTCGAGAATGGAATGGGAGATAAATAGTATAATTGTGGTTCGATGAACCCTCTGCCAGGCACTTAAATGTGATTTGCAGAGTATCCCATGTAGATGTAGATGTAGATTGATAATCAATCCTGCTAAAGTATTGCGATTGGTTAGGATGAAGTTACGAAGAAGCATTCTTCGTGAAGATGGTATTAGTGTAGAAGTTGAATCATTCGCATGCTTTCTCGTATCTGATATGGTACAGAAATATGAGCATAAGTTATATACTGTTGTAACACTAACACATAATGATAATAATAGGGATGATAATGACGAAGAACTCAATGCTAGCGATTGAGAGGGAAGAGGCGATGGAAGCAGTGGCAGTGAACACCGAGAAGAAGGTTAAAGTTGCAACTATCATCACGGCTTTTGACGACAATACGCTAGAGAACATGTACGACGATTATTACATAAGTTGTAGTTCATATATCTGCATTACGTATGGCGTCTACAATTACATCTACAGTGCTATCTAGAGCATGATTACAAAGTTTTGCATAACAATGACACCCACCAGCACATTGAGGTGTACGTAGAGAAACTGTAACCAAACGTTCATACAGATATGTTTGTTCGAGCCCAAGTACTTTGCTCGTAAGATTGCCAATTTTTCCTTAATATTCGCAGTAGAAGTGATGAAACGATTAAAAACTTTAGTTCATTGTTTACTTAACGTCCTGTCATACCACGTCGATGTACAGACCGATTCTCTTCATCATAAATGTTAATTTAACAGTTCCTCCCACAGCGCCTCTGTTGCGAGATAGGCCTCAAATGCCGACGCCCGCACGGTTGGCGGTACTCTCCCAATACAGGGCTCTAGGACCTACTCCCGTCCGCCGTACACGTGATCGATCGCGGAGTGAGGGCAGGCAAATATCCGTCCGCGTGCCTATTTAAGGACGAGCACTGCCTACCACGGGAGTCAAATACCTCGGTGTCTGGCTGGACCGGAAACTCACATGGGGGGGGGGGGGGGGGGGGAGGGGACACCACATACATGACCAACCGAGCAAACGCGAGGCTCAAACAACTCTACCCGATGCTCAACAGGGAAAGCAAACTGAATAGCCGGGTGTCGAGGAACCTCTACATGACACATATTAGACCTCTGATGACGTACGGTGCTCCGTGCTGGGCATACGCGGTGCCAACACGGCTGCGCCGCCTGCAGCTCATACAGAGCAAGGTACTACGCATCATCAGCAACGCTCCACGATACACACGCTCCGTGGACCTTCACAATGAATACCGCCTAGAGCGCCTCTCGGTGGTATTCAAGAAACTCGCCACACGACTGTACAAAAACTCGAGACACTCGAATAACCCCTTCATCCTACGCTTGGGGAACTACGATAATAACCATAGGTGGAAACATAAACGCCCAAAAACACTTCTCCTCAGTGACTAACCACCTACGGTCGTAGGGAACACCAACTCACAAACACGATGAACATGGCAAACCCCTGCAGAACAGCAATCTGACTGGCAATGCCAGCTGAGCCCACAGCCGACCTACAGGCAAAGCAGGGAAACCATATTCAGCGCACTAAACACAAACAAACCTAAACAGTCCCGCACACTTAGCCAGTTCTATGACCGAACTGCCTAACTACCATGACAAATTTGGCTGTTGTTGTTGTTGTGGTCTTCAGTCCGGAGTCTGGTTTGATGCAGCTCTCCACCCTACTCTATCCTGAGCAAGCCTCTTCATCTCCACATAAGAACGGCAACCTACATCTGTCTGAATCTGCTTACTGTATCCATCTCTTGGTCTTCCTCTGCGATTTTTACCCCACACACTTCCCTCTAATGCTAAATTTACAATTCCTTGATGTCTAAGAATGTGTCCCACCAATCTATCCCTTCTTTTAGTCAAGGTATGCCAGAAATTTCTTTTCTCCCCAATTCTGTTCAATACCTCATCATTAGTTATGCGATCCACCCACCTAATCTTCAGCATTCTTCTGTAGCACCATATTTCAAAAGCCTCAATCCTCTTCCTGTCCGCACTGTTTATCGTCCATGTCTCACTCCCATACAAGGCAACACTCCATACAAATGCCCTCAGAAAGGACTTCCTTAGGCTTAAATCAATATTCGATGTTAACAAATTTCTCTTTTTCAAAAACGCTTTTCTACCCATTGCCATTCTGCATTTTATATCCTCTGTACTGCGACCATCATTTGTTATTTTACTGCCCAAGTAACAAAACTCATCTACCTCCTTTATTGCTTCGTTTCCCAATCTAATTCCTTCAGCATCGCCTGATTTTCTTACACTGCGCTCCATTACCCTAGTTTTGCTCTTGTTAATGTTCATCTTATATGCACCTTTCAGCACACTGTCCATTCCGTTCAATTGCTCTTCCAGGTCCTTTGCTGTATCTGACAGAATTACTATGTCGTCGGCAAAACGCAATGTTTTTAATTCTTCCCCCTGAACTTTTATTCCATCACCAAATTTCTCCTTGCTTTCCTTTATAGCTTGTTCAATGTACAAATTGAATAACATTGGAGAAAGGCTACAACCCTGTCTCACTCCCTTCCCAACCACTGTATCCCTTCAACTCTGACAACCGCTGTCTGGTTTTTGTACAAGTTGGAAATAACCTTACGCTCCCTATATTTTACTCCTGCTTGCTTCAGAACTTTAAAGAATTTATTCCAATCAACATTGTCAAAAGCCTTCTCCAAATCTACAAAAGCTAGAAATGTAGGTTTGCCTTTTCTTAATCTATCTTCTAGGATAAGCCGTAAAGTGAGTATTGCCTCCCGAGTTCAAACTTGGCTATGTTACAGGTATTTTGCCACAGCCGATGTTAACGGGTAAACTGCCGCAGCCGACCCAGGAGACTGCACAGGAGCTCTTCTGCAGCAGAACCTCGCATCAAACGGACTGATTCTTTATGACGAACCTAGCAAAGTTAACGGTACTGAGAAAATACCCATTACTACCATTACCAAACCTTGCATGATCTGTCGCAGATAGCATACCGCTACTGCCCTTCATGCCTACCCCACTGTCGCAGAGGTTTTTTTCCCTTGGCTCTTGCCTTGGCACTTTTTTTCCTCTGCCCTTACATACCTTTACCCTTCGCATACCTTTCGACCAATTCTATCTCCAGATGCACCAGGGTGATCGTGCCCACACGTGCGGATAACATCGCGGTTCCCACATCCCGTGATCCACCTTAGCAAACTAACCAAATTACGGAGGTGACAGTAGAACTTTTGTGATGGTCACCACGTTGGTGTGGGCGTGGAGGGGCCCCATCCTTGTAGCCACGGGAGTCGGACACCTGCTAAGGGACCTGCCACGCCTCCGCCCTCCGACGTCGCCAAGGACGCCATCGGGTTCCGCAGCACCGCCGCCGACTATGGAGTCTGACGAACTGTAGGTCACCACCCTGACGTCCGTGATTGGGAAACTGGAATTGCAACGTATTGGAATTGTAAAACAGCAGACCTTTAATTTTGTGTCTTTTTTGTTCTTGTGGAACATTAGCCTACAGTCAAAGGAGTTGAAACGTGTCCATAAAAAATATTTTTGTAAGAAAATGTCTATATTGTGCCTCCTGTTTTGTGTCGAGTAACTTGCTTGCAAGAAAATGTATAATATTGCTTCTACTGTGTGTATCGATATGTGCACTTTGTGAAGATTCATCTTTGGCAAAGAGTATGCATTGCATAGCATTGTAGCTCGCGCAGAGAGAGTGTGGGGACTTGTGGTTTAGCTCGCTTAGAGAGCGGTTGAGTTGTGTGTATGGCTCCGATGTAGAGCAGAGGTTGCTGTGCCAGCAAGTTGATTTGATTGTATTTGGAATATATATTGTATTTTTTATTACTATCAACGCTGGAACGAAGGTAATTGCATTTGATGTCATTTGTCAAACTATGTTCTGTAAAATTCTATATATACTTATGTTTACCACTATGTATATTTGTCATGTATTCAAATGTTCAAATGTTTGTAAATCTTATGGGACTTAACTATGGGGTCATCAGTCCCTAAACTTACAAACTACTTATGAACTACTTACGAACTAGGTCGGCACAAATATCCATGCCCGAGAGGGGATTCGAACCCCCGACCGTAGTGGCCGTGCAGACCGTGACTGGAGCGCCTCAGTCCCCTCGGCCACCGCGGCCGGCTGTCATGTATTCCACTTATTGCTGATTTTCTGTAAATTTTGACATTTGCTTCTGCCTATAACATTTTGTACCACTCCATGCATTACTCTTGTTGGTACTGTTTTCTAAGATTGCATGTAATTATGACTGTCACATTTTTTAATTTTTCTATGTACATCTACATCTACATACATACTCCGCAATTCACCGTAAGGTGCGTGGCGGAGGGTACACCGTACCACTACTAGGCATTTCCTTTCCTATTCCACTCCCAAATTGAACGAGGAAAAAAAGAATGCCTATATGCCTCCGTACGAGCCCTAATTTCTCTTATCTTGTCTTTGTGATCTTTACGCGAAATGTAAGTAGGCGGCAGCAAGATCGTACTACACTCAGCTTCAAATTCCGGCCCTCTAAATTTACTTAACAGAAATTCACGAAAAGAACGTCGTCTTTCTTCCAGCGATCCCCAATTGCGTTGCCGGAGCATTTCCGAAACACTCGCGCATTGGTCGAACCTACCGGTAACAAATCTAGCTGCTCGCCTCTGAACCGCCTCTATGTCTTCCTTCAAACCGATCTGCTGCGGGTCCCAAATACTTGAGCAATACTCAAGACGTGGTCGTACAAGCGTTTTATACGCGGTCTCCTTTACAGGTGAAGTACATCTTCCCAAAATTCTCCCAATAAACCGAAGTCGGCTGTCTGCCTTACTCACAACTGTCCTTACATGCTCGTTCCATTTCATATCGCTCTGCAATGTTACGCCTAGATATTTGAACGACGCGACCGCATCAAGAAGCTCACTACTGATGCTGTATTCGAACATTATAGGATTGTTTTTTCTACTCATGCGCATCACCTTACATTTTTCTACATTGAGAGCTAGCTGCCACTCTTCGCACCAACTAGAAATTTTGTCTAAGTCAACCTGTATGCTATTACAGTCAGTTACAGACGACACCCTCTGTACTCCATTTGTTGTTATAATTTTGAATATCTTGTACAAAAATGTTTATCAGGTTTTCATATTTTTCATGTAATATTTTGGATGTCATTAATTGATTTTTGGACTTGAAATTCAGTAATTTTGCTGGCTAAGCAATGCCATTGACATCACCCACCCTACAAAATTTTTAATAGGTAGGGGGGTGGTGATTAAACGTGTCCATAAAAAATATTTTTGTAAGAAAATTTCTAATATTGTGCCTCCTGTTTTGTGTCGAGTAACTTGCTTGCAAGAAAATGTATAATATTGCTTCTACTGTGTGTATCGATATGTGTACTTTGTGAAATTTCATATTTGGCAAAGAGTATGCATTGCATAGCATTGTAGCTCGCGCAGAGAGAGAGAGTGGGGACTTGTGGTTTAGCTCGCTTAGAGAGCGGTTGAGTTGCGTGTATGGCTCCGATGTAGAGCAGAGGCTGTTGTGCCATCAAGTTGATATGATTGTATTTGGAATATATATTGTATTTTTTTATTACTATCACCGCTGAAACGAAGGTAATTGCATTTGATGTCATTAGGAAAAAGTTGTATTATTAGGTAATGTAATGGTGATTATTAATAATAAGTAACAAAGTTGACCTTTCTTTCCTGTTTCATTTACGTAGTTAGAAGATTAACCTACTTCCTTCATTTGATAATTAGTCATTAGTGGATTTAAAGTGCAGCATTGATTTTGGTAATCTTGTTAAACATATTTCGTTATTTGTGCTGTAGTAAATGATTGTTATACAACACTGCAAATAATTGATTATGATACTAAAGTTCAATAATGAGGTACTGATCTGCATAAAATTCTCGCATTCAAACATGAAGAAAGTGGTTTGTGGTTTTTTAATATCTTTCTCGCAGTCAAATTTTTTGAGTATAGTCAGTGTCTGTTTCATATGGTGATTTGCCACAGTTGTTTTGTTAAAAGATCCGTTGCGCACATAATCAGTTTAATGCACTGTTTCTTATTTAACAATATATACATCAATATCAGGGCCATAATTAAACCAAATTGCTGTGTTAATGAACAGTTTGTTGTCTGATTTAACGATAGGTTCAACATCATACAACACACATACAGCTTTTAGAGCACTGACTTTTTTTTTGTTTGTTGTTGTGGTCTTCACTCCGGAGACTGGTTTGATGCAGCTCTCCATAATACCCTATCCTGAGCAAGCTTCTTCAACTCCACATAAGAACGGCAACCTACAGCAGGCCGTGGTTGCCGAGGGGACTGAGGCGCGCAAGTCATGGTCTGCACGGCCACTACGGTCGGGGGTTCGAATCCCTCCTCGGGCATGGATATTTGTGCCGTCCTTAGTATTAGCTAGTTCATAAGGAGTTTGTAAGTTTATGGACTGATGACCCCGTAGTTAAGTCCCATAAGCTATACAAACATTTGAACAACCTACATCTGTCTGAATCT
Source organism: Locusta migratoria (assembly GCA_026315105.1). Lineage (NCBI taxonomy): Eukaryota > Metazoa > Arthropoda > Insecta > Orthoptera > Acrididae > Locusta > Locusta migratoria. Next base: position 43,036,807 of record CM048750.1, on the reverse strand, counting down.
GCTTACTGTATCCATCTCTTGGTCTTCCTCTCCGGTTTGTATCCCACACACTTCCCTCCAACGCTAAATTCACAATTCCTTGACGTCTAAAGGGGCCCTCAACACGTTCAATAATATTTTCAAACCGTCAAAATATATTGACCGTCTGAGGGCGCGTATTAACGTATTGTCAATACTTAAAATATTGACGAAAAGTATTGATGGCCACAAAAATATTTTCAGTATTGTCAATATATATTGAGCGTGTGAAGTCCAATACTGACGGTTTGACAATATTCGCCGTTCAGATGTTGGCACAGCTTCATCAAACTGCCACAAGGCGCTAGTGTGCTTTGTTTCTCACCAATGTTTATGTTATTTTAATTCGTCCTCGTTGGTATACTGTGTAGAGTTTTACTGTGCTTGTTTGGATTGGTAAAATGAGTAGACGCATGTTGGCTGATTTTATCGATTGCTACCAGCGCAACGAAGTTATGTGGAATCAGTCTTCAAAAGAATACATGGACAAACAGAAAAGAAGTGCAGCATATGAAGAGCTGCTTGCAATCTATCGGTCGTGTTTCACAGTAGCAAAATTGTAAGACGTGAAAAAAAGTAATTAAAAAATTTTGCGGACCAATTTCAGGAAAGAACTGCGATCTATCGGTCGTGTTTCACAGTAGCAAAATTGTAAGACGTGAAAAAAAATTAATTAAAAAATTTTGCGGACCAATTTCAGGAAAGAACTGCAAAAAGTTGAAGAGAGCAAGCGCTCAGGAGCTAGGATCTCAGACGCTTTTTATAAATTAAATTATCTGTATGTATCCTTGCAGAGCAGATATAATTGCTTCACAGGTTTCAATGACAATTTTACTAATTGTGTTAGCAGGCATGAACCGTTAAGTGACAATCTTTCATCGGCAGGAATCGCGGATCTCATAATTGTGGGTTTTTCTTTTTTTTTTTTTTTTTTTTTTTTCAATTTTGTCCCGTATCATTGTGAGTAATTTGTCATATGATTCTGGGCTCATTCTGAAATAATTTAAAAAATATTTTGGTCCAGAAGTTCGGATTTCCGTAAGCAGATTCAGACGCCAAAAGTCGTTCCTTTTCTTTAACCACTCAGGAAACCATTTCCTCCTTTTCGTCGTTCTCGGTTGTCTTTCTTCCGCAGCCATCGCTAAGATGATTAAAGCACACGCTTCCTGCTGGTCAGACATGTTTACTTCACGAAATCGCGTCGCCAATTGAAAGTGATGACAATATTATTGATGGTGTGAGGACCACTGAAATGTATTGAAGGTTTGACAATATATTATTGTCAATACGTATTGAACATGTGAGGGCCCCTTAAGAATGTGTCGTGCCAATATATCCCTTCTCTTAGCAAGATATGCCAGAAATTCCTTTTCTCCCCAATTCTGTTCAGTACCTCCTCATTCGTTACTCGATCCATCCACCAAATCTTCACCATTCTTCTGTAGCACCATATTTCAAAATCCTCTATCCTCTCCCTGTCCACACTGTTTATCGTCCATATTTGACTCCCATACAACACAACACTCCACACAAATGCCTTCAGAAAGGACTTCCTTAGGCTTAAATCAATATTCGATGTTAACAAATTTCTCTTTTTCAAGAACGCTTTTCCACCCATTGCCATTCTGCATTTTATATCCTCTGTACTGCGACCATCATTTGTTATTTTACTGCTCAAGTAATAAAACTCATCTACCTCCTTTGTTGTTTCGTTACCTAATCTAATTCCTTCAGAATCACCTGATTTTCTTAGACTGCACTCCATTACCCTAGTTTTGCTCTTGTTAATGTTCATCTTATATGCACGTTTCAGCAGACTAACCATTCCGTTCAAATGCTCTTCCAGGTCCTTTGCTGTCTCTGGCAGAGTTACAATGTCATCGGCAAAACGCAATGTTTTTAATTCTTCGCCCTGAACTTTTTTGTAGGTCTTGCCTTCCTACCTATTTTGTCCTCTGCTGCCTTCACTATTTCATCTCTCAATGCTACCCATTCCTGCTCTACTGTTTTATTTTCTCCGGTTTCTGTCAGTGGTTGCCTAAAGCTCCCTCTGAAATTCTCAAGAACTTCAGGTTCCTTCAGTTTATCCAGGTCCCATCTCCTTATTTTCTTACTTTTCTGCAGTCTTTTTTTTTTTTTTTTTTTTTTTTTTTTTTTTTTTTTTTCAGCCTACAATTCATGACCAATAAGTTATGGTCAGAGTTTATATCTGCTCCTGGGTATGTCTTACAGTTTAAAACCTGGTTCCAAAATCTATGTATTACCATTATAAACTCTGTAAAATGTAAACTTTCACGGCCGGACTGGTCAAAAAGACTAAAAATTTCCGGGCTATTATGCCGTGGTTTTGTGGATTTATTATCGAAACCCAACGTTTCGTCCCCGACTGCGGAGAACATTTTCAAGAGGGATTGTGGCACTTTTGAATATCCGATGCACACTCTGGCTCGCTACTGAATGAAGCCAAACTCCGTTTACGAGGGATCACCCGCATAGGTGTGACGTCAGATATTTTTGATATGCGCGCAATTCGTCGATGCCGATTGCCGCCGTCTGTTAATATCGTCCCATGGTGGAAGACTGTTACATTTCTTGTTCAAAACCGGTATCCTTATCTCTGTAGACCGACACGCAGACTGAAGTACGTGAATTTACACCACAAATAATACGTATTACACGCTTTTGGACAGTGAAAACTTTTGTTTGAATCGAAGAGTTACCCCAAAATATTATCCCATATAACATTATGGAATGAAAGTAAGCAAAGTATACAGGATTTATTTTTATGTCTCCTATGTCTGATACTACTCGTATTGCAAATAGAGATTTGTTAAGTCGTTTCTGCAGTTCTGTGGTGTGCTCCTCCCAACTGAATTTATCAAGCTGTAATCCCAGGAATTTTGTACTGTCCATTTCTTATACTGCTCTTCTTGATACTTTACGCATATACTGGATGGGATTGCCTTACATGTTATGAAATGCACTTAGTGAGTCTTTTCAAAGTTTAATGTCAATGAGTTGGCTTTAAACCATTCATTAATATTCATGACAATATCGTTAGCAGACCTTCGTAGAACTATGCTCGACATGCTGTTTATTGCAATACTTGTATAATCTGCAAACGAAATGAACTTTGCATCTGGCAGTGCGTCTAATGAGAGGTCACTAAGGTACACAAGAAAAATCGATGGCCCTAAGATGGATCCTTGTGGGACACCACATGTGATTTCTTCCCAATCTGACGATGACTGTTGGGTTAATTCACTAGTCCCTTGCACTGACACCCTTCATTTCCTGTTAGCGAGGTACCATTTGAACCATTTGCAGCAATTCCCGTGACACTATAGAATTGCAATTAACTTTTCTCACATGACATCTTGTGAGCCATGGATGAAGGGCAACAGGCGGATTGTGTTTTTGTCGACTTCAAAAAGACGTTCGACGCGGTGCCTCACTGCAGACTGCTAACGAAGATACGAGCTTATGGAATAGGTTCACAGATTTGTGACTTGCTGGAAGACTTCCTAAGTAATAGAACTCAGTACATTGTTCTCGACGGCGAGTGTTCATCAGAGACGATTGTATCGTCAGGCGTGCCCCAGGGGAATGTGATAGGACCGCTATTATTTTCTATCTATATAAATTATCTGATTGGCAGAGTAAGTTGTAATTTGCGGCTGTTTGCTGATGATGCTGTGGTGTATGGGAGGATGTCGGCTTTAATTGACTGTAATAGCGTACAGGATGACTTAGTTTGTTCGAAGACTGGCAGCTAGCTCTCAATGTAGAAAAATGTAAGGTAATGCGCATGATTAGGAAAACCAATCCCATAATATTCGAATACAGCATTAGTAGTGAGCTTCTTGATGCTGTCGTGTCGTTCAAATATCTAGGCGTAACATTGCAGAGCGATATGAAATGGAACGAACATGTAAGGACAGTTGTGAGTATGGCTGACAGCCGACTTCGGTTTATTGGGAGAATTTTGGGAAGATGTACTTCATCTGTAAAGGAGACCACGTCTTGAGTATTGCTCGAGTGTTTGGGACCCGCAGCAGATCAGTTTAAATGAAGACATAGAAGCAGTTCAGAGGCGAGCAGCTAGGTTTGTTACTGGTAGGTTCGACCAATGCGCGAGTGTCACGGAAATGCTCCGGCAACTCAATTGGAGATCGCTGGAGGAAAGACGACGTTCTTTTCGTGAAATTCTGTTGAGGAAATTTAGAGGACCGGAATTTGAAGCTGAGTGTAGTACGATCTTGCTGCCGCCTAATTATATTTCACGTAGTGAACACAATGACAAGAGATATTAGGGCTCGTACGGAGGCATATAAGCATTCCTTTTTTCCTCGTTCTATTTGGGAGTGGAATAGAAAAGGAAATACCTAGTAGTGGTACAGTGTACCCTCCGCCACGCACCTTACGGTGGATTGCGGTGTATGTATGTAGATGTAGATGTAGATGTAGAAAGTTTAATGTCAATGAGTTGGCTTTAAACCATTCATTAATGTTCATGACAACATCGTTAGCAGACTTTTCTAGATGCTCGACATGCTATTTATTGTAATACTTGTATCATCTGCAAACAAAATGAGCGTTGCTTGTGGCAGTGTAACTGATGAGAGGTCATTAAAGTACTCAAGAAAAATCAATGGCCCCAAGATGAATCCTTGTGGGACACCACATGTAATTTCTTCCCAATCTGATGACGACTGTTGGTTTAATTCACTAGTCCCTTGCACTGACACCCTTCGTTTCCTGTTAGCGAGGTACCATTTGAACCGTTTGCGGGTATTCCCGTAACACCATAGAATTCCAATTTACTTAGAAGCACGTTGTAACGATACTGCTGACCCCCTCGTCTCAATGTTATCATACGATACCGTCTGCCTGGTCCTCTCATCTCAATGTCATCCTACGATACCGTCTGCTTCGGATCCGGAATCGTGTGGTTCAGTTGTGATATATAGTGCGAGTGAAGTTAAAAACGTAATAGCCAGCCTAGGAATCAGTTTAGGACAGTGTCTCGGTGATTCTGTGATTAAAACGAGTGATAGTTCTCATTAATTAGGAGATTCATATGTTTGCTTTCCAGACAGTTCTATAAACAACAGTTGCGTCATTGTATGTTATTTCAAGACTTAAATAGACGAACTGTAAAATCTTTTGTAAAAAAACAAAAAGAAATGAAAATTAATAGCATTGTATATATGTTAGGCTCATAAATAAGTTGTGTAGACCAGCTAATTATGTTATTTCGACTATTACATTAATTATCAATATTGTTATTCTTTGTATATATTGACTGAAAGGGATTTTGAGTATATTTTGGAATGGGCAGTTCAGTATATGTTAGGAACATGTATGATGTACTCAATAACAAATTAATTAACATTTAACATCGCACTTTGTTGTCAACAGAAAGATCGGAAATTTCGTCTTAAAAATAGATGTGCCATCTAAAACTATTGTATGCATTGTTTTCATTTTATATTTTGATTATTTTTGTATACGTGAAATGTTTTACTGTTGTGTTCGTTAATTGTAAATTACTATATCCAATTGTTATAAACAATGGATAATCAGGGTGGCCACCAAATCTTCATTTTCAAATTCAAGGTTTTTTCCCGGTTTTTCAGGTTAAAAATAGTTATTTTCCAAGTTTTCACGAAACTTAATTTTGTAATTTTGCTCAAAGGGTTTAGCAAACAACTATACCGTAAAGAAACTAGTTACATATTTTTAAGACACATTGCATCCAAATTGAACCATGTCACGTAATATACACCAAGCAGTGGCGAATCCTGGATTTGTATTGGGGAGAGAGGGAGGGGTGGGGGAGGGGCAAAGCTCATACAAATTGTGGTATTGTACCTCAAACTGATCTACAAAGAACCAGCTCATATTATAAGGTTTTTCCTCGTGGTTTTGGGGGATCTGCAACCCCATAGACCCCTCTCCCCCACCCCTGACACAATGTATAGTACACGGTGTATATTTTAAGTTGAGCCGGCTGCGGTGGCCGAGGGACTGAGGCGCTTCAGTCACGGTCTGCACGGCCACTACGGTCGGGGGTTCGAATCCCCCCTCGAGCATGGATATTTGTGCCGTCCTTAGTTGTAAGTAGTTCATAAGTAGTTTGTAAGTTTAGGGACTGATGACCCCGTAGTTAAGTCCCATAAGATTTACAAACATTTGAACATTTTTTAAGTTGACAAACCAGAATAACTACAGAAAAAAAGAAAAAAAGTATATATTCAACAACGGTTTTCACCATTATTAACGGACGGCAGAGGCGTAGGAAATGATACTGAACTTAAACTGCCTCCACCGTTTGGGAGCGGTGTGGGTGGCTGATGTAAAATTTTAAATGGAAACTCCCATTTTTTATTGCAGATTCAGATTCTACAGACTAAATCATGTATAGTTTGGTCTTACTAAAACTACAGGGATTACTTATTTACACTTAAGTAGATTTCGAACTGGTCGTGTAATCTGAGCAATAGGCTATACACGTGAACGATCGTTTAACTCTTAAAGCCGCGAGATCTCATGGGTTAAAAATCCCGGTTTCTGGCTGAAATTCAAGGCTTTTTCCCGGTTTTCCCCGTTTTTTTTCAAATTCAAGGCTTTTTCCCGGTTTTCCCGGTTTCAAGGTTCGGTGGCCACCCTGATAATGTAACGTCATTATTGCCGATGTTATATATTTGCCTCACCGCCTTGCGTGGGAGGTTTTTGAGTTTCGGCGGAGTTCGAGTTTCAGTCGTTTGTCAACAGCACTGGAATCTATGTCTTTGTAAATGTGTTGTTGTTAAAATGTTTCGTGCAGACGAAGTTTGATGCAAATTAAAGAAGTGAAAAATTATATATACCGAGTATTTATTTCTACCAAGACGCCCCAGGAGAATAATGTTGCAGCGAGCAGAACCCCCATACGTCGTAATCTTAAAAAGCTGAGTATTGGTAGAATGAAACTGTAATTACTCAAAAATATATTAATATGTTTCAACGTTATGGTTCACACAATGAAATGCCTTTGATAAATCACAGAAAATACCTGCTGCTTGTAATTTTATATCTAATGGATTGAGTAAATTCTCACTGTAGGTGTAAACAGCCTTTACTGCGATGGCCAGATGGTGTGTATTTTAGGAGCCGTCCTCCCGAGTGCGGGTTCAGAGTGTTACCACTGTGCTGCCTAGAGATGGGCAAGAAATCACGTACTCATGAAAAATCACGGTGATTCAAAATTCACTGTTTTCACGGTCGCGCCGATCTGGAATCTGACCGTGATTTCAGTCACGGTCACGGTTGGGTAGCGACGAGCAGGAATAGCAGCAGTATTTAAATGACAGCACTCTCTAATAACTGCAGTATCAATTACATTAAAGAAACAAGTTATTAAAATTGAGGGCATATATTCATTGACAATGAAATAACACCTACCTTGCAAACAATTTTTACACTTACTAAGAATGTTTACTATTCTTTCATTGTCTTGATGTGGTTAGAAAGTTTATTGTACAGTTATTTTAAACTATACTTACTATTGACTTATTTGTTGAGATTTACTTTTCTCGGTTCACAACATAACTTTCATAACAGCAAAGAGACGATAAATTAGTTACTGGCGGATGAAACTTTATAACAAAAGTATCTAACTGAATTTTTGTCAGTTCCACGGTAAATCATATAAGTCGCCGAAATCGCGGCGATTCAATCACGGAAATAGCGAAAAGAGCAGAAATCACGGAATAGCAGAAAGAGCTGAAATCACGGAATAGCGGGAGGAGTAGAAATCGCGGAGGGATACATGTCGTGAAAACCTCAAACAGTGATCCTAAACCGTGATTAATCACGGTGATTTAAAAGTAGCAATCACGGAAATCACTGTTAGCGGTAAATCACGGTTTAGCCCATCTCTTGTGCTGCCGCTGTCTTCGACGTCGCCGTCGGGCTGCGCAGTCGGCGCGCCGGCTTTTGTCAGCGCAGCGAGCAGCGAGCAGCGACTCGCGCTTCCCGGAACTGCGCGCCGCGGCCTGCGTCATCGGATGCAGCCGCGGGTCAGGTGGCAGCGCGGGGCGACAGCCAGCCTTGGCAGCGGCGCCGCGGGTCATCGCCTCGGCGCGTGGGTGGCCCGCGACCGGCTGCCAGGGGGCTACATACACAGGCACACGGGCCACTGCTCCTTATCACACAGACTATACCCGGGCCGCTGAAACTACAGCTGAAACTTTGCAAGTAACAAGTGAAGAGCAAGAAGCGCGAGGCGCTAGTCGCTAGGAACGATCCAATCACGGGTGATTCTATTTACACGTGACGTGACGTGACGTCATTATGACGTATCCACACTATCGAAGACGACTGGAGCCATGATCGACTTGTGTGGTCGTTCTAGAAGCAAAACTGCGGTTGCAATTGTAGCAGACGAATTAAAGGAGTAGCTGATAATATCTTCAGTTGGTAATGGTATATTCATTACAGTTTCGAAAGCTATAACTTTGCTTTATATTTTTGAAAGTAAGAAGCTATAAACTTTCCGAAAAAGGACGTACAATCTGATTTTGTCATCGTGGCCCATTTGTGAAGGTTGTCTTTAAAACTAATGGAAACTTTTTCTCTAAGCGAAAAATGCTACCGAGTTGCATTGTTGTACTGAGTCTACGTTAAACTAAGAGGACAAAATAGGTTACCAGGCTATGAAGCGACAATGTGTTCTTTGACAGGTTAAAATATGCGACATACAAAAACAACATATAGTCGCCGTAGGTATATGTATGTTTTCGCCGAAACTATAAATCAAATGAGCTGGATATTAATACAGTCATTTGTTACAGAGGCTCTGCGAACATCAGGTAAAACATTTCGTAAAACTGGGTACTCATCTACGGCCAAGTTGCTGCAACATGCTAGTTCTTTTCTTTGAAAATGTGTGATGTTGTCGTTCTCTAAGACTCGGTCTGCGTTATTTCTGACATAATTTTCAATTTACATTTACTGAAATTTCCGTAAGTGCTTTCCAAGACATCATACCAATATTAAGTCACTAAACTACGAAGGAAAAAAGTATGCAGTTCAGAAATAATGTCGAATTAAGCATGTTGTCCCACCCAAAACCAGCGTCTCGAACGATCGCAAAAGTCGATGCACAGCTCTTCTGGACGTCGATAGTGTGGATACGTCATAATGACGTCACGTCTTATTTTACCGAAGTGTAAATAGAATCACCCTCCAATCACAGCGCGATAAACGCTTCCAGTGGTCACGTGCCGTGACGTCAACGTTCCCGCGTTGCGGGCTTTGTTCAGTGCTACCGTAAACAAATTTGTGTACCATGTTTATCGCGTGTTTACGTTGTGTGTGCTTTTTTCGCTGCGATTTGTTTTACTGTGAGTGGTTTAACTTGACTTTCCGAGTTCAAGTGGTTGGATAATGTCACCTAAAAGACGTTTGTCTAGTACCGTTTTCTGAGTAAGTTCTCAGTTTCGTTTGAATAACAACTTAGAATCTTATGCTCTGAGCTGGAAGTTCATTCTCGCTTCAAACGATCGGAAAGAAGTTATGGTGCAGTGGTTACAAGAAAGAAATATTGCTGCAGATAGGTCAATGTCAAAACTTCTTTTATATTCGCCCGTGAAACAAAATAAGCCTATTACACCCACATATGCAGTAGACTAAACCGCAAAGGAGCCACGTCACAATGAAATAAATCTGTCCCCATTTCACTGCCGTTTTAACCCTATAAAACTGGTGTGGACTGACGTGAAGAATTACTTAAAGAACAATAAGTCTTTCGCAATACCAGAGGTGGAAAAGCTGCTGCCAATGTGGCAGCGCAAACAATGGAAATGATCAGGAACAGTTAATGATATGTCTTGGTGATGACGATTTTGGCAGTGATGACAACAGTCGAGATGGGGAGCTGGATGTAATTGTACCATTGTCGCCGTAAATTGGTGAGTGAAAATCATTGATTATAAAACGTAGAGAGAGAAGTTACTATCTTGATTATTGTTTATTTCGTGATCCAATGCTTATTTTCTATAATGCTTTGCTCCGTTATTGAAAGCGTGTGCATTGTCGTGCTCTGGTCTCCATTAATATGCCGTTAATTAATTCCTGCTCAAGAACAAATTATTATATGCACTTTTATTACTCAATAGATTACATTTACGAGATGCAATTGATAACCGTTTCGTGTGCTGTGTGTATAGAGGCTAGTGTTGCAACGTCGCTAAAGCAGTGTAGCCAACGTAACTCGCCGTAACGCGAAACGTCAAGTGCAATATTTCAGCGGCCCGGGTATAGCTGAAAACCCGGCGCTGCCCGGGTATTTATTATTATTATTAGTCGTAAAGCTCCCATGTGGAAGACGCTAAGTAAAGCTGGTTCAAAAAAAAATGTTCAAATGTCTGTAAATCTATCGGACCAAACTGCGTGGTCATCAGTCCGTAGCTTACAAACTACTTAAACCTAGGTAAACTAACCTACGGACAAACACACACACACCCATGCCCCAGGGAGGACTCGAACCTCCACGGCAAGCAACCGCGCGCTCCGCAGCGGGGTGCTTTAGACCGCTCGGCTACTCCACCGCGGCTAAAGCTGGTTCAGTTTCCGTTCTTCTTGGTCTTCTGGTTCTTTTTATTTGCCCACCAGTTTTTCATTGTTTGAGAAAATTTAGTTCTTCTTTCTTCACTCCATTTTGTTCCAGGTCTCGGTGCTTTTGTCTCTGGTTTAACCTCCCACTTTTCAACTTTTATTCTAAAATTGTTCCTTGCAGCTATTTCTTTTTTAGTGATTTTGACTAATTCCAAATCTTTTTTAACTTTTTGGATCCATTCTCCTCCATTAACAAGGGAATCTACGTATTTTACAATTCTTTTTGTGAATCTGTGTTCAGGGAGTCTCATTATGTGGCCATAGAATTTGAGGCGTCTTTTCCTCATGTCTATCTCTATGTTAGAATATTCTTCAATTTTTGATGTTTTCTGTAATCTATATCCATTCTCGGTCCATCTTGGTCCCAAAATTTTTCTAATTATTTTTCTTTCTTTAGATTTTCTAGATCAGTTTTCCTGTTTAGTGCCAAGGTTTCGCTGGCATATAACATTGATCGTTTAATGACTGTATTGTAATGCCTAATTTTGGCATTTAAAGATAAGCATCTTTTATTATAGAGGTTTTGCACTAATCCTAAACCTTTACGAGCTTTTTGTATTCTTTCTTGTTGTGCAAATTTTTCCGAGAGAATTTCGCAAGATATTTGAAGAGTGGTACTCTGTTGATTTCTCCGTATTTGGTTTGTAATTTGGAAATCCCTATCCGCCACCTGGGGAGGCGCCCGGTAGGGGACTAGTAACTCCCGCGGGCCGGGTATTTATTTATTTATTCCTGCCATTTTTGGGTATATATTCATTTTTATAAGGGCTGTATGTCTGTAAACTCTCTGGGGAATACAATTAACAGTAAAGGAGTAATAGATTAAAACTTGGTGCGTGATGGGGCGGTTTCAAATGAACGTTCTACATCTACATGGGATACTCTGCAAATTACATTTAAGTGCCTGGCAGAGGGTTCATCGAACCACATTTATACTATTTATCTCCCATTCAATTCTCGAATAGCCCGCGGGAAGAAAGAACATCTGAATCTCTCTCTTCGAGATCTGATTTCTCGTATTTTATACTGATGATCATTTCTACCTATGTAACTGGGAGTCAACATTATATTTTCGCATTCGGAGGAGAATGTTGGTGATTGGAGTTTCGCAAGTAGCCCACGCCGCAGCGATAAGCGCCGTTGTTGTAGTGATTCCCATCCCAGATCCTGTATCATTTCCGTAACGCTGTCTCCCCTATATCGTGACAATACGAAACGAGCTGCCCTTCTTTGGACTCTTTCGATGTCCTCCGTCAAACCCACCTGATAAGGATCCCACACTGGGCTGCAATACTCCAAAGATGGACGGACAAGCGCAGTGTATGCAGTTTTAGTAGTTCTGTTGCATCTTTTAAGGGTTCTGCCACTAAAACGTAGTCTCTGGTCCGCCTTTCCCACGATATTATCTACGTGCTCTTTTCAGTTTAGGTCTGAAGTAATAGTAATTCCTAGGTATTTTGTGGAGTTTACGGTCTTCACATTTGATTGATTTATGTTGTAATCAAAGTTTAACGGATTTCTTTTCGTACTCATGTGGACGACTTCACACTTCTCATTATTTAGAGCCAATTGCCAATTTTTACACCACCGTTCTGCAGTTCGTTTTGATCTTCAGATGATTTTACTACACGGTAAATGACGGCGTCATCTGCAAACAACCTAAGAGAGCTACTTAGATTTTCCCCTAAATCGTTTATGTAAATAAGGAATAGCAGATCACCACCCTACTCTATCCTGAGCAAGCCTTTTCATCTCCTCATAAGAACGGCAACCCACATCCACTTGAATCTGCTTACTATACGCGTCTCTTCGTCTCCCTCTGCGATTCCCCCCCCCCCCCCCCCCCCCCCACACACACACACACTTCCCTCCAATGCTAAATTTACGATTCCTCGATGTCTAAGAATGTGTCCTACCAAGCAATCCCTTCTTTTGGTCAGGGTATGCCAAAAATTCCTTTTCTCACCAATTCTGTTTAGTACCTCTTCATTAGTTATGCGATCTACCCACCTAATCTTCAGCATTCTTCTGTAACACCACATTTCAAAAGCCTCTATCCTCTTCCTGTCCGCACCGCTTATCGTCCATGTTTCACTCCCGTACAAGGCAACACTCAACACAAATGCCTTCAGAAAGGACTTCCTTACACTTAAATTAATATTCGATGTTAGCCAATTTCTCTTTTTCAAAAATGCTTTTCTTCCCATTGCCATTCTGCATTTTATATCCTCTGTACTGCGACCATCGCATGTTATTTTACTACCCAAGTAACAAAACTCATCTACCACCTTCATTGTTTCGTTACCTAATCTAATTCCTTCAGCATCCTGATTTTCTAGGACCGCATTCCATTATTTTTGTTTTGCTCTTGTTAATGTTCATTTTATAAGCTCTCTTCAACACACTGTCCATTCCATTCAATTACTCTTCCAGTGCTCATATCTCATGAACTACGTGTCGTACTGTGATACTATTTAGAACGTACATTCCATTATATGTGTGTATACTGTCTGTAAAATTTCCTGTCGTTACAATTTGTTGTGTAGAAATTATAAATTGTAACGTCATACCGAAAGCCGTAGTTTTAGCCCATTAACAGAGGAACGTTACTATTTATGTGCTCATATCTCATAAACTACGTGTCGTGCTGTGATACAATCTAGAAGGTACATTCAACTATATGTTTGTATACTGTCTGTAAAATTTATGCGGCTACAATTCGTAGTGTACAAATTATAAATTGTAATGTCATACCGAATGCCGTACTTTTACTCCATAAACATGGGAAAAGTAGTAAGCGAGAAACTTTTTTTCTTTCATTATTTTAATGTGGTTGTCAGCGAGAAAAAGTTTAATAAAGGTTTGAAGTTACGTTTAAAGTTGGTTGCAAGTCACTGTCATTCGCATATAGTGTGTTATTAAAATCTCTTCGCATCATGTGGCAGTTTCTTGGAACTATATTGTTTATGACGTTAAATCTCCAGAACCATGAGTCGTTTGTGGTTCTTACTTCTACTGCAATTGTTATCTTACGTAGGAAATATGTGTATCAAATTTGGTTGAAATCAGTCCAGTGGTTTTGGAGAATATGAGCAGCATTGTCGCTTAATGCAGCAATTTTCCGCGCATCTCATTGTTTATGACGTCATATCTCGTGAACAATGTATCGTATGTGATTCTTACAGTTACGGCGATCGTCCTCATGGATTGAAGCTTACGTGTACAAAATTTGATGAAGATTGGAACAAAACTGTAGATTTGTATGCAACACGTACAAATATACGAACACACTACTTTATATAACACAGATAATAGGGAAATAGGGTTGCCATTATTGATCAAACCTTATGATTTAAGACCTTCTGAAGTGATTTCACTGTTTCCTACTGGTAACGTTGGCATTAGTAGCCTAGTTAATATACACTGCTCAAAACAATTAGATGATTATTGATATATCATACACGATATGCAAGAGGGGACCCAAAAGCAATCGGATTTTTGTCATAAAAATTTATTGATGAACCTTTTTACAAAATTACTCCAGTCACCTTCACATTACTCTCCATTAAATGCGATGCGAATTAGTTACAGACGAATGGAAAAACTTGTGGAATCCAACCTCGGGGAAGATCAGTTTGGATTTAGGAGAAATGTAGGAACACTAGAGGCAATACATTACGGCTTATCTTACAAGGAAAGTACTTGGGCTCAAACAAATATAAATACACGAAAATCCTGTGAGAGGTAATGTGAAGGTCCCTTATTGCACTAGTGGTACTCGCGCATCTGCAAAATTCTGCAGTCGCCCATTAGAGGCCTCTGCGTGTGCCACGCCGCATTGCACTTTGACCTGCCGGTATACCAGTAGACACGGTGCAGTGTGCCTCCGAAGTTGCGTTTTGTGACGTTATTTGTGTAGTGAAGCGTCGGATAGGTCGGCGATTGGTAAAAAATTCCTGCTTATATAGTGTGACTGGTTGAGATGAAGTTACGAAGAAACCTTCGTGGAGATGATATTGGTGCAGAAGATGAATCGTTCGCATGTTACGTGGTATCTATTATAGTGTTTCTAGTGTATGCTCATCTTTCTGCACTACAATAGATACCAGAAAATATGCGAATGATTCACCTTCTACACCAAGACCATTTTCACGAAGAAGGGCTCTTCGGAATTTCATCTCAACCAATCGCAATACATCAGCAGGATTAATTACCAATCGCCGACCCATCTGACGCTCCACTACACAAATAACGTCACAAAACGCAACTTCAGAGGCACACCGCACTTTTCCTACTAGTCAATGAGGCATGGCACACCCAGAGGCTTCTAATGGGCGACTGCAAAATTTTGCAGATGCGAGAGTATCGCTAGTGCAATAAGGGAGCTCTACATTATTTGTCATACGATTTTAGTATATTTGTGTTTGTTCGAGCCCGAGTACTTTCCTTGTTAGAAGATAGGCTAGGGAAAAGGAAAGCAACGTTTTTAGCGTTTGTAGATTTGGAGAAAGCTTTTGACAATGTTGAGTGGAATACACTCTTCCAAATTCTGAAGGTAGCAGGGGTAAAATATAGGGAGCGAAGATTTATATTCAACCTATACAAAAACCAGACAGCGGTTATTAGAGTCGAAGAGTCGAAGGGCAAGAAAGGGACGAAGAGGTTGGGAAGGGAGTAAGACAGGGTTGTAGCCTTTCCCCAATGTTGTTCAATCTATGCATTGAGCAGACAGTGAAGGAATGGAAGGAGAAATTTGGAGAGGGCATTAAAGTGCAGGGAGAAGAAATAAAAACATTGCGGTTTGCCGATGACATAGTAATTCTGTAATGAGACATTATAATTAGTAGATGAATTTTGTTATTTGGGTAGCAAGATAATTTCTGATGGCCGAAGTAAAGAAAATATAAAATGCTGAATGGCTATGGAAAGAAAAGCGTTTGTAAAGAAGCGAAACTTGTTAACATCCAATATTAATTTAAATGTTAGGAAGTCCTTTCTGAAAGCATTTGTCTGGAGCGTATCATTGTATGGGAGTGAAACGTGGACGATAAGGAGTTCAGATAAAAGGACGATAGAGGCTTTTGAAATGCGGTGCTACAGACGAAAGATGAAAATTAGATGGGTAGATAATGTAACTAATAAGGAGGTGCTTAATCGAATCGGGCAGAAAAGGAGTTTCTGGTATATCCTGACTAAGATTGGTCGGACACATTCTGAGACATCAAGGAAATGTCAACTTAGCAGCAGAAGGAAGCGTGTGGTGTAATAATCGTAACGGGAGACCGAAGGACGAATATAGTAAGCAAATTCAAAGGGATGTAGGTTGCCGAACGTATTCTCAGATGAAGAGACTTGCACAGGACAGGGTAGCGTGGAGAGCTGTATCAAACCAGTTTGCGGACTGAAGACCACAACAAACATGTGATGCACTTGTCAAGTCTGTTTACCCACTGTTGGAACCATGTTTGGAACTCTTCAGGTTTGATATTGTCCAGTGTCCTTTGCGAAGCTGTTTTTACCGACTCCACATAAACGTAACGATCCCCTTTTAGCGTTTTTTTTTTCCATTCTGTGGAAATAGGAAAAAGTCTAGATCCGGCGAATACGGAGCGTGGGGAACGACAGATCATCTCTGAGATGCCAAATAGTGGGTCACTCGTAAGGCCGTGCGTGCTAAAGCGTTGTCGTGATGCAGAAACCAGTCACCTGATCGCCAAACTTCCAGGCGCTTCCTCCTCACATCCTCTCGCCGACGCCTTAAAATATCCAAGTAAAAGTGCTGGTTAACAATCTGGCCAGTCTTCACTGAAGATGCTCCATCCATCAACCTCCTCCTCTGTAATGGGGCCCACATTTATAACCGCCTCTACCAGGTAGAACCTTCCCGAGCCCCTCCCCAATCGTACTCCCCAATCGTAACGTTGCTCCTGATGCCTCACATATAACGACCACCTTGACGAACATTGCCGTCCCCCCCCCCCCCCCTGTATGCCCAGACTGTAAAGGCCAACACTTCCAAACCTCCTGCCCCAACTTCGCTGCCCCCACCCTCCTCCTGTAACACCAGTGGTGGGGCACACCCCACCTACTCTTACAAATGTATGTCCCCCCCCCCCACCAAAGAAGAATTCACTGTCCCCGTCCATCCCACTGATTCCACAATTCCCACCAATAACTCTTTATGCCCTCTCCCCACAGCAGAGGACATCATGCGGTTCCTGACTATCGTCCTCCAAACCATCCACCCTTTACAGCGCCCCCACACCCTCCACCAAGTCTCCCTGGCTGCTCGCTCCCTCTTCAACCTTGATTTTAAGGCCCCAATCTCCCAAAACCACATCCACTTCGCCTTGTCCCGGACCAACCACCCCCACGCCCTAGTTAAGTCCCCACACCCGCCCCCTTTTCCCCTCCCTCTCCCCACATTTTAACCTCATTATGGTGCAGCAACAATTTAACATCTTTTCTCTAATATTCGCTCCTTTCCCACCAATAAAGTCCTCCTCATGAACATCTTAACCCAACACTGTGTGGATGTCTTTCTCCTCAACAAAACCTTTCTCCTCCATCACCTACAAGTTAGTACCAACTCCTATACGCTTCACTGCCACGATTCTCCTCATCCCCCTGCACGAGGTGGAGTAGCTTTTGGCCATCTCTGACACCACCCAGTTCAGCCACATCCCCTCCTCAACATCCCTTATGAACAGCTTATCCCTATTCCTTCCTTCCCTCACCGTAACCTGTGCCACCATTTATGTCCGCTCCCATGTTCCTATCCCTTATGACTTCCCTGCCCACATAGATAGCACCTTCATGACCTACTTGATCGCTGCACCAAGCGGTCTGGAACCCCACAACACCACGTTGTGGATCACGCGGCCTCCTGCGTCGGAGGTTCAAATCCTCGCTCAGGCATGGATGTGTGTATTGTCCTTAACCCAGCAGTTAAGTCCCATAGATTTACAAAAATTTGAACATTTGAACCTACGTGATCGCCGCCAACCTCAATATCCACTCCCGCACTCCTGCCGAACTCTGTCGGTGGCATCAATTCCATCATTATTACAAAAACTTTAAAATTAAATTTAACATATTAATAAAAAAACTAAAATAATTATAAAATCTAAACAAAAATTCATTCCTATCATCAATGGCGACAGTCCCGCTCCCGCAACTCGCCCCTGTAGCAACACCACCCCTGACGTCGCCATTGTCTCTCCATATCTCCTTGGCCGCATCACCGCCGACGTCCTTGACCCAATCGGCAGGGACCACGAGCCTATTCTCCTTACCCTCACCCCCAATGTCCATCGCCTACGGAATCCTCACCCACCTCCACCTCCTAAACTCGTCCATGACTACTCTCGGGCAGAACGGGATGCCTTTCGCCTCTCCATGACCCTCTCTGCCTCCACTCTCCTGACGATATCGACCAAGCTGCCTCCTTCCTTCAACAGACCTTGTCTGATGCCGTCCATTCCCACATCACTACAAAAGCCGTTCAGGCACAATACACCACCCTCCCTCCACAGGCTGTCCTTCTCCTGTGGGAATCCCACAGTCTGTACCATTCCTTCCTTCGCACCTGTGACCAGGATACACTCCTCTGCCACCGTTATTGGAACGATTTCCACCGCCTTACTGGCTCAAAATCGACGCCCACTTATCCTCTCCCCCACCTTGACTAGCCCCTTCCTGATAATGCCGGTAAGGCTAACCATTTTGCTTCTTTCCTCTCTGATGTTTTCTCCATCCCCAACAATCCTAACTTTGATTATTCCTTGTTCCATGATGTCTATGAAAAAACAATGTCTCCATCCCAACCCTAATTCCCGGCTTCCAATACCTGAACCAAATCCACTCCCTCAGACCTTAACACACCAATCACTGCACATGACATACAGTTGATACTGTGCACCAAACGCAACACGGCTCCCAGCCATGATTGCATCACATACCACCATCTCAAGGAATGTCCCCTCCCTTTCCTCACCACTCTTCCTTCCCTCTATACCACTATCCCCTACGCTGGCTGCTACCCCTGCCTGTGGAAAATCTCCCGAGTCCTCATGTTCCTTAAACCCAACAACCCCACCCCCCACTGATACCTCCTGCCGGCCGTGGTGGCCGAGCGGTCTGTGGTGTGCCAGTCACGGGCTGCACAGCCGCTGTGGTCGGGGGTTCGAATACACCCTCGGGCATGGATGTTTGTGCCGTCTTTAGTATAAGCTAGTTCATAAGTAAGTTTAGGGACTGATGACCCCATAGTTAAGTCCCATAAGCTCTACAAACATTTGATGCCTCCTCCTACTGTCCCATTTGCCTCACCCCAGTATTCAGCAAGGTCTTCGAATTCCATCCTATCCCGAGGCAACCAGCATCCCCTCCAGCTCCATCACCTCCTCCCTGACACTCAATGAGGCTTCCGTCCTTCCTTCTCCACTGATGACCAACTCCTTCACCTTACCCATCTCTCCAGCTAAATTCCCGTCATGCCGCCACCTTTGTGTTCTTAGATCTCAAACGGGCCTATGATCTGGTCTGGCATTCTGGCCTGCTCTTCAAACTTATGCTCTACCCATCAACCTCGTCTGGGTCATTGCCTCCTTCCTCTCCAACAACTGTCCATAACACTGACTCCCGTCTTTTCTCTCCCTCTGCTGGCGTACCCCAAGGTTCTGTCCCTGCTCCCCTCCTATCTCTCTTGTATACCTCTGATATGCCTAAGCCTGCCCCTCCCATATACCTCTTCCAATATGCTGATAACACCACTTTCCTTGCCTTAGCTCCCACCCGCACCCGTTCCAACTGCCTGCTCCAAAAACACATTGACCTCTTTGCCGCTTGGTGCCACCAGTGCCTCCTGTCTATAAATCCTACCAAAACCCAGGCAATTATTGTAGGTCGTACTACTCGTTCCTTCTGTCCCTGAAATTTCTATCTCACCCTCCATAACCGTCCCATCCGCCTCACCCCTACCCTAAAGTACCTGGGCCTCACTATTGATCGCACCCGCACCTGGACTCCCCACCTCCGCACTATCCAAGAAAAAGCCCGCTCCCGTCTCCTAAATCTCCTTGTTGGCCGAAAATGGGGCCTAAGCCCTTCTACCGTCCTCTATACCTACAAACCCCCTTCCGTCCTATCCTATATGTCGCCCATCCAGCCTGGATCTCCACCCCCATGCTTCTACGAATCTCTGGAGATACTGGTGCGCCATGCCCTCCACCTCGCCTTCTGTATCCCGCTTTATCCCTCCTCCCCCACGCAGATCCTCTACAATCTCATTCCTTTCCCTGCCTCGTTCTCTTTATTGAACATCTCCGCCTCTGTTACATATCCTACAAATCAGACTTGCCTAATCCTCTAGTCCATCATCTCCTCTCTGCATCTGGTCCACTGCCACACCTCCACCACAGTATTCCCACTGCTCTACAAATGTCCACACTCCGGATCCTTTCCCAAAGCAACTTCGGTACCCTCTCCCTACCGGATGATGCCCTCCGACCTGACATCTACCCTTCATACCAGCTGTGATCCTTCCCCTTGCTCCCTCTGCCCTTCTATCCCTGAAGGTCCCCACTATCCCTCTCTTCCTGCCAATACTCCCCTCCTCATTCAACCCAGCTGTCCCTCCGGCTCTTCCCCTTTCCTTCATCCCCATGGCTTCCTGGGACATCATCCCTCCTCTAGCCCCTTCCCCGCTGGTCCTGTGGTTCCTCCTCCCCCTCTCCCTCTCCTGTCATCCCCTTTTCCCCCCACATCATATCTTTAATACCGTGAGTGCTCCGCGATATATGGATCCTTCTGTTGTGCTTCCGGTGAGTGCTTCGTTAAGTGTGGTGTCTTTTAGCTACGTTGTTTTATTTTAACACCAGTGAACGGCCAACCCTCAGCCGACACAATCAGTTTCAATTGAGTGTTTCTTCTTATGTGTGGTGATTCCTCGTATTTCTTGTTTTAATCCGACAATAGCGGACGGTCAACTCGTAGCCGCCGCACTGCTTTATTTTAATTGTGTGTGTGACTCTGCATCTTGAGTAGCTGTTTTATTCACCGCCATCGCCTTTTCAAAACTTTTAAGACTCCACAGTTTCACTCCGTTTTAAATACTTTGTTTTTACTCCGTTTAAAATCTTCATTATTATATGTAATTTATCTCCAACCTGTATCTCTTTTCCGCTTAATCTGTTTCTTCTGTGTCAAGTTTCTTATTTCTGTAGGCTGAAGATACATTTAAACAATCATTCTTCCCACGCCCAATAGTGAATGTAATGGGAAAAACCCTAGTATTTGGCACAGCGGGACGTATCCTCTGCCATGCACTTCACAGTGGTTTGCAGAGTATTGATGTAGTTGTAGAATGACGTCACAATTAACCGCAACATCATATATGTTATTTTATTAATTTATATAAGCAAAAAAAGAAAGGGCATTGAATGAAATTCAGGACTACATACATTTAAAAAGGGACTGTAGTTAACACGTACTTGGGGACGTCGTGTATGTAAATCGATACTTCCATTCTTTTACAATTGATCAATTACATGTACCGAGGTGATATTCATCGAAGAAACATGGGTAGCAATAATTTTGACCGCATCATGCGCACGTTATGAACTCCGCCCTATTGCATTTACTATTTACATGGTTTATTAATGTCTCCATAGAAAAACAAGATTGACAATCTGAAAATAACTTCTTTCATCGCACAGTCCAGCAGATAATATGCTGGTTTTAAACAATGACGTCCCAGGCTTATGATGTGCACATATAAATACAAAGTAACATATTTGATGATGCGGTTAATTGTGAAGTCAGTAGTGTACACATTGCCAAGCAGCAAAAGAAAAATATTTGTCGCCGGGCGGAATCGAACCCGCGAACCTTTCAATACAAACCAATCTCTTACTGCTTTTTTTTTTTTTTATGGGTTGTTCTTGTCCTTGCGGACGCTGATCGAGTTTGTTCGTTTTGGTTCTACGTGTTCCTTGGCTCAGCTTTTGTATTACAGACAGCGTTTAGCCCTCTGACTGGGTGCACTGAGCCACGGCGCCCGGCGTCTGCTGAGCCAAACACCGCTTTTCAAACAGGATCTCTCAGCAACAATTGATAAGGTGCATATGGTGATAGATCCGTATCAAAATTCCTTTTATTTTCTAAATGCTTAACCATCTGAAGCTTCTACTTAGTGCACTTTCATATCTCACCACGCCATACATTTGGACGATTCGGCGATGACGAGTAGTCATCCTCTCCTTGTAAGTGTAAGTGTTCGGCTCTATTAACAACCAGCCTTCGAATTCCGTACCATCTGCAGTTTTCAACGTGACACTTTCTGGTGGAGGCGCCGGGTATCCTGCAATACATCTGCATTATCGTGGCTCCGATTACGCAGTGTAAGAGCCGTCGCTTATACGGACAAGAACCAGAATGCAAAGGGTATACTGTCTACCTCCGTCCGAAGGTTTGTGTCATCAAAACGATCCATGGATGCCAAATCAGCGGTAAGCCAGCTGCACATCAGACACCCATCGGTGTTCTCGGGAGACGCTGGACAGGACCCAAATAAATGACTGAGAGGATTCAACCGAGTCGCCAAGTATAATGGGTGGGATCCCGTTATGTGTTTGGCAAACGTATATTTTTACCTGGACGGGACGGTCCAGCAGTGTTTTGAAAATAACGAGGACAAGCTCGATAGCTGGAAAAAATTCTAGACAGAACTTAAGAAGACGTTTGGAGACCACTAGCGGCAAGTCAGAAGAACAATTGAAGAACAGAGCCTCGCGACTTGGTTAGTCAACACAGTCGTATATATAGAGTGTTTTGGCCCTATGCCACGTAGTTAACCCGGACATGACGGAGGCCGTTAAAGTTTCTCAGCTGATGAAGGGCAATGCGGAAGACATGTATCAAGCTCTTCTGTTAAAAGATGTTTCGACGACACAAGAGTTTAACCAATGGTGCCAGAAAATTGAAGAGATTCAACAGAGGAAGGCTGGATGAAATAAGAACAACAGACTCCCAAATGTTGTCCCTATGGCCGTTGTGGAAGGACAGCATGATTTTGCTTCTCTCACATGACAGATTGTGACAGAAGAGTTACAACTGTTGGGCCAAGCGAGCACCAGATTATGGCCATGGATGTCAGTTCTGTATGCCATGAGGGAGCTGACACTGCTCTGTAAGAGATATTTCAAACATTAGCGTCGCACTCGACGTGAAGAATGGCCTCGCCCTAGTATGACTTACGCTGCAGCCGCCACAACGCGATAACAACCAAATCCTCCAGCAGGAGGACAGAGATATGGAGGACAGAAGACAACACGCCATTGTGTTTTCATTGTGGCATTCCCGGACATGTCGTACGATACTGTAGGAAGAGAAGACGTGTATTTGACAATTATTATGCCGCAAGACGCCAACCACCAGAGCAGTCCCTTCAACGCTCAACTGCAGATGATTACTGTCGACCTATGGGATGAAGCCCGTCCCCGTATACTGAACGTGGTTGATCTCCCACACGCCGTCGTCTTACAGTGATACCAGCTGCTCGCCTAGCCGCCGTGTTCAGGAAAACTAGACGAAACGACCATCTACGTAGGTGAGGCCGCCGCAGACGAAAATTCTCCATGGTCGATAGTCGCTAAGATGTCGAGAAATCTCACTGACGTCATCATCGACTGCTAACCTGTCCGGGCACTAGTCGATTGAGGAGCTTCCTTCTTTGTATTGTCGAATGACTACCGCTGCAAAGTGCAAACTAAAGAAGATAATGTTCTGTGATACAAGAGCAACTGTGCTGAAAGTCGCAAATGGAAAATACGTCATGCTGACAGGAACATGTGTCACACGAATAACTATCAACAACAGGACGCAGCCCTTGGAATTTGTCGTTTAACAGAATGTAGCCGTAACGCCATCCTCAGATGGGAGTTCCTTCAGGCATCCCAGGCTGTCATTGACTGTGGAAGATCTGAGCTGCAAATTTAGGAAGCCGTTCCGACGAGTACACGTAACATGTACTTTTTTGGGAGGTTGTTTGCTGTCGAGAATGTTAAAATTCCACCGTTGACAATAAGAAGAGTTCAAGTCAGCAGCCAAGATAACCAGTTGAACGTAAGTGCTTGTCGATCGCAAAAAGCTAGTGAGTTTAACAAAGGAAATCTACATACCAGCGGCTGTCATAAGCATTACAGGTGCTCAAGGAGAACTTTGGATCACTAATTTTCACGAGCAATCGCAACTCATTTCTAAGGAAATGTGTATTGGAACAGCCGAATCACTCCAGGACGGTGAGCTCAATGTCATCGACGAAGTCTCATGCTCCGCTGTTACTACCGACAGTGCACTAGAGGAATCTACTATGGAACTGCATATCTCTCGGAAATTCGTTGGGGCGAATTACTCCGTTGTCGTCTCATTTCGTTACGTAAATGTTGCATTTGATTCCGTAACGTGTCTTGTACCTGTGTTAAATCTTGTTGGTATGTTGCACTCTACGTTGCGGCAAATTTACATCCTCCCGCGTATTTTCTTCATCTTGTGCGTGATCGTCAATCTCTGATGCTTCTTAGCATCATATTAATTTAAATAAAATAACGACTTGCACTTAATTCACTTTAATTAGGTTACGTTAATACTAAGAACAAAGATAGGAGAATAATACAACGGAAATTATATCAGAATCAAAGAGTAATTAAAGTTCAACATTTATGATAATCTCTGCCGTCGTCCGTCTGCACTGTATGTCATTCAGATCCATATTAATCTTACTGTACCCACATGTTCAACACTTACTGATTTGGCTGGAATTTAGTCAAGAAATACTGGCGTTTCTGAGTAGATAGTTGGATCTTCTGTATTTTATTAACAATTTTTGCCCTTAATAGAAACTAAAATTCTTGATTGAAAAGTCGTAGATTTCAAGTTAATCTTAAATAAACTGTCCTGCAAAGTACTGTTTCATGCACTCCAGTGGCTTTAAGGAAGCCTCATAAAGATAAATGTGGAGTATTTTCTGGTTATTACCTATTTTTATGGCACTAGATTACTTCCCCGTTGTAAAAAAAAGTATGTTAAAATCACTTAAAACGACACTATTCATACTCGTCCGATATCGTTGTCAGAAATGTACCACACCAGCCGCTTGGAGCGCTGCTGTCGTGGCGTATAACAAAAATCAGTCGAAGTGTCGTGACTGTATATGTTACCTCCATTTGTTAGACTGTGATAGAGATCGCTGGGGTGGACTAGGTTTATTGTGATAACCAGAGGCTCATAACGAATAATTATTTTCACAAGATCTTTGACGAATCGATAATTACAAGTACTTGTTGAGATTACTCTTTCGAGTTTCGATACACTACTATCGATTGCTGTTGTGTTTACTGTTTACAATACAATAAGTTGTGAGTGTAATGTTATTGAAGAGTAATTAGAATATACTTCTGTTTTAGTGTGTTGTGCTTACTTCGAAGCTACTGTAATTATTGCTGTTTTTCATAGGTATTGAATATTCACTCCCAACATAAACCATGTTGCGCTTTTTGCAAAGAAGTGTAAGTACATTGCTTTTCTTAGATCTGTCAAAAACGTAACATTTTAGCTCGTGTCTTTTTGGAAGCAATTCATTAGACGCATTTATTTGCAGTTTAATACAATTTATAGCTGTTGTTTCAATTTTTGTTGCATCTTAACGTGTATGTGATTATTGTTGATAATCTATGGTATCCACTCTACAAAATCCTAGACAGTTTGTTGTCAACAGAAAATCACACCTCAGGCTAGGTTTCCAATAAGTCAATTACCACCATCATAAGGGGATGTACTATCACCCTTTAGCCAAAACACGGAAACATCCATACATTTAAGACATTTAGTGTGACACAAAATAATTAAAACATTTAATAATACTAATGTATGTTCATTCACCCAGTCTGTAAAGACTTTAATAAATAATAAGATTGACTTAGTTGACACATTGCCAGAGTTTTAATTGAGAATGTTTCCTTTTTTTAATTGTAAAACTGAGTCGTCATACATTGTAGACTTATTAAGCAAGAGTCATTCATATAACTAACACCATGTTTATTTGATATGTGTTTAAATATCCATAGAAGAACCATTGAAGATCAGAAGATTGACATAGACTTCTTGTGAATCTGGATACATTTTTATTTTGGCATAATTGAAGACTGGGATACCACCTGTCAGATTTGACCCATGACGTCATCAGCATATCAGATAAACCGTATATGGGGTATCTTAATACTTCAGTATTGTAGATAATAAATAATCTGTAGTTATCCTTGTAAATTACAGATAACAGAATCTACCACCAATCACAGGTGCAGCCCAAAAATTCTCGCCTTTGGTGCTCACATGCGGGGAGGGGGGGGACACCTTTCTGTTAACCTATACCTTATCATGAGATTGAAGCTACAGATCACGTTTTAAACACAAAATATTAATCTATACTCTATGTTCTTCTTGTAAACAAACTATTATCTTTAACTCAGCCACCACACAACTACTCACACCTTTTACAAACACACATGCACTTCAAAACCACATCATTGTGATGACATCAAAGGTCAAAGCTGATGGGTGGTATCCCCGTCTTCAAGTGAACCATTATTTTGATGCATCATCACTTTCAAGGCGTCATTACAAGCTCAAATTTGAATATATTACTAAGCTTTAGGGGTTTGGAACGTGAGGGTAATACTTTATGATGCGATTCCACCCGTCTGCTTTGAACCATGACCACCAAGTCAGTAAACCCATACACAGGATAATATCTTTATAGGCCTATATTTGTATTGTTGATAATAAATAATCTGTGTTTATCCTCATAAATTACAGATTACAACAACAGCATGTACCATCATTCACAGGTATTAGCCCAAAAACTCGCACCTTCAGCACTCACTTAAAATAAAAACACCCTCTCTTAACCTGTACCTAACCAACAGAGTGAAATACAGATGACTTTTAAACACAAAATCTTAATCTCTGATCTGAACCTTACTCAAAAATTGTCAACTACCACCAACAGAAATGACAAAATACCCATTCTATGTAACATCCATCACAAGAGAGTGCCACTTGATACTTAAGACTCACCACCTATAAACAAACACATCTCAAAATTACTGCGTATGTGATGACGACATACAATACAACAAGCTGATGTCACGAGTCAAAGCCGAGGGTGGATTCACATGCTACAAATAACCCAATGTAAGACTCAGAAGTAATACTGGCCTGATAATCCATATTAAATTTCTGGAATTGTATTGATTGACTGTAGTAGGCCTTTATATGACATGTGAACTTCAACAATAAATGAAAGAACCTTCAGATAACCATTGCTTGCTAAATGGGCTTAATTTTACGACACTACTCTGCCCGTATGCTTTGACCAATGACGTCATCAACATGTCGTAGCCAACTGCACATAAGCAATGTTTCAATTGATTAGTGTTTTTAATTAAATCGGGAGGCTTATTAAAATTTTAAAGCCAACAGGTGGAATTGTATGCTATGAATAACCTGCTAAATCCATGAAAAGATAAATATCCAAATAATTTACCACAAAAGCTTATGAGGCCATGTCATTTACAGTTTTTCTATTGTCATTGACATCTTTTGGAAAACTTCGTCAAAGTTTCTGGGTGAAAAGGCCAGGTTGAGTGCATAAAACTGCTTACAAAATATTTTTTACTCCACCACAACCTCTCAGCCAGGAAAGTTTAAGAAGATGATCTTGTCATAGTAATACTTGGCAAATTTGCTACACAGTGAAGAATATGGCACAAGGTGCATTGGACATTGTGCAAGACTGGTGCAGAAAACAGGATCTGGGAGTTAGTCCTAAGAAGACTGATGTTGTACCATTCACAAAGAAGCATATCCAACATTCAAGTTGGAATCTAAAGCTTTTCAACGAAGCGCTACCTGTGAAGGGGACAGTGAAATATCTAGGGGTTACCCTAGATGAGAAACTGACATGGACCCCTCACATTAGGAATATTTGCTCCAAGGCAAAAGGTACTCTGGTAAGTACCAGGAGAGCTTGTGGCAAAAATTGGGGCCTGAGCCCCAAGGGTATGCACTGGATATACACTACGGTGATTAGATCCAGAATCACCTATGTGGCGGTCGTGTGGTGGAAGAAGAACAGCAGGTTGCTGTTAAAGTTAAAGGTAAAATCAATGCAGGAATTCTTGAAGTACTTATTGTTCTTATCTCCAAATTATGTTAGGATCATTTGCTCTAAATTAACTGATTTGTAATTAACATCTGTTTGTGAAACACTGTTTCCAGAAAAGTATTACCATATTTGTCAGTTCATTTATTGAGTGGACAAGGGCACATACCCATTTCAGGCCCAAGCTTGTACGTAATGTGACATTAATATAGAGAGGGGCGTTTAAGATACAAAATGCATACAGTATTACATTACAAAAAGAAAATTTATTTTCAAAAATGTTGTGCCCACACAATTGTCTGTTTTGGGCCTTCACTACAAATTTTTATGATCTGCACCATCTTACAAAAACATGCCTTTGAAAGAAATGTAATAACATCACAGGATCATATCAAATCAACTGGGTGTCGGATATGATAGCTTCACATGTCAGAACAAGGATGTCACCACCTTGCCGTCATTGTAAGTGTTCTGGAAGTTTGCTGACTGCTGGTGTCACCCAGTGTAAAAAAAAAAATGGAACTAAAACACGTTGCGCACATTACCACAGACTATCCATGATTGTGTGATGCAGCTCCAAACTTCCTAACATGAATCACAAAGAAATAAAGTGAACAAAACCAAAACTGCACAGTTGTGCATGCAGGGCCTGAAAGGGAAACAAGAACCAATCAACAGTAGCGAAGGAACAGCATTAATTATTTACTTCATGATCATTGAAAAAAATTAAAGCCCCCCTTATGTGTTATTATAGTAACAAAGATGCAATAAAATGTAGATCTGTCAGCATCCCATGTCATTTGTTTTACAAAAAGTATGAAATCTATGTTGTTTATTGTGAAGATGAAACATCTGTTATGGACTAATATCTGATTGGCTGTCTCCATCTGCAGCACAATTAGTTGGCTTTGACCATTGCCAATATCACCATGTGCACCCTGCAACACAACAGCATGTAAACTTTTACCCAGTTTGGAAAACTACCTCTCTTGAAAGTTTCCATTTTGTGTCATGTGGAATGCTGTAAATTGCCTGCACCTGTACTTCACTGTTGCTAGTGAATCAGCCAAGTTGTTGAAACTACTCCATTCCTGAAATTTCGTTTGGAGCTGTGCTGGACATTTTCAGAGATGTTCTTGGCAACACTGAATAACACCAACTAGATCCAATACCTAATAAATTAACGAAAGAGGCAGTTGACTCACCATGGTAAACTAAAAAGATTAAATCACTCTTTGAAAAGCAAAGAAAAAAGCCTGCAAAATTTAAACAGACCCAGAATTCCAACAATCATTTACGGAAACTTGAACTTCAAAGCGAGAAGCTTATAATGGTTTCCACAACAAAATCTTGTCACATAATTTGGTAGAGAATCCTAAGAAATTCTGGTTGCATGTAAAATACACTACTGGAAAAACCCAAGCAATATCTTCACTACACATTAGCTGTGGTGATTTGATACTGATGACAGTTCTGCTAAAGCAGAATTGCTAAATACTGCTTTCTGAAATTCCTTCACTAAAGAAGATGAAGCAAATACTCTTGAATTCGAATCAAGAACAGCTGCCAGCATGCATAATTTAATAGTAGTCCCTGGAGTGTTAAAGTAAGTGTCCGATTGTATACCGATTAGGTTCCTTTCAGAGTATACTTATTCAATAACCCCATACCTACCTATCATATACAACCATTCGCTCAGTGAAAAATCTATGGGGTTAGAGGGGTTGTAGCCCTAGGCAAGCCCCTCCCCCTCCAGTATGGAGTACTCATTCTGCGATTGTGACGGGGTGGGTGGAGGCGCCAGCCGCAGACAGCGTTACAGGTATCATAGATTGTATGATGGTGAGCTCCACTGTGTTGTCTGGAAGGCTTGATAGAGTGTGAAGGCAGCAGGCAGTTGGGCTGGAGACAGAAAAGTCCACTAGGTGCTGTGGGGGATGGACTCATCAGTCTAGGAGGCATGTGGGAAGGTATGCCAAGGGTCTGACCGTAATGACAATGCACACTAAAAAAGAAGGCAAAAGGAAAGCACGAGAGGTGTCCACAACTGCTGCAGGGGGATGGGGGAGTGAACACTTGAGGAGTTCACATTTCACACTTTGTTTGATTGGGAGGTGGGGAAGATCAAAAAAGATCTTAAAGT
Source organism: Locusta migratoria (assembly GCA_026315105.1). Taxonomy (NCBI): domain Eukaryota; kingdom Metazoa; phylum Arthropoda; class Insecta; order Orthoptera; family Acrididae; genus Locusta; species Locusta migratoria. The sequence continues at coordinate 43,006,763 of CM048750.1, read as the reverse complement.
GTTGTGCAGCCGTTGGCCAGGCAAGTGTGGCGCAGAGTGATACACAAAAGCACCTAGTGGCACAGTGGCGGACCGAGAGTTCTCGAATTTGAAGCACTGAAATTTGCACTATTAGCGTTTGACACAGCCAACTTTGGAGCACACATGAAATAGTTGTGTTAAGGATGGAAATTGTTCAATTCCTGGGCACTGTGTGCAATGTTTGGAATAATAAAGCCTGAGTCCATTATGCTGCAATGTCCACTGTTGTGCAGATCTGAAGTGAAAAGGTCGTGAGAAAAATTCTGGGTCGGTTGAAGAGGTGTCGAAGAGTAGGAATTTGATGCATTCTATGGTGAGACGAGGCTGTAAATGTTTGCGGAACCAGAATTTACCTCGGCGTGGGTTGCACTGGCGAAGCCATTGTAGCGGAAAGCCATTAGTCCACAACCCATCGCAGGGTGGCACAAAACAAACAAAAAATGAACATGCAGGATGGAATAAAGTCATTGGGGCCACCACTATGGTATTTAGGGCGGTTGTAGCCCCAGAGAAACCACCAGATAGATAATGACAAACTGTATTCTAACACCATTGACTAGCCCATACAGATTGACTACAGATTTTGGATATGGTGGCCGAGAAGTGGCTCATCCAAAGAACATAATTACAAATGAAACACTTTACCCGGAGGCAGTCTATAGTGTCTCGGCAACTATCGCCGCCACAGATCCATACCCAAAGAGTGGAAAGTTGCACAAGTCATTCCAATACTCAAGAAAGGAAAAAGAAGTGATCTGCGAAATTACAGGCTTTTATCATTTATGTTGATGTGCAGCAGGATTTTTTAACATGGTACTTCTTCAAACACTATGAATCACCGTAAAGAGAACGACTTGTTAACCCATTGTCAGCACAGATTCAGAAAGTAGGGTTCTTGTGAAACCCTTGCTGTTTCTTCATAAACAATGGAAACAACATGAGCAGCTCTCTTAGATTTTTTGCAGACGATACTGTCATTTGTTAGATAGTAAAGTCTCCAACAAAAGCAACTGCAAAATGATTTAGATATCTCCACTGTGCAAAAATAGGCAATTGACCCTAATATGATGAGTGTAAAGTTGTCCGTATGAGCACTAAAAGAAATCTTTTAAACTTCATTTACACAATAAATAAGTCATATCGACAGGCTGTAAATTCAACTAACTACCTAAGAATAACAATTAAAAACAAATTAAATTAGAAAAAAACACATAGAAAATATTGTAGGAAGGCGAACAAATGGCTACATTTCATTGGCAGAGCACTTAGAAGATGCAATAGTTCTACTAAAGAAACTCCCTACACTACACTTGTGCATCCTATTTTTGAGTATTGCTGTGCATTGTGGGATCCCCAACAAGTGTGACTGACTGACGATTTAGAGATAGTTCAGAGAAGAGCGGCTCGTTTTATGTTACCGTAATACGAGGGGGGAGGAGGAGTGTCAGAGAAATGATGCACGAGTTGAGGTAGAAATCATTAAAAGAAAGGTGTTAAGCTTATTTGTTCTGGCGAGATTTATTTGCAAAATTTCTTTCACTGACTTGCTCATCCGAATGCGAACATATTTTGTTAGCACCCACTTACATAGGGAGAAACTATCATCATAATAAGATTAGATAAATCAGAGGAAAACAGAAAGATTTAGGTGTTCCTCTTTCTTACACACTATTAGAGATTGGATCTTTAGAGAAATATCATAAGATAAATTGGAGTAAAACAGAAAGATTTAGGTGTTTGATGTTCCCTCTGCATGCACTCTGCCCCGGATGTAGACATTAGAGACTTCAGAGATCTTCATTACAGCTCTGGACAAAAAGTCAGAAACTTTAAAGTGTCTTGGGCCACAGGCATACAACTCATAAAATACACCTGTAACTGTGACATCAGGCTGTGAAGTCCTGCATTGTGAGGCCTTCCTCCTTGTCAGTACTTGCTTGATGAACAAGTACCCTTTTAGTGAAGCCAGTTTTATTTTCATATTTCAAGGTTTCAAACTGTCTGTTCTTTATTGTAGTACAGATTGGAAAAAAATAAAATTTATTGTTACCATAATTAGAAAGTATTTAAGACACTTTGGTAAGAGTACCTAGTCACAAATTAATCCATTGATGTGTCTGATATTTTAAACCCTCACACTCAGCTTGTCACTGGAAAAATTTGATCTTCAGTTCTGTGGACTGCATATACTGTTCTTCCATGCTTTAACAGATTTAGGGTGTGCTTCAGATTCCATCCACCCATTATGGTGATCTATATTCAACAAATACTTGGTCAGAAATGGTATGGAACATCTTTAATTGTGTGTATAGTCAACCATACCCTTATATAGGCTATTGGGGTCACCATTCCTAAAGGCATTTTAAACCTACTGCCAGCTCCCACCCTTGAAGACATTCATGTACCCATTCTACCTGGTGTCTAGTGTACATAGCCCTGTTAATGTGGCATCCTTTTTCTAAATGTTTCCCGATTGCGCAATGGGGGTGAGAAATGGGTATCAGACAAGTATTCACGTAAGTGGATGTGAAAGACTACCTAAAATCCACATACAATCTGGCTTGCACACCTCTCTCCTCCCTCCCTCCCCCCCCCCCCCCCAAAATCATTACATCTAATTGATGAGCTGGATTCAATCTGGACAGGCTTACTTTTCCGTGTCCTGGGCATGGTAGCATAAATGTACTGTTATCTGGACAGATGTTTTTCAGATAATGTTTCCAAACACTGTGTTTTTAACAAGTACAATCTACAGTCTTAAAGTATTTACACAGAACTTACAGGCATTAGCCAAATTCTTTGCAATGATTTCTCTAATGTGCAAAGGGGGGGGGGGGCGCATAATGATTTAGTTGTTTTGAAACAAGAATAACTATATTATTTGTGTCATGTAAGAATAGTGTGAGTAATCAGAATTATCTGCATCATTTTCGGAAAGCTTTTTTTCAATCAATTTAGTGGAAACAGAAAAAATACTCAATATTTGTGTAAAACATACATGCGAAGTAAAGAGAAATTGATGGATTCCACTGTTGGTTCTTGGTGAAACATTTTAAATTATACTAACTAATGCACACTTGTTGGCTTGCTTCACAAAACTGTATGTTTTTTGTGTGACCTAGCTTTCAGGTTATGAGCCCATCTTCTAGTAATTTACTGATTCCAAAGTACACAAGTAAAGACAGATCCAAGGCAACAAGTGTGGTTCAGTTTATTTAAATGGAAATTATAATAGTCTTTCGCTGGAACATTTATCATGATTACTTTTATTTTAGTTACAAACATTGTTCATTTATCTTATTCTAATCCATGCAGATAATAGATTGTATTTAAAATTATGATAATGAAAAACCATCAGGTACACACACTAACTATAGATGTATATATATTCGCCTCCCCCCCCCCAACCACACACACACACACACACACACACACACACACACACACACACACACACACAACCATCTATAGCTGTCCTATGGCATAGGAACCAATATTGGAAGTCGATTTACTGATACCTACCTGTCTCCAATGTCAGGACTAAGTATTCTTATGGTATTTCCTTCCTTTTCACAATCAAACAAGGTACAGGTTTTCATACCTTGTTAAGGCAACTTGATCCTGTTGGTGGATTCTGTGTGTTGCGCCCCCCCCCCCCCCCCCCCCCTTCCTTAATTGTTGGGCTGTGGTAGACAAATGCCACTTGTGTTTGCAACTACACTCCTTTACATTTTGCTCGTAGATTTTTGTCTACATTATGCCAAATATGGTCACAGTGACTTAGAAAGAACATAGGCGTCCAAAACTAGTCACTATCAGTTGGTAAATGATGCTTCTTACTGCAAGTTACAATGTAGCTTCAACTGTTTATTTAAATATGTATAAATTTTAACAATGGAAAATGCAATTGCAATGTCAGTAATGGAGGCATGAAAAATAGACAATCACGTCAATTCACACGACTTAAATTTTTGGCCATGGCCACCTGAACTTATTTGTTTTATATCACTTGACAGGGGATACATTTTACATATTTGGCAATTGGTGCATAGTATTCACAGTAACGGACTTTCTAGATAGTTGGACATAATGACAATAGATTTATAGTGCATTTGCTGCTTTATAAAAGTTGCTATCAACAATCAATCAATGTGTGTCAACATTAACATCATAAACTTAACAGAAGATAAAATGATTTACTTTGCCTATCACTTAAGAGTTTTGCTGTAATGAAAAGTGAGAAATGTAACAGATGGTCGTAATCCTGTAGCTCCAGGTTAGGTTTGCAGTGCAAATTAAATTATTTCAGGTATCAAGTGAAGGAACTATTACCGTATCTGTTGGTGAAAGATAGCGTGTCCGTAAATGTTCACAAATTCTCCCATACACTCCATCCCAACTGCTTTTACTTTTTCCACTTGATGGCTGTGATAGTCCATTTAGCTACTAAAACTAAAAGTAATTGTGTATTTGATGGCAAGGAACATTTATTGAAATTGATGTTATAGAAATCCTTGATTGTGCAAATAAGTAAGTGGTTCTCTGCAAGTGGTCTGTCATTGAAATAAGATAAAATACGAGGCATGTCCAGAAAGTAAGTTCCGATTGGTTATATAAAACGATCGGGTACAGGTACAGAAAAAATATTGATTGTACAAAAATCTACAACTGTTAAAAGGTGTACTTGTGTCTGTGTAAATGTGTGGGTGGGTGTGTATTTGTTTACCCTCCTTTTTTCCCCCCAAGGTAAGTCTTTCCTGTCCCGGGATTGGAATGACTCCTTACCCACTCCTTTAAACCCTCATCATTTCCTTTTCCCTCTCCTTCCCTTCTGCCTAACGAAGCAGCTAGGCTGTGAAAGCTAGCGTTTGTGTGTGTGTGTGTGTGTTCTATTTATTTGTGCTGCTGTCACACCTGTGCTTCTTCGTCTGGTGAGTAATCTTCATCTATTTTTTATATATAATTGTTAAACTAATTTTCTACATAGCTTCCGAAATTTTATACGCAATTGTCATAGCATGGCACAAGGTTTTGTGTGCCTTTTTCATAGAATGTTACCGCCTGTGTATTCAACCATGTAGAACATGTTCTTTCAGCCCGTCATCAGCGTTGAAGTGTTGTCCACCAAGGACAGATTTTAGGGGTAAGGAGAGGATTACTGTCAAAAGATTTTTTTTCTTCATGATAATGCCTGACCTCACACACCAAATGTGACTAAACAATTCATACGGGAATTTCAATGGGACCTGTTTGATCATCCTCCATACAGCTCGGACCTCTCTCTTAGCGACTTTCATCTCTTCTTAACCTAAAATCTGTCCTTAGTGGTCAACACTTCAACGATGATAAAGAGCTGTTACCACATGGTTGAATACACAGGCGGCAACCTTCTGTGAAAGATGCATCTAAAAACTTGTGGCACACTATGACAAGTGCCTACAAATTTTGGGCAGTTATGTGAAAAAGTAGTTGAAGTGTTGTAGAATTATGTGCAATAAAAATTTCCTCTGTATCTGTGTACAATTTCATTTTATTACCAAACGGAACTTACTTTCTGGACATGCCTCGTACAATACGTGCAGTACAGTACTGTACAGCACCTGATTTTTGACATTGCAATTTTAAAGGTGAGTTGTGTTCTTGAAATATCTCAGTATAGCTTTTTAAATGTAATATTTATAATTGTGTAGATAAAAATCTACTCATCAAGCTGCAGGAGGAAAAACATGAAATATATGAATAATAAAGAAAAGATAACAACTAAACTTAAAGACAATTGGTGAACTGCTGACAGCCATGTAAAAGAGACATTCAGTAGCTATTGTCTTTACTGTGAGTTGTTGACATTCCATTCTGTATTTTCCATTGTTAAATGAAATATATTAAAATACACATGTATAACTATTTTCTTACACTTGGTGAGTAAATTCAGCAGTGAGTTATATTTTCAAAAATTGATTCTTTTTGTCATCTGTATAGTTATTGTTTCTTTTACAGATCACCAGATCAGCACACCTAAATGACTGTTCCCAGAAGTTCTGGTTGGCACAGAATTGGAGAGGAAGAGTCCGGAATTACAGCTTATATGAACCAGATTACTTAGATGTTAGATGAAATGCTTTGCAGTAAATAATTATTTTCTTGTTAACAAATTTAAGAAAATTATAAGTACCAGTATAGTATACAGTTCTTTTACTCATCCTCATCACAAAAAATTAAAGCATATTTAACAAAGTGTTCAGTAAATATTAGGCATGTATTAGCTTATATTGTGCTCATATTTTCTTTTCTTTGCTGTTAGTAACAATTGCAGTGTAACCTCATATTAATAATAGTTGCAATAATGACAGCATTTGTTCAACAACTCATTTCTGTCTGGCTTTCAAAATAAATCATAACTGTCCAGATATTATGGTCCTTCTGTATGCAACAGTCTTGGGATTGTGCACCAACTTCATCAGCTAAGCCATTGTCATTTCCGTTGTCTGTAGGCAAACAAACAGAGATAATTTTCATTATCTAAATTCTTACCATAGCTCTTACAGTGGCCACCAAACCTTGAAAAAGCCTTAACTTTGAGAAAACCTGGAAAAGATCTTGAATTTGCACTAGAAACGGGAATGTTAATAGTATCCATCACTTTATTCTCATATAAAAAAGATTTATTAAATCAATTTATGAACTTTTTTTTTTTTAACAGCATTCCATTGATAGGCTACATATTTCTATATTAGCAGAGTTTTTCTGTCTTCATTTCAACATCTTAACCCTTTGCTCCACAGTGGTACTGTAGCTATTTTGAGGAAAATTTAATTTGATGTGCAACAAAGGGTTAAACCACATGACTCATTGTAATTTCATTCCGATGTGGCTGTCTGCTCCAAGGACACAATATGTAATCACAGTGGGTGACTGAGTGAAAGCAGAGCTTTAATGAAAAAATATCTTTATTTGCACAAAATTTTGATGTTTTAATAAATAACCTATCTTGTACACTACCCCAGCATTAGATCTCTTTTTCACATAAAACTTTTATTCTGGTTGATTTTTTGTTTTAAAATCTATTCCACATGCTTATGAACATTTTGATTCAAACATTAAACTTTGTATGAGTTGGTATTGATGTGTTGTTAGTAATAACAATAGACGGTTCCTATGAATGAACAAACTGAGGGATATGGTGCAGTGATTAACACACAGGACACTCATTTTGGAGGTTTTGGTTAGAACCTGTCTCCAGCCATCCAGATTGGGAGTTTCTGTCATTTCCCTAAATTGCTCTAGGCAAATGCTGGTATAGGTTCTTTGAAAGAGCATGGCCAATTTCCTTCCCCATCCTTAACAAAAACACAGCTCAAGCTCGTGTTCCATCTCCAACGATCATGTTGTCCTTCCTTTGAGAGGGAACAGAGACTAAGGAACAGAAATAGTCAGTAGATGATATGGATACTGTGAATCAACCTTAACTGTGTACATAACATGCTTTATAGTGCAATGTTTCTCATTTATGCCAAAACAGAATAATAGTTGTTACCAGAGCTCATACAAGTTAGTTTATCTGTGGGTTACATGTGACACCAAATTACAAATTATTGCTTTATATGTTTGGTGCTATATAACAATGAAAACTTCGATAATGGGTGAAAATGTGGTCAGGACTCATGGCAATAGCCAAGCACATAAACCCTCTACAAACAAACTGAGCTCAGGCCCAGTAATACATTTATGCAATGCTTTGAAATTGTCACAATGAAAATACATTGCAATTTCCTGAATAAGCTACAACTATTTTTTTGTCTGTCAAATACAGTATTTGGTTATTGTCATGATGTTATGTAGGTGTCTTTGTTAAGCTATTCCCTTGCTTCACTCTGAGCCGATGTTGGGAGGAAGATGTTAATCAGAAATATCTTCACGTCAACCTCTGTTTTCTTTTAAGATGGATTGCAAAAATCTATGGTTATTAGACGAGATGTGACTGTGTACTTTATCACTTTTGTCAGACACTGGCTGTGCAAAAACATCCATTGATATCATAAGAATTCCAGTTTAATAAACTGACACAATTACATAAAATTAATGCAATCGTAATTGTTGGCCACCAAAAATGAACCACCACGTAAGCTGCAGATAACACAGACAAATTTATTTGCCAGAAAACACATTTACTAAGATCACATGATTGTAAATAGTTGTGCGGAAGTGGCATGGGTGTGCGTGTGTTGTCTTTAGTTAGGTTAAAGTAATTTGTAAGTAAAGAGACTGATGACCACTGCAGTTCAGTCCCATAGCTTTATGAAAATTTGAACAGTTTTTTGATTGAAAATACTGACCCATGAGAAGTGAGGAAGAAAATGAAATTTGTTAACACAATAATTAATGAGACAAAGAAAATGTTGAATAGTTCGTAAGTCTACACGTTGATACCCACCAAAAACTAAAAATTGTATTCTTTGTTGTCAATGTCCTTTCTACAAGATGCATTTCTGGAACACGTTATTACTAAAGGAAATAAATATTTGAAACTGATTTTTCAAAAAGTAATGTGTATGAATTCTCTCCTCCAGTCATCCATCAGATTATCTAAATAGATAAAGTCCTTATTTTCACAGGAGACATTGCTGCTGCCAAAATCATCGAACTGTTGGCACACTATGTGACTCTATCTACCTCCTATTTTTCCTGTATTGTGTCACTTCCTTCTGTTCTCAGTACTCTGAGGTCACCTCATTTTGTCATCTCTGTTTTTGATCATCTAAGGGGGACTGGAACCTTCCAATTACTTGTAATATATCAATGTACTATTCTGCTAGGGCCCACTCTTATCCCATGGCCTGCTCATTTCAAAGATCTCGCTCTGATAATGTTGACTACCGATGTTTGGTTGAATGGATTCTGTAGTGCTTCATTTATGTTGTGCTGACTGGTCAAAAGTTGGCTCAAAGACTCCTCTATTTTTATTTTTGAATACTGGTGTAGTGCTCTTCCCTTTGGGTGTACTCCTTATAGCAGTACTGGCCTAAAAGTTGTGTTGTATAGTTTCAACATGGTTTACCTAGTCAGAAGTTTGGAGAATAGACATTTTTGCATTGAAAAGTAAACTTTGTTTTGATTCCATAGTCTAGTTGGTATTCATCTTAGCTCCTATTGTGGTATTTATATTTACACCAAGTTATTTGAATCTGGAAGTTTTCTTGAAAGTATAATTTTCTGTGTGAAGATTATCTCATTGTTTAAACTTCATATTTTCTCTTTGTTTGATAATGTATTCTGTTGCTTCTTTATGGATTTTTAAACCTGTTTGCATGGCTGATTCATTCCAGTTGTTCTCATAACAATCAGATTACAAGCTGCAGTATGTCTCTCTGCTTATCGCTTTCTCCATACACTACCATCTTCCTGGATGTTAACCTCCACTTCACTGATGTGTCAAGGCTGTCAAGGCACTGGGAAAGGCAGACATATGAGGCAATAAGAGAGACTGTGAACATTACCATTGGTGTGTTTCATCAGCATTTGTTAATAGAGCAAAGCCTGCTGGTATCATGCCACCAACAGGGCACTGACCAAAGTGTAATGTTGAATTTCAAAACAAGTGAACAGATGCGGAATAGGCCTAGACTGATGACAGGGATGAAATGAAGTATATAAAGTTTTTGAGAAGGATATGTTGCTTACTCACCACAGAGATGTTCGATGAGCCACAGAAAGGCACGACTAACAGAATACAACATTGGAGCTTTTGGCCTATTAGGCCTTCATCGGTTAGAGAGCCACAAACATACACACACTCACACAGACACAACCGCCATCTGCAGCTGCTGTGGCCAATCTGTTAACACAGCCGAGGAGCAAGGCAGGCCACATGCATGGTCAGAGGTATCACATAACCGGTGGCACATATGGATGACAACAGGGCACTTACCAAAGTGGCCAGAGACGGCGGTCGTGTCTGTGTGAGTGTGTGTATGTTTGTGCTCTCTAACCAATGAGGGCCTCAACAGCTGAAAGCTCTAATGTTGTATTATGTTATTTATGCCTTTCTGCAGCTCATGGGACATCTCTGTGCTGAGTAAGCAACCTATCCTTCTCAAAAATATTGTTGAATTGTTCCTGGAATTTCCATTGATTGAAATAAATAACATTTAATCTAACAAGAAAAACATAGTGGCTGTAGGCCCCTTTACTGTTAATAAGTACTCTGGGCTGGGACACCAGCAGGTATTTTGGGTCAGAAGTATTAATGCACACATTACACCTGCTAATTACCAACAGTACCTGCACTTTGATAGCTGCCATTCACTCCACATAAAAAATCCCTTTCAACAGCTGTAATGGGCACCAGTTGTAATGGGATACTTCTCAGAGGCTATGGAATTAACTGCAACAAGAGTACAGCCTGTAGGTGAAACCTTCAACTTATATCCAGCTTGAAGAATACATATAATGCAAGAGGCCAATCCTGCAGGCACTGGTTGGCAGATGAGTCCTTAGTTCAGAGCCCAATAACAGAGGTATGAGGTTACTCAGTTCACCTCGCTGCTGCTCCACAACACCTGCCTTCAGATGCTGTGTTGCTGTTTGGTCAGGACCTTGGCTATTTAACCAGGCACTATGGCCCAGCCTGGAATTTGCATCTTGTTGTGGAGACACCTGAGGTGTAGCAGGTAGTTACGCGCATCTTCCCAGATGACTTGATATTACACTGTTGTTGTATAGGCTGGCAAGGCTGCCCTCTCAATTTTTTCACTGTAGACGGCTAGGCTAGCAACATTTTTGCCTTGATGCCACATGTTTGAACTCTGCTCAGATTCATCTTGCCCGATTTCTAATGGTGGCATTGGTTTAAGTCCCAGCAGTGGTCATAGGAAGGTAGAGATTGTCTTTGGCTGTGTTGTAAAAGTTTCAGCAGACTTTAACAAACTAAAGAGACTCTCAATCTCTGCTAGTCAGAGAGCTATTAATGTTCCTCTTGTTACATTAAACATTACCTACTTCGTATCACCCCTGTCATCAGTCTAGGCCTATACCTTGTCTGTTTCTTCATTTTGAAATTCTTTAATGTTACACTTTGGTCAGTGCCCTGTTGTCATCCGTACATGCCAATGCTTACATGATACCTCTGGGTATGCAATTGGCCTCCTGTGCTGCCTCCAGTTCTGTTTGCTAACAGCTGCTGATGAAACACACTGATTGTAATGTTTACAGCCTCTCTTATTACCCCACGTCTGCCTTTCCCAGTGCCTTTGCAAAGCCTAGCCACCTGTAGATTCCAAAGTGTAGATTTCCCAGTATACTGAAGGCCTCACAATGGCCTTTCCAGTCAGACATTAGTCTCCTTAACTAGTCTGCAAACAGATTTCTTGTGCCATATCCCCACACATCACCAACCTACCTCCACCCCCAACAACCAGCCACAAAGGATTATCCCTCTTTGTCACCCAATACTGGGACAACTAAGCTACATCCTTCATCAGGTCTTTGATTATCTGTCATCATGCTCTAAAATGAAACACATCATACCTTAGATCCTTCCAACCCCTCCTAATGTGCCTCCACTACATCCTAGTCCACCCCTGTGCCACTCCCAGTCCCTTACCACAGGGATTCATATCCCTGTGGAAGACCTTGGTGCAAGACCTGCCCAATCCACACAGCAAGCACTTCCCCACACACGCACACACTTACACATCTTCCGTTTTTCACTCTCCCACCCCTTCCATTTACTGCTTTCCAAGCAGTACTTCGCAGTTGAACCTATCAGAGCCTTCACAGTCCATGATACAACTCCGAACATTCCATCCCCACCCTTGCCCAACATTCTTCCACCTCCTTCACTGTAGAGATGCTTGTTGTGCTGGAGCAGTCAGAGATGTTCATGTGTGTTGAGTTATGTCTGAGTGATTGATTGAATGTATGTAAAAGTAATAAATACAGCGAATTTTACAATTATGCTTTAATGTGTCAAATATTGCAGGCCTTAAAACCACAAATTCCAGTTTATGATGCCATTAACATTCAGATCAAAGGCTATGACTTTCCTGTTCTTGAGCACTATCAGAAATTTATTCATAGTGTCTCAGAAAATATGAATATAGAAGTAGAAGATGGGTAAGTAATACTTCTATTGCTCTTTAGACTACTGACATCTAAAACTAAATTTAATTGGATTTTGTTTCATCCAGGTGGGCTTTACCAGCTCAGACACAGACAGTGCAGCGATTAAAACCCCGGAGCACTGTTATTGATGCAGAATATAAGTTGTCCATATATGAGAGAAATGTGCAGGTAACAGGATTTCACATTTTATTAGCATATGCTAATGTGTACAATAACCCAGTTTTTTACACTGGCATTAACTAAATTATTTTACATGGTATCACACGTACGGTTGAATTGTTGAATGCAATCATAATTCATATTGCAGAACACAAAATTTTAATTTTCGATCTAACAATAGAATAGGGTCATCTATGAATATGTAGTGTCAGATTAGTAATCCAAAGATTTAATTTTCAGGTTCCACTTGATTTTGGACTTCTGCTGTTGCTCAACAATATTACAACCTAGGCTTTTAATTGTTTGTTTCACATGTGGCTGACTTACTTAGCTGGCTACATTTTTTAAGTATTTGAAAAATCGCAAGTTGTTTACAGTTTGGATTCTACATTAAACTGTATGTCTTTTGTAATTATGACAAGTCTGGTAGGGAAAGACATCCCATTCAGGCCTGCATTTGGGAGGAGAGCTTATACTAGATCCAATGAAAACTTTCTAGTACCAAAATATTTTCTTAGTATTATACAATCTTGATTATGACTTAGTCAAGTAAAATGAATTTCTAGTTTAAAGAAGTTGACAAAAAAACAGTAGGAAGATTCATAGAACTATAGTAACTTCAACTCTTTCTCTGGGCTATTTTGGAACAGAAAAGCATAGACTCAAGATTAACATCTTTGTTTTTGAATTTGTGTGAAGTAAGTGATACCTTTCACATGGGCAAATGGGGAAGGTGGGGGGGGGGGGGGGAGGAGTGGAATAGACCTATTAAATTGAGAGATTGTCAAGTCTACGCACAATCCTATCAAAGTGAGCACCTCCAACAACATAAAAAGCAATACCACTTTACAATGGGTTGGGAAGATCTTGAGTAGGATATCTCTCATGTTATTGGGTGATGAGGGGGGGAGGGGACACTCCTTTGTGACTAGTTACTGGTGGGTGGAGTGAGGGTTAATGGTATTTGGGGATATGGCACAGAGAATCTGTTTGCAAATTAGGTCATGAAGATAATGTCTGTCTATGAAGGCTTTTTTGAGGCCTTCTGCATTTTGGATAAAGTACTTCTCATCGCTGCAAACTCACAAGGCTCTATGGGAGGGATTTTTTTATGTGGAATGGTAGGTAGTGTTGGTGGTTAGTTGTTTTAATGTAGACAGAGATGTTAATAGAACTGCCAGTTAGAAGAATGTTGTTACATTATCTACGCAGTTAGAATTATATAACAACTTGTACAAGGGAAAGACACGGAGATAACTTAGCTAAATTAGCAGTACACCTGAATGGTGGTCACTATTAAAAGTGGCAAAGCCCACTAGCCTACAAGTTCAGAGGGGAAAAAAATAGTTTCATTTGTAACTTTATGATTTTAAAATTTTCATGTGTTTCTTTTTCCCGTGAGCTATTAGAGAATGGAACTGCAGAGAAATATCATAAAAGCCATTCAATGAACCCTCTGCCATGCACTTCAATGTGACTTGCAGAGTATTATGTAGATGTAGAGTACTGAACTTAGTGAGAACAAAGTCCATTCATGATTTCTACAACAGTAACCTAATAAACAATGAATTTAAATTGGATTCCATTATCTGGAGGGGTGTGCTCAACGGCCACAAAATCACTTTTATCAATAATGAAAGGAGCAGCATTACCCATAAAATCTTTTGCTTTATTCAGGCAAATCAATTTCGGTTTTCCAAGAAACCATCTTCAGTGCTGTCAGCAAGTTCAAACCAGACATAAATGTCATTGTACATTTCACAAAAATTCTGTTTTGAACTTGCTGAGAGCACTGAAGATGGTTTCTTGGAAAACTGAAATCGATTTGCCTGAATAAAGCAAAAGATTTTATGACTAATGCTGCTCCTTTCATTATTGATAAAACAATGAATTATTTTTTTTAAAAAGAGATAGATTGGTTGGCCAGTACTTACCTTTTTGCTGTACCGCCAACAGTTACACACGGAAAAAAGGAGGAAAATAACGAGCTTTCGGAACTGTGTTCCTTCTTCAGGTGGAGAGAAGGGAGAAAAAGAAGAAAAAAGGAATGGGAAAGAAAGGGAAAGGTAATTCACAACCTAGGTCATGAGGATTGTGGAAGTCAGAGATACTGTGTAGTAGTAGTGAGCCGTGCCATATATATATATATAAATAAAGATTGTTTGACTTACCCAAAGTACAGGCTCGCCGATAGAAACAGAAAACACAAATAAAAACACACAAACTTTCAAGCTTTTGCCACTGCTGGCAGCTTCTTCATGAAAAAGAGGAAGAAAGGAGAGGACAAAGGGAAGGATCGGGTTTTAAGGAAATGGAAAAGGAGTCATTCCAATCGCAGGAGTGGAAGGACTTACCTTAGGGGGAAAAAAGGAAAGGGGGGGGGATGTCTGCCTAGGCGTGTTTGCGTGTGGATATGTGTGAGTGTGTGTGTATTTGTTAACCTTCCTTCCCCCCCTCCTCCCCCCCCCCCTCCCCAAAGGTTAAGTCCTTCCACTCCTGGGACTGAAATGACTCCTTTTCCACTTCCTTAAAACCCGTATCCTTCCCTACCAGGCGAAGGAGCACAGGTAGCGTAGTAACACAAATAAATAAAACACACACTCACATAAACACTAGCTTTTGCAGCCTAGCTGCTACTTCATGCAGAAGGGAAGTAGAGGGAAAAGGAAATGCACACACACAGAGAGAGAGAGAGAGAGAGAGAGAGAGAGAGAGAGAGAGAAGGGGGGGGGGTAAGGAAGGGATAATGGATAGGTGAGTTGAGGATGGAGGAGGGGTTAGCGTAGATTTAGGCCAGGGGGCTGGCAGGAGGAGAGGATATGTTGGAGGGCAAGTTCCCACCTCCGTAGCTCTGAGGGATTGGTGTTAGTTGGCAGTATCCAAATGGCACATGTGGTGTAACACGTGCCAAGGTCCCCGGAGTCATGCTGAAGGGCATGCTCTGCCACAGTATATTGGGTGTCCCCCAGGTGAACATTCCGTCTGTGATAATTCATCCGCTCAGCTAATTTGTTGGTAGTCATACCAACATAAAAGGCTGCACAGTGGACACATGTCAGTTGATATATGACATGTGTTGTGTTGCATGTGGCCCTGCCTTGAATAGGGTAAGTTTTTCCTGTGGCGAGGCTGGAGTATGTGGTAGTGGGAGGATGCTTTGGACAGGTTTTGCAGTGGGATCAGTTGCAGGGATAGGAACCATTAGGTAGGGATGGTGGTTTTTGGATGTTGTAAGATTGGACGAGGATGTTGCAGAGGTTGGGAGGACGGCAGAAGGTTACACTGGGTGGTGTGGAAAGAACAGTGTGGAGTGATGATCTCATCTCAGGGCATGACTTAAGAAAGTCATAGCCTTGTCGGAGCAGTTTGTTGAGGCATTCCAGGCCTGGATGGTACTGGGTGACTAAGGGGGTGCTTCTGGGTGGTCTAGGGTTAGGAACATTGTTGTTGGAAAGGGAAGAATTGGCAGCTGGGGAGATCTGCTTATTGACGAGGTCTGTAGGGTGGGGGAGAAGAAACCATTGGATAGATTGTTTTTGTAGGTGGTGAGGGATTCGTTACTGGAGCAGATACGTTTTCGACAGATGCTTAGGCTTGGGGAAGGGGTCGTTTAATATGGAAGGGATGGCAGCTGTCAAAGTGGAGGTACTGTTGCTTGTTTGTGGGTTTAATGTGGTCTGATGTGTGGATATGGGACTCGGCAAGGTGAAGGTCAACATCAAAGATGATGGCTTGAGTTTTAGAGAAAGACCAGGTGAATTTTAGGTTGGAGAATGAGTTAAGGTCATGAAGGAAGTTCAGAAGGGTTTCTTCACCATGAGTCCAGACCACAAAGATATCATCTATGAATCTATACCAAACCAGGGCGTGCAACTTCTGTGTCTAAAGAAGTGCCTCTTCCATGTGGCCCATGAAGAGGTTAGCATAGGAAGGGGCCATCCTGGTACCCATAGCTGTCCCCCTGATTTGTTTGTAGATCTGGCCCTCAGAGGTGAAGTAATTATAAGTGAAGATGAAATTAGCAAGTGCGACAAGGAATGAGGTTTTTGGGAGGCTTTCAGGTGGGTGTTGGGAAAGATAGTGTTCCAGGGCTGATAGACCATGGGTGTGGGGGATGTTGGTGTAAAGGGTTGTAGCATCTATTGTGACAAGGAAGCTATCAGGTGCGAGGAGCATAGGGATGGATTTGCGTCTTTGATATAGGATGGGAGCCTGCAGGTTATAGTTTGGAGATGCTGGTCAACCAGAGCTGAGGCACGTTCTGTTGGAGCTTTGAAGTCTGCTATGATTCTCTTTATGGATTTTAGAACATTGTTAGTGTGCTGGTAGTCAGTATGATAGTGAAAATGTTCTACTATCTTTCTATTCTTTCTGATTTAGCTTTTCAGCCTGAAATTGATGTGTTGTGCCCGCAGTTGGCACACTTGTGTCTGATAGAGGGTTGGCCAGGGACAGTGGAGCTTATTTGATAACCTGAGACATAGAGAAAGAAAGTTTGGACCTGTTACTTATAAACAACAATCACCAAATGGGGGAAATGGTTGGCTAATCCTGTGTTGTAGATTTTTGGAGCTGCCGAGACAAGACGAATGTGGCAAATGTGTAAAGGTGAAATGTGGTTATGTATGTCCGTACACTGTAGCAACCACATTTGCTAAGCAGTATAGTGCACTGTGGCAATTATGAGGTAATGCTTATCATGTTGTCCAAGGTTGGAAGTAAGTGCAAGATTGTATCACTGATTAGCAGTATGTTTTGGTAACTACTGTTGTATATGTAAATATTTGACTGTATTAATAATAATATGTAGATAGCGAAAACTCACCATAAAGAGGAACGTTGAGCCGCCAATAGACATAAATAAAAGACACGCAAACACCTTCAATTGTTGTTATTTGACTGTATTAGTTACACAGGTGTAATAATTGCTCCACTATTTGTATAATTGGGAACCAAGATTTTGATTTGTGAAAGAGTGACACTCAGAAGAGTACTTTCCAATCTTCCGGTGGGACAGAGGTGTGTGTGTTTATATATAGATACATCCATCACTTGTATTATTTGGTAAAGCAGGTGTTTTAAATTTTATCAATTTCATAGTGAGCCTTAATTAATTTTAACTGTGCAGCAAGGCTGCTTCCTATTTTGTGTAACTTCAGTTGGATTGTGTTTAAAATGTGTATGTTTTAGGTGAGGACTATTGAAAGGGAAATCTAATGATGATATTCGTGTACATGAATGTAAATTAAATCTAATGCGGAAAGTCCAGGTTGGAATTCAACATATAATAAGGATATTATAATTATCCTTATTAAATTGTTGAATTTAAATTAATGTATATTGTTAACGTCACAGGCAAAACTGGCCACTGATCATATGAATGACATAACTGAAGCATGATATTGGACGGTGAGCTGATTTCTATGGATTTTGTAGTATTTTAGCTCTTACTGACTACCAGTACATCAGTGCACCAGAAGGCCTACAGGCCTATGCAAGATGATCAGATTGGAAGATGTCACCTATTGATCTACCGTATATACTCAAATAATCCGCGCCCTCGAGTAATCCGCACACCCACAAATTTTGATGACGGAAGGGGGGAAAAGAAAAATAATGCAGATTTGTGTAGATGAGGATACCACCTGTCAGCTTTGAACAAGCACATGAGGGCAGCTATCTTCGGATGTCACGTCTGTTAAATTTCAAAAAGAGAGAGATGGGTACAAGATTGTCATATCCAGAGTGTGCGAATCTCGTAGCAACCCCATAAAATTCTCATATTTTACCTACTAAACATTCTCATTCAAATTTAAAAATATTTCATTCATAATGTATTACTGTGAAAACGTACTCACAGTAGCTCACACTGAAATGAATGCTTTAGAAGTTAATAAATAAATGGAGCTGAGACTGGTATTACACGGTCATATATCTTTGTCAAAGTCGATATGTCATGTATTTACATCAAAGATATTTTATAGTGTAATAGGGAACCTTAACATACAGGTATCAAAGAAATATCATCAAATGTAGTGTCTTGCCGTATATTTGATTATAAAAGTTGCTTATCTTCTGGTCACTGCAATGCAAAATGTAACCACTTCGAGTGCTAGCATCGCTGTTGCTAATTGACGTGTGCATGTGTTTGAACATAGCTGCAATGCCGTGCCATAATTAACATTTAACCCCAGTAGCAAGAAATCACTATAAACCTGGAGTGCCGATACCGGTGTGGGTAACATGGTGGTACTGAACCGAATAATACCCAACTCAAGAATATAATGTAATTTATTACTCAAAAAGATGGTATCACAAGCAAATGCAACAAATCATTCTTACATCAACAATGCAACTGTTTGTACGTGCCAGCTGCGCTGCCAAAGAAACTGGCGGAAAGAGACACTACTCTGCCACATCCGTTAGTGATGTGAGGAGACCCTTCTACAGTAAAATTATGGATACGTCATTGTCAAGTAAATTATATGCAGTTTTGATAGAGGCCAAGGCAGCACACAATAAAAAGTTGTTATCCGCTATCTTGAAATATGATGACCATAATACCTCTAAACACCACAATTAAGAGTTATGTCTAAGAAATGTTACAAATATTTGATAATATTTCTTTGTCAAAGATGTGATCAAAAATATTATCGTGTAATACCAGCCTAAAGAGATATGTTTTTTTGAAGTGGAGTAATACTCTCTTAGTATGTTTTGTTGTTGCAGATGGAGTAATACCAAGCTAAATTTGAGTAATCCACGCACCCCAGTTTTTCGTTCATAAATTAGGAAAAAAATATGGGCGGATTACTTGAGTATATATTGTATTACTGACAGTATTTTGTGACTATTTTTAAAAGATGTGCGACCTCCATTTCTGCTAGATTTTGGTGAACAGTGCCTTTTTTGGGCAACATAGAGAAATGTATTTCTATGTCATACTTTAATTTCATGTTATATGTAATCATTTTTCTCATTTCATAGCTTTGTGAAATACTGAACCCTTACTACACATGAAATTCATGAGTAAAGGTCAAACTACAATTATTTGCAGTGTGTATATTACATTATAAATGTAACAAATATAAAAAATTCAATTAATGATGGAAATTCTCCTCAGAGATGATAATTTTTTTCAAAAGAGATAGATTGGCTGGCCAGTACTTACCTTTGTTCTGTCCCGCCAATAGTGACACAAATGAAGAAAACGGGGGAAAAAAGGGGGGGGGGCAAAAAGGACAAGCTTTTGGAACACAGTTCCTTCTTCAGGTGGGAGAAAAGGGAAGAAAAAAGGATGGGAACGGAAGGGAAAGGTAATTCACGACCTAGAAAATGATGGTGGTGTTTGAAGAGTGTGGAAGTCAGCAGTATCTCTGACTTCCACACTCCGCAAACACCACCCTCATGACCTAGGTCATGAATTACCTTTCCCTTCCGTTCCCATCCTTTTTTCTTCCCTTCTCTCTCACCTGAAGAAGGAACTGTGTTCCGTAAGCTTGTTGTCTTTTGTGTGTGTGTGTGTGTGTGTGTGTGTGTGTGTGTGTGTGTGTGTGTGTGTGTGTGTGTGCGCGCGCGCGTGTGTGTCACTATCGGCGGGACAGCACAAAGGTAAATAATTTTTCAAAAATGTAGAAAATAACAATCATGATAGGTACAGGCCTGATCGCACTTCCAGTTTAACTGTGAGGTGCTGAAATTAATAAATACCTTACTTTGTTTCACTATTCCAGCTGTATATTGTATTGTTGCGTAACTGGTTTGATGCATCTTGTCACCCTACTCTATCTTGAGCAGACCATTTTACCTTCTCATAAGAATGACAACCCAAATCCTTTTGAACCTGCTTACTGTATTCAACTTTTGATCTCCCTCCAATGCTAAATTTGTTATTCCTTGATGTCTAAGAGAGTGTCCTACCAATCGATCCCTTCTTGTAGTCAACGTATGCCAAACCTTTCTTTTCTTCCCAATCCCGTACAGTACCTACTCCTTAGTTTCTCAATCTACCCACTAAATGTTTGGCATTCTATCATCCATGTTTCATTTCTGAACAAGGCAACACTCCACATGAAAGTCTTCAGAAAAGACATCCTAACACTTAATATTTTGATTTTAACAAAATTCTCTTTTTCAGAAATGCTTTTCTTCCTATTGCTATTCTGATGGTCTCTTCCACTTATACAACCTTCTTTTGTGATTCTTAAGACAAGCATTTTTTTGATTATGTTCTGTGAAAAATTCTACCAGTTGGATTACTCTTTCACTCCTTTATTCCAGTCCCCAATGGAATTTTCCCCCTCCCTTAAATGTCTGAAATATTTAGTTCACCACCTCATACCTTTCTTTGATTTCTTCATCATCGGCAGAGCTAGTAAACATACAAACTTGTACTACTTTAGGGAGTGTTTGCTTCATATCTGTCTTGGCTATCACAATGCCATCACTGTGCTGTTCGTAGTAGTTTGCCTGCATTCCCCATCTTCTTTTTAATTATTACACCCATTCCCTTATCCCCAACTGATTTTGTATTCATAATCCTACACTTGGCTGACCAGAAATCCAGTTTGTCATTCCACTGAACTTCACCTATCCCCACTACATCTAACTTCATTCTGTCCATTTACCTGTTTTAATTGTTTAATCTCCTATCTGATTAAGGGATCTAATGTTCCACATTCTGATCCATAGAATGGATTTTTCCTGATGACGACACCCACCTGGAGATCCAAAATGGGGGAAATATTTCACCTCTTGAATATTCTATCAAAGAGGACACCATAATATATTTATACAGTATAGCTGCATGCTCCCAGGAAAAATAAAGACTGATTTGTATCTATAGGAAAATCCACTTGCAAAGGAATTATAAAATTACATGATGTCTCAAAGGAAAATCAAATAGGAATTTCAATAATGGAGGATAGATAAAAAAATCACCATAAATTCATTTGCTGAGCTGCTGGCAGGCACATAAAACAATCAATCCTTTATCAGAAAAAGAAACGCATTCACTCAGACAACTATACATGTGACATACAGCATTGAACGCTGTGAAGGGAAGTGGTGGAAGAGCATAAAAGGGAGGTGTAGATATGTGAGGGAAGGGAGAGGGATTTTAAAACGATAAAAATAATCAGGAAAAAAAGTATTATAGGGAGAAACATTACTGGTCAGAAAAATTATAACAAGTAAACATGGTTTAAGTTACCACGGGAAAATGAGCGCGTGCGCGCACACGCACACACACACACACACACACACACACACACACACACACACACACACACACACAATGTTGAGCTTCCGCAGAAAAGCAGCAACCGTGAGTTGCGAAAGCTCAACATGTGGGTGTTTTTTATTTATTTGTGTGTGTCTATCGACGAACCAGTGCTTTTTTGCCTGGTAAGTTAAACCACCTAATATAATCTTTTTTATTTATGAATTTGGTCAGCTATGGACCGCATACAACTTAAGACTAATGGTATTTCTTTCATTTCCTTTCTTCCCAGTACTTCTTCATTTTCTCTCCAACTGCTCATCTCTGGTCATCTGTCCACACTCTCTTTGGTCGAGGTTTGGGCTTATCTTCTTCATAGGTTGCATTTTTTATCAGTAGCCTGAAGCGATTCCTGTCATATATTATTTCTTCTGTAACACCTATTTTGTTTGCATCTTTCTTTACTGCTTCTATCCATCCTACACTTTTCTTCAGTTTATTAACATAATTAAAAATTTTCTTTGTAATCCGTGTGTCTTCCATTCTTTTTAAATGTCTACAAAGTTTTAGCAGTCTTTTACTCATTGTATCTGTGATTTTTTTCTGTATTTTTGTATAAATCCTCATTTCTCCTTTTCATCCATATGTTTTCATTGTTTTTCTCGGGACCCAGAATTTTTCTTAGTATTTTTCTCTCTCTTTTTTCTAGTTCTCTCAGTTCACATTTCTTATTCAATGTGAGGCACTCTGAGCCATATGTTGCTTGTGTCTTAATAACTGAATTATAATGTCTAAGCTTCACTTGGATGGATATTGATTTCTTATTGTAGTAGTTTTGTGTTAATTTCTAAGCAAATTCTAACTTCTTTATTCTTTCTTTATTTGTTAGGTTATCTAGACTGTTGGCTTGGATCCATTCCCCTAGGTATTTAAATTTATCAACTCTTTTAATTTTCCCATACTTTGTTTACATAATTTTTTCTCCATTATGTTTGTGTGCTATACCTTCGGTTTTTCGTAAGATATTTTTAGTCCAGTCTTTTCAGCAGTTTCGTGTAATAGATCAAGCATAACATTTGCATCTGCCTGGTTTTCAGTTATCAGTTTCAGTTATCATCTGCAAAGGCTAAACATTTTACTTCAAATTTGTGTATTCTGTGTCCCATGTTTATACATTTTATGCCTCTCGTTTCTAGTGTGTTTTCCCATGTTTTGACTATTTTATCTAGAACCAAGTTAAAGAGCCCCTCAGGGGCTCAGCATTCATTTGCTGAGTACGGGCTTGGCGAACCCGGGGTCCTGAGCTGGGGACTGGTAAGCGCCTCCAGTCCTCTACACACCGTAACCTCTGTGCACACTTCAGCGACCACCGTGTGGCGCGACGGTGGAACGTCGTGTGTACCGGGAAATGGGGATCTTGGCTTGACCGCCTGGGTCGCGAGGATGGTACAAACCTCTATAAAAAAACCTTCAGTCCCAAGGTGTGCTACATGCTGATGGGATGCATGGCTGTTGAAGAGGAACAGTCGCTAGCGAGCAACCTCTGGGGATACTGTCGCACCTCAGTTGTATAAGGCTTACCTAGGCACGCGGGGCTCTGTCTAGGTGGACACACATTTCCCTAGCTTCTCGTGGGACCGAGATGAAAAACTCTAATTTAACCCATGAACCTTCCAGTGGGATGGGTGTGCCACTGGGGGGTACCAACACCCAATCAAAAAAGAGGGCTCGGGTATCTAGTCCTCCGGATTTAGGTTCTTCAAAAAAAATTTTTGTTCAGAGTAACAGAGCACAGTCTGCTAACCAGAATGTGTTTATTGTCGTGAAGAGAAAAGAAGGTTCGTTTGAGAAGGTGTCGCCCTTCTATATCAACAAAGGGCTCGAAGGAATTGCTGGTCCTTTGAAGTCAGTAAAGCGGTTGCGTAATGGCACCCTGTTGGTGGAAACATCAACTTCCCAACAGGCGTCCAAACTTCAAACAGCTAAGAGTCTTGGGGAATATCAAATCGAAACGGAGCTACACAGTACTCTTAACTATAGCAAGGGCGTAGTCTCCTGTAGAGATCTAATTGACATTCCAGTGGATGAACTGAAGGAAGAATGGGCTTTAGAAGGCATAGTCGATGTGCAGAACACGAAGAAAAGGGTGAATGGAGAACTCGTTCCGTCTGAGTCCTTCATCCTCACCCTCAATAGCCCTCGACTACCTGAGCATATTAAGGCAGGTTTTCTGCGTTTAAATGTACGACCGTATGTCCCTAACCCCATGCGCTGTTTTAAGTGCCAGCACTTTGGGCATACCACCTTGGGATGTAAGGGAGAAGCTACCTGTGGCAAATGTGGTAAAGCAGCACACGATGGGTTTGACTGTACTCCACCTATGACCTGTGTCAACTGTTCTGGCGACCACCCAGTCTGGAGTAGGGATTGTGCAGTCTACCTTCAGGAGAAGACAATACAAAAAATTAAAACCACTCAGCGTCTCTCCTATGCAGAGGCCAAGAAGACCTTCAAGGCCATGCAACCTGCTGTGTTTACCACCTCCTTTGCCTCAGTACTGCAGAAGCCAGTTGCCAGAGCTGATGCCTGCACACAAACTGAGGTTGTCAGTATAGGAACCAACACGTGCACTTGCCAGTGCATGTGTCAGGCCGCGGAACCTGCACCTTCCGTAGCCCCACTGACGACAGCTGAAAAAGGTACGGATACTGCCTTTGAAGAGCCCGTGGTACTTCTTCCTGCAGAGCCCGCCATCACCGTCACTGCCACACCCACCAACAACGCCGCCACCGTCACCACAGTTGCAATCACGACCTCTGTCTCCACCACCAAGCCACCTAAACCGAAGAAGGTTACCAGCAAACCACAGTCACAGGCAAAAACAGTTATGCACCTTTCAGACTTCGTTGAAGTTATTCTGCCTGAACCTTTGTCTGACCCAGCTCCAGACCTCATGGAGCTCGATCTCCCTCAGGGGCAACCCTCTCGCCCCCATTCTGGACCTCCACCACGTTCAGTGTCTCCATCTCGGAAGAAAGAGAGGGTGAAGATCCAACCTCCCTGATAAATGGTCCCAGTACTGCAGTGGAACTTGCAGGGTTTCAGGACGCATGTGGAGGAACTCCGTATATTGACTCAGGATAGACCAATTTGTATATGCCTTCAAGAGACAAACTTCAAAACCACTGACAACCCTGAGCTCCGTGGCTATGTACTCCACAGGAAGGACGATCTTAGTGGAGAGAGAGCAAAAGACGGAGTGGCAATTTTTGCTAATACAGCTTGTCACTCTGAGACCCTCTCTCTCACTACGCAGTTACAAGCCATTGCAGTTTCTGTCTATGTGCGCCACCGTTTGACAGTGTGCTCCGTCTATCTGCCACCCCATGACACATTTGATGTAGCGGCCCTCGAAGACCTTGTGATGCAGCTCCCCCACCCTTTCATCCTCTGTGGGGATTTTAATGCACATAATGTGCTTTGGGGTTCTGCCAGGACCTGCCCCAGGGGTCGAGCAACAGAGAGGCTTCTCTTGTCATCGAGCGCACATTTATTAAACACGGGACAGCCCACACATTTTTGTACTGTGACGGGGTCGTTCTCAGCCATAGATCTCTCGCTTTGTTCTCCAGCCCTCGCCCACTCAACACAATGGGAAGTGGTCGATGACCTGCATGGTAGTGACCATTTCCCCATCTGGCTTCACCTGCCAGACAGAGTGGACCCCGAACACAGACCACCTCATTGGGTGATCAGTAAAGCCGACTGGATACTTTTCAGCCAACTCGCTGAGCTGGAAACTCGCGGCAATGTCCAGGAATGGGTGGATTCTATCACTCACACGATACACAGTGCTGCTAATGCATCTATGCCGCTGTCGTTAGAACGACCAAAATGGCAGCCTGTCCCTTGGTGGACGGCTGAGTGTCGCTCAGCAATTAGGGCCAGGCGTGCGGCTCTGCGTAGATTTAAGAGTCGGCCAACTGCAAACAACCTCGCGGCCTTTCGGATAGCGAGGGCAAAATGTCACCAGATAATACGAGAAAGCCGAAAGAGATCTTGGCAACAGTTCCTGAGTACCGTTACCCGCTCCACCAAAAGTTCCACTGTATGGGAGACCATACGGAGGATTTCTGGGGGAGGGGGGAGGTGTCCAGTGACTGCTATCATGGGGAATGGCGTTCTCCACACCAGCCCACGGGATATTGCCCAGCACTTGGCTATGTATTTTGCCAGTGTTACAGCTACTGCCAACCAGGATCCGGTATTCCAGCGCCACACAATGGTTGCTGAGAAGGGCAATTTGGACTTCAGGTCCACTGGTCATCAGGATTACAACTGCCCTTTCAAACTGTGGGAGCTGGATTCTGCTTTGTCTGTGGTGCATGACACATCCCCTGGCAATGATAGCATCCACTACAGTATGCTGAAGTCCTCCTGAATCTTTTTAATGCCATTTGGTCGTCAGGTCACTTTCCTGATTCGTGGAGAGAAGCAATTTTAATCCCCCTTCTAAAACCTGGGAAAGATCGTACGTGCCCAAGCAGCTATCGTAGTGTTGCCCTCACTAGTTGCATTGGAAAGACCTTAGAGCGGATGGTCAACCGCCGCCTTGTCTGGATGTTGGAATCCAGGCAGCTCCTTAGTCGCTTCCAGTGTGGGTTCAGGAGGTATCGTTCCACCTTCGATAACCTGGCCTCTCTGGAGGCGGCTATACAACAGGCTTTCCTGCGATGTCACCACCTTTTGGGTGTATTTTTTGATATCGAGAAGGCCTACAATACTACTTGGAGGCATCTTATACTTCGGCAGCTTCACAAATGGGGATTTCGAGGTTCTCTACCAATTTTTATTCGGTCTTTCCTTTCTCCACGTTTTTTTAGGAATCGAGTTAGTGGCGTGCTCTCGACCGCTTTGAGCAGGAAAACGGTGTCCCTCATGGTAGCGTTTTAAGTGTGACGTTGTTTGCTATTGCTATTAACAGCATTACTTCTGTTGTGAAAAGTCCTGTCCAGTGTTCCCTGTTTGTCGATGACTTCTCTGTCTTCTGTTCTTCCTCCAGCCTTGCAACGACAACACGTCAGTTGCAGCTCACTCTCCGACGGCTAGACGAATGGGCACAGAAGACGGGTTTTAGGTTTTCAACCGAGAAGTCTGTGTGTGTTCTTTTTACCCGTTCACATTCTATTTTTAACTTACCCGAACTACGGATGAGGGACACTATTCTGAATATTAAAGACACTGTGCATTTTTTGGGGCTCACTTGGGGCTTACTTGGTTGCCGCATCTTAAAGATTTGAAGAGGCGGTGCCTCAAAGCACTCAGTATTTTAAAGTGTCTTAGTCACACTTCATGGGGAGCTGACAGGACTCGTCTGCTCCAGTTTTATAGAGCGTTTGTACGATCCCGACTTGATTACGGCTGCACGGTGTATAGGTCTGCAACACCTTCCTACCTCAAAATGTTGGACGTGGTGCACCATGAGGGGATTCGGTTGGCTACCGGGGCATTTCGCACCAGCCCTATACCGAGCCTTTGCGCCGAGGCTGCTGAGCCACCGCTTTCCATACGGCGACAGCTCCTCATGGTGCGTCAGGCATATGCAGCGTTGTCCACCCCGTATACACCTGCTTACGATACTGTCGCTCGGCCGCCTATGGAACGGCTGTTTCGTAATCGGGTTCGAGCTACGAGGCCTTTTGGGATTCGTGCTAAGGACTGTTTTTTAGATATTGGTGTTTCAGATTTTACCGTTTTGCGTCGAGGATGGAGTAGATATCCCCCTTGGTTATTACAGAGGCCCAGCCTCCTTTTAGATTTAACCAATTTTAAAAAAGATTGCACCTCGGACATAACGTTTCAGTCAGAATTTTTTAACATTTTAAATCAGCATTGTGATTGCACAGTGGTGTACACTGATGGATCAAAACAAGGGGACTCGGTGGGGTGTTCTGTGTTTCCAGGTCACATCGTAGGGATTCGCCTGCCCGCTGCCTACTCCGTTTTCTCGGCAGAGGTGCATGCCATTCTCCAGGCACTGGAACACATCCGGCATGCTCGAGATAACAAATTTCGACTCTGCTCCGATTCCCTTAGTGCCCTCCAATCACTGCTGGTCATGTACCTGGCTGAACTTATAACACAACTGATCCATGACCAACTATACCTCCTCCAACGGCAGGGTAAAGAGGTGTCATTTCTTTGGGTACCTGGGCATGTTGGGATATGGGGAAATGAAGCAGCTGATGTGGCTGCCAAGGCGGCCTGCAGTGACCCAAATGTCAAAGATTGTGCCATTCCCTTGCGGGACGTCTACTCTGTGCTGGGCCAGAGGTCCCTTCAGTTGTGGGAGGAGACGTGGCTGGCAGTGACAGGTAATAAACTGCGGTTGGTCAAACCAACTGTCCGCCCATGGAGAACCTCCTGCCAGCCATTCAGGCGTTTCAAAGTGACACTGACGAGCCTCTGCATTGGCCACAGCCCTTTGACCCACAGTTTTTTAGTCCGTCGGGAGAATCCACCAATTTGTGATGCTTGTGGCGTGCAAATCACTATACGCCACATTTTAATTGAGTGTATTTTATATCGTGCTGAGAGGGCAGCGGCTAATCTTGCTCGTGCCCTACCCATTGTTTTAGCTGACGACGAGGTGAGAGTGACGAACGTTTTACAATTTTGTGAACGTTGCCGACTCTGGCCTAAGCTCTCAGGCCGGAGATTTTAGTGTGTTAACGGAAGGCTCACTGATGCCTCTCACATCAGCGATCAGAGTCCCCATATACTCCGACATTTTCTTTTTAAGAACTTGTAAGGTTGGGTACTGCGGTCTGCCACTTTACATTGCTGATTTGCAATATGTCTTTGTGTTGTTGCCATGGCTGCCTTCATTTACTGTTGTGCGCCCAAAACATCCTATGCTATCCTATCCTATCCTAAGTTAAAGAGATTTGGGGAAAGTCTGTCTCCTTGTCGAACACATGTTTTGATTTTGAATGGTTCAGAAATTTCACCTTGAAACTTAATACTTGATGATGTATCTGTGGGTGTTTGTTCAACAAGTCTTCTGGTATTTTCATCTATCCCTGATTCGTACAGTATCTGAAATAGTGATTGTCTGTCAACTGAGTCGTAAGCCTTCTTGAAGTCTACGAAAGTAACTAGTGTGTTCTTATTTTGGATAGCTCTCTTTCTCAAAATGGTTTTTAAATTAATAATCTGTTCTGCACATGATCTGTGTTATATAATACATATACAATGTATATAAAATAGAATGTTTTGAAGGGTCAGCTCTCATCTGCACAGTTAGAGCTGGTGGTGGAGGTGAAGATCCAGATGGTTCAGGTAGTGAAGCAGCCATTGAAATCAAGAAAGTTGTGTTCAACAGCATGATGGGCCACAGTATGGTCCATCTTGCTTTTCGCCACAGTTTAACGGTGGCCCTAAATCCTGATGGACAGCTGGTTTCTTTTCATGTCAAAGTAAAATGCTATACAGTGATTGCCAGGAGAGTTGGTACATCACATGGCTGCTTTCGCAGATGACAGAATGGCTGGTCTTCAGGTAGCAAAATGTTGCGTTCAGCAAGAAGGCGAAAGTGAAAAGTGTGTAACCTTCAGAATTTGAGTGTGGAGGTTTACATAGCTATCAGTTACCTAATCATTTGTATGTGTGCTAGTTTTAGGTAGAGATGTTTTGAACTATGTTTGTGTATGACCACAAGGTGGTGGAACCACCACCATTGTCATCTTCGGTCCAAAGACAGATTTGTTGCAGCTCTCCACACTACTCTATCCTGTGTAAGCTGCTGGTTCTCCTCTGAATAAGGATACCAACTGCTGTGATTTTATCCAGCTTGCCCCCTTGCAGTATTTATTGCCCGATTGGAAGTTATTCTAAAAATAACAATATTTTGGTCATAGGAGAACATGATATAGGCAGTTCATAGTAGTACTGTGTGAACAAGTATTGCCTTCTTGAAAAATGTTTCACTATCATATTGTTCAATGAGAGGTGACAAGTATGCATATTGTTGATGTACCATTGTGAGATCAGAGTTTCCTCAATTGCTACCAGCAATGATATGAAATGGCTCCCCATACCATGATGGTGGTCAACTTTAAACCCTGATGATCAGTATGCCTGCCCACACATTTCTAACTTAATCAGGTGCAGTCTGACATTCAGTCAAAATTTCTCTGATAACAGTATTACATATCCAAACAGCAAATGTTTACCAATTTACACTGACACATAATCATATCTGCTGGTTGCACCACTGCTTTCTCTTTCTCTGTCTCTCTACAAGCCGTGTACTGTAAATACTTTACTTTCATTGGCTGTTAAAAGTGACAAGTAAAATGAGATGATCTGAAGAAAAGCATAATTTTTAAACTGTATTTTTTTATCACATTTCCAATTACTGCACTACTTTTTCAGATAGTTGATGTACCTTCAACAACACTGGCCATTCTTCTGAATATCCTGAGAGCTACTTTACCAGAGGGAGTCAGTCTTAGTGTTCACGAGCATACACCTGAACAAGAAGAAATTCGCTATGTACCTGATCAGGAACTAATGGAGTTGAAAAGCCAATTAGAAGCTCTTGGGGGACCACGAAAAAAATAATGCTCAAGTGTGGTATCAGTTTAATATACATATATATATGTACAAAATTTATAAAGTTGTAAAAAATATAAGACTTTTTTTGTAGAAAATATATGTTTAAAATTATTTTTTCTTTTTGAAATACAGATTGAAAAATAACTATTTCAGTAATACACGTTTTTATCGCAGTTTAATGAATGTGCTATTTCTGGCAGTAGAGTAAATTGTATTACAATCTATCTCCTTTGACCACTCGGATTATGAGCTAAACAATGTCATGAAGGTTGTCCATAGTACTTACAGCATTGACAATTATACTATTGGATAATGGATAAATAAACATCAGTTTATATAAATATTGTGCAAATACTGAATAAATGAGACATTTACTTTGGCACACAGTTGAGTAAGGCACATCATAAAGCCACATGTCTAGACGACACCCTAATAAAACAATAATTGTTGACCTAAAGGTTTGTTATACAACACCAAAATGGACAACTTTTATTGTGCCATTTCCATTATCCTCTTCCTCAGATATATCTGTAAAACAAATTAAAAAGTGTTAAAATGTTAAAATCAAAAAAATCCCAGTTTTAATTTATTATGTTGTTAGGAATACCTGCAGTGGTAGAAAAATCTTTCAAGTAGTCTTTGTTGCCAAGACACAGTGGCAGGCTATCAGCCAGTTCTTGCTGTGTGTCTGGAATGTAAACATGCTGTCTCTTGGAGTGCTCTTTTTGCAGCTGTAAAGCACTGACAGATGGCTTTGCATTCATGCAAAATTCATTCTCTTCTGTCAATGATGGTCTTGAATCCTAAACATTTAATTTCTTAATTATTTTTATCACTTAAAGCACATGAAATGAGGCATGTATCATAACAAAGTTACTGTAAAATTCACATTAATGCATTGGTTACAATGTGGTCAGTGCCTACCACAGCAATGCCTTGTGCCTAGCTTGGTCTGGCTGTGTAAAATCCAATAGTCAATGTGTTAATGGAAAAATTTAGAATATATCTGTGCCATATGCATTACCATGCAGAATAGCAGCAGGTCTTAACAGACATGAAAAAGATCCATTAGTGACAAACAGTAAGAGATGTTAAATTTTAGGAGAACTGCCAGAGAGGTCAGTAAATTTCTTGTGGCAAAAAGTTTCCAATATCCAGCAGTTCTCCCAAAATTTCAAAGAAAGTCTACAGGCAATGAATATTTTCAATATAACTAGCAATGTTTAATGACATCCTGGAGCCTCCAGTTCTCCATTCCACTTTTCAAGAAACTGGCCTCATAACTTGCTGTGTGGTATTCACAATCAGCAAGAGAACAAAGGTGACAATTTCCTGCAGTAATGTGCAAGAACAAAGTTGCAGGAACAATGGAAATTCCCCCCCCCCCCCCCCAATTCTAGTTGCAGAAATAATTTGTTGTGCATTTCTCTCCAAGCATTCCACTTCCTACTCTCACACCAATCCAGCCATTTGGTTCATTAACTCAGTTAGACAATTATAACTGCCATCACTTCACCTTGTAATAAGAGCTTAGCTTTATGGCATGGAGTGATTGTTTGCATAAAGAAAGTCCTGTTACAAACAGGTTTAACAGAGTCCAAATTTTCCCATCAGCTTTTGCAGACATTTATTACATTATTTCCTCACATGACAATCCTGCTACTTTGTTACAGTAAAACATGCCCTACAACTTCCAATCATCTGGTGTTTCACAGAAGTCATGAAAGGTGCAGCAGCAGCCTTGGGTTTTATGGGTATTACAATCTTAGCAGACAAACTAATGTATGTTTTAGGATTGAAAATATTGCAATCAATTTTTGTTGCAGCCAGGTATAATTGGGATGCAGTTGTACATGCCTGAGTAAGATCAATAATATGAAAAGTGGTGACTGCTACTCGCCATAAAGATGACAAGCCTATTAGCATACAGGCATGATGAAAAAGTTAGGCCATGTTCACACTGCCAACCAAGCCGAGCCGAGAGATTAAGCACATTGTTTTCAATTGCACTGTTCACACTGCCGGCTGGGCTGAGACAACTCCGCTTCAGCCGGCTCACACCAAGCCGACAACAATCGAACTGTTTAATATTTCCAGCGGAAGAACATATTTTGTATTAGGAGTAGATACATCCATAAATATAATTGTATTTCTGAGCTTCTTCTTTTATCATTTCCAATTAGAAAGTATAATGTCACAATATTTGATTTCAGTCCATCAACAGTAAAGTCACACTTTACATTTTTTTCTTTCTTCTAGTTCGAAACACCAAATATATATTCCATAGACTGACTAGTGTGGGAAAAAAAATCCAGTTGCATGCCTCTTATAAAATCAAGTATGACCTGAAGTAAAACCGTAGTAGATCGTTGTCCACCCAAAAAAAATTACTTCATACTTCTTTCTGGTTATGGATCATTAACACATCATGAGGGACCTACACACGTCGCCAGGATTTCAAATTTTTCAGCACTGCAGTGCTTCACGCTACATTTAACACTTGCCGAGTTCATAGGCTTGCGATCGCAGCATGATGCTGCTCAGATAACTTGCGAAAGGAGGTAGATATTGGTGCGACAACTATTTCAAAAACTTTTCTATACTTTCAGCTCCATTTCACTTGCTGTCCACTATCGAAGTTTTTCAATACACGATTTATAAATAGAGTGCACATGCTTGACAAAAAGCATCATTTGAAAATGACTGTTACAAATTTTGAAAAGGTGAATGTTTTATACAAAAGCTAAGATGTAGTACTACTGTGTGTCCAAAAATCAGATTTTTTAACCACATACTTTCATCAAAATTGAGTGAGGAGCGTTACAAAACTAAAAACTAGCACAGAATGAAAAGTAAACTTTTTATTTTTTCACAGGCATGGCAAAGCTTGTAAGGAAAAAATAAGTTGATAAAACGATGTGTGGTTTTATATACCGACAAAATTTTTTACAACTTGAAAATCAAAAAAGTTTATTTTCACCCTCCTTTTTCATCTCGGCTCGGTTCGGCGTGCAGTGTGAACACCCAGGCCGGCGGCGTGCGCCGACTAGGCATCAGCCAGCTCAGCTCGTCCCTGCCGGCAGTGTGAACACACCCTTATTCACATAAGCTTTGGGCCCAAGCGGGGAGGGTGAAATGGTTGCAGAATGTGGGTGGAACAGGAGAGACTGCTCCCAGGCTGCGAGCTGAGGAAAATGAAGCAGGAAAGGAGAGGAACTGAGAAGGGTGTAAAAATGTTTGGTGGAGCAATTGAGAAAACTAGGTTACCTTAGGTGGAGGCCGAAATAATTTCAGGAGTGGAGAAGGCATTATAAGGATAACCCCGAATATGTGCCATTCAGAACAGGATCCAGAAGGCCCAGATTGTGAAGTAGCCATTCAAATCAAGCCCATTATGTTAAGCTGCATTTTGGCTACAGGGCAGTCTACCTTACCAATGGTCACAGTTTGCCAGTGACCATTTATAATGGTGGACACCTGATTGGTAGACATATCAACATAAAAAGCCATGTAATGATTGCAGCGGAGCTAGTATAAGATATGTGGCTGCTTTCAAAAGTGGCCTGGCTTGTGATGAGAAAAGTTACAGCAAAATTCACTGTGCCATGTTGGGCTGAGCTGGGGTGCAACTAGTAGGATCAGCTCATGCCTAACCGGCACAGGCACCCTGTCAGGGTATTCACATTGTGGGCCTGGCCAGGAGGGACAAATACAATTTTACAATTTTCACATTGAAAACTCTTTGTAGTATATATGACTAAGCCACAACATTTAATGAAGTATTTTTTCCGTAACAGGCTTATGTATTCTTATGAGAAAAGAAAATACATTTTTTTTCATTTCACACTTTCTTTCATTTCCACAATATTTCTTAATTGATTCTGAATGAAGTATGTGTTTTAAAAAAACTTATTTTTGTACACGAGATATACAGCTTAGCTTCTTAATAAATCATATATCTTTTCAAAATTACTACTGTGAATAGGATAGATTGCAACTGACATAAAAGACCATAACTGAACTAAAAGCAGAAACAAACAAAAGACAATTACAATCATATAATTATAGCTTTAAGCTAAAGCCTTCATCAGAGAAAGAGTGTGTGTGTGTGTGTGTGTGTGTGTGTGTGTGTGTGTGTGTGTGTGTGTGTGTGTGTGTGCGCGCGCGCGCGCGTGTGTTTGTGTGTGTGCGTGTGCGAAAGATTGTTATCATGTGTGCTTGAG
This sequence comes from Locusta migratoria, assembly GCA_026315105.1. Classification (NCBI taxonomy): domain Eukaryota; kingdom Metazoa; phylum Arthropoda; class Insecta; order Orthoptera; family Acrididae; genus Locusta; species Locusta migratoria. The sequence continues at coordinate 42,972,401 of CM048750.1, read as the reverse complement.
TTGTGCTGGCGTCATTGTTCTCACTTTCCCACATATGGCAGAAAGTACCTCAGGTACAGTAGAACAATGCTCTTCTATTTGCAACAGAAAATTACAATATATGGTAATTTTATTCATTGCTTTCAGTAGATACAATTTTAAAAATTACCCGAAATCATAAAAAATACTCTGACCCAAACACTCCACAGATGCTGAAGAGCAGAGTACAGATTATTGAAAGTTCATTGTTGTATATACAGTCATTACATGTGTTTGTGAATTTACCAAGTGAAAAATCTTGTTCCAGACAAGAATAATAATTTAAACAAAAATACTATGTGTTTTTGCTATTAGAAAATACAGTAAAACCACATTTTTACGTTCTCGGATTCTATGTTTTCCCACCATTTACACCATATCTTCGAGTAACCAATGCAGGAATCGATACTCAGGGATGTTACACATGTTGTTACATACCAGCATCATAATTGACTGTAACTTCCAAAAAATTAAATAAAATGCATTAAATAACTTGCTACAATTACATTTAATACTTGCAGTGGCAACAACATTCACAGCAGAACACTCAGATCATTTAAAACACTCACTGGCTGTCAGTGAATGTGTGATGTAGGTGCATAGAAGAGCCTAAACTCAACTGCTGCTGTCCATTGGTCCAACTATAGGATATTGGATGAACGATGGAACACTACTGAAAGATGGATTAGGTAAGACGTCCCTCATTTTAAGGCCTGATGGTAGATAATCAAAGCCCTGAGAAAGTTTGTGGTTCAGTTATACCAATATAAGATGTATTGTTAACCCTCCGTTATACGCAGTGCGAGCTGCGAGTCCACAGTTTTATCTTTCCATCAACAATAAATTATAAATTTAAGATTTCCGTTTGTGCCTCTTTCTCTCACCCCTCCTTCAGTAGTGAATTACTGGCAACAATTGGAATTAGTCATTACAGTCTCAAGGAGGAAACTTCTGAGGTGTGTAGTGTCAGTCCACATGCATGCATTCTTGTGGCGCAATTATATCATCAGTTCCTTTACAATGTATAGCAGTGTATTCCTGCATAATATAACAAAATACAGTTAATAACATTTAGGAAAGTTGTGTTTTTATTATTATTATTATTATCATCGTAACTGTCATGCAATTATAAGCCTTTTCAATGACCAAGATTGGAGTCAACATCCAAATTGATCACTTTTCTGAAAGAGAGTTATTTTAGCGATAAATTTGACTTGTATGTTGGGGAAAGACGGTATGCAACAGCAATGGAGTCATCGACCTCTAATGCAAAACAGAAGACAAAAAAAGACCTTAATGTAATATTGCCAAGCATTTACTGGGAGTCATTGGCAAGGCAAAACGCCAGCATCCAACTGATTGTTTACAACTATTCTTCTCAGATGACATTTTAGAATAAATTATTGTTGGTTGCACTGATTTTTGCATTGCTACAATCGCATTCTAAATATTCCAGAGAAAGAAATTCTGCTGACACTAACATTACAGAAATCAAGGCTTGTTTAGGACTCCTGTTCTTGGCGGGTGTGCTACAAACAAATTTACGATATGCAGATGGCATTGGAGTGGAGTACTTCAGACTTGAAATGGCCATACATCATTTTCGTTTCTTGCTTACATGTCTGAAACATGATGACATCAGAAATAGAGCTCATCGGAAGGAAATAGACAAATTAGCTGCTGTCTGATTCTTGATAGATCAGTTCAACGAAAACTGCAAGAAACATCACAGTTTATCAGAACTAGTTATAGCGGATAAAATGCTGTATGCATTTAGGGGCGTATCTGTATTTATACAATACTAGCAAACCCGACAACGCTTCGCAATCGCTAATGTGTATGCATCTGTAGAAACAGTGAAAAAACCAAATGAAAATACATTTCAGCGAGTACAGTGAATGTTCTTATCGGTGTAAGGGTTACGAGTTAACATACTTTATGTACACTACTAATGCTCAAATTCAGTGTCTTATTTATTTATTCAGACTCAAATATATTTCCAAATCGTAATGTCAGAATTTATCATGAAAATGGTATAAAATGCTTAGCGGACTCTCAGTTCACACACATTTACCATATGTAAAAAAAAAACTGCGTGTTTAGTGAAGAGTTAATATTACAAAAGGGACTTTTCATTTTTTGATTGAGATCAATATTACTCGTGTATAATGGATAACCTGCAAGTTCCACAGATAACACTGCTCAAAATGATACCAGTCGCTTTTTATTTGAACCTGTACTTCCATGCTTGACACAATTTTGTTCATCTTTGCTTAGCTCCCTATAACTAAAGAGCATAAAAAGAGAATGTGAACACAGAATGCAGTTCATAGATAATAATATTGAACACATTGATAAGCAAGCATAAATAAAAATGGATCAAGATGTAGCATAGTAAAATATGTGAAAGGTATTAAACATAAGGAGAGGCATTGAATTAAAATTTATGCGGTGGCCGGGATTCGAACCCGTGACCTCCTACTTGTTTAAAATATGAGAGTTCAAAACAAGAGCATTAGAATCTAGAAAGCGTAAATGGTATTTAAACCAACAATACAATGAGTGTTTCATGTTTTTGATACTCACAGGCACAAGAATGTGAGTGACAGTGTCAGAGAACTTCACTTTTGGTTTTTCTCCAGGTGTTCTAACAGAACTCCCTTGTTGCCTTGGGACTGGAAGAGGTGGTGGAGGCTGAGGTGGCGGTTCTGGAGAGTCATCACTTGTTGTGTCATGACTATCGCAACCAGAGCATCCAGAACAACAAGAACGAGAACACTGAGACGAATCTGAAAACATTAAAAATATGGCCCTAGAATTACATTACATAAACAAAAACAGATTTTACAATTGAGGTATTGACTTGGGAAAAATCATAACTGCTAACAATTTCGAGATCTCATATTGAGAAAGTAGTAAGGTACTAAGCAAATGTCACAAAATGATTGTGTGACTAGGTATGATTAAACATTGTCATTTTATGCTGTAAAATGTAAATTATATGCACATAGTATTGGCACAGACAAGGCAGTATCTCCTTTTACAGGGTCACACAAGGAGCATGTCTAGATGTGTTGGAAACATGTAATTGTATTTACATACTAATGCAGGTCAGAGTATGTATTGTACGATTGTAATGGGCCTGATTTACCTTTTTGATTTTGTGGATTTGAATTACCTTGTTTCAGGACAGTCCTACATGCCTTGTGACAGGAATTTCAGTATAAATGAATAAAAGAGATGCAATACCGCAAGGCCCAGATAGGCACCAGAAATAATTTGAAATGGTGGTGATGTAACACCCAATAATGTAATACTAATATCAATGATGAATGAGACCTTCTTTGACTTTTCTGTAGAATGTAACAAGTTTTTGAACACAAGTCCTTTAAAAATTAGTTCCCTTAGCTGGTTTAAGGCTGTCCAGAAATTATTTTTCTGTAATAAAAGTAAGACAGTAGTTGAAATTTGGATGGAGTTCAGAACTTGTAATAAAAAAAATCATTCAGTTAAATCACTAGTTTGCAATAGTTAGAAAGATGAGTTATCATCCTCAACCTTTATCTATGTTGAATTTTCTTGATGCAAGTACCATGCATTTTACCATGACATTTGTGAATATAATACAATAAACAGTAATTATGCATTTGAAATGAGTGTTTTTACATGTCAAATGCCAATTGTGACGCCATCGCCTGCTAGTATGCTCTAACAGCCTCAGCAGTTCCAGGAATCACATGGGGTTGGCATGTCAGTAGATTAAACGATTGAGACTAAACAACAAACTAAATATCCAAGAATGTAAAATTTGAGTGCTGTCAGAGTTACAGAAAAATCTGGAATCACTAATATCAAAAGAAAGTAAAGATGCCTGAAATGGAATTCTTGCTAGAGCAATAAAAAAAATTGAATAAAAAATTACCCACTGGAGTAAGTAGGTAATAAAACAGTGTGTCATTTATCACTATTGCTTACAGATAGGTAAGCCAATCGTCTTCATTTTGTTAGTGATATTCACAAAAAACAGGAATTATGGGATTGTCAAAGTCAAGATTGGAAGCAGAAGCTACCCAAGCAAGACAGAATAGCTATGTAGTTGATGAGATGTCAATTAAGCAACAGCTACAGTATTTTCACCATTAAACACTGTGGGTATAAAGCAACCAATACTTATTAGTGCTCTTATGCGTAAACATTTCTTAACAGATTTACTCAAGCTGATTGCTCCCTTTGCTTATGAAATAACTGAAGTTGTTGAATTCTAAATAGCTGAAACAAAAGGAGCTGCATGTTTAACACCATAAATGCTCCACTCGGCAACAGCCCACAACAGTTGGTAGAAAGCACTCTGCAGTGACCAGCTGAACTAAACAGAGTAGCAAGAGTAGGTTAGGCTGTTGAGCTGTTGAGCATACTAGTGGGCTATGGTAACATAAAGCATGAGTGTATGCCTATTATTCCAAATATTGTTGATGAAAACATATTCATAAATTTTCAATTGCCTTAAGAAGTAATAATTATTGTAACTTATTTCATTTATTTATTTGCAGTTACTATGTTTCCTATGTCAATTCCTTATTCATTAATAAAGATGTAAATTTCCAAATGGTGGCAGCACAATAACTAGTCACTTTCTTTTGACAGAAAATCAGAGTATCATAGATATTCATATGCACTTATTCGTCTACAGAACCTGGCAGTGGACAAATGCTCAGTGAGTCATGGTGCATTACACCAACATTAAGCAAACCTGTCATCTCAACCTGTCCGGCCATGTATAGCTGTAACTCTTGCATTGTTGGAACTCGTGGACAGTCTTATTTGAGTTGATTGATGAATCACAATCAAACACCTCATTTCTCAACTTCATGTCTCTATTGGTAGTGTTGACACACTTGATCAACAGTTGGAGTATTCGTAGGTTTGTCCTGAAGGGTTCCGTGCCACTTAAATGAGACCAAAACAATCTACAAAAGAGCATATTTGTGGAATTGCTTGCTAATTATGAAGGTGATCAAGCCAAATTACTACTACTACTACTACTACTACTATTATTTTAAATCTTGTGACAGGTGATGAAACAGAGTTCATTGCTTAGAATGAAACAAAGTAGCAACACATTGAAATTTAAGTTTAAAGCTACACCATCAGTTGGTAAGCACATGGTAGGATCTTCTGGGAATTTGATGGGATTATTCTGTTTGATATCCTCCCTCAAAGTGTAAAGATCAACTCTTAAATATATTGTGCCATGACAAGGAAATTCATTAAATGACTTCTGTGTGGTTCATCTACACAAAAACACAAACAAACTTATCCTCCATGACATCACACACATGGCCTCACAGAAGTCTGCACACCAGATGGTAGCTCACAAAACTTCATTGGGCAGTTCTTCCCCATCCATCTTACAGCCCAGATCTCAGAACAGCTAAAACTGCCATCTCTTTGGCCCACTAAAGGAAGTATTATTTGAAGACGGGGAAGTTACTGCTGTAGCCCCGACACAGCCCAGTAGAGGGGCACCATGCGAGAAATACAGGAAATCACAGTAGCAATGTTCAAATGTTTGTAAAACTATGGGGCCAAACTGCAGTGGTCATCAGTCCCTAGAATTACTAACTACTTTAACTTATGGTAAGGGCAACACATACACCCATGCCTGAGGAAGGACTCAAACCTCCAACAGGGATCAGATGCACATCCCACAGCAAGGCACCATAAAACACAGCAAATAACAGTAGTGTAAGGTTGTAGCATTGAATGGAGATTATGTTGAAAAACTGTGTTGTGTAGATAAAAATCTAAGAAATATGGCTTATTTGAATCCTTGGTGAACTGTTGCATTACTTGATGAACATTCCTTTATAACTCACTTAATGCAAAGGTCATAAAAAAAGATAAATACCCTCAATTTGTAAATTTTATGAAAGTTACAAAACAATGTCACATTTATCACATTCTCCAATGAGAGTGGCTTAAGTAAGCAGAATTCTGCCACCTGCAATGTACTTTTAAATCATGAAACTTGGTGCTACAGATGAATGATGAAAATTAAATGGGTATATCACATAACTAATGAGGAGGTGCTTAACCGAATTTGGGAGAAAAGAAGTTTCTGGCATATCCTGACTAAGAGAAGGGCTAAATTGGTAGGACACATTCTGAGACATCAAGAACTTGTCAACTTAGCATTAGAAGGAAGTTTGTGGGGTAAAAATCGTAGAGGAAGACCGAGGTACGAATACAGTAAGCAGATTCAAAAGGATGTAGGTTGCCAAGCATATGAAGAGACTTGCACAGGAAAGGGTAGCTTGGAGAGCTGCATCAAACACTCTGCAGACTGAAGACCACAACAACACCTAATTGATGCAGTGACGCACTGGAAGGCTCCCAGTTACCTGCCAGCTTCACGACATCAATGGAGTTACAATTCCTGAAGATGATTTAAAAGAAGGACCGAAACTAGTTGAATAAAATAAAGATGATTTCCAATCCATGGTGTACAACAGCAATCAATTAGAATAAATATTCCTTCAAACCGTCTTGAATGCAAAGAGCTACATCTACCTGGATACTCTGCAAGTCACATTGTAGTGCAAGGCAAAGGGTTCATCAAACCACTTTTATGATATTTCTCTATAGTTCCATTCTCTAATAGCAAGTGGAAAATAAGAACACCTAAATCTTTCTGATTTGCAATCAAGACGGTTTGAAGGAATATAAAATAAAGATGTTGCACTCTAGACTATTCTTTATATATTTGATAATTTTTCCGTAACTGTGAACACACATGAGACAGAGAAATTGTAGCAACTGACTAGTGATTACACATCATAAATAGAAGAAACATAGCTGGTTAGAGATGGATAGGGCTTGTGCCTGTGGTGTATGGAGGCACGGTGAACTGGTCACAGTCAACAGATTTCAATCTGCTGCCCAGGGCAGTGGAGGCACTGGGGCACCTCAGGTAAATGCTTTGGCACTATGGAACCTACAGCACTACCTGGGATCACTAATGCTGCTGCACCTTCAGATTCCCACATCCATGCTACTCGGAATTTGCCTGACGGTGATTGCTGAACAGTAACAGTGTTGCAAATCTCTGGGCTGAGCATGAGAGAGGGCACTGGCCACAAAGCTGCCCCCTTATGCTTCAGTAACAAGTTTCAGGTATATTTGATGCAGTTCAATAGTGTCATGGAGTGTGGTACAGTGACTGGACTACATCTACCTGGATACTCTGCAAGTCACATTGTAGTGCAAGGCAAAGGGTTCATCAAACCACTTTTATGATATTTCTCTATAGTTCCATTCTCTAATAGCAAGTGGAAAATAAGAACACCTAAATCTTTCTGAATTCTCTTATTTTATTATGATGATCATGTCTTGCTATGTATAACATAATAATATATCTTCACATTCGGAAGAGAAAGTTGGGGAACAGAATTTCACAAATAGATCTCACCACAATAAATAAAGCCTTTCCTTTAATGATTTCCATTCCAACTCATGCATCATTTCCGCGACACTCTCTCCCCTATATCACGATACAAAACGAGCCGCCCTTCTCTGAACTTTCTCTAAATCATCCATCAGTTCTACCTGGTGTGGATCCCACAATGAGCAGTAATACTTCAAAATAAGATGCACAAGTGTAGTGTAGGCAATTCCTTTAGTAGATGTTGCATCTTCTAAGTGTTCTGCCAATCAAAACTTGATCTTTGGTTCACCTTCCCTAGAATATTTTCAATGTGTTCTTTCCAATTTAAGTTGTTTGTAATTGTTACTCCTAGGTATGTAGTTGAATTTACAGCCTGCAGATGTGGCTGATTTATCGTGTAACACAAGTTTACGGATTTCTTTCAGTGCTCATATGGATGACCTACATTTATCATTATTAAGGGACAATTGCCAATTCTTGCACCATGCATATATCTAAATCATCTTGCAGTTGCTTCTGATAATCTGATAACTTTACTACCCTATAAATGACAGCATCATCCGCAATCAATCTAAGACAATTACTCAGATTGTCTCGTAAACCGTTTATAAAAAGTAAGGCACAGTAAGGGGCCCTATAGCACTTTCCAGTGGAACACTAGATATCACTTCTGTTCTACTCGGTGACTTTTACCATCAATTACTACATACTGTGTCCTTTCTGACAGGAAATCACGAATCCGACTGCACAACTGTGGCAATATTCCTTAAGCATGCAATTTGATTAGAAGACACTTGTGAGGTTCAGTGTCAAAAGCCTTCTGGAAATCTAGAAGTACAGAATGTATCTGACATTCCTTATCGTTAGAATTCATCACATCATGTGAGTAAAGAGCTAGCTGTCATTTACAAGAACAATGCCTTCTGAATCTGTGCTGACTATGGGTCAATAGGTCATTCTCTTTGAGGTAGTTCATATTATTTGAGGAAAGTATGTGTTCCATAATCCTACTGCAAACCGACGTCAACGATATAGGCTTGTAATTCTGCAGATCAATCCTATTGCCTTTCTTGAATATTGGAGTGACCTGTGTAACAAGTCTTTGGATATGTGACGTGCATTGAGTGAGCAGTTGTATATGACAGCTAGGTATGGGGCTATTGCATCAGCTTACTCTGAAAGGAACCTAATTGGTATACAATTGGGACCGGGAGACTTACTTTTATTATAATCTACTTCTAAATTACGCATGCTGGCAGCTGTTGTTGTTATGAATTCTGGAGTATTCGCTTCGTCTTCTGTAGTGAAGGAATTTTGGAAAGCCGTGTTAAGCAATTCAGCCTTAACAAAACTGTGATCAGCAGCATCACCATTTCTATTGCGCAATGACGCAATAACTCGCATAATTAAGTTAAAATATCTGTACATTTACGTTACACCACAAATCACTAGTTTTCCTCATTTTTCAAGATCCCCTTCCTGTACTAAATCTGCTTGAGTGTGCTTAAGCCTAACCAGAAGTCTGTAGAAGATGACACGGTTGGTGAACAGGTTTAGACAAATTGAAGTACTTCCAAATTGGATTCTTTTCTCCTTGTGACATTTTCTACCCAAGAAAGAAAAATTTTAAAAAATTAGACAATAAGTACACTGAAATCTATACAGTGGAGTCTCGATATTTCGAGTCTCAGAATTACGAGTTTCCCATAAATACAAGCATCATAAAACAAAATAACAACTGCTGGTACATTCTATCTTCACAGGACAATGAACCCCATCATTATAATGTGAAGTAAATAGTGAAAAGACTTTAAAACCTTCAGGCTGTCAATGTAAAATAACTATTTAAAAAATGGTCATATTTTTTTACATGTGTATTCTTTTCAAGGTCGGTTTTGTTCTTTTTCATCCGTAAATTTTGATAGTCTGAGGTGAACCTGGGCCCATTCACCTAGAACTAACGAGACTACTGTATATCTACCACAAATTCCACAGTTCTACATACCTTCTTCTAGGAACCAATTATTTAGTCTTTAGGCACACAATAAACATGCCAAAGAGATACTAGGAAATGCCAGAGCCTCAACAAGACTATCGCAATAAAAAACACGCTTCCATAAGTAGCGTTTAGATTTTGTTCTTAAGAGCGGTTTTTGCAATCGACAAACAACTTTACATGTCTCTTTTCTGGCATTTTTGAATACATTGCAGCTTCAATCAGTGCTGCAGAAAGTATTTCGAAAAATAAAGTCACAGTTCTGACTAATGTTATGAATGTTCTCAGTATAAATTTATGCAATCCGAACAAAAAAAGGTGCGTACCACATGATCAACATTTCCGAAACAGATATTAGTTATTAAAAAACACCGTCCCAGTTTTTAAGGAAACTCATTAATAAAATTTTACAGTCTAACAATATGATAACCCATTCCATTAGACACAATACTGATTAAGTTAAATTGTTACTAACATAATCTATCACTGTTAGAAATGATTATATAATATTGTGCCTAACAACAAAATACCCACCATTTTTATGTGGAAGTAGAGACTCCTAGCAGTTAAACGGCACGCCGTCAGCTGAGGTAAAGCATTATTGTTGTCTGAATCCATGCAGAATGTGACCGGACTTCAATTATAAGTTCAAGAAAGCTAATTTTGGCCAAGCCAAAGTTTCGGCTGATTTCTGACAAACCAAAACTGCAGCCTATGACATGACAGTGCCCCCAGGCTGATGCCACGCACTTGTATTTGTATAGAGCCACACACCGTAAATGTGCGCAGGAACAGTGAGCTTGGGGAAGATCGTGACATGGGGATTTTTCCGCAGGACAGGAAAACGGAAGCCGAGTCACGCAGCGGAGAGGAGAGCTGGGTGGACTGCCGAAGACGGCGGAGTGCTGTTGCTCGTCGCCACGATTTTGTAAAAACGTATGATAGTTTTCGCGGCCGAAGTGCCTGTTTTTGCTTTTGCACTTGAAGGATTTCGGTGTGTGGGGAAAAGTGCAAAGTTGCGTGGGGGCTCGAGTCATACAAAAAACGTTTTTATAATATTACAAACGTGCAGTGTGACGAAAATAAAATAAAACTTATTTAAAACGATAGCTGTGTGGTGAACGTTATTTTTTGCATCTCACCCTATATTGCCCAGTAATGTTTATATAATTAGGAGATGTACTTTTTGTATAATACAGTGTAATCCCCTAAAAGAGCGCAAACCATTTTTCCTTTAGAAAGAGGGAAATGCATGTTCTGCCCCATTGCATATGAGGGCTCATCCATTTCATGAAATAGTGAGTACTGAGGTACGTTCCGATTCATCCATTTCGCGAAATAGTGAGTTCCGGCTCATCCATTTGAAGTGAGAAGTACACAGAGGCTCATTCATTTCAAGTGCAATATACATTCCAACTCGCGTGTGGAAGAAAATTTCAGCGGCCCACAGTAGCAAGTGTGCGGCAGCTGAACCAGTAGACGCGGCGGCAACAACCGGTATATTAGAGACCAACACCGGAACTAGCACGGCGGCAGGACGCGGCACACCAGAGGCGATGTACAACAGCGTTGATTTCGGCAACAGCAGCTCAGCACGGAGATACGCCACAGTCACGCAGTGGAGTCGCAGGACAGACAAAAAGATAAGTGTTGATTTCAGTTCTCTTGTCCCCAGCCATGAGTAGCAAAACTGCTGGGGTTTAAGTGATAGTGAATCCTTAACAGAATGGTAGTGGGTCTGAGGACTTGAAGCAAACTAAGGTAGATGAAATGAAAGCAACGATGGGTTGGATGATAACTGAATTTAAAAATACTGTTGGGGGCCTGGAAACAAAAATGGGAAATTCAATTGTAGGTCTAAAATCTGAAATGGGGAATTCAATTGGTGAAGTGGGAAACTCAATAAAAAATTCAATGGGTGTTTTAAACAATAAAATAATCACAGACTTTGACAAAAGATTAGAAGACTTTACTGAAAAATTTGAAGTTAGAGTAAAGGATCTGAATGCCAGAATTGGTACTGTTGAGACTGAGTTGAATGGCAGGATAGAATCAGGAAAACAGGAATGGGGACACTAGGCAGGCTTTAATTGAAACAAACAAAAAGATTGTGGCTGGTTTTGATGAAACAAAGACAATTTTGGAAAATACAAAAAGTGATTTAAGAAAGGAAATAGAACAGGCAAGTAAAGGTGAATAGTAGAATGGGTGATTTAGAATTGTGCTCTGCATCTGGAAATACTGGTTGGTTTGGGATGCAGATACCAAGTTGTAAAACTTTTTCAGAAGAAGGTAACTATCATGTAGTAGATTTTATTGCAGCATGCAAAGATCAATTCCTGCCTGGAATGTCTGATAATTGCAAAAGAAAATGCATCAAAAGAATGTTAGAAGGCTGTGCACAGACATGGACTAAACAATGTGCTGAGAAATTCGTTTCTTTTGAAGCTTTTGAAAAACTAATTTTAGTTAGGTACTGGAGCCAGGCTAACCAAGTCAGGTAACAAAATAAATTCTTAAATGGGGTTGCTTACAAGAGGGATAAACAGACTATGAAGGAATTCTCTCAGGAAGAGTTAAGGAAATTGATGCACTTAGGTAGACCATTAGGAGCTCTTACTGAAATATACACTCTTTGCCAGAGAATTTAAATTGGCAATTTATACACTGCCTTACTGACTCTACCGAAAAATTTCTAGATTTTATAGAAAAAATAGATCATGCAATGGAATGTAAACCTAGACTTGAGAGTCTCAACATATAACTAATCAAAGGGAACACAATGATAGTAGGAATACCATAAACTGGGGGAAAAAACCAGCATCACCACCACCAAGAAAGGAACATAAATGAAAATTGGAGAAATAACTGGGGTAGATGGAATGGTGACAATACGAATCAGAGGGATTCATGGGAAAGAAATAACAAGGATGATCGAAGGTTAACACAAGAAAATAGAGAAAGAAGAAGGGAACAAAATAGAAATGAACAACACAGACAATGTTCGGGAAACTAGAATTTGTTCCAAATGGGGTCCGATTTGGGACAGGATACAAGGCACGAAATAGGACCGAGAGAAGGATAAATAATAACAAACTAGATAGCAGCAGATCAGATAGGAATAACTATGACCAGAATAGAGAGAGGAAGGTAGAAAGAATATGTAATATGGATGCAATATTGGGTAATGAAGAAATGGTTGGTGGATGGTTTACACAACATGATAAAAGAAATACAAATAGGAGAAGAAAGCATAAAAATCCAAGAGAAGATTGTAATGTGGGAGATTTGTTTAGTGAAAGAGTAAGTAGTGAGAGAGATATTGAAGAAAACAGCATTGGTTTGGCTTCTGTATTGAGTGAATCAGGTTTACATGTGGAGCATAAGTGTGTGATTGAGCGTAAGAGTATGCCAAGTGGATGTGTGAATGGTAGAAAGAGTGCTATCGAACTAGATGAGACAAAATCATTTGTTAACATGTGTGGAAAAAAATGTGGGTATTCCAAAATTTAAAGTAACTAAGAATGACAGTGTAATAAGAGCTGTACCTGATTCAGCTCATGTTGATGAGGTGTGGTTTGATGATATGAATGTAAATAAGAATGTACAAACATGTATAATTAATGAAGATTGGGAACAGGATGAAAAAGAGTAAATTTAAAGGTCCATTGGATTAGAAAATGGGCACCAGATGATTGGGTGTTTCATAAATATGACTACATAAAAAGATCAGGAGAACAACGTGGGAAAAATGACACACATTACAATGTTCTTAAAGAAATATTTGGTGGGGATCAAGAATTTGATGAATTGAGGGGACAAAGCATGTTCTCACTGGAAACTAGTAAAATGAATGATGAACATGAGTCTGTAAATGAGGAATCTAGTTATGAACAAGAAATAGGGGATGATATACAAACTTTTGTCATCTATAATAGTGAACAGTATGAGGGTATGAAAGAGGGTGAAATAAATGCAATGTGGATGGAGAAAGAGGAGCATGAATATATGGCTAGTGATTGGATCCAATTTTTAAACTGTATAAAAACTGTAGAACCAAAGTTATGGGAAAGGGACAAGTTTGGTTTTGCAAGGAAGATAGCAATGCTAAATGCTGGGAACCCAGAATTCAAATAGGTGTTTGAAAAGTATTTGCAGATGATGATAACATAGAACCCTATAGCCCTAGTAGTGAGGGTCAAGTATGCAACACGGTAAAGCACTGCATACACAACATAGAAGACGACTTGTTAGCTGAGACTGAATTAGAGAAAAATGTGAATAAACACGTGCAGCCAATCATAAATGTCACTGTTGGAGGGGTATGTGAAAATGCACTGATTGATACTGGGAGCTCTATTAGTGGCATTGCAGAAGTCTTTTACAATCAGATTAGGACCACAGGAACTCAATTTCCAGTCACAAAGGTGAGAATAAAAAATGCAACTGCAACTTAACAGCAAGCCAGTGAGTAAGGAAGATGTATTAGATGTAAATATAGGAAGAAAAATGTTTAGTCATGTTTTTCTGGTAAAGAAATCTCTGTCTAAATCTTGTGTTATGCAATGATTTCCTGTGTAAAAATGGGGCTTGCATTGATACTAAGGGAATTGATGGCCATCCAAAGGGGGAGCTGTATTATTTACTGACAGACAATAAGACTGTATTTTCTGAAAAGCCAGGTAAGGTAACAAAATTTGAATATTCAATAAGGGTAAAACAACATTAGCCTATTATTGTGAGCACACATATTGGGTAAGGCAGTCTCAGAGTATGACCAGTGTATATACTAGGGTAAGAATTTGTGTAAATTTATTTTTGTAACTTTATGATGTACCTGTCATCAATTTATGTGGAGCAGTAAGGACAGGGTTTAAAATTTTAGAGGTGGTGAATATGTGTATATAAAGGAGTATGTTATGTTATAAAGTGCACATGTGAACTGGAGATTTTGAGTTTTACATGTTGATACTAGATCTGTGGATGTCCTTTTTCTAATTAGTCCCAGATTAGGATTAGGCAGAGCAATTAGTTTTAAATAATTTGGAATAGGTGATGATAGTGTGGCAATGCACCAAGTTGGTGCATTGGGGACGAGCAATGTTTGTATAGGAATACTGTGTATCCAAGGGATCATGTTGTGTGAAAGTACGGGATGTTATGTGTATCATGTGAAATTCTTGAAATTTGCTGAATGGATATAAGATTATAAAAACAAAATGAAATCTATATTTTCTGATATGAAAGACGATTAAATGAATTAAATAGTTTGTAAGAAGTGCAGGAAAAAAAGTTTTCTTAAGAATTCATTTTTTGAGTTGGGTAAATTTGGCTACAATGTTTTCCGTTAGACCAGTCATGTTAGATTATTCTCTAAATCCACATACAAATGATAAAAATCATGCCACATTTTGAGTTTATTTTTCATTGGAGCGGCCTGGTGGATACATATGATAAAAGAACAATGACTTCGGCTTTTCTGCCTTTGAATAGAACAAGTTATTTTATGACCTGAGTAACTTAATGTCTGTGTAACTGTATGAAGTTCTGTCATGAAATTCAGTTTTGATTGTGCTAAATCTGGATAGAGAGGGGTGGGGGTGTGAATCTGACGGATCCCTGGTATTCAAAAAATATATTTGTCAAAAGAAAAATCATTTGGTATCCTTTTTTCTCCTTTTCATTGTTTTCATGCCAGCTGAGACGACAAGAGAGCTCAAATCAGCGCCAATAGCCCGAACTGCATCGGCTTACAAACTGAAAAAGACAGAAGTGTAAGGACCAGTACTGAAGTACAACACAAGGGCTGGTGGAAATGAAACGTTTCAGTGCAGCGGGAAGTGTATATTAAAAATGATGGATATTCAATAATGAGACGACGACATGGGGCATACCCATCAATATTAGTGACCTTTTTTTTTTTTTTTTTTTTTTTTTTTTTTTTTTTTTTTTTTTTTTTTTTTTTGTATGTTCTTGTTGCTGGGTGTCACATATACATACTTTAAATATGTACCATTTCACAAAATTTAATATTTGTCACTAGTTATAAGATGTTTCCTTGTATAGTATTTTCTTGTTTTTGTTTGAGGGGGATATGTGTGTTGGTTTTTGGTGCTACTTGCAACATCCTACACTATGTTTAGAAGTCGCAAGTGGGGGAATTATGACATGAAAGTTCCCCCACGTTGATACCGTGCACTTGTATTTGTATAGAGCCACACACTGGCACATTTAAATAGCGTGCGCGCGAATACGCGCTGGAACAGTAAGCTTGGGGAAGTTCGTGATGTAGGGTTTACAAACGTGTAGTGTAACAAAAATGAAATAAACTTATTTAAAACTATAGCTTTGTGGTGAACGTTATTTTTTTGCATTTTGCCCTATAGTGCCCATTAATGTTTATATAATTAGGACGTACTTTTTGTTTATTTGAAACCGTATAAAGGCACACACGGACAGAACAAGCACTAAAGCGGAAATCATACAGTGTAATCCCATAAACGAGCGCAAAACATTTTTCCTTCAGAAAGAGGGGAAAAGCATGTTCCGCCCCATCGCAGGCCGAAACCAATATTTTGGCCGAAACTGGCCATAACCGAAACCGAATATTTGGTCTGTCCTTATACATGGCTAATGCTAAACAATATAATAAGAACAGTTTACAACTCCACAAAGACATAATGACAAGCTGCGACAGGCACATAAAAAAAGACACTCATGCACAACATTGAACCATGGCCTTATTTAGAATAAAAAACACTCATGCAATCACACAAGCACACTACACAGTCACAGAACCATCATCTCCGACTGCCACACTCCGATTTGGAGAACTACTCTGTGAGATAGGGTTTATAAATATTATAAATACTGATACCCTCTGTGAAATGTAAAATTGTGTCTTTTGGTTCAAATTAAATGAAGAAATATCAATTTTGGGTATATAATTGATCCACCATGAATACCCTATAAATGGCCCTGTAATTTATTAGCAATGCAATTGCTTGACTAGACTTTGTATGATATTCTACATCTTGTTTCTTAAGGGGAAAAAAGTGCTAAATCACTAACTTCTCTCTTTCCCAGCATTAAAACAACAAAAAGGAAAAAATACATAATTCTGAATGAACAAACCTGAATGTGAGCTCGATCGGCTGCTGCACCGACTGAATATCAACCGAGCTCGTTCTCGGGCAGCATCAGCTATAACGGTCTCACCCATTCCTTTGGCGCAGTGCCATATATCAGTAAACAGATCTCCATCATCCAAGTCAATTGCCAGTCGGAAAGCTTTATCAAGTAACTGATGACGCAGCAGGTGGTGAAAGAAACGTCTTGCCAAATTACGTACTGTGCTTCCAAACTCTTCCTCAGTAGCATGGCAAAGAGGACGAGGAGGCAAAAGAAAGCTGCCTAAGGCTGTCTGAAGTTGCACTGCAGGGAGACAAGCATTAATATTAAATGATGACATGTAAATACTAACGAACTTTATTTAAGGTGTTCTGAAAGACTATATAAAAAATTAAGAATATTTGAACAACACACAGCCAAACTAAAAATAAGGAAGAAGAACAAGTACAGTAGTAAACAATAATTACAGTGGAACTTCAATTTTACGTTATCCAATTTTTAACAATTTAACACCATAAATTCCCTGATTTCACCTAAAGTTTACCTTGATTCTATGTTCTTACTTAACGTCGCACTTGATTTCATCTTTTTTTCTTCCTAATAACATTCGATGTCCGTGGACAAGTGGCACAAAAGAGGGGTTCACACCACCTTTGATGATGGAATTAATGGATACACGAAGATTTGTAAAATACACTACTTTCTGAAGACAGCCATGGCGGAAAGCTTAAGTGTTATATGTGTGTGTCTTTTATGTGCCTGCCACAGCTTGTCAGCACATGTCTGTGGTGAGTGTAATTCCAACCTGGACTTTCCATTATTAGATTTTAATTACTTTCACTTACATAGATCTTATACAATGTAGGTCTATTGGAGAAGATTATGATTTTTAAAACTGTATTTGGTATTCCAATTGCATATGTTTTTGTTCATATTTTTTGGGTTTTTGCGCTTTCCTCAATTTCACGTTTTAAAGTCTGGATCGCACAAAAATGTAAAATAGAGGTTTCAATGTAGTTAAGGTTTTTATTTCAAAATTATACTTGGCTTATCATGGTAATAACATTTTGAGGGCATTCAAAAGAGCTGGCAGGTTGATTCACTATATTATCAATATTTTAAATGCTTCAGGAATATATGACCAGCTGACAATACACTGGAGCTAGTTGTAAGACTTGTTAAACCCTAGTCTTGAAACTAAATCACAGCACGATTCATACACTCACACATGTTCTACTCGGTAACACACAAGCATCATCTCTGGCTGCTGCATTAGGCCTGTCACTACCACAATGAAATCAACTCAAAGTGAGGAGGGGGGAAGGATTCAGGGTACATATACCAAGAATTTCTCACCTCCAACTTGGCCTCACCATCTTTCCCCAAGTCCCTTCCTAAGAACTCAAACCATTCAACAGAAGAAAGGAGAGCCATCCACAACCTCAAAACAAATCCTGATCTAATCATCCTTCCCGCAGATAAAGATTCCACCACTGTAGTTATGCATCACAGTGACTACCTGGCAGAAGAGCTCCGCCAACTCTCTGACTTAAATGTAGATGGACAGACCCCCCCAGAATATGAATCCGGTATACCAAAACATTCCCAATGTCTTAACAAAAATAATCATAATACAAATCCAACAAATATACCAGTGACAAAATGTTTTTATTTCATATTGTTAAATAAATAGTCTACACTACAAATTCACACAATTTCTTAAATATCAGAAGGACATTTTTTGTTTTTGTGATTATGTCTATGATACCCACAGTTTCTGCTGCTATTTAACATACATGATAGAAGGGTAAGAATAAAAAATACTGTGTTCACGTTAGGAATAAAAAGTAAATGTTTTTGTTATATCTGATGTGTCGAAGTATTGTATCTCAACATGACAAACATGTTAGTTACATTTTCCTTTTGTATTAATAATTCTTTACACTGCCCTTGCAAAGGTTCAGTAGGGAAAAAAGTTTTACTCACCTTCCCTTTCTGGTGTAAGTGGCTGCCGGAAGAGGTAATTAGTGATACGGTTGAGACAAGAAATACACTGCTGACCATAGGAATCCCAGTTGAGACTCAACAACAAATTTATTGCACGATCCACCTGACTGAACATCAAGTACTTTGCAACCATAGTGTCTGCAGTCAGTCCACTTCCATGAAGGTCTCCAATAAGGCCACCACCACCAACTAGCTGAATGACAGCTAGTGGTCCCCTGAAAGTTTGTAACTATTTCAATACAAATTTTATACAGAGTGACTTAACCCTGAAACAACATGAAGAATACCCAGAAGAAACATTACACCCCATTTCAGGGTTGTCCAAAATAATTTATTGTCTGATTATCAGTCATCAGTTACAATGTGCATTTCAAATATTAGTGCAGATGCTGACTGTCACAAGTTGATTATGTCAATTATAGTAAAATTTAACTTTTAATTTTCTTTTTGAACAGAAATTTGTTAAATTTAGTCAATATTGTTGACTACAATATAAAGTTGATAACATTATCTATTAATGTAGCAACAGTGCCACTAAAGCAGAGTTTTCTGAAATTATTTCACCAAAGAAGACAAAGTAAATATTCCAGAATTCAAAACCAGAATAGCTGTTAGCATAAATGTGGCAGGGAAATATGTATTAGATAGCAGTAGCACCACAGAAGTTGGCAACTTAGGAAAGGAGAGTCTACCTTTGCAGACCAGCTGCTAAAAGACGGCCACAGTTACAATATAAAACATAGAGTCTTGCATCATATTTGAACAGACGAAGATGAATGTCCTTGAAATGATGATGATTATTTTGTGTGGCATCCTTGGCCATAGAACCCCAGCTGGGATCATGTTCGGACTTCATAGTGCAAGTCTTTAAGTGATGCCACATGGGTAACTTGCGTGTCAATGATGATTAAATGATGATGAGGATAACACAACACTCAGTCCCAGAGTGGAGAAAATCTCCAACCCGACTGGGATTTGAATCTGGGCCCCCTGTATGGCAATCTAGCATGCTGTCTACTAGGCTATGAAAGTGGACATGTCCTTGGACATAATAAAAATTGATAAATGGGTGTCCACTTCCCCAAATTTATTACTGAGTGATCATAAAATTTCTACAGTCACCACTTCTGACTGCAGAATCTACCCATAACCCTATGCAGATCATGTAAACTACACTACCCTACTCACCTAGCCTGTGTTCCTATCTCAGTTTCAGAGCTTGTTCCTAAATTACATAATTGGAGCTATTTTGCTATCTGTTGCACAACAATTATAATTTCTCATTTTGTTTGTAATATTGAACACATAAACCATTAGTTACAATTTCATTTAACCAGTTAACAAAATTTAATTTATATAATCTCAACAGTTTCATTCAGCTCCATCTCACTCTTTTACATTTTGCATATTTTATCTATTAAGGAAAAGATCATTTGCTCAGCCAATTTCTATAAAATTGTCACCGCAGTTTACTTTAATTCATATTTACCCAAAGGAAAGGCTTGTAGACAGATATAAAAATAAACACACACACAAAGATTCAAGCTTTCACAACCATTTGTTGTTTCATCAGGAAAACAGGAAGGAAGGAGAGGAAAAAGGGAAGGATGCGGGTTTTAAAGAAGTGGATGAGGAGTCATTCCAATCCCGGGAGTGGAAGGACTTACCTTAGGGGAAAAGAGGAAAGGTAAGCAAACACACACACACATATACATGCAAACACACCAAGGCAGACATTTGTAAAAAGGAAATTAGTTGAACCGAGATGCCAGTTGAGGCAGAGGCCTGTCCAGAGAACAGAGGCAAAGATGTTATAGAATGGAGAGTGGGAATTTGAATTTAGCCGAGGTTGAGACCAGGTGGACAGTATAAAGAGAGAATATGCTGAAGGGCAAGTTCCCATCTCCGGAGTTCTGAAAGGTTGGTGTCGGTGAGAAGTATCCAGATAATCTGGACGGTATAACACTGTGCCAAGATGTGCTGGCTGTACATGATGGCATGCTTAGTCATTTCAGAAAGTAAAATTCACATACCTAATCATCAAGGCCGCCCCATTGTGGTTAGTTACCAAGCCCCCACAGAACGAAGCTCAGCCTACATAGACCAACACCTTCAACCCATTATGTGTAGTCTCCCATCCCTTATCAAAGATACCAACCCCTTTCTCGAGTGCCTGAAATCCTTACCCAACCTGTTACCTCAGAAACCATCCTTGTAACCAATGATGCTACTTTCTTATACACAAGCATCCCGCACACCCAGGGCCTCGCTGGAATGTAGTATTTCCTTTCACGCCGACTACCTGCAACCCTACCTAAAACCTCTTTCCTTATTACCCTAGCCAGCTTCATCCTAACCCACAACTTCTTCACCTTTGAGGGCCAGACATACCAACAACTAAAGGGAACAGCCATGGGAACCAGGATGGCCCCCTCGTATGCAAACTTATTTATGGGATGCTTAGAGGAAGCCTTCCTAGATACCCAAGCCTGTCAACCCAAAGTTTGGTACAGATTCATTGATGACATCTTCATGATCTGGACTAACAGTGAAGAAGAACTCCAGAATTTCCTCTCCAAGCTCAACTCCTTTGGTTCCATCAAATTCACCTGGTCCTATTCCAAATCCCATGCCACTTTCCTCGATGTCGACCTCCATCTGTCCAACGGCCAACATCACACATCCGTCCACATCAAACCAACCAACAAACAACAGTACCTCCATTATGACAGCTGCCATCCATTCCACATCAAACGTTCCCTTCCCTACAGCTTAGGTCTTTTGGCAAAAGAGTCTGCTCCAGTCCCAAATCCCTGAACCAGTACACCAATAACCTAATAACAGCTTTCACATCCCGCAGTTATCCTCCTGATCTGGTTAAGAATCAAATTGCCAGAGCCACTTCCTCATTCCCCCACCGAAGAGCCCCAGAAGTTCCCCTTTTGTCACCAGATACTTTCCGGGACTGGAGCAGACTCTGAATGTGGCTCTCCAGCAAGGATACGACTTCCTTAAATCCTGCCCCGAAATGAGATCCATCCTTAACAACATCCTTCCCCCTCCACCAAGAGTGTCTTTTCGCCGCCCACCTAACCTTCGTAACCTCCTAGTCCATCCCTATGAAATCCCGAAGCAACTTCCCTACCCTCTGGCTCCTAACCATTCAACCACCCCCGTTGTAAAACCTGCCCTATGCACCCTTCCACCACCACTTACTCCAATCCAGTAACCCGGAAGGTGTACACGATCAAGGGCAGAGCCACTTGCGATAGCACCCACATGATTTACCAACTGACATGCCTGCACTGTGAAGTGTTCTATGTGAGAATGAACAGCAATAAACTGTCCATTCGCATGAACGGTCACAGGCAGACAGTGTTGGTTGGTAATGAAGATCATCCTGTGGCTAAACATGCCTTGGTGCACGGCCAGCACATCTTGGCGCAGTGTTACACCGGCCGGGTTATCTGGATACTTCCCACCGACACCAACCTTTCAGAACTGCGGAGATGGGAACTTGCCCTTATTCTCTCCTCCCGTTGCCCACCTGGTCTCAACCTCCGTTAAATTCAAATTCCCGCCCACCATCTTTAGCATCTTTGCCTCGGCATGGGATTTGGAATAGGACCAGGTGAATTTGATGGGACCAAAGGAGTTGAGGTTGGAGAGGAAATTCTGGAGTTCTTCTTCACTGTTAGTTCAGATCATGAAGATGTCATCAATGAATCTGTACCAAACTTTGGGTTGACAGGCTTGAGTATACAGGAAGGCTTCCTCTAAGCGCCCCATAAGAAGTTTGCGTATGAATAAATGCTAAGAAAAACAAATAAATAAGGTAATTTGTTGCGACGTATACACTTGCCTTCTGTTTGATTAAGGAACTACACTTTCCACAGAAATCTGGGACTTCCTTTATATACGAAACTACCTGTATCAGCACTTTGTGCAGAACGTTCATTATTACAGTATCCTCCCAGTTTAAGTGCATATGCTTCAGAAGACTATTGTTCAGTTCATTGTTACGTATTTCACAGCATGTTAACGAAATAGAACAAACACGCATTTCAGAGGGAGCATTCTTACATGTGCACAATTCTAAACATTGAAGAACATAGCTCTGTTTAATTAATAAGTGTGCCTGAAACCCATTTACGACAAAAAAAATTTAGGTAGTGGCGGGTTCCAAACCACTGATCTGCAGCATCACAGACCAATGCATTGCCCACTACGCTACTGTTAACAATCAGAATTTGTGCTCTTTAATCTCGTACTATTGATGGCACCTTCAACCTATTACCTACAACCTATCCTCATATATAAAAGATACCAGTCCTGTCACAGGCATTTCCAATCCTGTAAACGGCAGGGCAACCTCTGAAAGCTGTCATGTTACCTACAAACTAAGCTGCAACCACTGTTCAGCTTTCTACATGGGTATGAACAGCACAAAGCTGTCTACCCGGATGACTGGCCATCACCAAACTTTGGCTAGGAGACAGCTAGACCATCCAGTTGCAGAGCATGCAGCACTGCATAATGTGGCTCACTTCAATGACCGCTACACAACCCGAGCCATATGGATACTCCCAACAAATACCAACTCTTCTGAATTGCGCAGTAGGGACTCTCCCTGCAATAGATCTTACCATCGCGCGCTAGTATACTCCCAGCCTTCCCACTTCGCTCGGCTTGCGTGTTTTGGAGTGTACTTCAAGAAGTTACCGCCTTGGCCGCTGCGGCACTAGTAGCGTGCACTGCACCCGCGCTTCTTGAACATTGTAATTAACAGAAGAAACTAAGCAAACAACACAATTTCTTGTCATTTGACTGCCTAGACTAGCAAGAGTATACTGAGGTATGATCAGAGAATTACAGTAGACTGATTCCGTAACAAAAAGGTATGAAATCGTGGTAGATTGTTATTAGAAAACCATTGCATGGTTTGCAATAATCTGATCTTCAGGTTTCATATGGGCTCTCTAATTTTCTACCCCATTGGTATATCTGGTCTGATTAGTTACTCTTTATGACCTTACCATATATTACTTTAAAATAGTAATGTCTCATTACAGGTTTCAATTTGCCAATAGGAATGGTGTGCCTTTCTACACAAGCCGAAGTGGTAAAGCGATGTCAGACAACATTGGCTGAAAGCAATATCAAGAGCAGATTTTATGCCCAATTTCAACTCTAAATCATGTGTGGTATGTAGCCTTAATTTATGAGAGGCTGATTATTGGCCTGGAATCTGGGTTAAAAATTAAGAACTTGCTGAATGTTGCTGTTCCATCTGTTTTTCCTTCTTATCCAGCTTATAAAGTTGTTCAAGCAAAGGAAGTATGTAGAACTATTAAAAACATACAGTGAATATCACATACAAAACATGAAAATATAAAAACACTGAGGAAACCCATGATCAGAGAATTAACTTCGATGTCCCACTGATAAAAAATCATGGCAGTAATCGTCGTTCTTCAATTTACATCCAGTATGATACTTTAGATGAAAAGCTGATAAAAACAGAGCAAAATAAATTGCGTGTCAAATTGTGGAGTTCTAGAGTTAAAGTTTTACATCTTGCAAAGAAACTTAATGAAATTGTCATTAGAAAACCATTACAGGGTTTGCAATATCCGATTTTAATGTTTCATTTGTGCTCTCTAATTTTCTACCCCATTGGTATATCTGGTCTGATTAGTTACTCTATTAAACATGCATATCTTGCTTTTCTCTGTAGCTTCTCTCTGAAGGAAATTAGAAAAGAAATTACTCGTAAATCATGCCGAGCCTTGTTCAGCAAGAAAAGTGTATTTCCCATCAATGGACATTATTTTTAAACAAGACACAAACAATGTTCTACTATCCTTCAGAGTTTACGGTGTGGATTGTGAATATTGTGTATGATTTCGTGTGTGAAGCTGCCAAATTTGTCAGCACTCTAGCATTACAATATTAGCTTCTTCAGTTGTCAATGTGTTTAACACTGCGAAGGTTTAACAGTGCACAAATGAAACTTCATAACATACAGAAAAATTAGGCAAGGTAACATGTAAAATAATTATACCAGTCGTCTTAAAAAACATTGGAGCAGAAGTGACTGAACATTTTGAACGGGCGAAGTATTTAAATAGCAAGCCCATAAACAGAAAACTAATCTATAAGGGCCTATAGCGGCGGATGGCCAGACTAGTGTACACTTGCAGCCTTCCAGTGGTGAATGTGAGTACTTCCTGACTTTTGGTGATTTTTCCAAAGTGAGGAGGCTGGGAGTATACTAACGGGCGATGATCCATTCCCACAATCCCCCAGGCCTAAACCTTCGCTAGTTCCTGCCTCCACCACCCTTCCCCCCTTCCCTGCCCACACTCTATCCTAAGTCTCCCATCCTGTCACACATTTCAGTCCCTTTCCATCATTCCGCCCTGTCCATCAGACAACATTGGTATAACCATTTCCTTGTAACTAATGAGGTGCTCAACAGAATTTGGAAGAAAAGGAGTTTCTGGCATATCCTGAGAAGGGATAGGTTGGTGGGACACATTCTGAGACATCAAGGAATCGTCAAATTAGCATTAGAAGGAAGTGTGTGGGGTAAAAATCGTAGAGGGAGACCAAGGGATGAATACAGTAAGCAGATTCAAAAGGATGTAAGTTGCCGTATGTATTATCAAATGAAGAGGCTTGCACAGGACCGTATAACAAGGAGAGCTACATCAAACTAGTCCATGGACTGAAGACCAGAACAACAACAACGTATTTTATAGATTATTATTAATAATAAAATCATCTTGCACAGACATACCTCTCAAACTGCAGTAATAGGAACCCATCTGTCTGACAAAAGTTTTCTGCATACTGGCTGACATCGGTCTTTTTACTCCATTCCATGTGCAGAAGGGTTGGCTGAGCCCTGAAGTAGGATCCGAGGTCCAACAAACTGGATGGTGTAATATCTTCACTAACCAGTTGATTCCTGACACAGCTCAATGCTGTGTCAAAGCACTGTAGCTGGCACCTTTCATTGGCAACTACCACTAACATTCCATCAGGGTGCCAAGATACTGTTGTAGATATCTAGAACAATATAGTGCTTGCATATGTAGTGGATGGCTAGCAAACACAGAGTGAATAAGGGGGGGGGGGAGATTATAGAGAAAAAGACTCACAGATGGACACCACACTCAAACAGATCTTGGTAAGATAGGTCTGCAATGTCTAACATACATTTATTAATTTTTTAGTTTACATAAAAAAAAGAACAAAGATTCAACACCCGAATAAATGTGCAATGTAACACATTACATCAATTACATTAATCAGATGCTTTCTTTCAGCCACATTTTTATTTGGTAGGAGCAACATTTATTAACTTCAGCCAACTTTAATTGAATAACTTACAATTTAGGCAGCATTATGGTCTTTAAGTTTGATATTACAATTTCTTGAAGTGTGTCAATCAATTTGAACAATCAGAATAACTTAAACAAGCATTAAACTCCTCTTTTTGTTGCTAAAAATACTTTAAGTAAAATATTCACTAAACCCATATAAACTTTAGGCATTGATGAACAGAAAGAAGAAGTGCAATACAATTACTCACTGTTAAACTTGCCCATTTAAGATCAAACAGATGTAACTACATTTTTGGCACTTCTGAGTTGTTAGTATCATCATAAGGTACACCGAATCAACACATACATTACGACCAAACAAGAGTAACTCTACCTTATGTGGTTTCCATTTTAGTTGTCAACATATCTATGTTTTACAAAAAATAGTAAGGATCAGACAGACGAAAGAGCTGATCCATCTTTAGACCACAGGACACAGTGTTAATTTGTGAAACGGAAGAGCTTTTACTTTGATCCTAACATAATTGTTCGATGCTGCTTTTCCTACAACTTCTCTTTATAAGCATTGCCGCTGTCACTGTGTGCCAACAATGAAATGCGTTTTCGAGGCAAAGTAGATAAATATTGTTTCAGTTGTGAATGGGTTTACAAGCAAGTAAGAGCATTATGGAGGCCACAGGAAGAAGGGTGATGAAAATTTGCCTGGAGAAATAACAGAATATAATGAAATCTTGTAAGTATTAGAACCTGTTCCTTAGTGTATATATTTCAGTAGTAAAAATTATATATAAAAAATAGAGCACAGAGCATAGGAGCACAGGTGTGACAGCATCACAAATAAATGAATACACACACACACACACACACACACACACACACACACACACAAACGCAAGCTTTTGCAACCCAGTTGCTTCTTCAGGCAGAAGGGAAGGAGAGGGAAAAGGAAATGATGAGGGTTTTTTGGGATTGGAATGGCTCCTTACCCCCTTCCTTAAAACCCTCATCATTTCCTTTTCCCTCTCCTTCCCTTCTGCCTGAAGAAGCAACTGGGTTGCGAAAGCTTGCATTTGTGTGTGTGTGTGTGTGTGTGTGGTGTGTGTGTGTGTGTGTGTGTGTGTGTGTGTGTATTCATTTATTTATTTGTGATGCTGTCATACCTTGCTCCTTCGCCTGGTGAGTAATCTTCGTCTATTTTTTATATATAATTTTTCCTGCTAGGAATTTTTCGTCTTAATATTCGTATTATTTCAGTGGTAAGTACTACAAAACAAGCAACACTAAAAATTCTGGTGGGTAGCCAAAAATAACTAGATACTATAGCAGTTGCAGTTAATTTCCTTTTCCCTTTCTCTATATACTTGTCATGTCTCTTGTAAAGAATGTCACAACAACTGCTGAGGATGCAACTAAGTGCACAAGTAAATAATCAAATCAGGACAGCAAAATGGCAGATGAAAATGCTGGTACTGAGAATAGTAACAAAACAAGAAAAAATAGGATAGTGGTTAAAGAGGAATGGAAGTTCCTGGAAGAATTGTGTAGCCAAAAAGATTGCTCTAAATGTTCATGAAAGTGCAACAGTAAGTTTACTGAGCAAGACAGATACAATATCCATAGAGCCTACAGGTATCTTGGATCAGTTGAGCTACAAAGGAATTACCGAAATAAATTAGTGGAAGAAGAAAAGAAACAAAGTGTAAAGACAAAATCAGATAACTCACAAAGGAAGAGAACCAAGAAATTCAATCTAATAAATGGATCTGATAAGATTCACATGTGTATGGAGGTTTGTTTGTTTGTTTGTTTGTTTGTTGTTGTTGTTGTTTCCCCCTCAAGGCATTTGACATTTCTGAAACCTTTGTAAGAAATACTATTAAAAAAGAGAAGAAGATCATGTAACTTAGAAAGAACAAAGTGGCTGTCATGAGCCAGGTATAAAGAGACCAAAAGAAAGTTAAGAATCTGTAAAGAAACTTATTAAGAGATTTCCTGCTCTTTCTTCGCATTACAAAAGGAAATAATGTACAGCAGATTATTTACCTGCCAATGTTAGTATTACGATAATGTACAAGTTACGAGTTATAATGGGAACAATGCTATGAGGAAGGAAAGACAGTCGAGAAATTATGGACATATAGGGAGATATTCACAAAGGAATTAAATCTGAATTTCCACAAGCTATAAAAAGATGTGTGATAAATGTTTTTCACACCTTTCAATTGGGGAAAAGCAAGACACAAAGATTTTAAAAGGGAACAGGAAATGCAAAGGCAGCATTCTATAAAAGAAGGGTCACTGTGTACTATCTCACCATTCTTAACATAGGAGAAAACAAAACAGTTTGCTACATATGTGGGATGAGAAAACAGCAAAAAGTTTAGAGGTGGCTTCATGTCTGTGGGATTTTTTGAAAAATCATGCACAAGGAAAACCAATAACCTTGTTTTCTGATACATGTGGGGGCATGCCAACATGCCAACATGAGCACTATGCAGTGAATACACTGGACACTGCAACTATCGACCAATGATTTTTAGGGACTGCACATTCACATTTAGAAGACTGTGCATGCGAGTATCAAAAGAAAAAGCAAACAAGTGGAATTTTTTGATCCCATTGGCTGGTATACAATTGTAAGAGAGACTTCCAACAACTACAGAGTTACAGAAATGGATAATACTAAAATATTAGATTTCAACCACTTTATGAGAAAATTTAGAATAGGAAAACTGATGAGTATTGAGAAACTGTGAAATGGCTTAAGATTATTTGAATGCAATATAGGAAAGATCAGTCTGATATTATGTTTTTCAAGTATTCCTACAATAATCGTGACTTTCAAGTTTTGCACACCAAGAAAGATCTGGCCTATGGAATTATTCGAATTCAGGATCTGAAACCAATATTCTATGCCGAGCATATAACAGTCTTCTCTGCATAAGTAAAGAAAAGAAAATAAGAATACAGTAATAAGTCAGTTTACAATTCACCACAAAGACATGTTGACGAGCTGGGACAGACACATACAAAAGAAACACACACACACACACACACAACACTTTCAGCCATCAGCCATGTCAAAAATAGTACATTCACGCAATCACACAGGCACACAACACAGTCATACAACCATCACCTCCAGCTGCTGCACTTCGAATCACGCTCTGACTGTGTTGTGTGCCTGTGTGATTGCATGAATGTTCTATTTTCTGAAGAAGGCCATGGCCAATAGCTGAAAGTGTTGTATGGGTGTGTCTTCTGTAAGTGCCTGTCACAGCTCATCGCCACATCTTTGTAGTGAGTTAAAAACTGTCCTCATTATTGTGTTGTTAATTAGAACCTGGACTTTCCATTATTAGGAAAGACAATAAGATCTTACAATATTTTGGAAAGGATAAGATACTACTCACCTCAAAACCCCCGATGAGTCGCAGAAAGGCACACATAACAGAAAGATGAAATTATAGCTTTCAGCTGTTAAGCCTTCGTCTGCCAGAGAACACAAACACACAAACCCAACCGCCGTCTCTGGCTGTTGCGGCCAGGCTGTAACACATAGCACAGCCGAGGCGAGAGCAATCAGTCGTGGGGGTAAGGAAGCAGCATAGAGAGGGAAGCAGGAAGAGAGGGAAGGGATGCTGCTGGGGATGGAGCAATATGTCAGAGATGTCTGACAGATAGGAATGGACTGGAGTATGTGGCGGAAAGGGAGACATTCATAAGCTGGAGTGTGGGTAGGGAAAGGAAGGGGAGAGGAGAGTGGTGGGGGCAGGAACTAACGAAGGTTTAGGTCTGGGGAACATATGATATATTGTAGGGAGAGTTCCCACCTGCGCAAGTGAGACAACTTGGTGATTGTGGGGGAGCCATATGAGATAGGGGGGGGGGGGGAGGGGGGAGATTTTGGGTACAGTTATTTCTCATTTCAGGGCAGAATGAGAGGTAATCAAAACCCTGGTGGAGAATGTGGTGTAACTGTTCCAGTCCTGGGTGGAATTGGGTGACGAGAGGGGTGCTCCATTGTGGGCGGACGGTGGGTGTGGGGAAGATGGTGGGTGAGCGGACAGACAGCGCCCATGATATCTGTTTCTGGACAAGGTTTGAGGGGTAACTGCAGTCAGTGAAGGCCTCAGTGAGGCGTTTGGCATATTTGGAGAGGGATTGCTCATCACTGCAGATGCGATGACCATGGGTGGCTAGGCTGAATGGAAGGGACTTTTTGGTGGGGAATGGGTGGTTGTCAAAATGGAGGTATTTCTGATGGTTGGTAGGTTTGATGTGGATGGAGATACTGAAAAGGCCATCTTTGAGGTGGAGGTCAACGTCGAGGAAGGTGGCTCATTGTATTGAGTAGGACCATGTGAAGTGAATGGATGTGAAGGTGTTGAGATTTTAAAGAAATGTAGAGAGTGCGCCTACACCTAGGACTCAATGATGCTAACAATTTAGAAAATGAGAAAAATGTGGAAGAATCACAGGAATAGACTTCATTTTCTGTTTTTTGTCTCTTTCATCATTGTTACTAGTTATCACCTTAGCTATTTCATGTAAACCACAAATTTAGCTCATTTAAAAGCCTGTGTTGTATTATTTTTAATACAGAAATCCACAAACAGAATAACAGTTGTGAGGGAGCACCGTGTTTTGTTAATATGGTTTTTCTTATGTTTGTTATGTGAAGATTTTTTTAAAAAGAATATTATTTCTGTTACCTGTAAATTACTAATTGTAAGTTCAGTGTTACTGAAGAATTGAAAAAAAATGTAAATTGAAAAAAATAATGGATTTTATAGACTGGTAATAAACTTCCTGAGAAACAATTCTCTTGCTCATAGTACTTTTTAAATAGCACTGACACAAATTCCCATAGTTTGTTCTGCCTAATCTGCATTTATAAAAGACATTATTAACACAACTGCAGTAACCTTTCATATGATAAATAATGGAAATTCTCCTCAGATAGGATAAATTATTTTTCAAAAGAGATAGATTGGCTGGCCAGTACTTACCTTTGTGCTGTACCGCCGATAGTGACACAAATGAAGAAAAAAGAAAAAGGATGAAAAAGGACAAGCTTTCAGAACACAGTTCCTTCTTCAGGTGAGATCGGAAGAGGAAGGTAATTCATGACCTAGGTCATTTGTGTGGCGCTTAAGGAGTCAGGAAGTCAGAAATACTGTATATTAGTCCTGAGCCAAGCCAAAGAGGATATATAACCAAAGAGGAAAGATCAAGCAGTAAAGAGAAGAAAAGATGAGTGAACTGAATGATGCTGATTGGTGGGGGGGGGGGGGGGGGGGGTGCTGGCTAAACATTATCCATTTTCCCCCAAGCGATTGGAATGACTCCTTACCCGCTCCTTTAAACCTGCATCCTTTCCTTTTCCCTCTCATTTCTGAAGAAGCAACCCATGGTTGTGAAAGCTCAGCATTTGTGTGTTTGTATGTGTGTGTGTGTGTTTCTGTCTGCGTACCAGTGCTTTGACAGACGCAAAAACACAAACACACACATACACAAAGCACCAAACTTTCACAAGCGTTGGCCGCTTCATCAGGAAAGAAGGAGGGGGAAAAGGAAAGGATGCAGGTTTTAAGGGAGTGGATGAGGAGTCATTGCAATCCCAGGAGTGGAAGGACTTACCTTAGGGGAATAAAGGAAATGTAAACAAGCACACCCACACACATACACACGCAAACACACCAAGGCAGAAATTTGCAGAAAGCAAAGAAGTTGGACAGAGATAACAGTTGAGTCAGAGGCTCTGTCCAGAGAACCAAGGTAAAGATGTTAAAGAAGGTAGGCGGGAATTTGAATTTAGCAAAGATTGAGACCAGGTGGGCAACGGGAAGAGAGAATATGCTGAAGAGCAAGTCCCCATCTCTGGAGTTTTGAAAGATTGGTGTTGGTGGGAAGAATCCAGATAACCCGTACAGCGTAACACTGTGCCAAGATGTGCTGGCCGTGCACCAAGGCATGTTTAGTCACAGGGTGATCCTCATTACCAACAAACACTGTCGGCCAGTGACGGTTCATGCGAATGGACAGTTTGTTGCTGGTCATTCCCACATAGAACACTTCACAGTGCAGGCATGTCAGTTGGTAAACCACGTGGGTGCTATTGTAAGTGGCTCTGTCCTTGATCGTGTACACCTTCCGGGCTATGGGACTGGAGTAAGTGGTGGTGAAAGGGTGCATAGGGCAGGTTTTACAATGGGGACGGTTACATGGATAGGAGCGAGGATAGGGAAGGTGGTTTGGGGATTTCATAGGGATGGACTAGGAGGTTACGAAGGTTAGGTGGGTGGCGGAAAGACACTCTTGGTGGAGTGGAAAGGATGTCATGAAGGATGGATTTCATTTCTGGTCAGGATTTAAGGAAATCGTATCCTTGGTGGAGAGCCACATTCAGAGTCCGATCCAGTCCCAGAAAGTATCTGGTGACAAGAGGGGCACTTTTGGAGTTCTTCTGTGGAAGGTTGAGTTCTATGTGGGAATGACTAGCAACAAACTGTCCATTCGCATGAACAGTCACGGGCAGACATTACATGGCCAAAATGATAAATATAAGATCATATGTGGTAACACTCTTCTGACCATTTCCAAAATTGTAATGTATCTTACTTTTTGTCTTTACTTTGTACTTTTATAAAACATTTCTTTACTGTGGAGCACTTGAAAATGATGCCATAGTGCATCGAAACTGGTTGTGCATTACATACGAAGTATTTAAAAAAAATTGCCTTTTTCAACAAGCAACTGGGGCTTAGAATACACTTGTATTCCCTAGTATATGAATTTCTTAAGTACTGTTATGCCTCTATTAGCCCAGTACTTGGTTATATTTGTAGTGTTTCCTTTCAGAATGGTCAGTTTCTGAAGTACTCAGTAGTGAAACCACTTTGTATGGAGAGAGGGATCAAGTAAACTACATCAGACCTATTTCTATGTCATCAGTTTTTGCTATAGTTATTCAAAAGGCTGTATTTTCAAGTTTAATTGCCCATTTCAGTTGCCATAATACAGTTCTGGAAATATGGAATAATTTTAAGAGCCCTTGTCTATATCATTCATCACTTTATGTTAGTAAAGAGTACTTGTCTAATAATGGAAAGTTCAAGTTTGAATTATCAATATATAATAGGACAGTTTACGATTCACCGCAAAGATGTGGTGATGAGCCGCGACAGACACATTAAAAAGGTACACACATACAACACTTTCAGCTATCGGCCATGGCCTCCTTCAGAAATAGGAACATTCATGCAATCACACAGTCACACAACCGTCATCTCCAGCTGCTGCACTTTGTGTGACTGTGTTGTATGTGTGTGCCTTTTTTATGTGCCTGTCATGACTCATCGTCACATCTTTGCAGTGAGTCATAAACTGTCCTATTATATATTGTTAAAGAGTACTTGTGTTCCACAAGAACAATATTTTCAAATCTCTTGGGAAAACATTGCTTCAAAAGAGCATTACTTAATATTGCTCTCCCTGTACAACTTTCTAGTCTTTTGGCAGAGACCCTTTGAGGGAGCAGCTGAATATGACATAAGTTTAGAGTTATTGCATCAGCATACTCTGATATGATCCTAATCGGTATACAATCCAGACCAGAAACTTATTGTTTTAAGCAAGTTAAGATGTTTCACTACTCTGAGGATATCTACTTCTGTGTTTATCATGTTGTTGGCAACTGTTACTAGTTCAAATTTGAAATACTGACTTTGTATTCTTTGGTGAAGAAAAGCTGTGTTTAGTAACTCTGTCTTAGCGGCACTGTCACTGGTAGCTCCACCACTAATATCTCATAGTGAAGGCATTGTTTGTGCCCTGCCTCTAGTTAACTTTAGATCTAAACAGAATCTCTTTGGATTTTCTACCACATTTCAAGACAGAGTTTTGTTGTGGAAACTATTGTAGGAATCTCCCACTGACATCCTCACTAAAGTTCAAGCTTCTGTGCAAGACTACCATCTTGGGGATTTTGTGTTTGTTTAAATCTTGCATGCTTTTTCAGTGTTTCTGCAGCAATGATCTGACCTTTTTGTATACCAAGGGGTATAAGCTTTATCTTTTGTTAATTTATTTAGTACAAATCTATCAATTGCTGTTAACACATCTTTGAATTCAAGCCACAACTTTTTTACACTTAACACTGTTAATTTGCAAGAAGAGGAGATTGCATGTCCGTAAGGCATTAAGAGTTTTCTTTGCTTTCCTGAATAGATATATTTTTTTATTTAATGATGAAAATTCTCCTCAGAGATGATAAATATTGTTGAAACAAGATAGAATGGCTGGCCAGTACTTACCATTGTGCTGTACCGCCGATAGTAACACAAAATGAAAAAACAGAAAAAAGGGGACAAAGGGACAAGCTTTCGGAACAAAGTTCCTTCGTCAGGTGGGAGAGAAGGGAAGAATAAAGGATGGGAACAGAAGGGAAAGGTGGTTCACGACCTAGGTCATGAAGGTGGTGTTTCGGGAGTGTGGACGTCAGATATAGTGCATGTATGTACTGAGCCAAGCCAGAGAGGATAAATATAACCAAAGAGGAAAGATCAAGTAGTAAAGAGAAGAGAAGAGAGTGAAATTAATGATGCTGAGGGGTGTAGGAGGGGCGGGGGGGGGGGGTGTCTAAAATGTTTTTCATAAACAGGGAAATATGGATGGACACACACACACACACACACACACACACACACACACACACACACACACATGGAGAGAGAGAGAATGACAGAGAGAGTGAGAGGGCGGGAGGGAGAGGTAGAGAGAAAGAGAGAGAGGTAAGGAACGGATAATGACCTAGGTCATGAACCACCTTTCCCTTCTGTTCCCATCCTTTATTCTTCCCTTCTCTCCCACCTGAGGAAGGAACTCTGTTCCGAAAGCTTGTCCCTTTGTCCCCTTTTTTCTGTTTTTTTTTTTCATTTTGTGTTACTATCGGCGGTACAGCACAATGGTAAGTACTGGCCAGCCATTCTATCTCGTTTCAACAATATTTAGATATATTTTTTGTTTATTTCTGGTGAATTTGGGACTTTTCATATTCAGTCTCACTATGAAAGTCCCATGTTCACTAATCCATGTATCCCTTTTGATGCTCATTATGAGCTCAGAATTATTTGTTGCTAAAAGGTCAAATATGTTTTGATAACCATTTACTATTCAAGTGGACTCAAGAACTAATTCCTTGACATTAACTTTCAGATCATGCATTTAGCACAGTTTCAAACAATATTTTATGTGTACCCCCAGATTTAAACATATTTTTTTCCAGCAGATTGAGGGTAAATTGAAATCACCACCTACTACAATAGTATGAGAAAGTTGGAAATCAGATTCAAGTTTTCTTTGAACCTCGATGTTGTATTGTACAAGTCAGGAAGCTCATAAAAGGAACCAGTTATGGTTTTCAGGTATGACTTCTACCCATACTAACTCACAGGAACTATCAACTTCAATTTCACTACAAGACTGACTACTCCAGTCAACGACACACACATCACCACATATTTTATTTAATGTATCCTTTCTAACCACTATTAGATGTATTGCAAAAATTTTGGATGAACTTATCCTTGGATTAATCCAGCTTTCGTTACCTGTAGAATTTGTGGTTCAGTACTTTCTATTAACACTTGGAGTTCTGGTACCTTCCCAACACAGCCATCACAATTTACAACTGTTATACCGATACTTTCTAGATCTATGTTTATCGTGTGTAATATCTGCACCCACAGAGACTGCCCATGTTGTGTTTTCCAGAAACTGTCCAGTCCACACTACATTATCACCAGGTATAGTGGACTCCTGACCATTTGGCGGAACTTGAAAACCCACCACTCTATGGTGTAAGTCAAGAAATCTGCATCCTACATGGTCACAGAACTGTCTGAATCTTTGATTCAGACCATCCACTCAGTTCTGTACCAGAGGTGCACAATCGGTCTTGTCAACTATACCTTCATTCCACAAGCAAAACTAGCAGCCTTTACCACTTAACCACTCGAAGCCAGAGAGAAGTTCTTCCCTGCCATACAGTCATATTCTTAAAGGGCCCATTACATGCCTAAAATTGGGGCTCCCAACTACAATCAATCCCACCTCTATTTCCTCTATGGGTCCCAGCTGGTATGGATAGCATACAGACATGAACAACAGTAAAAATTTTAACATTATGTGATTTGTGTCTTGTTTTTAACAAATATGCTGATAGCTGTTGAGAATTCCAATCCTCAACATCAAGCTTTCATATGTTACTGCACAGTTATGTTCAAGTTTTTTTTGTCATTAAGAAAGATAATCAACAAGTGTGGATATGACTACCGATGAAGAATTAGCCAAAATGCCCTCATGGATGTATTCTGTGGAGATAATGGAAGAGCAGCAAAATGGCACCATGCTGAGCTATTACTGCAGTGATGGCAACCATATCTCAGCACAGATGTGAAGAAGAAAGCGGATGCTTCATTGTCAAAAATGGAAGACACTAGATGTGCAATGTATGCAAGTGTACATGATATTTAATTACAATAAAGTCAGTATGAGTGCTAATAATTTCCCACACTTACAAATGCTGCCTTCACAGTATGTGTAACTCCTCTTCCTTCATCAAATAGCACCAGGGAACCATCAATGCAACCAAGTAAAAGCTTCTCTTCATCTGGACTGAAACTGTGGCAACAAACTTGTGTCTGAAGTGGAACAGAAGTGACTGCTGTTCGCTGTAAACGTGATTTACTTATCTCGTATGTGCAGCTCTCCACTGTCACTTCTCCCTAATAAAAGGAACAATAAATGGATATTAATTATTGTTGAAGTCTTGTACCATGAATGGAGGAAATACAAAATACAATTAGGATAACAATAAGACTTACTTTTCTTGACACTTTCTGCTCTACTGAATGAATAACATTTGGCTGTATACAGCTGAAAGATACACTGACTGGATCAAATTCTGTTCTATAATAGCAAAGCAGCTCAAATTTTGTCCTACAAAAAAAAAGGACATGTTTCATTAACTGAACACAACACTTACAGATTAAAAAAACATCAGTTACATAAGCATAAGGAATCATAGGGAATTAAAATCACATTTTGATGATGTTCCACAAAGAATCAATCAAAACGAGATCAATTATAGAGAGAGGGAGAGAGAGAGAGAGAGAGAGAGAGAGAGAGAGAGAGAGAGAGAGAGAGACTTGGATGCTCTGAAGAAGAATGCAAGTGGAAAACTTGTGCTCTTCAATGTTCTTGACCTATTTCTTAATCAAATCACTGTCTATGACCTCATCTTTAAGGCCAATGCTTGTCATTTCTTCCATTCTCAGTATTCTAGCCAGAATTTTCCATGTTATCTTATTGTTTTATATTTAAATTCATGCAACAGTGTACAAATCAGAATGGTAGAAAATATTTAAACAAAGAGCTGTAAGATCGTTGATGAACGTGTCTTCCAAAATAAGATATGGAATGCTTTTAAATTTGAAAGCAGTGAATACAGCACACTTGCCATGCACCTCCTTACAAATACAGTTGACTTCTGGGAAGGTAAAAGCACATTTTCTTAGAGGTACATGAAGAGAATATTGAAGAACTGGAGAATAATATGACACCGTGTATGATAGAAATAAACAGGTACACTAAAGTAACGAAGAATGGGTCAGAGTAAGAAGTGTTCAATGGAGAAGAGACAAGCTGGAGGGAAGAAAGAGAGGAACATGATATTGAATTCCATCACTATTGGATTTAAATTATGTGCTTTAATCACTGCACCAGTTTAGTTAATAATTTCATATGTAGTAGACAGAAACAGCAAGTCTATTGGGTACGTATCCTGCGCGAACTGCTCCAAATTACTGCCTTTTCAGTCAGGAACAACGCATTAAAAAAATGCACACAGTGTTAAAGTGCTGTTTATGCTCATGTGATTGGCACTTGATGTGTAGACTTTGATGTCAACGGTGTCATGAATGACGGGAGGTGAAGGCTTTGCAATACGCATAGAAGGTGCAATTGTGACAGAGTGATATACCAAACAACAAATCATTAGCACATAGTTTTCACGAGGATAATTCATTATTCACTGGACACAGGTACATCAACATCCTGTCAACTATAGAGCAGGAATAGCATTAATTATTTATTTCATTGTGAATAGAAAATGTGCATACCTTTTCAAAACCCATTGTCAGAGAATGAGAGGAAGAATCTTTTTGTCCACCATTAAATAAATAAATAATGCTGTTCCTGTTATACAGTTCACAGGTTCTTGATGTAGCCTTGTTCGGTGAGTATATAAATTATCCTTGTAAGTTCTACATGTTTACAAACCATAAAGACTAAAGCTATTATTGGCTGCCCAAACAAGATGTCACCTCAGATTAACACACATGTACAGCATAACTACATTTGGAGAAAAACATTTGAACTTGATTTGGATCAACTTGCAGCTTAATTAATACTGCCTAAGGCCGAAACCAGGTAGTGATGATAAACATAAATTTCAGTCAAATGGGGGTCAGCTCTTTTAAAAAAAAAATAATGCTACGTGAATGTACATACCATTATATTCCAGAAGTACATGAATTTTGAGGTTTACATTACTTTGATGAAAACAACATAAAAGAAGAGACTCTCAACATAACATATGATAATTGCTGTGGCCATGACAATGGCTCAGTCAGCCAAACATACGCGCGCATGTTGTACACATGTGTGCGAGCATTTTACTAAAAAGAAAAGCCCTCAAAATGTATTGGAAATTGCCCCATTCGCAAAATAATAATAATAAATAAAACAGAATAAAATCAAAATAACAGAGGGGCAGGAGCTGGCTAGAAACAAATACGTAACGGCTTACCCAGTGACCATGTACACATGAACATTTGCTCTGTCCTGATCTTTAACAACTGGACTCCATGGATAAACTTCATCGCGAGTACAACGCCACCAAATGAGTATCTGTAAATCACAGCAAATATAAGCAAAAATACTACTTTAAATGTACAGTTTTGATTATTTCAATATCATAGTTCTGGGAGGAGTCTAAATTAACAAGAAATTCCTGGCAAAATGGAAATTTTTGTAAACAAAACAAAATTACTACAACAGTTAGTTCAGAGTCTGAGAAACTAGAAAAATTAATAACTAGATGATTTGAAAATTGCTGTAGAAACTTTTTAACTTTTGTTTGTTGTCATTATACACAATGCGCAAGGGAAAGATAAAATACTATGAAACTGCAAGGGTTGTGAGGGTATGTGATCTAACTTATATGATTACAAAATTGAATCAAATTTACAAAGAACATGGGCAGTATGAGGCCACATATCAGTACAGTATTACAGTCACCTTTAAACACCATGCACAGAGCTCTTGTTAGGAATTGTGTCATGAACCTGTATTACCCTTTTCTGGGAAAAGCTGGCCACAACTGTTGCAGCTGGTCCTTAATATCCTAGATCATGGGAGGACAACCAGTTGCCCATGGACCACATCCAGCCCATGATTGGTTTCAATCTGGTATGCATAATAAATTTTTGGGAGAGAAAGTGAGCTATTGTAAATGCTCTAAGTGAAAATAATATTCAAGATAGATAAATAAAAGAAAACATATCAAACTGGGTGAATATAAAATGAATGTATTCTCAAAAAGCTGTGTTCTAAGGTGTAGTTTGTTAGTGTGAAGTATCTCATCAGTGAGCTACTACATAAGATATTACAGACTACAGGTTTCAGTAACTGTGAATCCAGCCCGCAAGTCGTAAAAGATTGCCCGTGCCTGTCCTAGATAGTAATAAGATGGAGTTGATGCCCAAGCTGGCTCTAGATGTTAATATTGGGGATTAATCTGAGGATCTTGCTAGCCACAGGGTATCTCACCATCATGCAGACAGTATATACACCACCAGACAAAATAAGTGCAGGAATCAGAAAGAATAGTTAGAATTGAATGACAACATATGACAAAAGATCATGTTCCTTTATTGAACTAATTACAATATGAGATCAAAGAGGACATTGACAGTTACCGGTTGGACATCATTGCCAAGTCAATAGGTTGTTGCACCACCTCTAGCCACAATGCATACCCATATGCAGTTCACTTGAAACATGATTGCCGTCTCCGGCCCTTAAGGCCAGTCTGCGCGGGACTCAGCATGGCTGAGGTGAAAGCAACCAGTGGTGAATGTAAAGAAGCAGCAAGGAGAGGGAATCAGAAAGGGAGGGGAGAGATGCACGGCGGGGGTGGGGGAATATGCCAGTGCTGCCTGGCGGAAGGTAGGGGAGGGACTGGAGTGTGCAGCAGGATCGGAGACATACGTGAGACTAGAGTGTGGGCAAGAAAGGGTAGGAGAGAGTAGTGTGGTCAGGTTTATGTCGTCCTCTCACGGGATGTGGAAACGCATGTGGAGGAAGACGTTGTGCCATTGCGGCACGGAATTCCACGTTCCACTGCCCTGCGAAGCTTGGAATAAAGGATCCAGCATGTTATATTTTTGCTTCGTGGAGTGGAATGTGGCCAGTGAAAAGTGACCTGGTTTTCACGTAACAAGCAGAACTTTTCATCTGCCACATTGCAAATGAAACTCCATATTTCGTGCCTTCTTT
This sequence comes from Locusta migratoria, assembly GCA_026315105.1. NCBI lineage: Eukaryota > Metazoa > Arthropoda > Insecta > Orthoptera > Acrididae > Locusta > Locusta migratoria. The sequence continues at coordinate 42,931,828 of CM048750.1, read as the reverse complement.
CGTTTTAGGGTACGATGTATAAATATAATCTTTTTAAAGCACCAGAGAATTGCAGAACTTTTGGAAACACATCATTTTAGGTATGATTTGTTACAATAAATTACCGGAAACTATACATTCATAGCTTTAAAGGATATCGTATTTAAGGTTAGTCAGTATTATAATTTGTATACCGTGAAAGAATATCATTCCTATGCTACAGTTCAACGCCATTCTATCAAAGATGCATCTTTAATGATACTTTGTCATAAATAAATAAGATATTACAACATGTTTTAGGTGCATAGTATGTCACAAATACAGCACACTCTTCCGAGGAGAAATAGCGCAGTTGGTAGCGCGATGAGCTGCGGAGCAGAAGTTGGGAGAGACTCAGGTTCGCAACCCCGTACTTCGGAAATTTTTTTATCTTTTCCTTTTTTGTTTCCTTAATGTTTCTGGTTCTTTCTTATTAATTTAAGTGCAAAATCTGATATTCATTATTATTTCTTTTTAAGACGACTGATTATCGTGGTAGTTAAGAGTCATGAGCTATAGGGGGAAAGATGTAAATAACAGGTTTTCATCTAACTCTCAGAGATATTTTTTTAACAATTTGGCTTAATTACGGTTTATGTAATTTATTTGGTGTGTATGAACAAGAAGACTGTACCAGGCAGAACTTATTATCTTTCGAAGGAATGCCAAAGTAAACATTTGGATATTCAGAATATGTACATCGTGAAAAATAGAAATATAAGAGAGCAAGACAAGTGGAGCTGGCACAGATGAAGGATTTCAGTGTTTACATTTTTTAAATGATATTTTCCCAAAAGTGATTTAGTCGTACATTTTGTTATCATTATCAAATGCTTTCAGTTAATGTACCGTCTTTGTGTTTCTTTAAGAAAAAAATTACAATTTCTGGAAGAGTATTGCATGCAACATGCAAGCATAAGAAAGCTACAGTATTCAGTTGTGGGTGGTTGTTGTTTTTTTTTTTTTTTTTTTCCACACGTCCATCTTTGTAAAGACCATGATCTATGCGCCAGCCCACAACGGGCACTGGAGAGCGCTACTACGGTTGCAAATCACGATGAGCAACATGTTCCATGGAATGTAGCAGGTCATTTCAGAGCGTGCTGTATCTATGTAGACAGCACGTCTGGCCTGCGTCACATTGGGACAACACGTCCTGTGTGAGGACGGCTTTAGGTCTGGGGGATAGACGAGCTTATGATATACTGTAGGGAAAGTTCCCACCTGCACCATTCAGAAAAGATGGTGTTTGTTCCTCCCATCAGTTTTTCACACTTGCCCATGGGGTTCTCATGCGTTCCTACATTTTGTCACACTTTTGTTACAGGATTTTTTGCATTTTATTTGCATACCTCTACACTCGTGTAGAAGCTTATTCATGATCTTGCATTTATGAATGTGAATTAGTGTGATTTTTATCCGCTTTTCATACCCTACCATGAATCCTGGCCCCTTCTATCAGCGTCACAACAGGTAAGTTTCCCAACCCTTAGCCAGAACCCAATCCCACATACAATTCCTTTGTTGCTGCCCAACTCATGGAATCCCCCCTAATGGCTTAACCATAGAAGTATGCATTTCCAACTGCCATTCCTCCCTCCACCTGTTCAGATTCCGTCAGTCCATAGGACTCACCAACCTAATCTTACAAAACCATAGAATCCAGGCCCAAAAAGCCTTGCAGCACCTCATAATCCGAAAAATCATCTTGCTCTGCAACCCGCATGCGCGCGCGCGCGTGCACACACACACACACACATCCTTTCACACATTTACGCACCACTCAAAATAGGTGAGGTTTGGGATAGAGAGGTAGGAACTGTAAGGTATGGAGAAAAAATATGGGGAAGTTATCGTAGGTTGAGGCCTGGTTGATTTCGGGATTGGAGAATGTATTGTAGGGATAACTCCCATCTGTGCAGTTCAGAAAAGATGGTGGTGGATGGGAGAATCCAGATGGCCCGGGTTGTGTAGCAGCCATTGAAACCAAGCATGTGCTCCACTGCATGCTGTGCCACAGGGTGGTCCACCTTGTTTTTGGTCACAGTTTGGCGGTGGCCATTCATTCTAATGGATAGCTGGTTGGTGGTCATGCCAATATAGATAGCTGTACAGTGTTTGCAGCACAGTTGGTAAATTACGTGGCTGCTTTCACAGGTAGCCCGGCCTCTGATAGGGTAGGATAAGCCTGTGACAGGACTGGAATAGGAAGAGGAATAGTCACTGGAAGAGGAATGGTGAAGGTACAGGGACCACTACTGAAAGTAGCTAGAGAATGTCTTGGAACAGTAGTGTGTAAAGGCAGGAAGAAGCAGACAGCTTGGTGGAATTACACAGTCAAGGCAGCCTGTAAAAAGAAAAAGGAGGCATTTCAAAAATGGCTCCACACTAGAAATCAGGCAGACAGAAAGTTATGTTGAAGAAAGAAACAAAGCCAAACAGATAATTGCAGACTCCAAGCAGAAATCATGGGAAGACCTTGGAAATAAGCTAGAAGCTCTGGGTCAAGCTGGGGGAAAACCATTTTGGAGTGTAATTAGCAATCTTCCAAAGGAAGGGAAGAAGGAATTAACAAGTGTTTTGGACAGGTCAGGAAAGCTACTAGTCAGTCCTGTGGATGCCTTGAGCAGATGGAGGGAATATTTTGAAGAATTGCTCAATGTAGGTGAAATATTCAATAATTTGTCAGATTTTCAGGTAGAATAGGATAGGAATGATGATGGAAACAGGATCTCATCTGAGGAATTGGAGAAAATAGTCAGTAGATTGCAGTGCAATTAAGCAGCTGGGGTGGATGAAATTAAGCCGGAACTCGTCAAATACAGTGGAATATCAGGTGTCAAATGGCTACACAGGGTAACTGAGAAGGCGTGGGAATCGAGACAGGTTCTGTCTGACTGCACGAAAGCGGTAATCACGCCATTTTTCTAATGTGGAAACAGAAAAGATTGTAACAACTATCAAAGTAGCTCTTTAATTAGCATTGTAGGCAAAATATTCTCAGGTATTGTTGAAAGGAGAGTGCAAGTATTAATTGAGGACAAGAGGATGAAAATCAGTGTGGGTTTCGGCCTCTAAGAGACTGTCAGGACCAGATCTTCAGCTTATGGCAGATAATGAAAAAGTGCTATGGGGAACAGTGAATTGTATCTATGTTTCATAGATTTAGAAAAGTCTTATGACTATGTTCCTAGGAGGAAGCTATTGTCAGTTCTACAAGATTATGATATAGGAGGCAAACTTCTGCAGGCAATTAAAGGGCTTTATGTAGACTGCCAGGCAGCAGTTAGAGTAAACGGCAAATTAAGCTCATGGTTCAGGGTAGTTTCAGGGGTAAGACAAGGCTGTAACCTGTCGCCACCATTGATCATACTATTAATGGATCATATGTTGAAAACAGTAGACTGGCAGGGTGGGATTAAAATAGGTGGAAATAAAGTAGCAGTCTCGCATATGCGGATGACTTGGTTGTATTGACAGATTTGATTTAAAGGCTGCAAACTAATATTTCAATGTAATATGTAATGTTTGTAAATCTATCGGACCAAACTGCGTGGTCATCAGTTCGTAGCTTACAAACTACTTAAACTAAGGTAAACCAACCTAAAGACAACACACACACCCATGCCCCAGGGAGGACTCGAACCTCCAAAGGCGAGCAACCGCGTGCTCCGCAGCGAGGCACCTTAGACCGCTCAGTTACTCCACCGCGGCACAAATATTTCAGAGCTCGATCAGAGGTGTAAGGATTATGATATGAAGATCAGCATCTCCAAAACAAAAGTAATGTCTGTGGGAAAGAGATTTAAATAGTGCCAAATAGGTGGAACACAGTTAGAACAGGTAGACAGTTTCAAGTAACTGGGATGTATTTTCTCACAGGATGGCAACACAGTGAAAGAACTAGAATAGAGGTGTAGCAAAGCTAATGCAGTGAGTGCTTAACTACGATCTACTGTCTTCTGCAAGAAGGAAGGAAGTACCAAGACTAAGTTAGTAGTGCACCGCTCTATCTTTTGACGAACTTTTGTTGCATGGAAGTGAAAGTTGGGTGGATACAGGTTACCTTATTCATAAGGTACAGATATGAAAGTAGCAAGAATGATTGCAGGTACTAACAGATGGGAACAATGGAAGGATGGTGTCCATAATAAGGAAATGAACACCTTAGATGAAGCAGTTAGAGCGAACAGACTGAGATGGTGGGGTCATGTTACACGCATGGGAGAAGCTAGGTTACCTAAGAGACTCATGATCTCAGCAGCGGAGGGTAACAGGAGTCGAGGTAGACCAAGAAGAAAATACTTAGAAGTAAAAGGCATAACATCAGACGAGGCATCAATGTTAGCATTGAATAGGGGATCTTGGAGGACTTTTATTAGAGGTACTATGCTGCAGACTGAATGATGAAAGGCATAATCAGTCTCTAATGATGATGAACTATCTTGCATGTCACTAAACCCAAGTCTGTGAGGAAATGATCATCATCTTTAGTTATTGTGAGGAAATTGCATGGGAAACTGTGTCTGTCATCTGACTTTAGAATGAGGTACATGTCAATCTCCAAGTGGTGATTTAAAGTCCCTGCACATAATTATAATTGTATTCCAAATGTGAAAACCCAAATGAATCAAAATACATGGATTTGAAACAGGAGAAAGAACAATTGACTCTATATGTAGAAACTTCGTCTAACTCAAATGAAGTCTTCTTATACACACTGCTTGGTTTTGGAAAATTTACTGATTTTATATTTATCATGGAAAACGAATTATGTTCTATATTTTTCTATGAGTCTAACAATGTAACATTTGAATCAGCAATTAGATCAGTACCACTGTGCCTTCTAAGACAAGTTGCAGAAATTTATCTTTGTTTTGTTTTGTTTTAGTGACAATTTCATTCTGTGGCAATTTAAAAGGAAATAGTTTACATGTTATAATGAGAGGTTTACTTAAACTTCTTTTAAAAACATGTAATTAGTTCCCATGTTGAAATTGAACTTCTATAATAGACAAGGGTATTATGTGGGTTTGGTGGAAGGAGGAATACCACCATAGGAGAGGTGGAGAGAATAGAGGGAGGATATTTCTCATTTCAGGTCAGGATGCAAGATAGTCGAGTAGTTTACAACATAAGAGTGCATGCAACTAACAGTTAGCCTTTTATCTCAAGGATTTCTGTGCATTTTATAATATAATCTAAAGTGATGAATAACCAAAAAAATCAACTTCTCTTCTAACAGAACACACCAACTTACCATGTCTCCATTAACATTTGATGACAGCTTTCTTTCCAAGCGTCGGCCAGATGGTCCTGCCAACTCCAGATTTTGTACTTTTGGCTCCAAACGACTAATTTTTTCTGATACATTGCAGTTTGTTAATGGTTTCACAAAGTAAACAAGAGTTATCTGATTATCATTGTACGAAAAAATTAAGTGTGTTTTTGTGAAAATAGCTGAAAATAAAACAAATAAAGGAAAAATTGTGATTAGCTTTGATACTTAAAAAGCATAATACTTAGATCTTTCCTACATATGTTAATATTATAAAATTAAATGTTAGTAACTGTTCAATGAATACATGCCTAGTTGCAGAGTCAAGCTCTCAAGAAAAAAGATGATATTTTTACATAGTCTATCTGAGAAAGAAACATAAACAATCATTCCTTAATAGCATCACTAAATTGTTACCACTCAAAGTATATGTGTGGATGACAAGTTTCCACTGTAGATCAATAATGTTAATTTTATGATTATATTATTAACTATGGACTAACTGACAAACCTATCAGGTTCGACAGTAACTTGGAAAATGTAGGCTACCTTCAGATGTATACCACTGTTCAAGCACAACCAGTTCACATTTGTGCGGTCTGCGGTGTCCGCCTGCCATCATGGTGGTATTCATCTGAAGATTACATTGACTGAATCCGGTCATGAAATAAAAACAAGAATTCTGCAATCTGGACTCTTTTTAATTTTAATAATAGGTGTTACATAGTATCCCAAAACATGAGGCAAATCTCTCACAGCAGTAGTACATTTTGACAGACGTTTTCTTTAAATGAATTGTAAAATTAGAGCTTTTGGTTATTATATGAAACTGTGTGAACACCCTATTAACTGATAGTGTTAATGTTGTTGTAGTGGTTTTCAGTCCAGAGACTGGTTTGCTACAGCTCTCCACTCTACTCTATCCTGAGCAAGCCTCTTCATCTCCTCTGAGAATGGCAATCCATATCTGCATCTGCTTACTATATTAGTCTCTTGGTGTCCGTCTGCATTTTTCCCCCTCATACTTCCCTCCAATGCTAAATTTACAATTCCTTGATGTCTAAGAATGTGTCATACCAAATGATCCCTTCTTTTAGTCAAGGTATGCCAAAAATTTCTTTTCTCCCCAATTATGTTCAGTACCTCTTCATTAGTTACACGATCCACCCACCTAATCTTCAGCATTCTTCTGTAGCACCACATTTCAAAAGCCTCTATATACTTCCTGTCTAAACTATTTATTGCCCAACTTTCACTATCGTACAATGAAACACTCCACACAAATGCTTTCAGCAAAGATTTCCTCACACTTAAATTACAATTCGATGTCAACGAATTTCTCTTTTTCAAATGCATTTTTCTTCCCATTCTGCATTTTATGCTTTCTGTACTGCAACCATCGTATGTTATTTTACTGCCCAAGTAACAGAAGTCATCTACCACCTTTATTGTTTCATTACCTAATCTCAGTCCTTCAGAATTGCCTGATTTTCTAAGACTGCATTCCATTACCCTTGTTTTGCTCTTGTTAATGTTCAGCTTAAGCACCTGTGATGACAATAATTTGGAGGAAGAGCTCACCAAGTTGTGATCGACATTCCACACCAATGGATATAGCGATAGAAGCAGCCAGAAAGCCATAAAACCATGGTGAAGTAAGGAAAACGGCATGGAAGTTGAAGAATTACCGGCAGCATGTATGCCTTACATTAAGGGAATTAGTGAGCACATTGGGAAAATATTATGACGAGCTGGCATAAAACCTGTTTTTTCCAGCAATAACAGAATAAAATATATCCTCAGCTCAACTAAGGAGCCCATAGAAAAGCTGAATACTTCTGGTGTATATAAAATAAACTGCGAATGTGGAACAGTATACATAGGAGAAACAGGAAGGACTATCCATGTACGAATGGCAGAGCATGAAAGGTATATACATTTAAAACAGCACAGCAAGTCAGCAGTTGCAGAACACGAGGAAGAGTGTAACCATAATATAAATTTCAAGGACGTGCAAGTGCTCTCTCAACAGCCATTTAAAATGAAGAGAAAAATTCGTGAAGCAATCGAGATCAATAAACACCCCTACAACACGAACAGAGAAGATGGGCACAAACTCTCACTGTCTTGGCTTCCAGTGCTGACAACAAGGTGAAGCTTCGCGGGGAGTGGTACAACGGGCCCTCAGACCACAGATGGGCATTCCTGACAGCGTGGCAACTTCGTCACTACCCAGAAGGGTAAAAGTCTCAATCAGCAGCATGGCCTAATGTATTTACGTGACGTGAAGAGGCAGTGTTAGCAACAGTCGCTGTGGATGCTAAGATGAATGTCGGCACACAATATTTACAGGATGTGAAAATGAAAGTGTTAACATGACATTTGAATGATTTTATTTTTGAAATGAATCACAGCATTCAAATGTAGAAGATCGCACACTACAAAACTATGTTTCTCCACATGCACTGTCTTTCTGTTCAGATGTAACGCTTCGTTGTTATGTAAATCAAAATATGTGTGTGTCTTCTCTCAAATGAAACGAATTACAATATTTTTTCAATGTTCATAATTTGGTAAAACACTTGCAACAATTTAATCTGTACTCTTCGGTTCCTGCCTAACCACAACCCTTCAAATCATGACATATTTGTAAAAATAATAATATTCGTCGATGTACCCTTGTACAGTCAGAATGAATTATCGTACACGCCATAGGCTACTCGAAATGTACTATGTTGCCAACCTAACACTGCTACGGATGTACCATAACGCTACCCATGCCGCAGATTGAGACTTTAGCCACCCAGAAGAAATAAGCTGACCCTTTGGTTGCCGCTGTTGATGGCCAAGAGCGTGCATGCGTACAACTTTATGTTTTCCACCAACAGGAATCACCGATGCAAACACCAATACAGCGGATATTCCTTTCCTATTTCCATCCCCCATCAGAAACACCAATCAGAACCAAACTGTGAAGACAGTACACGATTTATAAGACCAGCAATAGGAGGAAACAAGTCAGTATTCTCTGAGGAAGGCTCCTGCAAAGGATATGAAACGTTGGAAAGATTTTATCATCATGACACAGCAAATAGCTCAGAAGAATTTTAACGTTTTCAAACTATCCATTTCCCATTTTAAATTTTCTAACCTCCCTACACAATTAAAGGGTGTAACATTCCACACTCCAATCCGAAGAATGCCAGTGTTGTCTTTCCTGAAGACGACATCCTCCTGAGTAGTCCCCGTCTGGAGATCCAAATGGAGGACTATTTTACCTTTGAAATATTTTAACCGAGAGGATGCCATCGTCATATATTCACACAGTAGAGCTGCATGTCATATGGAAAAGTAACAGCTGTAGTTTCCCCTCGCTTTCAGCTGTTCGCAGTAACTGCATGGCAAAGCCACTTTTCTGATGCTACAATACCAGCTCAATCAATCATCCAGACTGTTGCCCTTAAAACTACTAAAAAGGCTGCTGCCCCTCTTCAAGTACCACATGTCTGTCTGGCCTCTCCACAGATACCCTTCTGCTGTGGTAGCACCTGGTACGGCTATCTGTATCATTGCGGTATGCAAACTACCCCACCTTGGCAATGTCTGTGGTTCATGGGGTAACAAAAAATTGTACCTAAATCTAAAATATACTGAAATTTGTTCCACCTCTGTCCCCAAATACAGAATGTTCACAAGCAGTAGGACCATGAATTGCAAAAAACTTGAGAAGTTTACTTGTTTAGCAAGAATTACAGAAATGGGCAACATAGGCTACAAAAAAAAAAAAAAGGTTGTGGACTATAATTGAATGTAATGCCAGCATTTAATGATTATGTTGCAACAACACGATAGGAAATCTTTACAAATATATTAACATTCTTATAAATCAGAACCACATAGAATGACTTGGTCAGTATTCGTACAAACCATGAAGAACATGAATAATACTGTTCCTCCTCTATGGTTGACAGGATCTTGTATGCACCCTTGTCCACTCAGTAAACTTAATTCCCGTCATAAAACAAAGATTTCACGACCAAACATTAGCGTTGCCCCATGATTGAATAATGTCAACATTACCACGCACCGCCGGCAGGTCAGTAAATAAAATATAACCAGAACCAAGTGTTCCATAATGCCATCAGCTCCTAACTATACAAAATTCACTGCAAGCACACATTAGGGCTACGAACCTAACTGATTTCTTTTTAAATAAGAATTACGTTGTCAGTTATTTACACCGCCCGTTTTTTTGGTAACTGGAACATAATATCGCACACACTTACCATCAGCAATATACTCAGAAAGTAGCTTTCCCACTAAATACTTGTCAAACGAAATTTTAAGTATGTCACCAGTAAAAATGTTTATGTATATTTTTGCAATAAGTCCAGAAGTAAATATCAGTTGCAAAAGGCTGCTGTCCCTCCAATGGCAATATATCACTTTGTGCTGATTCAAATGTTCCTGAAACAAAATAATCTTTGTACATCACGAAATGCTTGAATGGATGTACAATTTTATATCTTTTCATAGTTACCTCCAAATCTTTTATTGACTCCCTTAATTTGTTTGGTCTTTTATTTCGGACCACGCATGTGATTCCCCTTTGTTCCGCAAATGAACGCTTCCCTTCATTATAGGGCGAATCGGATACGTCCTTTTTTTCCAAGTACCTGAAATAATCTCATTAAAAACTACATATTTATTGCATCTATGATTAGCGACAGAGCTCGAACAACGTTATAATAGCTACCTGAAAGCACCGAAGTCTGTGTCTTTAATAACTATTTCATCTTTCAGTGTCCAGAATCGAGCTTGACTTAACAACGTTAACATCCTTCATCGGGACATACATACAAATGCCAAGTTGCTGCTATATTCATTCTGAAATTGATTCAGCACAAGGAAATGACGGGTCTATTATATTACCCATTATTAGCTATAACTGCAAAACCAACACATAACAATCCATCCCATGGTCAAAATTGTAAACATAAACATTTGGCATCTCTGTCATTATTGTCACTTCGTAGCCGTAACATCTGTGATCGCCAGATAAATAACATCTGCGAATACTTGAAGTAACTCTGGAGTTATCACGTGATATGTAAAAAGTCGTATAATATCGGAATTGAGAAAACAACAACGTTAAATTTTATAGGCGACCAAAGCGAACTTTACGATATATGTTAATGGTCAACATAGTTTAGTTAACTGTTGCGAAGTCAAACAACATTTCAAAACATCAACATCTATTTTCAATCGAAAATATAAACGAACACCTGAGACAATATTTATAAGAGAATGAATATAGTCTCTTTACTTTACCCATTACTATTTCCCCTTACAATGTCAATAACGCAAGGAAGTTAGCAATAACGTCATAAACAACTTCTCCTTCATTAGCACTGGCATATTCAATTAAAACGTTACCGGTATTTATTGAAGATTTATCGTCATATTATAACACTCGGCCCTAAAAACCGAAAAGTGCCGCCGGAAGTAACCAGAGGGTGAATTTAAGTCGATAGCGGCTGCTATCGAACCTCGCAGTCGATTAATGTCACTTAACGCCATGTTTGTATTAGATTTATGTTGTGTTGTTATGAGATGGAGTCTACAATTGGGCGTTAACTATAGTTGAAGTTTTATCATAAAGTCGTCAAATCTCTAATTTCTTATAAGTCAATGTGGTAAAACTGCGGTGTCTGTTGCCCGTGTTTTTAGTATGGCGCGTATGTTGACAACTGTAAATAGATCGTTTCTGGACCGGAGATTCGGGCGCTACGCCCCCTCACATAATAAAAAAAAAAACCTTCTTGTTTAACCTATACCTAACTTTCACTTAAAATGATCACTGTTTAGTACAGATCACAAAATAAATAAAACATATACCTGCTCTATGGTTGACTGCTGTGGTGTTGCCAACATTTGCAGAGCTTGAGCAACAGACTGCAATTTAGCCGTTAATATTGACGCATGTGTTTGTAATACATTGTGGATTTCCTTAAAATTGTCAGCAATTTGTGCAAAAATCATTGATGAGGTGTGTTTGCCACAGCCGATAATAAAATCATATTCACAGTAATAGAAATTTTAACTGTTTGTGATGCTAGCTGAGCACGACATAATACTAAGTGTGGCCGCAAACTTATAATTGCATCTTGCTATCGAATCACCAGGAAACTTCAGACTTTCCAAAGTTAATTAGTTCGTACGTTCCCCAATCGTATTCTCATAATTGGAGGTGATTTTCAAGATACAAATTTAAATTGGGTAAACTACAGATTTGCAAGTGATTGGAGTGACGGGACTTATTGCAAATCAATAGGCCTATTAACTTCACACCCACCCCAACAGCTACCCAGAACATATTGATTGAAATCCCACTTATGATGATAATATGCTGCTGTCATAATAAAAGGTCGGAAGATGTTTGGTGCTTTCCTCCACATCAGTTTCTCCTATGTAAACATCTTCATTTCAAAAGTATTCTGGCAGCCCACTTCCAATGTTAGCTATTTACTGTATTCCTTCCTCTCTTTTCTCTCCCCCCCCCCCCCCCCCTTCTTTACTCCCCCACCACACTTATCACCAAATCCGGAACTGGGAAATATTTGATGACACAGTATGTGCCCCTCCAACATATATTTTAACAGAGGTGAGGATAAATTTCTTCTCTAAGTGATTTCAATAGTTGCTCATTAATTATGTGAACTACCCATCCATTTTCAGTACGGTAACACATTTCTAAAGCTTCTTCACTCATGTTTGAAATGTTAATCATCCATGTTTCACTTAACATATACAATACTGCACTCCGATAAATTGCTCAGGAAAAGGCTTCCTAATGTCAACAAATATACTAGACCTCTTTAGTGAATATAAAAGTACAAAGAGAAATTAGAGCAAGTGGATTGATTTATATCTTCATCAAATTAGATAAAGAGGGAGTGGTGTCATATATAAATTTATTAGAGTAGAGCATATTGATGTGTTATGGCACTTGTTTACAAAAATATTGGACCATATGCCTGATAGGCGTGTTCCTAGAAGAATAGTTAATGGAGTGAGGGACCCTCCATTGTGTACAGCCACTGTAATGAAACTTCTGAGGAAGCAGATACTACTACATGACAGATGTAAAACAAAGCCTGACAGTACAGCTATTGGTGGTGGTATGCTAAATGAAACGTACTTGTCTGTCCAGAGAATAGTGGGTGAAGCCTCCAGTGACTGTCATAGCAGAATATTTATGTAAGGATCCCTCTTAAAACATAAAGAAGCTTTATCATATGTAACTGTTGTTAGTGGGACAAAAGTTAGCACCCAGACACTCATGGCCGAATGAGATACTGAAATTGAGGATTGCAAAGCAGATCTATTGAACTCAGTTATACGCCTAAGATGTTACTTTCAATTGAAAATCAAGGACCATTAAGTTACCTAAATGTAGTTCTGGTTCCAATGCAAGACGAGTGATGCAGATATTAAGTTCATGGGCCTGAAGCAATACCCATCAGATTGTTTACTACATTTGTAGTGAGTTAGTTCATGACTGTTTTAATTCTTTAACTCATTATCCTGAGACAGGCTAACTCGCGCTCCCAAATTTTTTGCAACAATATCCCGATTAAAATTGGTGTTCCTTCTGCTGCTGTTAGTAGGCGTTACGTAAGCATCTTGTGTTTTATTTGTATGCTTTTTGCTGTAGTGCTGTGTCCTATAGTATAATTTTGGTGTTGCTGCACTTTGTATACTTCCTATATGGAACCAATTATTTCCTTTTTTTGTAATAAATAATGTTTCAGTGAATATTTACATACAGTTTTTGCTAAACCCAGCTTATATTGTGGAACTACCTTTTATCCTTTCCTACCTTAAATAACTCCATAGATTTTCAAGGAGTAAAAATTATTAGCAAAAGAAATATGTATTTCAGAAAGCACAAACTTACATTGAAAAATTTGAAGCTTTTAGCTTTTGTGTAAGAAATTGGTACATTAGGAGCTTTTGTTCCTGTACAAATTGGAAGTACATTCCATTTTTCAAACATATTTTAGGAACTTTTAACGAAACAATTAGTGGGATTGTTCAGGAGTAGGGAGACTACAGCCAATAAAGTCATCAGAATATTACAAGTATTTCAAGCTTATTAAGAACACTCAGAATAAACCAAACATTACTTACTTTCAATATATATAGCAAAGTTTACACAATTAAAAATTTAGGGAATATAAGTAACAGTAAAATAGGCTGGTGTATTTATATGTCATTAATTAACAACACATTAAATGAAATAGTGCATAAACTACATACATATACAGATTTGCTGGGTGAAATAACTGAAATTCATTTTCATAGTATACCGTACATCATGCATTCCATTAGAGAGTGAAAATTGAAAATCTCAAAGTCAGAGTTATGAGTTGTTTCAATAAAATCCTAAGCCACTGAAGGTATAGCTACAACAAAACAGTCTGCCTAATACACCTCTAGAACATCTGAAAACTGGTAAGCATTTCTAACTTATTTTGCATTAGTTTTGTTTATAAGCTTAACATTTTGGCTAGTGAAGAAATACTTTAATTTTGTTGAGCAAGCACAAGAGCCATGGAAATAATAATATTCAATTCAGTATTTTTATTTATAAAAAAACCACTGTGACATGCTGCTTGTGATAGACGGGATAATTTATATGAAATAAACTGAGAAGTTAATGTTTGAAAAAAATGACAGAGAAAGAAAGGATATCATTAGGAAAAAAAAAAAAAAAAAAAAAAAAAAAAAAAAAAAAAAAAAAAAAAAAAAAAAAAAAAGAGAAGAACTATTGATTTAAAAAGAAATCAGAAATGTCCTATGGAAACAGTAATTTCCCCACTTAAAAAAACAAACAAAGAAACTAATTCTGATAAAAGTGGGGGAGACCAGTGTACCTTAGAGCCACATATGTAATTTGGAAACTAATTCAGGAATATTTAGTTTCTTGGTTCTCAGTTGGTTACTGTCTGTACCAAAAAATGGGCCAGTTAACAGTTGGAGAGAATAGGCAAGCAGAGGTGGATGTATCTTCATGTTTTAATGGTGCTGAAGTAAAAATTCTTGGTTAAAACAATGACTAATTATTGTAGGCATGTGTACCTAGGGGCATGGCCCTAGGTGTGAGGCCAAGGGAAGTTTAATGAGGAAGTGTATAATTACTCAGTAAGGAGCTTTAAATTCACAACAAATTACTAACCAAAAAGTCTGCCCCCCCCCCCCTTTTTAAATTTTTTTACTGATGATGGCACAGGCACTGATTCTGACACAACAGATGACTGTGACCTGGTACCTGTTATTCAATCAACAGTGGAGGAAGATAAGAAATTAATGTTGAACTACTTTACTTTTTCGCCATTTTGTGTTTTCCTGCTTTGGTTGTGTTCGTATTGTTCTGTACGTTTACGTTTTTGCTGTGAACAGAAAATGGATATGAAGAACTTTCAGTGCTACGTATGTGATAGAACTTTTCGTAGAAAGTCGGAGTTAAATCAACATCAGCGAATAGTTCAAATGAGGTGTTTTATGTGACATTCCCCATCATGCCCGTAACTATCTCAGACTACTTCCACATCTCATTCCAGATACCACTACCAACACTCCACAGCTAAGGTCAAATAAAATCACATAATAATAATAATAATAATCCCATTAAATTTATACATGTATTATTCTGCCACTATTCCAATCCGCTTACATCAAAACTAAATACACCGAAACATTATTTATTATAAAACATAGAGAAAGAACTACATTCGTGAGGTATTGCATTAAACAGACCGGCATGATGACAGAAATTGCCGTAAGTACCAAACATTAGGCCTACTTTTCAGGGTCCATTTAAGAACTGTTTTCGATCTAAACACAAAACAAACTGTAGATTTCTATATTACAGACCACTGAAGATGTTTTACATTCAATAAAACGAAACGCGTCTGGTGTGGAAAAATCACATTTTTATTGTAGTTGCGAAGACGGAAAATCACTGCAATAAAACGAAACGCGTCTGGTGTGGAAAAATCACATTTTTATTGTAGTTGCAAAGACGGAAAATCACTGCTATTCATAATTATGAAAGCAACTACGGACATTATGGCCACACAAACGAAGATAACATTTTTTTTCCAATTCTGAAACAGTCCTAAAATATCAACTGAATAAAATTTACAGTAATTATTGACTAACATATGGGCCAAAGACTTAAAACACTTTATTATGCTTGAATAAACTAGCTTTTTGTATCAAAGGTGACCATAATAGTGAAATTTGCACAGTTTCCAGAACATTAATAATTACCCTTTCAGTATCATTTCAAGCTGCTTTTAAATTACTTTTAGAATTTCATTGTGTTATGTCCAGCAATGACACATTTAATCAAATTTTGTGTATGCCTTACCTTGTCCTCAACATCTAAGTGTGATTAATGTAAATGGATACCCTGTATGTGCAAAGCATGGATTACAGAATATCTCAATTAGTCCAGAGGCCAAAATTATTCTTTTTGGGGTATTTCATTCATTGTTTGGTACAGAGAGTGCTCAATTACTTGTAAGCAATATAATTAATGAAGTTTGCCCTTTGAACAAGTTTACATGGATATGTAATTATTGTTAAATAAAGGCATTTTTAGTTCACTGGATGACAAATGTGCACTTCCTCCGGATATTTTTTACTACAAGCTGTGATCTGTTTAGTGAGCTACAGCAACTTCATTACATTGTTCCACCTTTTGTCACTTAACTGTGTACATCACATTACTGTTTTAGAGAATTACTCATGGTGGAAATGGAATTCGGAAGTGTGCTATACCTATTTTTGTTGATTTAGTTTCATTACACATTCTCAACATAACTTGTTAAAATGTAAGAATTTTGTAGCAAAATTTATAGTATGCTTTTAGCAGATGAGTCATTTGAACTTGGACCAGAAGAAAATGTAATGAACAATTTTGTGAAAAGTTTTGCATAGTAGTAGACAGGCAGAAGGGAGATAGAGTTGCTGTTTATGTAAGTGAAGAGGTAAGATTATTTCAGATAGAGCTGAGCATTGGTCTTAGACTATACAAAAGAGATTAATGTTGAGTCTTAAGATTTGAAAGCAGCTGGTTAAGATATTTTCTCAATGAAAAGGACATACTACTTGAAAAGACTACAAATTATAAATGTAAAAAAAGAAAACCCCACCCTAAGGCTTCACAATCAAAAGGCTTGTGTGACCTAATGAGGACACAAAGTTCATAAGTAAATCAAGCTGTAGGATACTGTGGCATCACACCAACCCTTATAGATCATATCACAAATGTTCATTAGTCTAGTTTTGTATTAAACATTGTGACTTTTGGCAATTGTTCTGTTGGCAGAAATACAATGAAAAACCTAATGAAGTTTGCAGAGGTAGGACAAATTTAAGAATAAA
The DNA here is from genome assembly GCA_026315105.1 of Locusta migratoria. Lineage (NCBI taxonomy): Eukaryota > Metazoa > Arthropoda > Insecta > Orthoptera > Acrididae > Locusta > Locusta migratoria. The sequence goes on along the minus strand of CM048750.1, from coordinate 42,915,075 downwards.
TTATCCCAAAAAATGTAATATGTACAAAGCAAAGTCTGCAGATAAATGTTTGGAAACTTCATATTCAACTCAGTATTGGCTAAATAGCGCCTGCTATAAGAAAAGCAAAACTATTTTTGATTGCAGTGCAGCTTTTTCAGGTCTAAATCTGGCTGCTTCTTAATATTTAAGCTGGCTTTTCTCCTTAAACCATAGGAAAAGATTAAAATGCATGTTGAGGGAAATGTCAGTCCTTTCTGGAATTTCCATTGTTTGAACCAATATTTAACACACACTAATATCCCAGTCAAATATGTTAAGAGTTAAATGGCAAAGCAAAGCAAATGAAACTGAACTGGTATGTGTTCCAAGATGTCAATGAAATATCAATTTCACAACAGTATAGGAAGGTGGGGGTCAGTCCTAGTATCCAATACCACCTGTCAGCTTTGAACAAAGATGTCGCGTGTTACATTGTACCTATTGATGATTATATTTGTGGTTATTGCAAGTCACAGAAAAATATTGTTACAGTAGTCCCGAAAACTTGGTAACCCGGCAGTCCGGATAACTCAGTCACACCCCCCGAAATTATTCCGTGCTTGCAGGATAGAAATGAAATTGTAGTAGTTACAGGCTATGTTGTGTATGGGTCCAGTCATCTTTTTTTGTGCCACATACACTCCACTTAAGAATCCTTTGTCTCATTAATGCAGTATATAGATGTGTCTTCATACTAAAAACAGTTATGATCAAAAGTATGGGAGTTCAACTTTTCAGTGTCGTTTACAGTCAGCTTAGGCGTGATGGTCAAATAATGAACTTAGTTACAACAGACAACAATGACAGACATGTAGCACGACCATGCGCACTCTGCCGCTCACCTGCCTACAGCCTTTGTCTTTTCTTAACCGTGTTTTGTAAAGTACATGTGAGTGTAAGAAACGAATATCATTTGCAAGATATTGTCTTACATTTATGTAGTGTTACTGTATTCCACCATTTGTATTGTATTCTAAAGTAACAATAGAAAGTACTTTATAATGAAACAACCTCAGCTATTCATTTTCTAGCACCATTCCAAATGAAGACAGTGATACCAATTCAACATCCCCCCCCCCCCAAAAAAAAGCAACTAATAAGAAAGAAATAGTATCTAATACTTACGCCAAATCAAATGGAACATATCTTCACTACAACCCCTCTTGTATTTTCAAATTTGTTGCCTTTGCCTACTCCCAACCAAACTTGCCTCCTAACCTAACCTAGACCTCGGTTTCTTTCTTCTTCTTCTTCTTCTTCTTCTTTTTTTTTTTTTGTGGTTTTAGGGCGCACAACTTCTATGGTCATTTGGGCCCAGCCAAGAACATAGATTCGCTATGATCACAAAAAAAAATGGTGACTGTCAGAACATCAACAAGAGGCTAAAAACGAAAGATAAAAGACAATTAAAAGAGTTAAATATCCTTGGATAAGTTGGCCAAGTTGATAAAACGCAAAACTCGAGCAGCTGCTCGTGTGTCATCAGCTAAAATTTCCTCCAGAGTAGACGGAAAGTGAAGGGCTACACGGAGATGATTAAAATTAACACAAGTCAGTAAAACATGTCGCACTGTCAGCAGTTCACCGCAGGAGCACAGCGGTGTAGGGTCGGCGGAGAGCAAGTGACAGTGGCTGAAATGGCAGTGACCGATCCGCAACCGGGCCAGGATGACCTCCTCTCGCCGAGAGGGGCGTGAGGAGGTCCTCCAAGCGATCGGGATTGGTTTTACAGTTCTCAATTTATTGTTGTTACATTGAAAACCACGCACTGTGCCATTGCGACACGATACTCCGGCGAAGAGCCCATTGAACATCGTCCGATGGGACGCAAAAGGTAGCCATGCGAGGCAAAATAGCTGCGGCCTTGGCTGCTATGTCGGCGGGCTCATTCCCGGGCCCACCCAAGTGGCCAGGGACCCACAGGAAAGAAACGTGACAGCTGTCATCTGCTAGCAACTGGAGGGAGCGTTGGATCCGATACACGAGAGGATGGTTCGAGAAAGGTTCCTTAAGACTCTGCAGGGCACTAAAGGAGTCCGAACATATGGCATAGAAAGGTTGGCGGTGGCGGCAGGTGTACAAAACGGCCTGGTGGAGGGCAAAGAGCTCAGCTGTGAAATTTGAGCACCGGTCAGGGAGCTTGTATTGGAACCGGTTGTCCCCGACGACGAAGGCAGATCCGACACCAGCAGTGCTCTTGGAACCATCAGTGTAAACAAATATGGCATTATTGAACCGCGAACAGAGTTCGACAAGCCTCGAGCGGTATACCAAATCCGGAGTGCTCTCCTTGGGGAACGAACTAAGTTCAAGGTGAGTGTGAACCTGGACCTGATGCCACAGTGGGAATGGGTTTTCGCTCAACCGAAAGGTGGAAGGAAGGGTAAAATCGAGCCGCTGTAGTAGGCGGCGAAACCGAACTCCAGGTGGAAGCAAGGCAATTGCCTAGTCCTCGGGATATGCTACAGATCACTGTCATTACAGTCGTTTGCTCTTCACATTCTTTGGCTTTGACAACTCACAACTACAATGTTGTGTCGAAGCCTAACCTAAACCTTGGGCTACACTACAGATTAGCCTGTCAGATAAACAAGATTTTCGTGTCTCATATTCGTTGCCCTCACCAACTCACAACCAAACTGTTGGCTCCCTACCTACATAAACCTAGGCTGCGCTACAGATGAGCCTATCACCGAAACTAGATTTTCGCCTTTCATATTCATTGGCTTTGCCTATAGTGGTAATTATACATTTTGGTTAGCCTTAGAGATAGTGGTGTAATAATGAACAGCATGTGAAATAGTAATATAACCTAATTATTGAAAGATGTTTTATTTTTCACATTTAGTTGTCAGATTTTGGGCTTTGATAATTACATTTTCAAACCTCTGGCCTGTGCTTAAGCATCATATTCTAATATTTGCTAACGTGAATGCAAGTACTGGACGCATGCACACATCAGCCTAGATTTTAAGATTAAAATATCAGTTGGCATATTAGTATGTGTTGGTTAATGCATGAGTCAGATGTTTGAAAACAGTCTTATTGTAGACTGAAATAAGTAAAACATGTGACAACTAAATGTAAAACTATGACTGAAAAGTAGAATAAAACAGATGCCATAACAGCTAGAAGGCAGTGATGTCTGTGTGAGTGTGTGTTTCTAACCCAGGGAGGCCTTTATGGCCAAAAGTTATCAAGTTGTATTCTTTTATTTATGACTTTCTGCAGCTCATTGGACATCTGTGGTAAGCAACCTATCTCTCACAAGGATACTGCTGAATCCTTCCTGGAATTTCCATTGTTTGATATTGTGAAGCATGTATGTGGTTTTTGGTATAGAAATCTGATAAACATGATTGTGACAGACAATATGTGTCCAGGTTACATGATTCAGTTCTGCAGTAGGGTGTTGAGCAACTTGACTCTTCTGTATTCCAAATAACACTGGCAAGAACAAAAAAGCATCACATACCACTGTGAATGTAGCTTTCTTCTAGTGTTATTTGGAAGATTCACATTGCTCCATTTCTAAATGCATCATTTATCTGGTGCACCTATTGTTGGTTTCATTAAGTGTTTAACAGATTTCTATACCAAGACCCTCATACAGCTAAATGGAATAAATAAATACAGGCTAATCTGTAGTGTAGCCCGAGGTTTTGGTTAGGCTTGGACGATACTATGTAGTTGTGAATTAGCAAAGCCAAAGGCTGTGAAGAGCAAAGAACTGTTTGTAATGACAGAGATCTGTAGTGTATCCCGAGGTCCATGTTAGGTTGTGAGGCTAATTTGGTTGAGAGTAGGCAAAGCCAACAAATGTGAAAATAGAAGAGGGGTTGTGGTAAAGATACGTTAGAAGGGAACATTTGATATGACTTGAGTATTTGATACTATTTCTTTGTTATTTGTTGCTTTTTTTGGGGAGGATGTTGAATTGGTATCGCTGTCTTTATTTGAGGTGTATTATAGGTCAATTGTCTGCTCCCATAGCTCAGTTGACAGTGTCGCTGACTACCACTCAGAGAGACCGGGTTTGATTCCCGGCAGGGGACTGGGTGTTGTGTTGTCGTCGTCATTTTCATAACCATCGACACGCAAGTCGCCCAAGTACCATCAAGTAAAATGACTTGCACTAGACGGCCGAACAATCGCAGATGGTATCTCCCAGCCAAAAATGCCTTACAGTTAAATTGAATGATTCACTACCAAGTAATTTCTTGGTTGTTTCTGTTTTTATTTTTCATTTTTTGTGTGTTTATCAGTTTGGTTTCTTGTTGTTTTTCCCCAGTTTATAATGTCCTCGCCCAAAACCGCAACATTCCGGCTCAAGTGAAGCACACTAAGCCACCTGTCACCTTTGACCCCTGATGTCAGTGTGATGTGTTGTACAACTCGAAATACTGATCATTTGCAATAGGGATATTCTTTTGTTGCGAATGTGTCCTTACTTTCTACAATACAAACAGATCAATTTACCTTCACCATCCAGCACGAGTTTGTTTCTTTACATTTAGTATGTCCCTGCCCATTATGTCATAGTAGAAGGGTTGCATGGGTACTGTTGGTGTTGGCAATATGGAAATTCTACACAAAAAGGGTGCAAAGCTCATTCAGTTAGCAATTAAAAAAAGTTTATCACTACATTTATTGCTGAATGAAAAAATTTAATTCAGTTGTAAAATGTAAGCTTTTGATCAAAGTTAATTCATTCATTCCTTTTGGGTCCAAATGTCACAGCCCCCACATAGGAGAAGAAACTAGGTGCTTCCTTTTATAAGTACTACAATTTCATTCCTGCCCAGAACTCTACTCCAATGCGTTTTAAGTTATTGTTACTGTTATAAAAAGGAATTGTAACCTGGAAACAGAATGATTGTGAAAAAAGGCTAAATAGGTTGTAATTTGATTAAATGGCTCACAGGAAATGGGGCTACTGCCCATTGGCTTTGACATGCGGCATCGATGTTTTGTCTGTGTGTGTATGTGTGTGTGTGTGTGTGTGTGTGTTTGTAGGTGGTGTGAATAATTATGTGATAACCGAGTTAAAGATGACAGTTTGTTTACCAGCAGAACATAGATTAAGATTTTGTATTTAAAAAATGACCTGCAGCTCCACTATGATAGGGAGGTATAGGTTAACAGCGCACAAGTGAGTGCCGAAGGTGGGGTGATAGTGATTGATGGTACATTCTGCTGTTGGAATCTGTAATTTATGAGGATAATCCCATATTATTTATTATCACAATACACGAGTATTAAGATAGTATCCCATCTATGGACTGCCCAACATGTTGATGACATCATGGGTCAAAGCTAATGGTAGTATCCCAGTCTTTAGTTATGCCAATTAAAATGAACAGTAACAAATAATGAGGAAGGAAAGAAGGAAATGGAATCTTATTAAAAAATAAAGAGAGAAACTGAAATATCATACGATAAGTAGCAAAAAAAGTAAAAATCAAATCATTAATAACTACTGGAAAAGAGATTACTAAAAGAAATGAAGTCCTTGTACTTCAAAAAAGCAGTTGAAAGTTCACATATACGGCAGAGACAGTCTGCATATTCATTAGCACTCTCAGAAGGCAGTCAAAAACAATGAAGAGCAGGGTAGAGAATTGTTGGACATACATGATAGCTCTTAAATTTGCTGTATGAATACTACATAACTATATAAACAAAATCCCACAAACCGGTACACAATAACAAATAATGCAATTTTTTATTCCTATTTCCTCAAAAATAATATGCAAATAGCAAACAAAAGGTCTGCATGACATATCTATAAGTTCAGTTACTCATTGTTCAGTTTCCAATAGTTACTGGTATTCATATTTCTAGTAGGTCTATGGAAGAATCTCTGAACAGAGTAAAGCTATCCCTAAACACAAATAAGGCAATACACTAGGTGTACTGGCCCAATTGAATTCTTTTTCTAGCAAGTTGTTGTTGGTCTTCGAGGGGACTAAACAGCTAGGTCATCAGTCCCTTTCAAGCAAGTGTTATAATGTATGCTGATGGTACTATTAACATATAAAATTAAAACCATTATGTCAGTAACGACAGTATGACCGTTAGTTGTACACAAAAAATGACATGAAGGTTCAAGCCACCGGCACATTTCCACATTCAAAATAGCGTATTAGCTAGTCCTGTAAAGTAAAACCCTGCTTTCCTTGTTTGTATTAGGCTACCATGTCTGATATGTAGAGTGGTCTATTCTACAGCAAATAAACATTCATGCTTTATTCACCGTAAGTAGTGCATTTAGATGCAACCCGATATGGCAAATTATACGAAACAACATAGTTCCATCTGTTGCACAATTTGTACCAGTAGATATTCGGAAAAAGGTATCATACGTAAAGTTGTATGAAGCCTTTCTTATTAAACAATAATATATACCAAATTTCGAAACTACATGTAAGTGCACCTAGGTAAATAACACTGTGAAATAGTTATCTCCTTTCTTAAGAGACACACTCAACCAGAAATTGTAATACTGCCAGAAACCTTATTACTGCGTTTCTGAAATCCGGTGGTAAGTATTAAAAGGCACTGAAGATCATAGCAACGGAATCTACTTGCATTCATTTTTCATAAATCTTATTACTGAAATCACACTTGCTTTCACTATAGCACAACAATCTGCACTTCAAACAACTGATTTGCGCCAGGGTCTGTAATGCGGTTGGTCATTGGAAAGCCATATTTCTCATAATAAGTAGTCATAAATACGAAAAACGACTACAGCAACAGCATTCAAACCAATATGCAGGTGGTTTGTTTACATGCGTGAGGCGACACGAGACCCGCCGGTCGCGTAGGTCGAGTCGCGCTCCTGATTGGCTAACGTATATGACGTCATGAACTAACATTTATCCAATCAGCATCTCGACCAGCGGATCCCGAGACGAGTGACCATAGATATGGTAGGAAGTGTAGGTGACTTCCGGTAGTCCACTTCCGGCGGCACTTTTCGGTTTTTAGCGTCCACTTATTATAACCTTATTCATATAAACCCTTTGCTTCAGTCTTTTTTGTTACGCTGTTGTAAAATATAAACTATTTTTCAGTTTCAAATAAACGACGTGACTTTTAGAAAGACACACAATTGAAAAAAAATCTAATGCACCATGAAACGTTTGCAATTTATCATTAAAAAAGTATAATAATAAAATAAGATTACAGGTGTAAGATTACCGCCCAATAGAAATACTGGTAATTAATAGCATTTGATAATTAAACAGTATAAAGTTCACTGCAAACATTGACCATGCCAATGCGCTAAATGTTACACAATTTTAATCTTATTAATTATGGTAGCAATGAATGTACACAGTTATAGTACATTTATAGTTAGGCCATAGGTAGAAATTCTCCACGTTGAGATTTGCTGTGTGCTTGTAGCTGACGGGAGGCCAGCGAGCAGGCCGACGTTGGTGGCTTGTTCCAGCTTAGGATTTTCCAGTTCGTTTTCGGTGAGGGGAGAGAGGGACAATGGCGAGTGCCAGGCACAGTGCAGTGCACAGCGTGAAATAAAATATTCTAATAATTTCAAGTAATACGATGCAGTTAGGAACCTTTAAGGCCCTCATTACAAAATAGCCTGTTGACAAATAAACAATACATTAGCTGATATAGTCACATCTGACGTAATATGTTTAATTGACAATGAAAAGTAATAAATTACCAATGAATACAAGACAGTTACACAACTAGCATGGCAATGTTTGTTTATAAAAATAATATATAAACTATTACTCATTTTATTTTCAATTAATCTTGTGTATTTTACCTTGAAATATTCAGTTAAATCACTTATCTGTGATATAAGAAATTGCACGATTATAATAAATAGTACAAAGGATGTTTATACTAATATAAAAACGTAAGAAAATATTTGTTAATGTGTAGTGTAATTATTTTGATTTTAAGTAAAGTTTTAGAAATGTATTGGCTGAGCGCTGTACGTTGGCAAATCGGTTACAACAGCTCACATGGGGAAGTTGATGACGTAGGGGAAAAAACCCCGGCAATTGAGTTTTGGCGCGCGCGCACGCGCGCGCGAGGGCAGGAGGTAAGGACTCGGGAGCACGTGGGGGTAGCTGGCCGGGCGGTGTCGCTCTGCAGACAGTCAGCATGTGGACCTCGAGGTGGAGGTTATAGATTTGTGTGTGGCAATCGCCACGTGTGGGTGCTCGTCGTAGACTGCACCAAGTTGAATCGAGTGCTACTGTGTGTTTGTGAATATTCAGCCGGGGGAACAAGGTGTGCATCGCACTGAATTAAAGTGACTGTGATTTGTTAATGTAACGCGTGTCGTCGCATAGGCATTAACATAGACGGTGTTTGAGACAGCCACATGGTGATAAAACAAATTGCGACAAATATTCATTTTTGTCTGGGGGCTCACGAGCTATAACTTTATTTCATAAATGTGCCGACGTACAGACGTATCAGCCACAGGGTTCTGAGATTGTGAAATAAACAACAGAAAGTGAACTTTCAGGTGTTTTCAAAAATAGTAGTTAGTACATCCTTTTCTCTCATGAATTTGATTTCATTATGAATTTGTTTTGTTAATCATATGCAGGAAAGGAAAGCTGCGAACGTGTGATATCATCCCCTAGAAAACGAGTCAAACAGTCGCAATCACAGTTCCAGTGTTTTTGCATGTTTAGGAATTTAGTTCGCAGCTGGTGGTTGGGGGTTAAAAAAAATAAACTTTCTCTATTTTAAACTCTCATCCCGACCTTCACGCTCGCACAGGTTAAGGCCAATTCTCACTGTCCGTCACGTCACGTCTCCGTCCGTCAGAACATTCCGCAATGTATTTCTAATGCCGGCGTTCACACTGTCTGTCACGGACTGTCACGTCACGTCAATGTCGCGTCAAGCTTTCTCGCGAAGAATGTTTTGACGGAACGGTCGTCTGCTAACACGGAAGTCAACCTATATTCGTCACGCGAATTAAATGTTGCAGTCGACGATTGCACTGTTTATATGCAAATAAGTCTTATTCGCCTTTATTTTGTTGTTATATTTCGTTTTAGGGGTAAATCTCAAATGTTTCATGACGACTTAAATGTTTTTGTCAATTGATTGTCCCCCTAAAATCGAGGTCGGATATCTGAAACCAAAAAAATGGTTAATGTTACTTAACATTGTAACAGAAAAGACTGAAGCAAACTGTTTATTAGAATAAGATTGTAATCTGATTACGCATTTTTCATTAAATAACATTTTAAATGAAAAAGTCAGTTCTAACGAAAGACAAAAATTCAGTTGTTTACGATGGTATTAACAATGTCAATGGACAAATTTTAATGGCGCAAGTAAACAAAGGTAATTTACCAGGACTCGTGTACATCGCGCGGAACGGCAGCACTATCGATATATATGGCTACTTCGAATCTCGCTCCGCTGTCGATAAACTAAGTTGGCAGGAATAAATGTTGTACTGTACTCAACGATCTAGCTCGTTGACTGTACTATACTACCTTTCTGAACCGGAGATTCGAGCGCTTCGCGCCCTCACATACTAAAAAAAAAAATTTCTCGTTTAACCTATACCTGACCTTCTTCAGGCTACGCAGTACCGCTTTAGCGTACGTAAATGTCACTTCCGGACAATGTTTGAAGTAAAAATGAAACACCACATCAAAGATATTTGCATAACACGCATTTTAAGACAATATTCGTTGAGGTAAAGTACCTAGAAGTGATATTTACATACGGTCAAATTTAACCTATGAAGAAAAGAGTAATTTCACTTATGTTATTCACCACACACACCTTCGGAGCTGTATGCAAGTGGCACCAATCCTTTCCTTCCGTAGCCGGGATACACTTTCGCAATGTCTGTTAAGAAAACTGGTAGTTTCTCATACCCGAGATTTGTTCCACTTAGTTTCAAATTATGGAAATATAGAAACTGGAAAAGAAAGAGATCATCATTATCTCCCGGTCTCCCTTCCTTTTTAATAGAAGATTTGAGAGATTTCCACAGTCTCTCTATATTCTGTGTATGTACTGAGGGGTCCTCAGACGACACAAATTCCAGTGAATGATTTATAAACTCCTGTTGGAAACCCTCTTCATTGAGACACTGATAAGACTGCCAGCCGTCAGTAATTACTCTTGTACCAGGTAAGACGAAATGTTTAATAAGAGGAACTAGAGTCTCTATTCCACGCGAATGTACTCTCAATATGAAACATTTTTTGGATTCGGGTTCAATACCACCGAAAACCCAAATTTTTTCGCTTTCACTTTTTAGAACTCGTCCTTTTCCATACTTGCGAGTCACAATATGCGATTCGTCGATTTCGATGACTTTCCCTTCACCTCCTATAGGAACACTGTTGTTAGTCACTATCACATAGCACACCTCTCTACAGTAATTGAAATAGTCGACCACTGTTTTCACGTTCACTCCAGACTCAGAAACTGCCTCTTCCAAAGTGTAATTGCGAAGCCAAGATGCCACGATAAGTATTCTCTGTTCCACACTCAATTTTGACATCTCGAACCATGTATTTTTAGTGATGCTGGCCCTCTTCCTGCAATTCCTGCACATAAATTGCCACGAGAAATCGATGTTCTCTGCTCTTTTCACCATTGTGACGCACTCGTCGTTCCCACAGTCTACACATTTCCTTAGTGTATCGTCGGGCAGTAATCCGTATTCACGGCAGAATTCTAAAGATTTCACTGAATCACTCAGACGAGGGATCAACAGTTTCCACGTCAACGACACTGAAGCACACTTTACAAACAACGGAGTGACACAGACGTACACGAAAGCAATAACACGACTCTTCTCAATTCGAAATCACAATTCAAATCTGCCGCCTCGCACTTCTCACAACATCGACAACGGAGCGAGAGTCGGAGTGCATAAATTGTATCGTACTACAGTTATGCCACATCCCCTCCACAAGGGCAGAAGGGGGCGGGGCATGTTGTGCACCTGACTAGTCTGCAGTAGCGCTTCCCTGCGGCAGAAAGCAAAAGCTTAACACTGCCAGCTGTTGCTGTCTTATCTTCTTGTATCTCTATACGTAAAAGGAAGTGTCCCGATTGACTGACTGACTGACTCATCATCCCCCAGCCCAAACCACTGAAGATAGAAACTTTTAATTTGTGGAGGGTGTTGATCTTACTCTGTTGGCGTCATTTATTTTTCGCTATTCCGTCCGTAAGGGGGTGAAATAGGGGATGAAACTTTTTTGAAAATACGCAGCTATTTAGGCAATTTTGAAGCTAGAACTACAAAATTTCAGATTTTAATTCAGGGTTCGAATTTAAAAGACACGTGTTTCGGCATTTTTTGAAATTCGACAAATAAGGGGGAAAATAGGTGATTTTCAAAAATATGTTGCTGTTAACTTAAATTTTAAGCTACAACTACGAAACTTCGGATATGGAATCTTGCTCAGGATTAAAAATCCATGATTTTTAGTATTTTTGGAAATTCAACAAGTAAGAGGGTTAAATAGGGGATCAAAAATTATTTTTGAAAACACGTTGCTATTGATACAGTTTTGAAGCTAGAGCTGCAAAAATTGATATTTGTATAGTTGGTTAGAAGTTAAAAAATACGTTTTTCGGTTTTGTTGGAAATTCAACCATCAACGAGGTTAAATTGGAGAGGGGGTGTTTTTCGAAAATATGTTGCTATTTTGGCAATTTTGAAGTTAGAACTACAAATTTTCGGATTTGGATTCGGGGTTCGAATTTAAAAGACACGCGTTTTGGTATTTTATGAAATTAGACTAATAAGGGGATGAAATACGGGATGCAAAAATTGATTTTTCAGAAATATGGTGCTGTTAACTCAAATTCCAAGCTATAACTACGAAACTTAATATATGGATTCTTGATCAGGATTAAAAAGAAACAACTGCTGCAGACCAAACAACCTACGCATGCGAAGCAGCGGGGGTTCAGCTAGTATTTTTATATTTTTGACGTCTGTAGCTCATCAATGTTCCTATTTCAGTGAAATTTCATAGTAGGTACTACCAAGGTTACGTTTCTCCATACTATCCCTACAATATGCTACACAAATTGCAAGCCTGAAGGAGTTAAAGAAAAGATAGGATTGGAAAAGTGTAAACATTAACTCAGGTACTGTAAATTTTATCTCATATATTGTTTGATTTATGTTCTAATTACCATAGTCTCCACTACAGGAATAAAAAATTATGGTCTTTATGTGTCTGTGTTGACTGACTGCCACTGGTGTTTTTACTAATAAACAGTAATCTTAAATTCACACTTACGCTACTGGCAACGAGTTTAAAGAGAAAAGAGCCACACGAAATTATTATTATAGGGAGATGTCTGTAGCCCACGTCTTTGATACGTATAATTATAAATGTTTCATAAATTATGTATTTAAAACGCACTTACAGCAAATGAGACATTATATATCAGATGGTGAGAAATATATATTTTTTATTTCAGAAACTTGGCATAAATTACACACGTCGGCTCTAATATTCGGATATCGGTATAAGAATGTTGTCAGCATCATTCTTTACATTTTCTTCGATGGAAAGACGTGAGAGGCGCTTCCACACTCAATTGACATTCATTACAAAACTAATGAATTTTATTTCACGGTTAGTTACATCTCGAATAGAAGAATAAAGCATTTAAGCTTCCCGTTTCGTTTGAGGCTACTAAAATCACATAAGGTAGGCAGTAATTCACTCTTGTGTTCAGACTGCTGTACAATATTTTCATGTTACTTTGCCGAGTCTGCTGACTGCTCTGGGAATGAAATTCACATTTCACACAACCTAACCTACAAGTAAAATCACGCAATAACGCACGTAAACTGTAAACAAAAGTGACCGAAGCTTTTGCTGTCTGCCGCTTGGAAGCGCTACTGAAGACCAGTCACGTGCTCAAGAGACTCCGCCTCCTTCTACCCGTCTGGAGGGGGTTTGGCAGAACTGTAGTACAATTCAATTTACGCGAGTCGGAGTCGCTGTATATATCGATAGTGCTGCCGTTCCGTTCGATGTACACGAGTCCTGGTAAATTACCTAAACAAGCGCTATTTATGCTCTTTTATTGGTTGTTTGATGTATTCATATATTTATTTTTTTCGCTTGAAAATAGATGCAGATGTTTTGAAATGTTGTTTCAGTTCCCAGTAAGTTGGCCAAAAACATACACTGTAAAGTTTTATTTGGCTGTCAATAACATTTAACGTTGTTGTTCCTTCAATTCTAGTATTAAACTATGACTTTCTACATAACAGATCGCTACTCATAACCTCACTTTCAACATCGCGTATTGAGATCGGCGAATTGACGTGACGGACACTGATGGACAGTGTGAATACGACTTGACGTGACGGTGCCGTGACGTGATGTTGACGTGACGGACAGTTTGAATTGGCCTTAAGCAGCTGCCAGCAGGATGCTCGCGCATTGGCAGAGCTGAAATTAAGTTCAAGCAGCGCCTTCTCCCATTTCTGGCTACTCGCCATGGGGCTGTTTGCTGTTTAAGCTGTACTAACCGCAAGCTACCAGATTCTGCCTGAAAAAATATTTCTGGTCCACTTCAGCTGCCAGATTCTCATATGCACAGAATTGTTTGAGTTGTAGTGGGAGGGTGCTGGCCATGGAGGTGCTGGCATAGGGACGTATGAATAAAAAAGAGCACATGCTCCACAGAAGTTTCTCAGAGCAAAAGAACGTTCTCTGAGTAAGTTCTCAATTTTGTATGAATAAAAACTTCGAAGCATATGCTCTGAGCAGGTAGTTCATTCTCGCTACCTCACCTCCTACTTGAGTAAGTTCTCCGCGTGTCATGTCTGCAACAGATCAGCTGTCAAATCGTGTATTTCTTTAAACTAGCCCAATCAGGCAAATTATTAAGTGTACGAATACGGAGTAGGCATCTACGTGTTCAGAAAGAACTGTACTATGTTTAGATATTAGTTTGTTGTGAAGGAGCATATTATTAAGACTAAATATGCACTTTTTACGAAAATGTATTCTCCTGGCGATACAAAATTTTCGTCACGCGAGAAACTCGTTTGTTAATGAAGTAGGGTTATCACAATATGCGAACAATATTTCAAGAATGCATCACATATTCATCTGTTACAACGGGGAATGCTGTCAGAGTGTTCTAACATGCGATAGGCCTTGTTAAATATGACACCCAATGGTTTGCTCATAAGCATTAGGCCATGTGATTTTGAACAAGAAACAGGCTGCTAGGTATGTAATTAATCAGTTATTAATTTTCCTGTCGTGTTTACTTACTTCTAACATGACAGAAGTTACGATTACGAAGTCAGAAAATGCGTCATAAATAGGCCAACCGATTTGGATAGAAACAGTACTTCATTAGGCCTACTTGGTATTGCAGCAGTATTTATTTTGTGATAGAAACTGTGAAGTCCTAGGATAGACTATATTTGTAACTAACAGCATTAGGTCTTACTAATAGGCCCTATTTAAAAACGATATTATTTTGCTATGTGGTTGTTTACAACTGTAAATATACACGCCAAACAAATGAGTAAAACATGCAGCTGAATCCATTTATGTTTCATTTTTATGTCGGTAATGAAAACACCTCTTACATCACTCTAGTCACTGTATAAAATGCTGGAAGTGTGACACGATTTTTCCGAAGGAAGATACTCGTAACAAAATGTTTTTATTTGTATTAACTTTATAGATCCCTTCGTATTTCTTAAAGACTACATATAAAGGAATTTGTTTTTGCCTTCTAAGTAACAAAATTGTTGTCATTTTTATTATAAACCTCACTAAAACGTAACCGTAATAGAAGTTACTCAGCATGGAGTATGCCATAGAGCTCACTCCAGAAATCTGAGAATGTTCTCCCGTCGTGAGAAACTTCTGTAGTTTCATTCATATGAAATTTGGAGAATGTTCTCTGCTGTGAGCAACTTCTCCCAGCCCGTTACTAATGCCGAGAACATACTCGGCTGAAGTATATTCTCCGAATCCTTTATTCATGTGAACCTGAGTATGTTCTCTGGAATTCAGAGTATAAAGTAGATACTCCATTTTATTCATATGGCCCTATATAGTCTAACATATAGGTCTGCCAGCGAGTGGCGTATCCAGGGACGATGACTGGGGGGTGAGGCTAAAAAAAAAAAAAAAAAGAAAAAAAAGAAAAGAAAAGCTGCAGCATGGTCTCGGGAGGGGATCTCCAGGAGGGTCTGCGGGCTACTGACACTGTAGCCTGGATACGCCAGTCTGAGGCAAACAGTTGTGTCTATGTTATGACACGCATACAGCTTCATGAAGGCGATTTGTCATGAAAGGAGCCAAAGCTGCACTATGTAGCAGACAGAAATTAGGCGAGTTCAGAGGGTAACTGCCTGACACCTTGTAGTCAATGTGGTCTATTTTGTTTGCATAGAGTATGTAGTTTTCGTTTTCGTTATGTGAAAATTTTAAGATGTTTTGTGAAAGGTTAACATTTTCTCCTTCAAGAACTAGGACATCATCATCAGATTTACGATGTATGAAGGGAAAAAAACATGATTATAACAATTAATCTGAGGAAACACGTGTTACAGCCACATATAGGAAAGTTGTAATATGATACTCAACAATTAAAAGTGAAAAAGTCTTGTAAATATTTGTGCTGTTCATGTGGCAAACAGTTCAACTATACCCGTAATTTAATGTGCCACAAAAGAAATGAACATTGTGACGATACTGCCGGCCCTTTCATCTCAATGTTATTGTATGATACCGTCTGCATCGCATCCGGAATCGTGTGGTGTAATAGTGATATATTTTGCGTGTGAAGTTACAATCGAAATAGCCAGTCTAGGAATCAGTGTAGGACAGTGTCTCGGTGGTACTGTGATTAAAACAAGTGATAGATTTCATTAATTAAGAGATTTGTATAAGACAGTTCTGTAAACAATACTTTTGTCATTGTTCATTATTTCAATAAATAGACAGACGAAGGGTAAAAACTTTTGTGAAAAACAAAAAGACGTGAAAATAAATAGAATTGTATATATGTTAGGCTCATAAACAAGTTGTGTTGATCAGCTAATTGTGCTAATTAATTTAGTAGTCGAGATTTGTATATTGTATTTCTTTGTATATATTGACTGACATGAAATTTTGAACCTATTTTCAGAATTGACAATATATTTGATAATTCAGTATATGTTAGGAACATTTATGATGTACTCATTAACAAATTAATTCACATTTAACATTACACTTTGTTGTCAAACAGCAAGATCGGAGATTTCAATTCAAAAAGAAACGTGGCATCTAAAATTATTGTATGTATAGTTTTCATTTTATACTGTGATTATTTTTGTGTAAATGAAATGTTTTCTTTGTGTGTTTGTTAATTGTAAATCAGTATATTCAATTGTTATGAACAATGCATAATGTAATGTCATTATTGTCGATGTTATATATTTGCCTCGCTGCCTTGCGTGGGGGAGTTGGAGTTTTGGCTTTTCTAAAGTGAATAGGAAGCTATGTCAGTCTGTTGTTTTGAGATGGAAGTACTATCGTTCTGATGCTTTGTATATGTTTTGAAAGATGTAATGTTTTGGCGGAGAAGAAGTTTGATTCAAATTAAAAAAGAAGTGAAAAATTGTACCTACAAGTATTTATTTCTACCATGACGCCCCAGAAGAATAATGTTGCAGCGAGCAGAACCACCATACATCTCAATGTTGAAAAGGTGAGTATTATGTTGGAAAGTGGTTGAATGAAATGTAATGACTTATATAGCATGTGAATGTTACAACATGCATAAGAAAATTGTTGTGTAAAAATCAAACATTCATTGTGGGATATTTCGGCCATATAGAAAAAAGTTTATTATTATCATCTTAATATGATATCCATAGTAGACTGCATCAGAAGAGAATGAATTTTCATCTTTCGAGGAATTTAGTGACGGGAAGAAGTAGACTGAGAGAAATACATTTTCATTTTATGTCAAAAAGCGTGGATCCTATCATACTTCAGACAATTCACTCGGCATTTATTTGTATGACATCATTCAGGGCAATATGTATCTAAAAGTAAAGGTGCACGCCACATGAAAACCTAAGGAACTAACAAAATATGTAGGAGGTGTTCGTCCTTCCAGCATTGAAGTAACTGAAGCTGAAGGTGGTAGCTGTAATTTAAAATATATAGTTTCTCATGTGGGACATAAAAATATTAGTCATTTACTTTTGACAGAAGAAGATAGAAACGTTTTAGCTGTTCACATCACAAACAGAATTCTGTTTCACTCTATACTTGATAAAATAAGGGACACTTTATCTGCTTCTAAGTTAAAGCGCATCCATCTGCTGACAACAAAGATTTACACAACTTTGAGCAGTGTAATAATTTACATTTTGATGTGATGAGTCATAAATACGATGGCACTAGTGTAGAAGTGTGGGTAAATGAAATAAATGCTAGCGATAACTCTTCAATGCTGTTCTACAAACCACAAGATACATGCAGCAAACATCATCCACCCCTGAGAAGGGAAGACTTTGTTTTTATTGTTATGAACAAAGCTAAGTGTGAAATATTGAAGTAGTGCATAGTGACTGTATTGGTATTGATGGGATGCACGGAACTAATGGTAATGGTTTTCAGTTATTTACATGTCTTTTGCTTGACGATCTGAGGCAAGGTTCTACATTTACATAAACACTCTGCAATCCACCATAAGGTGCGTGGCGGGGGATACACTGTACCACTAATAGGCATTTCCTTTCCTACTGCCCTCCCAAACAGAAAGAGAAAAAAAATGAATGCCTACATGCCTCTGTGCGAGCCCTAATTTCTCTTATCTTTTCTTTGTGATCACTACGCGAAACATAATTAGGCGGCAGCAAGATCGTACTACACTCAGCTTCAAATTCCGGCCCTTTAAATTTTTTAAACAGAAATTCACGAAAAGTATGTTGTCTTTCCTCCAGCGATCCACAGTTGAGTTCCCGGAGAATTTCAATGACACTCGCACATTGGTTGAACCTACCAGTAACAAACCTGACTGTTCACCTCTGAACTGCTTCTATGTCTTCCTTTAAACTGATCTGAGGGTTAGGACTTGGACACTTACGCCAGAGGTCTCGGGTTTGATTCCTCCTCTGGCACTATTTTTTTTCCTTTTGCTTACAAAAGCGACCGGTCATTCGGAACTCATATTCACAAATAGATGACTATGCAAATACTTATACGAACGTCATCAGAACATCATCTAAGTCCGGAAAATTAACAACAGTTTTATACATGGATTTTCTCTGGAAATGTTCCATTATTACGTCAGGGAGAATAAATTTTTACTTCTCATTGACTCTTGGGTAGGTCAAACGAATCCGGAGATATATGACGCAATTATTCAAAAAGACGAAAATATGGCAACTTGGTCTGTGAAAGTCATACCTCCAAAATGCACTTCTTTGGTGCAACCTTGTGATGTTTACTTTTACATGCAAGTTAAAACTTTCATAAAGCGCTTGCAAAATTGCAGCATATTTTTACAGGAGAATTGTGAAATTAATTCCTGGGAAGATTGTGTAAAAATTTATTCTATAATTCACCATCAATTATAGTCACCAATATTCTGAGACATGATTCAATATGCCTGGTTTGCCTCAAAATTATCAGAAACTCGAAACATTTTCGTAAATGGTAATGCGGCATGTTTTTGTACAGATTTATTGCAAACACCTTGTGAGTGTAAAAAATCCGCTTTTATATGTTGCAGAAGATGTCGGAAAAAAATTATTGCTTTGTTCGTTTTTACGATAATTACCACCTCGGTTTTTGTTTATAATTATTATATGTATAAAAAATGAATCTTTCCCAATCGACTTTATTATTTAGATTAAAAACCCAATGTTTCTCCTCATGTACATTACAATGAAAAATGTAAAACCCACCGCTATGAATTGTAGTGTTGGACAAAAAGTAAATAATTTTTATTCTATATTATAACTTATTTGTTAAAGATAATGTAGGTTTTTTAACCGTTTTTGAGGGGTACTTTGGCTCTCAAAGACGTACTTTGGAGGCAACGATAAATATATGTCTAGCAAAAATTTATTTCCCTCCAATGAAAATCCCTGTTACATTAGCCAATGAACGACGATTTTGGAAAGTGATGTGAAAACGATATTCACGTGTTCCTTCCATGTCATAGGCGTCATCTTGATATGCCATATATCTCACAGTATTGGTTTTATGACTTGTAGTAAGCCTTTTCAGGGTAACATCAAATTAACGATGAATTACAAAATCATCTATGGATGAATTTATTATAACTAATTGTAATTAAAATCATTTTCACACTGAGAAACAAACTTATGGGACCTAGTCCAAAGACATCGAGTTGCTGTAGTGTGGTGGACTACCAAGCAGAAGGTTCTGCGAACGAAACTCGTCCCATGGATATATATATATATATATATATATATATATATATATATATATATATATACCTTTTGATATATGTTTATCTTAACTTTTGTAACACATTGTAGGAGTTATTCATATAACAGTATTATATTATACAGTACTCTTCTATGGTGTCTCAGGAGTTAATAACATCCATTTGGTGATTTTTATGTGTGGCTGAAGAACAGATTACGAAGTTACTGCTGCAATTGTATTTGTGTTCTTCCTCTCACAAGTATTTGACTTTGTTACAAATATGTTTCGGTTTTTGAGAATATGGTTGGAGACAAAACTATGAGAACGTTTAAATTGCTGGTACAGTAAGTGAAATGAGTATCAGTGACATTTAGGCCTACACCATTCGCTAGTCAGAAAGATTTGGCTATTTATTTCCGAATATCTCGTGATTTCCGAGGGTATGGAAAGACTATTTCATGTTTCTCCCCAATATTAGTTTGGGATATATCGCGATTTCCGAGAATGTGCTTAGACCGATATTCCTTATCACCAATATTTGATGGTTTGTTTCTGAATACGTCACGATTATAGTGTGTGTGGTTAACTAGGATCCTAACAGGATAAATTTAATTCCTGTTGCAAGTGCATTCAGAATACTCAGAACAACGTCGTCTGCTGGCATCTCTACACATGCTTTTAATGGGTAGTCTTCAGGTCAGGCCCAACGAGCTATATAAACTTTATATAGCTGGTTCTACAGGCCTATAGACATTGTGTTCGTTGTCCTCTTTAAGATCTTTATACGAAGAGTTACCAGTGTCAAAAGATAATTATAAGTTTCCACATGCATTCGCAAATAATTGTACCAGTCATCGGGTTCGCACTCCAATTCACGAAGTAAAATCACATATGACAACTGCCTTCGTTTAAGCAGCCACTGCATAGACTTATTTCGTTCGTCTTTTCTATTTGCAATTTTCTTATTTTGCAAGACACCTTGCAAACAGCGACCATAACATGACATCCTCCATCACTGGCAAAAATAAACTTCGAAGGAAAAAAAAAAAAAAAAAATAAAAAGCGTATCGTATTTGTTTGCCTTTAACTTTATTGTATAAAACGTGTTCCATGCATTACAATGTGTCATATTTTTTCATATATTTGTCACAATGGATTGAGGTCAGGTAAATAAAGTAAAATAGAAAATCATGCCACGCAGTAAAACAAAATATGCAGGATTACATATAATGTTAGATAATAAAAAAAAAAACAAAAAAAAAAAAAAAAAAACAAAAAAAAACGGGAAATTAAAAATAGGTATAATACTGCTAAAAATCATTCCAAGATCAAGAGTAAAACATTAAAAGCTATTTGAGGTATAGACATACCTTAAAACATTACATGTAATGCAGTCCAGTATAAAAATGAGGTAACATGCACCCCAGTGTAAAAATGATAGCTAAAAATGCTGTGATATATAATGCCAAGCCTTAAAACGGTACTAGAAAGAAGGCAAGTAAAATAAAATTACATACTAAATTTGCCTACATACATTGTGTCTGATATAAAAGAGGAATCAAAGTACATAAAATAATCTATGGCAAAATATATACACAAACACTCACACACTTATATACATATAGTATTAAATATGCCATACAACACAACAATACATACAGGAGCCTTCATGAACAAGTTATTGGTGGTCATCTACACTGTAAAGGCCGTACTGCCCACTTTCTTTTCTCACCTAAAGATGTCGGGCGCGAGAATTTGCAGTGATGTAAACACTCGTCGACACTAGTGAGCTCAAAAATTGTTGAGTTCACTGGTCCACACCCAACGATTATGAGCAGACAGATCGTTGCGTGTGGATCCGGGTTAATGCCACATGCTATGGCGCCGATCTTTGTGGTTCGTGTCAACGTACCTCTATATAGAGATTACTGGTTTGTTGAGTGCAGACAATTTTGCGCAGGTATTTCGTTCTGTTTCGACGGCCTTTGAACGTAATCAAAGAGCTTAAATTTAAGATCGATGATAGTAATCGTGCAAAAATAGAACCAGCTGATAAATGACAAGAGGGTGGAATATCTTTGGAGTGCAATGTCAGATTTGTTGTGATGGGAGTTTTCGTGGAAGCGGCGTGTCAGCTGTAGTAGGCTACAGTTTTTGTTGCTTGTGAAGTTAGTGAATGTTGATGTAATTGTTGGTGAAAGTGAAACAAAGATGAGCCTCTTTTCATTTTTCATTCTTTCCGTTGCCTGCGTGTTATTTAATGTGGAAGTTATTGACGGATTTCCAGAACAAGGAAAATGGGTTTTGAACTTGGATTATGTGAGTATGTTATAGTAAAATGTTATGCAATGTAACAATAATTAATCCTGTTTAGATTGTTTATAGTTTTGAGGAATTACACTGTACATAGGCTGTACTGATGTATAGCTTATTTCGCGATATGACTTCGATCTTGTGGGATTTGGTTATTCGGCACTGAACCTTTTTCATATTTCTATTGTACGTAGGATAAAAATTTTCTGCCCTGTCCTAAGTGTTTTGACGGAGACCGTGATATAAAGAACCTGATGATATCTAAATTTTATTAAAATGGAAGAAATGCTGTTGAGAATATGTACAGTTTATATTAACATAATATTAAAGTTGTCAAGTGGCGGTGGGGCAGAAATAAATGGGAACTACTCAAAGCACTAATATCCATATACACTGTTCGTTGAAATGAACCAAAAGAGAAACAGTCGTGAGACAAATGAACACAACTATAGATTTATTAGTCATGTTGTAAATGTTTGTCACATGGTGCAGAGTATGTAAATAAACAACAGATCTTGAACAGTCTTCGGCTAAACTTTAGTATGCCCAGTGTTTGTTGACGGTGCAAATGTTGGCAGTCCTTCTGCACTAGTATGGCAGCCAAAATTTGAAACTGGTTGCATAGTGACAGGCTGAACTGTGTCCAGGGCACCCCCATGTGAAATTTTTTTTTAAATTCGCAGTGTATCTTGCAAAAGGAGAAGGCATGAGGCTTCACAAGGTCACACCACTTGCGAAACACAGCTTGCAATTTATTCACATGAAGTGTTAAGTGCCATCGACAAGGGATCTCAAATCGATTCCATATTTCTGGATTTCAGGAAGGCTTTTGACACTGTACCCCACAAGTGGCTTCTTATGAAATTGCGTGCTTATGGAATATCTCCCCAATTGTGCGGTTGGATTCAAGATTTCCTATCAGAAAGAACACAGTTTGTTGTAATTGACGGTAAGTCATTGAGTAAAACAGAAGTGATATCTGGCGTTCCACAGGGAAGCGTTATAGGTTCCCTACTCTTCCTCGTGTTTATAAACGATTTAGGAGACAATCTGAATAGCTCCCTTAGATTGTTTGCGGATGATGCTGTCGTTTATCGGTTAGTGAAGTCAACAGAGGATCAAAAGCTATTTAGACAAAATTTCTGCAGGGTGCGAAAATTAGCAATTGACACTAAATAAAGAAAAATGTGAAGTAATAAGCATGTCCACTAAAAGAAATCAGCTGAACTTCAATTACGCGATAAATCAGTCAAACCTTAAGGTCGTAGATTCTACCAAATACCTAGGAGATACAATTACGAACAAGTTTGACTGGAGAGAACACATAGAAAATATTGTGGGGAAGGCAAACCAAAGGTTACGTTTCATCGGCGGAATGCTTCGAAGATGCACCAGCTCCACCAAAGAGACTGGCTACATCACACTTGTGCGTCCTCTCCTAGAGTGCTTTTGCCCCTTGTGGGACACTCACCAGGTGGGACTGATGGAATACATTGAGACAGTTCAGAGAAGGGCAGCTCATTCTGTTCTATCACATTACAGGGGGGAAAGCGTCATGGAAATGTTTCATGAAGTGGGGTGGAAATCATTAAAAGAAAGGCGTTATTCATTGCGGCGTAATCTGTTTGCGAAGTTTCTATCACCGACTTTTAGTTCTGAATGTGAAAATATTTTGCTAGTACCCACCTACTTAGGGAGACATGACCATCCCAATAAAATAAGAGAAATCAGATTGAAAACGGCACGATTTAGGTGTTCTTTCTTCCCGCGCACTATTAGTGAATGGAATGGTAGAGAATAGTTTTGAAAGTGGTTAATGAACCCTCTGCCAGGCACTTGAATCTGATTTGCAGAGTTCTATGTAGATGTAGATCTACATGCAGAGAAATTGCTAGGCATAATTGAAGTCCGGGATACAACCCCTTGGCTTTGAGCCATAGCGTGTTTAGTGGCGGCATACTAGAATGGAAAAAAATGTGGAAAGCTATATTCTGAAACACAAAACAGTACTCGAAAAGTAAAACTTTGTATGACAATGTCATAACAACTTATTCATAAGTGGCTAAAATGATGTATAAACTTTGTGTTCTCCTAGTTAACAATATACTACAAATAATGATAGCCGAGTTTGCAACTCACCACAAAGATGTATGCTGCATTGTGACAAGTGCAAGAAAAAGACGCAAACAACCTAACTTTCAGGGATTAATGTTTGCCAGAAAAGAAACACATTATAATTCATATAAGTAGGCACACTCCCCCCATCTCCGGCAGCTGTACTTTGCAGTGATGGGATGGGAGGGGGAACAGAAAAGGCACAATATAGTAGTGGGGTTGGGTGCAGCACAGCTTTACAGAGCATGTAGGTACTAGGTAGGTGGAAGGGATTCAGATTAGGAATGCAGTGGGGGTGTAGGGAAGGTGAGGGAAGTTAAATGGGGAGGCAGATAAGTGTAGAGAGATTAAGTTTAGGAATGCAGTAGGGATGGAAGGCTAAGTATATATATGCAAACATGGAATATACAAGAAATTTGAGAGGTATAGTATAGAGTCTGGCAGCCCCCCCCCCCTTTGTCACACAATGCCACCGCGGACTGGAACAATTAACCATATTGTCTGTCAAGGCTTTGATTTTCTGTCGTCATGCACAGAAATGAGAGACATTTTACCTAACCCTCCTAAAGTGGTGTTTCCTAACTCACTCAACCTCCATAAAATCATAGTACATCTGTATGCCCCTGACAACCTCATCCCCCCTGCCACAAAGATCATGTCCCTGTGGATGACCTGCTGAAAGATGTGCCCAATCCACCCACCCAGCACTTATATCAGTCCTGTGAAAAGCTAATGGTACTGTACCCAATCAAAAACCAGGCTACCTGTCAAAGGAACCATGTATTTATCAACTGTACTGTAATCACTACACAGCTTTTTATACTGGTGTCACTACCAATCAGTTGTCCATTAGGATCAATGGCTACTGCTTAATGTGGCCAAAAACAAGGTAGACCATGTTGTGGCATATGTTTGATTTCACCAGCTACTTCTCAACCTTGGCCATGTGGTCCCCCTTTGCTCCCTCACCCAGCTTTTTGGAACCTTACAGCACATTCTCCATTTCCAAAATTATCCAGGCCTCATACTACAGTCACCTTTTCCCCCTACACAACAGTTCCTACCATCTAATATCCTACACTTCTCCCATTTTTGTATATTCTGTGAATGTGTGTTTATATTGCTCTCCACCCCTCCCCCTTACCCATACTCCATTCGTAAGCTTAATCTCATTACTTTAATCTGCGTCTCCATTTTTCTTCCATCACTCCACTCCTAAGACACATCTCTTTCCACTTAATGTAGTGTTCTGGGCAATACCTAGAGGTTCCAAAATATTAATGCTTGACCAATACTACATGCAATTATAAGTTTCCACTTCTTCTTTACTGTGTGCACTCACCAGATGTGAGGCCTCTTATTCTACTTATTTGCATTGAAATGCAGTTAGTTATTTACTTAAGTGGTGATTATCACACATTCATACTACTCCAAAAAATTGCAGAAGAGACATTCTGTGGGTCAGCCCAGTGTTTGGAATATTCTATTGGTGTTCACACTGTGCCGGTGGCTGTCACAGTAGTTTCTGCTCCATGACCTGTCTGCACCGATCCATGATTGTGGCCCTGTGCAAACGCATGTCGGAAGTACAGAAAACGTCCTTTGATCTCCCCTATTCCCTACCTTGAAGCATGCATACGTCTGATTGTGGGAGTATAGCGGCACTGCACCCACAAACTGGTGGTTACATTGCACCATATAGCACTTATACACCATATAAGGCTGTGCTGTATCCATCCCCTCCACCATTATTTGGAGCGCAGCAGACATTGATGGTAAGTTGGTAATGTGTGTGTGTGTGTGTGTGTGTGTGTGTGTGTGTGTGTGAGGTGTGCTGGCAATATTTTAAGATGCAATTTCACCCAGCATCTTTGACCCATGACGTCATTAACATAACAGAAAACCCATATACCGGATATCTTAATACTTCTGTATTGTAGATAATAAATAATCTGTAGTTATCCTTGTAAAGTACAGATAACAGACTGTACCATCTGTCACAGGTCAAAACTTCGCGCCTTTGGTGCTCACATGTGTGGGGGGGAGGGGAGAACCCCTCTCTGACTTCTACCTTAACAACAATGGAAGGTCCAGTAAGGAATGTTAATAATAATATGTGGATAGGGAACAACTCACCATAAAGACAAACGTTGAGCCGCAGACAGACACAAATAAGACACACAAACACGCACACAATTCTAAATTTTTGGCCACGGCCTTCCTCGGAAAGAGAACACTCATCCACACAGTCAGGCATACTCATCCACACATGTCAGCCATCTCTGGCTGCCCAGCACAGTCTGACTACATGGCAAGCAGAAGGGATGGGAGGGGGAAGGAACAGAGGAGGGGGGGGAGGGGAGAGGGAAGATGAGGGTGAGGATACAACAAGCAGAGGCTATGTCAGTTGGAAAATGAGATGCAGTATGGAAAAGGGGTAGGGAAAGGGGGCATGAAACGGAAGGAAATGTAAGATGTGAGGGGGGAGGGGGAATGTAGGATGTTAGGTTATCTGAGGTTGAGACCAGGATGGTTGTGGGACCGTAGGTTGTGCTATAGGGATAACTCCCATCTCTGCAGTTCAGAAAAGCTCATGGAGTAGGGGAGGATCCAGTTGGCTTGGGTGTTGAAGCAGCTGTTAAAGTCCAAGGTGGCTCTGCTGCATTCTGTGCAACAGGATAGTCCATATTGCTGTTGGCCACAGCACTGTTGTTGTAATGATTCCCATCCCAGATCCTGTATCATTTCCGTAACGCTGTCTCCCCTGTATCGTGACAATATGAAATGAGCTGCTGTTCTCTGCACTCTTTTGATGTTGCATCTTCTAAGTGTTCTGCCAATGAAATATTGCTTTCCTTACAATATTTTCTGTGTGTTCTTTCTAATTTAAGTTGTTCGTCAATTTTATTCCTAGGTATTTAGCGCAAATGTGGATGATTTCACACTTACCATTATTAAGGGTCAGACGTCAATACACTTCCAGGGGAATGCCAGATATCACTTCTGTTTTACTCGATGACTTTCCATCAGTTACAACGTACTGTGTCCTTTTTGGCAGGAAATAATGAATCCAATTGCAAAACTGTGGTGATATTCCATAAGCAGGCAATTTGATTACATGACACTTGTGAGGTACCGTGTCAAAAGCCTTTCAGAAATCTCGAAATAAGGAAATACAATAGTTTCTGAATTGTTGTTGATTGTGGGTCAACATGTCATTTTCTTCAAGTTAATTCATATTTTTTGAGAAAAGAATATCGTTCTGCAAACTGACATCAATGATACAGGCCTGTAATTTTGCAGATCACTTCTATTGCCTTTCTTGAATATTGGAGTGACCTGTGCAACTTTCCAGTCTTCAAGTATGGTTCTGATAGTGAATGGTTGTATATGATGGGTTGGTGTGGAGCTATTGATTTAGCATACTCTGAAAGGAATCTATCTGGTATACAATTGGAACCAGGAGACTTACTTTTGTTTAGTGATTTAAGCTGCTTTAATACTCCAGGGATACTTACTTTTAAATTACCCATGCTGGCTGCTGTTCTTAATTCAAATTCTGGCATATTTGCTTTGTCGTCTTTGGTGAAGGAATTTCGGACATCTGTATTTAGCAATGCTGCTTTAACAGAACTGTCATTGCTAGCATCATCACTGCTATCAGCCAGTGAAGGTATTGAGTGTGTCTTGCCTCTGATTTACTTTACATATGACCAGAATTTCTTAGGATTCTCTACCATATTATGTAACATGGTTTCATTGTGGTAACTGGTATAAGCTTCTCACTTTGAAGTTCCAGCTAAATTTTGAGTTTCTGTAAAAGATTTCAGGTCTTAGGGATTTTTTTGTCTGTTTAAATTTGGCATGCTTTTTTGTTTACTGTTTCAAGAGTGATCCAATCTGTTTTGAGTACCATGGCAAGTCAGTGCCCTCTTTTGCCAATTTGTTTGGTATAAATCTCTCAAAAGCTGTCATGATGATTTCTTTGAATGTAAGTCACATCTTATCCATACTCGCATTGCTGGTTTTGAAAGACTGGATCATTTATTGAATTTTTATCTTTTTTTTTTAATAAATATATTTTTCATTTATTTTTGCTAAATTTGTGAAATCCGATATTCAGTCTTACTACGACAGCTCTGTCTGCACTAATCCATGTGCCTGTTTTGATGCTCTTTATTAGCTCTGGATTATTTGTTGCTAAGAGGTCAAGTATATTTTCATAACAGTTTATTATTCTAGTGGGTTCAAAAACTAATTTCGAAGAATGCATTCAGTACAATTTTGCATGACATTTTGGGCTTGCCTTCAATTTTAAACATGCATTTTTTTCCAATAATGAAGGGAAAATCGCCCCCTCCCTCCCAATTAAAATTGTATGCTTTGGGTATGTTTTTGAAATTTGATCCAAGCTCTCTTTAAACATTGCTGCAAGTGTCTGAGTCACGGTACCGGTAAGAAGAACCATTTATTAATTTATTCTGGTTGTCAGGTATAACTTCGAAACACACCAACTCACAGGAATAATCAACTTCAACTACGCTACAAGATAGCTTGTCACAGCAATAAATTTGCCACACCTATTTCATTCAGTCTATCCCTTTGTAAAAATTTCAGTTGAACTTATCTCTGGCTTTAGCCAGCTTTTGCTACCTGGAATGATTTGATCTTCAGTACTTTCTATTAGTGCTTGAAACTCTGGTACTTTTCCCACACAGCTAAGACAATTTGCAATTGTTAGACCAATGGGTTTTAGATCTGTGTTTGTCCTGTGACCCTTATCCTTTGAGACTGAAAGCCTTTTTCTGTGTTTCTGTGGCCCTATAATCGAAAATAAATAAATAAAATAAATAAATAAATAAATAATTTAAAAATCTTCATTCCTTACCAAATAGCCCCCACTACTTGTGTAGCCACTTCCTGCATGTAGTGGATGCCTGACCTATTCAGCAGAACCCAGAATTCCACCACCTGATGGTGCAAGTTGAGTAATCCACAGCCTACACAGTTGCAGGACCGTCTTAGCCTCTGATTCAGACCCTCCACTCGATTCTGTAGCAGAAGTCCGCAATTGGTACTGTGAACGATGCCGCAGATGTTGAGCTCTGCCTTCATCTTGCAAGCAATACTGGTACTCTGTACCACTTCAGGTAGGTGCTCAAAACCTGAGAGAATCTCTTCTAGTCATGTGACACACATTGTTGGTACCAATGTGAGCCAGCTCTTGCTGTTGGCTGCACCCCGTATTCTTGAAGGACCCATTACACATCTGGAATGATTCCACCCACTATGCACAAGGAGTGGACATTGGCCTCTTACCCTTTTTATCAGCCATATCCCAAAGGGACTTCATTAGCTGCCTAATGTTGGAGCTCTGAACTACAAGCAAACCCACCCTTTGTGATCGCCTGGATCTTGCAGGCCAGGAGGTGACCGTAGGATATGTGACACCATCTGTCCCAGGAACTCTGTCCACACAGATGTGCCTCAAACCTGCTAAAACAAACTGGAAAGACCTCACAATCGATCCCCCTGGAAGTCTTTTGCTGCCTACCATGCGCTGGAGCGACCTCCAATGTGATCACTGGTGGGGTGTCTGCCTCATTGCGAGCATTAACAGGACTTGTAGCAGCCGTGGGACGATTGGTAGAATTGCTGACACGGCAGACCTATGTTCGGTTCCTGCGGCTGGCCCACAAGAATGTCCCGCAACTACAGCCTCCATGTGTCCAACCGGGGTTAACACAGGCGGAAGCTGTCAGTGAAGTGTCATCGTTATAGTTTTCATGTGCACACTTCAGTCAGAGTACTTATTCTCGAGTACAATACCCAGAAAAATGAGCGACTGTAGAGTGACTAACTAAGGTAAACAAAGATGACTAGTGCTGGTACTACTTCAATGAAAACAAAAAAGATGACTTTCGTGATAAAGGAGACCCATTACACAGAAATGAAATTACTCGAATTGAAAAAATAATCCCCAACCAAAAAGAGTGGGCACAAATGTAAGAATTTAAACTGCAGATGACACAAATAAAATAACCCACTAACTTAAGTGTGCTTTCGGCACTGCATGCTTGATAGCTGACTGTACTAAACCAACTGTAACTTGCTTCAAAACAAAGATGGACGACTGTCCTGAATCACACTGTAGAAGAATACACTAACCAGGTGTTTCTCGATCTTCCTGTCACTACCCCAGTGTCAGCCCCATGGATGCTTGCCCAGATGGGCTCTTAACAAGGCTAATTGTAACACTTTCACCTCTGCAGCCATTGTTGGTGACATAGATGTGGTGGTCCATGATATAACCATGGCCATTATTTCTTTGATGGAGTCTGAAATCATTAGTTCGTCTGGATCCCCTTGGCAGAGGACAGTGCTCTGGTGGGTCGCCAGAGATTGCTCAAACGTTTAGAGACTCCAGGTGTGTGCTCCAGCATTCTAAGTGCCACCCATCTTTGGAGCACCTCTTTGCCCTTAATGGCTTTGTGCTTGAGCCCAACAACTAATCAAAAGGCGCAAGGAGTGTTGGGAAAGGTATGTGTCTACCATTGGATTATGTATCTTTCTGTCCCAGGTGTGGATGAAGATCAGACGTCTTTACACATACCAGACCTCTTTGGATATACCTAGGATTTCTATGAATAGAACAGTTTGTACAGATCCATATGCAATTACTGAACACTTCATGAAAGCACTTGTCCTGTCAGTCCTTTCAGTAAGTGGGAACTTCTCATTGCCCTTGCACACTGCCCTGTCATGGCCCCTGGATCAGACGGCATTCACAATCAGATTTTAAAACACCTGTTGGCAGAGTCCAAGCAACCATGTTCTTGTCATATTCAACCACATCTGGAGTGATGGCGTATTTCCGCCATAGTGACGAAAGAATATCTGTGTTTTGGTGCTCAAACCTGGAAAAACCCACTTGATGTGGATAGTTATCGACCCATCAGCTTAACCAACATTCTTTGTAAACTCATTGAATGTATGGTAAGTCGGTGGTTGTGCTGGCTCCTTGCGTCTCGGGGCCTACTGCCTCCATGCAAGGGTGATTTCTGTGAGGGTTGCTCTACCACTGATAATCTGGTACACCTCTAGTCTGCCATCCAGACAGCATTTTCCAGATGCCACCTTCTCATTGCGATCTCTGTGGATTTGAGAAAAGCCTATGATACTTGCTACCGATTTTTACGTAAAACTTTTTAGCTCTGCATACCTTTTGTGTTCCATTCTCTGCTGTCCATAGTTCTTCACATATACAGGGGAATCGTGGGAATCGTATCACCCAGGACTCGGTTTGAGCATTCCCCTGTAGCAGCAGCGGCAGCAATAGGGTCATTGGTATCTCCCTCATTATATGCTGATGACTTTTGCATATACACAAGTATATTTGTAGTTGA
Source organism: Locusta migratoria (assembly GCA_026315105.1). Taxonomy (NCBI): domain Eukaryota; kingdom Metazoa; phylum Arthropoda; class Insecta; order Orthoptera; family Acrididae; genus Locusta; species Locusta migratoria. The sequence continues at coordinate 42,883,781 of CM048750.1, read as the reverse complement.
ATGCCAGCTGCAGGAAGCCATACAAAAGTGCTATTACGGGCTCCAGCCATCTGGCACCAAGACCTATGTTGTCCACTGCAGCATCAGGTAGTCCACCCACACCTGGAACTCTATATTGACGACCACCGACTCAGTGTGGTGGGAACCTACCACTTCTTGGGACTGGTCTTTCACACCTGGACATCAGCTGAAGTAGAAGTGCTGGCATCACCTTAGTGCCTTTTTGCCTCAGAAACACCACATAGGGTGCAGATTGCAGTATGCTGGAGCAGCTTTGCAAAGCCCTTCCCTGTGGAGGTAGGCTTGCAACAAGAACTTTCCAAATGAGCCTTTGAACAGGCTACTTGTGGAGGCTGGTGTCCCTTCATTGCGGATCCAAAACCAGCAATCACACATTACACCACTCATGTTTACATCTCATCAAAGCATTCAAATTACCATCTCCTTTTCCCAGACATGGTTGGCATCTCCTACAACAATGGCCCACATCAGGAGAAACAATCACAGTTCGTATTCATTCCCTTCTCTTTGACCTCCATCTTGGCTTCTACAACCTATCTTGTGGGCCCACTCATGCACACCTGAATGGTCTATACCATGACCACCACTTCGTTTGGTCTTGTCACGAGTTCAAAAAGATTAATTTCGTCTTGAAGCTTTCTGCTGCAAATTTCTTTCCATCCTCAATACATCCCAGGCTCCAAAACAGTCTTTAACGATGGCTTACTGGCTGATGACCATGTTGGCTTTGCATATGCTCATGCAGACCATATTGAGCAGTGATCCCTACCATTTGGCTGCATTGTTTATATTGCAGAGCCGGTAGCAGTTGCCTGCCTGTGTTTTTGAGAATATCCATTCCTGCTCCAGGAAGTCCTTCCTCATCTGTAGTGACTCACTGAGTAGCATAAAAATCATCAAGAAGTGTTACCCTCATCATTCTTTGGGTAATGACTACCCAGGAGTCTGTGTATATCCACGATCAATCCGGATGTTCGGTGATTGTCGTCTGGACCCCAGGGAATGTTGTAATTCTGGGGAATGAATTTGTTGACTTGCTGGACAAGCAGACTACCAGGTAAGTCAATTCTGTAGTTTGGCATCCCAGTAACATATCCAATTGGTCATATACTGCAAATGTTTGGGATATGGAATTCACAGTGAAAGAATTATGGGTACTCAAAGGAACTACGAATGTATGGAGGTCCTCTATATGGGCCTATCACAGAGATTTTGTTCTTTCCCGACTCTCCATCAGTCATACTTGGGTGACACATGGTCACCTTTGTCATGCGGATCTAATTCATTGTCATTATGGTTTGTGATTGGCTACATCTTGTTTGATTGTTCAGACCTAACCACCGTGAGGCAGACCTATAATCTCCCTAATATTTTATCCCAAGTTTTAGCTGACAATGCCTCAATAGTAAAAGTCTTAAATTTTATTTGTGAAAGCAGTTTTTACCATTCCATTTAAGTGTATGTCCTCTGTGGTGTCGCACAAGTCCAAAGTGCGCGCCATCTACTTTCGCCGCGCGCCACCATGTACGCAGGGCGCGGCATTCTTACGACGTCAGCCACGAGCGCCCTCTGCTACAACTCCACTCGTGGCCACCACTGAATGACATCGTTCACTTGGAACTGAGACAGGAACCAGTTAACACTTCGGAATCAGATAGGCACCAGTGAAGACTTGGCTATCGGATAGGCACTAGGCAGGGCTCTAGCTCAACTATGTATCAGCCTTCTGCAGTACTGAGCTATATAAAAGTTAAGTATTGTATAAATTCTGTGCAATATATATATATCGTTCTAATTTACTCTAGTGTTTCTAGTTTCTGCTCACCTCCGTACCTGCACAAGCGTGCTTCCTTTATTCCTGTGTCGGTCTTCCTACTCGGCCACCGACACCTACGATGGAAACGAGACACAAAAGCGGCGACGAGGCTGGGACACAAAATCCTCTACATATGTGTGCCTGTTGCTTAGTGCTTTGTGGATGGATATTTTAATGTGTTACAGAGTGGGTGGTTCATCTTTTTCGATACTGTAATCATCTAGCCAAGACCTCTGCTATTTACTTTTAAGTTTTTCATACATTTTTACTATTTTAGTTGCTTTTTCTAATTTTTAACAGTTACTCTTGTTCACCAATTTAGATGGGTTTCACAATTATCATTTGGTGCCTAGTTGTACCAAACTCTTGTTTTCCCGGAAAAAGGGACTGATGACCAAAGTTGTTTGGTCCCTTTACCTCCTGCACCCCCCCCCCCCCAAACTAAGCAACCATTTATTGAATTAATACTTCAGAGTGAAGGTATCAAGCTTTAAATCATCTCATAGAAAAAAAGGGGGGGGGGGGTTAAGTAAGTACATTTACAAATGCATGTCTGTCAGATTCTTTGTCATCTGGTGTTGAACATGTAATTTTGTTTCTTTATTGAAGGAAATATTTTATTTTATTTTTCTTACTTTTTAGATGTCTGATACATATGAGGAGTCTATTCCCAAGAGTTTGTTCAATGGATCTACTTCAACTGTAAAAGGTAAGAACCATCTCATGTGTGGGTGTGTATTTTTGGTTCATACTTTACATCATGCATGAATTAATTTCATGTCTAATCTAGCTGCTTGGCGTCTAGAATAATTTTTAACAGTGGTCAGATTCATGTTGTGGACCAGGCAGAATTTACATAGTTTTCAGTGGCTTCTGTAAATTATGTTCATTAAATGCCAGATTGTTCTTGGAGTTGTGGCCAATTCTTTAAGAAAATGTTTTATTTATATAAAAAATAGATGAAGGAGCACAGGAAGTGATAGTAGCACAAATAAATTAATAAATTCACACACACAAACGCTAGCTTCCGCAGCCTAGCTGCTTCTCCAGGCTGAAGGGAAGGAGAGGGAAAAATGATGAGGGTTTTAAGGAAGTGGGTAAGGAGTTATTCCAATCCCGGGAAGGAAAGACTTACCTTGGGGGAAAAAAAAGGAGGGTAAACAAATACACACACACACTCACACATACACACAAACGCAAGCACACCTAGGCAGACATACTATAGAAAGGCTTTATAATAAATACTACGTATCAATAATTTTAAATATAAGTCTTATAATATTATTATTATTATAGTACTGAAATTTGTCGGCTTTTTATCTGTAAGGGATATTGAAATTGTAATTACGGCATTTGATTCTCCCAAGTCTCATGAATCCATTCATATGATTATATTTACCGAATGATCATCCCCTGATTTTATATGGATTTTTAGAATAATGCGTGTGGCTATATTGTTTTTCAGTTGGAATCTGGGTTAGCCACCCTCGCTCAGCCAAGCATTGCTTCCGGTTTCTGACCACATTAGGAAAAACCTCACTACCTGCTGTATCCCATTCACTAGGTACAAACTGGTAGCGGGCCGGCTGGGGAACCCAACATCCTGGCAAAACCCGCCTTTCACATGAAAACAATCAGCTTCCCCCTGTATCTGTAATATCACAAGCACCTCACACTATAATTGTGTTTTTGAGGTTATAATATACCGCACCACCTTTAATTTGCAGAAAAACCCACAAGTGCAAATCGTTTATAAAACTTCACAAAAATACTTAGATAAATATTCACGATAAAAATAAATTCCCAAAATGCATCATGCAAAGCATTAAAAACTAACAGCTGTGTAAACAAATTCAATTAATGTCAATTAGGTCATTCTTTCTTCATGAACATGGTTACAAAAACATAAAATGAGTGAAAAGTGGAAGTATGTTAACGCAAAAACGGCAGCAACTTAACATTATGAACATATGAAATGTAACAGGACCAACAAAAATTGGTGTAAATGGCAGGAAAATGTAAAATCTGGGAACGTAAAAGGGAGGTTTTTACTGTATTTCTATAATGTTCTTTGTGTTTCTTATGATAGATGTACTTCTTTCTATGTATAAATAATGGAGTACTTCAATCAGGAGGCAGTCAGTTCTGAGTGTACATTTGTGTTAGAGATAAACCTGTTCTAAGTGTAAAGTGTTGTTCTCTGTTAACGACCCAGCCATCTAATTCCCACCCACCTGCCGTTCTTAATGTGACACTATTTGGTGGAAGCACTGGGTATACTACAAAACATCTGCCTACACGGACAAGAACTGTAATACAAAAGATGTACTCACTACATCCTTCTGAATGACCGTGTCATCAAACGACCCATGGATACAAAAACAGTGGTAAGCCAGCTGCACATAAGACACCCGTCTGTGTTCTTGGGAGACACTGGACAGGACCCAAACAAGGATTTGGCCGAGTTACCAAGTATAATAGGTGAGATCACACAATGTGCTCGACAAACATGTATTTCTACTTGGATGGGACATCTCAGCAGTAGTTTGAAAACAACAAGGTCATGCTTGATAGCTAAGATAAATTCCATATTGGAACTTAAGAAGAAGTTTGGAGACCACCAACAAGAAGTCCATTTATTGGAAGAGCAATTGAAGAACAGGACCCAACGACATAGTGAGTCAACACAGTCGTATATACAGAATGTTTTGGCCCTATGTCATGTAGTTAACCCAGATGTGACTGAGGCCGATAAAATTTCACACCTGATGAAGGGCACTGCAGAAGACATATGTAGAGCTGAGATGTTGTTTTAAAACATTTCAACAACACAAGATTTTATTAAATGATGTCAGAAAATCAAAGAGAAGCAACAGAGGAGGCTTGAACAAAAGAAGTATGACAGACTCCCAAATATAGTCCTGTGGTCATTGTGGAAGACCAGCATGACTTTGCTTCTCTAATACAACAAATTGTGAGAGAAGAATTACAACAGTTTATGGCAGCCGGGTCTGTTGAACCAAGCGAGCACGATTATGGCCACGGATATAAGTCTTGTACGTCATGAGGGAGCTGACTCTGTTGAGGAGGAAGTATTTTGAACATTGACTCCTGTTAGCCCTACCTGTCGTGAAGAATGGCCTCATCCTACTATGACTTACGCCGCAGCCCCCGAACGGCAGCTTAGGAATCGACCGCCGTGACCACAACCAACTCCTCCAGCAACTGTGAAGCCTCGCAGAGGACAGATATCTGGAGGACAGAAGACAACACGCCATTGTGTTTTCACCTTGGCCTTCCTGGTCATGTCGTATGATACTGGGGAGAGAAGACGAGTGTTTGACAATTATTATGCCGCAAGATGCCAACCATCAGATCAATCCTTTCAATGGCAGTCAACTGCAGAAGATTACTGTCGACCTACGGGATGAAGCCCGTTTCCGTATCCTAGATGTAGTTGCTTTCCAACATGCTGCCGCCATTCATTGTTGCCTTACAGAGATACCAGCTGCTCGCCTAGCTGCCGTGTTCAGTAAAACTATGCGAGGCAACCATCTTTGGACGTGAGGCCTCTATAGATGAAAATCCTCTATGGACGATAGTCACTAAGATGTTTGGAAATCTCATTGATATTGTCATTGATGGCCAAGCTGTTCGGGCACTTGTCAATTCAGGAGCTTCCCTCTCTGTATTGTTAAAAAACTAAAGCAGGTAATGTTCTGTGATACAAGAGCAACTGTGCTGAAGGTCACAGATGAAAAACATGTCCGGCTGACAGGAACCTGTTTTGCAAAAATAACTATGAACAACAGAACACAGCCATTTGAATTTGTCATTTTAACTAATGTAGCCATAACGTGATCCTCAGATGGGACTTCCTTCAGCATTCCATGCTGTCATTGACTGTGGGAGATCTGAGCTATTAATTGAGGAATCTGTTCCAATGAGTACCACATAACACAAACTCCTGTGGGAGGTTGCTTGCTGAGAATGTTGAGATCCCACTGTTAACAATGAGACGAGTTCCAGTCAACAGCCGAGATGACCAGTTAAACTGTGAAGTGCTTGCCAATCGCCAAAAGCTAATCAGTATAATGAAGGAAATCTACATACCGGTGGCTATCATAAAATCACAGGTGGTCAAGGAGAGCTCTGGATAACTAATTTTCATGAGCAATCACAGCTCATCCCTAAAGGAATGTGCACTGGAAGACCTGAACCAGTCCAGGATGATGAGCTCAGTGTCGACAACGAAGTCTCATGCTCTGCTGTTATTGCTGCAACGCAATAAAGGAAACTACTATGGAATTGCATGTAGAGCCCAGTGGTACCTAGGAACAACGTTAGCAGCTGTTAGCCGTACTACACCAATTTTTAGGTTCATTCAGGGCTAGGCAGGAGAAGAGCCAGTTGAAACGGCCCAGGATAAAACACCATATCAGTACTGGGGATCATCCACCTATTATCTAGCGTTCGTATAGTGTGTTACCAGCTGAAAGATGTAGAATTCAGGAGGAAGTGGAGAAGATGTTGCACAATGACATTATCCAATGGCTTGTGAAGAAGGAAGAGGGCACATGGTGTTTCTGTGTTAACTATTGGCGGCTGAACAAAAATCACAAAGAAAGATGTCTTCCCATTTCCGTGCATTGATGACACCTTAAACTGCTTGAAGGGAGCTACAGAGTTCTCAGCCATAGACATGCAGACAGGTTACTGGTAAATCAAGGGTGACAAGGCTGACAGGAAGAAGACTGCTTTTATAACACCTGACGGTCTCAGTGAATTGAAAGTCATGCAGTTTGGACCGTGTAATGCTGAAGCCACATTCGAACACATGATGGACAACTTGCTTCGACATCTTAAATGGACAACATGTCTCTGTTACCTATGACATTGTTGTTTTCTCCAGGACATTTGCGAACTTCTAAGCTGCCTGTCAACTGTGTTCAGATTGTTTGTGCCTCAACCCAAAGAAGTGCCTTTTCGTCACCAGAGTGATAAAAATCCTACAGCACCTAGTAATCCTGATTCGGATAAAATAAGAGCAGTCACACAATTTCCAACTCCTCAGCACATTCGTGATGTGTGAAGTTTTCTTGGGCTGTTCTCATACTACCGGTGTTTCATAAAAGGCTTTTGTAACAAGGTACATCCATTGCAAGAAAGGAAGCTTAGGTTGACAAGATAGTAAGACAGGGTTGTAGCCTTCCCCAATGTTTCGCTAACTGTACATTTGGGGCAGAGGTGAGGTGGAGGGGGGGATGGTCTTCTTGCATTCCTTGTTAATCAGAACTCCTTATAGAATTTTAGAATTATTGCAGAATTTTAGGGATATCCAAGTATTAGAAAACTGAATATCACTGCTTCATATTTTTAAGCTAAAAGCAGAGCATTGTAATCAATGAACAAATGAACAGGGTTTGTGTGTTAAGTCATTATGTACACTTGAAAGTTTCATTTTTAAGTACCATAAAAATCAATCTCTCTCTCCTCCCCCCACCCCCACTTGCATATATGTATAACACACTATATATATTCAGTTGTCTTATTGTTCACAGTTGAATGTGTATCTGACACACCCGGAACTGATCTGGTGCTAATAGCAATAATGTATGAAATGCCGTGCTTGAACGAGTTTCCACAACGTGGAAGCGCTGTAAGTCAATTCAGTAATTATGTTGTTTTGTTCTATCTTTCAAGTTTGTGCCTTCCTTTTCTTTTTTTAAACAAATTTCACTAAGTGGTTTCTTTTTTTTCCGTAGGATTATGATAGTCAGATAGAAGATATAATTCCAGCTGACAACAAAACTTCACAGGCAAAAAAAGTATTTAAATGCATGAATTCCAGACAGGTAGGTTCCTAAAATGGTCCTGAATTGGTTGTGCACAAAGTTTCATTTGGTTGAGATATAAAAGAAACTTTAACTGGATAAGAGTAGTATTAAGAAGAAACTAATGGTGGTTAGGGGAACTACTTTGGTGACACTTTCCCCTCCTAAGTAATAATTTTTTATTTTATCTTTAGAAATTTGTGGATTTTGAAAGGAAAGTATGAAACAGACAATTAATTGCTCTCCATTCACTCAATATCACTTGCACAAGTGGGGCCCTTATATGGCTCAGCTACTTAATTTTCAGGTTAATAATTATGAAGAATAAAGTAAAGGCAACTACTGCCCTAAAGGGCTGGAGTACAGCAACACATTACAAAAAACAGCATTCACACTAACTTTCAGCATTTAGCTCCTCTTCTGGCAGTAGCACCTTAAACACACACACACACACACACACACACACACACACACACACACACACATCCAGAGACCAAATGTACTCTCCCATAGCCATACACTCATTATACCTAGTACGTAATGAAACACACAGCACAACTTTCTGTGTCAATGTGTTTATGGGCTATATAGAGGAAACTTTCCTAGTCATCAAAAATCCCAAGGGACTGGGTGTTTTGTTGTCTTCATCATTTCATCACCACCGATGCGCAAGTCGCCCAAGTGGCGTCACCTAAAGACTTGCACCAGGCAGGCTGAATACGATCCCAGCTGGGGTCTAACGGTCAAAAATGCCTCATCATCATCATATTCTTCTTCTTCTTCTTCTTCTTCTGCCCAGTGTGCCACTATTCTGGACATTGACCTCCACTTCTTTGATAACTCCTTAATCTCACAATCTCCAAACTAACAAAAATACCATCACTGGGGAGCTGCCATCCAGTCCACAATAAAACATCATTCCTCTACTCCCTACCTACTTGTAAATGGCATATATGCAGTGACAAGAACTCCATTGCCCAGTATGCTGATGTATCATAAAGGCCCTCACAGACAGGCACTATCGCCTGGATCTAGTCCACAAGCAGGTCTCACGTAGCATATACCCAATTCTTCCACCATCCCCAGTAACCACCCACAAAGGAGAATGCCTCTCAATATCAATATCATCCTGGAGTGGAAGATCCCCCTGTCTGTTTTGTGCCTACAATGATTTAGCACCAAATTCTGTATGATTTTATTTATTGTTTCTCAGCATATAGACTCAAATGTTTCATTGAAAACAATAAATCACAGGTTTTCTGATTAATATTGTCCAAATCTTCAACTCTGTTCTGAAGAATTGTGTATCTATTTTGTCCTTCACTGTCAAATGTAACACTCCCCTGTAATTCTTAACATATTGTTTGTATTACTTTTTATGTAATGGATAGATTAATGCATTTTTTACACTCTAGAATCTTTTCTGTTTTCCAAATGTTAACGAAAAGCTAGTGTAAATCACTCTCAATCTTGGTTATGACCATTTCATTGGCACTTAAAAATGGTCTTCACAATATGCGTAATTGTTTTTGGATTGCTTCTGTTTTTGCTGAAAATTTTGATTTTACTGTTGAAACTGGAAAGGGGGGGGGGGCACTGTCTAAAATTTCTAATATTTGTATTTTCCTTGTTAAAATATTCTTGAAAATAGATAAATTGGCTGGCCAGTACTTATCTTGGTTCTGTGTTGTGGTCTTCAGTCTGGAGACTGGTTTGATGAAGCTCTCCACAATACCCTATCCTGAGCAAGCCTCTTCATCTCCACATAAGAACGGCAACCTACATCTGTCTGAATCTACTTACTGTATCCATCTCTTGGTCTTCCTCTACGATTTTTACCCCACACACTTCCCTCTAATGCTAAATTCACAATTCCTTGATGTCTAAGAATGTGTCCTACCAATCTATCCCTTCTTTTAGTCAAGGTATGCCAGAAATTTCTTTTCTCCCCAATTCTGTTCAGTACCTCCTCATTAGTTAGGCGATCCACCCACCTAATCTTCAGCATTCTTCTGTAGCACCATATTTCAAAAGCCTCATCCTGTCTGCACTGTTTATCGTCCATGTTTCACTCCCATACAAGGCAACACTCCATACAAATGCCTTCAGAAAGGACTTCCTTAGGCTTAAATCAATATTCGATGTTAACAAATTTCTCTTTTTCAAGAACGCTTTTCTACCCATCGCCATTCTGCATTTTATATCCTCTGTACTGCGACCATCATTTGTTATTTTACTGCCCAAGTAACAAAACTCATCTACCTCCTTTATTGCTTCGTTTCCCAATCTAATTCCTTCAGCATCACCTGATTTTCTTACACTGTACTCAATTACCCTAGTTTTGCTCTTGTTAATGTTCATCTTGTATGCACCTTTTAGCACACTGTCTATTCCGTTCAATTGCTCTTCCAGATCCTTTGCTGTATCTGACATAATTACTATGTCGTCGGCAAAACACAGTGTTTTTAATTCTTCACCCTGAACTTTAATTCCTTTTCCAAATTTCTCCTTGCTTTCCTTTATAGCTTGCTCAATGTACAAATTGAATAACAATGGAGAAAGACTACAACCCTGTCTTACTCCCTTTCCAACCACTGCATCCCTTTCATGCCCTTCAACTCTGACAACCGCTGTCTGGTTTTTGTACAAGTTGTAAATAACCTTACGCTCCCTATATTTTACTCCTGCTTGCTTCAGAACTTGAAAGAGTTTATTCCAATCAACATTGTCAAAAGCCTTCTCCAAATCTACAAAAGCTAGAAATGTAGGTTTGCCTTTTCTTAATCTATCTTCTAGGATAAGCCGTAAAGTGAGTATTGCCTCCCGTGTTCCTACATTTCTCCTGAATCCAAACTGATCTTCCCCAAGGTCGGATTCTACCAGCTTTTCCATCCTTCTGTATATAATTCGTGTTAAAAGTTTGCAACCATGACTTATCAAACTGATGGTTCTGTAATTTTCACACCTGTCTGCGCCTGATTTCTTTGGAATGGGGATTATTACATTTTTCTTAAAGTCTGAGGGTACTTCACTTGTCTCATACATCTTACACACCAGGTGAAACAGGTTTGTCATGGCTGGTTCTCCCAGAGACTTCAGTAGCTCTGAGGGAATATCATCTACTCCAGGGGCCTTGTTTCGACTTAGGTCTTTCAGGGCTCTGTCAAATTCTTCTCTCAGTACAGTATCTCCTATTTCATCTTCATCTACATCCTCTTCCCTTCCTACAATATTGTCTCGAAGTTCATTTCCTTTGTAGAGCCCCTCTATATACTCTTTCCACCTTTCAGCTTTCCCTTCTGTGCTGAGAACTGGTTTTCCATCAGTGTCCTTGATATTCATAGAGCTGTTTTTCTTATCTCCAAATGTTTCTTTTATTTTCCTGTAGGCTGTATCTATTTTTCCCCTATTTATACATTCTTCTACATCCTTGCATTTGCCTTCTAGCCACTCCTGCTTAGCCATTTTGCACTTCCTGTCAATCTCATTTCTTAGTCGTCTGTACTTCATTTTGCCTGTTTCATTTACTGCATTTTTATATTTTCTCCTTTCATCGATTAAATTTATTATCTCCTGTGATATCCAAGGATTTTTTGTAGGTCTTGCCTTCCTACCTATTTTGTCCTCTGCTACCTGAACTATTTCATCTCTCAATTTTACCCATTCCTCCTCTACTGTTTTATTTTCCCCTGTTTCTGTCAATTGTTGCCTAAAGCTCCCTCTGAAATCCTTAAGAACCTCAGGTTCCTTCAATTTATCCAGGTCCCATCTCCTTATTTTCCTACCTTTTTGTAGTTTTCTTCAGTTTCAGCCTACAGTTCATAACCAACAAGTTATGGTCAGAGTCTATATCTGCCCCTGGATATGTCTTACACAGTAAAACCTGGTTCCGAAATCTATGTCTTACCATTATAAAATCTATCTGGTATCTCCCGGTGTCTCCTGGTCTCTTCCACGTATACAACCTTCTTTTGTGATTCTTGAACCAGGTGTTTGTTATAACTAAATTATGTTCCGTGCAAAATTCTACCAGGCGGCTTCCTCTTTCATTCCTTTTGCCCAGACCATATTCACCTACTATCTTCCCTTCCCTTCCCTTCCCTTCCTTGTCCTACTACCGAATTCCAGTCTCCCATAACAATTAAGTTTTTCTCTCCCTTAATTGTCTGAATAATTTCCTTTAGCTCCTCATATATTTCTTCGATTTCCTCATCATCGGTTCTATACTACAGATATGCAAAAATCACAAATGGAGACAGAATGGGAAAAAAGAAGGATAATAGCTTTTGGAACTCATGTTCCTTCATCAAGTAGGAGAGGAGGAAAGAAAAGGGGAACAGAATGGAAAGGTTACTCCTCTTCTACGTACTGAAAGAACACAGTTTAAAACTAATATCCTTATTTATTTATTTTTTCCTCCATTTGTATTTTTGTATGAATGTTGGCAGTACAGAACTAAGCTAAATACTGGCCAGCCAAACTCTCTCTTTCAAAGAATATTTTACAGCGCAGTGGAGAATCTCCGTTAGTAATTGAATATTATCCTTGTTAGTTAAATTGGTTTTTCCATTTTCCTCTTTGAAATATTTGGTACTTGATACTCTTGAAAGACGTATTTAAAAATATAATAAAAATTATAGTCTTACTTATGTTATTTTTTTGTATTTTTATTAACTGAAATTTCTCAGCATTCATTTGATTTTCCATATTACTATTAATTTTTCTTTTCTCTGTTGTCAGAATTATTTCAAATATTTTTCTTTGTTTTGATAATTTTGATTACTGATGCCTTTGCTCTTTCACAAATCTTTTTCTACCATGTTTTCTTTTGTGTGTAGAGCTGAAGTGATTTTTATATGTGGAACCTTTTTTACTGTTTTGTCAAGATTGCTTATTTATTTACCGCATGACCGGTTTCAACTGATCTCGCAGTCATGATCAGATTCGTAAAAGGAGAAGACCACTCAACGTACCTGCCACTAACTACCCACAAGTGCTAAAAACCACAGCTTATAAATTTTATTTTTCATATATACATACCTGTGGAACTGTGGTGTATCTAATCATACCAAATGTGTGGCTCTGTCTATCCGGTGTTCAGTGGGGTTGTCAAATACTCAAAAGAGCATAGTCACGAAATAAAAACCAAAAATGGCTCCTATAACATAAATGGCTGTCAACACACTTCTTACACCACATTAAACCCAGCTGTGTGGGCTCACATTAGACTTAGGGAAATCAATTACCATACAGACCGCTAAGTGGCGTTTATAGTTAGTGACTTCACCAGTACATTATTTACGACCATAGTATCTAATTGTGGTGGGGGTACTCCTACTGCACAATACCTTATCAAAAATATTTAAAAAGTTATTATCCATCATCCACATATGATTGTTAAGAAAATTTTTCTTTTGATGTTTTAAATGTGTATAAATATATATATTCTTTTTTGTGATACGAATATTATAGAGGAAAAATTCCTAACAGGAAAAATATACGTAAAAAATAGATGAAGTACACTTACCAGGCAAAGGGGCACAGGCAGTGATAGCAACAAATAAACACACAGACACACACACACACACACACACACACACACACACACACACACACACACACACACACAAACGCTAGCTTTCGCAGCCTAGCTGCTTCATCAGGCAGAAGGGAAGGAGAGGGAAAAGGAAATGATGAGGGTTTTAAGGAAGGGGGTAAGGAGCCATTTCAATCCTGGGACAGGAAAGACTTACCTTGGGGTAATTTAAGTCTTTCCTGTCCCGGGATTGAAATGGCTCCTTACCCCCTTCCTTAAAACCCTCATCATTTCCTTTTCCCTCTCCTTCCCTTCTGCCTGATGAAGCAGCTAGGCTGCGAAAGCTAGCGTTTGTGTGTCTGTGTGTTTATTTGTTGCTATCACTGCCTGTGCCCCTTCGCCTGGTAAGTGTACTTCATCTATTTTTTACGTATATATATATTCTTTAGTATGTTTAATTTCTTTCCTTTGGGCACTTTATGTGGATGTTCATATTTTGTCGAATATCTTGGATATTATGTTTGTTTTCTGATAAGTACAAAACGAAGTTTTATTGTTGTTACCTGTATGCTCTCAGAATCTCGTAAAAAAAAGATCTACCTGTTTGCCCAACATAAAAACCTTTGCAGTTGCTGCAATGGAGTTTGTGCACCCCAAATCTTTCAAATATATCTTCATTGGCTCTCAATTTGTGGCACAACTTTGCTTGCAACCTATTTGTTGTATTAAATGCTATCTTGATGTTAGATTTCCGGACAGTTCTCTTGATCTTATCAGATAAGGGCCGCATTGGGACATATTTCACAGAGGTATGCAATTTTACTTTACCCTTATTCCAACTTCTGTTCCTCACCTTAAGTAATTCATCAATTAATCTGGTACTGTAGCCATTCCTACTGGCAATATATTTTAGTAGCATGGTTTCATTGTCAGTGGTGGACTGCTATAATGGGAGGTTAACGAGTCAATGCAGCATAGAATAGAAATACACCCTCTTATATGTAGTTGACTGTGTCGAGTTTGCATGGATCACGATATCTGTGGATGTTGGTTTCCTATAAATTCAAAATGTATGTTTACCCTGTGCTTTTCCTATGGTCAGATCTAGAAAGTTTAGACAAATATTGGTTTCAACCTTTTCTGAATTATATGGTTTTGTGCATACCATTCAGATCTAAGAAATGCTATATCTAATATTATAGAAGGAAACTTTCCTGGTGGGATAAATATGTATAAGAAATAGAGATCGAATAACTTACCCAAAGCACAGGCTCATTGATAGACACAAAAACATACACAAACAAACAATCAAGCTTTCGCAACCATTGGCCACTTCATCAGGAAAAGAGGAAGGAAGGAGGGGAAAAAGGGAAGGATGCGGTTTTTAAGGGAGTGGATGAGGAGTCATTCCAATTCCGGGAGTAGAAGGACTTACCTTAGGGGAAAAAAGGGAAGGTAAACAAGCACACACACAAACCCACACGATGTGTGTGTGTGTGTGTGTGTGTGTGTGTGTGTGTGTGTGTGTGTGTGTGTGTGTGTGTACTGTTATCCCCTAAGGTAAGTCCTTCCGCTCTCGGGATTGTAATGACTCTTCATCCACACCCGCATCCTTCCTTTTTACCCCCTCCTTCCTTACTCTTTTCCTGATGAAGCAGCCAACGGTTGCGAAAGCTTAATTGTTTGTTTGTGTGTGTTTTTATTTGTGTTTTTGTGTCTATCAATGAGCCTGTGCTTTGGGTAAGTTACTCAAACACTATATCTTGGTTGTTACTTTTAATTAGGGCAATGATGTCATTGACATACCTAGATCTGGCCATGGGAAAAGCACAGGGTAAACATACATTTTGAATTTATAGGAAACCGACATCCATAGATATGTTGATCGATGCAAATGCGACACATCCAACTAGATATAAGAGGGCGTATTTCCATTCTGTGCTGCATTGACTTGTTAACCTCCCATGTGAGAAGTCCATGATTGACAATGAAATCATGATACTAAGATATATTGCCAGTAGGAATGGCTACAGTACCAGATTAATTGATGAATTACTTAACAAGGTGAGAAATAGTAATTGGAACAAGGGTAAAATAAAATCACACACCACTATGAAATATGTCCCAATGCCATAAAACAGCTCCATCTCCTTCCGTAAATCTAACATCAAGATAGCCTTTAGTACAATAAATAGATTGCAAGCAAAGTTGGACCACAAAGTGGGAGCCAATGAAGATATATTTAAAAAATCTGGGGTGTATAAACTCCATTACGGCAACTGCACAGTTTTTTGTTGAGAAAACAGGTAGATTGTTTTTTATGAGATTCCGAGAGCATACAGGTACCCACAATAAAACTTCGTTTGGTGAGCACTTACGAGAAAACAAACATAATATCCAAGATATTTGACAAAATATGAAGATCCTACATAATATTATAGAGGAAAAATTCCTAGCAGGAAAAATACCTTTTCCCTTCTGCCTGAAGAAGCAGCTAGGCTGCGAAAGCTAGTGTCAAGAAAAATGTTCTCAACAATCAGTTGAAGATGGTGAATAATAACTTCTTAAATATTTTTGATAAGGTGTTGTGAGGTAGGAGTACCCCCACAACAATTAGATACTATTGCCGTAAATAATGTGCTGGTGACATCACTAACCATGAACGCCACCTAGCAGTCTGTATGGTAACTGCTTTCCATAAGTTTAACATGAATCCGAGCAGTTGGGTTTTAATGTGGTGTAAGAAGCGTGTCGACGGTCATTTATGTTTTGGGAGCCATGTTTGGATATTATTTTGTGACTATGCAATTTTGTTATTTGACAACCCCACAGAATGTCGGATAGACAGAGCCTCACATTTGGTATGATTAGATACACCACAGTTCCACAAGTATGTATATATCAAAAATAAAATGTACAAGCGGTGGTTTTTAGTGCTCATGGGTGGCAGGTACGTTGAGAGGTCTTCACCCTTTATAGATCTGATGATGACTGCGAGATCAGTTGAAACCGGTCATGTGGTAAATAAATAAGCCATTTTGGCACAACAGTAAAAAAGGTTCCACAATTAAGAAGTTCGCACCCAGTAACATGTGTAAATTGTTTAATTTTTGTATGGACCATGTGTTACTGAAGTTATACTATCATTTCAGCAGTGTTTATTTTAGTTCTTACTCATGGTGATAGCTTTATGTAACATTAATTATATTGTAATTAGTGACTTGTCCTATTGTTACTGTCATCTCAATGGATAATTAACTCCCTCTTATTTTGCAGTCACCTGCGTTAGAAGGAGCAGTATCAAAAGTTATCCATAAAGAGAATACGAAGAAGATAACTCAAGCAGATGCTAGTGGTTCTGCAAGTAAAATTAGGAAAAAGAGGAATCCTGCCAGTGAAGGTGAAAGTATAGGAGGGAAACAAGATAAAATAGAAAAGGAGGCTCCACAAAAGACTGAGCCCAAAGCACCATCAATTAAGCTTGACAACAAGGACAGTGTAAGAACATCTACACTGTCTTTGAAACATATAAAATCACACTGATCATTTTGACTATTCTAGCATTTAATCACAAAGCCCTGCTCAAATTCATTTCAATATTGTTTGGCAAAAGATTTATACATTAGATTATAAAACAAAATTGGTCTCTTTTATTGGCAAATTTGAACCACAGACAGGTACGACAAAAGACAGTCCCTCTGGGCCCAAGCATAAGTTTGTCCGTAGGTAATGGTTTGTGTGTGTGTGTGTGTGTGTGTGTGTGTGTGAGAGAGAGAGAGATAGTGCGAGCCAATATCTTACATGTAACAAATACGTACAGGGTGCTTGTCTACAGTGTAGTGTAACCATGTATGTTTATATCAGACACCACCTAGAGATCGCATGTCAACTTATACAGAAATGTTCTATGTTGTAATAACTTCTGAAATGGAAGGTCCAGCTCATCTGTTCCTCTTATAGACCCAATTTTTCCTTTCTTGGCATCCAACATTTTGTATGCAAAGTCGTTCAGTGTGAATTCAAGAGCAGAAGTCTTGATATTATCATTAATTAATTGGTTAAATTGAATAATAAATAGTTTCTACAAACTAAAAAAAGGAACAGGTTTTATTGTACTTCACTTCACTACAACATGAGGTATTCAGCCAGATATAATGTGACATCACCAAGTCCAATTAGAGATCCCTGTCATGCAATACATTACAACAACAATGTCAATAACTTTTTTTACATTACACAGAGTTCATGGATATAACATCTCCATGGATCTTCTTCCATGCAGTTAAGTTCTCCATGAGCAGGCACCATTTTATTCATATCTTTGCTCACAGCAAGTGTCACTCGGATGTCCACCTGGACAAACAAAAATCCAAGGCAGAACTTGCTTTTCTAACAAAAATAAATCAAAAAATAAAAGGATTTGGCCATCTTGTGTCAGTAAAGAGGAATGTAGTTTAAATTGTTATACTACAACAGCTCAACATATCTTTGTAGTGAGTAGCAAAATATTCTGGTCATAATAGTGTTGATATTCCAACCTGAACATTCCATAGTTTTATTATAGATTTTTAAAGCTGTAATTATAATACAATTTCATTCATAACTTTGTATTGTTTAATCTTTGCAGGATGAACATGACAACAAAATTATAATAACAGTCCCAAAGGATGGTATGTACAAACTTGTTGTTCATGTGGATAAACCAAATAATCCTTGTAATGTATCTATTCAGATAGCTATGGAAGGTCCACATGGTTATCTTTCTGCTGCTGATTGGCCACTTCTTGCAGTAAGTTATTGTTTCAGACTTATTACTTTAATGTTCTTCTTTGTGATATTTATCCTTTGTAATCTTATATCTTTTCTCCCTCTTTTTCACAGTTTTATGGAGCCATGTGTATAGTGTATGTTCTTTATGGAGTTGCATGGCTCACTGTTTCTTTCTGTCAGTGGCGTGATCTTCTAAGAATTCAGTTTTGGATTGGAGGAGTAATACTTTTGGGTATGCTTGAAAAGGTAAAATACTGTAAGGATTTTGAATTTTTCTGAGAACCACATTAATAAAGTTCTAATAATAACACTGTACAGAATTAATAATGTTTATGTGGTGATGTGAAGGCAACAGAAATTCTTTGTCTTCCATTCTGCAGCATAGTCTGTGCTGTTCTGAAAATTTGCTGAAAGATTAAAACTTCGTGATGAACAGATCTCCAACCAAAACCCTTGCCTTTCAGTGACAAAGTTCATCTGTTGTTATGTTTGACTTGAAATGGAAGTTTGGTTCCAAGTTATATAAGCCAGTGTTCAGAACATCACAAATACTTGATAATTCATTGTATTATGTATAACAAACAGCCTAGAGGGAAAGATTGATTATTTATTACTAAATAGTTTCAGCCCAATGTTGGGCCAACTCAGGGCGTTTTTCCAAGATGGTGTGGAGCGACGCATGATGGCTGAGTGACAGCATCTGAAGAACTCTCAACTCCTGCGTTGCTCCACACTATCTTTGAGAGATGTCTTGGCCCTACGTAAGCTGAAACTAGTTGGTAATAAATAACCAATCTTGTGATTTAGACTGTTTTTATATATAAAATTATCATAAGATCACTGTCATTCCAAAGAAACAAAATGTTTCCAAAAATATGCGAATTCATTGTGTGGTAATGAAAATTGGATTCAGGAACACCTCTCTAGAATGGACCATATTGCTGGAAGGCACATACACAGCCGATAACATTTCGGGAGTCGGCCGCGAGAGTGCGCCACGGGAAAATGCGGCAAACGCCAGAGCACGCCACGGGCGAGTCAATGACATAAACAGTGCGGAGTTGTGCTCTGCGCGCAGTGTGTTGTTTACCAGGTACAAGCTCACTTCGCAGGTATTCGTACAGCCAGTGCACGCCAGTGTTCTGTGTAGTAGAGTGGTGTTGTCCGGGATTACAACATTTGGCGACGAGTGCGGTATTTTTTTCTCCGCGCGTTTTCCATCTGAAGTGGTTGTTCATCTTACACAATGTCTACTGGTTCTTCTGATGAGATTCTGCGTCGCCTCGTCCTACAACAAGAGGTTTTTGCAATGGTGATTCACGCTCAAAACCAGGTATTACAGTCTCTTGCTACAGACTTGTCTAGTGGGTCCCAAAACCCATCCACCCCACAGGTTGTTTCGCCACTCCCCCCCCCCCCCTCCCCGCGTCCTCTCTCTCTTATCCGCCACCCTTTCCGGCGTACAACGAGTCTGTCAAAGAGTGGGACGCTTATGAAAAACGGTTAAGACAACATTTTCAGGCTTTTGGCTGGTCTGATGGCATCTTATGTCATCCGTTATTCCTGTTGTGGCTGTCGCCTCGTCTGTATCAGCTCCTTTGCCAACTTGCCCCTTTGCAGGATCCTTCGCCACTGTCTTTTGATCAAATGTGCGACCTTTTTTCACAATATTACCGCAAACGGACTCGTGATAGCGGCCCGCGTTGAGTTTTACCGCTGCAGGAAGCAGCCACAACAGTCTTATTAGGCATGGGCCGTGGACCTCCATGGTTTAAGCCGTCATCGTCATTTTGTTACGGATTTGCATAAAGAAACGTATGCCAATCAAATGGTCCGTGACGCTATTATTCAGCTCGCTTCTAATCGTGAGGTTCACGAACGTGCTCTCCTGTGCAAAAATCCTTCTCTTTCAGAGGTCCTTAACATTGCGCAGTCTTTTGAGGTTTTGCGGGTGACGGGCAACCAAATTGAGGTTTGGTGTGAGGTGGCGGAAATCCAACCCACTTCTTCCCCGTTACAAGCAAGGTCGCAAAGGGATGACATGGTCACGGCAGTCCGCGTGGGCCCCCCAGCTCTCTTGTGGGTACGTGTGTGGCGCACACAGGGCCCCGAGCCGAAGCAGCCTTTCTTCTGCCCCAGGCTGCTTCACTTTCCCTCCCGGTTTATGCCTTCGCCCAGAGACAGGCGTCTTTTGCGAGTTAAGGTGGTTTCTTGTTGTAGTTTCTCTTATTCCTTGGTTCCTTCCTTTCCTAACCTTTGTTTCTGTCTTTCTCTCCTTGCTGTACTCTCCTAGCCTCCTTCTCCTCCTCATTAGTCTCCGCTTCGGCGTTTGAGACACTTCTTTCCTTCTTTCTCTTCACTTCCTCTATTCTTCTTCTTTCCTCCCTGTGCGTGTCTGAAGGCCGACCCACGCATTATCATGCATAGCAGGTGACGGGGTAACGCGTAATTCCCCGCCCCGGGTAGACAAGTAGGGCACGTACGTACCCCCTGGTAAAGGCCAAGCCCAGGGAGGGGTGATTACCCAAGCTGGTACCTTCCGAACATGCCGATTGGTCCCTCCGTCAGTTCTCGGGAGGTGTGACCTGAGGTGTGAACAATCACCTAAGGCGAGTAGGCCCTCGGAGAGGGCCCCCACTAGGAGGAGTGCGCCATCGGAGACGCCGGTAATCCGCAATGACTTCCTCCTCTTCTTCAGTGACGTTGACCCAGAAACGAAAGATAGATTCGCCTCAGCAAAAGAAAACTCTGCCTAATCTACCGAAATTTCTTATTGTCTCTCGCACCGACGGTAAAGATTTCAATTCTGTAAATCCTTTTGTCATTCAGAAAGGTGTTGATGCAATTGCTGGCTCTATTAAAACCTGTTCACGTCAGCGCAATGGCACATTGTTGTTGGAAGCGGACAGTGCCTTCCAGGCCCAAAAACTGATTCGGACTACATTGTTACACACGTTTCCAGTCAAGGTAGAAGCGCATCGCACACTCAACTCGTCACGGGGGGTAGTTTTTACGAGATCCCTTGACGGGTTGTCTGACGAAGACATACAAACCTATGTGTCTGATCAGGGTGTAACAGCCGTCCATAGGGTGTTGAAAAAGGTAGATAACCAGCTGACACCGACTCGTACTGTGTTTTTGACATTCAACAGAGTTGAACTCCCGTCGAAGGTCAAAACAGGGTATGAAGTCATCTCCGTCCGCCCTTATGTACCTAACCCAACACGCTGTTTTCAATGCCACAGTTACAACCACACCCGTCAATCTTGCCCTAACGCAGCAAAATGTGTCACTTGTGGTAGGGATGCCCATGAGGGGGATTGCCCACCTCCGTCCCCTCACTGCCTTAACTGCAACGGTGACCATGCGGCTTCCTCTCTAGACTGCCCTGTATATAAGGATGAAAAGGTCATCCAGCAAATTTGGGTTACGGAAAAGGTATCAAGATCTGCCGCTCGAAAGTTGTTGGTGAGTCGAAAGCCCACTGTCCTCCCAGCGGGCACATACAGTAAGGTCCTCACCTCCACTCGACCTACTAAGGATTCAAGTACCCAGACCTGTGACTTCACTTTCGCTGACACAGTTGTGCGATCCACCAGCCCGAAGATTGCACGTTCCACGTCCCGACTTTCTCCTGCTGCTTCTAAAGTTCAGTCTTCGTCAACCTCTAATAAACCGCGGGCACCTAAACAAGATGCCCAGACTTTGAAAAAGGAACCCATCCGTGAAGATTTTCTGCGTTCTCAGGCTTCCCAACCGTCAACTGCCTCTTCTCACCGTCACTCTTCCGGAAGAGCCAACAAGAAAAAGAGTTCCTCTCCTTCCCCGCCGAGGTGTGACCCATCCGTCACGCCGTCCAACAGTAGTCGGCCCCGATCATCTTCTGTCTCTCTGGGACGCACTATTGTTAGCCGGGCAACCGGCATTTTACCAGCGGCGGAAGCTGCGCCTCCTGATAAACTTGGGAAGGTGGCAGATGACTCGTTTGAACCTATGGAACATGACTCTCTGCCTCTAGATGGCGACATTAGTGCTCCCTCGAAGTCCGGTCCTCAGCGGCCGTCGAGGTGACCCCACCTGCTTGTTCCTTTTTATCTTCCCTTCTCTTATTTTTTATCATGGCACTCCTTCAATGGAATATTCACGGCTTTCGTTCCAATCGGGAGGAATTAAGACTACTCCTTCAATTGCACTGCCCGCTTCTAGTTTGTCTCCAAGAAACTAAGTTACGTCCAAGTGATCATGCAGACTTACCCCACTACACCTCTGTGCGTTTCGACCTGCCACCTGTGGAAGGTACCCCAGCCCATGGAGGGGTTCTGATGCTCATTCGGGACGACGTCTATAAACCATCCCATTTCATTGCATACTCACCTATAGGCAGTTGCCGTCCTCATCACTCTATCCACCTTTTCCTTTTTCCTCTGTAATATCTATTCGCCATCGTCATCTGCCTTTACTAGGGCAGATGTGCTACACCTCGTTGACCAGCTCCCTTCACCTTTCATGTTGGTAGGCGACTTTAATGCCCACCACCCCCTATGGGGCTCTCCGGCACCTTGTCCGAGAGGCTTCCTTTTGGTGGACCTTCTCCGACACCTCAATCTTATCTGCCTCAACACTGGTGCACCGACCTTCCTTTCCGACACAACAAACACCTATTCCCATATAGACCTCGCGATATGCACTCCTCAGCTTGCTGGTCGGTTTGAGTGGTATGCACTTTCTGACACGTACTCAAGTGACCATTTTCCTTGTATCATCCACTTCCTGCATCATTCCCCATCTCCTCGTCCCACCAGTTGGAACATTTCTAAAGCTGACTGGGGGCTTTATTCTTCCATGGCTATTTTTCATGATCAGAATTTTCCCAGCTGTGACAGGTCGAATACCTCACAGAGGTTATTCTCACAGCTGCCGAACATTCCATACCTCGTACATCCTCTTCTCCACGTTGTGTCCCGGTCCCTTGGTGGACTGCAGCCTGCCGCTACGCTCTTAGAGCCCGGCGACGTGCTTTACGCACCTTCCACCGCCACCCGACGTTGGAGAATTGTATAAATTATAAACGACTGCGAGCGCAATGTCATAAAGTTATAAACGACAGCAAAAAATCTTGCTGGACTGCTTTTACTGGTTCTTTTAACCGTTTTACTCCCTCTTGTTTGGGGAGGCCTATGCCGTTTATCCGGCATCTAGGTCCACTCCCCGATCTCTGGCCTGACCGTCGAGAACGCAGTCCTTGTGGAACCCGTTGATGTTTCCAACACATTGGGCCGTTCCTTTGCGGAGGTTTCGAGCTCCGCCCATTACCACCCTGCCTTCCTCCCTCGCAAACAGGCAGAGGAGGCACGAACGCCTTCTTTCCACTCTTTTAATCGTGAAAATTATAATATCTCCTTCACCATGCAGGAGCTAGACCATGCTCTCGCCCTGTCCCGATCTTCTGCTCCCGGCCCTGATTCCATCCATATTGAGATGCTGAAGAACCTCTCTCCTGCGGGCAAGTGTTTCCTACTTAGCACCTATAACCGCATATGGACTGAAGGTCATGTTCCCACAAGTTGGCGTGAAGCCATTGTTGTCCCCATCCCCAAACCAGGGAAGGACAAACATCTTCCTTCCAGTTATCGCCCCATTTCTCTGACAAGCTGCATCTGTAAGAAGATGGAATACATGATTAACAGACTGTTGGTATGGCTCCTCGAATCTCGCCGCCTCCTAAGAAATGTCCAATGCGGTTTTCGTCGACACCGCTCTGCTGCTGATCACCTCGTTACGTTGTCGACTTTCATTATGAATAACTTTCTAAAGAAGCGTCAAACAGTAGCAGTGTTCTTCGACTTGGAGAAGGCATACAATACCTGTTGGAGAGCGGGCATTCTCCGCACATTGCACACATGGGGCCTTCGGGGTCGCCTCCCTCTTTTCATTCAAGCGTTTTTGGCGGATCGTAAGTTCCGGGTACGGGTGGGCTCTGTTTTGTCAGATACCTTTCGCCAGGAAAATGGGGGTACCGCAGGGCTCCGTCTTCTGTGTGGCTCTCTTTGCCATTGCAATCAATCCGATCATAGATTGCCTTTCAGCTGACGTTTCCGGATCCCTTTTTGTAGACGATTTCGCAATTTATTCCTGCGCCCAGCGGACGTGTCTCTTGGAGCGTTGTCTTCAACGCTGTCTTGACCGTCTATATTCCTGGAGCATCGCGAACGGCGTCCGATTCTCCACTGAGAAAACGATGTGTATAAACTTCTGGAGATACAAGGAATTTCTTCCACCTTCTCTACGTCTTGGCCCTGTTGCTCTCCCCTTCATGGAGACTACGAAATTCTTGGGACTCATGTTGGATCGTAAACTTTGCTGGTCCACACACGTGTCCTACCTGGCTGCCCGTTGTGCCCGATTCCTTAATGTTCTTCGTGTCCTCAGTGGCACGTCATGGGGAGGGGATCGTACCGTCCTGCTTCACCTTTACCAGGCCATTGTTCAGTCGAAGCTCAAATACGGAAGCCTTGTATACTCTTCTGCACGGCCGTCGATTCTCCGCCGTCTCAACTCTCGCCTCTGGCGACCGGTGCATTTTATACCAGCCCTGTTGAAAGTCTGTATGCCGAGGCTGCTGTATTACCCTTGACCACTTGGTGTGACATACTCTTGTGTCGGTACGCATGCCGCCTGCGGTCGATGCCCAACCATCCATCCTACCAATTATTGTTTGACGTCTCACTCGATCGCCAATATCAGTTGTCTGCGATAGCCTTACTTCCACCTGGAGTTAGGTTTCACCGCCTGCTTCAGTGGCTCGATTTTACCCTTCCTTTCCACCTTTCGGTTGAGCGAAAGCCCATTGCCACCGTGGCATCAGGCCCAGGTTCACACTCACCTTGAACTTAGTTCGCTCCCCAAGGAGAGCACTCCGGATTTGGTATACCGATCGAGGCTTGTCGAACTCCGTTCGCGGTTCGATAATGCCACATTTATTTACACTGATGGTTCCAAGAGCACTGACGGTGTCGGATCTGCCTTCATCATTGGGGACAACCGTTTCCAATACAAGCTCCCTGACCAGTGCTCGAATTTCACGGCTGAGCTTTTTGCCCTCCACCAGGCCGTTTTGTATACCTGCCGCCACCGCCAACCTTTCTATGCCGTATGTTCGGACTCCCTTAGTGCCCTGCAGAGTCTTAAGGACCCTTTCTCGAACCATCCTCTCATGTATCAGATCCAACGCTCCCTCCAGTTGCTAGCAGATGACAGCTGTCACGTTTCTTTTCTGTGGGTCCCCGGTCACGTGGGTGTGCCCGGGAATGAGACTGCGACATAGCAGCCGAGGCAGCAGCTCTTTTGCCTCGCATGGCTACCTTTTGCATCCCACCGGACAATGTTCAAGGGGCTCTTCGCCGGAGTATCATGTCGTCCTGGCACAGTGCACGGTTCTCACTGTACGACAATAAATTGAGAACTGTAAAACTAATCCCGACTGCTTGGAAGACCTCCTCACGCCTCTCTCGGTTGGAGGAGGTCATCCTGGCCCGGTTGCGGATCGGTCACTGCCGTTTCAGCCTCCGTCATTTGCTAACCGCCGATCCTGCACCGCTGTGCTCCTGTGGTGAATTGCTGATGGTGTGACACGTTTTATTGACACGTATTATTTTAATCATCTCCTTGTAGCCCTTCACTTTCCGTCTACTCTGGAGGAAATTTTAACTGATGACACACGGGCAGCTGCTCAAGTTTTGCGTTTTATCAACTTGGCCAATTTATCAAAGGCTATTTAACCCTTTTAATTGTTTTTTATCTTTTTTGTTTAGCCTTCTCTTGATATTCTAACTGGCAGTTACCACTTTTTTGAGATCTAGCAAATCTCTGTTCTTGTCTGGGTGCTAATGACCTTAGCAGTTGTGCACCCTAAAACCACAAAAAAAAAAGAAAAGGTCCGCGCGCAGTCTCGGCGCCGGGGCGATCGGCCCATTGCATGGCTGCGGAAACTCGGGCAGGCGGCGTGCAGTCACACAACCAGAAAATGCTTCCTTCATGTCCCTCCTGTTTTGTCTATCACGATAGACCTGACTGCCCCAAGTGGTGGTCCACGTGTCATCAGTGCCACAAGAAAGGTCACATTGCTTCTGTTTGTGCCTCCAAAATCCAAGATTCTGATGCCAAGATGGACGTAAATTGCAACTCAGCGATTTCGGTTGCACCCAACAAGCTCTTTATTGACGTCTCGGTTTTCCACAAACAGTTGCGTATGCAAGTGGACACAGGCGCGGCTGTCACCTTATTAAACTCAGACGTATTTGGATCTGGGTTCTCCCTCTCTCTTACCGGTGTCACGGAAATTGGTCAGTTACAATAAACAAAATATTCCGATCCTGGGACAGTTCTCAGCCCTTGTTACATACAAATCTGTCACTCATAGGCTCACTTTTCTTGTTGTAAACAATGCTCACACAGCCAACTTGTTTAGTCTTGACGCCTTTCAGGGGTTTGGGTTCACTATTTCTGACAAAGTCAACATTGTCTCTGACCAGGTGCCTTTTCTGCAACTAAACTCTTTATGCTCCGAATTCTTGGCGCTGTTTTCGGCGGTGTTGGGCTGTGCTAATAATTTCCAAGTCCACATCACCTTGAAGCCCTCCACCAGGCTCCGTTTTTTCTGCGCTCGGCCGGTTCCGATTGCACTCCGTGACCACATCAAAGTGG
Source organism: Locusta migratoria (assembly GCA_026315105.1). Taxonomy (NCBI): domain Eukaryota; kingdom Metazoa; phylum Arthropoda; class Insecta; order Orthoptera; family Acrididae; genus Locusta; species Locusta migratoria. The sequence goes on along the minus strand of CM048750.1, from coordinate 42,857,101 downwards.
AACTGGACCACCTGGAGGAAGCTAGGGTGGTAAAACGCATTCCGTCTAGTGAATGGGCGACTCCCATGGTCATTGTAAAAATACCGTCGGAGCGGTTGTGGCTTTGTGGCGATTTCAAACGTTCTGTGAACGCCCAATCTATCATCGACACTGATCCATTGCCATGCCCAGACGAGCTTCTTGCGAAATTGGCGGGTGGACAGAACTTCTCCAAGATAGATCTCTCCGATGCATATTTGCAAGTTCCTCTCGATGCTGACTCTCAACTTCTCTTGGTCCTGACCATGCCCTTTGGTTTGTACCAATACTTGAGGTTGCCCTTCGGGTTGGCCAGTGCTCCAGCAATTTTTCAGCGTTTCCTCCAATAACTCACACTGACGGTGCCTGGGTGTTTCAATTATCTCGATGAAATAGTAGTGTCCGCTCACTCATAAATATCCGTACGGATCTGAGCACCCGTTCGCTTTCGCCTCTAAAGCCCCGTTTACACCAAAGCGAACACGAACGAACACAGGCGAATGTGCATTCGCCAGGAATTCGCCTGTGCGCGCACGCAGTGGCTTGTACTTGCAAATAAGCATTCACACCGGAGCAAACAGAAGAGAAAACAGCACACTGCCGCAAGGCGAGCATAGACAGTTTGTCGCATACGCTAGCGCCGAAGCAGAGAGGACGCGAACTTCCTTTGATGGTTCGCCCTGAAACCGACACCTAGCGGAACACAAGCAAACACCTGCGAATGTGAGCCGAACGTGCCCGAACAGCGTGCACATAGCTTTTACACCAGAGCGAATGCTCGTCTGCTGCTGTTCGTTCGCTTGTGTTAGCTTCGGTGTAAACGGGGCTTAAGATGCTCACTCCGGCCCAAACCAGATATTCACAAATTGAGAAGGATACTCTTGCTATTGTTTATGCTCTGAAGAAGTTTCATGTCTTTCTGTATGGCATAAAATTTCATGTCATAACTTATCACAAACCGCTTGTTTCTCTCTTTCACCCTTCGGCATCACTACCCGACAAGGCCGCTCACCATTTTCAGCATTGGGCTCTGTTCCTATCTTGATATAACTATGCGATACACTTCTGCCCTACATCCGAACATGCAAATGCGGATGCGTTCTCCCGGCTTCTGGCTGGACGAGACCCAGACTTTGATCAGGAAGAATTGTTGTGCTTTCATGTTGACTTAGCCGCTCAGCAAGCAGTGGACGGTTTTCCAATCACAGGTGCCAAGGTGGGTCTGGCTAGTGCCGCAGACCCGGTCCTCCACAAGGTGATCCGTTTGGTCCAGCAGGGCTGGCCTGCGACTCGGCAAAACAGGCATCGGACCCCCTCAGAAACTACTATGCATTTCGACACCATTTTTCTGTTGTGGATGGCGTGCTTCTCCTTGATCTCGAGGATTCTTCCCCTCAGGTCGTCATTCCATCGGCCCTCCACTCAGAGTTCCTCAAGCTGCTACACGCCGATCATTGGGGGGTATCTCGTACTAAGGCATTGGCCCGCTGTCATGTGTTTTGGCTGGATCTGGCCAGTGACGTGTCTCGTATGGTTACCTCGTGCTCGCTCTGTGCGCAACATGAAGCCTCCCCTTGGGCAACATTCGCCCCATGGACTCAACCTTCGCAGGCCTGGGATCGCCTGCACATTGATTTTGGGGGCGCCTTGCTTAATGCCTATTGGTTGCTGGTTATTGATGCCTTCTCTAAGTTCCCGTACGTGGTCCGTTGCCATTCACCTCAGCCACAGCCACGGTTGCAGCCTTGCCACGCATTTTCTCGATTAAAAGCCTCCCCACTACGGTGGTGTCAGACAACGGTCCTCAGTTTGTATCACGCGAGTTTGCCTGCTTCTGCAACACCCGGGGTATCCGCCATGTCCTTGCCCCACCCTTTCATCTGCAGTCAAATGGGAAGGCTGAAAGATTTGTTCGCACCTTTAAGACACAGTTGAAAAAGTATGTGGCTCTGTACCTTTCGGATGTTGCCCTCGATCAATTTCTCTCATCTTTTCGGTTCACCCCGTTTGGTGACAAGGGTCCTGCGGAACTTCTCCATGGCCAGCAGCCCTGGACTCTGCTCCATCTTCTGCATCCGAGCCTGGGACATTTACCCATGTCTCCATCTTCTCGCTTCAGACCAGGGATGACGGTCTGGGCATGTGGGTTTGGACGTCAACCGAAATGGATTCCTGCCATCATCACTTTCTAAGCTACACGGTTAGTCATATTTATTATAAACCATAGTAAAACATCACTGCACATCACCAAGACCAGTTGCGCCTGCGTTTGGAAGATCGGGAGCCCCCCCATCACTCGGCCAATGCTCCCGCACCAGTCTGCTCCACTAACCAGCCCACAGGCCGAAGAGAGGTTCCTGCCATTACCTGCAAGTTGTCTGCCTCAGCCGGGGACTGATCCAGGTCCCTCCCCTCAGGGACCTATACCTTTGCGGGTACAGCCACCACCCATGCTGGATTCATCTCCTCCTGATGCATTGATCCCTTTGGGTCCACCATCACCATCACCAGGTCCGGGGCCCAAGGTGAAGATGGAAACCGAGCCACCATCCCCGGTCCTGCCATATGGTTTGTCGGGGGAAGGGCACCAACGCTGCTCGCACCCCAAGTACTTCCGACCCTATGCAGCGGTGCCCGCCTGCAACCTCAATCAGAGCCCAACAGATGACAACGTCATGGACATTGCTCGCATCCGAGCCTCCCCAAGGGGAAAGGAATGCTGTAAGGCACAGACACAGCCGATAACATGTCGGGAGTCGGCCGCGAGAGTGCGCCGCGGGAAAATGCAGCAAAACGCCAGAGCACACCACGGGCTAGTCAATAACATAAACAGTGCGGAGTTGTGCTCTGCGCGCAGTGTGTTGTTTACGAGGTACGAGCTCACTTCGCGGGTACAGTCAGTGCATGCCAGTGTTCTGTGTAGTAGTTGTGAGAGTGGTGTTGTCCGTGATTACAACACATATCAATAAGAAAGAACACTTGCTCCATGGTAGATTCTCAGAGCAAAAAAAATGTTCTCTGAATAAGTTCTCAATTTCGTATGAATAAAAACTTCGAAGCCTACGCTCTGAGCAGAAAGTTCATTCTCTCTAGCTCCCCTCCTTCTTGAGTAAGTTCTCGGTGTGTCATGTCTGGCACAGAACAGCTGTTCAGTCGTATATTTCTCTAAACTAGCCCAATCAGGCAAATTTTTCAGTGTACAAATATGAAGTAGGTATCTACATTTTCAGTAAGAACTGTACTCCGAATAGATATTAGTTTCTTGTGCAGCAACATAATATTAAACTAAATATGGACTTTTACGAAAATGTTCTTCTAACGATGATACAAAATTTTCATCATGCAAGAAACTTTTTGTTATTAAAGTTGATGATGAGCACAAATTTTGAATGAAATTTTAAGAATGCATCACATCTTCATCTGTTTCAATATAGTACACTGTCAGAGCTTTCTAACACGAGATACTTTTTGTTAAATATGACACCCAATGGTCTGGTCATAAGTGATAGGCTATGCGATTTTGTTGCAAGAAACAGACTGCTAAGTATGTAATTAATTGGTTATTAATTTTCCTGTCACGTCTACTTACTTATAACAGTATTCTCTAGAATACCATTACAAAGTCAGAAAACACATCTTAAATAGGCCAACCGGTTTGGGTAGAATGAACAAGAGCAGTACAAAAAACAATTCTTCAGTACCTTGTATTGCAGCAATATTTATTTTGTGATACAGACTGTGAAGTTCTGGGGTGCACTTTATTTGGAATTAACTTCTTAAGATCTTATTAATAGACTCTGTTTCAAAACATACAATATTATTTTGCTATGTTGCTATGTTGATTGGAGTGCATATTTACAGTTGTAAAACTGTAAATATGCACTCCAAACAAATGGGTAAAACACACAGTTGAATCTACTTGTGTTTCATTTGTATGTTGGTAATGAAAAAACTCTCTGACATCACTCTCATCAATGTATAAAATGCTTGAAGTATCACACTTATGATTTTTGTAAAGGAAGCGCTCATCAGCAAAACATTTTTATTTGCATAAACTTTTTACTTCTCCTCGTATTTCTTCAGACTACATATAAAGGAACTTTCTTTTGCTTTCTAAGCAACACAGTTTGTCATATTTATTATAAGCCATAGTAAAACATAACCTTTTAGAAGTTACTCGGCTCGAAGTATGCTAGAGAGCTCACTTAAGAAAATGGGGAACGTTCTCCGGTCATGAGAGACTTCTCTAGTTTCATTCATATGAAATTGGAGAATGTTCCCTGTTGTGAGCATCTTCCCCCACCCTTTTATTCACGCTGAGAATCTACTCGGTTGAAGCACAAACCTATATTACTAGACTAGCAAAGTTCCCTCTGTGACTAAAGCCTGACGCCGCCATCTTGCTTCACCTCACGTCAAAATGTTTCCGTATGGTACTACCAGAGGTGCCCCCAGGGGGTGGTTATGACGCAAACTGCGTCACTGAAATTGGGGGGGGGGGTGAAAAGTTATACATTTCCCAGCCTGGAAGGGTGGCTTTTTAAAACAATTTACAAAATGTGAAATAACAGATTATTAAATGGGAAAACCATATTTATTAGGTCATAAACTAGGAATCCAATTATTTTGGGCAGGGGGGTGGGGTGGTCAAAGTTTGGAGGAGGGTGAGTCATTGACCAAGGGGGGGGGGGGGATCTGATATGATATGGCGTTGTAAGCTTTACTAGTTGATATGAACATGATTTGCTTTTGAGCTAATACTTCAGCAATAATTGAATTCAACACAACATGTTACGTACCGTACGGTTAAAATTTACTTATGTTCCTGGTGGCCTCACATGATGATGTTGACAATCATGTGACATTGGCATTAGCCAATTGCATGATAACGCAAATGTTTTGTCATGAAGTCTTCGTTTACGAAGGCAATTACTTTTACTGAGTGAACGAGGTTACATTCAGAAACCTGTCAACCATAGAGCAGGTACAGCATTATTTATTTACTTAATCATCTGTATGAAAGATTAATTAAGTCATTCTTGGATTTCTAAGAATATTAACATCATGGTGAGGGCTTTCTACCATTTTGTTGATGTTGCCAACATAATCATGTGAGGCCACTGGGATGGTAAGTAAAATTTAACCATTACCTGAAAACACTCAGAAGAATAAAGATATGTGTTACCCTCAACAAATAGCACATTTATAATGGTCATTCTATTAAACAAGAAGCCGAAATTAATCGAAACCAGTAACTGATTAATAGAAACAGCAAATGGGACTCCTTAGTTTATGTGTCAAAGCAGACTGTAGATTTTGTAAGAACTCTCAAAAGAACATGTTTTATCCACAATAAAAAACACTTTTATGATGATTATGAAAGAAAATCCAAAGTTGAATGAAATTGGTACATATTAATAATAACAGAAAATTAATGCAACTCATTACTGTATGGTCAAAGTTTACTACAGCTGAAAAAAGTAAGTAAATAAATAAATAAATAAAATAATAAAAAAAATTATAGCCACATACATCACACGAATTTCCCATATGTCAAAAGTCTAAAGACAGTGTAGTTATATCAGTTCATCTGTACTTTTATGACTGTTTTCTGTAATAACACACACGATTGTTCACACATTTATAGTATAGAAATATGGCAGTGAAACTTCAATGACACCAATGTTACTGTATACGCCATTGCCAGTCTAGTAATATATGTCTGTGGGTTGAAGTATATTCTCTGACTCACTTTATTCATGTGAACCTGAGCATGTTCTCTAGAAACTAGAGTATAAAGTAGATACTCTGTTTTATTCATATGGCCCAATATGTCACAATCTTATACTGTAATGAAAATGATGGTTCCTTGGGGCTAGACTTCATGGGACACACATTTGAGAGGCATTAAGCTGATATTCAGAACCAATTATCATTCAGCAGTTACCCAGAACTCAGGATGGAAGTTGTGAACATCCCCTGCAGCAACAGGTCAGATATCCCCAAGCTTCTGATTCAGAAATAATAGGGTTGTGTCTCATTTTTCTGAATTTGTGGTTGGAATTTGTGTGGAAGGGGAGCTAATTTGTACTTTTCTGACCTTTCCTGTCAATCCTACCTGTTGTGCATAGTTTTCCTGCAGAGGATGGATGAACATAGTGTATATTCATCTTTAATGGAATTAATATTAAAATTAACCAAAACACTGCAATATACTAGTATTTATTTCAACATGACGGTACCATTTCTGCTTACATTGCCAATTTCAAGTTACTGTTTATGTTTGGCCAAGAAATTGACAACAAAAAGCAACACCTGTCCAGATAGGAAGTGAAATGTCCATATATTGTTATCAAGTGCAGTGGTTTCAGTTTTCAAGCAATAGGTGGCTTGTGTATTGAGAAAATCATGACCTAAACAATGCCCCGGTGTAGGCCAATCTTGTAGCCTGACTTATGCTCAGGATTGGCTGGCAAAGTTAACTACTTTTATACACATGATTTTTTTTAAGGGACTTAACTGCGGGGTCATTAGTCCCATACACATGATGTAATGAGTGCTATCAACAGGGGACCTCAAATTGATTTCATACTTCTAGATGTCCTGAAGGCTTTCTACACTATTCCTCAAAATTGCTTTTATTAAAATTCTTTGCCTATACAGTATTGTCTCATTTTTTGGGACTGCATTTCTGATTTCTTGTCACAGAGGTAAAAGTTTGTAACAGATGGAAATCAAGTAAAACAGAAGTGAGCAGAGAGAGAGGTGAATAATAATAATAATAATAATAATAAATCTCCAAGAGTACTGTACGAACTATCATGGGGTTTCATAGCTCAACTGAGAGTACTTTGGGGGCAATATACAAGCTTCATTTCATCAAAATCGATTCAGGGGAAGATGCCTTGCCACTACCTCCTTTTCCAGTTTTCTCTGATGCTGAATACACTAAAACTATCTATCTTGGCTCACAGATTTCTAAGTTTTCTATCCAATGAGTATGTTGTTTCCCATTTCTACAGTTTCTATGTCTGTTCATTCTCCATGAATGACACTTTCAAAGTTTGACCTGTTGGATATTATGAGAAAGTGACTACAGTCTATTCATAATGTCAAAACACAAATAAATGCTAACTATTTAAATTAATAAAATAAGATTGTTAAATCACTTGAAAAAAATTTTACCATATTCATCCACTAATTGTAACCTTACACTCTTCATGATAGCGCAGTTAATAAATCAAAGTAAATATTCACTTTTAACAGCAAGTTTGGGTGTGTCAATCATTTCAGTACACACAGTTGCTATTTTCTGGATTTCTCAACAGGCTGTTGTGGTGTCTTCTCTCTGTCGATTGTTGAACACTTTGGTTGTTTTGACTGCAATAACTTTTCTATTTCTCCAGTCAAAGCCCTGTAACATAGTTAAAGATTCTGAAATATTATGTAATATATTTAACGCATCTGACTATGAATAGCTACACCAGTATAGCGTCAATTAAATATGTAGCCACTAGATCGCATACGTGGCGACGCCATAAGTAAAATTTAGTCACCTACGTAAGCGCAGTCGGTAATCAACGATTACAAAATAACTATCTGTAATTGTATTTTACTATTATATATAACAGTCATAATACTTGACTACACCATACTAAATATAATTAAGATTACCTTCAAATTCACTGGATATACATAGATATCAATAAATGGAACGATATTTCCTTTTACCTTTTATTGTATAATTTACCAACCTTCAATCCAAGATATCCTCTCTATCTAAACATATTTCCTTTATGTCAAGCTAATATCTTTTCGTTTTAACTATTCTTATAGACATGGTTGACTTTGCATTATATTTATCCCCAGAGAACAAATGTATATTTATTTATTATTATTCCCTTAGCCAAAGATATTAATTTATTAAATATTTTTAAATTACGATGGTACTTATGTTTTCTTCTTCTCTTCCTTGTTCGTAAGAAAAACTCTTACAAGCAAGACAATAAATAAATCAACTAAATTCCTTTAATTTTTTATCACGCCTCCAGGCTTAGTTATGTTTTATTATTGTCTTTTATGTATGCCACATACATAATTTAGCCTTAGAATGACTGCTAAGTGAATGTCCCCCCTGACTAACTTTTTAAGTAGGTTCAAAAAATAAAGATAAATATCCTATGGTGCCACCACTGCTTACAGCTCCGTATTTATATTTAATTAATCTGAAAGCAAGCTTGGAGCCTACTTCAGGTGTTGCCATCAAACAACTCTAAAGTATTAATAATAACTTTACCCTCCAAATTGTTTTATTGGTTCCAAACCCTAAATTGTTTACATTATATCCATCACAGTCAAACTTTTCAGTTACATATCGGATGGTAAGTTGGTCTATTTTATTTTTGTGTAACTCACAGAACCCAATAGCACACAATTTGCAACCAGAGCCAGTCAAATCAAACCAATAAAGCTCATGAGCAATGCGTGACTCAGTGAACTCCCGCAGGATTCATAAAATAACACAATAAGACTGCTCTGTTCAAATTACGTCGTCAACTCCACTCGGGACTGACTACTAACCACACCGCAAAACAATCCTCAGAAGATACATTCCATAAATGAGTTACTTAATGCTGTGTGGCTCTCCCCTGATCTGTTTAAAAGAAACTCAGGTCAGGTGACACTATTATCAGTAGTGTCATACCACCCACAAAAACCTAATCACTGTGGTAAATCCCTTTCCTGTTTCGTGGCGGCTTTAAACTTATGCAACTATAAACACGTTATGCGCCTATCATAGCAGTCAGTTCAGTAACTCACAAGTAACTAACTATAAACCACCATAGGAACCAATAAATAATTGAGAGATCTTCATCTTTCACCGTACAATAATCATGAATATTCCATTACTATTGTAAGTATTCTTTTTTTCAATATTGTCTTCTTTGGCATACTTGAATTAGCAGTTAAAGTATATCTATGAGCTCTCTCCTGGAGATATCTTTGGTGTTTCCTTGATGTAAAATCTAGAACACACCACAAACAAATACATTGTAATTTTACGAAAGTCATGTACAGTTATATTTTAATGGACAATTCCTGAAAAAAATCATTAATATAACATATTTTTGTAATAAATTGAAATGAAACTGTTTGAGAACTCCTAATCAATCAGAAAATGTTTTGTCCCGTTACAGCCCCTCTAGTAGGATGTACATGCAACACAATACAGTTCACAGAAATTATTAGTTCAGTGCTCAAATTACATTAAATGTTCAGTGCAATACATATGTAATTACCTTTAATTATTATAATTGCATGATCCAACATTTTATTTAATTTTCACCAGTTTGACTAATATCAGTACGTTGTAATGTTCTTGATTTTTCGAGCACCACATTGTATGCCACCAGGTTGTTGCACAACTTCCTGTTCTCTCTTCAGATAGCTAGCCTGCTGGCACTTGACCGCCAACTGATTAGTTTGATTTATTTCCAGATAAAGGATGACACTCAAGTGGGACACAACAAAAAATATTCACAGATGCTGAAAATCCTGATTTATGATTACTGACATTCTTGTTTAATCAATAGTTTATAAGATTAAATTGCAGTGGATATATTTAGTTTGGAATTAACAATACAATAATAGGACAGTTTATGAATCACCGCAAACCGGGAGGAGGAGCTGCGACAGGCACATAAAAAAGGCGCACACACACACGCGCGCACACACACACATACACACACACACACACACACACACACACACACACACACACACACACACACACTTTCAGCTATTTACCATGGCCTTCTTCAGAAATAGGAATATTCATGCCATCATACATGCATACAACACAGTCACATAACTGCCATCTCCGGTTGCCACAATTCGAATCACGCTTTGTGCTGGGGGGGGGGGGGGGAGAGGGGGGATGTTGGGGGGGTTGGTGAAAGAATTCTCATCGTCCGATAAGCTCTGGCTCAGTAGAAAGACTCTAATACCAGCCACCCCTTTTTATCCCACCCTCAGTCCTACAAAAGTCTCACAGTTTTGAAGACTCAGTGGAGTGATAGCACACTAGCTTCAAATATTAAAAAAGAATAAATGAATATAATTAAAAAGAGCTGCTGGCAGGGGTGGGAGGGGGACGAACAACTCTTCACTCATCTCCTTTGATCTGCCTATGAGTAGGCTTCAGGAGTTAAAAGGTAATAATCATATAAAATTGATCATGAGTAAGGCTTATATGTACTCTATCAAAAAAGGAAGTAGCCTACAAAACACTCATTCAATCAATATTGCTCATCCATTTGGGATCTTTACCAGATACGGTTGATGGGGGAAGGGGGGTGGGGAGGGGAGGGAGCCGCTGCAAGAGAGGTGATTGACATTGTGGTATGGCCTTCTTTTCCTCACATATCATATTTTGGCAAACTTGGGTTTTTGTTTTAGGGAGGTCATTGGTTGTTGTAAGATGCGTTTACTTGAAGGGTTCTGAGTTTCTTTTCAAATGAATTCGTATACAAAAGCTATCTTGAAGAGGAAATAATCTCACACTCCTGATAAAAAAGGAGTAACCTGAAAGCTAGCAAGTCTTCTTTCTTTTTTGTATAAGTTTGTTGATGAGTAAACATCTGAGGCCTTTAATGAGTGGTTTTTATCCATAAGAATAATAATTTCAAGAATGTAGAAGACTGAGTTCTATTGAGGCACACAAGTTAATTCAGTTGTAGCAATCATCCTGTATTTCAGATCTGAAGTTGGCTTAATCCTGTTGAGACTATAAAGTATAGTAAAAAGAATGTGATCTAGACTGTTTTGTTCAAAATGTTATGAAACAAGATTACTGTTGCCTACTGTGACAAATTCCATCTTTCTGCAATACTGTTCAAAATGTTACATTTGTAGTTATTTTGTAAATAACAACACATAAAATTAAGCTACAAAGATTTCCAACAATTCTAGAATTTTTTGTTTCTTTGCGGGTAGTTCTTTTTTCATGTACACTGTTGTAAATCACCAATCTAGCTAATTTCTTAACTTATTATATCTTGCAGGCCACATTCTATGCAGAATATCAAAGCATAAATTCAACGGGAGTGTCTGTAAAAGGTGCTGTTTTGTTGGCTGAGCTGGTTTCTTGTGCAAAACGGATGTTGGCCCGCATGTTGGTCATCATTGTCAGTTTAGGATTTGGCATTGTCAAGTAAGTAATAGGTGATAACAAAATGAATCAGTACTGGTGAGATACACTTTGGAAAAAATCCATTCCTAGCTTTTGGATTGGTTATTTCATGCTATGAGGAAGGAGCAAAAAGTTCCATAAGATAAGATTCTTTTTACACATGTAAGATTATTCAACAGTACTGGAAATTTGCCTTTTGAAGGCATGTACAGGTGGGTTTTTCTGTCTACTTGAAATTTTGTTGTTTCCACAGACAGTTTCATCTTTGATAGAAATAGCTATTTGATAACTGTTTACACATGCATTGATTGGAAGATGCTGTATTATGGAAGAAAAGGAATATCAGCTATTAATTATTTCATTAAATGCCAAGAATAAGTCTATTAGTTACTGGTTATAAAATTCAATGTAACAATAAATATTACAAACAATTAAGCCCATCACATATACATGTGTTAACAAAAGCATCAAATGTTATTTACATGGAGTAATAATAACCTTCACAGAATGTTATATTCAATACTATTGTGGGGTAGAGCTTGTGCAAGGTAAATTGGCCTATGTGAAGAAAATGTTCTTGTTTTTAGTGATGGCTGAATACACTTCTCTGTTTCAAAGGGGTAGCCTCATCATTGCGATGTTACTTTGAGCCATATGCATGCTATGTCTGTTATGAATGGCCGCGGCGGATTAGCCACGCATATTTGAGCGCTGTGTTGCGGAGCGTGTGGCCATTCACCAACGGGGGTTCGAGTCCCCCCCTAGGGCATGGGTGTTTGGGTTGTCCTTAGGTTAGTTTACCTTAGTTTAAGTAGTTTGTAAGCTAGGGACTGATAACCTAGAAGTTAAGTCCGATAAATTTTCAGACATTTGAATATTCTGTTATGAATTAAACATTCTCTTCTTACTGTAGATGCACTGCAGGAATTGGGGAGGTAGGAATGCAACTTTTCTGAAACAATTTTAAAGAAATTACAGTATTTGGAAAGGGGAGGAGAATTGAGTCCCGGCAATAGCTACATGATAAACCTACTTAATAATGTTATTAGTGAGTCATACTTATTGCTATATTTCTGTGTTAAGTAAGGTAGTAGTAATATTTTAATAGTTGGCAATGGAAAACTGGGCTCACAATGATCCTGTAAAAGCAAATGTTGAGTCACAGACAGGCAAACAGCCAAAATTTTTCACCACAGCCTTCATTACAAAAAGACGATTCATCAGTGGTGGACTGGGGGAAGGGGGGGGGGGCGGCGGATCGCCCCGGGCCTCTTGTCTTAGGGGCCCTTCAAAAATCTCGAAAGCACCTGTTTTTTTTTTAAGTGCCTTTGGCCTCTTGTTCTGGGGCTTTCAAATCTCAAAAACGTTTTTTAGGAATGTTCTGTGCTCTCATACTGGGGGGGCCTCCTAATCTTGAGAGTTACCTTTTTTTTTTATAGTAATGCATGTATTTCCAAGTAGACAGGGGTGCATCATTTTGTTTTGCTGCTGCCCTGGTCATCCGACAGTCTTAGTCCACCACTGGCATTCACAATCACTCGGTCACAACCTAATGCACACATGGCCGCCATCTCTGGCTGCTGTAGACCAAGTTGGTCTGCATGCTGCAAAAATTTAAGTCGCGCAAATGTGATTGTCTTTTGTACAGACCTGACTGTGGCACAATTATCATCTTTACTATCAGCTGCTATGTATACTCATATTATTTTCATTCCTTCTTGTACTCTTACTGTCAAAATGTAATAACATATTCTAGTTTTAAACGTAAGATGTGATAAATAGTTGATCTTCAGTTTCTAGGAAACAGATTGCATGTAGAGTGAAGTATTTATAACATCCCTCATATTTCCCAAACAATTTGAAATACTGAAATAAAGGTGATAGCACAAAAAGCAGAGAGTATTTTTCCATGAGAATCTTTCTTATTTACACAAAAGTTTGGGAGACTGACAGCCCTAATTAAAATAGTTCATGTTGATAAAAAGAAAATAATAATAATAATAATAATAATCACAACTGCGTTCATGATATGTTGTCACATTGTCAAGTCTGTTAAAATATTAACATGCGGCTGCAATACACTTCAAAATTTCTTACAATTCCTATAATTTATCTTGTTCAGAAAAAATATGGCAATGACCATGATAGTGCAGTATAAAAGGAGGCCAAGACCAGAACCAACAATAGTGGCTCAGCTGCAGAAAAATGAGGCAGCACTGTGGCTGAGCAAAATCTTATTCAGTGTGATATACTAGTTCTTATATTCACTGACACTTAACAACTACTACAACTTAGCACACGGTGTGCGCTGGCTGTGTGAGCACCTGCTAGATAAGCTCGTACCTAGTAGACAACACACTGAGTGCGAGTGCACACTCGGCACTGTTTACATCAATCACTTGCGCTTGGTGAGTGCTGGCATTTGTCACAGTTTTCTGTGGCGCAGTCTTGTGGCCGACGCTTGACGTAATCGCTCGGCTTCACATATGTCTGCACCTTACAACATTCCTTCCCCCCCTTAGGGAAGATTGAATGCGAGAGATGTCCATGGTGTCATCCTCTGCTGGGATCTGACTGATGTGGTGGGCTGGCACCGTTGTGTAAGACCTGAAGTACTTGGGGCACGCACAGTGTTGGCGTCATCCTCCCCCCGCCAACACATATAGCAGGACCGGTGATTGTGGCTCGGGCTCCATCTCCACTTCGAGCCCAGGACACGGTGACAGAGACCCAGATGGTAGTGGTGTAGCAGGAGGAGACGGATCAAGTGTAGTTGGTGACTGTACCCGTGACGGTATAAGTCTCCCACAGGAGGAACCTGGTTCAGCTCCAGCTGAGGCAAACAACTTGCAGGTAGTGGCAGGAACCTCTCTTCGATGTGTGGACTGGTTAGTGGAGCAGACTGGTGTGGTAGCGTCTGTCGGGTGATGGCAGTTTCCCGATCTTCCACAAGCAAATGCAGCTGGTTCTGATGACATGCACAGATTCCATCTTCTGTGCATATGTTGCAGAGACGGTGGCCGTGGCATCAGGTGTTGATGGCAGGTATCCATTTCGGCCAGTGCCCGAACCCTCACGCCCAGCTAGCCATTCCTGGTCAGAAGGGAGAGGATGGAGGCATGGGCGAATGTCCCTGGCTTGGATGTAGGAGATGGAGCAGAATCCGGGACTGTTGGCCGTTGAGGAGTTCCATGGGACTCTTGTCACCGAATGGCGTGAACCGATAGGATGAAAGAAATTGCTCGAAAGCAACGTCCGAAGGGTACTGAGCAGAATACTACTTCAACTGAATCTTGAAGGTGCAAACAAATCTTTCATCCTCTCCATTCAACTATTGATGGAAAGGGGGATGAGGACATGGCAAATGCCCCATCATTACAGGAGGAGGCAAACTTACGTGACACGAACTGAGGACCATTGTTTGACGCCACCGTGGTGGGGAGGCCTTCAATCAAGTAAAAAGTGTGACAGAGCTGCAACAGTGGCTTTGGCAGAGGTTGATAGGCAACAGACAATGTACAGGAACCTAGAGAAGGCATTGATAACCAGTAACTAATAGACATTAAGGCAGGGGCCGGCAAAATTAATGTGCAGGCAATCCCAGGTCTGCGACAGTTGAGGCCATGGGGCAAAAGTCGCTTGAGGAGAGGTTGATGTTGTGCACAGAGCGAGTAAGAGGTAGCTATATGAGACATATCGCCGGCCCGTGTCGGTAGGGTCTCAGGCCAGCTGTGTTGTACAAAATGGATCACCTTGCAGAGGACCGTTTCTGTGGCACTAGCTTAGCCACTTTGGCACCCGTGATTCAAAAACTGTCCACAGTTTGTTGAGCAGTGATGTCAACATGGAAACACAGCAATTCTTTCTGATCAAAGTGTGTGTCTGGACCAACTGGAAGGTGGGAGAGTGCATTCACAATTGCATGTTTGGATGTAAGGCAGAAGTGTATTGCATAGTTATAGCTGAGGGTCCGGACACTACTATATCATCGACATAATTGACACACCCAGGCACTGACAGTGTGAGTTGTTTGAGAAAGTGCTGAATGATTGCCAGAGCTCTGGCCACCCCGAACGGCAGCCTGAAATATCGGTACAATCCAAAGGGCATGTTACGGACCAAGTGACGTTGAGAGTTAGCATTGAGAGGCACTTGCAAATCTGCAATGGATAGATCTATCTAGGAGAAGTAGTGTCCACCCGCCAATTTTGCAAGAAGCTCGTCAGGGTGAGGTAATGGATAAGTGTTGATGTTTGAGCATTCACAGGCCATTTGAAATCACCACTAAGGCATAACTGCCACAATGCTTCTTTTTTGTTTACAATGACCACGGGAGTTGCTCACTTGATGAAATTCATTTTACCATCCCAACTTCCTTCAGGCGGTCCAACTCCGCTTTGATCTGGAATGCAATCGGAACTGGCAGAGTGCAGAAAAAATGGGGCCTGGCGGAGGACTTCATGGTGATGTGGACTTGGAAATTATTTAGCACAGCCCAACCCTGCTGAAAACAACACAGAAAATTCGGCACATAAAGTGTCTAGTTCTGGATAAGGCACTTGGTCAGATACAATGTGGACTTCGTCCAAAATAGTGAAACCAAAACCCCGAAAAGTGTCAGGACCAAACAAGTTGTCTGTGTGGGCCTTGTTTACAACAAGAAAAGTCAGCTTACGAGTGACAGATTTGTATGTCACAGGGGCCCAAATTGGGGTGTTTTGTTTATTGTAACTGACCAATTTCCGTGAGACTGCTAAGAGAGATGGAGTATGCAGAAACAAATAGATCTTAATAAGGTGACGGCCGCGCACCTGTGTCCACTTCCGTATGCAAACTTTTGTGGAAAACCGTGATGTCAATAAAGAGCTTATTGGGTGCAAATCTCTGAGACGCAACTGACTTCCATGTCAGTGTCGGAATTGTGTTTTGGAGGCACAAATGGAAGCAGTGTGACCTTTCTTATGGCACTAATGACAAGTGGCCCACTGCTTGGGGCAATCACGTCTATCATGATCCACAAAATAGGAGGGACAAGTAGGAAGCACTGACCAGCTGTGTGACTGGCTCGAGTTTCCACTGTCATGTAAGGGCCTAATCACCCTGACGCCATGGCTGTGCTTGGACTGCTGCAATCATGTCATCCCTTTGCCATCCGGTTTGTAACGGGAAAGAAGAAGTGGGTTGAATTTCTGCCATCTTGCACCAAGCCTCAATTTGGTAGCCTGCTGCCTGCAAGACCACAAAAACTCCGCGATGTTAAGGACCTCAAAAAAGAAAGCTCGCTCTCAAGCCTCGCAGTCAGGGGCGAGACAAATAATAATGTCATGGGCCATTTGATTCGGATACGATTCTTTATGCACATCAGTAAAAAAATGACAGCTTAAACCATGGAGTTCCACAGCCCATGCCATATAGGACTGCTGTGGTTGCTTCCTTCAGTGATAAAAATAAACATGGGCAACTATCAAATGAGTCTGTTTGTGGTAATATTGTGCAAGGAGGTCACGCAGCTGATTGAAATACAGCGCGAGTTGGCAAAGGCGCTGATACATATGAGGCGATAGCCATGATTATAAAGCATGATACAAGGTGCCATCAGACCAACCAAAGGCATGAAAATGTTGTCTTAACCATTTTCATGGGCGTCCTAATCTTCTACGGAATCATCGTACGCCAGAAAAAGTGGTGGATGTGGTGTCTGGGGGGGGGGGGGGGGGGCATGGGAGGCGAAACAACCTGTGGGGTGGATGGAGGATAGGACCCACTAGACAAGGCTGAAGCAAGAGATTGCAATAATACCTGATTTTGAGCGTGAATTGCTGTGGCAGAAATCTCTTATTGTTCTATGGGGCGCCGAAGAATATCATCGGAAGTACCAGACATTGTGTGAAGACGAACAACCACTCCAGAATTTAAAAAAAATGCACAGAGAACAATAACACACTTGTCACAAATATTATATTCACTGACACATAACAACAACTACAACTTAGCACAGGGCGTGTGCTGGCTGTGCGAACACTCGTGAGGTATGCTCGTACCTAGTACACAACACACTGACTGTGGGTGTATACTCGGCACTGTTTATATCAATCGCTTGCGCATGGCGAGCACTGGAGTTTACCACAGTTGTCCATGGCGCACTCTTAGGGCCGACGCCCGATGTAATCACGTGGCTTCACTTGCATCTGCGCCTTACAGTACTAGTAACCAAGAGTATTTTTAAAAATAAAACTGCAGTTATTCTAAGGGCCACTTGTAAATGGTGAAATAGGCATTAGTATGGATGGGTTTATAATAACATAAATGAAGGAAGCATACATTTATTTTCAAACCAAGCACGAGCTTTTAATTAGCTACTGACTTGACTTGTCCTCAATTTTATGTTTAATTATATGACCTTTTCTGGGCCTGTTGCCCTTGGAAATCCATTAACATATTATTGAGATGAAATTATGCAAATCCTGTTGTTTTTTCAAAAGAAATTAATTTTAATACGGCAACAAGATGTTTTAAAAATTGTTGGAATTCCTGTAATCCATTGTCTTTTTAATATAAATGGTAGAATTACTGATCATCCTTTTCATAACCTGTCAATACAGTCTTGCCATCAACCTTCCACACTGTTTTCACAACCAGAGGCCTAATACTATACATATGAGGACCAAGACAGTCAAGAATGTTTGCAGTAACTATTTGCTGGTTGAATCAGTTAGGTTAACCCAACATGGTCAAACATGCTGCTGCGATTGACAGTGGCTTGCTCTTCCCTGTACATATGTTCATGATGTAGCAGTCTAAATTGGATTCAAGGCAGATGACAAAATAAATGAGCTATGCTCATGGATATAACTAGTGCATTTGATTTATTTATAATGGAAATTCGCTAGGTAACCTACTTCATAATATCTCATTAGATGTAATGTAATGTAACAAATGCTGACACAGAGTGCAAACTGTCAATAGATAATCAAAATGTTAAAAGGTGTTACTAATGGTTAGTTAAGGTTCAAGTTGGTTTGTGAGGCCTTCTTGCATGGTAAATTGCTTGTATCCAGATGTGAATTGCAGGTTTATCTTGACAGAATCATTTGTTCAAGATATTACTGATTATTGTTGGGAACACCAATATAACAACAAATGAGAGAGAGGGCGGAGGGAGGGAGGGATGAAAGGAGGAGGCTGTTTGAAAATATTAATCTTAAGTAGTGATTTTGACATTGAGTTTTCTACCTTTTACAAAACTAGGTAGAGGAAATAGGGAATACGGCAGGTTGAAGAGAAGTGATTCAGCACAAAGTTTCAATCTGTTAGGAAATTTAAAATCAGCAATCACTCTACCGAAAGGAAAAGTCTTTCAGTGAAGCTGTTACTTGGTGGTAAATTCACTTTCTCAGGTTACTTAATACTTCTCCACAGATCAGTTTGCAGTAAAAATTGTAATTTCAAGCAGAATATTAAAAATAACAACAAATAAACATCAAAGGCTTTTGAAAGATTTTACTTGAAGAAGAATTCTTGGATAATTTGTATGCACACTTACTTGTAATTGATGATTGGTGCTTCATTTGTGTATGTAGAAGTTTTCCCAAGGTGGAGAACATCCTAAAATTACCAATTTTGATACAGCTCACTGTGTGGCTTTGAAAATGTGTTTTGTCCCTAGAATTAAATTGGATGAGAAGTAGACAAAACTTGCATTTGATTTTTACACAGCTTACAGTTTTATATCTTTGTTCAGTGAAGTCTTGATGTTATTTTCAGTATTCATCAATTATTGTGCAGCATCCAATTAAGTAAAGTATTGCAACATATTTTAAACGGTTTGTAGATAAAAAAGAACACATTGCATACACTTGGTGTATGGTTGATTTTACCTTGTACAAAGACTTCCCGAAATGTTATTCAAAAGTGAGAGAAAATCAAATCTAATTGCATTCTTGAGATATTAGTTTCATACCTAGCTGTAGAACCCTCACTGTATGCTCACTTAACTCTTCCTCCTTCCAAGAAAATTTGATGACTCTTAGGAAATACATGTCATTCCGTTTTAAGAAAATTTTGTTTTTCATATCATACAGTCTGATACTTTCTCTTGATAAATGACTGAATTTCCTTTTATTATTCTTCATACTCTCATCTAAATGTGTCAGAGCATATAAGGAAATTGTGAAGTTTTTACTAATCTGCAGAATTTGTTTCATATAAACAGGCCCACTCTGTTACACCATGGAAAAGAGGAGAACCAGCTGAAAAATTCTCCTGTCGAAACACTAAAAAGGCAAATATGTTCCTGCATATTGACTCTGACAGAAGAGAGGGGAACTGGCTACCTTAAACTTTATTCTACCTTTTTCACCAGAATTTTTGGCATGTGAACATATTCAAACTTTTTGTGCTGAAAGAGAATACCAGAAAAGAAGCGGAAGAGAAAGGGCAGTCAGTCATTTCGGGAGAGTGACAGTGGCTGTAAAAAAAAAAAACAAAAAAGTAAATGGATGGAGCAGTAACCGTGGGGAGGTGGAGGGGAGAGAGAGAGAGAGAGAGAGAGAGAGAGAGAGAGAGAGAGAGAGAGAGAGAGAGAGAGAGAGAGAGAGAGATAGGAGGAGGAGCAGACAGAGAAGATAAAAAGGATAGATGAGTGGAGACTATATACAGTATAAGCTCTGGGTTTGGATTTCTCGTATTGGCAATCCTAAGAAAAATGTTGTTCACTTTCCTCAATACCCACATTGTCACCCTTAATCACCACAGAGACATCCAATGAGCCGCAGAAAGGCGCAAATAACAGACAATTGAATTGCGCAGTTGGGAACTCTCTCTACAATATATCCTACACTCCTGCAATCCTCCAGACCTAAACATTAACTAGTTCCTGCCTCTACGACCCTTCCCTTCCTCTCCCTGCCACTCTCTACCCTTACATTCGTTTCCCATCCCGCCACACATTTCAGTCCCTTCCCTTCCTTCCGCACTGTCTGTCAGCCAGTGCTGGCGTATTCCCCACCCATGCCGCGCATCCCCCCTCCCCTCCTGCTTCCCTCTCCTTGCCACCTCCTCACCCCCACCACCGGTTGCTCTCGCATAGGTCATGCTGGATACCACAGATTGGCCACAGCTGCTGGAGATGACAGTTGTGTCTGTCTGTGTGTGTGTGTGTGTGTGTGTGTGTGTGTGTGTGTGTGTCTAACAAACGAAGGCCTAAACGTCCGAAGACATAATGTTTATGTAAGTTATTTGTGCCTTTCTGCGTGTCATCGGACGACTATGTGGTGAGTAAGCAATCTATTTTCTCCAAAATTTTGTTGAATCCTTCCTGGAATTTCCATTGTTTGATACCCACATTTTAGTTTCACAGTCTAGAAGTTCTAGGTCTGGCCAAACACATCTACATGTGTACTGGAAGTTATTAAGTGAAAAAAATTTCATTGGCTGGCAGATTCAATTTAAAGGTTGCAACCTAATATTTCAGAGCTAGATCAGAGATGTTAGGGTTATGGTATGGAGATCAGTGTCACCAAATGTAAAGGAAAGCTGTTTAAACAGAATGAGTGCCAAATAGGAAGAATAAAGTTAGAACCAATGGACATTTTCAATTTCTAGGCTGTATTTTCTCACAGAATGGCAAGATAGTTAAAGAACTGGAATCAAAGGGTAGCAAACCTAATGCAGTTAGCTCTTAGCTTTGTTCTACTGTCTTCTGCAAAAAGGAAATCAGTACCAAGACTAAGATGATAGTGCACCACACTATCTTTCGAACAACTTTGTTGTATGGGAATGAAAGCTGGGTGGATACAGGTTACTTTATTAAGGTTGAAGTTACAGATAGCAAAAATGACTGCAGGTAGTAATATGTGGGAACAATGGTAGGAGGGTGTCCATAATGAGGAAATCAAAGAAAAACTGGGAATGAACATCATAGATGAAGCAGTTAAGAGTGAACAGACTGAGATGGTGGGAACATGTTAGATGCATGACAGAAACTAGGTTACCTAAGATACTCACAGGTCAGTAGAGGGTAAGAGGAGTCAAGGTAGACCAAGGAGATAGTATTTCGTTTTGGTCAAGAGTGGTTTTTGAAGTAACAGGCTTGACATCAAATTAGACATCATTACTAGTATTGAATAGAGGATCATGGAGGACTATGTTCCAGACTGAACGCTCAAAGACATGATCAGTCATTGTTGTTGTTGCTGTTGACGATGATGATGCACTCTGAATTAACTGCAGTAGTTTTCCTAATTTCAGAACTTGATAATATCTTTGGCCATTTAAAGGTTAGCAATGTTGTGAGATAATATTATGTGAAAGAAATGAAGTCTTTAACCAAACAGTTCCTTCATCATCACTTGATAAACATTATGACTCTAACACTGTTCTGTACAATATTTTGGGCAGTAAATGTTGACCCAATTGTTACACTACTGGCCATTAAAATTGCTACACCAAGAAGAAATGGAGATGATAAACAGGTATTCATTGGACAAATATATTATACTAGAACTGATATATGATTACACTTTCACACAATTTGGCTGCATAGATCCTGAGAAATCAGCACCCAGAACAACCACCTCTGGTCATAATAATGGCCTTGATATGCCTGGGCATTGAGTCAAACAGAAATTGGATGGTGTGTACAGGTACAGATACCCATGCAGCTTCAACAAAATACCACAGTTCATCAAGAGTAGTGACTGGCACATTGTGATGAGCCAGTTGCTCGGCCACCATTGACCAGACTTTTCAATTGGTGAGAGATCTAGAGAATGTGCTGGCCAGGGCAGCAGACGAACATTTTCCATATGCAGAAAGGCCCATACAGGACCTGCAACATGTGGTCGTGCATTATCCTGCTGAAATGTAGGGTTTCGCAGGGATCGAATGGAGGGTAGAGCCACGGGTCGTAAGACATCTGAATTGTAATGGCCACTGTTCAAAGTGCTGTCAATGCGAACAAGAGGTGACCGAGACGTGTAACCAATGGAACCCCATACCATCATGCCGGGTGATACACCAGTATGGCGATGACAAATACATGCTTCCAATGTGCGTTCACCGTGATGTCGCCAAACACGGATGCGACCATCATGATGCTGTAAACAGAACCTGGATTCATCCGAAAAAATGACGTTTTGCCATTTGTGTACCCAGGTTCGTCGTTGTGTACACTCTCTCAGGCGCTCCTGTCTGTAGTGCAGCGTCAAGGGTAAACACAGCCGTGGTCTCCGAGCTGATAGTCCATGCTGCTGCAAATGTCATCGAACTGTTCGTGCAGATGGTTGTTTTTTTGCAAACGTCCCCATCTGTTGACTCAGGGATTGAGATGTGGCTGCACGATCCATTACAGCTATGCAGATAAGATGCCTGTCATCTCAACTGCTTGTGATACAAGGCTGTTGGAATCCAGCACGGTTTTCTGTATTTCCCTCCTGAACCCACCGATTCCATATTCTGCTAACAGTCGTTGGATCTCAACCAATGTGAGATATGTGAGATAAACCGCAAATCGATTGGAAACTTTCCTCATGTCAGCACATTGTAGGTGTTGCCACATGTGCCAACCTTGTGTGAATGCTCTGAAAAGCTAATCATATGTGTATCACAGCATCTTCTTCCTTTTGATTAAATTTCGCCTCTGTAGCATGTCTTCTTTGTGGCATAGCAATTTTAATGGCCAGTAGTGTAGCTTCAACTGCACTCACAGTTTCACCTTAGTTGCATACAATATTTTTACACTAGTGTAACAGCTCCAGCCTACTGGCCATGTGACCTGCACTCTCAGCACTCATAAACCATGTCAGATGCCAAGGCTTGTGCCAGCATAACGGGCAACTTGCGACATAGTGAGCATATGGAGCTGGATAAAAAGATCCATTTGGCAGCTACTCAGCCCCTACCTCATGGCTCACTGAAATGTTAATCAAATCTCAGTGATTCACAGAAAGATACACACACCAGATATCTGGTGAGCCCCTGTTTTCCTATTGGCCGGGCGTCTGAAGCAAGCATAGAGGTACCAAGACTGTGGGTGCCACTGGTGGCCAAAGTACTATGGAGCAACTAATCGCTCTTCATGAAGTGGCATGGTGACTTGTGTTGACCGCTGGCTTTGTGGTGAATAGCGACACTGTAACAATTATTTTCTTTTTTATTTATTTTCTTTCTGCTCGCTGACAAAAAGGATGAAATGAAAGTTTATAGGTTTAGATAATATGTGCTTTTATGCCAGTAATTACAAAGGACTTTGCAGTATATGTAGATATTTGTCATTATGACATTGTACTACCTCTGACCTGGATGAATGCACTGATTCGGTTGAGGTAGGCGACATAAAGGCAAGGTGGCCCACAGCTCTTGGAACTGGTTCTGGATAACCTGCATACTGACATTGGGTCAGAAATGATATTCACGCTGTTCCTACAATGTACTGGGGCTTGATCTGAGGATGTGGGAGCACCTCAACACCATGAAAGACAGTTCATAGCAACATGTACCATTCTGTGTGGATGAGCATTGCCCTTTTGATAAATAACACCATGAAAATGAGAATGCAGGATATCTGTGACATACTGTTTGCAGCTGTGATCTGATGTCCCAACCGATATCTCTCCACACAATGGTTCAAAGAATAAGACCACTGTACCAGTATTAAACATTGGAAGAAGGGGCCCCTTACAAATCATCACAATATATGGTGATGATGGTCATACATGTTATTGCAGAATTGTTATTTATCACTGAACACACAGCAATGCCATTCATTGACAGGCCAAATTTCCTAGACGTGACACTAGACCAAAAGCAAACGTTTTTATTGGAGTGTTGACAAAACTCCAACCTTTGAATAGTTCTTGGCAGGGTGTTTTATTATTCTATAATGACGGGTTTTGTCCTTTAGCAGGGCAGCATCAAATTATCTGCCTGACAGCTTTTACACAAGAATTACAAAAAAGGGGAGGGGGATAGTAGTAAGACATGGGCTTATTTTGAGCTAAGTAGGTAGTATAAATGGCAAACTAAGCTTACAAGGCACTCTCTGTGGTGTGATACTGTAAGTTGGTTGGTGGTGAATGTTTTTTGCATTTCTGGATTTCTTCATAGCTCTACAAATGATTGAGTAATAAGAATTAGAGATGGGAGAGACTCAGTAATGATGTGAGTAGAAAAAAACCGATATTAAATAACCATAATAGGAATGGTGGTCCATGAAGACACAAGATTAGCTTATGTTTAAAATTGTGATCACGGGCAACGGGTGGGAGTGTTATGCTGCTCTTTTTATTTGAACAGAATCATCGTAATATCAAAAAGTTTGATTTTTTCATGCCAACTGATCATTTAGGAGGTGTGGGTGTCCAAAGTAAGTGCACTTTGCTATCTCAAACTCTTCCAGTAAATTTAACTTCTGCCCCCTTCTTCACAATGTGTAGAATTTGAATATTGTCAATGGTAGGCCGTTGATGTTTTGGAGGCTTTAGCGTGTTCTGCAAAAGGGGGATTTTTTTTTTTTTTTTTTCCGGAACACACTAAAGCCTCCTAACATCGACGGCCTACCATTGATAATATGCAAATTCTACATATTGTGCAGAAGGGCCGGAAGGTAAATTTACTGGAAGATTTTGAGATAGTGAAGTAAATTTGGACACCCACACCTCCTAACTGATCAGTTGGCATGCAAAGATAAAACTTTTCAAGATATTATGATGATTCTGTTTGAATAAAATACTGTAATTCCTACAACCCCCTACCCATTTTGTAATTCTTGTATAAATTCTGTCATGCAGATAATCTGAGGATGCCCTGCTATAGGGTGAAACACATAATTAAAGAACAGTAAAACACGCTGCAACCAAGACAGTTTTTATTGAAGAATATTTAATTTCACTGGTTGCTGTATACCATGAATTGGAAACCATTTTACATTTGAATATCATTCATTAGTGTGAGATCCTTACCAGGTAGGGTTGATAGGTAATATAGAGAAGAGCCAAAGAAGAGCAGCACACACTGTTACAGGTTCATTTAGAGCAGGGAAAAGCATCACAAACATGACTGGCAAACTCCGGTGGCAGACACTACAAGAGAGACATTCTGCAGCACACCATCTGCCATAGTAACAGGAAAATAAAGTGAAAGGGGATGCAAATACCCTCCACCCCACATGACGAGGTAACTTGTGGAGTATAAATGTACAATATTATGCATGGGATGATAATTCCCTGGTATGACTGCTGCTAGTCTCCAACAGGTGAGGGATGACATGGAATGTAGCAGAAAGTCCGTAACTTGTTCTTGAATGCCAGGCGTAGGTACAAAGGGTTTACAATGGGTTTGGTGCATGATATGGCAATCTTCACTTGTGGTGGTGGTGGTGTTAGTGCAACACGGTGAAACAGAATGTTGACCACTGATATGTCTGTCCTCATGTTCCCATGCTGTGCAACATCGGGCAACTGTCACATCCAAATGCTCCAAAATCTGGTGCTGCATGATGCAACCAGCCAGATAGTGGAGACTCACAATAAAGTCTCCTTTCTGTTGGTTGCTTAAATGCTGTTCCACATAAGTATGTGGCCTCTCTGAGTTCTCCACAGTGATAACTCAAGGTATGACACTTTTCATGCCTCATGTATATCCCTCCCAGTAACAACACTAAACATGGACAACATTATAGGTAGCCATTCTGCTTGCCACAGAAACCTGCACCACTATAATATGAACAGTTTGCAACTAAATGCAAAGACGTAATGACGAGCTGTGACAGGCACATAAAAAAGACACACACGTACAAAATTTAAGCTATTGGCCATGGCCATCTTTAGAAAAAAGAATATTCACGCTATTACCTAGGCACTCTTCATGCTCACACGACTATTCTTCTGAATTCAAGCCCGATACCTTGTTGCCCCTAATCCTCACCAACTACATTCTAACAAATGACTTCTTTTATTTTGAGTGGAAAGTTTACCATCAAATCCGTGGCACAGCCAGGGGCACTTACATGGCACCCTCCTATACCAACCTTCTTGTGGTCCATCTGTAGAGATCCTTCCTACCATCCCAAAACCTCAGACTTCTGATCGGGTTCAGATTTACTGAGGATATTTTCATTATATTGACTCCTCTTTTTCCTCACCTCAGAGTGTGATATGGAGTGTGGCAGCCGGAGATAACAGTTTGTGAGACTGTGAAGCATGCCTGTGTGATTGTTCTTATTTCCGAAGGAGGCCATGGCTGACAGCTTAAATGTTGTACATGTGTGTCTTTTTTATGTGCCTGTAGTAGCTTGTCATTACAGCTTTGCGGTGAGTTTAAACTGTCATTATATTCTTGAATTCCAATCTGGATTTTTCATTATTAGATTTTGCACTGCTATAATAACTTACCTACTTTGTGTGTGTGTGTGTGTGTGTGTGTGTGTGAGAGAGAGAGAGAGAGAGAGAGAGAGAGAGAGAGAGAGAGAATATATTTTGTTGACATCCAATCACATCTTCTGGGTGCCTCACTTTCTTTGTCAGATAGTCTAAATACTACAACTTTACATGAACATTTATGTTGTTACAACTGAGGAAGGTGACACAGTGAATGGGGCATGAGAGTTGCATTTCAAGTTATCATAAATCCCCAACATACACAAATTTAGAGCCTCAATGATACCTCATAATAGGGAAAATGTTTGTATTTTTCTGTGAAAGGGGGCATGGGATTCTGTCAAATGTATTATTGTTTGTCTACAGAATTTTCAATTATCCATTTCCTTCATTAAATTGCCATCTGTTCTGGTCTTATCAGTTGCTTTTGAGCACTGGTAGTCATTCACCATTCTTCGCTGGTGCTTTTTTTTTTTTTTTCTTTCCCCTATGCTCTTTTTCTGGTAGTCTAGGTCCCAAAATTTTACTCTACTTTGCTATACATGATATGTTATTTCAAAACATATATATATATATATATATTTTTGTTCTTTCAGACCACGACTTGGTCCAATGTTGCACCGCGTTGTGGGGACTGGACTTTTGTATTTTGTATTAGCGTCAATAGAAAGTTATCTCCGTGTTATGCACCAAAAGAATGACCACAACAATCAAGTCCTCATTTCTGGCATTCCACTTGCTGTTCTTGACTCAATCATCTGTTGGTGGATATTCACTAGTCTTGTTCAAACAACTAGAACTTTGAGACTTCGAAGGTAAGTTGATTTGCTAATTTACAATTTTTTAAGTTGTGCAATTACGAGATTGCTTGTGTAGAAATCATTATAAAATAAAACTTTGAATATTTTATATTTTCTGTTTGATTATTGAATTACATTTCGTATTGTGTTCCATATGTAAGGAGCAAGAATGTCAGTAAAATTAGAGTAAACAATGAAATGAAAATTTATTTCAAATCAGATACTTCATATTTGACATATAATGAAGGAAAGTTAAGAATTATCAAACTTTTTCAATTATTTTTGAAGGTACTGCAAAATGTAATATTCTACTCAAAAATGATGTAGGTTATTCCATAGTATTTATGATTAATGTTTTTGCTTATAAGTATTAGAAACAAGGAGGAGATCTGGAACTGAAGGTTAATATTTTCAAATTTCCAATGTTTTGAAATACATGCTTAGCTATTTAGAACCTGAACGTTATAGGAACAAAAATATGGAAAGTATGGATTGTTGGAGAGTCAGATAAAAACTCATTGAAAAATAATGCTAGAAACTTTTCAGCTTTTAGACAAAAGCCTTCTTTCAAACATTCACACAAGAACATTTGGTCATACTAGATCAGTTTTAATATACCTAGGCCTGTCTCAAGTAATGGAAAATTTATGAGTATCATCCTCAGAAAACTAATCATGTTTGATTACAGTTAAGGAAACAGATCAGAAATATGGATACTGACGCTGAACTATTCATAACTATTTCTATGGTTTTCTGCACCTTTCATGAAGACTGTGATAAAAATTAATCCATTGGAGAATATTTAGTCACTCCTTGTCAAACTGTGATGATAAATTATATATTTGTAAAATCAAAACATTGTGGACATGTGTGGAAATTAGCTATGAGTTATTTATTTTTTACATCTTCCCCACTTCATTCTGTAATGTTTCACATGAGTTACTTATGATGTGTGTATATTTTGTAATAATAATAATAATAATAATAATAATGTCATGTGGCTTATTGGCCTGGTGCAAGTCTTTCAGTTGTACCCCACTTCGGCGACTTGTTCATCCATAGCCTACCCCAGTTATTCAACTGTGGAAAGGGGACCTTTAGCTTAACATGGAATCCAAACCATGTGACATTTCTGGAGAGGTGAAGGATGAGAAATTCAGACTGAAAAAGATGAGGTCCAACCGGGTTTCAAACCCACGATCCTTCAGTTTGCAGTCGAGCACCTTACCCCAAGACACACCGGTGTAAGCAGATCAATGCATCCCACTAAACACCAATGTCTATCTAACAGCAATGAATATTGATCAACTCTAGCACAGATCATTACACTCTCGCAGTTATTTCACGTGGGCCCAACATTTTGTAGTCACGATTGTGCAATTACGAGATTGCTTGTGTAGAAATCATTATAAAATAAAACTTTGAATATTTTATATTTTCTGTTTGATTATTGAATTACATTTCGTATTGTGTTCCATATGTAAGGAGCAAGAATGTCAGTAAAATTAGAGTAAACAATGAAATGAAAATTTATTTCAAATCAGATACTTCATATTTGACATATAATGAAGGAAATATTCGATTAATGATGAAAATTCTCCTCAGAGATAATAAATACTGTTGAAATGAGATAGAATGGCTGGCCAGTACTTACCATTGTGCTGTACCGCCGATAGTAACACAAAATGAAAAAACAGAAAAAAAGGGACAAAGGGACAAGCTTTCGGAACAGAGTTCCTTCGTCAGGTGGGAGAGAAGGGAAGAATAAAGGATGGGAATAGAAGGGAAAGGTGGTTCACGACCTAGGTCATGAAGGTGGTGTTTCGGAAGTGTGGGCGTCAGAGATACTGCATGTATGTACTGAGCCAAGCCAGAGAGGATAAATATAACTAAAAAGGAAAGATCAAGTAGTAAAGAGAAGAGAAGAGAGTGAAATTAATGATGCTGAGGGGTGTAGGAGGGGCGGGGGGGGGAGGTGTCTAAAACGTTTTTCATAAACAGGGAAATTGGATGGACACACACACACACACACACACACACACACACACACACACACACGGAGAGAGATAGAGAGAATGACAGAGAGAGCGAGAGGGCGGTAGAGAGAGAGAGGGGGGGGGTAAGGAACGGATAATGAATAGGTGAGCTGAGGATGGAGGAAGGGGAGGGGTTAGCGTAGATTTAGGCCAGGGGGGTGGCGGGAGGAGAGGATATGTTGGAGGGCAAGTTCCCACCTCCGTAGCTCTGAGGGACTGGTGTTGGTTGGTACTATCCAAATGGCACGTGTGGTGTAACACGTGCCCAGGTCCCTGGAGTTATGCTGGAGGGCATGTTCTGCCACAGGATATTGGGTGTCCCCCAGGCGAACAGTTCGTCTATGCCCATTCATCCGCTCAGCCAATTTGTTGGTAGTCATACCAACATAAAAGGCTGAACAGTGGACACATGTCAGCTGGTATATGACATGCGTTGTCTCACATGTGGCCCTGCCTTGAATTGGGTAGGTTTTTCCTGTGGTGGGGCTGGAGTATGTGGTAGTGGGAGGATGCATTGGACAGGTTTTGCAGCGGGATCGGTTGCAGGGGTAGGAACCATTAGGTAGGGAGGGTGGTTTTGGGATGTTGTAAGGTTGGACAAGGATGTTGCGGAGGTTGGGAGGACGGCGGAAGGCTACTCTGGGTGGTGTGGGAAGAACAGTTTGGAGTGATGGTCTCATTTCAGGGCATGACTTGAGAAAGTCATAGCCCTGTTTGAGGAATTTGTTGAGGCATTCCAGGCCAGGATGGTACTGGGTGACTAAGGGAGTGCTTCTGGGTGGTCTGGGGTTAGGAACATTGTTTTTGGAGGGAGAGGAATGGACAGCTCGTGAGATCTGTTTGTGGACGAGGTCTGTAGGGTAGTTGCGGGAGAGGAAAGCATTGGATAGATTGTTGTTGTAGCTGGTGAGGGATTCGGAACTGGAACAGATACGTTTCCCACGGATGCCCAGGCTGTAGGGAAGGGATCGTTTAATATGGAAGGGATGGCAGCTGTCAAAGTGGAGGTACTGTTGTTTGTTAGTGGGTTTAATATGGACTGAGGTGTGGATGTGAGATTCAGCAAGGTGAAGGTCAACATCAAGGAAGGTGGTTTGAGTTTTGGAGAAGGACCAGGTGAATTTAAGGCTGGAGAAGGAGTTAAGGTCGTGGAGGAAGTTCAGAAGGGTTTCTTCACCGTGAGTCCAGACCATAAATATATCATCTATGAATCTATACCAAACCAGGGGAGGCAACTTCTGTGTCTTAAGGAATGCCTCTTCCATGCGGCCCATGAAGAGGTTGGCATAGGAAGGGGCCATCCTGGTACCCATAGCTGTCCCCCTGATTTGTTTGTAGGTCTGGCCCTCAAAGGTGAAGTAATTATTGTTGAGTATGAAATTAGCAAGTGTGACAAGGAATGAGGTTTTTGGGAGGCTTTCAGGTGGGCGTTGGGAAAGATAGTGTTCCAGAGCTGATAGACCATGGGTGTGAGGGATGTTGGTGTACAGGGATGTAGCATCAATGGTGACAAGGAAGCTATCACGTGGGAGGGGCATAGGGATGGATTTGAGGCGTTCCAGAAAGTGGTTTGTATCTTTGATATAGGATGGGAGCCTGCAGGTTATAGGTTGGAGGTGTTGGTCTACCAGAGCTGAGACACGTTCTGTTGGAGCTTTGAAACCTGCTACTATGGGACGGCCAGGATGATTCTCTTTATGGATTTTAGGGAGTAGGTAAAAGGCAGGCGTGCGAGGTTCAGGCGGAGAGAGAAGTTCTAAGGAGGCAGTGGTGAGACCTTGTAATGGACCTAGGGTTTTAAGAATTTTCTGTAGTTCAGCCTGGACTGAGGGAATGGGGTCATAAGGAATAGGTTTGTAGGTAGAGGTGTCCGAGAGTTGACGCAGCCCTTCTGCCACATACTCCACTCGATCAAGTACCACAGTTGTGGAACCCTTGTCCGCTGGGAGAATTACAATGGAGCGGTCCGCTTTCAGCTCTCGGATGGCTTTGGATTCAGCTGGGTTGATGTTAGGAGTGGTTGGTATGTTGTTCAGGAAGGATTGGGAAGCAATGCTTGATGTGAGGAATTCCTGGAATGCCTGCAAGGGATGGTTTTGAGGAAGAGCAGGAGGATCTTTTTGGGAGGGAGGTCGGAATTGTTCAAGACAGGGTTCAACAGCGGCTCTGCTGCCTGGGGGTTGTGACTGGGTGCTGAAGTGGTATTTCCAGTTGAGGTTACGGGTGAATGAGAGGAGATCCTTGACCAGGGCAGTGTGATTAAATTTAGGTGTAGGACAGAAGGTTAAGCCTTTAGACAGGACAGATATTTCTGGAATGGAGAGGGATTTGGATGAGAGGTTAAGGACTGAATTGGAATTGGTATTGGGTGGTTTCTGCATGTGGTGACGGTTGTGATAGGTTCTAGGAGGGGTGTGTGCTGGGATTGGAAGATTCAGTAGGGAAGCCAGGCTTGGTTTGTTGCCAATGAGTGGGGGGTTTTGAGGGTGGTGGTGTGGTGGGTGGTTGTGGATTATGGGAAGAGGGATACCACTTCTGATATGATGGACCAGTAGTTTGGACAGTTTTCTAAGGTGTTGTGCGGCATTCAGTTCAAGTTTACAGTTGGCTTGTTGTATTATGGATCCAAGTGTGTTATTTGAGCCAGGTGCTGAGAGGAGAAGTATTTTGGAGAGAGAGAGGAGTTGTTGGGAATGGTGGTTACACGAGGCAACATACTGTTGGAGGATAAGACGGGTGAGAGCTAAGGACTGCTGAATTTGAAACTGTAGGAGGGACTGATGGAGACAAGGATTGCATCCAGAGATGGGAACTTTTAAAGTGAGTCCTTTGGGGATTGTTCCAAATGACAAACAGGACTGGAGGAAAAGAATGTGGGATTGCAGTTTGGCTATAGCAAATGCATGTTTGCGGAATGACTGAAGGTACTGTGGTATAGGGTTGGGATACATGGTGGATAATAGGTTTGAAATAATAATAATAATAATATGTTATATATCATACACATACACACACACGCACACACAAAGGGGTATAATAGGATGAAAATTTATCGAAAATATTTAAAAAAAAAAAAATCAATATATAAAAAAGTTCAACGAAAGAATATACTACGAAATTGTAATTACCAAGTGCCGGTGAAAAATGATCGTAGAGGGCCGAAAAAAGGGTTTTAGGCGGCAGAAAAACGATCGCTAGCTGCACATAAAACGTAATTACCGTCCATTAAAGATCGCTGGCGGCACCTTAAAACTTACCAGCGGCACAAAATTTATGGTCAAACCGCAGATAAACAACCAAAAACGCCATTATACAGTAGCCATAGCGAAAAAATCGCTGGGATTATGGTCGAAATAAATTGTAAACAATGCCACAATGTTGGATTGTTGCAACAATCTCCAGTAAGGGAGGCGTTTCTTTAAAAAATGACTGTTTAGTAAATGATCAAATAAAAGGATGTGGGCGTAAAATTGCACAATTGTAGGAAATATATGGGAGGATAGTTAATTACAAGACGTTACAGAAGGAATATAGACAACAATGGCGAGATGGAAAGAGTTCAGACGAAAGTTATGAATGAAAGCAAACAGATAAAAGTAGTTGAAACAATAAGAAGGATGTAGACCACGAAGGTAATATTCGATTAATGATGAAAATTCTCCTCAGAGATAATAAATACTGTTGAAATGAGATAGAATGGCTGGCCAGTACTTACCATTGTGCTGTACCGCCGATAGTAACACAAAATGAAAAAACAGAAAAAAAGGGACAAAGGGACAAGCTTTCGGAACAGAGTTCCTTCGTCAGGTGGGAGAGAAGGGAAGAATAAAAAACGTTTTAGACACCTCCCCCCCCCCCGCCCCTCCTACACCCCTCAGCATCATTAATTTCACTCTCTTCTCTTCTCTTTACTACTTGATCTTTCCTTTTTAGTTATATTTATCCTCTCTGGCTTGGCTCAGTACATACATGCAGTATCTCTGACGCCCACACTTCCGAAACACCACCTTCATGACCTAGGTCGTGAACCACCTTTCCCTTCTATTCCCATCCTTTATTCTTCCCTTCTCTCCCACCTGACGAAGGAACTCTGTTCCGAAAGCTTGTCCCTTTGTCCCTTTTTTTCTGTTTTTTCATTTTGTGTTACTATCGGCGGTACAGCACAATGGTAAGTACTGGCCAGCCATTCTATCTCATTTCAACAGTATATAATGAAGGAAAGTTAAGAATTATCAAACTTTTTCAATTATTTTTGAAGGTACTGCAAAATGTAATATTCTACTCAAAAATGATGTAGGTTATTCCATAGTATTTATGATTAATGTTTTTGCTTATAAGTATTAGAAACAAGGAGGAGATCTGGAACTGAAGGTTAATATTTTCAAATTTCCAATGTTTTGAAATACATGCTTAGCTATTTAGAACCTGAACGTTATAGGAACAAAAATATGGAAAGTATGGATTGTTGGAGAGTCAGATAAAAACTCATTGAAAAATAATGCTAGAAACTTTTCAGCTTTTAGACAAAAGCCTTCTTTCAAACATTCACACAAGAACATTTGGTCATACTAGATCAGTTTTAATATACCTAGGCCTGTCTCAAGTAATGGAAAATTTATGAGTATCATCCTCAGAAAACTAATCATGTTTGATTACAGTTAAGGAAACAGATCAGAAATATGGATACTGACGCTGAACTATTCATAACTATTTCTATGGTTTTCTGCACCTTTCATGAAGACTGTGATAAAAATTAATCCATTGGAGAATATTTAGTCACTCCTTGTCAAACTGTGATGATAAATTATATATTTGTAAAATCAAAACATTGTGGACATGTGTGGAAATTAGCTATGAGTTATTTATTTTTTACATCTTCCCCACTTCATTCTGTAATGTTTCACATGAGTTACTTATGATGTGTGTATATTTTGTAATAATAATAATAATAATAATAATAATGTCATGTGGCTTATTGGCCTGGTGCAAGTCTTTCAGTTGTACCCCACTTCGGCGACTTGTTCATCCATAGCCTACCCCAGTTATTCAACTGTGGAAAGGGGACCTTTAGCTTAACATGGAATCCAAACCATGTGACATTTCTGGAGAGGTGAAGGATGAGAAATTCAGACTGAAAAAGATGAGGTCCAACCGGGTTTCAAACCCACGATCCTTCAGTTTGCAGTCGAGCACCTTACCCCAAGACACACCGGTGTAAGCAGATCAATGCATCCCACTAAACACCAATGTCTATCTAACAGCAATGAATATTGATCAACTCTAGCACAGATCATTACACTCTCGCAGTTATTTCACGTGGGCCCAACATTTTGTAGTCACGATTGTTACCCTTGACTGTATGTGTCCAGAAACTGTGTTGTGACTTTAACTTTTTTAAGCAGTCTCTCTCTCTCTCTCTCTCTCTCTCTCTCTCTCTCTCTCTCTCTCTCTCTCTCTCTCTCTCTCTTTCTGATTTACATCCTTCTCATTCTGAGACTCGCAACTAGAGTTCAGTGCAACTGGCTGATACTGTGCTTTGTCATAGATCTTCTGAATTTTTATAGCTGGTTCTGCTGTGCATTTGAGAAAGAGATTTTGGTATGAAATACTGCAAAGAAATGTAGATTGTCAGTAACCAATATTTGTAGTGAAAAAAGTATTGTATCATACCAGCTTTAAATTTTCCCCATAAACTAAGATACGTTTCAATATGGCAGAAAATTAATCTGCTTGAAAATGTGTGGTTTTTCCCAACCTTTGAAGTAATTTAGTTACATTCACTTTCTGCAGGGAAATTTAGAACAATTTTGGAAAACAGTCCTTTGTTATGTTTCTCACAATAGTATCTAGTATCTCTTCTTGCCACATTACAAGATCTTGCC
The DNA here is from genome assembly GCA_026315105.1 of Locusta migratoria. Taxonomy (NCBI): domain Eukaryota; kingdom Metazoa; phylum Arthropoda; class Insecta; order Orthoptera; family Acrididae; genus Locusta; species Locusta migratoria. The sequence goes on along the minus strand of CM048750.1, from coordinate 42,821,800 downwards.
ATGCTTATACACAAATCTTATTTCTCTGCTGGGGTTTTTGAATGAAAGTTGAATCAACTGGACCACCTTTGTTCAGCAAAGATGCTGCCCCCCCTCCCCAGTAATAATAAGCAAGATGTTTTCTAGAGGTTCTCCACTTGTTACAAGAAACATTCAAATTTATAATCATGAAGTGGGGAGTGGAACTTTCTTCTATCACTTTGCTTCCTTTCAGGAGGGTTGTATGGTTTCTTTGGTCCATGTAAGCCTTTTTTTATCAACACAATCGAAAATACAGACAGGTTTCGTCTTCTCTATCATTCTTTATCTTATTTTGGCATTGATATTTGATGCAGTTATTCCTGTGGTATTATCAGATGAAAGATGTTCGCAATGTCTTCCAATTTCACCAACAAGTGGTGTCATCTGCAAAATGGAAGTTCATGTACTGTTCAGCTGTCTCGAAAACTAATACAAGTTGTGTAGCACACAACTATTGGTGTCTTTTGTTCTGGGTGACGTTCTGAAGCATGCCATTTGGCTGCAAGGGGATTGTGTATGCTGTCTATAGTCTTTTCCTGCTTATAAGAGTGGTAGGTATTACCATCTGTGTTTTTGTGGTAGTACAAGCTTCACAGATTAACTTTATGCAGACAACAGATAAGAGACAAATTTTTGAATACATTTACAAAGTTGAGAAGCAACTGACATAGGTCATAAGTCAATTGTAGTTTTGGAGTGTAATCCATAATCTTCATGATGTACAAGCTACATCACTTGTATTAAAGCAAGGAAAATTACATATCAACTATAGGCTTCAATATGAGTCTTAAACTGTTGTGTAAACTAATAAAGTGTGAAATAATGTATCCCTGATGAAATGTCAGGAACATAGGAAAATATTAGGCTAGAAATGATGAGTAATTACTGACTTAATATATAATTTTTGTTTTGTTTAGATTTGTGGTAGTTATTCTTTATGGTTTTAATTTTATTTATTAATTTTTTCTTCTTTACAGGAATTTGGTGAAACTTTCATTATACCACCATTTCACAAATACACTTATTTTTGCTGTGGGTGCTTCTGTAATATTCATGCTGTATTCAATAAAATACCACAGATTCACAAACTGCTTAACGGTGAGTGTCATCGTAATTGAGTTGTTTCTGTGTTCTTATAAAGTCACCACTCATTAAACAACTAAAGCCCGCACATGAAAAAGGAATATGAAGAGGTCTGTGCAGATACAGATATCAACAGTAATTGTTACGTTATATATAAAAGCTCATGCAGTTGCAGTTGATATGTGCAATAATTAAATATTATTAAGTAAATATTGATATCCAGTTCAGTGACTATCTAAATTTGAACATGTATGTTAACAGGCTGTTCCCTCTCGTGTAGTATTTTTGCTCCCTTTGAACAATCAAATGGGCAGATACAACATTTAACATTTCATTTGGTGTGAACACAGTGACTCTGAGATCTGTCAGCCATGACTTACATCAGGCATGTGCAACCTTTCTCAACCCATTGAGCTGGATTCACATACTTCCTCAATTTCACAGATTGCCTCATCTTATAGAGTAATGGATAAACATGAATCACAAACTTTTCCCAACATGTAATGTTAACAATTTATACCCAAAATGTGTGTTTTTGGGAGTACACTCATTTCATGTTCGCCTCCTTTCATATGTTTACATATATTTACACATGCTGGACATTATTTCTCTAATATAAAGGGATTAGAGACATTGGAAAGTGGGCACTAAAATATGACAGTGGGGAATGCTGAAATTTTGTGGCAGATCTGGTTCAGAATCCGGGTCTCCTGCTTACTGAGAAGTTGCACTGTCCACTACACCACACAGTCATAGTGTTCACCTCATTACTTGTGGCTTTTTGCCTACTCCAAAATCAAATGTTTATCAGCTTAAGGAACCAAACTGCTAAGGTCATTGGTTCATAGGCTTACTAACTCATTAAACTAACTAATGCTAAGGAGAGAACACACACACACACACACACACACACACACACACACACACACACACACACACACACACACACACACGGGAGGACTCAAATCTTTGTAGCCATCCATTCGATGACTTAGTGCCTTAGCTCACACTGTCATTACCATGCAGCCCACCAATTTCCATGAGTGTTAGAGCATGGTGTGCATCTGCACTGAAGGGAGCATTGATTGTCTTAATTTCTTTACTTATGATGTTCTACAAAAGTGCTCTCTCTCTCTCTCTCTCTCTCTCTCTCTCTCTCTCTCTCTCTCTCTTGCAAATTCATACTGCACACCAGATCTGGGCCAAGGGTTGCCAGTTGTCCACCCATGTCTTGCATGATCACTGGCCTTATAGTGTCCCCAACGAGTGGGTTTTGAGTTACTTCAATGAATGCTGCATCATGTAAGTGCTCTGGAGGAGAATATAATGTGCTGTTAACATCTACAAGAGCTAAAAGATGACAACTTCTTCTTATTCCTGGTTTTTCATATTCTAAATGTGTGTTCTGTTTTCATTCTATGAACACTTGCATTGCAACTGAGTAATCCCTGTTTGTTTTGCAGTAACAGAGTTTAGTTATGTAATTTCTAAGTATGTAATGATTAGGAAGCTCTTCCAGAAAATCAGTTTTGTGGATATCTGAACACAGAAACACTACAGATAAATTCTTACAATAAAGTAAGAATAGCAACCAGACATTGTTTTTTCTTTGTTTTAAGAATAAAAAAGATAGTCACAGTCTTGTGTCAGATTTTGGCAAAAGAAGTCAGTTGTGGAAAATAGGTGTGTGACAGTATTTGGAAACACATGCTTAAAGTTTTTAGATTTAGTTTGGATTACATACAAGATAAGTGATGCATAGTTTTCAGCCATATGCCACTAACAGTTTTGTGATCCTAGGTATTAATGAACCAAATTTTGATCTCATTCATTACTAATTAAGGACATATTGTTTAGTAATAATCTTCTATTTTATTTCAGGACTGGAAAGAACTATGGGTTGATGATGCTTACTGGCATCTTTTGTTTTCCATTATCCTGTTGGTCATAATGGTACTGTGGAGACCCACAAACAACAACCAAAGGTACACTATGCCACATATCACAGATTGCATCCATACTGAATATTCTGGTTTTGTTAAGGGACAGAAGCAGTACATGCTTCATGAAACAGCAGCAACAGAGATTGTTAGTTTCATTTATCAACTAGAGTAAACACACAGAAGTTATTCAAATTCATTTAACTGATTAAAAAGTATGCTATTTGAATTATGCATACTATATGTTAAAATATTCTCCAAAAGAGATCAATTGGCTGGCCAGTACTTAACTTTACTGCTGTACCACCGATAGGCCCACACTTAAAACCACAAATGGAGCTGAAAAAATAAAACACTAGCTTTGAGAACTGTTTCTTCATCAGGTAGGAGAAGAGGGAAGAAAACGGGAACAGAAGGGGAAAGGTTACTGATGACCTGCACCATGAGAGAAAAACACACACACACACACACACACACACACACACACACACACACACACACACATGTGTGCACAAACACCTACAAATATATAAGGAGAAGAAGGTAGGGAAGGGGATGAGAAATGAGCAATGAATAAGTGAGTTGAGTATGGAGGACTGGGCGAGGTTAGTGTAGATTTAGGCCAGGAGGATGGCTGGAGGAGAGGATATGTTGGGAGCAAGTTCCCATCTCTGTAGCTCTGAGGGACTGGTGTTAAGTGGTAATATCCACATGGCATATGTGGTGTAACACATTTCATGGAGTCACGTTGGATGGCATTCTCTGCCACAGGATATTTGGTGTCCCCCAGGTGAACAGTTCATCTGTGACTGTTCATGAGTTCAGCCAATTTATTGGTGGTCATACAAGCATAAAAGGCTGTGCAGTGAACTCGTGTTAGTTGGCAGATGTCATATGTTGTTTCACATGTGGCTCTGCCTCAAATGAGGTAGATTTTTCACATGGTGGAGCAGGAGTATGCGATTGTGGGAGAATGCATGGGACAGGTTTTGTATCGCAATTCGTTACATGGGTAGGAATCATTACATTGGGAGGGTAGTTTTGGGATGTTGTAAGGTTTAGTGAGGTGGTTGTGGAGGTTGGGAGGTCGGCGAAAGACTACTCTGGTTGGTGTGTGGAGGGTACTTGGGAACAATGATCTCATTTCAGGACATGACTTGAGAAAGTCAGCCTTGATAGAGCAATTTGTTGAGACATTCCAGGCTGGGATGGTACTGAGTGACTGAGGGGATGCTCAGAGGTGGTCTGGGGTTAGGAACATTGTTGCTGGAAGGGGAGGAATGGACTGCAGGGGAGATGTGCTTGGGAACAAGATCTGTAGGGTAGTTGCAGGAGAGGAAAGCATTGGACAGGTGGTTATTGTAGTTGGCGAAGGATTCATCACTAGAACAGATACTTTTTCACGGATGTCTAGGCTGTAGGGAAGGGATCGTTTGATATGGAAGGGATGCCAGCTATCACAGTGTAGGTACTGTTTATTCTTTTTTTATATATGTTTTATTTTTGTCCTTTTAATATAGAATAAAGTGTGGATGTGAGACTCTACAAGGTGAAGATCAGCATCGAGGAAGTAGGCCTGAGTTTTGGAGAAGGATCAGGTGAATTCACCTGGGAACTTGCTTTCAAAAATATCCTCTCCTCCTGGCCTAAATCTGTGCTCACAACTCCCCGTCCTCCAACCTCAACTCACTTGCACACACCCTTTTGTTTGTTTGTTTGTGTTTGTGTTTGTGTGTGTGTGTGTGTGTGTGTGTGTGTGTGTGTGTGTGTGTGTGTGTGTTTTCCTCCTAATTAATTAAAAAGTTGTTACCTAACCCCTCTGCTGTCAGCGTAAATCAGTTCACTTATCTTTACTGATAGATCTATTTTCTTTGTTTTGTTATTGGCATGGTTTAGTACTTACATTACAGTATCCCTGACTTCCACACTACCCATCATAACCTCATGACCTAGGTCATCAATGATCTTTCCCTTCTGTTCCCTGGTCCCTTTTTCTTCCCTTCTCTCCTACCTGGTGAAGAAACACGGTTCTGAAATCTAGTGTCCTATTTTTTTGTTTCCATGTGCAGTTTTTTTGTCTACAGTACAGCATTAAAGTAAGTACTGGCCAGTCAATCTCTCTCTTTTGAAGAAGAATATTTTAGCATCTCAGTGGAATAAGTAATTCCATCAGTAATCGAATACTATATGTTAACACTGTAAAGCAACAAATGCACTGGGTTGCTGCCAATGTTACACATTAGAAAAAACTGTTCATCTGTTCTATGTGGGTTGAGAACACTTTTACATGCTCACAGCTTGAAGCCCTAGTGACAAAAAGGAATGTACTTTCTGTTCTTTGCCCAATATGGTATGATTCAGATGTAACATTTGCTTTCAACAACTAGAGGTGTGTGTCATGATTTTGTTATCTGTTAATCATGTTTATGACTGTTTGTCAAGTATGTTCAGTTTTACCAAGAAGTCTAAGATGCACATCATCACCCACCTTCAAGCAGGGCATTATGACCAAGAAGTTGACACTTATTGAGATCTACAAACCACATACAAAACAAACTTTTATTAAAACACGAGGTTTAAAAAATTGTTGCTATAGTGTTTCTGCAGATTTTTGCAGTGCATCTTATTAATATTTTACCATTTAATGACAATGAAGAAAACACAAAGAACAATAATTCAAACAACCCAAAAAGCATGTCGCACAATATAGATGACTGAAAACTTTTTTCCATAGTAGCACTTGTAGAATTGTACAGACTAACAATCTCAAAATTGTTTTTTTTTTTTTTTTTTTTTTTTTTTTGAACAAGATTTTTCATTAATAATTTTCTACTAGGTTTTTTTTGTTCCAAATTCAGAGCCTAACATGAGCCACTGTCCTAATTTATATTTATACACATGCTGGTTATGATTCAAATTAAACTTTCAAAACACTGTAAAAAATAACACCACCAGTCAGACTGACATCAAATTGTAATTGAATATTATCAGAGAGGGGGGAAAATGTATGTCAGAAGAAAAATAAATAGTGTCTTAGTTGATCAGTAGATGGTGCCTTGTGTGTCAGAATATGTAAATGAAAATTCCTGTCATTGTATAATCACGTCAGGTACACGGCTTTACCGAGTGAGGTGGCACAGTGGTAACGCACTGGACTCGCATTCGGAAAGATGGTGATTCAAATCCACCTCTGGTCATGCAGATTTAGGTTTTTCGTGATTTCCCTAAATCACTCCGGCTTTGCCCTTTCAAAGAAACCATCCCGGCATTTGCCTGATTTCCTTCCACATCCTTATCCAAACATTCCGAGCGTAAGCTCCATCTCTAATGACCTCGCTGTCGACGGCACGTTAAACTCCAGTCTTGCTTCCTTCCTACACGGCTTTACCTCATTTTGTGTCTGAGACTTTCACTATGACTGTCTCAATGCAGGATCTTGCTCTGCTTGTAAAGCTGTTTTAAAAGAATGATGACCATGCACAAGTCGCTCTGCAGAAGTTCCCAACACTGAAGGGTTTGAAAAAAGATGTTTGCACTTGCCGACAAAAGGGCTAAGAACAGATGTCAAGTATTTTGTCAGATTGTAGGTAGTGCCCCTATATTACTAATAATCATGCATAAAGAATGCCATCCTAATGTATCTTAGGAAAACCATATAACCTTGATGGAACAGCAACTCCAGGATGAAATTTCTTGCGGAGGTCTTCTGACAACATGCCTGATTTCAAAAGTGAAAATGGCTTAAGTTTATTAATTTTTGTGGCATTGCAATTCAACCAGATCATTGAGTAAAGAATTCATTTTAAGGACGTAATCATTCTGTGTCAAAACGACCATGACATTTTCCTTAAAAGCTGGTAAAACCACAATTTCCTCATTCCTAAGGGAAGAAATGACAGCTCTGACTACAGAAGAGATGTTAACCTGCAGTGGCTGAGCTCGCTGCAATGAGTGACACACTTTTCGCCTAATTTCTTCCGCAGGTTCTTCCAGGAGACTGTGTACTGCTTGTTCCACAGAGCAGATGAATTCAGTGACAGGAAGTCTCCTTGGAGCAAGTATAAAATTTAGACCTTTCTCCAATACTGCCTAGGTGGGCCCAAATGTTCCCCGCATTTCTGATTTTTTTCGTAGCCCTAAAAACAAAAGAAGAATAAAGAAAAATCAGTATCCAGATACCGCAAACCAACATAACACTGTCACACCACAGGGAGTGATCAGTAAGATATTTTTGCCATTTTATACAAACTAATTAACACAAAATAAGCCTATGTTCACACACACCCCCATTTGGAATGTTAATTTTGTAATTCTTGTGTAACATATGTCACACACATAATCTGATAGTGCCCTAGTAAAGGGTGAAATGTGTCATTGTATGACACCATGAATTAAAAGTCATTTTAATTTTTATTATTTAACTTATGATCAGAATGATTTTACTGAACAAAATTATAATATTCCGCGTTTTTCTGTAACTGTTGCAGGTATGCTTTCACACCACTCTTAGATGCTCCAGAAGATGACGATGAGGAGGATGAACAATTCGTCAATGATGCTTTCGGTTTGTTAAACATTTGTTGTATTCGTATGACAATTGTCATTGCTTTAGACATTTTTTAATGTAGTGTTCTGCAGTAATATTTGTTTCTTTTTTTAGGAGTAAAAATGCGGGGTAACAGGAGTAATTCTCCTAAGCCAAAATCTTCTAATTCCGTGGTAAGTATCACTTATTTTACTTTAAACAAAAATAGAAAAGAGATGACTTACCAAAAGGACCGGTTCATCGATAGAAACAAATAAAATCACACACAAACACACATACAAGCTTTCGCCACCACTGGCAGCTTCTTGAGGAAAAAAGGGGAGGAGAAAGGGAAGGATATGGGTTTTAAGGAAGTGGAAAAGGAGTCATTCCAATCCCAGGCATAGAAGGACTTACCTTAGGGGAAAAAATGAAGGTAAACAAATACACACACACTCAGACACATCGAAACGCAAACACACCTAGACAGACATTTGTAAAAAGCAAAGCTAGATCCTGAGACTAGTTCATTTTACTGTACTTAACATGTGCCAGGCTCCTCACAAATCCTGATCTCTGTGTACTGAATCTTGAAGGAAATTTATTCTGATCTGTACCAGTAAGTCACATCAGAAAATACTATTGATTTGTGATGCCTCATCACATTGAATCACCTTGCATTATGTTCACTGGCAAATTACAGGTTACAGAGTATGAATTGCCAGTTTTTTTTATACTTACACCCTATTTAAAGATTATAATGACCTTTTAAACTTAAGGGAGTATGAAGGGATATGCTGAGGATAGAATAGGGCAGCTCTCATTTGCAATTTACAGTCAGCCTGCAGTGATCAGAAACACATGAAGACTTTCTTGTCTGAAAGCTTAAATGTTTAGCTGTCATTCTCTTTATTGTAACTATTTGTTAGTTTGAGTGACAATAAAAAAGACTTGTCTTTGGATCACATAGCAATTACAAATTGTCTTGTAATTCAGAAGCCATGTTGTAACACATAAATGACAGTACAGGTTTCACAGTCTTTTACTTTCATTGTAATACACTTTGGATTTGTTAACTACTACAAGTGGTTCACATTGACAATTAAAAGTTCTTGGAACTTTTCATTTGGTATATTTTGTATTTATCATCTCACCTATTGAAGTAATTTTCTTTTCCTTAGTCAGTCATTTCTTGGGACACTGATTTGACAGCTTTCAGCCTAATAAAATGTTTTTAGTTAAGAGTCAAGAGTTATATTGCAGTCTTATCCTTGAAATAATCTTGCATTTTGCTACAATTTTTAAAGTCACATTTTATATTTTCTTGCAGGAAGATGACTTGAAATGGGTTGAAGAAAATATCCCATCATCTGTGCCTGACACGTATGTATTACTTATCCTGAAGCTAAAATTTATTTCCTTTACTTTGTCATTCTACAAGACACCCAACACAGTTTAAATGTTCTCATATGTCGGTGCTTGTTTCATAATAACTCATGAAGATGGCACGGGAAGCGGACTTTGGTGACGTCACAGTCATATTCAGGGTGTAGGAAAAGCTTGAAGTTCTCCACTTAAATTGAAAACTTGTGGATTGCGTTTTAAGCAAACTAGTAGTAATAATTTACTCAAACTCATATGTGAATTCTGACACCCAAATTTAATTAATAAAACTTGATGACACAACAAATTTCCGTAGTGACCCTCTTAGCAAAACTTCTTAAAACAAGTGGCATAATTTCACAGATGAAGTTCTATGTACCCACATTAGAAATACACCACATCTTCATCCAAGCCTTACAAAACTGCAGCTGAACTTTGAGAGCTTTGCTTGTTCGATTTTATAAAACCTACAGAAGTATGGTTATTATCTCTGAGATTTTAGACTGAAGATTATACAGTTACTAAAATTACACACAGAACTAAGATATAAACATCTGTTGTGCATATGAACTGTGACATTAGCAGATATATTTGTAATGAATCATTGCAGTTAAAAGTGTTCAGCAAAATGACGTAATTGACCATATGTAGAGGTCTTTTGAACCTTGTGGTGTGTTTTCAAATAATAAATGAAGTGCAAATTATCACATTTACACATAAAATGGCTTAAATTGGTAAACAAATCAGCATTAATTCATTATTTGTGAAGCGGTGAACTCATAGGCATGCCGGTAATTTTCTTTCATGTTACTGTGAAGTTCTCAAAGTGTATTGCCTTATTTACATTGCTATATTACATATAAAAAGTGTTTTCTTAAGCATTTTGATATCTACAGTACATTTAAATTAAACAATGGAAATTACAGGAAGGATTCAATAATATTTTTGAGAAGGATAGTTTGCTACTCACCACAGAGATGTCTCGATGATCTGCAAAAAAAGCACACACAACAGATATAACTTACTAAAAAGCTTTCAGCTGTCACGACTTTTGTCAGACAGAGAAACACAACACACACACACACACACACACACACACACACACACACACACACACACACACAGTCCACAAAGAGATGAGGTCAGATTGTATAATTATCCCAAAATGTATGAAAGCTTCAAAAAATAAGTGTTTTATTTGTTTATCTTCTGGTATCACACCAGTGGAGGACTAAGATTATATGTGACATTGTAACTTACATCATGATTTTGTACTAAAAATTAGTATTAAATGCTGTATTAAAAATTGTATGCATGCCAAAGCTCTCATGATTATTTCTCTCCTTTACAGTGCGCTGCCTATCTTGGATTCAGATGAGGTAAGTTATGTCTTCTTATATCTTTCTAATTTCAAAAGAAAGGAGGTTAGATTTTAACACCTCACTGATGTCATTTGAGGTGATCAGTAGTTCAGCAGAGTAAGGATTTTGAAGAAGTAATACGTCTTGGTCTTGTGTAAAGCTGTCAATGCCTGTGAGGTAACATGAGGTGATTTAGCAAATCCATAGAAAAGATAACTCGGCTTTTGCCCATTAGCATTCGTACATTTACACAGGTGCACTTCAGGCACACAACTGTCATCTCTGCACGCTGCAGTCTGGCTCACATTCTGCAGTGAGAGGGTAGGAGGGGAGGGAAGGGGGACAGGAAGGTTGTCAAGGCTGGAATGAGGATGGAGACACCCCCCCCCCCCCCCACACACACACACACATTTACGAGGGAGGTGGAGGATAGTGGGGGCAGGAACCTTTGAGTGTGGGCCAAACATTATCATAGGTTAAGGCCTGGATAATTTCAGGAACAGACAATTTACAATAACAATAACTCCTATCTGTGTAGTCCAGAAAAGCTTGTTATGGGAGGAGGAGGAGGAGGAGGAGGGAAACTGCACATAGCTTGGGTTGTAAAGCAGCCATTGAAATCAAGCATATGCTCAGCTGCATGTTGTGCCATAGGGTGATGTAGTGCTAAAAACTGCTATTGTTAAAAAATGTAGGCCATAAGTGGTGATGTAGCTATATGTTTATTGATGCATTTCGAATATTTATCATCCTCAGAATCCAGGCCTGTGGTAAAACATCATACTTCAGCAAATGACATCATGGCCCTGCTGAACTATCAGCAGGGCTGTGGCACCATATGAAGTTTTAACCCAAACCTGCATTCTGAGGATGGCAAAAATTCTAAACATGTCAATAAATGTATAGCCGCATTACCAATGGGCATTGACTCACTGAACTGTTTAATAGATCTTCAGTTAACTTATAATGACCATGTATATACTGTAATTTATGTGTTATGGTACACCCAGTAGATTTTTGAAAGATAAATTCTCAATATAGGCACTAGTGCTTGTAAATCCATTGTCAGCTCTATCTCTGTCATCAATGCCATCTAGTTTGTCGTCTTTGATTGCCTCAGCATTTGACTGCATCACTGTTTCTACACAGTCTTGGCCCATGATACCTTGTGAATCATCTGTAAAAAGTCATTCTACCACCTCAACCATAGCCACGTCTTCACAGTCAGGAATTATTTTTATCATATCTGTCAAGTTCTCATAATTTTCCAGCTCGTCTTCTGCAAGTCAATCTATAGTTTTCTCCAGCATCTTTGAATGGTTTCTGCTTGCACATTATTTCTTGCTTGTTCACATGATTAAGTTTCATACCGTATTTGTTCGAATATAGGCCACACTTTTTTCCCAAATTTTGCTCGGCAAAATCAATGGTGCGGCCTATAATTGAGATTCTATCCTGCCCCCCCCCCCTTCCCAAATGGGTCATTAGTTTCAAAAATTACTTGCTCAAGTTTATTTTGGTTTGAGAAACTTAATAAAATAGAAAGTCTTTAAAAACGGTAACTGTTTTGCTAAATTCAATCTATGTTTTTTATACACATTCACGGAAATGGCAGGTCAATTAATGGAAGTCGATGTTTCGATATAAATCAAATGGTCTCATTATTTACCACAGCGAACAATAGCAGACAACAGTGTTTCTAACACATCTGTGCCCTCTCAAACAAAAGCAATAAGTAACACACAGACTTCCTAAGCACATAAATGATTTTAATTTGATGTGGTCAATGAAGCTAATATCCACAATAAAAGTCTAGAGTGCGTCACACGAGTTCTTACCATGACGTTTATGGTGGTAACGCCTATCGCGAGCAGTGATAGGAGGTTAAGATGGCGAAAAGCTTGTTTGTGGAAATGATGATGTTGAGTTCAAATGTTACATTTTAAACTAACCTATTTTACAAGAGCAGACTCCTTGCCTACACAGTTGTTGGGGGGTAATTTCCAAGAAACGATGTACATGGAACTCAAGGCTATTTTGCAGCATTGCAGTTAAATCATGTCTGTTAAAACAGCAAAAGCATGGTTCCTTCTTTGAATTATGAAGTCAAGCAAGTCTTGTTCTACATCAGGATATTTACAGTTTTGTCCTCACAATGCACAATGACTCTGAACTATTTAATAGTTAGTCCTCACTTTTACACTAGTGACAATTGTTTTTGGTCCACTTTAGGTTACAGTAGTATGTAACATTAAAAGTGGGCATTCGCAAACACCTTATGACAGCTCAAAATTTAAATGAAAATAACTTCTTAACCATTCATCTGACACAAAAATTGTATAAATGAATTTGTAGAAGGAAAAATTCTCTACACACATCCTCTTTTTTCTTTTTCATATCTCACATAGTTTCAGAGATATTTGCAAAAACAACAGCGATTTGACATTGTCTCTCTCTGCCTGTAACGTGTTCCTACATTTTAGGTCCCACCATTCAAACAATAGACACAGAATTTTATAGACATAATTGTTAACCACCAGCGACCAAAACCTCCCTTTTTCAAATTTTTCGGACAAAAAATATGATAGTAACACTAAAAATAGGCCGTTTGTAATTGTCTTTTGACAGCAGAAATTTAATTACAAACAAGAACTTAACCATTCATCTGAGACGAAAATTCAATAACTATATTTGTAGAGGAAAAAATTCTCAACAATTTTGCATTTCAATAACTCACACCTTTTCAGAGATATTTGCAAAAATATTCGTTGATTTACAGTTTTCCACACTGCTTTTGAATTTGTTGAAAAGGATGTGGATTCGAAACAATGTGTTTCTGATTACAAGAAAGTTGGATTAGACAAAAAATAAATAAATAAAAATTAAAATAAGAAAATTAAAAACCTACAGCCTCTATCCCAGATTTTTTCCCCCTACAATCTCATGTCAAAAGTGTAGGTGTGGCCGATATTCACCCCCGGCCTATATTCACATAAATAGGGTATTTATTGTCTTTACACATCATTCATGTCCTTGTTTTGCAAGTCACCATTTTTCTAGGATGATTCTCATAACTAGCTCACAGTAGTGCCTCTTAAGTGTTTCTATTAAACCCTGTTGCTAAATTATAAGTACTGGTAACATTGGGGTGAAGGGGGAGATGAATGATGCAAAATAATAAGTTCCAGATATACAGTGAGGGCAGTGTGTGTGTGACACAAGCATTTGATGCCAAAAAAACAGTTGTTTACTCTTTTATTATTTTTTCTTTATTTTGTGTCCTGGGGGAGATCTTTCTGTTGAGGAAACTGATATTTTAGGTAACATCTTGAAATTAACTCTTGTTTAATTGTCATTGTACATTTAGCACATAGTGTAGCCTTAGGTATAATCTTCAGACTTTGTTTTGAAAACATTAACCAAGTGTGAATCTCCAGATACCTTATCTCTATGTGCATTCAGTTACCAGATGTATCTATTCCTATACCTGTTTAATCATGCACAGCTTGAAGAAAAATCTTTTCCTTCCTTCCTTACTATCAAGTTGGCAAACATTTTAGCCTTTTCTTGTAGTCTCAAGTCATTTAAAGACATGCCTTGTGTGCTTTTTGGCTTAACCAAAGATAATTATGTTGTCCATTTTTATGAAGACTAATACTTTCAGAGTTTTTCTGTAGGATTTTTCATAGGTTGTACTAGAAAGTTAGCTCTAGGCTCCACTGATAGTGAAATGGTAGTAACACCAGCTGTGGAACTAGCCACAACAGTATTCAGTAACTTCCTTTTTTAACTTCATAAATGGCAGATAATTTATCAGTGAGAGCAGTCACAACATGTTTCCAGTCATAATAATACAGAATTACACATACTGTACATCTGAAAGAAACAGCCACTCAAATTACTTAATAATTGTTTGTTTATGGCAATATCATTATTCCAGCCTTTGTAGCCATTCTCAGGTATTCTATCAATTTTTCAAGTGCTCAACACGCCAAAAATCCTCAAATACACTATTGTTCACAGTTGGAGAGTCAGTGGGTGGAAAAGCAATTTGTGATCAGGCATTCAACTTTCGGCACTAACTGCAGTACAGTGCCATCTTGGTCCCAGTCATTTGCAATTTTTGAAGGCATTTTAGATAACCTGGTCTTTAGTTGACCTGACTTTGGTTACTGGGGTTTTGCTGTAGTGTATTCAAGAAATTTGGCTTTTCTCTTAATTTCATTAACCTATTTCAGATTATTTTCACAATTGACATTGTAAACATGCAGAACTGTAATGTATAATTTCTGGTGGTGATGGTGATGTATGTGAGTGTAGGTTTTCACAGCCAGAGAGTATCTTTCAGTGAGGTTCTCTTGATGTGTGACCTCCATCATGATATGATTAATTCATGATATTTTGGGTGCATCAGTCAAAAGAATGTCATTGAAGAGATGGTGATATTTTTCATTATGGCTGCAAAACAGTTCAGTCACCATTGCAGAGGAAATAAACAGGAATTACACTTTGTGAATAGTGGAGCTACAGTTGAGATGTAATGAAAGAAAAAATGGATAGTGTAGTTATGAGAGATCCAAAAGTAAAGGCTTTGGCATACTGACATCCATGCTCCAAAAGTCCCGCATACTGGTAAAGGCATTGGGGGCAGGGGTCATATTATTTAATTATGATATGTTCCTCAATAATTGAAAGACAATGTGCCATGATTAGGTAGTTATTGAAACTGACTAAAATTTATTCTTTCTCCCATTGAGGGAGGATCAATTATCTCAACATATTGTAGGAAGTTGATGTAGATACTTCATGCTTGTCTCATTTTTTACTTTATTTGTTCATTTGTTTTGTTTGATCTCCACTTTTACTGGTACCCAGGAGAATGTCACATCCTTCCACGAGTATTATAGGCTGAGGATAATGTTGTGGCGGGACTTAAACGCTGTGTAGCGGGTCAGATAAGGAAATTTACAAGTATTATGCATCACACCTTCTTCATTCTGAAGATGGCACATACCATCTTTTTAGGGTGTGTGTGTGTGTGTGTGTGTGTGTGTGTGTGTGTGTGTGTTTGGTAAATTGTTCTACAAAAATTCTAGAAGTTGTCTTTCTGCTTACTCTGCTCATGGTAGACTGGTATAAAGGGGGGGGGGGGGGGAAGCGCTCACTGCCACTGTTTTCTCTTTGCTCCTTAGATTGAAGGTGATTCTGGGTTTTATGAATTAAAATGAAACTTCATGCCACCTCTGAGTAGGAACAGTCATTTGCACCAAAGCAACCAGCATTAAGTCATAGTCCTCGCAGATCCCCAAGTGCTTCATAGTGTATGTGCAATTGGTAATCACAATTTCCATTGGTAGGTTTTTAATTGGATGGAATTTGGTAGCCTCTAATCTTTTTAACAAAATTGTTCCGTAGGAAAAATAAAAACAATATAAATGAAATGAAGTAAATAAAAACTATAAAATAGATTAAATTGATTCTGAATTACACAGTAGTTTCAATTTTTTTGGGTTAGCAAGTAATCCTGATCTTTTGATGATTATTATGCAGAAGAGGTGCATACTAATATCCAGTGCCATTCAACAGATTTGTTTGCAGATTTTGCTTTGAAAGATCAAAAGCTGTGGTTCAGTTGGGTTTGCTGTAACTATTACACTGGGAACGGTAGTGTTTGATGGTTGCATTCATAGTAAGAAGCAAAGTAGTCTGATGCCACTAGGTCACAACCTATGGAAAGCTGGTAATATATATTTTTGGGTTGGACTGAACAAGATTGTAAGCAATCAGTTGAAATGCATTCAACAAAGGCAGAACAGTGATCAGTCAAGTTGAGATTGTGGAGCTATGGTAGCTAGTAAAAGATATTAATAGGACACTAAGGAAGTTGTATTTAATGGCTGTGTGATTGAAGACACAGTAACTGTCATTTTAAGGTGTAATAATAGTTATTATTTCAACAATTTTATGAAAAATGAGAATCAAATTTGGTTACTTTATTCTTAAAATTAAGATTTATTTAGCTGCCTACTGAGACAAAATTTAAGAAAATAGTGTAATAACATTTGCTTTATCTGTTCCAGGAAATCATGACGACAAAATTTGAAGTCTCAAAGATGCAGTGAAATCATCACTATGTGTACTTGGAAGTTTCCTATGCAGTCCTCAAGTATTATGTGAATGTGGAGAGAAGACACTAGATGTCCTGACCTCAGTGTGCTAGTTACCTCTGGTCATATGAGACACTGTGTGAGACAATGTCCAAAACATGCCAGTGACTGTGTTGAAAGATTACTACTTTCATCACATTGTTAAAGTAGCACAAATCAAGAGTGCATTAACATAACAATTTGTCTTCAAATAAATATTTTTACACAATTATCTTAGTTTAGAGCAGAATTATGTACAAATTAACATTTCTGCAAAATTTATAATTTATTAATCCAGATTAGTGCTGGCCAGATTTTCATCCCTTGTGAACATAATAATAGTGTTGTATCCAAAACATAGCATACAGTTCATGTTGTGCTTTTTCGTCATTAGATGATGTTTATTACTGGAACATGAACTGGATACCAGTTTTCATACTAATGTTCAGATTGGATACCAGTGCCTTTTAAGTGAAATATGCAAACTGTTCATTATCAGATACACTGTTTGTTTGTGAGCTCCAAGTTCCTTTGTAATGAAAAGGAAAAAATCCTAATTCAGACTGAATTAGTTTTGCTAGAGAATTTTTAACTTAGGTGGCTGTGGATCTGATCTCTTGATCACTAGTGAAAAAATCACTCCTTTCAAGAGTGTGTGTAAATACAAACAATTGTTAGTTACAAATTTTACAACCATGTGACATAATAATTGTCAAAATAGTCTCTTCCTTATTTCTTTTCTTTCGCTACAAGTTATTAACTGTTGTGTCAATATGAAAAATGTGTTTTTGTGAAAGAATATTAAGTTTTTGGGCAGGTTCAAAAGAGTATTGGCTGGTAGCTAAATCAAACATTTTCATTTGAGGAACACTATGCCAGAATGAAACATGTAATTCATTGTAGCAAAAAAGGATACTCTTCTTTTGCTATTTTAAGTCTAAAAGTCTTTTGTTAATATTATGAACTTAATTGTGATCCATGGTAAAGAATGGGGAAATGTTTATTTGAACGTGTTTGTAGCCACTGACATTTTCTACACCTCTATTTTTGTGAGACTGCTTTTTTAAAAAATGATTATTTTACTTGGCAAATAATGTGGGCCACATTGTGCTCCTTATTTTCAATGTTATTTATGATATTTGTTAACTGTACAATATGCTATGTATCATAAAGTAATTTTATAAGCTATTTGAAAGGGGGGTTTATTTAACATTGATCTTCTAGTCGCCTTCTGTTCAAGTTGTCCACAGAGTTAAAAAAAAAAAGTTCTGGTTCATTGTCCATAATGTTATAAGTTGTGGCAATAAAATTATTAAATGTTGTATGCTGTGAAATGTGAAAATAACATATGAATTATGTGCCTCACCTTTTAAAATAAAATGTGTTTATAAAATAGTACAAACTATTTGTAACATCTATTATGTTACAGTGCAATATGCTCTCTCTCTCTCTCTCTCTCTCTCTCTCTCTCTCTCTCTCTCTCTCTCTCTCTCTCTCTCTCTCTCTCTCTCTCTCTCACACACACACACACACACACACACACACACACACACACACACACACACACACACACCCCTTTACAGGTAATACTTTAAACCTAATTTCACTAGAAATTGTGCAGTTGTAGACTTTTGTAGGTTCCACATTCTTTCAAAAGATTCCATTTTTAATCTTTAAACAGACACATGGTAAATGTAAAAGTGTTGAAAACTGATGTATTTGTTTGAAGTTACTTTGTCTGGCAACTGGTGTGTGTATAGTTTAAGAGAAAAGAATCAGCTGACCAGCAAATTTTTCCAAGTCCTCACATTCAGCTTACACAAAGAGTGGATGTGTCTTCAGGTATCTGTCATTTTCCATTTTAATAGTCGTTCTTCAACTATGGTATGTCTTTTTGATAGTTCTGCTGAAAAGCAGTAGCAGCATCTTGGTAGACATAGAATGTGTTGGACGAATCACAATGTAGACCCCCCCCCCCTTTTTTTTATTGCATCATAAATATTTCATTCTTTAGTTTGCTATAACAGTTGAATAGCCTTACTGTAGCTGAAGAATGAATATTAAACCATAAACAACAGATACTGAAAGCCACATCCACTAAATTGTGTAAGCGAGTGAGGACTTAGAAAAAATGTGCCAATCAATTGATATGATTCTGTTAGCTAAAATCTGTACAGGCACCAGATGACAGTCAAAGTAATTACAGATAAATACATCTATTTTCAGTTTTTATGAGGAACATTTGGCTGTTTGTTTAAAGATTGGACTATTATAAAATCGAATCTTTGGAAAAATGTGGGACCTAGAAAAGTGTAAAAGTGCTCAATTTGTAGGGAATTATGGTTAAAATACAGGGTGATTATAATTAAATTTAAACTTTCAAAGCACTGTAAAAATAACACATCTGGCCAGAATGACATCAAATTGCAGCTGAATACTATTAGAGAAGGGGGGGGGAAAAGTATGGCAGAAAGTAGCGTGAAAATTGATCAATAGATGACACTGTATGCATCATAATAGTGGTCGACTACAAATGACAACAATGCCTAAGGTGTAAGTTAGGTGTTAAACTGTACTACTCAATATGCATGGGTGTACAGATGTGGTACTGATAGTTACGTAAGCATATACACCACAGCAAGGTCATTGGATGGGAAAAATTAGTTTTTAATTGTCCTGGAGCCAAAAACCGCATAAAGAACATAAATTACATTAGTTTTTAATTGTCCTGTGGCAAAAAACTACATTAAAAGTATCTAACAAAATCGAGTCAGATTTTCAATTTCCTTGTGTGCAAAGCATGTTCATTATGTTGCCCACCATTTTCTGCAACAAGTTGAAATCAAGATGCAACTGATCAAAGATTTTTTGGCTTCACATTCAGAATGTGTTGTGCAATGCATGTCTTCAATGCAGCTAAGTTCACAATCGGAACACTGAACACAACATCTTTCAGATAATAAAAATAACAAATTTCCAGCTTCATTATGTGATATGAAATGTTGTTGTTGTGGTCTTCAGTCCAGAGACTGGTTATATGCAACTCTCCACCCTACTCTATTCTGAGCAAGCCTCTTCATCTCTTCAAAAGAATGGCATCCTACATCCATTTTAATCTGTTTACTGTATTCATCTCTTGGTCTCCCTCTGTGATTTTTACTCCACACACTTCCCTCCAATGCTAAATGTAGGATTCCTCGATGTCTAAGAATGTGTCCTACCAATTGATCCCTTCTTTTAGTCAAGGTATGCCAGAAGTTACTTTTCTGCACAACTCTGTTCAGTACCTCCTCATTAGTTACACAATCCACCTATCTAATCTTCAGCATTCTTCTGTAGCACCACATTTCGAAAGTCTCTATCCTCTTTCTATCCGCAGTTCTTATCTTATGTTTCACAGAAGGCAACACTCCATACAGAGTCTTCAGAAAGGATTTCTTTATGATTAATATTCAATCTTAACAAATCTCTCTTTTTCAGAAACGCTTTTCTTCCTATTGCCATTCTGCATTTTATATCCTCTGTACTGTAACCATCATATGTTATTTTACTGCCCTACCTTTATTCTTTTGTTACCTGATCTAATTCCTCCAGCATTGCCTGATTTTTGTAGACTGCACTCCATTAACCTTGTTTCGCTCTTGTTAATGTTCATCTTATATGCACCTTTCAGCACACTGTCCATTCCGTTCAACTGCTCCTCCACGTCCTTTGCTGTCTCTGACAAAATTACAGTCATCAGCAAAATGCAATGATTTTATTCTTCACCCTGAACTATAAATCCTTCTCCAAATATTTCCTTGCTTTCATTTATAGTCTGCTCAATGTAAAGATTGAACAACCATTACGACTCTTTCATGCCCTTCAACTCTGATAACTGCTGTCTGGTTTTTGTACAAGTTGTAAATAACCTTCTGTTCCCTTTATTTTACTCCTGCAGATTTCAGAATCTGAGAGAGAGTAGTCCAATCAACATTGTCAAAAGCTTTCTCCAGATCAACAAAAGCTAGAAGATTTGTCTTTCCTTAATCTATCTTCTCAGATAAGCCTTAAAGTGAGTATCTTACATTTCTGCTTAATCCAAACTGATCTTCCCTGAGGTCTTCTTCTACAAGCTCTTCCATCCTTCTGTAAATAATTCATATTAAAATTTTGCAAGCATGACTTATTAAACTGATGGTTCTGTAATTTTCACACCTGTCTGTACCTGCTTTCTTTGAAGTGGGAATTATTACATTTTTCTTGAAGTCTGGGGGTATTTCTCCTGTCTCATACATCTTATGCACCAGGTGAAATAGTTTAGCTGGCTCTCCCAGTTCTGAGGGAATGTCACCCACTCCAGGGGCCTTGTTTCAACTTAGGTCTTTCAGGGCTCTGTCAAATTCTTCTCTCAGTACAGTATCTTCTATTTCATCTCCATCTACATACTCTTCCCTTCCTACAATATTGTCTCGAAGTTCATTTCCTTTGTAGATCCCCTCTATATACTCTTTCCACCTTTCAGCTTTCCCTTGTTTGCTGAAAACTGGTTTTTCTTCTGAGTTCTTTATATTCATACAGCTGCTTTTCTTGTCTCCAAATTTGTCTTTTAGTTTCCTGTAGGTGGTAGCTATTTTCCCCTATTTATAGGTATATTCTTCTACGGACTGGCATTTGCCTTCTAGCCACTCCTGCTTAGCTAATTTTGCACTTCCTGTCAATCTCATTTCACTGTTGTCTGTACTCTATTTTGCTTGTTTCATTTACTGCCTGTTTCATTTACTGCCTTTCATCAATTAAATTTAGTATTTCCTGTGATATCCAAGGATTTTTGTAGGTCTTGCCTTTGTACCTTTTTCCCCTCTGCTGCCTTCACTATTTCATCTCTCGAAAGTTACCCATTATTCCTTTTCTATTGCCCCCCCCCCTCCCTGTTTCTGTCAATTGTTGCCTAAAGCTTCATCTAAAAATTCTCAAGAACTTCAGGTTTCTTCAGTTTATCCAGATCCCATCTCCTTGTTTTCCTGCCTTTCTGCAGTTTTTTTCAGTTTCAGCCTACAGTTCATGACCAATAAGATATGGTCAGAGTCTATATCTTTCCCTGGGTATGTCTTACAGTTTAAAACCTGGTTCTGAAATCTGCCTTACCATTATAAAATCTATCTGGTACCTTCTGATGCCTCCTGGGCGCTTCCACTTATACAACTTTCTTTCGTTATTCTTAAACCAGGAGTTTGTTATGATTAAATTATGTTCCATGCTAAATTCTACCAGGCGGCTTTCTCTTTCACTCCTTTTGCCCAGGCTTCCTCTTTCTGACCTTTTGCCCAGTCCATATTCACCTACTATTTTTCCTTCCCTTCCTTTTTCCACTACCGAATTCCAGTCTCCCGTCACAATTAAGTTCTCTCTCTTAACTGTCTCAATAATTTCCCTTATCTCCTCATAAATTTCTTTGATCTCTCGTTATCAGCAGAGCTAGTTGGCATATAAACATCTACTACTGTGGTCAGTGATGGCTTTGTATCTATCTTGACTATGATAATGCGATCACTGTGCTACTCATAGTAGTTTACTTGCATTCCTATTTCCTTATTCATTATTAGACTCCTGTAATACCTCCAACTGATGTATTTATAATCCTGTACTCACCTGACCAGAAATCCTGTTCCTCTTTCCACCGAACTTCACTAATCTCCACTACATATAACTTCAACCTATCCATTTCTCTTTTTAAATTTTCAAACCTTCCTACCTGATTTAAGGGATGTAACATTCGATGCTCTGGTCCATAGAATGCTAGTGTTGTCTTTCCTGATGACCAAATCGTCCAGAGTAGTCCCCACCCGGAGATCCGAATGGGGAGCTATTTTACCTCCAGAATATTTTGCCTGAGAGGATGCCACCATCATATATTCATACAGTAGAGCTGCAAGTCGTTGGGAGAAATAATGGCTGTAGTTTCCCCCCTTGCTTTCAGCCATTCACAGTAACTGTGTGGCAAAGCCACATTAGCTGACATTACAAGGCCACCTCAGTCAATCATCCAGACTGTTGCCCCTGTAACTACTGAAAAAGTCAACATCAATATTGTAAAATGTGCCTGTGCCTTATAGCCCAATCTTCCATGCTGTGAGTTTTTAATTAAGTCATTAATTAATTGATTTTTTATCCACTTCAGGACTCTGAAACACTACTCTAGAAAAGTGAGGTGATCTGAAAAACCTGACAAGGAATGGTCTTCACTGTGTATTTGAAGAGTGCTACAATGCAATAAAAATGCATTTAAGTGGGCTCGAAGTAATTAAAAAAAGATTGTGCAAACACTGAAATGGTGCAATAAATGTTTATGGGAGGGAGGTTATTGGGGGGGGGGGGAGGGACATGCTATGTACTATGACCTTTCCTTTGTTGCCTGTATAGGTACCTTATGATTTAGCTTTCTCTCTCTCTTAACTCTGGGGTGGGCATGCCTGAATATAAAATACACCTACCCATAGATAACTCTGTTTTCTACCATTCCATTGTTGTGTTACAGTTGTGAGCCTGAACTAATCCTTCATTATTGCTTCTGTTAACACAGTGGCAAGTTCTGTTAGTATGCATCCAGGTGAGGGCAGTAATATAGAATAAGAAGGAAGTGTGTCATATTGGTGTACAAAGTATGCTATACACCTGGTCACGTAAGTAATATTTCCTGCAGTTTTATTTTGTTGCCTCTTACATACAGCAAAATATAACACATACTAACAATCTTGACTAACTACTCAAGGAAGATGCAAGGTTCGAGGAAGCTATCATATAAAGTGACCATTATACAACTTCTGAGCAAGAACACAATTCAGATGATTAATATGAACAGCAAGTCTTCAAGGTATTCCCGGGTATATGTTCATTTTTCTAATGTCATATTAGAAACAAAAATAAAAATCCAGAGAAGATTTCATCTTAATGTATTCGTGAAAACAGCTTAGAAATTTTGCAACAGTAAAACAAAGAAATATGCATAATTTAAAAAATTATATGAGCAGTCCACCCCCATGAACCATAGAATAGACATTGATGAGGTAGGGTGGCTTGCGTGTCTCAACAATACAGATAGCGCAACTGTAGGTACAACCACAGCAGAGGGGTATCTGTGGAGAGGCCAGACAAACGTGTGGTTCCTGAAGAGGGGCAGTAGCCTTTTCGTAGTTACAGGGGCAACAGTCTGGATGATTGACTGAGCTGGCCTTGTAACATCAGCTAATGTGGCTTTGCCATGCAGTTACTGCGAATGGCTGAAAGGAAGGGGAAATTAAAGTCATTACTTTTCCCGAGGACTTGCAGCACTACTGTATGAATATATAATGATGGTGTCTTCTTGGGTAAAATATTCCGGAGGTAAAATAGTCCCCCATTCGGATTTCCGGGTGAGGACTACTCAGGAAGATGTCGTCATCAAGAAAAACAAAACGGGCATTCTACAGGTTGGAGTGTGGAAAGTTCTAACCCTTAATTGTTTAGGCAAGTTACAAAATTTGAAAAGAGAAGTGGACAGGTTAAAGTTAGATATGGTAGGGATTAGTGAAGTTTGGTAGCAGGATCAACAGTATTTCTGGTTAGGTGAGTACAGGATCATAAACAAAAAATCAGTTGGTGGTAATGCAGGAGTAGGTCTGATAATGAATAAGAAAATAGGATTGTGGGTAAGTTACTATTAACAACATAGTGAACGCACTATCATAGCAAAGATAGACACGAAGCCAACACCGACCACAGTGGTGCAAGTATATATGCCAATTAGCATGGCCGATGAAGAGGATATCGAAGAAATGTATGAGGAGATAAAAGAAATTATTCAGAAAGTTAAGGGAGACGAAAACTTGATTGTGATGGGGGACTGGAACTCTGTAGTAGGAAAAGGAAGCGAAGGAAATGTAATAGGTGAATATGGGCTGGGAAAAAGGAATGAAAGAGGAGATCGCTTGGTGGAATTTTGCGCAGAGCACAATTTAATGATCACCAACACTTGGTTTAATCATCATGAAAGAAGGCTGTATATTTGAAAGAGACCAGGAGACACTGGAAGGTACCAGATTGGCTTTACAATGGCAAGGAATAGATTTAGAAACCAGGTTCTAAACCATAAGACATATACTGGGGCAGATATAGACTCTGACTAACTGCAGATTAAAACTTACAAGACCGCAGAAAGGTTAGGAGATGGAACCTGGACAAATTGAAGGAGCCAGAGGTGGTTGATAGTTTCAGAGGGAGCATTAGGCAAAGCTTGTCTGAAACGTGGGGAAGTAATACAGTAGAAGAAGAATGGGTAGCTCTGAGAGATAGGGTAGTGAAGGCCCCAGAGGATCATATAGGCAGAAGGACAAGGCCTAATAGATATCACTGGTTAACACAGGATATACTGAACTTAATTGACGAGAGGAGAAAATATAAAAATTCAACAAGTGAAGCAAGAAAAAGAGAGTTCAGACTTCTGAAAAATGAGATTGACAGGAATTGCAGACTGGCTAAGCAGGAGTGGCTACAGGACAAATGCAGAACCATAGAAGACTGCATAATTAGAGGAAAGATAGATACCGTCTACAGGAAAATAAGAGAGATATACTGTGTTTTGGAGACAAGAAAAGCAGCAGTATGAATATCAAGACCTCAGACGGAAAACCAGTACTAAACAGAAAGGGGAAAGCTGAACTGTGGAAGAAATATAATAGAGGACCTATACAAAGGAAATAAACTTGAAGGCAGTATTCTAGAAAGGGAAGACGAAGTGTAGGACGATGAGATAGGAGATATGATACTGCGATTTGACAGAGTGTTGAAGGACTTGAGTCGAAACAAGGCCCCTCGAGTAGATGATATTCCGTCTGAACTGCTGATTTCGTTAGGAGAGGCAGTCATGGAAAAAATGCTCAACCTGGTATGCAAGATGTATGAGACAGGGGGAAATACTCTCCGAATTCAAGAAGAATATCGTAATTCCGATTCCAAAGGAAGCAAGTGCAGACAAGTGTGAAAATTACAAAACTATCATTAATAAGTCATGGTTGCAAAATACTAACACGAATTATTTATAGACGAATGGAAAAACTTGTGGAATCTGACCTCGGAGTAGATCAGTTTGGATTTAGGAGAAATGTAGGAACATGGGAGGCAATACTCACATTATGACTTATCTTAGAAGATAGGCTAAGGAAGGGAAAACCTACGTTTTTAGCATTTGTAGATTTGGAGAGAGCTTTTGACAATGTCGACTGGAATCACTCTTCCAAATTCTAAAGGTAGCAGGGGTAAAATATAGGGAGTGAAAGGTTATATTCAACGTGTACAAAAACCAGACAGCAGTTGTTAGAGTCGAATGGCAAGAAAGGGATCCAGAGGTTGGGAAGGGAGGATGACAGGGTTGTAGCCTTTCCTCAATATGTACATTGAGCAAGCAGTTTAGGAATGCAAGGAGAAATTTGGAGAGGGAATTAAAGTTCGGGGAGAAGAAATAAAAAGTTTGCAGTTTGCCGATGACATAGTGATTTTGTCAGAGACTGCAAAGGATCTGGAAGAGCAATTGAATGGAATGGACAGTGTCTTGAAAGTAAGATATAAGATGAACATTAACAAGAGTAAAACTAAGGTAATGGAATATAATGTCAAAAAATCAGGTGATGCTGAAGGAATTAGATTAGGTAATGATGCAATAAAAGTAGTAGATGAAATTTGTTATTTGGGTAGCAAGATAACTTCTGATGGCTGAGGTAAAGAAGATATAAAATGCATATTGGCTATGGGGAGAAAAGCGTTTCTAAAGGAGCGAAACTTGTTAACATCCAATATTAATTTAAATGTTAGGAAGTCCTTTCTGAAAGCATTTGTCTGGAGTGTAGCATTGTGTGGGAGTGAAACGTGGACAATAAGGAGTTCAGACAAAAAGATTATAGAAGCTTTTGAAATGTGGTGCTACAGACCTATGAAGAAGATTAGATGGGTAGATCACGTGACTTATGAGGAAGTGCTTAACCGAATTGGGGAGAAAAGGAGTTTCTGGCATATTGTGACTAAGAAGGGATAGACTGGTAGGACACATTTTGAGACATCAAGGAACTGTCAACTTAGCGTTAAAAGGAAGTGTGTGGGGGTAAAAATCGTAGAGGGAGACCGAGGGACGAATACAGTAAGCAGATTCAAAAGGATGTAGGTTGCCGAACGTATTCTCAGATGAAGAGACTTGCACATGACAGGGTAGTGTGGAGAGCTGCATAAACCAGTCTGCGGACTGAAGACCACAACAAGAAAAGAAAGAAAAATAGTAAAATTAATAAAATACAAATGATGTATAACATTAATTTAATTCAAAACTTGACTATAAACAATATTTCTTGTTACTTGCCCAGTAGCTAGTATGAATAAATTCTTTGATGAGTCCACACTTCAGCAGTCGACATGTGAGAAACATGGGGATGTAAAATCCACTCCCTGGTGTTTAACATATTGTCCCTGTGATTTTGTTAATTGTAATAGAAAATGCAAGTCTCACTGGATACAGTAGTCTCTTGAAGTTAAAAGGTAGATTTGTTGGAATAAGGGGTATTAGTGGGAAGGTTTTTCTAACTCATTGTTCATGATGTCATATTTCCTGATCTACATGTCATAGGTAGTTTGTAATCCCCACAGATACTGATGTCTGATAGTAAGCAACATGTGTACCAAGTTTAGTTGACATCAGTCCAATATTTGAGGAGGAGATGTGGAAAAATAGCGCATGATGTAGTAATTTTTGGGCAATTTCATTGTTTATGATGTTGTATTCAGTGGTCAATGTGCCTAATGTCTGCAAAATATGTCGTGAATGTTGTTAGCAGTAAAGACGTAATAAATTGAAATCTCATGTGTGATGATGCAGTTTTTCATGAACCAAATTGTTTATGACTTTATATCTCATGATCTACATGTCGAACTGTGATACAGTTTCGAAGGAACATTCAGCGGTATGTATGTGTACTGTCTGTGAATTGTCTCACGAATACAATTTACAGTGTAGAAGTAATAACTTGTCATGTCAAATGCCGTAGATATTCATCAAGAACATCTGAAAAGTAGTAAGCGATAAACTTTTTACCTTTCATCATTTTGTTGGGTTTGTCAGTGAGAAAAAGTTTTGTAAAGATTTGAAATGATGTTCAAAGTTAATTGCAAGTTGCTAAGTGCTCTCATTGTCAAATAGTTGACGAATGAAATCGTGCTATAGCGGGTCGCAAGATGGGGCAGTTTTCATTGTTTATGACATATCATCCTATGAACTATGAATCGTAGGTGGTTTTTGCAACCATAGCAAATGATTACTGACCCTAAAGAATATTTGTACCAAATTTGGTTCAAATTGGTCCATTAGTTTAGGAGCAGATATAGAATATCATCACATGATGCAGCTGTTTTTCATTACTCTCATTGTTTATGATGTCATATCTACTTACTTATGTGTCGTAGGTCGTTCTTATTCCAACAGTGGGAAAGAGATAAGCATGAACAGTAATTTTGAAGAGAAATTACTTCAATAATCAAGTTATTTCAGGATAAGTAGAAGGAGCTAGAGGAAACTGTGGCCAATGAATTTGCACAGATGAAGTTAGAGTTGAACACAACAAACAATAGGTAGAATAATATGCAAGAATCGGTTCCCACATGGCCATTATTTAAGTGAAACAGTCCCACATACAGAGGTTGTGAGGATTTTAAAAGGAAAGTTCCCTGTACATTGGCCAAAGTGTTAACCAGTGTACAGGATGAGGATATAGATAAATTTTTATCCATGTTGTAGTCTTATGAATAATTCAGAACATGAGGAATTTGTAAATTATTTGTGTAGTGTAAATACTTGCAACACGTTCAATGGGACATATCCTAATAAATTTTAGTGGAATGGAAGAACATACAGAAATTACCCACTCCCTTAAAACCCTCATCATTTCATTTTCCCTCTCCTTCCCTTCTGCCTGAAGAAGCAGCTAGGCTGTGAAATCTAGCGTTCATGTGTGTGTGTGTGTGTGTGTGTGTGTGTGTTTATTTATTTGTGCTACTGTCACCATCTGTGCTCCTTCATCTGGTAAGTAATCTTCATCTACTTTTTATAATATTACAATCTGTTTGTTGGCTAAAAATACGAGCCCCTGACTGCCAATCCATTCTGTGAAAACCGCACATCAGTTGCACTTTCTGTTTCAGCAATATTTATGGTCCAAGTGTTAGGTGATTCACCCCATATATGTGCTTTGCAGTTGAAGAAACCTCATAGTCATCAAATAAATGCTCTCATTTGCTTAGGTAGAATTTGTTGCATGCCAGCATCATCAGTAATGACAACTTGTAACAAACGGAATAAAATCCACTGAATAACTCCCAACAACGAAGTTTAATTTTGGCAATGCAAAGCATTTAGTAGCAGAGCATTCAGGACAATACTGAACACTCACTGTTGTTGGAGAATGTGTTGTTCCTGGTTCAACTATACTATGACATCTGCGAAAGCTTGAACCAAACAATCACTGTACATGCTTTCTTAGTGAAGTTAAAAAAAGAACTGTAAGCACCTTGAAAAAAAAATCACATTTATTACTTAAGTGATGAGTTTGCAGCAGAATGTAAAATCACAACATGAATGGGCCAACTGTAAATTTGTAAGAATTAACTGTAATTGCCATTATCAACACATTTCAGCAAATGAAACAATATGGACAGGAAACTGTAAAGAGAAAGATTGGTAGTGACAAAGCCACCACTGAACAAGTAAGATTAAGCAAATGTGTACTGTCTGATTTTCACCTAACAGAAACATAAGTAAATTTGTTTCTTAATGGCAATGTCTGAAAAATAAAACAACTTTTTCTGATCAAATGAAGTTTACTCTTTTCAATGGTGCCACATAAAATTGAGTTGAATGTTACTCTTTAAAATATGCCCCCCTTGAAATGATCCAAAATTAATTAATTGATTTTAGAAGACTTTGATAAGAAAGTTATTATGGGAGCAATTAAGGTGCCACTTGCAGACGGTTTTTTTTTTTTTTTTTTTTTGGGGGGGGGGGGGGGGAGACATGCTGCAGATGACTAAAGACACGACTTTATACAAGTATTATTTCAGTATATATAGGATGATAAAGTATATTCAAAATTTGTTAGAACATTGTGGTAAATGCACAATAACTTGTGTTTTCGTCCTACAATGATGCTATTGCACCAAAAAGCTGAACAGGCTCATGAAGTTTCAACATAATGCATCCCTTAGGTCGTGAGTAACGACAAAACAAATTTGTGAGCTGTAATTTGGCAAGGGCATATGTAAGACATATATAGACATTCCATAGAAATTTCATCAAAATTGGAGGAGGAGCGTCACACAAACAAGAGTAAGCACGTCACAAATGTACAGTGCTAATAGAAGCCTCGGAAACCCAGACGTAGGTCTACCGTTATTTTAAGTGCAGAGAAAAATTACATTTTTCTTCAAAATGATTTTGAATAACTTGTTTGATTTGCTATAATAATTCGAGTTTTAGGGTTAGGCTGAGTGACTGTGCTTTCATCTCCTGTTAATTAGTTACATGCGAATAAATGGAAAAATCTCAGACTGCTCAAACAGGCACCGATTGCAATGAAACTAATTTATTTATACTAATTTAGTTTATATTGTACAATTACGTTTTAGTTACAACAGCGGGGGCGTCAGTGCATATTGGCAGCCAACTGCCCCACATTTACAAAAATTACGTGTTGGGTATGTCTTGATAGCCATACCCCACTGGCCCTTAGGGCCCATGCACCATGAAAGTGGTGAACACCCTTTTTAAGCGCAAAAAGTTTCTAGTGTCAATTTATATAAGTTACGATCGTGCTTTTATTCGAGCGCGTATAACATTACTTATTAGAATGATGATATATTACGACAAAAAATAAACCATATTGCTAGTATATACTGTAGATTACAATATATTGTACTACTTATTTTACTTAGTCTTTTAATTATTAGTTTTCCATGTTTATGCGGGGATACATAGTGGTTAACAGCTCTAGTTCTCGACATATGGCCTGCCTGCGCCCACTGCCATCTATCTGTAAGCCTGCGCACTAGCATTAGAGGCGCTCAGTCTGCGTAGGAGGGCAGCCAAGACTTCCCGCCCGCACGTTAGATGTCTCTACGGTTACGCTACCGTGATAATTTTGGGAGAGCTCGGTGAGAAACGAGAACCAATATCATCACACGTTAGCGAGACCCATAACATTTGCATACTGGTGTAAACATTGCCTCGATGAGGAAGTTTGAACGCATTCTGCCTCCTGCTTATGATTGTAATGCGAGTATATACTGCAATATTGGATGTTATTTACATTTCCGTCTGATTACAGAACGAAAGATGAAATAAAAACTCGGAGAGCACATTAGTTAAAAAAAGAAAGAAAAAATGTAGGCTACTAGCATGACTTGGTGAACATTGTCAGCTGTTTCAATAAATCTCTACAATAGAATCTAGAGTGCACTATGATAATACTTCTCGGAGATCGCTGTATTTTCGAAGCAGACATGTGATAAGGAAGAATATTAACATTGTTGCCGGTCGTGAAGCTGTCCTACTGGGTTCCTGCCTAAATGCAGACAGTGAAATTATCATACATTGGGAAATAAATGGTGAAATATTTGCTTCCTTCATTTTCTAATCACAAGGAAATATAAATAACGTTGAACACTGCAAATCATACTTGCCTTACATTAATAAGCAATTCCTAATATGTGTTTAAATAAAATATTTCAAAAAATTAAAGGAAGTGTGGGGACGCGAACTTCGGTCTCTCGTAATGGGAATTTACGTAAAAAGCATATATGTATTGCGAAGCAGTCCGTCTGTCCATTTCATACAAACGACATATACTGGGTTTTGTTGTCTGTAGGTCAAATGCTAGAATTTAGCAAATGAAAACTCCTCCTCCGTTTGACGATTTAGGGCAAATGAGGATTTTTTTTAAGTGTTGTGGCCACCATTATTTAATGCCAATGATATCTTGATTTTCAATAATCTTGACATGAAATAAATTTAGTGTTTTTCTTCAATTAACTATCATTTCAACATAATGCTTGGCGGAATAGATTCTGTCTCGTTGCCGTATCACTCTCTTTATTACGGCAAAATCCCTATCGCATGGCTCCAAAGAGTGACCTCATACAGCAAAATAATGATGAATTATATAAAATTTGCCAGTCATTGCTAGATACATGTAGTACCGCACAGAAGGGTTGTTTAGATTTTGCCCACCACAAGAATCACTACACACATGTAGGTCTTTAACTGAGTCAGATAGCTGTTCATGTATGTAGTCGTTGAGGGAAGTATACACTTCATTAGGACCTCGATTACCTTGTCCTTCACGGTAGCAATAAAACTCTGCAGTATTGTTTTTCAGATTATGAATTCCAAATACAAAAATCCACAGTTTTCGTAAGTAGAACATTTACTGCGCAGGAAGTCAAGGAAGGGGAACATTTTGCATATAATCAAACACTAGGCCGACTACATCGTCTTTCAGCACACAGTTTTATCACCTCTTGTTGTTTGTTTATCGCTCGTCGTTTGTAAACAAACTATCAATTCTGCGACAGCCACTTGTTTTTCACTGTCGTTCAGAAATGGAGATTTAATTTTGGTTGAAGTTCCTCACATGCAGAACACACATCAACTTGTGGGCGACCAAATCTATAATGAAAATTTTCATAGAAGTATTTGAGATAATATTCATACTTCTCTGGCAATTCTGCGTTTTCCTCACAAAACAAATCATGCATCTTTTTCACATTTAAGTTGGAATTCAAATATACAATACTTTTGCCACTGTAATGTGACTGGTGGGTTGGGGAAGATCGAATATGAGCATCTATCTTAGCAATGACATCAGGTTCAATTAAGCCTATCTTTCCCCTGTTAATATGCTTTCCTCTACGGTCTTCTGGAGACTGGCCATTAACAAGGGGCGATGTTAGGCGTACAACAGCCTTATCACTCACAGCATACAAACTGCAATATGCTTTACGACATACCTGTATTCTTTCAGTCTGTTTCATAAAGAAGAATGTGTATGAATCTTTCTTCACAAATGCTGGATTTTCTTTTCTGCTCCTTCTCCTTTCAACAGGTACATATTCTATCAGTCCCATTAATTACAGACATTTCTCCTTTCAGGTTTTACCATCGTACTATTTTGTAATAATTTCCATTTGATCCTCATCTTTGAAATGTTCAAAGCACGTTTTGGAACAACTGCAATAAATAATTATACAGTATACCACTCCAATACACAGCACATACATATTTTGCAGTGAACAAATAACACAAGAAGCATGAATAGAACTTACTTGCATGATAGACCAGGCCGTTTTGTTGGCACAATTAAACCTTTTGAAGTTATGTATTCTTTTCCTAGTGATTCAGATCTGTTGCGTTTTTCTTTGACATATTCGACTTAATTTCGTACACCTTTTTTTCTGTCATGTACTTGTTCATTATCACTTTCACTTCCACTTATTGTGCTGTAAGTTTATAGACAACAAACTTACGTAACCACACTGATACTGATGTGGGACACTAAGACTGCAACAATGTGTTTAAATGCTAGGCCTATTTACTAACATTGTTGGAACGCTACTTGCCTGACATCTGGCGGTGCTGCTCAGACCAATGATTATAAAACAGAAGAATGTCCGGACATTCTTCCGTATTCCAACAATTAAAAACTTTAAGAGGCTGTACTTTCGGCATTATTGCTGGTTGTTTCTTCCCTATAGCATCCATCGATAAGTGGACAGCTGCGGAAGAAAATGTATATCTCAGCGTATTTTCGATAAAATTGGACTTTCTTCCTTTTTCCACTCAGCGATTCAATTAGCAGAGAGGCGAAGGTAATAAAAACATCATATGCACACAGACACGCAAAAATAATCAGCACAACAAGCCATACTATAGTTGAGTCGACGTATGTTGATCCGTTTGAAGCGAAAACGGCTTCAGGTCAAAACTATACTGTGATGTTGCCATAAACGGATTTACAAATTCGCATGACACGGCTGCTGACAGAAGATAGATGAAGCTGCTGCGATCAGGTTATTACAACTGTCAGGGACCAACTTACAGCGACTCAACTATAGACAACATCCCAGGCTTGTTTGCTGATTTTGGATGTACAACTGATAATGCTTCACATTTCGTTACAAACATTTCTTTTGACAGTGCTTTTGTGAACACGTCTGCCATCTGAGCCTCTAACTTCACGTAACACATAACAATATCAATAACAATCCAACGATCACAGGCCCTGTAGACCATGCGCTGCTTCCACAAACTGCCTTCATTCCTTCCTGTTTCTTGCCCGGTTCCTCCAGGTATCTTCAATCCTCAGGGCTGTCAGGTCCTTCGCCAGGTCATCCATCCAGCGCTATCTTGGTCGTCCAATGAGGTATTTGGTTTACCTTCTATTGCAATCTTCGCCTGTCTTCCTTGTGGTATACGGGCTACATGGGGCACCCACTGTATTCTCTTGCTTTTTATCTTTTGTAAGATATTTGGCTGTCGCATCAGAAGGTAGATTTCCTCATTCTCCCTCCTCCTCCATTCTCCTGTATTGTCTCCAGAAATTCTCCTTGCTCTTGTCTTCTTCCTAATTGCATGAACTCTGTTTTATCTTGATTTATTTTGAGCCCAACCTTCTGTGCATAGCTGTTCATTTTTTGGTACATTCATTTCAACTCGTGCTTTGATTCAATTCATCTGCATATGGGAGACAGTTGAAGTTACCGTCCATCTGTACTCCAGTCCACTCTCTTGTTATTTTCTCTCTAAGATAGCACTGAACAAAACACATGAGAGCATTTCCCCTTGTCTGAGACCTGTTTCAGTCTCGAATGTTTCTGATTTGACTCCTCGGAAACGTACTGCTGCCTTTGATCCTTCCATAGAGGTTTGCACCATTCTCACTAGCTTCTCAGGTATTCTCAGGTCACGCATTTCATAGTACAGGCTATTCCTGTGGATGCTGTCATATGCACGTTGAAAATCCACGAACAGACTGTAGATATGTTTTTCCATATTCCCAGTGTTTTTCAAACATATGTCTTAGAGTGAAAAATGTGGTCTATTGTTGATCGGTTTGGTCGAAAACCAGCTTGGTATTCCTGTACGTTTTTCTCTATGAATGGTTGCAATTTTCTGAGTATAATGTTAAGACAGCACCTTATATGTTACATTCAACAGGCTGATACCTCTCTAGTTGCCACATTCCATTTTGCTTCCTTTCTTGTATATTGGGCATATTATAGCCAATTTCCATTCTTCTGGCAGTGTTTCCTTCTCCCATATCGACTGGATCAGTTTATATATCTGGAAGTGCAAGCTCTCACTCCCTCCTTGATTAGTTCTGATGTTATTCTGCTCTCCCTTGGGGTTTGTTGTTTCTGAGTCCTTTGACTGCGATCTTCACATCTTCTTCACTCACTACCCATTCTTCGTCATCTTTTCTTTCCTCTGTAGTGTTTGCAGGCAACCACTCATCAGGGTCTGGGCGATCCAACAGTTCTGAAAAGTATTCTTTCCATCTTTCTAAGATCCTTTCCTTGTCATTTATCAAATTGCCGTTCTTATTTTTAATGAAAAAAGTTGGGTCCCAAAATCCACATTTCTGACTTTTCATGCATTAGGAAGGAAGGCTTCGAATCCTTGTTTTGGCTCTCTGCCTCCACTTGTTCCAGCAAACTGGTTAGATATATTTTCTTCTCTGCTCTTAGGATTTGCTTCATCTCCCTTTAGACGTTTATAAAATCTCCTATTTTCGGGCCATTCTCTCTGTCAGCCAGCCACTTTTACCTCATCTTCCTTCTCTTCTTTGTAGCCTTCTGGCATGCCTCGTTAAACCATTTCCTCTTCTTCGTTTACTTCTTTCTTCTCAATGTATCATCCGATACACTTAGTAACGCGGACTTTATTTCTTTCCACTTTCCCCCACGTTCTCTCTTGCTTCCAGGATCTCTAGAACCTCAAAACGGATTTTGATTTGCATAGCATATTGTTCTTTAATGGCACTTTCATGAAGTTTCTCAAGATTCTAGGCCGGTTCTAGTGTCCCCTTCTTCTTATGCATATATGTGAACATCAGTTTAAGCTAGCACACAACGAGAAAGTGGTCTGATGCACAGTCGGCTCCTCTATACGACATGTCGTCTATGACTCAATGGCTATAGCGCTGGTCCACCAAGATGTGATCTATGTGGTCGGTAGTTCTTCCATCTGGTGAGCACCATGTTCCCTCATGTATTCTCTTGTGTTCAAAGTAAGTTTAACGTACTCTAAAATTCTTTGAAATGGCTAGGTTGATCATCCTCTCACCATTCTCACTGGTCTCATCATGCAAACGCGTCTTCCGATACTTGGTATACAGAAGTCTTCTTTTCCTGCTTTTCCATTAAAATCTCTCAGCACTATCTTGACATTCGTAGTTGGTGTTCTTTCAATTGTTAGTTCTAGTTGGTCATAGAACGCTTCCTTTTCCTCATTAGTTTTATCCTGTTGGCCGCAGTGGCCGAGCGGTCTGCGGCGCGCCAGTCACAGTCTGCACGGACGCTACGGATCCGTGGTTCGAATCCCCCCTCGGGCATGGATGTTTGTGTCGTCTTTAGTGTAAGGAAGTTCATAAGTAGTTTGTAAGTTTAGGGACTGATGATCCCGCAGTCAAGTCCCTTAAGCTTACCAAACATTTGAACATTTAGTTTTATCCGCAGTAGGGGCATGAACATTGATGCATGTCATGTCTGATATTTGATTTACAAGTACTATGTAAGATATTCTCTTGTTAACAGCTTTGAATTCTTTGACCGAATTTGCTGCTTTGTCATGTATTACAAAGCCAGTGCCGAATTCGTGTTTATCCACACATCCGCCATAGAATAGTACGTAACCGTCCTCTTTGTGAGTTCCCTCAGATACCCATCTTGTCTCTTTTAGTGCCACCAGGTCCGGTTGGTATCGGCAAATTTCTGAGACCACAGTCTGGATGGTTCCTGGCCTATATAGCCTCTGGACATTCCAAGATCCAAAATTAAAATTTCTAAATCGTAAACCCTTTTTTCTTTGCAGTTTTCGTATTCCATTGTATCCAACCATGTCCGAGGCAAGTTCGTGTTTCGTAACAAAGAGCTTTTTACAGGGTTGGGTTGTTAACCCAATGCCCAAGCCTTCTCCTTGATCTGGGCTTGGGACTGGCAGTGGTTGTTGCAAGGCAACTGACCCCACGCAGAGTTTTTACTTAAGAAACAATAATAGAATCATCATTTATTTCTTTTTCACGAATATAATGGAATTTTGAAGCGATATGTTTAGTCCTTTTGAGATGATCATTGTTTCTCATCACTTTGATTGTCCACAAAGAGTGGTGTTAGTTGCTCCATAACATGGAGGCTCCATAATCACTCCAAGCTCCTGTAAGAATGTGCAAAGCTAGGTGATTTCAGCGGATGCATCAGATGCTGCAACATGTTCTTCTTCTTTAGATTTTGCAACACATTTCTTCGTTGTAAATGTCCATGTAACAGGTCCACTGGTCGGTACACTGACATAGCTAGTTGTTGAACGACGAGTAGGCCTATCAATATCTACAGCAAAATAAACATCTGAATACACCTTAAGTGTAAAGTTGTTACAACAGTATTCAATACCTTCACCTCTTGTACCTTGAACATACTTCAGGATGTGTCTAACAGCAGTCCAGTACTCAGGTCCACGGTTGTTAAGAAATTGACTTACTTGACTGACAGAAAACATAATGTCAGGTCTTGTCACTGTGGCAGCAAACATCAATCCACCCACAGCCTCACGAAATGGCACATTCTCCATGGATTACTTACCTTTACCTTCTGGGCAATGTCCTAAACGCATATGTGAGCTGCAATCAGTGGATGTTGCACAGGCCTTCAAGTTGTTCATATTCATTTTCTCTAAGAGACGGCTGATGTAACCCTCTTGGCAGATGAACAGTTCCTTACTTTCACGGTTTCGCTTACTTTCCAATCCAACAAAGTAATTGAAAGTCTTGCACCAGGCCAATGAGCCACACGAAATTATTATTATACTAGGGTGAATGGCGAACTTGCACAAGCGAATAGTAATGGTTTCAAAACGTCCATACTCCCAGTAGGAACTTCTTCTCCTTAGTTTTTAGATCAAGCACCGAAATTTATATTTGATTTTAATTTATTACGCTTTCCTGTAGAATAGTGTCTTAACAGCAAATGTATTTTATCAGCTACACGACCGACTCTTTGTTCATCACAAAACAACAGTTTTAATTTCGTGCTTTTTTTGTAGAAGAATATATTAAAAGCAAATGTATTACGCATCGCTTCAGTTGTTCAATTGTAACAATGCAGTTCTTTTTCATTTCCTGCAGAATAACACATTACAAGCGAACATAAAGTCGTTTTGTAAAAGTACTGCTGTTTTGTCTGACCGTAAAAAAGCACAATTTTATATTCTTATTTTTCATTTCGATTGTTTATCTGAACCAAGAATGTGTTAAGGAATTGATATTTGTTTTATCTGCTTCAGCTGAGGAACCACGTTACCGGTACATTGTAACTGAGCACAGCTGTACCGTTTATGCTTCGCTCGAACAATTCAACAGTTCTCAGCGCCCTCTGTTCAAATCGGCAGTTGTGAAGTGAACGGGTACTATCAGCACCACAGAAAGATGGTCGTGGCGTTCCCGTGTGACGTCACGCAGCGTAGGTGGCGATCGCGTAGCTCACTGGCTGTCCACTAGGCCCCAGCCACCAGGCTATAGCGGCCAGCCAGCAGCGGCATACTCGGCGTGACGTGACAGACAACTCCGCGGCCTTCTCTTTAGGTGGTGTAGGTACTACTTACACAATACACGAAGCCGGAGCGCCCTCCCCACTCTCACCTAGGGCACCTGGATATAGACAGTCATGCGCATCAGCCATTTTTGTTCCTTCGCTTCGAAGCGCGAGGCCAGAACAGGACAGTCAATACCCTCTCAGCATGGTGGGCTGTGCAGCACCGAATTGTTCTAATCGTTCAGAAAATGGTTTTCGTGTTTTTTCGTTTCCAATGGATCCTGGAAGGCGTAAAATATGGTTAATAAACTATCGTCGTGACAAATGGACACCAACAAGGTCTTCAAAACTATGCGAGGTGGGTTAATTCAACTTCTACACGTTGTAAACGACAAGTTTGGACTTTTATTTTTTATTTTATTTTTTTATTTATTTATTTTTTTTTTTTTTTAAGCGGAGGATTCGACGTTACGAACCACTGTTACAGACATACATTGGCAATAATAAACAGTATCAACATTTAGACAATAATAACACTAATTACTTTTAAATGATGCACACTGTTTTTTACTAGTTATACGGCTCGTAACGATGTTTGAAGCTACTGCAATGTTAATTTCAGTTACAGCTACTGCGATGTAAATTTTAGTAACGGCATCGGTGGCGTAATTTCCTAATGTTGGCAACAAAATGTTCGCTTTACGAAGATAATTAATTTACTGACCGGACAAGAGTACATTCATGTTGTTGTTGTGGTCTTCAGTCCGGAGACTGGTTTGATATAGCTCTCCACAATACCCTATCCTGAGCTAACCTCTTCATCTCCCCATAAGAAAGGCAACCTACATCTGTCTGAATCTGCTTACTGTATCCATCTCTTGGCGTTCCTCTGCGGTTTTTACCCCACACACTTCCCTCCAACGCTAAATTCACAATTCCTTGATGTCTCAGAATGTGTCCTACCATTCTATCCCTTCTTTTAGTCAAGGTATGCCAGAAATTTCTTTTCTCCCCAATTCTGTTCAGTACCTCTTCATTAGTTACGCGATCCACCCACCTAATCTTCAGCATTCTTCTGTAGCACCATATTTCAAAAGCCTCAATCCTCTTCCTGTCCGCACTGTTTATCGTCCATGTCTCACTCCCATACAAGGCAACACTCCATACAAATGCCTTCAGAAAGGACTTACTTAGGCTGAAATGAATATTAAATGTTAACAAATCTCTCTTTTTCAAGAACGCTTTTCTACCCATTGCCATTCTGCATTTTATATCCTCTGTACTGCGACCATCATTTGTTATTTTACTGCCCAAGTAACAAAACTCATCTACCTCCTTTATTGCTTCGTTTCCCAATCTCATTCCTTCAGCATCATCTGATTTTCTTACACTGCGCTCCATTACCCTAGTTTTGCTCTTGTTAATGTTCATTTTATATGCACCTTTCAGCACACTGTCCATTCCGTTCAATTGCTCTTCCAGGTCCTTTGCTGTATCTGACAGAATTACTATGTCGTCGGCAAAACGCAATGTTTTTAATTCTTCACCCTGAACTTTAATTCCTTCTCCAAATTTCTCCTGGCTTTCCTTTATAGCTTGCTCATTGTACAAATTGAATAACAATGGCGAAAGACTACAACCCTGTCTTACTCCCTTCCCAACCACTGCATTCCTTTCATGCCCCTCAACTCTGACAACCGCTGTCTGGTTTTTGTACAAGTTGTAAATAACCTTACGCTCCCTATATTTTACTCCTGCTTGCTTCAGAACTTGAAAGTGTTTATTCCAATCAACATTGTCAAAAGCCTTCTCCAAATCTACAAAAGCTAGAAATGTAGGTTTGCCTTTTCTTAATCTATCTTCTAGGATAA
This sequence comes from Locusta migratoria, assembly GCA_026315105.1. Lineage (NCBI taxonomy): Eukaryota > Metazoa > Arthropoda > Insecta > Orthoptera > Acrididae > Locusta > Locusta migratoria. The sequence goes on along the minus strand of CM048750.1, from coordinate 42,781,621 downwards.
GCCGTAAAGAGAGTATTGCCTCCCGTGTTCCTACATTTCTCCTGAATCCAAACTGATCTTCCCCAAGGTCGGATTCTACCAGCTTTTCCATCCTTCTGTATATAATTCGTGTTAAAAGTTTGCAACCATGACTTATCAAACTGATGGTTCTGTAATTTTCACACCTGTCTGCGCCTGATTTCTTTGGAATGGGGATTATTACATTTTTCTTAAAGTCTGAGGGTAATTCGCTTGTCTCATACATCTTACACACCAGGTGAAACAGGTTTGTCATGGCTGGTTCTCCCAGAGACTTCAGTAGCTCTGAGGGAATATCATCTACTCCAGGGGCCTTATTTCGACTTAAGTCTTTCAGGGCTCTGTCAAATTCTTCTCTAAGTACAGTATCTCCTATTTCATCTTCATCTACATCCTCTTCCCTTCCTACAATATTGTCTCGAAGTTCATTTCCTTTGTATAGCCCCTCTATATACTCTTTCCACCTTTCAGTTTTCCCTTCTGTGCTGAGAACTGGTTTTCCATCAGTGTCCTTGATATTCATAGAGCTGTTTTTCTTATCTCCAAATGTTTCTTTTATCTTCCTGTAGGTTGTATCTATTTTCCCCTCTTTATACATTCTTCTACATCCTTGCATTTGCCTTCTAGCCACTCCTGCTTAGCCATTTTGCACTTCCTGTCAATCTCATTTCTTAGTCGTCTGTACTCCATTTTGCCTGTTTCATTTACTGCATTTTTTATATTTTCTCCTTTCATCGATTAAATTTAGTATTTCCTGTGATATCCAAGGATTTTTTGTAGGTCTTGCCTTCCTACCTATTTTGTCCTCTGCTACCTTCACTATTTCATCTCTCAATTTTACCCATTCCTCCTCTACTGTTTTATTTTCCCCTGTTTCTGTCAATTGTTGCCTAAAGCTCCCTCTGAAATTCTTAAGAACCTCAGGTTCCTTCAATTTATTCAGGTCCCATCTCCTTATTTTCCTACCTTTTGTAGTTTCTTCAGTTTCAGCCTACAGTTCATAACCAACAAGTTATGGTCAGAGTCTATATCTGCCCCTGGGTAAGTCTTACACTGTAAAACCTGGTTCCGAAATCTGTGTCTCACCATTATAAAATCTATCTGGTATCTCCCGGTGTCTCCTGGTCTCTTCCACGTATACAACCTTCTTTTGTGATTCTTGAACCATGTGTTTGTTATAACTAAATTATGTTCTGTGCAAAATTCTACCAGGCGGCTTCCTCTTTCATTCCTTTTGCCCAGACCATATTCACCTACTATCTTCCCTTCCCTTCCTTGTCCTACTACCAAATTCCAGTCTCCCATAACAATTAAGTTTTCCTCTCCCTTAATTGTCTGAATAATTTACTTTAGCTCCTCATATATTTCTTCGACCTCCTCATCGTCGGCAGAGCTAGTTGGCATATAAACCTGTACTACTGTTGTCGGTGTTGGCTTCGTATCTATCTTGACTATGACAATGCGATCACTGTGTTGCTCATAGTAGTTTACCCGCATTCCTATTTTCTTATTCATTATCAGACCTACTCCTGTAATACCCCCAACTGATTTTGTATTTATAATCCTGTATTCGCCTGACCAGAAATCCTGTTCCTCTTTCCATCGAACTTCACTAATCCCCACTATATCTAACTTCAACCTATCCGTTTCCCTTTTTAAATTTTCTAATCTTCCTACTCGATTAAGGGATCTGACATTCCACGCTCCGACCCGTAGAATGCCAGTATTGTCTTTCCTGATGATCACATCCTCCTGAGTAGTCCCCGCCCGGAGATCCGAATGGGGGACTATTTTACCTCCGGAATATTTTACCCGAGATGATGCCATCATCATATGTTCATACAGTAGAGCTGCATGTCCTCGGGAAAAATAACGGCTGTAGTTTCCCCTTGCATTCAGCCGTTCGCAGTAACTGTATGGCAAAGCCACATTAGCTGATGTTACAAGGTCAGCTCAGTCAATCATCCAGACTGTTGCCCCTGTAACTACTGAAAAGGCTGCTGCCCCTCTTCAGGAACCACATGTTTGTCTGGCCTCTCCACAGATACCCCTCCGCTGTGGTTGCACCTACGGTACGGCTATCTGTATCGTTGAGGCACGCAAGCCACCCCACCTCGGCAATGTCTGTGGTTCATGGGAGTGGGAGTACATACAAGAAGTTTGTAAACATTATTTTTGTAAAAAAAAAAAAAAAAAAAAAAAATGTAAAAATTATTTTCTCTCATTCTACCTGTTCGAGTTTTCAAAGAGCATTCACAAGGTCGTTGCCAACATCAGGACACTACACTGCCGAGGCCGTAAGTAAAATTAACCAATTTTATTAAAGCACTGGTAGCTGTTAAAATTACATTATCTGAAAAGTGTTTGCAAACTATTACTTGTGAAAATGCTTTTCTTTGTCTTGGATGAGAATCGATGCTTTTGCTTGATTTTGGCGCACAGAATGTATTAAACTAAACTAGTTTCCATTGAGATCTGGTGAATCAGCGGAAATATTCATCACTTTTTCGTAACATAAAACTTGAATATGTCCATTTCTTGTGACATCGTATAGTTAAATAGGACTTTTATATCCGATTTATATACTGTATATGTGGTTTTTCAGAAAGATGCGATTTGGATGTGTGTAGGGAATATTTTTCTTTCTATGTGACTATTACCCATGTTCTGTCCACATGTATAAATTGAGCTCTAATACCTATTGGGACTATGACACGAACTTCTGTGAGTCAACGGCATAGCCACCTTGTAGATTACTGACAAACTGTCTTAACTCCACATTATACCTTTTTTTATTGTACTACTGAAGAGATTCGTTTTTCAGTTATTTAAGTGCTTCTTGTCTTAAGTCGTGGTCTGTATATTGTAATTGTAGCTCAAAACCTTTTTTAACCTCTCCGTTGTTTGTTGTTAATTTATTGATAAAACAATATTTAGATTCATTTTGAAGACAGTCAATTTGAACAAAATAGAGCTGATGGTTGTAAACGATTGAAGTTGACAGCAATACCAACCACTTTCAATGTTCCTAATCCTCCACCACGGTTAGCAGTTCAAAGACCGATGATACATCTACATTTACATGCATACTCCGCAATTCACCGTAAGGTGCCTGGCGGAGGGTACACTGTACCACTACTAGGCATTTCCTTTCCTATTCCACTCCCAAATGGAACGAGGAAAAAAAGAATGCCTATATGCCTCTCCGTACGAGCCCTGATTTCTCTTATCTTGTCTTTGTGATCTTTACGCGAAATGTAAGTAGGCGGCAGCAAGATCGTACTACACTCAGTTTCAAATTCCGGCCCTCTAAATTTCCTCAACAGAAATTCACGAAAAGAACATCGCGTTTCTTCCAGCGATCCCCAATTGAGTTGCCGGAGCATTTCCGTGACACTCGCGCATTGGTCGAACCTACCGGTAACAAATCTAGCTGCTCGCCTCTGAACTGCTTCTATGTCTACCTTTAAACCGATCTGCTGCGGGTCCCAAACACTTGAGCAATACTCAAGACGTGGTCGTACAAGCGTTTTGTACGCGGTCTCCTTTACAGGTGAAGTACATCTTCCCAAAATTCTCCCAATAAACCGAAGTCGGTTGTCCGCCTTACTCATAACTGTCCTTACATGTTCGTTCCATGTCATATCGCTCTGCATTGTTACGCCTAGATATTTGAACGACGCGACAGCATCAAGAAGCTCACTACTAATGCTGTATTCGAACATTATGGGATTGTTTTTTCTACTCATGCGCATCACCTTACATTTTTCTACACTGAGAGCTAGCTGCCATTCTTCGCACCAACTAGAAATTTTCTCTAAGTCATCCTGTAAGCTATTACAGTCAGTTACAGACGACACCCTCCTATACACCACAGCATCATCAGCAAACAGCCGCAAATTACAACTTACTCTGTCCATCAGATCATTTATATAGATAGAAAATATCACACTCCCCTGGGGCACGCCTGACGATGCACTCGTCTCTGATGAACACTCGCCGTCGATAACAACGTACTGCGTTCTATTACTTAGGAAGTCTTCCAGCCAGTCACAAATCTGTGAACCTATTCCATAAGCTCGTATCTTCGTTAGCAGTCTGCAGTGTGGCGCCGCGTCGAACGCCTTAAAATAAAAAGGCATGCTTCGAATGTCTATGAACAGTCACATAATAAAATTCAAGGACTTCAGGTAAATGTTGATAATAAGATGTATGATCATTATTGTTATTTTCATAAGCCTTGTTCTGTAGGCTGCAGCATTTTATCTGAATGGATTCTAATTTTATGTGCACAACATTTTGAAAGTTAATTATTTTTTCAGAGTTCTCAAACTGAAAATAATGAAACACCAAATGAGAGCCTATAATGATGTGTGAAAATCTCGAGAATAATGAAAATCTGTGTAATCCTTAAAACACAAAATTACGTATCAAAAGAAACAAGATTCTGCAAGAAAACAATTTGGAAATAAGAGAAAGAAATTCAACATCTGCGCGAGTGTTTAAAAGAAACTAAACATTCAGTTTCATCGTTTCTCTCTAATGAACAGCGAGGAATGCTAGAAAAGAAACCAGAGCAGAGAAATCAGTGGTCTCAAGAAGGTGCCTTAAAGATGAAGTATGCACTTGGAATTACTATATATAATTTCTAAGGGATACTAAATACCCTTTGTCTTCAGTTAGTACTTTGAATAGGCGATTGCGACATTAAATTTTGTTCTGAGACAAAGAGCCAGAAAGCTGCCAACCGCTCTTCAATGTCAAAGAGGATTGAAGCTGATATGCGTTTCACAGTTCTCAGTAGACAGCAAACATGGAAATTATCAACCCGAAAAAGACACTCATTTACTACAGCTTATTAAAGAAATTAAACAATTCACCATTGAAGTATCTTGTGCTGCTATTGGAACTGTCTGTGAAGAAATTGATTCCCCAAGCACTAGTTCTAACACAACAAGAACGCTAACCAGCTCAGAGAGAAATAATTTGTATTTCATTGCTGACAGTTGTGTAAATTCAGTGATTAAAAATTTAAAATGTCTCACCAGCTTATCCAAAGTGAAATCAACTGAGGAAAATAATACAGCTGAAATTGGAAGTGCAGCATGAAAATAATACAGCTGAAATTGGAAGTGCTGCATTCCTCACTGAATACCAAAACAGTGGTGGATTGACATATGTCACTGCTGAAGTTTATAAATTTTTAAGTATTGCAGAAATTATTTTTCAGGCAAATAAAAAACAAATATTGGAATGTTGGCAAAAATTATGTAAATAAAGTTGTACATGAATCACAAACGCTTGACATTCCAGAGTGCTGTCAAATAAAAAGAAAACTTGTTGAACATTTTTAAAAATTAGATGCTATGGTCTTAAAAATCACATTTCTAGTCAATCTATAAAGTGTTATGCTTCAAAAAGTGGATTCAATATATAGAAATATGTAATTTGAAGTGCATATCACTTCAAAATTAAGATACGCATTTCACAGGGAACATTGAGGCAGAATTAATGTATGTGGTGTGTAGGGAGACGTGCTTTAAGACAGTCCATGTAGTCGCTTTGGCTGCAACACTGTGTTAGCTGTGTGGAGGAAAGAAAGTGGTTTAAAGCGCCTACCTAATAAGCAGGTCCCGGGTTCGAATCCCAGCCAGAGCACAAATTTTAATTCAATGCCTCTCCTTATGTTTAATCCTTTGGTATAAGATTTCTTCGTTCTTAAGAAATATGTATACACTCACATAGCTGCCGCTATAGCAGAAATTGGTGCGCATGCCCATCTATATCTATGTGCCCTACTTTCACCCAGAACGTTACCATTGTGGACCTTCTTGTGCCGATGTGACACAATTTTGTCGTAATTTTGCAAAATAGTCTAATCAGCTTGGCTTATGTACCGAAGTAACGCAATCTGATAGCGCAATATTTAAATGCAACCTCAATTAGTTTTATTTACGTCAACAAGTCTATGTTGACAAGGTCATCTTATAAATGGCGTTTCAAGCTGCTTATCCTTAGGGAGCCTACATAGGGAGAAAGTGACCAATTGGCCGATGCCCGCCCTGTCTTTTATCAGATTGCGAGCGGGACGTGCATTTAGACAGCGACGCAAGCAGAAATGCACTCACTCAACGATTAAAATAAGAGATCAGTTCGACGCATGAGACCAAAGCAGATCTTCTAGCTTACTACTCAGTACGTGGCTGAAACAGATGCCATTCGTCCATGTTTATACAGTCCCAATACATTTGTGAGCAAATGAAATTCTCGTGAAGCAATGTCTATGTCTGCCAAAATTTAAAGCCATATTGTACGATGTTCCGATAACACCGACAATTGGCAGTTGATGAATAGGAAATAGAGTTCTTTCACATGATGCATCTCAAAGAAATTTCAGATTTTTCTGTCTGGATATATATCGCTGAATTGTTTTCCGTCTGCAGTCCCCATCATGACACCTCTTGACATTGGAATCACCTGACTTGGCTGGCGAATGTTATACACCATCGAAGCGTAATTCGTTGGGTACCGAATGACAGGCTTGTTTTTTCCCCCCCATGTATCGACAGCAATGTGCTTTCATATGAAGACCTGCCTCTACTCTTTCTTGTAATCTCTACTTTCCATTTCTTTCTTAGCCGAACGACTAACACTGCCGTCTAGGAGACATTCTAGCATTCATTATTAGTCCTCATATGAGGTACCTGTGCTTTTAAGATCACCTCAGACGTAAAAGATTGAAAAAAAAAAAAAAAAAAAAAAACAAGAGATGAGTACAGTAATCAGGTTCAAAAGGATGTAGCTTGTAGAAGTTATTCGGAGATGAAGAAGCTTGCACAGGATCGAGCTACATGGAGAGCTACAAAAAAAGTCTTCGAACTGAAAACTATAACGAAATCTTTGATCGTAAAGCCGTGAAGAAACGTAAGCCTACTTTTCATGCAGACAGGTTTCTGGAACTGCAATTGGGTTTTAAATTACCCTGTGCGTCTTTTTCTAGCTATCCAGGAAGTGAGGCACACGGCCCACAGGAAGGTTACCGTCACGGCAGGTGAGTTGGAAGCAGCGTTGTCGTCACAGTCACACCCAACAGACACGTGTAGTGACGTCACTCGAGACAACAGAAAAATGAAGTCAGCCCTTTGACGTCAGAACACTGCAACTACGTCACGCATCCAGGAACCCACCCACAACATCGAGGCAGAATGAGTCCACGGCGCGTGACGCATCTCGCCGGAAATGCACAGCCCACCTGCGGTACGAAGCGTGTACGGTATGATTACCGCTGTTTCAACAAAGCACTCTTCACAGACTTATTATGATTTTAAGCTTTGGTTAGTACGTCGACAAGTCATGTTTTTCTCGTGTCTGGAGTGATAACCACCTTTGTAGTCTTGATTCTACTGGGAAGACACGCGAATCTGCAGATCACCTTGGTTTCACATTTACGTAATTCGTTGCGCTCTGTGTACTGGCCAGATATTCCCCATCTCATCACTTCCTGCAGCTGCACGTAACACAACATTATGAATGTCTAATTCAAATGTTTATATAGCTTATGGGACATAACTACGGGATCATCAGTCCCTAAACTTACAAACTACTTATGAACTAGCTAACACTAATGACGGCACAAATATCCATCCCCGTCCGTAGTGGCCGTGCAGACCGTGACTGACGCGCCACAGTCCCCTCGGTCACCGCAGCCGGCTAGTAAGAAAAATTATATCTACCTTTACTTAAAGTTCACCTCAGATATCAGTAGACTGATAGCGATCGTCTTTGGCCAACGTGAAAAATTATAATATTTTATAATCACTACGGTTGCCCTGCATAACTGTATTCGGTTGTCACACATGCACTGGTCAAAACAATTAGGGGATCAGTTGAGATATCTAGGTTCTGCAGTACTGTCATCGGCAGAAAGAACTAAAATGGTTCGATGTCCTTCTGTTGTTTCTACGGAGACAACGTGTGATTTCATGCTCCAGTATTTCAACCTTGTTTCTCTCAAGGTCCAACATCTAGACAAAGTGGAACGCATTTTTTTTTCTTCTGTGGTTCAGGTATGATAACTATCTGAGGAACTTGTGAAAACTCCGGCGATTGAACTTTTGATGTAGTACTTTCATCTGTCGTTCATTGGCTTTCATACTCTGAAATACTGGAATCTCTGTTTTCGGAGATCATTCTAGTATTCTTTTTTTTTTTTTTTAACTAACTCTTCAAAACAGGGCAAGAGCTTGTCGCAACATCAGTTCCACTTTTTTCCCCTTCACTTAGCTCTATGGTTTGCGGTCGTTGATTCAATTCGTTCATGGTTGTTCAAAAAATCAAATGTTTGTAATTCTATCGGACCAAACTGCGTGGTCATCAGTCCGTAGCTTACAAACTACTTAAGCCTAGGTGAACTAACCTAAGGACAACACACACACCCATGCCCCAGGGAGGACTCGAACCTCCACCGCGAGCAACCGCGCGCTCCTCAGCGAGACGCTTTAGATCGCTCGGCTACTCCACCGCGGCCATGGTTGTTCGTTGAATATTTGGCTCAGTTAAAATTTGTGCTGGACTGCTTCGAGCTTGGTCGACTTGTCGCAGTTCTTTAAGATGGAAGGACCGCCAGTTCTTCCATCTCCCTCTTACATATTTTACACTCCCCTTCAAATACAGCCGAAATCAGTACTTCGCCATTCACGGGATTGATGAAAGAAACGAAATTACAATATCACAACGATAATCTGGTGATGTAATCTTGAAAGCCACTAGGCGACAAGCCTGGAAAAACCAACACGACCTTTCGTCTTTTGACACGCCAAGCGACTAGCGGAGTCACCTGGCGTTCAGTGCGGCCGGTCCCATAAGTTGAAAACTGTTCGTTTAGCAGGTTGAGTCACCTGGCCCACCGCGAGCTATCTAGGCGCGTCCAGTGTGGCCTTAACCTAAGCAGGTGTCAACGGTCGTGCCGGTTCGTCGTTCCCGCCTGTACCGATTACACATCCACACACCATCTGCTTGTGGCGTCCGACACAGCTACCGATTTCTCTGAGAGATAACCCGCGATCCCTGTAGACAAGGCGCCAAGTTACGGACTGCGCGAACGTTCCCGTCGGAGGTTCGAGTTCTCCCTCGGCCATTGGTATGTGTGTTGTCCTTAGTATAAGTTAGTTTAAGTAGTTTGTAAGTCTAGGAACTGATGACCACTGAGGCACCCTGCTACGGTGCGCACGGTCGTTCCACGTCGGAGGTTCGAGTCCTTCCCAGGGCATGGGTGTAGTGTTGTTCTTAGGACAGGGTAGGACCTTACACAGGTAATAATGACTCGGGATAATGAACACATAAGATTATTTTAAATGAATACTAATTATTTCAAACTCTAGTCATAAGAATACTGGGTCAACGCCACACAAACTTCCTAAACCTTTGTGTGGTAGAAAATATTGGAGTTGCATTCGGCCCCATGTCTCCAAGGGCTGTTAACCGGAGATGACGTCCTTCTCTTGCTAATCTTACCCGTGGACGAGCTTGGCCTTGTCTTCTTTTCACGGTTCCTGTTCTCTGAAATCGCGTCCATGTCCTGGAAATTACACCCTGGGACTCTCTAGTTGCTGCAGCTACCTCGCTCTGTGTCTGTCCCGCTTCCTTCTTATGGTTCCCCATGCCATAGCTTCGGGTAAGTCGCGCTGTTGTTGCATTGTAGTATCTGCTCCCTACACTATCAGAACCCAACTGCTTGCGTCATTCCTTTGAACCGCAGTGGCGTAGTGGAGCGGTCTAAAGCGTCTCGCCGCGGTCTAGTAACCGAGCGGTCTAAAGTGTCTCGCTGCGGAGCGCGCGGTTGCTCGCCGTGGAGGTTCGAGTCCTCCCTGGGCATGGGTGTGTGTGTTGTCCTTAGGTTAGTTTAAGTAGTTTGTAAGCTACGGACTGATGACCACGCAGTTTGGTCAGATAGATTTACAAACATTTGAACATTTGTAGTTCCTTTGATAGAGAAAAACACAAGTCAACATCAACCCCCTCCGCAGCAACGTCCTGTTTGGGACTGATGACCTAGCTATTTGGTCCCATCCACCCATCAACCAAGCAACCAACTTCCTGTTTTTACCACTATCTCGATTGCCGTAGCCATGTGAAGGATGTCGAACGATTTTTCTGTCATTCGTAAATAACCAAAACAATTATCTATAAATTTCCGAAGATGTTTGTGCAACACGTTGAATTCACCACGTTCATTCTCTCACAACTAATACTATGTAATACATGATGGTAGTTTCCGTAACCATATTTCAGAGAAAATTTTCTGTTGAAAGCCTTTTCCGACTCAGCATTGAAAGACAGATTTCGACAATGCGAGTGAGCAACATGTCTGTGGCGACTGTCATCGGTTCTCCGGTGTGGCCACCGTGCATCCAAGCGCTTGGTACCAGGCGAGTCGCGAGCTAGGAGAGGGTCTGACATGTGGCTCACCGATTTCGATCAAATTTTGGATGGACGTTCTATCTAATATATAAAGCAGAGTGTCCGTATGTTTGCACGCGTTGCATACAAATCTATAGTTTTGTTCCTGTCTTTATGAAATTTTGTACTCGTAAGCTTCAATCCATGAAGACGGTCGCCATAAGTGTAAGAATCACATACGATATATAGTACACGAGATATGACGTCATAAACAATAAGATGCGCGAAAAACTGCTGCATTTTGCGACAATGCTGCTCATTTTCATCTAAACCATGGACCGATTACAACCAGATTTGGTACACACATTACTTACCGTGAGGTAACAATTGCTGCATCGTTAAGAATCACATGGTTCAAAAGATATTACGGCATAACCTATAAATATCGCAAAAAAATGCCATACAATGCGGCGAGACTTTCGAAATACATTGTATGAGAATGACAGTACTTAGTGACTTGCAACAAACTTTAAACATAATTTCAAACCTTTATTAAACTTTTTCTCGCTGGCAACCATAGTAAAATGATGAAAGGAAAAACGTTTCTCGCTTACTACTTTTCCGCTGTTTATGGAGTAAAACTACGGCTCTCGGTATGACGTTACAGTTTATAATTTGAACGCTACAAATTGTAGCGACAGGAAATTTTACAGACAGTGTACACATATGTAGTTGAATGTAGCTTCTAAATTGTCTCACATTCCGACACGTAGTTCATGAGATATGAGGACATTAACAGTAACGTTCATGGAAAACCGCCCTTCACGCACCAAGTTTTAATCTATTAATTTTTTACTACTAATTGTATTTTACAGACATACGGCCGTTATACAAATGAATATATACCTGAAAAATTGCAGGAATAAATAAATAAATACCCGGGCAACGCCGGGTTTTCAGGTAGTATTGAATATAAACAGACACGCGCTTCGTCTTTTTGTGAGACATTCATTCGCCAAGCGAGGCGCGTCCGGTGTGGTCTTAGCCTTACTGAAATGAAATGATCGTTTGGCTTTTATATGGCAGCGATATCCCCACATGGGTTCGGCCGCCTACTGTTTTTCTAGTGACGCCACTTCGGCGATCTGCGTGTCGATGAAGTTGAAAGTGATGACGAGGACAAACACACAACACCCAGTCCCCTGACATGAATCGAACCCGGGCCCCTTGCATGGGAGGTCAGCAACGCTGCAACTGAGCTACGTAGGCGGACACCCACCTAGTTCCACCACTACACATGACGACAGGCGTATCGTGAGAATGGCGGCGATGAATCTCTCTACCGCAAAATCAACCATATCTCACCAAATTCGACCTGTTGCACCACATTGTCAAAAATGTTCAAATGTTTGTAAATATATCGGACCAAACTGCGTGGTCATCACTCCGTAGCTTACAAACTACGTAAACTAAGGGAAACTAACCTAAGGACAACACACACACCCATGCCCCAGGGAGGACTCGAACCTCCACGGCGAGCAACCGCGCGCTCCGCAGCGAGGTGCTTTAGACCGCTTGGCTACTCCACTGCGGCACCACAGTGTCCATTCGACGTCGTTTGCAGCAGAGTGGACAGACAAGGATCATCGATTTCGATGAAATTTTGCATGGACGTCCTATCTTGATTTGGACGCAGCTGGTTTCAACGAAACGAATGCACGATAGGAAAAACTATTGTTCCATTTAAAAAATTATATCTTTGTGCTGTAACTCTGTGGAAAATGATACAATTAACTATGTTCATAGCTCCGCAAAAAGTGTAACATTTCTTGTGTTGACCTACCGCATTAAATTTTCCCGCCATCTATTACAAGTTACAGAGGCAAACACACTTAGTGAAACACCCTGGTGTTTGTGCCTATATTTCACTCTGCAGGCAAAACTACACATCGCAAACGAATAGTGTTTGTATTTGGTGGTAGGTATCAGTCCCCCGTTGTGCACTATGGCGGTAGATGGTTGATAACTGTTTTATCGTCCTGGTCAGCCTCTTTTTAGTACTTCCCGGCCTGTCTTTCAGGAAAGGTTCTATCAGGATGTGTGGACATCTATAACAGCTTTACAGAATAGTAATACAAGTTTTATTTACAGAAATAAACAATATTCAACGATAATACATAGATCTGTCTCTTCTCTTCTCGCGGCACGTCTTGCACGATGCAAGCTGCGCTGTCCTAGTGACTGCCTATTTCGGAGCCGAGTTCAGACGCATGTCGGCCTAGATACAGCAGCTTGTAGAGGGCGCGCTTCTAGGTTTCTTCCTCCAAGATGCGCGGCGCCGGCGTGTGATTGGCTACCGGTCGTCCGCTGCCTTCTCCACAATCGTTCTCGTGCGTCTGGCGTTTGGCGCTGACTTTATGCCACAACAATAACGATAAAACGGTGGAAAGTTACCGACTTCTACGTGTGGGGTGTCAATATTTTGCTCTTCAGCAAAAAACTACACAATGGAGACGAACGATCTCTCAGTGTTCTTGTAGTACAAAGTCTCGCGTTGTACACCATAGCAGTTCCGTGTCGATAGCTATGAGGGTGGAAGATACAGTGGTCGAAAGTCGGCAGCTTGTATAAAATTCGGACTGAAGACTAGCGATGACTTTGCAACAGGATTGGTTGATGTGTGTGTAACGGGGCTACTTGATATGTGTGTGCATGTGTTGCCTTCAGTAGTAACAGGGGTCTACAAAAATGAAAGATCGTATCGGGTTACTAAAATTATGGATCTGACTGCAATACTACTAGGAGTGCGCAACGTAATGCTGACCTACGTAAGGCAAGTTTGGGCACGTCGTAACTTAAGCTATCTGACTGCAATATTAGAAGGATTAAAATGATGCAAAATCTTTCTTGGCTGATAGTCACTTTATGAGAACAATAAAAGAATGTCGTACTGTGTTGTACTTGTTGGCCCTGTCTTAGTATTACTATACAATCAGTCTGCATACACAAATAATGAATGCGTGCTACGCTACAACTCTCCGACTCCCCGCGCGGCAACACCGAGCAAACCCCGCCTACCGGCCGCCAAAGTTAATCCTTGCGGACCCAACAAAGATGTTTATATATATGTTGTTGCCAACATATATAATCCCAAAACTTAAGGTAGGAAATTTCCATTCAGTAGCCACCTTACATCTTTTGAAATTATAATAGCAAAGAGCTTGTATACAGCGAAACGTGATGCACATTCTTTAGTTGTTTTTCTGCAACAAGCGTACGAATAAAGAAAAATAACTGCATATTGCAGTTTGAAAAGTAAAACTACCATGAAAGATGGCAAAGCGTAAGAAGAAATTTTGCGTTCTCGATCGCTTCTAAAAATCAGAAAATGGCGCTGAAAAGTGAATCTGCAGACGTTAGAAACTTAAAATTTGTAGACGTTGTTTATTTTACGCTGTAGGAATCAGCGATTTTTCGACATTCTCGTCCCTGAAGGAGTGAAAAAGGATTGAACGGTTTTTTGAAAATACGTTCCTGTTAAGGCAATTTTGAAGCAAGAAATACAAAACTTCGGGTTTAGACTTTTGATTGGAATTTTAAAAACGCGTGTTCCGATAATTTTGGAAATTCAACCATTAAGCGTGTGAAATAAGCGAAAATCTTTTAAGATCGCTAGGAAGACTATTTTTTTCGGTATGTTTTGAATTCTGCCCTCAATGGTGCAATAGGGGGTGGCAAGTTGTATCAAAATACTTGATTAGAAAAGCATTTTTAAAGCTAAATTTATGAAAAATTATATTTAGAAGTAGAAACAACCAGTGCAGACCATCCAACCTACGCGTGAGAAGCAGCGGGAATTAAGCCTGTATTGAATATTAACATACAAGTGTTTCGGCTTTTTGTTAGACATGCAGTAGTTTTGGAAAAAAAAAAATTCAAGGTCAACGTTGATAATGGAAATTACCGTTTTCAGTGCTATACATCGAAAGATAGTCTGAAGTTGAACAATTTTTACTAGTATATATATGGTGTCAAAAGTCAATGACTTTCGAGTAATTAACGTTTTAGTGTTTTCATGCTGTTGCTAGGGTACTCGAATCATGAGCAGTTTCCCAGCACCGTCGCCAGTCGAGCGGTTCAGGGCTTGACATGTTCGAACCTCCATCATGGCAATGTTGAAACTAAATATCGTCATTGCTGCAGAATCTGGGATAACTAAAATCGGCGAGTGACTGTGGAAAATTAGATGCATCCACAACGCACCGACTGTGTGGTATGGGGAATGATCAGCACGTATTGTTTTGAAATTGATGAGGGAGCTGCCCTCACTGGGAACGGCGGGTTTCCTCTTCAAACGACAGTCACCCCTTTTGGGAATGACACAAACTGAGCCCTAATGTTTTCCTAAATCACGGAAAGTTTTATTAGTTCAAAGTCTCTGTAACAAAGTCATTCCACTGTAGGTGAAGTTGATATAAAAAGAACTTATATGCTGGCTGAAGTCCACTGCATTGTGAGGTGTCTTCGGCATTCACTAAAAGATTTGATGTTTCAGGATATTTTCGTAAATCATAAACATGTCAGTTGATATGGAAACGATTTTATATCCATTTAAATGAAGTTTAAACCAATCACATTGTTGCACAATGTCCAAAATAAAAAAAAAAATTGCAGCAGCAAGACAACAAAGCTGCTTACATCTTATTGACTACCAACAGAGTGACAAAACATGGTTTCTCTCATACATCTTTCATCGTAACCGCGTAATAAGATTGATGACAAAGTTCTTCAGTTACCAAATAAGTATTATAACAATACTTGAAATATGCTAAAATACACAAATTAAAATATTACATTTAGGCTTTAACAATTTATCTCGATGTATGTACGTGTTTCATGAAATTTGCATTTAATGTGGTACAAAAAATAAAAGTAGTGTTTTGACTAGTGTTTAAAATAACTCAATTTATTTACATTATTTATGTTTTCGAAATGCACATTTATCTGTTTTGCCAATATTGTGTAGGATTACTATTATTTAGACATGAAATGCGGTCTAATTTTTTATAAATACGGATTTGTGTAAGGTTGTAGTGATTTCGTCTATTTCGAAGATAGTTTCTTAGTACCAAATGGATTATTAATTTTAGTATGTGAAAAATGATCAGTATTTAATTTAGGATCCAGTGATATATAAAACATGGTATGCCTGAATTTATTTAAACAAAAGGTAAATATGTAATAACGTTGTGCAATAGTTATAACATGTAGTAGTGTTTTTTTTATACAAATAAGTATCTTTATAGGTTTAGCTATTTCCAAAACTAAGTGTAATGCATTTTTAGTGTTTGCAGCTATTATTTACGAAAGTATTAAAAATTGAAAATTACGTAAAAGGACAGCCAAAATTATGTTTAAATCGACGTACTGTTTTCTTAAACGCGTTTTACTAATAGTGTTTACAGTATTTCAAACTGAACGCGAAAATCTGATATTTTATATGTCCGGTAGCGAAGTTTTATTTTAGGTGTCCGATATTTCGTGTTTTTAATGTTGGCAACGGATTTTGTAAGGAGCTTGCAACATAGCAGAAACGTTACACCCTGTCATTGATGAAAATGACGATTTTTGGTACCAACAAGATGGTGCGACACGTCACTATTTAATGAAGTGTGTCCTTAAAACATTCTGTCTTTGCGTGGCAACCAGGAGTGGCCTGTCAGATAATTGCGATCTTCTATGTGGGGATTTGTGAAATCAAAAGTGTTCGTGAACAAACCACAAACAAAACACCAATTGAAGGATGAAAGGAAAGGAGTTATTAACGGCATCCCATCAGATGTTTGTGAAAGCATCATCGACAACATCAATTAACACATTGATCGTTTCCGCACGGCCTTGGGTCTCATATTGGGAAATGGGAGTTAGTTAATATACGAGGCGCGTCCAGAAAGTAAATTCCGTTTGGTAATAAAATGAAATTGTACACGGATACAGAAGAAATTTTTATTGCACAAAATTCTACAACTCTTAAACTACTTTTCCACATAACTGCCGAAATTTTGTAGGCACTTGTCATAGCGTGCCATAAGTTTTTGCATGCATCCTTCACAGAAGGTTGCCGCCTGTGTATTCAACCATGTGGTAACAGCTCTTTATCATCGTTGAAGTTTTGACCTCCAAGGACAGATTTTAGGTGTAAGAAGAGATGAAAGTCGGTAGGAGAGAGGTCCGAGCTGTATGGAGGATGATCGAACAGGTCCCATTGAAATTTCCGTAAGAATTGTTTGGTCACATTCGGTGTGTGAGGTCAGGCATTATCGTGAAAAAAAAAAAAATTCTTTTGACGGTAATCCTCTTCTTACACCTAAAATCTGTCCTTGGTGGACAACACTTCAACGATGATGACGAGCTGAAAGAACATGTTACCACATGGTTGAATACAGGCGGCAACATTCTATGAAAAAGGCACACAAAACCTTGTGCCATGCTATGACAATTGCCTACAAAATTTCGGAAGCTATGTAGAAAAGTAGTTGAACAGTTGTAGATTTTTGTACAATCAATATTTTTTTCTGTATCTGTACCCGTTCGTTTTATATAACCAAACGGAACTTACTTTCTGGACGCGCGTCGTAATTGTAAAATAATAATAATAATAATAACAATAATAATAATAAACATACATTTTCAATAAATTTCGTCCCAACTTTTCGAACATCCGCTAAAAAACCAGATCAATATGCTAACACAGAGAATACAACGGTAAGCGACGAAAAAGAGAATTTCAAGTTATAAGGTCGCGGGTTCGGCCCCCGCCATGTCCCTAGGATTTTTATCTGTCACTTTCCACTTCTTTCACCTCTGGCAGTGTTGCTCATGTGAAAAATACCGAGTAGCGTCGTGGTTTGGAACCCACGTTAAACTGTAGGTCCCCCTAAAACTGGCTGGGTAAGTCAGTTCGAAAATCGGAGCAACGCAACGGCATACCACCTCCAAACAGAACCATGCCTAGTAAAGCACTGCGGTGTTCAAACCAATCTTTGGATTGTTGACTGCTTCACCTTTATGCTAGCTTTAAAGGCAGTGACCATGAGAAGCCTTTCTTGTGCTTCTGAAAGCAACAGTTTTTTTTTTCCTTTTGTGAAGTATCAACAGATATTTTTGTTCTAGTTTCTGAGGGCGCCTTTGTAATTCAGTGCACCGTTTGACCTTCGCAGTTTGCGACAGGAAGTGGTACCTCTTGAGGTTTCCTTTTCCGAAGTTACGAAATTTCTTACCGCAAACCGGCATGCTCGGTTTCAGATTTAATCACGCTTATCTCGCTACCACACCACGATAACGTTTCGTTTAATGGACGTTCCGTTTGTGGCTTCCCTTAATTATTTCCATTTATTCATTTCCTTCACTTTTGATACAAAATTTGTTCATCTCTACCACTTATTTTAGACATCATAAGACTACTGAGAACTTCAGTTTCATTAGGATTTATACTATGTTTTATATTTACACTAGCTGAAAACCCGGCGTTGCCCGGGTATTTATTTATTTATTCCTGTTGTTTTTCAGGTATTTTATTCATTTTTGTAAGGACTTGATGGCTGTAAAATCTCTTGGGAATACAATTAGTAATAAAGAAGTAATAGATTACAACTTGGTGCGTGATGGGGTGGTTTTCCATGAACTTTACTGTTTATGTGCTCGTATCTCGTGAACTACGTGTCGTACTGTGATACAATTTAGAAGGTATACTCACCTATATGCATGTATACTGTTTGTAAAATTTCCTGCGGCTACAATTAGTAGTGCAGAAATAATAAATTGTAACGTCAGACCGAATACCGTAGTTTTGATCCATGAACAGCGGAACGTTACTGTTTATATGCTCATATCTCATGAACTACGTGTCGTATGGTGATACAATTTATAAGGTACACTCAACTATATGCATGTATACTGTATGTAAAATTTCCTGTCGCTACAATTTGTAGTGTTCAAATTATAAATTGTAACGACATACCGAATCCCTTAGTTTTACTCAATAAACAGCGGAAAAGTAGAAACTTTTTTTCCTTTCATCATTTTGCTATGGTTGTCAGCGAGAGAAAGTTTAATAAAAGTTTGAAATTATGTATAAAGTTTGTTGCAAGTCGCTAAGTACTCTGATTCTCATATAGCGTATTTATAAAGTCTCGCCGCATTATGTGGCAGTCTCTTGCAAATCCTATTGTTTATGACGTCCTATCTTCTGAATCATGTCTCGTATATGATGCTTGACCCTGCAGCAATTGTACCTCACGGTAATGAATGTGTGTACCAAATTTGCTTGAAATCGGTCCAGTGGTTTAGGAGAAAATGAGCAGAATTGTCGCTAAATGCAGCACTTTTCTGCGCATCTAATTGTTTATCACGTCATATCTCGTGAACTATGTATTGGACGTGATTCTTACACTTACGGCGACCGTTCTTACGTGTACAAAATTTCATAAAGATTGGAACAAAACTGTAGATCTGTATGCAACACGTACAAATATACGGACACTCTGCTTTATATATTTGATTGTCTGGTAGCCGCAGTTTGAATGAAACGTCTGATTCAATTTTAATCTACTTATAGCCAATAGATTTCAGCTACTGTTTAGCTATCTTCGGTGCATTATCTCAAATTAATCGTGATTATAATCATTATATTAACACGCGAACAGAAAAATTTAAGTGCCGATTGTAATATTAATAATACAAGAAGGCCAATTACATAATTAGAAAGGTACTTTGTCTTAGATATGCAAAAAAATCCAAATAATGAGTGTAAGCAGACGTTGAAGATGATAAAAGGAAGTAGATGCTTTTGTATCTATAAAGTTGATGTCACTTTCTCTATCACGAGCTAAAGCCTCCAGTTATAAAGTAAACGGTGAACATCGAAAACTGAAGTTGTATCGGAGTAACACACTGGACTTACATTCGGGAGGACGGTGGTTCAAATCCACCTGCGGCCACCCAGTTTTATGTTTTCCGAAATCACTACAGAGAAAATGTCGGGACGTTACCTTTGAAAGACCACGGACGATTCCTTTCCCCATCCTTACCCAAACATATCAAGCTTTAATGATCACACTGTCGTCGGGGCTTTAATCCCTAATCTTCCTTTCTTCATTGAAGTGCTATCAACTTCTACCCTGCGTAGCGATCTGATGCCATGGTAGTAATGACACACGAAAGTAAAGTTTCATTAAATCGCAATAAATGGACGTTGTTGTTTTTGTTGTGGTCTCCAGTCCGGAGACTGGTTTGATGCAACTCTCTATCCTACTCTATCTTGGGCCTCTTAATCTCTGATAATAAGGCAACCTACATCCACTGGAATCTGCTTAATGTATTCGTCTTTTAGTGTCCCTCTGCGGCTTTTGCCCCACAAACTCCCCCCCCCCCCCCGCCTCCCAATGCTATATTGACGATTCCACGATGTCTTAGAATGTGTCAAGACATGCCAGAAACTTATTTTCTCTCCAATTCTGTTCAACACCTTCTCATTAGTTACGTGATCTATTCATCTAACCTCCAGCATTCGTCTGTAACATCACATTTCAGAGGCATCTACGGTATCATCTTTTTTTCAAAAAAAATGTTCAAATGTTTGTTAAGCTTATGGGACTTAACTACGGGGTCATCAGTCCCTAAACTTACAAACTACTTACGAACTACCTTACACTAAGGACGGCACAAACATCCATGCCCGAGGGGGGATTCGAACCCCCGACCGTAGTGGCCGTGCTGACCGTGACTGGAGCGCCTCAGTCCCCGCGGCCACCGCGGCCGGCATCTTTTTTTTTTTTTTTTTTTTTCCTGAACTCCTTATCGTTCACGTTTCACTCCGGTACATTGCTACACTGCAGACAAATACCTTCAGAAAGGACTTCTTAACATTCAAATTAATTTTGGATGACACCGATTTCGCTTCTTGCCATAGCCATTCGCATTTTATATCTTCTTTACTTCGGCCATCAGAAGTTATTTTGCTACTCAGACAATAAAATCTATTACTTTCACTGTCTCTCATCTAATCTAATTGCTTCAGAGTCGTCTTGTTTTCGTACACAGTATTCCATTACCCTTGTTTTGCTCTTGTTAATGTTCTTCTTATAACCTCATTTGAAGACACTGTCAATTGCATTCAGCTGCTTTCCCAGCTGCTTTGCTGTCTCTGACAGAATCTCAATGTCATCTGCCAACCGCAAAGTTTTTATTTCTTCTCTCTTAACTTTAATTCCTTCTCCAAATTTTCCCTTGTATTCCTTCACAACTTGCTCAATGTACAAATTGAATAATGTTGGTGAAAGGCTACAACACTGTATTAATCCCTTCCCAACCAATGCTTCTTTTTCATGCCCTTCGACTCTTATAATTGCTGTCTTGTTTTTGTACAAGTTGTGTTTAACTTTTTGTTCCCTATATTTCACCCCCGCTACCTTCAGAATTAGAAAGCGTGTATTCCAGTCAACATTATCAAAAGCTTTCTCTAAATCTTCATAATCTAAAGATGTAGGTTTGCCTTTCTTTAACCTATGATCTAGGCTAAGTCTTAATGTCAGTATTGCCTCGCTTGTTTCTATATTTCTCCTAAATCCAAACTGTTCTCCGACATCGGATTCTAACAGTTTTTCCATTCGTTTGTAAGTATTTTCACACTTGTCTGCATTTGCTTTCTTTGGAATTGTAATTAATATATTTATCTTGGCGTCTGTTGGTATTTCCCCTGTTCGTGTTCAAATGTTTACTTTGCAGTAACATAAGCTTCCGGGAAAACTACAACGCCGCAACTGCCAGGTTTGTGATGTTAAGGACGCAGTGTATAAATAACGTTGTTTATTGCGTCGCTATTTCGCTTAATTTTCTGAAAGAGTAAATTTATGGTCCTTTGTAGCCATTGCGGCAAAAGTTGTAGTAAGTTCCTAACTGACAATTTCTTCATTATGAAAAGCTACGACCAAGGAAAGAAGAACAGGATAGAGGAAGAGGAAGAATGAGGAGGAGGTAGACGAGACAGAAGGAAGGGAGGAGGAACGGATGAGGCAGTAAGAAGGAGGAGGACGAAGAGGAGATAGAGGGGTAGCAGAAAATAGGCAGATTGAGGTATGGGAAATACATGGATAGAATGTAAAAAATATTGCGTTTCCCAAGGGCAATTATACATCGCCTGCTTCAGAGGTGGGAAACCAAATGGTATTTATTTTTATGTAGAAAAAAGTCGAAAAAATGTAAATTCATTGACTATATAGAAAATGATTTCATGTGCAAATTAATTAAAAAAAACTTTCTTATCCTTCCATAGACATTGTTGTTGTTGCGGTCTTCAGTCCGCAGACTGGTTTGATGCAGCTCTCCACGCTAACCAGTCCTGTGCAAGTCTCCTCATCTGAGAATACTTTCGGCAACCTACATCCCTTTGAATCTGCTTACTGTATTCGTCCCTCGATCTCCCAGTACGATTTTTACCTCACACACTTCCTTCTAATGCTAAGCTGACGCTTCCTTGATGTCTCAGGATGTGTCCCACCAACCTATCCATTCTCTTAGTCAGAATACGCCAGAAATTCCTTTTCTCCCCAATTCTGTTGAGCACCTCCTCATAAGTCACGTGATCTACCCATCTAATTTTCATCATTCGTCTGTAGCACCACATTTCAAAAGCTTGTATCATCTTTTTGTCTGAACTCCTTAATGTCCCCGCTTCACTTCCATACAATGCTACACTCCAGGCAAATGCCATCAGAAAGGACTTCCTAACATTTGAACTAATATTGGACATCATTAAGTTTCGCTTCTTCAGAAACGCTTGTCTTCCCAAAGCCATTCTGCATTTTATATCTTCTTTACTTCCGCCATCAGAAGTTATCTTGCTACCCAAGTAACAAAACTCGTCTACTACTTTTATTGCCTCATTACCTAATTTAATTTCTTCAGCATCGCCTGATTTTCTGACGCTCCATTCCATTATCCTTGTTTTACTCTTGTTAATGTTCATCTTATATCTTCCTTTCAAGACACTATCCATTCCATTCAATTGCTCTTCCAGATCATTTGCGGTTTCTGACAGAATTACTATGTCATCGGCAAACCGCAATGTTTTTATTTCTTCTCCCTGCACTTTAATGCCCTCCCCAAATTTCTCCTTCCATTCCTTCACTACCTGCTCAGTGTACAGATTGAACAACATTGGGGAAAGGCTACAACCCTGTCTTACACCCTTCCCAACCTCTGCGTCCCTTTCATGCCCTTCGACTCTAATAACTGCTGTTTGGTTTTTGTATAAGTTGAGTCTAGCTCTTCGCTCCCTATATTTTACCCCTGCTACCTTCAGAATTTGAAACAGTGTATTCGAGTCAACATTGTCAAAACCTAATAACGTTTGCCTTTCCTTAGCCTATTCATAGACGTACGTCCATAGTCGTAACAACACAAAACAGGATACTGATTTGAGTGATGTACTTTC
Organism: Locusta migratoria; assembly: GCA_026315105.1. NCBI lineage: Eukaryota > Metazoa > Arthropoda > Insecta > Orthoptera > Acrididae > Locusta > Locusta migratoria. The sequence continues at coordinate 42,758,712 of CM048750.1, read as the reverse complement.
TAGGTACTTTTATGTTTGCAAAAGTCATTCATTTACTTTACAATTCACTTCATATCAGACTGAGCTGTAGCGAAGCGTGGCCGGGCTTAGCTAGTAAACATAACTGCATTAGTTGCGACTACTTAACGTTTAACTTAACTGATGATTGTTTCATATAACGTTAAGTGGTACCATGTACCAGATATTTAAGGTAAGACGTCATCACTCTGATATAACGCACTGACGACCATGACATCTATCTGCAAAGAAACACTTAAATTAACGACCCATGTTGTTCTACCTACTGGCTTGAATACTGTTCCTGATAGAAACAAACCCTCAATATGTTTTGTGTTATCTTCAGTCTGAAGATATTTGATGCAGCTCTTCGCGATAGTCTTCAACAACGTACATTCCTTTGAACCTGCTTTCGGTACTTGTCTCTTATAGCATACCTCTACAATTTTTACACACCCTCTCTTCCCCACCCTTCCCTTCAACACTAAAATAGTGATCCTTTTATACCTCAGAATATGTTCTATCAACCACCCCTTCTTTAAGTCAATTTCCTTTTATCGACAACTTCTAATTAGTTTCGCTATGTGCCCACCGAATCTTCAGCATTCTTCTCTATCACCACATTTCTAAAACTACTTTTCTTGTCTGAGCGGCTGGTCGTCCTCACCTGTACACTAGACCAAGGTATAACACTTAAATTTGTGTTAACGAATTTCACTTCTTCAGAAAAATGAAGTCTGCCCCTCGGCCATCGTAAAATATTTTACTGCCAAAAATAGTAAAACTTATCTACTACTTTTAGTGTCTCATTTCCTAACCTAGTTCACCTCAGCTTTCGACTACATTCCATTGCCCTTCTTTTGGTTTTTAATCTTCATCTTATATCCTCTTTTCAGAATAGTGTCTATTCCGTTCAACTGCTTTTCCAAGCCTTTTGCTTTCTCAGACCGAATTACTATGTAATTGGCATCATCAATGCTTTTCAGCCTCGCTCTCCCGTTCATTCCCCTTGACTGTCATCTCGTTTCGGTTCAAGTTGTGTGTGTGTGTGTGTGTGTGTGTGTGTGTGTGTGTGTGTGTGTGTGTGTGTATTATATACTGGACGCATGTGCCTTTTGAAGAAGACATCAAGTGCCCGAAACCGGTAAGAAATAAATATTTTAATTGTGCAATTGTTTTCTGTCTCTCTTTTCAACAAGGAGAAGTCAGTGTTAATAGTATGAAGACATTTCACTGTAAAGACAGCGAAGAAAGCGAACCAATGGAATGGATACGTTGAGGACCTCTAGAGAATACCAGACATTTGGTAACGTCAGAGAAGAAGAAATTGGATTTTCAAATCATAAAGGATACCTCATTAGAGGTTAAAATACCTAAGGTCAAATAACGGTGTTGGGGTGAAATCCCTTCGGTAGTTTTAGAATCGCTGGCAGAAGTAGCAACCGACCGATTATTCAAATAGTTGTATAGAAACTAGAAGCTGGAGACATACCATTAGATTTCCTGAAAAATATTATTCACACAACCCGAAAGATAGCAAGACCACAACAAGCGAGAACTCTCGAACAAAAGCTCATGCATTTAACTTGATAGCAAGAATAATACATAAAACAGTGCAAATAAAAAAATTCTCTCTTCCGCTAAACAGGTATTTCCATTTTTTTAACTAGCTAAAACTTAACAAAAATATATTTTGTTGGATTTGTCGATCACAAAAAAACAGTTCGACAACGTACAATGACACGAAATGTTCGACATTCTAAGAAAAAATGTGTATAAGCTATAGGAAAGATGGGTAATATGCAACACGTACAAAAACCAAGGATGGACAATAAGAATGGAAGACCGAAAATGAGGTATGAAGAATGTAAGTTGGGGGTACAAACTTTCATCCGTACTCTCCAACCTGTTCATCGAGGATGCTACGACGAACGTATAAAATGAGAGGGCTCAGGACTGGATTTAAAATTCAGGGTGAAAAGATTACATGATAAGGCTCACCAGTGACACTGATGTCCGCAGAGAAAGTGAAGAAGAATCCATGGACAGGTTATGAGGATCGTGGCCTGAGCAGTGGCGAATCCAAGATTTTGGTATGGGAAGGTGGGGGATGTGCACATAGAAATTTTGTGCCATTTTTAAGAAAATATTTTTTCTAGGACATTAGGAAAATTTTACTTTCTTAAGATTATTGTAACGTTTTGGCAATGACATACGGAAAAGTCAATTACAAACAGATTTTTTATGTTTGTGAACTGTCATGGAGGTTCGAGTTCTCTCCCGGGCATGGGTGTGTGTGTTGTCATTAGCGTTTCTTAGTTTAAGTAGTTTGTAAGTTTAGGGGCCTATGACTTCAATAGTTTGGTTCCTTAGGTTTACAAATATCTGAACATTTTGTAAACTGTCCTGAAATCAAAAGAATACGTTCTGGTTGCACAAAAGAACAAAACCTACGCGATCAATTTTTTTTTTTTTTTTTAATATTACCAGATGCGTTTTTCTTTCTGTAAGGATATAAAATACGCAATAAATGATGTGCGATCCTAATTATGTGCGAAACAAACAAACACGAGCAGTTGTCAGCTTCCAGTATCTCTTATTTTTACTATAGTCGACATGATCGACTGGAGAGTGTCCGCAACTGCACCGTGTTATTTTAAATGTGTTTATTTCCGTCAACAGGTACAATTTGATAAGCTTACTAAAGTTAATTGAACAATAATTTATACATAAATTATAAAACTGTATGCTATATAAGTATAAAAATATGGTAAGATAATTAAAACATGCACACGGCGTTTTAAAACATGGAAGGTGTAAAACAAAGATGTATAAAATTACAAATGTCATACTTTAAAAATTTTTATACTTATATCACAAACAGTTTTATAATTTTTATGTCTGGATATATTCAAGAACCCAACTTTTAGGAAAATATTTATATAACAAACAATTGTTCAGTATAAGACCGTAGCTTATTAAGGCTCAAGCTATCCCCTCCAATCCCCCTCCCTCACCTACTTTTTCCCTCACCACCCCTACCTGCAGCCAAATTATAAGTGCCTACATCAAACTGTAAAACTCAGTACCAATTAGTACTCAGCCAGACGAGACGCGGGCGCAACAATAAGGTAGAGAAAAGTCTCTAAAAAAAAAAAAAAAAAAAAAAAAATAATAAAAAAAAAAAAAATTTCAAATGTTTGGAAATCTATCGGATCAAACTGTGTGGTTATCAGTCCGTAGCTTACAAACTACTTAAACTAAGGACAACATACACACACACACACATACATACATGTCCCAGGTCCCAGGGAGGACTCGAACCTCCGACGGTGAGCAACAACGTGCTCCGCAACGAGGCGAGGCGCCTTAGACCTCTCGGCAGCCAAAAAAATAAAATAAAATAAAATAAATCCATTTATGTGTAAATTAACTATTGTTCAATTAACCTTTAGTAAGTTTATTAATTGTACATTCTTATTATACTTTTGTTTTATAGACCTGAAGATGATCCAAGTGATCGAAACATGTAATTAAACAAAAATATTGCAACTGTTGACGGAAATAAACACATTTAAAATCTCTCTTATTCATTCATGTCTCTTTCACTGCCCATGCTAACAGTATTCCAACCATTGACTACGTCACTTTCGTACTGTACCAAAACAACCGAACCTTAGCTTTGGTAGAGTGCAACCGCAGCCGGTTTGATGACAAGACATTGTGGCTCCCGACCTGGTGAGTAACTCAATAAGAACAAGCCGCAGTGCGGTCGGCAAGTTGCGTAAGGTCATGGGCAGCGAGCAGGTGACCTTCGGAGACGGTTGAGTCAGCAGGAAGAACATGACCTTTACTTTCTGACCGGCGCTCTCCCCGTCGTTACACAAGCGGAGCGTCAGAGACACGGCGGCAATCATCAATAGCCTTGTAAGGCTCCGCCAGTGAATTTACACCGTAACCTGGGAAAAAACTAACGTGGGCCTAAATCAAAGCATAAAAGACACTGTTTATTAAAAGAAAACGATCTGTTTCGCTCTTATGGTAGCCTGCTTAAGCCATTATAGTTATATCTCTTTTATTTTTCCGGGACCTAAAGAAGATTTCGGAGTGCTTTGGACTTGTAGTTATTACAACCGTATGTAACACATACACTCCCTATTCCAACCATTTCCTAGTTCTGTAAAGTAAGCCGACGAACCAAGTAAGCCTTCCGAGTCCACAATATAAATCCGCTGCTCTCTCCCAGCTTTAGTTCACAACTCACGGCCGCGCGGGAGTAGCCGAGCGGTCTGGAGCGCCACGTTGCTGATCGCGCGGCCTCCCGCGTCGGAGGTTCGAATCCTCCTTCGGGCATGGATGTTTGTATTGTCTTTAGTATAAGTTAGTTCATAAGTAGTTTGTTAGTTTAGGGACCGATGACCCCGCTGTTAAGTCCCATAAGCTTTAGAAACATTTGAACATTTTCAGCCGGCCGCGGTGGCCGAGGAGACTAAGGCGCTCCAGTCACGGTCTGCACGGCCACTACGGTCGGGGGTTCGAATCCCCCCTCGGGCATGGATATTTGTGCCGTCCTAGTTCATAAGTAGTTTGTAAGTTTAGGGACTGATGACCCCTAGTTAAGTCCCATAGACTATACAAACATTTGATTTGATTTTTTTGAACATTTTCAAATCTCACGTCGCACGTTTTAGGAAAGAGTTTCCGCTATTATCTTTATTATATGCTATTTGCTGCAACTGCTAGCAGTTATGTTTAAAAATGCTCTTATCTTAATGACGAAAAATGTTAATACGCAGGCGACTTATTATATCGCGCAACCACTCCCTACTTTTCCATCTTCGCCCTGTCAGTTCTCTTAACAAGTTGTGATATCGTCAGGGCCGGCTCGTCCATATAGGCAAACTAGGCAATTGCCTAAGGTGCTCGAATTTGGGAGACGGTAAATTTATCGTGCGCAACGAACCCTCGTGCACTCGCGGTGCGGTTTACTTTGCTATTGCGCTGATAGACAGAACAACAGGCAAGAGACAAGACGCAAGTCAGTGTGACACGCATTCTCTTGCAGTCGTCAGAATTTGTGTAGTAAGCGTTTAATAAATAGACGAGTACCAGTTTGCAACTAATTACAGCTTGCGTGCTGCTTGGGGCGCCCTCACGGCCCCGCTTTGTCTACTGTTATGCAGTCTTTGTAGTATACAATCGGCGCTAATGACTTCACCACATCCAACTTGATCCAAACGATTTATGAGTATTTCTCTGCTTCAAAATATCTTTGGGATGTCCTATTTGCGCCATGTGCCTGCTTTGAGGCTAAAACCGGTGAGTGATACTAGATGGGAGAGCAGAATTGATGCTTTGCGTCCGTTTCGTTATCAGCTAGCTGATGTGCATGATGCACTCATGGATATTTATGAAGATCGTCCATTGACTGGTTCAGCTGGAAATCAAATGCTGACTGAGGATCAATCCATTACTAAAAAAATAAGGAACTACAAGTTTATTGCTTCACTTGTTGCGCGACAAAATATGTTGTTCGAAGTAAATTTGACTAGCAGACTTCTTCAATCAAAAGAAACTGATCTTAACGCTGCTACAAATGTTCTGTTAAAAACAAAAACCTTGTAGCAGTGATTTGGGATTTGAAGAAATGCTGGTAGAAGCAAGAGAGAAATTTCAGAAGCAGTCAACATTTCCGCAGCATTTGCATCAGATAGGGAACCAGTCCGTCTAAGACACAAGAAAATACAGTTTGGTTATGAAGCAGGAGATTAACCTATCCGTGACGAGTAAAAATCATTTCAAAATTAATTTTTATTTTGCATTGTTGGATACTGCAATAAATTCAATTAATGAGAGATTTCATCAGATTAACAACGTAAATCGTGTATTTGGCTGTCTGCACGACATACATGATGTACAAGATAAAATTGTTAAAGCTGTTCTTGAATAATGTGTTAATTTGGAAGAGTCTCTAAGTCGCATAGACTATATTGATGCCACTGAGCTCTGCAATGAATTACAAGCCTTTGCTAGATGAGTACCCAATAACTCAAGGCCACAGGACTTTCTGAGTTATATTTGGGAAAACGGACATTGACATTGTAGCCAATTTAGTTACTACACTAACAAGAAAAGTACTTGGGCTCGAACAAACACATATACACCAAAATCGTATGAGAGATAATGTAAAGATCCCTTATTGCACTAGTGATACTCCCGCATCTGCAAAACTCTGCAGTCGTCCGTTAGAGGCCTCTGCGTGTGCCATGCCGCATTGCACTTTGACCTGTCGATTCGCCATTAGGGACGGTGCAGTGTGCCTCCGAAGATGCGTTTTGTGATGTTATTTGTGTGGTGAAGCGTCAGATGGGGCGGCGATTGCTAATCAATCCTGCTAATGTATTGCGATTAGTTGGGATGAAGTTACGAAGAACCCTTCTTCAAATAAAAATGTTCAAATGTTTGTAAATCTATCGGACCAAACTGCGTGGTCACCAGTCCGTAGCTTACGAACTACTTAAACCTAGGTAAACTAACCTACGGACATCACACACACCCATGCCCCAGGGAGGACTCGAACCTCCACGGCGAGCAACCGCGCGCTCCGCAGCGAGACGCCTTAGACCGCTCGGCTACTCCACCGCGGCAACCCTTCTTCGTGAATATAGTATTAGTGTAGAAGATGAATCATTTGCATGCTTTCTCGTATCTGTTATGGTACAGAAACATGAGCATAAGTTAGATACTGTTGTTACAAACTCATAATAATGATAATAGGGATGATAATGACGAACAACTCATCGCAAGAGGTAGTGCTACGGTAAGTGCGGGAAGAGGCGATGGAAGCAGTGGCAGTGAATACCAACAGTCTTTCGGGAAGAAGGTTAAAGTTGCAACTATCATCACGTCTTTTGATGACAATTCGCTAGAGAACATGTACAATGATTATTACATACGTTATAGTTAAGATATTTGCATTACGTATGGCGTCTACAATTACATCTACAGTGCTATCTAGAGCATGGTTGCAGAGCTTTGCAGAAAAACGACGCCCAGCAGCAGATTGAGGTGTACGTAGAGATTCTATAAACAAACGTTGATACAGATATGTTTGTTCGAGCCCATGTACTTTCGTTTAAGAGTGTTGCTTATTCTTCCTTTGTCCATAACCAATGGTGAGCACAGCTTCTCGAAATTAAAACTCATACACATACATACTGCGATACACAGTGACTCAAGAAAGACTTGTGGTGTTGTCTTGTCAGTTGAAAGAGAAACAGCACTCAATTGATTTAAAGGAGATCGTCTTAGATCTTGCAGAAGCCAAGTCAAGATAAATAAAGTTTGTGTGACCCTTTGTATAATGAAGCTTATAATTGAATAAATTATTGTAAACTATCAACCATAACCTTTTTAAAAGACAAAATGTAAAACACGATTAAAAAGTAACATTGTTGTATAAAAGTGTATGATGTGTCCCATTTTAGTGGGTAAATATGATTGAGATGTACTGGTTGTGATTATGTATTTGAATAAAAAAGATGCATTGTATATTTTACATTGATGTTTTATTGCGATTTTATTAAATGGGGCGCTATTAAAATAATTTGCCTAGGACGCCGAATTTGTTCCGGTCGGCCCTGGACATCACAATAAAAAAAATTGCACTTGGGCGTTCCTGGCACCCCAGAAATCCTATCCCACATGAACTGAAAAGTCAAAGGAACTGGTTTAGGGATGTGTATACAAACATAGAGATATGTACCGTAATGTAAACAATCTGAGGGCGGCGCTCAGGGTGACCAACTTGAGAGCTTAAACTGTCACTAGTTTGAACATGAAAAATCCTTAGAAATTCCCGACTTTCAATAAATTACGGGTGGGAGTACTAAGACTGATTCACAAGGTGGGCAACGTCACATCGACGTCACTGACGTCACACACTGTCAAAAATCCAAGTGCATTCCCACTGCACGGAACGTCAAGAGACGTCAAATATAAAGCACCGTTTGATCGTAATATTTCTAAACACGCAATAGCGGTGGTATTTTTTCACAAAAGAGAACGGCAAACATTAAATTTAGTGTTTAAGCACTAATTACAACTACAGTTGCCTTAGAAGACGAGAAAAGAGAGCAGAAATTCGCTTAAGGCAAGCAAAACGAATAGGGGTTAAAAAAATGCTTTGAAGAGAATATATGAAGGTAAATATCACACATTGTATAAACCTTAAGCCATTGTATAAACCTTAAAATGACGATACAATTTTTCAGTTAAACGTCTGTGATAAGAGAGAGGACCAAGAAAGCAGACACAAATATGAGCCACGAAATTTCTCCCAAAACATAAAGTGGCGGTGTCTTGAGCTGTGTCTGGTGTTTCAGATTTACCAAATCCTTTACGGTTTTTCTCTTCCTATTTTGACGCATTTTTTTAAGAACAAAACATCTGCTTTTAATTCTGCACGCCATAAAACAAACTATACACTATCAAAATCTGATCTGTCAACATTGGTGATTAGTCAATAGTCAGCAGCACGTTTAAGACCCTAAATAGGCTCGTTTTTATAAACTAGTAGCTACTTAACATACCATAACATACCATAAATAGTGATGTAAGACAACAGTAAGTAGTAATTATATATACGCGTATACTACTACATTTTCTCTCTCATAGATACGCACCTACTATAATAATACAGTCTGAAATATTTTTACTGCTCATATCATAAATTACCACATATCACATGGTGATGAACAAGCTCAATTAATATTTCGCCGTTCATTTTCTAATATAGGTATAACCCAAAGCTCAGCAACAAAATACCATTTTAAATACGAAGCTGTGAATGAAAAGCAGCCATGTTGACACCCAAAAAACAAGCCGACATGACGTTGCCTACCGTTTGAGAGGCTGCTAACGTAGAATGAAAAAAGTTACAACTAACAACAATTTCCTGGGTTTCTTGAAAAAACAAACAAACAATCTCCAGATTTGTCGCTAAAACGCTTTTAAAATCGCTAGGAATGAGACATGTCCAAAACAAATCTTGCCGCTAGACTGAATTAAAAATCGGTACCTCTAGCGACGAAATCGCTGAGTTGGCGCTGTAGTCGACAACACCTATTATACAGGTTGTACTTTTGAAAGAGAAAAAAACGCCTTTTTCCAGGTGAAATACACTTTTTCCGATATACGTCACAATATACATTCCCTTCGAATAGCGAAATTTATAAATCCTTTAAAAGGTAAATGTTTCACACATCGGCTTATAACTTCGGTGGCAGCGGTTTTTTCGTGACATGTTAGGGCGACAATTGATATGAAATAAGAACAGCCAATCAAGAACCAGAGAGACTGCTGTATCTCGAAAGGAGGTTAAAATAAAGAGAGATGGCGTTATCTATGCCGAACACATACGTCAGTTGGAGCCAAGAAAGCTAGTTAAAGCCTATCCGCCATCTTGGTGAGTTGGGCAAGGCTTAATTATGCGTTTAGTCGACCCTCTTACATGATGCATTGAAATTACAATCAGTGCAAAGTATGTACTTTCAAACAATAGACTTTACTGAATAAATAGTAATAAATACTCATCAAAATATATTTGAAAACTTAATTTTTAACAGCTAATTTGCATTCTTTCAATAAGTTGTCATCACGGAAAAACCGCTGGACGCTTTATTCCTGCTTTAAGTGACATAAAACATCAGCTATACCACAGTCTAATAAATACAGTCGCGACACTCACTGCTGTGAAAGCTGTTACCCATGGAGGTAAACTCCATGCTGTTACCGCCTGACACTTGGAGCGACACTAGCGCTCCTAGCGGTCGTAAAGCCGGCTGCCCCTTAACGCCGTATACGACACATTAATAATGTCCGCTTGTAATTACATTTGTTTGGTTTGCTAAATATTGTATATATTCTTGTATTTCAAGCTTTATTTAAGTATCTTGACACATGACTGAGTCTAACAGAAACGTAAACCGAGCAAAAACTCGTTGTGATCGGACACAGACTGCAATTGTGCAGTATGTTACGAAATAATTCTTTAGAAATTGCTTGCAGCTTACCTTGCGGGTAGTGATAGACAAACATAGTATTTTGTGCAGACAAGCCTATAATAGAACTTCTAAGGGACAGTTAATTATCAACAAATGTAAATTTAGTAAAAACTCGTGAATAAACTGACGCTAACTGCAACATATTTATGACGAAATTCTTCATACATTGTACCTTACTTTGCTGGTAAACATAGTATTTCGCACATGAGAAGCATGTAATTGGTCTTCCCGGTGTTAAAAGGTGCGAAATTTTTTCCCCTGCTTTTTAGTTATGAGAACACCCACTGGCTATGAAACTTTCATCTAATATAATTTTGCTGTGAGATTATTTCATTTATATGATATTTTAAGATAATATTACGTCGATTACACGACAGTCTAAGTGTCATATTATATGAATGATCCTCAGTCATTATGACAGTCTGTCATTATGTGTTTCGAAGATGAGGGAGGGGAGGAGTGGGAGGGGGCGGGGCGACAACCGTCTGTAAAATAAGACGGCTCTGTGGTTTCAGATAAATAGGTTTATGTGTTAGACTGTGGTTTCCATTAGAGAAAGCGGAAAACATTTTACCTTTCAAACATTAATAACGGTAACAATGAACACTTCTTTCCCATACATTTCTTATACATTTGCCTCTATAGTGAATGACTTTCGAATGCCCAGACAAAAATGTTTCTAGCTGTGATGTAGCAGCAACCACAGTCGTAATACTTGTTTCAGGACACAGTTTAATTTCTTCCGCCTTTACATTATCACGTCTTTGCGGTAGTTTCCTCTTCATTCCCAGTTTCGGTGGTTTGTTTGGAACATCGAACAATGTAGGCACAGCATTCCACACCACCTTCTTCCGTTCATCATTCATGAACTGGTTTGCATCGAAGTGTAGCGAGCAGAACTTCACATTATCACGTAAATACGTGGCAACTTTATTCAAAAGATCTTCTCGCCTGCTATTTATAACCCATTTCTTGATCCTAAAAAGAAATAATCTTCAATATGTGTCTGTTGCTCACAAGATAATTGTAAATAAGCATTACCGAATCTTGAAGTCACATACCTCTCAGGCTCTGTAGGAAACCTAAAGAATGATAAATGAGACGTATTCTTGTTGTTGTTGTTGCTGCAATTTATTGCACTACACACGCTTCCCTTCGTAAAAGCCATTTCGTACACCAAAACACACGACAAACACACGTCTCGTATACGATACAGAGCAACGTGGCTTTACGTCCGCAAGGAGCGCTGCAGTCGCCTAGTATAACAAAAATCAGCGGTAGTGTCGCGACTGTATATATTAGACTGTGGCTATACCACAAAAACACTTCTACAAGACTTAGAAATATGGCGGAAGCAGGCTTCACTTTTTAGCATAAGGGCGTCTCCCTGTATTCTAACCTCCTTGGTATCTCACTTACGCTGTTCCGTAAATGCATCTCGTGAATATATCATTTTCTTCACGATGACACAGACGTAATTCATGAGAAGGTAGTTAGATCAGCATTTATTTCGTTTTGTAAAATACTTCACAGCATTTTTTTTTTTTTTTTTTTTTTTTTTTTTTTTACGAATATATTACTATTATCGAAGATGTTGTTAGGGTGGAATCCAATAGACGATCTTCAATTACGCCATCACATTTACATTCCGGCTTGTCAAAAATATTTTCCTTTTCTTCGAATGTGTCACAATTTTAGAGTATGTTATTAGGCGCGAACCTAATTACAAGTGAAAGCACAAAAAGCACAATTATCTATAAACTTTTCACTGACTGTTTTACTTCCTCTAATTTTTTAAGGCTAATATAGTTTTTGCCATTGTTATACATAAATTGTAAATTATCTATGAATGAACTAAAATAAATATTAAGGGGCAACCATGAAGCTTAACCTTTTTCCATCGTGTGGACCTGTAAGATAAAATAAACATAAATTTACCATTAAAATTTTTAATAATGGCGTCAATGGTCGATATTGACCCCAAAATTGTCGCTGGTCCCCAAACTTACGTTTTGAACGACAGTCAAACGGTTAGTGATTTACGAAATTCCTAGCACATTATCACTGTGAATGGAACTTACCTTGCGTAAAAGACCATTTACTTTGAAAGCAACGCTTCTCAAACCACTATTCGAAATTTTTCCCGCGATCTGTTAGAAATGTAAACAGATCAGATATTACGCTTATCAAAAGCCGTTTGCTGTTATGGAGTATTGCGTAGTCTTCCCCTAAAACCTTTGACACGTTATACTATCAGCAGAGGCTTGTGCGTGCAGTAATTTGTTATAAATCGCGCATTTACTTTTGAACTTCTTTATTGCTTTGGTGTTATTCTCGCGTTTTTCTATTTTATTGCTGCTTGTTATACTGTCTTATAGTTGGACCCACGAAAGATTGCGGGTCACACATGTCTGGACATTAGCATCTTTACCGGTTTCACTTTCCACTGTGTGGTGTAGATGGCCACATTGAGTTAACACTCAGAAGGCCAAATAAAAAAAATTAAAAAAAGCGACAGTTGAAATTGGCTTATATATATACGTGCTTTACGCTTTAAGAAATCTTATAGCCCACAAATAATGGCTCTCGCTTGCTTAGATGGAATTCTTTAAAAGCCATCACCATCAGCTATGACAACCTGCAACAAATAGCCTAAATACAATCAATAACTCACTACAATTAAGTTTAATTTTGGCAATGCAGTTATCTTTGTTTATGACGTGATATCGTATGGACTATGTATCGTAGGTGGTTTTTGCCACCATAGCAAATGATTCCTGACCTTAAAGAATATTTGTACAAAATTTGGTTGAAATCGGTCCATTAATTTAAGAGCAGATGTAGAATATTATCGCTTAATATGGCCGCTTTTCATGACTGTCATAGTTTATGACGTCATATCTCCTTAAGTATGTGTCGTAGGTGGTTCTTAATCAAACAGCGATTGTTGCCTGATAGTGATGAACATCTATACCAAGTTTGGTTGAAATCATTTCAGTAGTTTAGGAGGAGTGTGGAACATACAAATCCACTTACACACCTACAGCCTATTTTATAAGATTTATAGATGCAAGAGAGTCAACCATTTTCTAGCAAGGATACGGGTCAGGTAAACATTGGAAAGTCGAGTGCCATGGGCAAAGAAACGTATCGGCTGGAAAGCCTGTCAAGTTTTAGTCATGCGTGCTTCATATGCGCAGCTGATCGACAGCTTTGACATAAATTGCACAGGCATACAAAAAAAAAAAAAAAAAAAAAAAAAAAAAAAAAAAAAAAAAAAAAAATTATTGGTGCCCAAGGTTTTTAAGCTGATTATTATTATGTTCGGGGCGTTGAATCCAAATATGGAACCCGTTTTTCTCTATCAGCTATACTTTTTTTAGATGCGGCATAATCTCCCCATAACATTTTTCTATTATTTGCATTAAAATAGTACTACCTGAAAATTAATTAATAGCTGGTTCCTCTATAGTTCACATGTTCTCAATGTTACTTTTAAGATAATGAAATACAAATTAAATTAAAATACTTATATTTATCATAAATATTTCTAAATATTTCCATCTTTACAGAGTTTTTATTGTAACAGATGGCAGCGCGAAAAAATTGTGTTCCCTCAGTCAGCATAATACCAGTTGAGCTGAGTTGTCTAACTAGTGCTGCTATCTGAGGATGTTGCTTTCAGGTAACTGAAGTTAGTTACAGAAAACTCCACAAGATGGAATTAGCATCTGTCTGTCTGCTAACTGTAGTGACCTTCAACTCTGTTTGAGGTTAGTTGCAGAGTTCTCACTGTGAAGGCTCGATGAATATTTCCCCCGTGTAGTATTCCAGAGCAGATCAAGTTTTCATTGCATTTAACTTTATGTTTACAGTAATGTGTGCTTTAGATTGATATGTGTGACTGTGTTGTAGAGGTGAAAGATGAGTTCCATTAGAAGAAGTTGTGTGAATCATTCCGATGTGTTTTGCTACATATGCGGTGAGTATACATTTAAAGAGAACAGGAAAAGTGTCACAGATTTTATTAAGAGGGCATATCATGGATACTTTGGTATCAGACTTGGTGGCCAGGAAAAATCATGGGCACCTCATATTGTCTGCAAAACGTGTACAGAACATTTACGGCAGTGGACTGCAGGAAAAAGGAAACGTCTTAAATTCGGCTTACCGATGGTTTGGAGAAAACCAACGAATCACATTGATGACTGCTATTTCTGTCTAGTAAATATCACAGGCATCAACAAAAACAACCACAAAAAATGGTATTATCCTGATTTAGCCTCGGCAAGACGTCCAATCCTCCATTCAGATGAAGTTCCGATCCTAACGTGTCATCAGCTACCAGAGCTCTGTGAGGATGAGTGCACCTTGGATCAGCCCTCTGAAACATATGATGGTGAAAGTGATTTTTGAGGGAACGTCATCATTTCCTCAATGTTTGCCAGGGACCTCAATCTTTCAACTTTCTGGAAGAAGGAACCAAAATTATGTTTTATCGTACAAGGGAAAAGATCTGTTGCCCTTCTTCTCTCAAGAAGACAATTTTGTTTCCTGTCATGATGTTAAAAATCACCTGGAACAAATGGGTCTTCCTAAATATTCTCCGAATGATTGGCGCCTATTTATTGACAGTTCTAAGCTGAGTTTGAAGTGTGTCCTTCTACACAATGGCAATGGATCAATACCAATTGCTCATTCAACCCAAATGAAAGAAGAATATGACACCATAGCTTTGGTCTTGAAAAATATTTAGTACCATGAACAACAATGGGTAATATGTATGGACTTGAAAATGGTAAGTTTTCTCCTAGGTCAACAAAGTGGATACACGAAATATCATTGCTTCTTGTGTCTGTGGGACAGCAGGGACAAAAAGAACCATTGGGTGAAAAAGGAGTGGCCTCAGAGAGAAAATATGGTTGTTGGGCAAAAGAATGTTCTTAATGAAGCTTTAGTTCAACGAGAGAACATCATCCTCCCTCCACTGCATATTAAGCTAGGCCTAATGAAGCAGTTTGTTAAGGCTCTTGATAAGAATGGATCATGTTTTGCGTACATAGGAAGAAAGATACCTCAGTTGAGTACAGAAAATCTAAAAGCTGGTATTTTTGATGGCTCACAAATAAGACAGCTAATGAAGGATCCTACCTTTGTCAATTCCATGAATGAGTCAGAACAAGAAGCATGGACATCATATGTAGAGGTCGTAAGAAATTTTCTAGGCAAGCACAAAGCTGAAAACTATGTTGATCTAGTAAACAATATGCTCCCAAGCTTCAGAAAGCTTGGCCGCAACATGAACATTAAAGTTCACTACTTACAAAGCCATTTAAATCGTTTCCTTGAAAATTTAGGAGACACCAGCGAAGAACAAGGTGAAAGATTCCACCAAGACATTAAAACTATGGAGGATCGCGATCAAGGAAGATGGGATACGCATATGATGGCAGATTACTGCTGGAGTTTGAAAAGAGACTGCTCCAAGAAAGAACATTCTAGAGCACCACGAAAAAGAAGCTTCATAAGTGTTAAGTGACTTTACTTGCAGTGATCATAACTGTTTATTAAGATCAGGTATAACTGAACTACAGTTAGTTAGTTTAGTGTTTCTGCAATGTTTTCTATAGTTTGTGTTTTTCTTTATTGTCCTATAAAATAATTTTTTTTATAAAAAACCTGTGTTTTATGTATTTCTTTATGATAAATTTAGATTACAAATAATATTGCATATAGGCCTATAAAAACATTAAAAATACCAAAAATTAAAAAATAAAGCTGTTAGAAAAAAAAACTGATGCCATATTTGAATTCAGCGCATCAAATACATATGAAATCAACTCAAAACACTTCTGCACCAAAACCACTGTTGGGCTGTGTTATGACACGGAATACCAAACATTTCGTGAAGCTAATTACGCAGACACTCATATTCAAACACGCCTTATAGGCCAGTCGTCGTTGACAAAAAAATGGCCTCAGATCCAAAAAATTGCAGGAAGCTGAATTTTTGGTATGTTGTTAGAACATATTAGAGTAGTATTAAACCAAGTTTGCAGCTTCGAAATCCTTTTGCGTAACTTTTAAGAGCCAAAAAAACCTCGAAATTTTCGGACTTTTTTCTGGTTTTGGCTTATAACTCGTGAAGGGTGGTGTTTTGACGAATGTTTTGTGTATGTTAAAGAAAAAGGAAGAATTACTCATTGACGATGATTATTAACACATCGTATATAAAAGGATTTTTTCAACAATGTTTTCCGCAAATATTGAACAGAGAAGTTCCTTGAGTCACTTCCTGCCATTATGGCACCGACGGCCCCCATGAATAACATGAGGTGGTGAAAACCTATGTTGACAAACTGAGGATGCTTTTGGCTCTCTACAATGTCTCGGGCTTTCAAGTACAGTGGTTGATCGTAGGTCACAAAACCTAAATGCTTGTTCTTTAACTGGCTTCTAAAAGTGATGTTAAAACAGTGTCGTAGTCGGTTGGGGGAGCATGGATAAAAGGGAGATATACAATCTTTGAACGTTTGTAAGGAAGATCTTCTGTCACTTGATCCATGAATCCATTCCATCCTGGGATGCGTGGCATGTGAGTTGCTTTTCCAAACAACCACAGTAGGTCTGGGGATTTTGGCAAAATGACTTCAGCGATTTTCACTTCGTTAATTGAAATGGCTGACAAGCCAAATTTCTTTCTAATAGAAGAATGTTTAATGTGTGTGGCAGTGCGTGAATCTGATAGACTCGGCACATACAGATTTCAAACGTGGTTTGTTTATGTCTGGGCGAACGGATGAGTGAGGGGTCATGATCATTGTACCACCCATTTCATGGAACGTGTTTTCTCCATTAACGTTCACATCTGCAGTGTCGAAGACAAAATGCATAAAAGCTCCTTTGCCGACTGGTTGGGCCACTTCTCCACGCAGGAAAGCGGAACTTTCAAAATGCATAGCCTCCGTATATGTACACGAAATTCTCATACAGTGGCAAAGTTCAACAAGGTGCTTTGATACAAATTTTCTGTACAAATAAGTTCCAAAGCTTATTTGAATTGAGGATAGGAAAGATTTGGGCCTCGTTGCAGCCATGATTGGATGAGCAAATCCTATGCACTTCTTTTTCCACTGTTCAAGAGAAGGATGCCTCTGCGTCTTTTAAAAAAGCATCTGACGGGGGATATTGAGTAGTGTCAAATGTTTGGGAACGAATGTCTTGCAGGATAATCTCTGCTGCAGCTTTGACAACTCTAAGCCGCTCTTCAGCAGGATCGCTATGTCATTGATTGTACCACTTTTCATAAAGGATGTTTTGTGCAATGTCTGTGAACATCAAGACTGGGCTGTGATACGTACCAACCTGCGCAAAAATAATTTTTCCGCCATATCACTTTTTTAGATGAGCTTGAACACTTGCTGGTTTGTAATCACATGTTAAGGTCTCTGCAAACAAGTCACTTATGGAAAATTGGTTTTCCTGTCTTGTTTTTGCAGGGTATGCATATATACGCTCCATACGTTCGATAAGGAAGGGATGTTCAGGACGACCTTGTTTACCTCCTGCACCAGTAGATCGCGACAAGGAGTGCAGTTTTACGTAGTAAAGTTTGTGGTACTTACCCTCAGTAGCAACAAGTTCACTTATACATGAAAGACGCCGAAGAATGTGTTGCCCCCATTCACTAGCTTGTCTAGCTTTTTCCACAATCGATTCTTTCACTTCCAGTGTTTCCCTTTGATGGAGTTCATCCTGTAGATATTTGGACAATTTTATCTGCTTCTCGAAATATTCCTTGGAGAATTTTTCACCACAAAGGAAATAGTAATATCCAATGATGTGACGCCTGGAATCCGACCCACTTTTCAGCCTTTCCCCACACGAAGACGATGGTTGAGCAAATCAAACATCTCCTTCTCGCTGGACAAATGCTTACACATTACTTTCCACAGTGTACCTCTTCCTGCATGCGCCATGTACGGTCACTTCATTTAAACTGCACAAAAAACCTCATGTTCCTTTCAAGCCCACGTTTCTGACTCATTTTTATCAGCGTCTAAATTCCGCGTCTTTTCACTGTCACTGTTCCCTCTGCAAGCACTTACCGACGATCCCGAAACAACGTATTGTAAAACAGAAAGTACTTAAAACGCCACCAAGATCAAGGTTTAGACGATTTTTGTTTGAAACGTTCTTCACGGATCCGAATACGGCTGTTTCTAAGGGCAGACTGGGTTTAGTGGGGAAGGCCTGGGAGGCAAGAAGTTTGGGAGGGAGGACAGAACACCCGCTAAGTCACGACTCTGAGGGGGACGGGGGGGGGGATTGATACCTTCGCACAACAAAAGGCCTCGCTAAGAACGAAAGACCGAATGCTGTAATGGCTGACCAATACCCAAAAACGGAGAGGCTTTCGTCTTTTTTTTTTTTTTTTTCAGCAATACCTACTTTCGCAAATATATTTGTATGCACTAACACATAATTACACCTATTTATACACAATATGTTAATAATCATCGTCAATGAGTAATTCTTCCTTTTTCTACATACACAGGATAAGAGGACTGCAATTCGTCTGGGTCAATTTATTGAATACTCCGATTTTCCAAGTTTTCGTTTTTTAACGATAACTAGAAATCTATTGGGCCTATGGACTTCGTTCAGTACTTAGATTAAAGTTAAATAACTGCTCTATAACTTTGTTCTGTATGACATACCCCGTGGGATGATCATTAGACCCAATATTCTAGCCGAAAGATGACTAAAATCGAAAATTTGAACTTTTTGGAGAAATAAGTCAATTTTTGAAGTCCAATATCTCGGGAACTATTGGACTTACAGAGCTGCGGTTGGGCTTAAATTTTAGAATATTATATCTACATTAATAGAGGTGTGAGTGCCCTTTCGTCAAAAAACCACCCTTCACGAGTTATAAGCCAAAACCAGAAAAAAAAGTCCGAAAATTTCGAGGTTTTTTGGCTCTTAAAAGTTACGCAAAATGATTTCGAAGCTGCAAACTTGGTTTAATACTACTCTAATATGTCCTAACAACATACCAAAAATTCAGCTTCCTGCAGTTTTTTTTTTTTTTTTTTTTTTTGGACCTAAACATACCTGACGACTGGCCTATTACGTTATTGATTTCTCATTGACACTCATGACATGAGATGCCCTTCTACTACATCGCTGATGTAGTTGGCAGTCGTAAACAAAAGACGATATGTACCGAACATAAGTTTCGAACGAAGCTCAACTTAGTTTGGGCATACCGTACGTACGCGCGTGCACACACACACACACACACACACACACACATACACACACGCGCGCGCGCGTACGCACGCAAGCGTACGCACACAATACCTCGTCTCATGCCCCTGTCCATCGCACATGTTGGTGACGCATTGTCGCGTTCAATTGTGCTGGCGCGGCGGCATATTATAGTTATGTTGTGATGTAATACACGCGTACTCTTTCAAATCTCCGTTGATGAACTATTAAGAAAAGATAGAAAAGAAAGACAGAAAGAAAAAACATCTCTGTGAGATGCCGAAACGCGTTCCGGCTGAAAGAAAGCTCTGGTTGTTATTCACGGTATGACAGGCACGTACCAGTCACCTACAATGCGTTACTAAAGCTGTGGTTCCGCGAAGGCAACAAACAGTAAGCGGCAAACGGTACATTAGTGGAAGTAAAAAGGGTTCCGCCGCGATAAGTGGAATTCTCCATCGAGTGTAAAGTTTATATAAGAGGTGACGTGCAGCTCGTCTTATGCAACATTGTGGCTGCAGGAAGATTCACAGCACGTCAAGAGACGTCACAGGAAATTCATCTGTTCCTCATAAGCAGAGAAGTAATTTTAGATATCTCTATTCCAGTAGCTGGTGTCCTCGTACGTGTGTATGATATGTAACATTCGATCATTTATTTAATTCAAAACTCGATCATGTACAATATTTCTTGTTACTTGTCCAGGAGCCAGTATGAATAAATTCTTTGGTGAGCCCACACATGAGAAACAACATAAAGTTGTGCGTGTGAGAGACATGGAGATGTCAAATCCTCTCCGCAGCGTTTCATAGATTGCCCTCTGATTGTTAATCAATATACATATATAAAAATGGAACGTGGGACGTGTGTCCGTATATTTCACTTGGTAGCCAAAATTATTCACTGCAGACCAATGACAGTTATGCATGAGAGTAGCCTTTAGGTTCGCGGTGTGCACTATGGTGTTTTGGTCGCGGTGCGTGAATGTGGCGAACAAAAATCCGTAAAATTTGGAGCAACACGACGATCGACAGATGCTCAAAGATAAAAAGACTCAAAGATACAACAATGGGAAACTCAGACATACATTAACTGAGCATTAACTACACTGGCAATACAACCTCCTTGACACCAATGATCTCAAAATAAACACTGGAAAGACAACTGTAGTGCTTAGGATCAAGATACTGACAACTGGATTAGCAGTTCCGTGTCGATAGCTATAAGAGGGTGGAAGATATAGTGGATGAAAGTCGTCAGCTTATATAAAATTCGGACTGAAGACCAGAGATGACTTTTGACACTAAAATAGCAAAGAGGTTTTTGTGTCCCAGCCTCGTCGTCGCTTTTGTGTCTCGTTTCCGTCATAGGTGTCGGTGGCCGAGTAGACAGACCGACACAGGAATAAAGTACGCACGCTTGTGCAGGTACGAAGGTGAGCAGCCAATGGGACAGCAGAAACTAGAAACACTAGAGTAAATTAGAACGAGATATATGTTGCACAGAATTTATACAATACTTAACTTTTACATAGCTCAGTACTGCAGAATGCTGATACATGGTTGAGCTAGAGGCCTGCCTAGTGCCTATCCGATAGCCAAGTCTTCACTGGTGCCTATCTGATTCAGAAGTGTTAACTGGTTCCTATCTCATTCCCAAGTACGATGTCGTTCAGTGGTGGCCACGAGCGGAGTTGTAGCAGAGGGCGCTCGTGGCTGACGTCGTAAGAACGCCGCGCCGTGCGTGCATGGCGGCGCGCGGCGAAAGTAGATGGCGCGCACTTTGGACTTGTGCTACACCACAGAGGTTATACACAGCGAAACGTGATGCACATTCTTCATTTGTTTTTCTGCAGCAAGCGTACGAATAAACAAAAATAAGTACATATTGCAGTTTGAAAAGTAAAACTACCTAGAAAGATGCCAAAGCGTAACGAATATATTTCGCGTCCTCGATCCGTTTCTAAAAGTCAGAAAATGGCCTGAAAAGTGAATCTACAGTCGATAGAAACTTGAAATTTGTAGACGTTGTTTATCTTATACTGTAGGCATCAGCGATTTATCGATATTCCCATCCCTAAGGGGGTGGAATAGGGGATGAACGGTGTTTTGAAAATACGTTGCTATTCAGGCAATTTTGAAGAAGGAATACAAAACTTCCGATTTAGATTTCTGATTGGAATTTTAAAAACACGTGTTTCGATATTTTTGGAAATTCAACCATTAAGCGGGTGAAATAAGGGAAAATCTTTTAAGGGTGCTACTAAGACTATTTTGATCCTAAAAATGTGAAAATTTGGGTTTGGAACCATGGTTATAATTTTAAAAAAATGCGTTTCGGGATGTTTTGAATTCTGCCAACAATGGTGCAATAGGAAGCGGCAAGTTGTATCAAAATAATTCATTAGGAAAGCATTTTTAAAGCTAAATCTATCAAAATTTATATTTAGAAGTAGAAACAACCAATGAAAACCGTTCAGTTTATGCGTGCGAAGCAGCGGGAATTTAGCTAGTCGTAGTAGAAAATGCAAGACTCTCTGGAAACTGCAAGTAAAACTGCTAAAAGCTAGATCTGTCGGAACTAATGGGTATTCGTTGGATGTACGCTGTTTCATTCCCCTCCTTTTCCTGTACCTCTAAAGCTGTGTGCTCTTCACAGTTCAAAGTTGTCAATAGCACCGCCAGCTTTCAGTATTTGGCTGAAACTGACTTGAATATAGAAGAGTCTTAGCAGTAAATAAGATATTATTAAAACTTGGTGCATTATGTGAAAGATTTTTACCAATTGCAGTACATATGACCTCACATTTATTGAACTACATGTTGTAAAATCGTTTGATTTTGAAGTTATATATTCATTTGTTTAAGTGCTGTCTTTCGGTAAAATCTGTTGTGAATACAGTTAGTAGTAAAGAAGTAACAGATTAAAACGTGATGCTTGATGGAGCGGTTTACCATGAACGTTACTCTTCTGAACTATGTGTCGTACTGTGATTCGATTTCGAAGGTACAGTCAGCTGTATGTGTGTATACTATCTGTAAAATTTCTTGCGTCAGCAATTTGTAGTGCAGAAATTATAAATTGTAACGTCATACCGAATGCCGTACTTTTACTCCATGAACAGTGAAATAATAATAGGCGAGAAACTTTTTTCCTTTCATCGTTTTCATGTGTCAGGAAAAAATTCAATACTTCTGTAAAAGTACATCTCTGTCTATATTTATGCCTGAACTCTGGGAGCCGACGGTCTGGAATACGCTACTCGATAAGTATTTCCTGCTCTAGTTCTGTTTGTGAACCGTCAAACAAAAAACTACACTCTTGGCCATAGTGAATGTATCTCCAAGTAGGATACGAGTTATTACATCCAAATTTGTGTAGGAAATAACAAGTTCTACAATAATTACCTGACTGAAAATACATCCCCTAGTGTATGTGATGAAATCAGTAGCCATATATACATATACATGGTTACTCTGCAAGCCAAATTGAAGTGCATGACAGAGGGTGTATCGAACCACTTTTACGATATTTCTCAATAGTTTCATTCTCTAATAGATCACGGGAAAAAGGAACACCTAAATCATTCTGTTTTCGATCTGATTTCTCTTATTTTATTATGATCATCATATAGGTGGGTGCTAACAATATATGTTCGCATTCAGAAGTTGGTGAAAGAAATTTCGCAAATAGAGCTCGCCGCAACAAATAATGCATTTCTTTTAATGGTTTCCACCCCAACTCGTGCATCATTTCCGTGACACTCTCCCGTATATAGCGACAATACAAAACGAGTTGCCTTTCTCTCAATTTTCTCTAAATCTTCCGTCAGTCCCACCTGGTGTGGAACCCACAATGCGCAGCAGTTCTCCAAAATAGGACAAGTGTAGTGTAGGCAGTTAATGTAGTAGAACTGTAGCATCTTCTAAGGTTGGCGAGCACCAAACTAGAGTAAATTACTCTTATAGTAACTCTTACTTCTTTAGTCTGGACTGCTTTAGTAACTTACTCCCGTAGTAAGATACTCTTTTAGTAACTGTTGGAAAGCTCAATTTCTATTTACTTCTTTAGTTGTAAAGCCCTTTGTATAGGAGAGGTGCAAAACGCAAAAGAAAGTCGTTGTCAGCTGCAGCGCAGCGCTCCTTGCGATAGACCGGAAACAGTACGCATTTATCGAGTTGTCTGCTTCACTTGTCTGCTAGGTTTGTTGTCAAATTACAGCAAATGAATCGCCGAGTTAAGATCACTTTTCGAAACTTTAAGATATATTTATTTGTGTTGTGTATTGCCACTGTGAAACTGTTTTCGTGCAGTTCATGGTAACTACGTCGCTCACATGTGATAACGCCCTCATTATAAAATGTGACTACATACTTCCAGCCCTATGTAAATGATGAACAAGCTTAGCTGTCTATGCATGAACCTTTAACTGTGATAAAGCTTCAAATAATGCTCACCAAAAACAAATATTTCATCTATTAACTGCAGAATGTTTCAGAAAGAATAGCAAATATTTTAGAAGATTGTAATAAAGATGATTTGCAGTTAAAATTTCATATAACGTGTGTTCAGTATTTATTGGGTAGAGAGATTGAGCTCTTGATATGTACAACAAATGTAAAGCACATGCAAATTTGGAATTTTTGACTGATTATTTCGTACTAGTAAGCCGGAAACTGGGTAACTAAGTGGAAATGAACGTGTAGAACATACACAAAATTTTCTTTGAAGTCAGTGTGATGTCGTACTACCAAAAACCGACGGATTTTGAAAATCAGTGAAAATGTCTTCATTTACATTTGCTCTAAGTTTGTTTGGTTTTCATATGTTAACAGCTATATCTCTGTATTCCATAAAAATTGTATGCCTGTTATATGAAATTTTAATGCAATTTCTCAATAGTATCACCTCCTAAAAAATGTACGACTGAGTCGAAAAACTACGTTTCTCTGAGCAGGAGACAAGTATACATTCTCAAACAAATTCGCGACTTGGCTTCGTTTGTCAGCTGGGTTCCCCATTCGGTCGTCTGCGCATGCGCGGATCACTTTCATAAGTGTGGGAATAGGATCCATCCTATTCCGTCTACTAGCGATCGTATATGTGCATCTTGTGCAAGTGGACGTGTCTACACTGTACCTGGCCGGAGTGACCGGTGCATCATGGGTGATCTCGTAAGCTCTCACTTCCCGTGTAGAAAGGGCTTAAGGCCTTTTTACTAAATAAGTAAGCCAGTTCTGCACGCAGCTGTCGCGTGCACGTCTTTTCACCCTGGGAAAAGATTGATTGTCGGCAAACATTATTGCATCACCTTTTGACATCAGTGCAGTGAACACTGGCTAATATACGCTGCACTATGGCAACGCTGATCTGGAAATCAGTACGGCAGGAAGCCTCCCACGGAGTCCACATTCTAATTGCAGTTCCCGTATAGTTTTGTACCTTAAGACACCACGCAAGCTAACACCAACATGGAGATAGCCAAGGACAAGAAACGTTAAAAAAAAAACATACCAGAAAGTGATAAAGAGCGGTTTGCTCGAATCATGAAGAATTACATATCTATCATTGACTGTAAAAACATGACGTGACCTTGCTGAAAAGGAAAAAGAATGCTTGGGGAAAAATATACGTTGGTTACAACTCAGAAGCAGTTACACAAAAGTTACAAGAGCAACTTAAAGTAATTTGAAAGGACATGAAGGCCAAAGCAAAGAAAGTAAAGCTAAATTTAATCGCGAACAATTCCAGACTGGGGGTGGAGTAGCTGAGACGAAGCTGGACGATATAAGGTTGTTGGTTGTTGAGATGATCCCACAGATTCTCACGCCTATAAGTGGAGTTAATAACAATGACACAACTGAAGATAATGTGATCCTGTCAAACAACTTCGATGACGATATCTACTCTGAAGATGGCACTGCAACTGCTGAAGATGAAACTTTATCCCAGAGTCCAGAACCTCGGCGTGCATTCTCAGGTGGGAGCGCTTCAGAAGGTTGTCCCAAGAAAAAAAGACTGAACTTGCAGCTGTCGTGAAGAACAAGTGGGTGTTAGAAAGCAGAAGAGCTGCATTCGTTAAAAATGCTTTTAATACGAGAGGAATTTAACGCAAAAATTTTGTTAATCGAAAGACATACAGAGATCATTGAAGAAGAGCATAACCTTAAAATGGAAATAATGAACAAGGTGAAGAACGAATTGGATTAAACTCCAGGTTCCAGTTCTTCAGGCAATGTGATCGAGAAAATTTGCTTTTTGTAATTGAATATTTACTTATTTTATTTGTAAAAAACATCTTATTTTCTTTATATTTATTCAAATGGTTAATAAGTTTTTAGTTTTCAAGTGAGATAATATTTGTGTTAATTATTAAAATACCAATACATTTAATTGCCTCATTCTAATGTTTATCTGTATTAGCAGAAATATAGAAACCCACATTTTGCACTTCTTAGAAATAAACAATAAAATTAATATGTTAATCCCCTAATTGAAAAAATTAAAAATCAACTTATACATAAATAAAACAAGTCATATGTCACTGCAGTAATGGCGATGCAGTGCCTTAATTATTAATTTGAGATAGAATCGTCTTTATGATAATTCATTATGTTACTGGCCGATTAGACACAAGTTTAATTAAAATAATTAAGTATGATAGACCTTCTGACGGCTTGGCCCACAGCATTTGATTCTGTCTGGAAAGCGAATTGGTCGACGTCACAGCATCAATATGAAACACATTTCCAACTTCTATTCCACAGTTGTGCAGAAAAGCTGCAGCGACCATAACATTCCCACACTTGTTCGATTTATACTCTATTGTTTTGGTGAGCAGTCGGAAACACCAAATGTGCGCTCAATTACGCATCTGGTTGCAATATGCACTCTATTGTAGCGCACTTCGGCTCCTGTTTGGGGCCGAAATACAGATGTCATAAGATGTTTGGAGAGAGCATATCCACTATCTCCGACAAGAAACCTATCATATTGTCCATTTTCAAATTCTGCAGCAACTCTACTATTGCCCCAAATGCGTTCATCATGTGTGGAACCCGGCCATCGGCTTACCATATTCATAATCTTCATTTTGGCATCACAGATTATTTGTTTATTGATTGAAAAGAAATTTTTACGATTTCTGTATAGTTCTGCTTGTTGTCCAGAAGGACAAAGTATGGGTATATATACACAATATATGGCACCTATGACATTCGTTTTCGAGCCTCCAAGTCTCGAATGCAATTTTTTTTATACTGTCCCGTGCCTATCATCCCGGGGGAGCCTCCAAATCTCAAAATTTACTTTATTTCTTGTAATATATATTTCTAAGTGGACGGGGGGAGACTCAGTTTGTTTTGATGCCGCCACGGGCCTCCGACAGCCTTGGACGGCCACTGTAGTTGGGTCAGGGATTTCCTCCAGTTGCGGACTGGTGTTGTGTTGTCATCATCATTTTATCATCATCGACATGCAAGTTGCCCCAGTGGCGTCACCTAAAGACTTGCACCAGGCAAGCTGAACACGATTCCAACTGGGGTCTAAAGGGCAAAAATGCCACATGGAATCATCATTATTCTTACAAGGGCACACCATTTGATCGCCCAAGGAAGCAGACCAACAGACCATCGATGCCAGAGGCAGTCCAACAGAGAGTGAGTTTTCATAGCTCGGTCAGCCGTATATATCTTTCATATTTTCCCAAATTTGCCGTGAAACACACCTGCTTCAGACAGTCAATGAGCAGTGCTGTACCAACGTATCAGTGGCTTTGCTACATCGCATCCTGCCAATGACTGGTGGGGTTTTAAACATTTTAAAAATCTGAACTAACTGTCGGGCACCATGGTGTTGCACACGTGCCTCCTGCTGTGACGAGTGGGTGAGTCAACATGCCACACAAAGGCCATGAACAGTTGTAAGGCCGCTATTGTCTGCCAAAAGCGTCTCTTGGTCGACCACCTGCTATGCGGGTTAGGCTGGGCTTTCCCGCTAGGCAAAAACATCTCCTTTCTCAAAACAAACAAAGATTCCGAGCTCGCCACACAGTTTAAAATGTCTGTCCAGTGCCAGACATGTAGTATACTTAAATACAATGACAAGTACAGTAACTACTGGCTCTAATTACCATCACTAATATCATGTTTAGGGTATAAAATTGTGTAGCATTACATTAAATATTTTTACTAAAATTGTATCTGCATTGCTTGCCGCTTCTGTATCCATTCCCAATTCAATATATGACTCTGACTTTTTGTTTGCGATTATTAATTTTTTTGTAACCGGTCTGGAGAGAGAACGAAAGTGCCCTTCGTCTTTCTGTTCTGCTCTTTCATTGTTATCAGACGCCTCTTTTTACTCTGTGCAAGGAAAATGTGTGAGCATTTAATTACATTTTATACTGCAATAAACCCCCCAGTTTGACTTCAAATATTTTTAAATTCAAAACGACCTTCTCCTATTCTCAATATTTTTTATTCATTGTTTTCAGCAAGCAGCAGTCAATCGTAAAGAGATGCTTGGTCATTATTATGATTCGCTTTGCGATTGCATAAGTTTGATTTAAAATCAACTCTTTCCTACATTCAATTTATACTGATTTGTTTCTCAGAACCTGAAATTAATGTTTTTATCCGTCGAAGTCCGATATTTTATAATTTTATTTCCCTATTGTGTCAGTAACTTAACGCTGTCATGAAACTTTTTTGAGCGAAATGTAAGATAACCAAGCATCGATTTAAGGCGGATAGTTTAATTTCTTTCGTTATTCCAACAGAAAAAAAGTCTACAGCTGACACACGCCTCATTCTGCATGTAAAGGTAACTATTCGTTGACATTCTTTTGTTGTGTTGCTTTCAGATGTTGTATAACTGCAACAACGACTACCGCTAATTTTTAAGGCCGATACGATCCCTGCTCTAATCTGACATCCTCTTAAAAAAAAAATGATTTATATATTCCGAAGTTCATTCAATTCCATACAAGATATTTAATCAAAATCTTTACAACACCGAACCAAAATAGGAAAGCAACACCGCAATTGCTCAGAAAAATATGCCGTTTAAGTGCATGAAAATGAGGTTAGTAGTTCATGACACCTTACATATGCCTCTCCTTCCATGTAAATTTTTGTTGTAATTTGTTAATAGAGAAGAATCATTAGCAAATTCATAAAAAAATTTCTTTTGATTTTTTATGTTCATGGACTACTCTGTACAATGAATTTCTTGTCTTACGACTTATTTAGTGTAACAAAAAATCTGTGTTCTGTTTATGCCACAATTACTATACTCAGCGTACACCAGTTTAAGATCTTTACACCTTAAACTTTCACAGATATTTATTTATATTTTTGTAGTCAGTGCCTGATGGCATAACAGCCGAAAATCGTTTCGGCAAATAATAAAAATATTCCCGAATGAAACTTTCACTCTGCAGCGGAGTGTGCACTGATATGAAACTTCCTGGCAGATTAAAATTGTTTGGAAAGTAGTAGGCGAGGTACTGGCGGAAGTAGAGTTTTGAGGGCGGACCGTAACTCGTGTCGGGATAGCTCAGTGGTAGATCGATTTCCTGCGAAAGGTAAAGGAATCAGGTTCGAGTCCCGGTGCGGCACACAGTTTTATTTTGTCAGGAAGTTTAATAAAAATATTGTGAATATACACAACAGTTGTCTTGTGTTTTATTTAAAACAGATTACAAAACAAGATATTATTCGTCACGATACAAACTTCCACCAGACACTCACCATGAAAACATAACTAGTTTCCAGATATAGAATCTAATATTCAAGTGTCCCAGCAATTATTGGAGTATTTTTACTGCGTCTTTGCAATTATAGGGACAGTGCAATTTTTTCACCTTATGAGTTTCGTTTTATGAAATAGAGCCTCCTCTTGGGTCTGCATTAAAAGATATCTACAACTTGAATTGTTTCTTAAAAACTTTCAATAACTGTAAAGAAACTACAGACAATATGGTCTAACAAGTGAGGAATTTCACAACCATCCCTTGTTGCGAGACAGTTAACAGTTAAGAAGTAGCATTAAAATCACCAGTTACGCTAAGATAATTACTGGAATACAGTTTTACTTCGTGGTAGAGGACAATGCTAGAATTTAAACACCACATCTATTGCAGGTGGTACGAGAAAAAAATCGTCCCTGCTGAGTAATAAGAGTAGTTATCATCCAGTGTCGTATTTCGCAAATTGGCGCAACAAGCATGGTCTGACCTTCGTGTCATTGCTGTGAAAAAAATATGTTCTCACAGCTACATTGTGTTATTAGCGTTAAGGTAAACTTAACGAGGACTGGGGTCTCTTGCAGTTGGCGATAAGATAGTGTCTACGGTTAACGCTCAGCATGGTATATTTCATTTTTCTGGAAATTTACAGTCAACCTCGAAATCAACGGTGTACCCTTCACAGAACATTAGCAGCAAGTTGCAATAATACTAGGTCGAGTACTAGAGAGGCAAATATAGGAAGCACAACGATGAAAAGTTAGTCAGCCTTATGAGATAGCTTTGATAATGACTTCAATGCGTTAAAAGGAATTTTCTTCCAGCCGCTTACTGATTAGACCCTAAACAGTTACAAAACAAAGGCGACGTATATGATATGTTTGAACCGATGTTACAAATACAAGTAGTCCCAAACACCATACAATATAAAGTCTAGAATTGGAGGTTCCCTCTGCCTTTCCTGAACTTTGTTAAAATGGTGTAGCTGACGGTTTTTAGGGAAAACAAAATTTTCATTTTCAATATTTCACATAAATAATTAGAGAATTTAAAATTTTAAAATGCTGTCATAACACAAACAAGAGAAAGATTCATTGTGAATTTAATTCAATAAGAAACGTATAGAAGCTGTGTGTTTGCCCTGAAGCAGACGGCGTTCAAGTATTCACTCTTGGAGAATGTTCACTTAACAATTTCCAGCAAATCTTCTAATACATAAAGCAGAGTGTTCGTATATTTGTACGTGTTGCATACAAATCTACTGTTTTGTTCCAATCTCTATGAAATTTTGTACATGTATGCTTCAATCCATGAGGACGGTCGCCGTAAATGTAAGAATCACATACGATCTATAGTTCACGAGATATGACGTCATAAACAATGAGATGCGCGGAAAACTGCTGCCATAAGCGACAATGCTGCTCATTTGCTCCTAAACCACTGGACCGATTTCAACCAAATTTGGTACACATATTCCTTACGTGAGATAACATCGTCTGTAGGAGTACGAACCACATACGACACCTGGTTCAAGAGATATAACTCCATAAACTATAGGAGTTGCAAGAATTTGCCATAATGCGATGAGACTTTACAAATACACTATATGAGAATGAGAGTACTTAGCGACTTGCAACAAAATTTAAACATATTTTCAAACCTTTATTAAACTTTTTCTCGATTGCAACCATAGTAAAATAATGAAAGGAAAAAAGTTACTCGCTTACTACTTTTCCGCTGTTTATGGAGTGAAATTACGGCATTCGGTACGACGTTACAATTTATAATTTCTACACTACAAATTGTGGCCGCAGGAAATTTTATAGGCAATGTACACACATATCGCTGAATGTGCCTCCGAAATTGTAGCACAGTGCGACTGGTAGTTCATGAGGTTGTGTTGTTGTGGTCTTCAGTCCGGAGACTGGTTTGATGCAGCTCTCCACAATACCCTATCCTGAGCAAGCCTCTTCATCTCCACATAAGAACGACAACCTACATCTGTCTGAATCTGCTTACTGTATCCATCTCTTGGTCTTCCCCTGCGATTTTTTCCCCACACACTTCCCTCCAACGCTACATTCACAATTCCTTGATGTCTAAGAATGTGTCCTACCAATCTATCCCTTCTTTTAGTCAAGGTATGCCAGAAATTCCTTTTCTCCCCAATTCTGTTCAGTACCTCCTCATTAGTTACGCGATCCACCCACCTAATCTTCAGCATTCTTCTGTAGCACCAAATTTCAAAAGCCTCAATCCTCTTCCTGTCCGCACTGTTTATCGTCCATGTCTCATTCCCATACAAGGCAACACTCCATACAAATGCCTTCAGAAAGGACTTCCTTAGGTTTAAATCAATATTCGATGTTAACAAATTTCTCTTTTTCAAGAACGCTTTTCTACCCATTGCCATTATGCATTTTATATCCTCTGTACAGCGACCATCATTTGTTATTTTACTGACCAAGTAACAAAACTCATCTACCTCCTTTATTGTTTCGTTTCCCAATCTAATTCCTTCAGCATCACCTGATTTTCTTACACTACACTCAATTACCCTAGTTTTGCTCTTGTTAATGTTCATCTTATATGCACCTTTCAGCACACTGTCCATTCCGTTCAATTGCTCTTCCAGGTCCTTTGCTGTATCTGACAGAATTACTATGTCGTCGGCAAAACGCAATGTTTTTAATTCTTCACCCTGAACTTTAATTCCTTCTCCAAATTTCTCCTTGCTTTCCTTTATAGCTTGCTCAATGTACAAATTGAACAACAATGGAGAAAGACTACAACCCTGTCTTACTCCCTTTCCAACCACTGCATCCGTTTCATGCACTTCAACTCTGACAACCGCTGTCTGGTTTTTGTACAAGTTGTAAATAACCTTACGTTCCCTATATTTTACTCCTGCTTGCTTCAGAACTTGAAAGAGTTTATTCCAATCAACATTGTCAAAAGCCTTCTCCAAATCTACAAAAGCTAGAAATGTAGGTTTGCCTTTTCTTAATCTATCTTCTAGGATAAGCCGTAAAGTGAGTATTGCCTCCCGTGTTCCTACCTTTCTCCTGAACCCAAACTGAGCTTCCCCGAGGTCGGCTTCTACCAGCTTTTCCATCCTTCTGTATATAATTCGCGTTAATATTTTGCAACCATGACTTATTAAACTGATGGTTCTGTAGTTTTCACACCTGTCTGCACCTGCTTTCTTAGGGATGGGGATTATAACATTTTTCTTAAAGTCTGAGGGTACTTCACCTGTCTCATACATCTTACACACCAGGTGAAACAATTTTGTCATGGCTGGTTCTCCCAGAGACTTCAGTAGCTTCATGAGGTATGAGCACATAAAACAATAACGTTCATAGGAAACCGCCCTATCACGCACCAAGTAGTAATCTATTACTTCTTTAACTCCAATTGTATTCCCAAGAAATTTTACAGACATGCAGCACTTATACAAATGAATTATATAATTGTACC
The DNA here is from genome assembly GCA_026315105.1 of Locusta migratoria. NCBI lineage: Eukaryota > Metazoa > Arthropoda > Insecta > Orthoptera > Acrididae > Locusta > Locusta migratoria. The sequence continues at coordinate 42,726,150 of CM048750.1, read as the reverse complement.
ACATATAACTGAATAAATATGAGATCGTGCGAATTTTATATGTCATTTGTGTTTTGACTTCTGTCTTTCTTTGTTTGAATAATGCGCTTATAATTTTGTACATTATCAACGACAGCGTTATTTCTTATATGTTCTCCGATAGAGATAACATCTTTTTAGAGAAAAGAAGATGGACAGAGAGAGAAGGCTAGGAGAGGTACTAACTCCAGGCAGGAATAAAGAAATAAATACCCGGGCAACGCCGGGTTTTCAGCTAGTTATATATAAAGCAAAGTGTCCGTGTGTTTATGTGTACGTATTGCATACAAATCTACTGTTTTGTTCCAATCTTTATGAAATTTTGTGCACGTAAGCTTAAATCCATGTGAACGGTCGCCGTAACTCATAAGGATCAAGTCCAACACATAGTTCGCGAGATATGACGTCGTAAACAATGAGATGCGAGAAAAACTGTTGCATTACGCGACGATGTTGCACATTTCCTCCTAAACCACTGTACCGATTTCAACCAAGTTTGGTACACATCATCCTTACCGTGAGGAACCAATTCTGTAATGGTAAAAACCCGCATAAGACACATTTTTAATTCCAATAATTAATGTACTTACCATCAGCCGTAAAGTTTGTTGTTTTATTGAGCGACCGGTTTCTATATAACAATAATATTATCTTCAGGCTATTTTATTACATTTATCCAAGTAAACTGTTGACATGGTCTTTTATAGCGATTTATTTAACAATTCACAGATCCTGAATAAACGTGTGTTAATTCACACATGTACTTCTCCAAATTCACAGTCAGTAACTATCGGAATTATTACAAGGCGTAACCACAGTTCAGAAACAGCCCATTAAATAAATTACACGAATATCTCGTGACCAAAAATTGAACTCTCGCAGGATTCACAAATAGCAGCTTCTCTGTGTTACTAAAGTCAACTCTCAGCAGGATTGACGAAACCAAAATAATATATCCTATTCACAATAGGAAATCCGCATATACGCTACGATGTGGCCCTCTGCAAACAATACAAATTACCATTAATAAACCATACAATCCGTTCTGTTCGAGATCAACAAAATTCTCATAACACACCTTTACAGATATTCTTAAAACAACTAGCGAAACCTAGCGCGATAAGTTGCAATTAACTCCTTCACAAAATACAGCCTACCTTCTAAATATGGTTATCGGGTGAGACGTCGGATGTTAGTGTCATAACTTCACAATATTTCGTCAGCACACCTGACGAAATATTGTGTAGTTATGATACTAACATCCGACGTCTCGCCCGAGAACCATATTTAGACTAGAGAGAACACACAGAAAATATTGTAGGGAAGGCAAACCAAAGATTACGGTTCATTGGCAGAACGCTTCAAAGATGCACCAGCTCCACCAAAGAGACTGCCTACATCACACTTGTGCGCCCTCTCCTGGAGTACTGTTGCCCATTGTGGGACCCTCACCAGGTGGGACTGACGGAAGACATTGAGAAGGTTCAGAGAAGGGCAGCTCGTTTTGTTTTATCACGTTACGGGGAGGGGGGGGGGGGGAGCGTCACGGAAACGTTGCACGAATTGGGGTGGAAATCATTAAAAGAAAGACGTTATTCATTGCGGCGTGATCTGTTTGCGAAGTTTCAATCACCGACTTTTAGTTCTGAATGTGAAAATATTTTGCTAGCACCCACCTACTTAGGGAGACATGACCATCCCAATAAAATAAGAGAAATCAGATCGAAAACGGAACGATTTAGGTGTTCTTTCTTCCCGCGCGCTATTAGAGAATGGAACGATAGAGAAAAGTTATAAAAGTGGTTAATGAACCCTCTGCCAGGCACATAAATGTGATTTGCAGAGTATCTATGTAGATGTAGATAGAAGAAATCTGTCGGGAAAGCCTGAAGCAACACATCTTACATAGCATACCTATTCTAATGTTCCGATTGCAAGCTTTAACTCCCAACAGGAAAGAAGTTGGTCGGTGTAATTGCTTGAAATCCTCTAGTATGGCGAAAAATAAAAAATCTCAAAATACTGCCTGGCAGCACCAGCAATAGTCAACGATAGTATATCAGTATACTAATCGCGAAATTATTTTAAGTTTCACGAGTTATCAAAACTATTGCGACTCTTAACAGAACATACTCGAGTGCATTAACTATTGCAACTGAGACAATTTTAGCTTACTAGAACCGGCAAAAGCATCTAAAATATAGCAGCTTTTGCCATTAACAATTAAACTCATTCTTAATTCGTCGTGCGTCGAGTTCTTCCAGTGGCCAACCGCACTCGCATCAGTGGCAGCAAGGAACATCTTTGGCGACATGGATTTTTGCCAGAAATTTTTCATATTTCGCATGCAGACACAGAATAAATTTACAACGTCCCAAGAAGCAGTATGCAAATTAGTATTATGAAAATTAAAATAAAAATACAATACATCGTTTATGATCTATAACAACTATTTAATACTGTTTAATCGTAATAAGATGAAGCGACCACACACAGGCGCCATATGTAACAGACGTCCGAAACCGAGCGTTCCGCTACAAGTTGTGAATTAAATGAAAGTATGAATGTTACATATCATTTGGATTTTGATTACTATCTTGTTTGTTTGGCTACTGAACTTAAAATTTTGTGTATTATGCAAGACAGCCTTTTTTGTTCTATATAAATGAGATGGACAGAGGGAGAAGGGATAGGAGAAGTACTAACTCAAGGCTTGAATAAATAAATACCTAGGCAACGCCGTGTTGTCAGCTGGTTTGAGATATAATTTCAAAGTTTTACGACGCTTTTCCTCACTGACGCGCACCCGCCCTACACATATGATGAATAAACTCTTTCAAATTCTGAAGGTAACAGGGGTAAAATATAGGGAGCGAAGAGTTATATCCAACCTATACAAAAACCAGACAGCGGTTATTAGAGAGTCGAAGGGCATGAAAGGGACGCAGAGGTTGGGAAGGATGTAAGGGTTGTAGCCTTTCCCCAATGTTGTTCAATCTGTATATAGAGCAAGCAGTGAGGGTATGTAAGGAGAAATTTGAAAATTTGAGGAGGGAATTAAAGTTCAAGGAGAAGAAATAAAAACATTGCGGTTTGCCGATGACATAGTAATTCTGTCAGAGACCGCAAAGAATCTGGAAGAGCAACTGAATGGAATGGACGGTGTCTTGAAAAGAGGGTGTAAGATGAACTTCAACAATAGTAAAACAAGCTTCAGAAAGTCAGGCGATGCTGAAAAAATTAGTTTAGGTAATGAGATAATAAAAGTAGTAGATGAGTTTTGTTATTTGAGTTGCAAAATATCTTCTGATATCCTAAATAAACAAGATATAAAATGCAGAATAGCCATGAGAAGAAGAGCGTTTCTCAAGAAGCGACATATGTTGACATCCAATATTAATTTAAATATTAGGAAGTCCTTTGTGAAAGAATTTCTCTGGAGTGTAGCACTGTATGGGAGTGAAACGTGGACCATAAGGAGTTCGGACAAAAAGATTATAGAAGCTTTTGAAATGTGGTGCTATAGACGAATGATGAAGATTACATGGGTAGACAACGTAGCCAATTATGAGGTGCTCAACAGAATTGGGGAGAAAAGGAGTTTCCTGCATATCATGACTAAGAGAAGCGATAGGTTGGTGGGACCCATTCTGAGACATCAAGGAATCGTTAACTTTGCATAAGAAGGAAGTGTGTGTCGTAAAAATCGTAGATGGAGGCCGAGGGACGAATACAGTAGCAAATTCAAAAGGATGTAGGTTGCCGAACTTATTCTCAGATGAAGGGAGTTGCACAGGACAGAGCAACGTGGAGAGCTGCATCAAACCAGTCTGCGGATTGAAGACCACAACAACAACTGATGCAACACATAGTGGCCCTTTCCAAAACAATTGTTTGGGACGTTACATCCATCTATAACTATCACGGTTTTAGATATCCCCTTTCGCCTTGTGTGCGGGGACTAGTATACTACATGTGGCATTTTTCCTTTTTTCTGAATGTTCTGAATAAAATTTCAATATCCTCTTCTCAGAGGCTTTACCATGCTTCTACTGGAATTTTTCATTTTCCTTACCTCATATTCCACTTCCAAACTGCTTTCAATTTGGGTCATTTTTTTAGTTTACCCCTGCAGCCTCGCACTTCTCTACCATATTTTCCTATTCAGTAGCCTTCGTAAGCACCCCAGTGACCTATTCAGCATATATTCTAGTCGTGCTTCACTTTTGACACAGCTCGTCTTGCCTGCATTTTTGCAGTTTTAGAGCTTCCCTATCCTCCTGTTTCCTATCACATCCGACTGTTTCTTAGCGTGCTTCTTCACTCTGATCATTTTCTGAATGCCTCACTCCATTATCATACCTCCTTATTTTCTGGCAGTCCCTTTCCTGTTGTTATGCATAGTACATCTTGGAAATGTATTTGGTGAATATGCTTTGTCGTATTCTGTGTTTCGCCGTGAACCGCGTTACCCATGATGAGGTTGCCGTAAACTGAAAATCACTTTGATGTATATTCAAATGTTTGTAAATCTGTGGGACTTCCTACTCTGGTCATCAGTCCCTAGGCTTACAAATTGCTTAAACTACCTTATGCTAAGGACAACAAATACACCCGTGCCAGAGGAAAGGACTCGAACCTCCGACGGCGAACAGCGGCGCGCTCCGCAGTTAGGCGTCTTGGAACGCTCAGCCACTTTGACCTATACTGCATACTTGCTACTATGAAGCCCGTCGCTGAAAAGTTGTTGTTACGTGGTCTGCAGCTTTTCTGGCATCAAGAAACCTTTCGAACGTCCATTATTTGATAACATCTAATTCATCGACTCTGGAAAATCAAATGTTTGTAAAGCTATCCGACTTAACTACTTGGTCATTAGTGCGTAACTTACAAACTACTAAAGTCTACCTACACCTACATGGGATACTCTGAAAATCACATTTAAGTGCTTGGCAGAGGGTTCATCGAACCACCGTTATACTATTTATCTCCCATTCCATTCTCGGACAGCGCGCGGGAAGAAAAAACAGCTGAATCTCTCCGTTCGAGCTCTGATTTCTCGTATTTTACTCCGATGATCATTTCTACCTATGTAAGTGGGAGTGAACAATATATTTTCGCATTCGGAGGAGAATGTTGGCGATTTGAGTTTCGTAAGTAGCCCACGCCGTTGTTGTAATGATTCCCATCCCAGATTCTGTATCATGACAATACGAAACGAGCTGCCCTTCTTTGGACTCTTTCGATGTCCTCCGTCAAACTCACCTGATAAGGATCCCACACTGGGCAGCAATACTCCAAAAATGGACGGACATGCGTAGTGTATACAGTTTCGTTTGTAGTTCTGTTGGATCTTTTAAGTGTTCTGCCAATAAAACGCAGTGTCTGGTTCGCCATTCCCACGACATTATATACGTGTTCTTTCTAGTTTAAGTCTGAAGTAATAGTAATTCCTAGGTATTTTGTGGAGTTTAGGGCCTTAACTTTTGATTGATTTATCTTGTAAACAAAGTTTAACGGATTTCTTTTCGTACTCATGTAGACGACTTCACGCTTCTCATTATTTAGAGTCAATTGCCAATTTTTACACCTTAGTGATATTTAGATCATTCTGCAGTTGGTTTTGATCTTCAGATGATTTTACTAGACGGTAAATAACTGCGTCATCTGCAAACAAGCTAAGACTGCTACTTATATTTTCCCCTAAATCGTTTATATAAATAAGGAACACTACCCTGTGGAACGCCCGATATCACCTCTGTTTTAATCGATTACTATGAACTGCGTCCTCTGACAGGAAATCCCCTATCCAGTCGCAAATTTGGGGCGACATATCATAATCATGCATGCCGGAACTGGGACCTTTGCCTTTCGCTCTACCAACCGGGCTATCCCGGCAGGCTTTATAGTTGGCATTAACAGCTTTACTTCTGCCAGTACCTCGACTCCTACTTACGAAACTTAGGAGATAAGGTACTGGAGGAAGCAAAGCTAATCCGCCGCGGCTCGACTCTGGGTCCTCCGGTTTTGATGTCCCTTTCCCACTTCCTTAATAAGTCCCTACTTGTTAACTTGCTCCCTTGGTTTCCAGTGTTTTCAAACTCTAATTAGGATGTCGTTTCGCCAATGCCACTGCAGCTGACATCCGATGGTACTTGGTTCCACGCCTTAAATTTCTTTGCGTCAGCTTCATAGGCTGAGTCTTCATATTTTCGTGTTAATTTCATAGGTGAGTATGTTCATGTACTGAAATATTACGCAATATTTGTGCTTATGACAAAATCAGGATAAGCTTCTATTTCATCTTCATGGAAAACTTCTTCGACTTCTAGAAATTTCATTTCTTGGTGCAAAGTACAATTCGTTGCCGATTAAACAAGATCTTCCTGAAATCGATGTGCTCACAGCTATAAATGTAAAGGCATTTTCTCGCAATACAGATTAAAATTATGTACCGGAACCGACCTCTATCGGGTAGTTCTCTCGTTAACGGTCGCTGATCCTGTTTGTTCAAATATTTGAAAAGCTTATGGGACTTAACTGCGGGGTCATCAGACCCTAAACTTACAAACTACTTATGAACTAACTTATACTAAAGACAGCACAAACATCCATTCCGGAGGGAGGATTCGAACCTCCGACGCGGGAGGCCGCGCGATCCGCCTGTTTGTTTGATGTGCTCTTGGCTCAGCTTTTTTTCTCTTACAAAGGCCGTTAAGCCATGTCTCCACCTTATCATTTCTTGCAGGTGTGCTACTCCCACAAGGTTGGTAGGAGAACTTCTGTGAAGTTTGGAAAGTAGGAGGCGAGGTAATGGCATAAGTAAAGTTGTAAGGACGAACCGTGAAGCGTGCCGGGATAGCTCTGTGGGTGCCGGGTGCCGTGGCTCAGCCCGCCCGATCAGAGGGCTGAACGCCCTCTGTAATTAAGAAATAAAATAAAAAACTGTGCCGAGGAGGACACATCGAACAAAAAAAAAAAAATAATAAATAAAATAAAATAAAAAAATAAAATAAATAAAAAAGTCGGTAGAGCGCTTGCCCGCGAAAGGTAAAGGTCCCAGATTCGATTCCAGGTTTCGGCACACAATCTTAATCTTCCAGGAAGTTTTATATCGGCGTACACTCCGCTTCTGAGTGTGTTTCATACTTGTGGAAGGTTGTTAAGTCTCCATCATTTTGAAAGGTTACGTAAATATACACACAGACTTCGATAGTGACATGAAACAATGTGATTATGCATTATTTATCCGCCAAGGAGCTGCTACTTCGACAACGTCACTGTTGGTGTAAGTGGTCTAAGGCTCGACCGGCCACGGGGCTCGGAAAGTCGCTCATGTTTACGAGTACCAAAAGTTCAAATGTTTTTAAAGCTTATAGTACTTAACTACGGGGTCATCAGTCCCTAAACTTACAAACTACTTATGAACTACCTAATACTAAGGACGGCACAAATATCCATGCTCGAGGGGGGATTCGAACCCGCGACCGTAGTGGCCGTGCAGACCGTGACTGGCGCGCCGCAGACAGCTCGGCCACCGCGGCCGGGTTACGAGTACCCAAGCTACAGCAAGGAAAACCAACCCGTTAATTACTCGAAAGTCATTAACTTCGGATCTCCTGTATGTAAGTAAAAAATGCTAATCTTCAGACGATATTTCGATGTATGACATTTAAAAAGCAATTTTTCATCATCAACTATGACATCGATTTCTTCTAAAACTACCGTCTAGCAAAAAGCTGAAACACGTGTCTCTTCATGACCAGTATGGAACGTCCATGCAAAATTTGATCCGAATCGGTGAGCCATATGATGGACCCTCTCCTTGTGAGAAAGAAAGCGGTCACGGCGTGTGTGGCACCTCATTGCAGCCTAGGAGTCGCAGTTACACCGTATGTGTTATCGGTGGCGCGTCTAGCGCAGCCTGTGCGTCCAGTCATCGCCCAGCCGGATATTGCGTCACACTCCACTGCGCTCACGGATGGGCACGGTCGTGACGAGCAGCTCCACGCACATGCAGCGGGCTGAAATGGAAATGAAAGAAATCTGTGAAAACACAGCTGGAAAATAGCAGACTTACAAAGATTCAAAAGTGGTTAATTAAAATCTCTAAATAATACGTATAGAATTTCAAAAAATGGATCATTAAAAACAGACAAAAGTTAAAATGTTTGTTTTAAAGCTTCGGATGTTCTACGAACATAGTCTCTCCCTACTTGAGTAACGTTGTTACCAAAACTATGAAAGTATTTAAGTGATTTATTGTACGAAAGATCTACTACATCAGTCCATCTGGTACAGCAACCAATGCAATCTATGTGAAATCTTAATGTTTCCCGGCGTAATGAATGTTCAAACAACTTACGGGTATGTTGCCGGGTGACGTCGTCGACAACCGCCGATATTTTGGCAGGAGGACACCCTGCCATTTTCAAGGCACAACTGCACTCAAGGAAGCAATATGCAAGCGTATTTAATACCTCGGTTTGCAAAGGGTAAACAAGGAAGATAACACGCACAGCACAAGTCACTGCAGAGTCAACACAACCAAAGATGACCAAACATCAAAACTATCGATAGTGACAGTTAATCAACAAATGTTCAAATGTTTGTAGAGCTTATGGGACTTAACTACGGGGTCATCAGTCCCTAAACTTACAAACTACTTATGAACTAGTTAATACTAAGGACGGCACAGATATCCTTGGCCGAGGGGGGATTCGAACCCCCGACCGTAGTGGCCGTGCAGACCGTGACTGAAGCGCCTCAGTCCCCTCGGCCACCGCGGCCGGCTGCGGTTTTTACCCCACACACTTCCCTCCAACGCTAAATTCACAATTCCTTGATGTCTAAGAATGTGTCCTACCGATCTATCCCTTCTTTTAGTCAAGGTATGCCAGAAATTTCTTTTCTTCCCAATTCTGTTCAGTACCTCCTCATTAGTTCCTTGTCTGTGTAAGTCTATGCTCCCAAAAAAACTATTCTGTTGATCGTCTGCACTATCAGTCGTTATAATTATCAACCTACCAGAAGAAATCAAAATAATTGCGCTAATCAGTTAAAAATTGTTTTGAAATAATTAAGATCGTGCACTAAACATAGATTTCTCTGTTAGGAAACTAACAGTAGCCCAAAGAGGAATGGAAAGATCAATGCTGCATTACACAAAAAAGACAGAAACAGAGCAGCCGTGATAAGACGAACAACAAAGGTCACTGACATTGTGGGAAAGGTGACTACACTTAAATAGCAGTGGGCTGGTCACATTGCTAGAGTTAAAGATGGTAGATGGACGAGACAAGTCCTAGACTGGAACCCAATTAACCAGAAAAGACCTAGAGAAAGATCAACAGACAGATGGGACAGAGACCTAAGGAAGACAGTAGGACTCAGTTGGCAAGGGGGAGGCTCAAGATCGGAAGAAATGAAAAAAAAAAAAAACCTACTGGAATCCTTTTTTACACCAGGTGACCGAACTGGCTGATGTTGATGATGATGATAATGACTATGCATAGTATTAAAGGTCGTAAGTACTTATCGTATGAACTCTCAGTCGTTAAAATGACGACCTTAAATTTAAAAATAGTTGGGATACTCGGTTAAAAAAAAAAAAAAAAAAAAAAAAAAAAAAAAAAAAAAAAAAAAAAAGGCACAGAAATAATATAATAAATTAATATTTGTATTTTTGCTATAGTGTTTCATCTAACATGTTGTTGTTGTTGTGGTGGTCTTCAGTCCGCAGACTGGTTTCATGCAGCTCTCCAAGCTACCCTGTCCTGTGCAAGTCTCTTAATCTGAGAATACTTTCGGCAACCAACATCCAATTGAATCTGCTTACTGTATTCATCCGTCGGTCTCCCTCTACGATTCTTACCCCACACACCTCCTTCTAATGCTGACAATTCCTTGATATCTCAGAATGTGTCCTACCAATTTTTCCCTTCTCTTAGTCTGGATTTGCCAGAAACTCCTTTTCTCCTCAATTCGGTTAAGCACCTCCTCATTAGTCACGTGATCTACCCATCTAATCTTCATCATTCGTCTGTAGCACTACATTTCAAAAGCTTCTATAATCTTTTTGTCTGAACTCATTGCCGCGTTTCACTTTCGTACAATGCTACACTCCAGACAAATACTTTCAGAAAGGACTTCCTAACATTTAAATTAATATTGGATGTTAACAAGTTTCGCTTCTTTAGAAACGCTTTTCTCCCCACAGCCATTCTGCATTTTATATCTTCTTCTAACATAGTACAAAGCATTTCGTATTGTATCACTTATACTTTGCTTGTTTTACACTAATTGTTTTTATCGCACACTCGCACATATAAACTGTTCACAAGCATGTAAATACAGTATCCACAAAACAAGATGGCGGACTGTTTGTGTAAAAGTATTGATTATCGCATTGCAGCGATATTATCGATGATGATTGAATGGCGGATTTTCTGTGGAACTCGAAAATTTTAAAACTATTGCATCATTATTAACATAAGATTACTGAAGAGTTTTGACTCATTCAATCGGTAAGAGGGTTGAGACTCACTGCAATATAATAAACAAGAGACATCTGTAACAGTTGCAATGTACCGATGTGCAGAATCTGCACAATGCCCGTATGCCGAAGTTGGGTATAGTACTGGGTTTGCGTGTAACAATTTGTCAATGAATAGTGTGTTTTTACAAAGGTTCGTTGTTTCTTTATACTGTAATACTAAAATTTGATTTATTTGTTTATAAAAAATTAGCAGATATTTGGATTATGGAAAACGTTGCAAATTTTTTTATGGCCTTACATATATTTGAAAAGTTGTCTACTCTGTTAACTGTAAATAATTTTCTGCTGCCAAAAGTTGGTCAGTGATGGCAATAAAGGTCACTTTTGAAATGTAAGTAGAAACATTTCATTTCATCTTTACCATTGAAGTATGAGCGCCATGGAAATTAATGGGTATAAATAACCCGACCTCACCAGTTGTGTTACAAAATTATCACGTCACCAGTTACCGGTTAAAGATGTCAATGCCTACGAGGCTTTCAGTTTCGTTTACAAAGTACATTTAAGCGATACTTTATTTCCATCCCCCTCCTCCAGTGAGAACGATCTAAATTCTACCATATGTATTTATATTGGTGAAAGGGTGCCGCGCAAAACTGTAGATTTGGAGAAAGCATTTGACGATATTGACTGGAATACACTCTTTTAAATTCTGAAGTCAGCAGGGCTAAAATATAGGGAAAGGAGAGTTATTTACAATTTGTACAAAAGTCAGACCGCAGTTATTAGACTCGAAGGGCATGAAAGGAAAGCATCAGTTGGGAAGGGAGTAAGACAGGATTGTAGCCTTTCTCCGATGTTATTCAATTTGTACATCGAGCAGGCGGTGAAGGAAAACAAGGAAAAATTTGGAATAGGGATTAAAGTTCAGGGGGAAGAAATAAAAACATTGCGTTTTGCTGATGACATTGTAATTGTGTCAGAGACAGCAAAGGTCCTGGAAGAGCAGTTGAATGGAATGGACAGGGTGTTGAAAAGAGCGTATAAAATGAACATTAACAAGAGCAAAACAAAAATAATGGAATGCGGTCTTAGAAAATCAGGCGATGCTGAAGGAATTAGATTGGGTAACGAAACAACGAAGGTGGTAGATGAGTTTTGTTACTTGGGTAGTAAAATAACATGCGATGGTCGCAGTACAGAGGATATAAAAAGCAGAATGGCAATGGGAAGAAAAGCATTTTTGAAAAAGAGAAATTTGCTAACACCCAATGTTAATTTAAGTGTAAGGAAATCTTTTCTGAAGGCATTTGTGTGGAGTGATGCCTTGCACGGGAGTGAAACATGGACGATAAGCAGTGCGGACAGGAAGAGAATAGAGGCTTTTGAAATGTGGTGCTACAGAAGAATGAAGAGTGGCTTGCAGGCACTCGACCAGTTCTTTCCTCATCACCCGTCAGTGCAGTACATTCAAGACACTGCTTACTCTCTTGCCAAATCTGGTCGTTATGTGGTCTTCCTGTGGACCCCTGGCCACGTCGGTATACCGGGGAATGAAAGTGTCGACCAGTTGGCCAAACAGGCCACCCTTAACCAATGGCGTCACAGAATCCGATCTAAAGTTAGCACTGCACAAGAAGGTGCGTGATGCTTGGAGTGCCGAATAGTCTACCATGGGTGCATGGGAGCAGTGAAGCCATCCACAACTCTGTGGAGGTCTTCACTGCGGCCCATACGTCGAGAGTCAGTTGTCCTCTGCCGCCTCCGTATTGGGCACACCTGGCTGACACGTGGCCATCTCCTTCGCCGTGAGGCCCCACCTGTGTGTCAGTGTGGAGCAGCGCTGACAGTAGTCCATATTCTGATGGACTTCCCAGTTTTAGCCACCTTGCAGCACTCTTTTAACCTACCGGACGCGCTACCCTTAGTTTTAGGCGACGATGCCTCTGCGGCTCATACTGTTTTAAGTTTTATTCGTGCAGCTGGTTTTTACAACTCAATCTAGTGGCGGGTGCTATAGCCTGATAATTCAGGTCCCCACCTTCCAGCGATTTTACACCCTTTCAAGCACTTTCTGTAAATTACCAACGGGTTTTTTAGTTCGTGCAGTATGGCTGGCTCATCCTGTTTTTTTCTCTGTGATCAGCCAGCCCTGTTCTTCTGCTGTCCAGTTTTAGGTGAGATCCCGATTTCGTTTTACCTATTGTGTGTCTTCCTTTTGTGTTGTCCATTGTCAGCTTACCCCAATTGTGAGTGTTCATCTTCGGAGCTTTGTTTTACTTTTTACGCTCTTAGCTAGGAACAGGGGACTGATGACCTAGCTGTTTAGTCCCCTCAAAACCATCAACAACAACAACATCAACAACTAATGAAGAGGTACTGAACAGAATTAGTGAGAAAAGGAATTTTTGGCATACCCTGACTAAAAGAAGGGATCGCTTGGTAGGACACTTCTTAGACATCGGGAAATCGTAAATTTAGCATTGGAGGGAAGTGTGTGGGGTAAAAATCGCAGAGGGAGACCAAGAGACGCGTATAGTAAGCAGATTCAAGTGGATGTGGGTTGCCGTTCTTATGAGGAGATGAAAAGGCTCGCTCAGGATAGAGTAGGGTGGAGAGCTGCATCAAACCAGTCTCCGGACTGAAGACGATAACAACATAAAGAGGTGTCGCCGTGAGGGAAAGTTTGGAAAGCACTGCAGTAAATTGGCAGGGCCCAGTGTTTGAGCGGCAGCGGCTGTGCGCCACTGCGCATGTAGGCGCCCGCAGTCCGCGTGTGGTCGGGACATGGGCAGCCGCAGTTCCGCGGCACGCTCGGTTCGCCGACCGGCGGTGGCCTCGCCCTGCCCCGCACTCGTGCCCGCGCGACGCGCGCTCGCTCGCGGAATCCTCAAACAAGAGGCCAGGCCTGCCTTTCCAAACCGGAAAGCCGGCCGCGCTGGACGCACGTCGCTCTGTTGCGGGCGGAAGCAAAAACCGCGCCGCCGGCGGTACACCGTGTCCGCTCGCGACTGGCACCACAGTCTAACATATACAGTCACGACACTTCCGCGGATTTTTGTTATACACTGCGACAGCAGCGCTCCAAGCGGAGGGCAAGCTACTTTTATGAATACGATAGTGGATGAGTGCGAATAGTACCGTTTATATCGATTTTAACACTTTTTTTTTTTTTTTTTTTTTTTTTTTTTTTTTTTTTTTTTTTTTTACATTAGAGAATGTATGCAGGATCATAAAATAGATAATAACTTAAGACCTTTGTCTTTCTTAGGTTTCCTAAGATCACTGACAATGTTGGAAATGGTACATTGCGGCACAGTTTATTTACTGTTACAAGATACCCCACAGGGGTATACTGAATAATTTAATTTACTATTAAAAATAGAAAAATGGTTAGGAAACATCGAATACCCGCCCTTTGGCAGAAAGACGTGTTTTTTCTTCTGAAGAACGTTAACGTTTCTCCTCTCTAATTCCAGTGAAATCAGTGAGGGTGGATCGTAGGAAACTAATGTAGAATGCAATAACTATGGTATTTATCGTACCAAATCAGTTACCACAACTGTCGCTGAAAGAAAACATCAGAAACGTGACAAGAAAACTGAAAAAGCAATCAAAATGTATCCAACAAAGAAGAACCCAATTCCACAATTATTGCTAATGGTGAATCACAAACGGCAAGAATGTTCAAGACATTGTCTTCTGAAGCAAAAGTAATCACACTCAAAAGAATATGCGCTTATAATAAACACTAGTGAAGCCTAAAAATGTGCGAATCATTTGACTCCATACCACACCGATACGTGTCAAAAAACTCTTTGTCATAGTAAGAACACATCAAAATAGAAATTTATGTTTCTATTATGTTTATATTCTACTTACTTTGAGCGGAATAAGCTGCAGATATACACATATTCGTAAGTATTGGTTCATGACGAAGTTCTTCGTTATACCACTGAATCAGTAAGTTCGACTATTTTTACATTAATTTCCGTATTATGTATGCCTCTTGATGTATTACTAATGCTTGTAACACAAAAATTATATTAACTATTTCGTTAATTACGCACACAAATAATTACAAACAAAGATCACTCTTTCGGCGGCTTGCCCACCGCTAGGAGCGGTAGTGTCGTTGCAACTGTCAGTTGGTAACAACTTTCACAGCAGTGAGTGTCGCGACTGTATATGTTAGACTGTGCTGGCACCGTCTGACGTTCTGATAGTGATCGTAAAGGGGTGGAGCACCTACAGGAGAAAGAGGAACCCCGACTGTTGTAACGATACATATAGCAGGATACTACAAAATGATAAGCAATATGTAACGAGACAAAATTTTTTCGCTATTTTATATTTATATTTTTTTATTTTTCATGTATTTTCTCATGGAGAGATATTTTTCTTATTTTGCATTTCATAACAAATATAACGCAAATAATTTCATTGCCAATACATTTTTAGATTCGTTGTCATAGATTATGGATTTCATTAATTAATCTCTATACTAACTGGATGTACAGAACGGAAAGCTGGAGGCGGTGCCTTTGATCTGTATGTTACCAAGCGTTGCGATCGACGCCATATTGAAAAGCAGTAAACGCGGAACTACAGCCACTTAGTACTTTGGCTGGAAATAGACTTTTTACGAACTGCAGCTAACCTCACCGACTTTGAAATAAGGAAACAGTTTTTCATTATGCTCTCCTCTATTTTGCGCCCTGTTCTTGCACCTAATTGTAATCCAACGAAAAAAAAGTAGGCCTAAATTTTAATACAACTACGAAAATGTACGACGGAATCAATGATCGTTTTATTTGGTGCTTATCTCCAGAATAATCCCAAGTAACGCGAAGTTATGTTTGGGAAATTAGTTATAAACAAGAAAGTGACTTTACAAGTGCGAGTTTTTATTTGACACGAATAAATTTGCACAATTCAGACTTACCAGTAGAATGTGATTGCACAGAAGTAATGACGTCTGCGCATGTATAAAACTGTTAAATTTCACACAAATGGAGGACAGGTAGCGGAAACACAAAATTACAAAACAAACTTACTCTGTACTTGACATATTGTGGCACACATTGTTTCAGTTACAGCAAAGGAAAAAAGTGTTCATTTTCCTCTCAGTCTTTCTTGTCAATATGCATTCACTAGAACATTACATACCATTTGTACCTCACAGATGGATCACTTTTATCACTTTGAAATTTTTTTCAATTTTGGTTTTACATTTCAAGTCTCTGTTTGTGAACTTCAGAAAATTCTCACTCCGACAAAACGGTTTTCTAAATATTGGATAATATATATTTTAAGTAAATAAGCTCTCCTTGAATTCTCAGTCCGTTTCTTAGCACTGGAAATAAATATTGCCATTAAAACATACCTATATGTTATATTTTACTTATGGCAGTGATGTAGTTGTGTTTCAATGTTGAAAAAGTTGTATTTGCTTTAGAAGGATAATTAATTTACTGATCGGAGAAAGGCATATACAAAAATCTGTCAACCATAGAGCAGGAACAGCATAAAATAATTATTACCCTTAATCTATTTGTTCCAGTATCCGAAAAGCATTCGTTGCCAACATTAGCACACTACGCCTCCATTGCCGTAAGTAAAATTTCACCTGCCTAAGCAGCATAGAACAAGGGGAGGAGGCAGGATGAGTGTCATCGATTTGAATGGTTCAGTTTTACTTACGGCAATGGAGGAGTAATGTTTTAATGTTGGCAACATAATGTTCGTTTTACAAGGACAATTACTTTACCGACAAGAGAAAGGTAGATACAAGAAACTGCCAACCATAGAGCAAGAACAGCAACATTATTCCCCTTATTCCATTTGTTTGAATATCGTAACAAGGAGAGGTCGGGCGAAATCGACGGGTACCGATTGCCAACCTCCCCTTGTAAGAGGATCAACGGTAGTTAACATTAGCACGATACGCCTCCATTGCCGTTAGTAAAATTTTACCTTTTGCATCAAATTATGTGAAGGTGAGCAGGTAGATGAGCCTTAAAAATTCCTGAAATATCTCGCCTGTGTGGGCAATCGGAAAAGGGAACGCACGCGCAAAATGTTGAAGTCCAGCTACTTACGCACTATTCTTTGTCTTTCATTTTATATTATTTCCTGCGACGTTAAACTTATAAAATATAAATGTACTTCATCATTTCGATGCTGTTGAACTGCTACAGCAACAGCGAGAGTTATCGACAAGAGAAGCAGCAAGGCTACTTTTAATGATTATGCACACATTGGCCTCACTCGAAACTGATAACATTTAACTTTTACCACACATATAGCGACGTTCACTAACCGTTCAACATCTTTTAGGAAAGTGAAGAAGCTTATATCCTTATTCGTATGAGAATTATTGCGGCAATTAGGTGCTGAACACCATCGGCCGCCTTTACTTTTATTGCTGCTCGTAATAAAAACGGAACAGCTACACCTACTGACACACTGTTCTTTCTTTTCTTTGCTCCAAATACCTGTTTGATTTTATGCGATTCAGGCAGCTAAAATACACAATTAACAAACAAAGACGGCGCATTAGCACGCTACAGAGTAGGGAGTGATCACGCGTTTACTGCTTTTCAAGATGGCCGATCCCGCGCATGTGCACAAAATTTTGGACGACAGACAGCAGCAGGAGTTTCCTTTCTGTGTACTCCGTATTCTGTGGTATAACTCTGGTGTCTGAGCGTAGGACTGCAGCGTGTCTACACATTCAATTGTTTTACATACGTTTCCGTACTGTCCGCCATGTTTAAATTTCGCAAACGAATTTCCAACACTTATTACGTGATAAAAAAGTGCTTGCTTACTTCTTGATCTGAAATTGATGCGAATACTTTATGTAATACGCTAATATGGGAACACAATGGAAACGTGTTTTCCTTTCGTTTTCTTGCAATACATCATAGCAGCGATATTTGAATTTGGCAGGAAACGAAATATGAACGTCCATGGCTGGCACGCTGAGACAGCAGAAGTTCAACATTCAGAGACTATAGAGCTCAATGAGCTCATTATTAATGAGTAAAATCTCTGATTAAAAAACTGAACGTCTGTGGCTGCTTTCTTATCTTTAAGTTAATTAGTGATTAAGTAGATCTGATGCTGTTTAGTAACAAAGATGTGACAGCGTAGCTGGTGATTAATTAAATTTTAAAGTGGAAGTTTCGTCTTTCATTTGTAAAGTAGTGCATTTCAGTGTTATTATTATTTTAACTACATCAAGGCCTTAAAGTAAAAAGTGCCGTCGACCTTGAGCAAAGGTACTGGTTATGACTAATCTAGCCGGAGCAATAAACAGTATTCTTGGAGAAAACTTTTGGCACACCAAAAAGAAGCTTTAACTGAAGAAAACTAAAACGAACATCGTTCTTACTTCGTCTGTCAAATTTAATATTTTTTCTCTAAATATTAATTTATTTTAATTGTTACATTATACTGCGACGTCTCTGATTGAGGGGGCCTTATATTGGAAAAGCCGATTCTCTTCAAAATTAAAGTTCTTCAACTTGATCATGCCGGACTTCCACCCTAGCCATTCCAATAAACCCGAAGTATAATGTTGCTTGCTAAGTTCTTGTGCAACATAAGAGAAAACAAAACTGTTCAAAAGAAGTTTAAAGTTCTAAGTTGGTATATTCTCTCGTAGAATATATTTTTAAACAACCAAATCTTGTTGAAATTCAGTCAAATGTGTTGTTAACCATTGATGTTGTTGATCGAATCACTTGTAAAACATATCGATTCATAAATAAATAAATAAATGTATAAACAAATAAAATAAAATAAAAACTTGAATTCACTGTATTCGAATTAATAAAATAGTTGCTGAGTCCCTAAAAACACTTATAAAATCGTAGAAATTCTGTAATAAGCTGCAAAATAAGTTTCAGCACATTATATAAATATTAGATCTTCTTAATAGGTGAAATAAATGGTTTTCACACATCGACACTTGAAGTAAAATTTCGTATTTTATTAACGTAAGTCACAAATTCAAAACGTACATAACACAAAGACAGATCTTTCTCGAAAGGACTTGACATAAAGACTGAAAGTATTTGTAACATACAATTCCTAACAAATTTATTACAATGTAAAGCTTCTTTTTTTCTTCTTATTTTCATAGTAGGAGTTGGCAACGAAGATCCTCTAACACAGATCAAAGATAACACAGACTGCGCATGTCCCTATCTCTGCCGTGTTGTGGTTTGAAATCAACATCTAACATTATTTTTGGTGTTCTGTGATCTAACATTGCCTCGAGTCACGTGACTGAGTTCTGAGCAACAGTTTTTCTCATTTACAGGTGAAATCAAGCGTTGTTTTTACCAAAAATACGACTTCTAGTATTTCTATTACACATCTGGTAGTAAAGGTAAGTAATATCACCTGATTATTAATATTAATGCAGTGATTGTCGTGTTTACATGTGCCCAGGTAAAAAGTACCGTATTGTCAGTTATTTTTAAAAGCAAAAGAATTACATATCCTCGGTGTTTGTGTTACGCTGTGAATCTTTTACTTATTGCAACTTATGAATGTGATTATCAATGAAAAGATACTTCAAGCTACTCTTGAGCAAGTTTATATATCAGCAAGTAAGTCATATCTGGTGAAAATATGCTTTCAATAACGTTATACAAAGCTAAACATTCATATGACTATTCATTTTACGTATAAAGTCGCTTCATGCCGAGTGCATCGATGATCTTTCCTCACTACCCTATTATTTAATGTAAACAGCCAATAATTTGATTCTTTTGCTTTTTCGAATCACGATCTGTGGCAAAAGTCTTAAAAAAACGGTTGTATTTTTTTACAATCGGACATGATGGATGCATACAGATTTCCATTCTTATAAAAGCACAACGAAACGTTTCACATGTCCAGTATTGTTGAGGAATGGTAAGGAATCTTATGCTCTTTAAAACTGATGTTTGATCTTCTACTCCTGTATAAAGTACAAACTAAAAGACTCACAGTACAACGACAACAATCCTTCGCTTAAAATCTGCAGTTCTGTTGCTTGTAAAAAAAACTGTCAATATGTTTCATCAAGGCACATGTGAAAACTCTAGCTATCGCGTTAATTCTTGCAGTTGCGGAGAACTAACGCCCATTGTACTACTAAAGATGTAATAAGAATACAATAATACGTTTCATTGTTCAAATATACTCTTAATTTCTACTACAAGGGATAAGAATTCCAACTCTCAGCTATATTTCGCTTTACTCGTAACGTTAAAAGCGGCTTCCTGCCCCGAGTCACGTGACTTACACGTTGGTTTCAGTGTAATGACGCCGTGCTCAGTCTGTATTACCTATGGTCTATGTCCTGTAACAGGATTTTTTTCTGGCCATGTGGCTGTCGACCCGCGACTACTTATGGCTAGCTATATTATCTTTGGCTTCAGCAGAGAAGATGTTGTTCTCGTAGACCACACATCTCTATACATAAAAGGAAGTGTCCCGATTGACTGACTGACTCATCATCGCCCAGCCCAAACCACTGAAAATAGAAACCTGAAATTTGTGGAGGGTGTTGATCTTACTCTGTAAGCGTCATTTAAGAAGCGATTTTTCGATATTCCGTCCGTAAGGGGGTGAAATAGGGGATGAAACGTTTTTTGAAAATACGTAGCTATTTATGCAATTTTGAAGCTAGAACTACAAAATTTCGGATTTTAATTCAAGGTTCGAATTTAAAAGACACGTGTTTCGGCATTTTTTGAAATTCGACAAATAAGGGGGTAAAATAGGTGACGCAAAAAATTGATTTTCAAAAATAGTTGCAGTTAACTCAAATTTTAAGCTACAACTACGAAACTTCGGATATGGAATCTTGGTCAGGATTAAAAATCCATGATTTTTAGTATTTTTGGAAATTCAACAAGTAAGAGGATTAAATAGAGAATCAAAAATTCTTTTTGAAAACACGTTGCTATTGATACAATTTTGAAGCTAGAGCTGCAAAATTTGATATTTGTATAGCTGGTTAGACGTTAATAAATACGTGTTTCGGTATTTTTGGAAATTCAACCATCAAGGGGGTTAAATGGGAGAGGGGGTGTTTTTCGAAAATCTGTTGCTATTTAGGCAATTTTGAAGTTGGAACTACAAATTTTCGGATTTGGATTCGGGGTTCAAATTTAAAAGACACGTGTTTCGGTATTTTTGGAAATTCAACCAATAAGAGGGTGAAATACGAGATGCAAAAATTGATTTTCAAAAATATGGTACTGTTAACTCAAATTTCAAGCTATAACTACGAAACTTAAGATATGGATTCTTCATCAGGATTAAAAAGAAACAACTGGTGCAGACCAACCAGCCTATGCATTCGAAGCAGCGGGGGTTCAGCTAGTGAAACATAAGAAACAACAAATATTTCTTTTAGGAATCATAAGACGCGGCGGAGCGGCCGAACGCATTGAGGCACTGTTCTACGATGTGCGAGGCCGTTCCCCGTCGGGAGGTCGAACCCCCCCCCGCCCCCACCCCCTCGGGCATGGATGTTTGTGCTGTCTTTAGTTAAGTTAGTTCATAAGTAGTTTGAAAGTTTAGGGATTGATGACCCCGCTGTTAAGTCCCTTAAGCTTAAAAACGTTTGAACATTTGAAGGAATCATAACATATACATGTTTAAGATAATATTATCAACAACAACATAAATAAACATGATTTTACCTGCAAAAATGAGTTGACGTAGGCAGTAGCAGGGATAATATTTCGTTCCACTACAGCATGTGGTGTTGTTAGCAGCGATAATACAAGCGAGTCAAATTTTAAGACTACTAGCGAACCCGACTATCTGTACCACTGGTTTCTTACTTGTGTCCCGCGAACCACAAGCGACCCGCAAGTGCTAAAATATGTTACACGAAAGATTTTATTCATTTTAAATTATTAAGGCCTTGTTACGTCGCCAGCGAATCGTAATGTGACCACGGTAACTTGACAGCTTCACTGGTGATGACATAGGTCTATAACATTGGTACCATGAGAAATATATTCATTTATTTTTTTCTACATTGTTACCTAGGAGTGTCACAAATTAATATTTTATTGTATACCACGTATTTAGTGGTTGTGATTATGGCTTAACCACTGTATACGTGGTATATATTAAAATATATTCATGTGTTGAGAATTGTGTGTACTGTGGTTAAAACGTGAAACCGTATCTGTATCCAAACAATAACGTGTCACTGGTCATATGTGACGTGACTGTTACAGATTACATTTATCAACAAAATTATACAATCACCCTGTCAATTAAATAAACTGATTTAAGTATGAGTTTCAGTGTGTTTCTGTCCCTGAAAGATATTAAGCGTATCTGACTTTAACCCTGTAAAATAACGTGTGTGTGTTTGTTTAGAGAGCATTGGGTAAAACAGTAGATGAAGGCAAACTGTTAGTGACAAAACTGTAACTGATTAAAAGCTAATCTCGTGTGTTTGGAAAGTAATGTCTGCTAAAGTTATTTTAAAATTATTTTCAGCGTACACAGTATAGTGTAATATGCAAGAAACAGTAAATTCATCTATCTGTGGAGCTATCAAAAATGGGGTTCCACAAGATTCGATTTTGGGCCCTACTACTGGCCATTAAAATTGCTACACTAAGAAGAAATGCAGATGATAAACGGGTATTCATTGATCAAATATATTACACCTCTGGCCGTAAGAACAGCCAAGATAAACCTGGGCATTGAGTCAAACAGAGCTTGGATGATGTGTACAGGTACAGATGCCCAAGCAGCTTCAACACGATATCACAGTTCACCAAGAGTAGTGACTAGCGTATTGTGACGAGTCAGTTGCTCGGCCACCATTGACCAGTCGTTTTCAATTTATGAGAGATCTGTAGAATGTGCTGGCCAGGGCATTTTCCGTATCCGGACCTGGAACATGTAGTCGTGCATTATCCTGCTGAACTGTAGGATTTCGCAGGGATCGAATGAAGGGTAGAGCAACTGGTTCGTAACACATCTGAAGTAACGGCCACTGTTCAAGGTGCCGTCGATGCGAACAAGAGGTGATCGAGACGTGTAACCAATGGCACCCCATACCATCTCGCCGGGTGATACGCCAGTATGGCGATGACGAATACACGCTTCCAATGTGCGTTCACTGCGATGTCGCCAATGACGGATGTGGCCATCATGATGCTGTAAACAGAACCTGGATTCATCCGAAAAAATGACGTTTTGCTATTCGTGCTTCCAGATTCGTCGTACACCATTGTAGGCGTTCCTGTCTGTGATGCAGAGTCAAGGGTAACCGCAGCCGTGGTTGTTGAACTGTTTTGTAGATGGTTGTTGTCTTGAAAACGTCCCCATCTGTTGACTTAGGGATCGAGACGAGGCTGCACGATCTGTTACAGGCATGCGAATAAGATGCCTGTCATCTCTACTGCAAGTGATACGAGGCCGTTGGGATCCAGCACGGCGTTTCGTATTGCCCTTCTGAATCCACCGATTCCATATTCTGCCAACAGTCATTGGATCGCGACCAAGGCGAGCAGCAGTGTCGCGATATGGTAAACTGCAATCGCGATAGGCTACAATCCGACCTTTATCAAAGTCCCACTTCCTTACACGAGGCAGCACAACAACGTTTCACCAGGCAACGCTAGTCAATTGCCGTTTGTGTATGAGAAATCGGTTGGAAACTTTCCTCATGTCAGCACGTTGTAGGTGTCGGCACCGGCGCCAACCTTGTGCGAATTCTCTGAAAAGCTAATCATTTGCATATCACAGCATCTTCTTCCTGCCGGTTAAATTTCGCGTCTATAGCATGTCATGTTCATGATGTAGCAATTTTAATGGCGAGTAGTGTATATTAATGACTTGTCATTCTATATTCACGAAGATGCTACGCTAATTCCTTTTCCTGACGATACAAGTATAGCTATCGCGTCTGACAAACAGAAATTCAATGACGAATTTGTAAATGATGTCTTTCATAAAATTATTAAGTCCTTCTCTACAAATGGATTCTCATTAAAATTTGATAAAGCCCAGTATATACAGTTTCACACAGTAAACGGCATGACAGCATTAATTACAGAAATCTGTATCTAAGGTAGAATATTAAAAATTTTAGGTGTTTACATTGATGAGGAATGGAATTGGAAAAAAAAAAACACACATTGAAGATTTACGGAATCGTTGGAGTTCAGCTACTTATGCTATCAGGATAATTGCAAATTTTGATGATATATATCTCAGTAAATTAGCTTGCTATGCCTATTTTCAGTCACTGCGTTTATGTGGGAGCATATTCTGGGGCAATTCAACATTGAGTAAAAACGTATTCATTGCACAAAAGCGTGTAATTAGAATAATTGATGGAGCCCACCCAAGATCATCCTGCAGACAGTTATTTAAGGATTTAGGGATCTTCACTGTAACTTCACAATATATATTTTCTTATGAAATTTATTATTAACCAAATTCAAATAGCAGTATGCATAGCTACAGCACTAGGAGAATGGTTGATATTCACTATTCAAGGATAAATCTAACTTTGGCGCAGAAAGGGGTGAATTATGCTCTTCGGTCACTTATCAAGTAGCATCAAAAGTCTGACAGATAGCCAACTAGTACTTTTTTAAAATATTAAAAGAATTTCTGAATGGCAACTCCTTCTACAATCTAGATGAATTTTTAGATAAAGCTTACAAATTTCGCTAAAAAAATAAAGTATAAATAAATAAAAATCCTTAATATACTGAGTTTCATGTATAGATACCATTTATTAAACTGACACGTTCCACTTCATTGCGAAATGTCGTATTTATGATATATGGAACATGTATCAATATAATATAATATAATATAATCTGTGGGTAGTTGTTTTCTTAGAAACAGAAGATGTTGCACGCTCATCTTGCGTGATCGCTCTACCTATTTGAATATCATAGAGGGTGTCTAGGATGCAATAGAGAGATGGAATGTATCAGGTCAGCATCCACCAACTACTCACCAATACTTGCGAGCAGATTTGCAGGTAGAATGGGCATTATTGCCTCAACATGAGATTGATGACGTCATTTGCAACATGTCCCGCAAAAAAGGAAAAGAACATTGCTGCCTACCGTTATACACGTTGCAGTTGTTTCCGTTCTGTAATGTGTATATCAATGCTTCCCAATATTTTTTGTTAAGTGACCCACAGTTATTCTGTATAACTTTCCGCGACCTAGTACAGTGACTAGACAACAATTAATATAGGTTTCTAAAGCTGGCTTGTAACCAACCTGAATCAATTCCCCGATCCACTAATGGGTCGCAGCCCACAGTTTGGCAGCCACTGCTTTACACTGTACCTACTTTACCATCAGATGTTTGTGTTTTTTCGTGGTAAAATAAAGGTAACCTTGCAATTCTTTTATTTTTTAATTTTATTTTATTTTTTATTTTTTTAATTTATTTTTATTTATTTATTTACTTATTTTGCTTTAACTTTTGACACCAGTGGTTTATCAACCGAATATCCTACACTTGAATGAAAATTGCAGGCTCTGACTGTTGATGGAACAGTAGACGAAGTTTTGGGACCCTTGTCCGTAAATGTAACGTACTTGCTTTTCTGCATTTCAAAGTGGCTGTTTTGTCTTCGCTATTCACTGTCATCTCATTCTGGGTCTTTCAGCATAGTTTCCTACTCTGGTGCTGCATGACCTGATGTGGGATTCGAAAAAAGGATTATTTTTCAGGATCATTAACAAACTGAGAACCTTATTGCTTTCTTAAAAATCCTTTCATTCTCCAAGGTGTGAAGACGGCTCTTAGAGATGCGGCATGTTTCTACGCTTGAAACTAGTATGTATCGGTTGAAACTTTAGACTAAGAAAATTAAAAAAAGCAAAACGATTTAATTAATTATTTATTTTTTGTGTATTACTCACTATCCTTATCGATATACAACGTATCATGATTTAAAACTAATTTAACATGTGCTGAGACATGATAGACGTTCAGAAAATCTTGGACTTAAAAGTTTATAGTAATTTGTCAATTAACAATCGCTTATACGTTAATTGCATTAAGGTTTTAATGAAGTACGTATTTTCGTAAAGAGGGTATTAATTAATTGTTCGTGATAAAATTTTGAAGACCTAATTCATAGTTACTTCCGATTACGACAGCTTTTAACAAACTTGACTGTTATCGCTTTCCTTGGACTTGGGGTAAAATGCTCGACTGGAAACCGAAGGATCGTGGTTCAGATTCCACGTTAAACTGTAGGTCCCCTTTCCTCTGTTGGATAATTGGGTTAGGCTAGGGACTCGCAAATCGCCGAAGTGGTGTCCAATTGTAAGAATTGCGCCAGGCCAATGAGCCACACGAAATTATTATTATCGCTTTCTTACAAGTTAACAGTAACTGAACAGTGCAGAGTGTTCTCGAGGCGGGTTCATCAGTAATAGCAAATAGTGCGGTTGCATGCATCCTAAATGGCATGTAGTGTTACACTGCCCGACATGAGAAATGAAAACCGTGTTACGGCATCCTCTTCTAATATATAAAGCAGAGTGTCCGTATGTTTGTACGTGATGCAAACAAATCTACAGGTTTGTTCCAGTCTTTATGAAATTTTGTACACGTAAGCTTCAATCCATGAGGACGGTCGCCGTAAGTGTAAGAATCACTTACGATATATAGTTCACGAGATATGACATCATAAACAATGAGATGCGCGAAAAACTACTGCATTTTGCGACAATGCTGCTCATTTTCTCCTAAACCATTGGACCGATTTCAACCAAATTTGGTACACACTTTCCTTACCGTGAGGTAACAATTACTGCATGGTTAAGAATCACATACGTCACATGGTTCGAAAGGTATTACGTCATAACCAACAGAAATCGCAAAAAATGCCATATAATGCGGTAAGACTTTCGAAATACACTGTATGAGAATGACAGTACTTAGCGACTTGCAACAAACTTTGAACATAATTTCAAACCTTTATTAAACTTTTTCTCGCTGACAACCAAAGCAAAATGATGAAAGAAAAAAAGTTTCTCGCTTACTACTTTTCCGCTGTTTATGGAATAAAACTACGGCATTCGGTATGATGTTACAATTTATAATTTGTACACTACATATTGTACCCACAGGAAATTTTACAACCAGTATATACTCATATAGTTGAATGTATCTTCTAAATTGTATCACGTTCCGACACGTAGTTCATGAGATACGAGCACAAAAACAGTAACGTTCCGCTGTTCATGGAGTAAAAATACGGCATTCGGTATGACGTTGCAATTAATAATTTCTACACTACAAATTGTAGCCGCACGAAATTTTACAGACAGTATACATGCATGTAGTTGAGTATACCTCCTAAATTGTATGACAGTACGACAAGTAGTTCAAATGTTTGTAGACTTAACTACGGGGTCATCAGTTCCTAAACTTACAAACTGCCTATGAACTAGCTTATACTAAAGACGGCACAAACAACCATGCCCGAGGGGGAGGGGAATTCGAACCCCCGACGGCAAGACACGTAGTTCATGACATATGAGCACATAAACAGTAACGTTCATGGACAACTGCCCCTTCTTGTAACAAGTTTTAATATATTTCTTCTTTATTACTAACTATATTCTCGAGAGATTTTACAGACATACAGCCATTATAAAAATGAATATATACCTGACAAATGGCAGGAACAAATAAATAAATACCCAGGCAACGCCGGGTTTTCAGCTAGTTTTATACATGCGCGAAAATGTCAATATTATTTTTTTTATTTATTTAAATGTTTTGAAACTGACAGATAAGTCGAGAAGTTAGTCCTGCTCTTTAAATCGTTGATTGCAGTCTGGACATCTCGCAATTTATTTTGCTGTGAGAGAAGCATTTTTTAACTCTGACTGATGCTGTATCCTGAATTCTGTACCAGGCGCCCCGTTATGTTTAGACTGCACGGCTTCACAGCAGTAGTGGACAAAGTCGTCTCTCACTCCACCCGGGTTAACCTAACGGAGTGCCGTGTCCACTTGCTGGCGACTTGTTATTCCAAACGCGTAAGATGCGAGACACACACACACACACACAGAGAGAGAGAGAGAGCCAGCATCGCTGACTTTTACAAACACGAAGAGCGTGCCGCACGGCATTCGCTGTTTTGCCTCGTTCTTGTTCCGCCGCTCTGTGTGTGTAAGCTAAACTACTGTCACAAGCGTACAGCTGCTACATCAGTTTTTTTATTGGCACATCTCAAATTGCCACTTGTAATTGCTCTTCAGCTGAGTATACGAGGCGCGTCCA
This sequence comes from Locusta migratoria, assembly GCA_026315105.1. NCBI lineage: Eukaryota > Metazoa > Arthropoda > Insecta > Orthoptera > Acrididae > Locusta > Locusta migratoria. The sequence continues at coordinate 42,698,312 of CM048750.1, read as the reverse complement.
GAAAGTAAGTTCCGTTTCAATTTATCTCCGCTGCAGCGCTGCGACTGCAGTTCCGCACATGCGCTGTAGAAGATGTGTATCAAGGAGAAGAACGTGCGCCATTTCGAGATCGCTGTCAGTTACGTACACTTTGTTGTGCTTGTTTGAAATGTCGGCGTTGATTGAAAATCCCGCAGCCTGTGAAATCAGGTCGGTGATTCGGTTTCTGATTGCGAGGAAAGTGAAACCAAGTGAAATTTATCGGCAAATTTTCGATGTTTACGGACCAAATGCGATGAGTGATTCCATGGTGAGAAGATGGGTCCGACAGTTCAATGGCGGGCGTAGTGATGTGCACGATGAAGAACGAAGTGGGCGTCCATATTTGGTTACAGAAGAACTGGTTCACGCGATTGATGACAAGATCCAGGATATCTCAAATCTTTCCTTGGCGGTCATCACTTCACCAATGACGACGAGCTGAAAGAAACTGTTTCCAACTGGTTGAAGACACAGGCAACAGATTTCTATGAAGAAGGTGTACAAAACCTGGTGCCACGCTATGACAAATGCCCCCAAACTTTCGGCAGTTATGTAGAAAAGTAGTTTAACAGTTGTAGAATTTTGTGCAAGAAAAATTTCTTCTGTATCTGTGAACAATTTCATTTTATTACCAAACGAAACTTACTTTCTGGACGCGCCTCGTACATTGCTTAACACTGGCTGTTTAAATGAAATGTTTGTCGTCAACACATTACAAACTAGTCATATTCCACAGTTCAGTGCAATCTGTTAATAAATGTCGCACAGTATAATTGTAATCTAAAAAAGAAACAATATAATAAACATTTTACTCATATAGTTGCGTTGTAAGATGAGTAAACGCAAATGACTTACAATCACACAGGCCTCCAGGAAAAAATATTGCATTTTAAGTATTGTAAAAATATAAAATAACTCCTATCATTACGTTCAGAATAGGTCCACTAGAACATTAGTGTCCAGGTTGACATTGTGAAAGCTTCTTGCTTCTTCTCTCTTACAAGATTTCCGTCTGCTGTGTGTTTGAACTTGTTCTAGCTGAATGCCTTTGTACAACGTGATGTTAATCTGACTGCGTATTTTAACTGTATTCTATGTGAATGTAAAGGTATTGCAAATCCTATCTGACTGCGTAATGTTTATTATAATGAGACACAAACTGCTAATTGTTTCTCTATGAAAATGTCGTAACAAAGTTAACTGTATGAAAATTACTGATAATAAAAATCACTGTGTTAACAATTCTGGCCCTACAAACTTATTTTTGACTGAACTAACAATCTTTAATGGAATGTAACGAACACAATATTTATCAATGCAGTTTGACTCAGTGCAAACACTTGTTAACCTGAACACTGTATGAATTGCCCTAACCTGAAATCTGTAAATCATACTGAACTGTAAGTTTGAAAAAACTAATTCTTTCTCACCTTCACTTACTGCATAAATTTGCGCAACACCAAACTGCTTCCTGCTGTATTAACTACTGGAAAACTAACTACAGAAAACATCTATGGCACTTTTAATAAAAATGTGAGGAGGGATAAACTGGTAATCTGTTTAAGAAACTAACTAATTATTAAAAATGAGATATCTGGTTTATTTTCTAACTGATGTAACTTCATGAAAATTCCTAACAATGTCAAGTTTATGATTTTAAAATCTTTCAGAGAAAAATATAACTCACATATTTAATCTGCCTACAAAATTATTTTTAAAGAAAGATAAACATTTCTTTACTGTTAATAAATTTTACTCGATTTACACAAACAATGTTACAACAATACAATATTTCAAGAACACCACCCATGAAATTCCTATTTCATAAAAAAAAAAACGCAATTTTAAAACTAAACTATTGCAATAAATACTTTTCCTAACACAGAAAGGGGTCCCTAGGATTAATCGTGAGATCACAAGCTAACAGCAAGATCTTTTCCGACTGTTACCGTTACCATCAGTTCAGCCTAACAATGCGAAGTTGTGCCATAGAAACATGCCAAGTATTCCTGACAAAGTTTACTTATAAAAATTTCAAAAGATCGTTTTTTCAACATCATCTATTCCTTTTTGTCTTCATTGGCTCAGCATTCAAGTCTCATAATCTCAACTCTTCCGCTATCCCTCCGGAACGACAACTGCACACAACCACGGTGCCCACGCTTCTGCCATCTCATCCGCGCAGCAGCCAGCGTGTGTATTGCCAACAGTAAAATTAGGAGGCGGCGGTGTTATGGTGTGGTTGTGGTTTTCATGGAGAGGACTGGCAGCCCTTGTTGTTTTGCGTGGCACTATCAAGGCACACGGCTACATCGATGTTTTAAGCGCGTTTTTGCTTCCCACTGTTGAAGAGCAATTCGGGTATGGCTATTGCATCTTTCAACACAATCGAGCACCTGTTCATAACGCACGGCCTGTGACGTGGTTACACGACAATAACCTCCCTGTAATGGTAAAAAATAAAATAAAATAAAAAAGTTCAAATATTTGTAAACCTAATGGACCAAACTGCTGACGTCATATTGGAATGTCGGGGTCTCTGAAAGTGACGAAGGCATTTCGGTTAAAATGCACTTCAGGTGACTTAATTTGACATGTAGATGTTAGTAGCCGCGCGATGAATGCCGGAGAATGAAGACAACCAATCGGGATTGGCGTTCAGACGGCCAATAAGAATGTCATTGCATTTTACTATTTGTAAACAATCAGGCAAAAAATGAGCAAATGTTTGTATAGTCTATGGGACTTAACTACGGGGTCATCAGTCCCTAAACTTACAAACTACTTACGAACTAGGACGGCACAAATATCCATGCCCGAGGGGGGATTCGAACCCCCGACCGTAGTGGCCGTGCAGACCGTGAACAATCAGGCATTCTAGGCATAGCTTAATATATTTGACATATAACGTATTGCAAAATCGTGATGTATTTGATTACCGGTAACAGCGTAAATATTACTGCTGCTTGTTTGACTCGCAGAAGTTAAAGCTGTGCTATTGGGCGGCTGCCTAAGAACGTATAACAAAGTCGTGACATACCCTTAGAAAACGGCTTAATGCTTTTGACAAACTTCAGAGTAAGAATTTGGAGTTTTTGGCGCAGCCACCAAACGAGGTACGTGGGTCATATTTAAAGTAAGAATCGATTTGTAATGGAAAAAGAAGGTATTTATGAACATAAATTGTTTCACAAACAACAATGTGGACGTTTTTCTCACTTTTCAGTATATTCACCATGAACATTTAAAAATTTGTCAAGTATTATGCAATAAAATTCCATTTTCTGCTTTAAATACAAGTTTAACTGTAGGACCTATTTTGGTTTTAGCGACTTCAGGTGAAGTCAGACGGACGTAATATCCACAAACATCATTGGTTTCCGAGCTGTCAATCTATTTATTGCTTCATAATTTTGTAAAGCAATATTTGTTCTGAAAATGTTTTAGCATTTTCTTATTGCTGTTTGAGAGCTCCTTGACACATAACCAGCGGTGCAATATTACATACTACAATAAGACAATCGTAAAACATTTTCAGAACAAATATTGCTTTAATAAAATTTACGAAGCAGCAAATAAATTGACAGCACGAAAACCAATGACGTATGTGGCTGTCACGACCATCTGTCATTACCTGAAGATGGCGCTAAATCCGAAATAGATTCAAAATGTTCAAATGATTGTAAATCTATCGGACTCAACTGCGTGGTATTATGGTAAACTAAGGATAACACAAACACCCATGCCCCAGGGAGGACTCGAACCCCCGACGGCGGCAGCACCCAACGCAGCACGGCGTCCCAGTGCACACGGCTAATCCTCCGCGGCCCGAAATAGGTCCTGTAGTTACAAATATACCTGTGTTTAAAGCAGCAATTGGAATTTTGTTGCATGCCTTTAACTGACACATATAGTGCTGCAGGCTCTGGAGGGACAAATTTGTCAAGTAGTGGCGCCAGATTTTGTGGATCTCAGCCTCAGCGAACTCAGCCGCCCGACTATTAAACCATTTAGTTTCTTTCAACATGTCATCATTTTCGAAGCGCTTGTCACCAAGATTCTGAAACTTATAGGAATTTCTGATTCAGCTCGTCAATAGTGAAGCGGCGCTTTTGACAAATTTTCCTATCAACTTTTTGTGTCAAGTCTTTATTCATGAAAATAGCCCGTTCTGATAGTTCATAATGAACATTTGTTCTTTCATTAAAAACCCAGCTCTATTTATACACATTTACACCATTAATTACAGTTGCACCATAAAATTCAACACGCTGCTAGTGAATTTCAGCATGACGAAGTTGTTTTGCATTTAAGAAAAAAATGTTCAAATGTTTGTAAATCTCTCGGATCAAACTTCGTGGTCATCAGTCCGTAGCTTACAAACTACTTAAACTAAGGTAAACTAACCTAAGGACAACACACACACCCATGCCCCAGGGAGGACTCGAACCCCCGACGGCGAATAGCCACGCGCACTGCAGCAGGGCGCCTTATTGGTGGATAATATGGCGACAAACGAAGTGGTATAATCATACAATTACTGGCAGAGACGTAATGGCGACGTAGAGAGAGATATGTCAGACACTGACCAGCAGTGACCGACAGTGATCAGGCGTCAAGTGATAGGGTGCGCAGACACGATGCGCTATCAATACGTACTTTAAAATTGAGCCTCGTATAAATCGAATAAGGGCGATGACGAAAGACCAGCAGCTTCAAATGCAGAAAATAATTAAAAATTATAGATTGCAGTTTCGTCGGAAATACTCTTGTGAAATTCCCGGGAATTCAAAATCGAGGAAATATTCCCAGGGAATATTGCCGGCATTATTCCGAAAATTCATAAATTCACAGTAACCTATACTGGAAGTCGGTAATTAGGTAAATATTAAGCATCATTAATCTTGTTCTTGTTAAATTTTGGACTACATCAACCTACTAAAGCTCTGTGTATGTTAGCTTTTTAATTAAAGAATGTAAATAAAAAAACCTAATTTGACCAAGTTTCACCCATGTCTTTTCAAAATATTGTAGTTTAGTATCAGGACAGATCACTCTTCTGTACTAATGTTGTGACAGATCACTCTTCTGTACTAATGTTGTGAGACTAATCTAACAGCAAGTTTCTATCAGAACTAGTATCAAATATTCAGACATACGTTGACCGCTAGTATTTAATCTACTTCATTAACTACTGCAATAAGCCTACTTTGTGCCGACTTATTTGCATATATATATATATTTCAATAGTGCTGTTTTGAAATTAGACACGCTTTACAAAATGTGGTACCTGATTTCTTCAGTTTCTTAACCAACATAAACAGCTATAAATTTCAATATTGTAAGGAAGAAACTTTGTAATCCTATCAAGCAAATCTATCGTTGATTAAGCTTAAGCAAACACTCAAATAATGCAGAACGGACTGAAGTTTTGTATCTTGTGGAGATGAAAATTGAACATAGCCTACACTTACCGTTGATTTCCAATGAAAACATTATGATTTTTAGCACTCAAAGAAAACTGAAATATTATTATGATTTTAAAATTATTTGCTAGGACATTTGGAATACTTCACTTTAATAGGAAAAGGGCCCTGAAGAGGGCAGCGACATAAGGCAATGATGGGTTAACAGCACTGTTTAAAGTTATTGTGGTGATTAATTAAAAACAAAAACAAATGTGAGGTCCAGGCTGTTATTAGAGAACTAAAGTATTGTCTTCTTTGCCTGTGATGGAAGATTCGCACTGAAATGTGGCTCGCTGTGGCTTAAGCATTATTCATTACTGGATTTTGATGTTAGTGATAGAAGTCGATCTTCTTGGCGTCGAATTAATATAAATAATATGCAACCAGCATTATGCCAGTAAACACCCTAAAAATAATCTTCCTCGGAGGCCATCTAATATAAGGGTTGGAACTTAAATAGAGAAAACACTGCTCTGGAGACACTGTAGAATTGAATCTACTATTGTCGCTGATAGCACACATTGTTGACATAACTACCTTACCTCCGAGCAAACGGACTCGCCCGTTCTACGTCACCAACGTGGGCACAATCGACGGGAAGTCACTTGTGAGCGAGCGGTCTAACGACGGTGTCACTATGTTTTCGAAACAGGAAGAACGGAGTTGGAACAAGATTGAATATGCAAGAGGTCATACAGGACGGAAAAAAAAAGGTTCAAATGTTTGTAATCCTATGGGACCAAATTACGTTGGTCATCAGTCACTAGTCTTACAAACTACTTAAACTAACTTAAGGGCAACACACACATCCATGCCTGAGGGAGGATTAGAACCTCCGGCGCGGGAGGCCTCGCGATCCGTAACGTTGCGCTCCAGACCGCTCGGCAACTCCCGCGCGGCGATACAGCACGACAGTGTCACCAAGGTCTCCAAGAGGCGGCAACACTTTTTGCACGAAATTGCGCGGACGCATACAGCGCAAGCTGTGGCTGCTCTGTTCGGTCGATGGGATTTACTTCACCATCCACCATACTCCCCGGACGTAAGTCCTTGTGACTTTGATTTGATTTTTAAGATGAAGCGCCGCGGTGGAGTAGCCGAGCGGTCTAAGGCGCCGCGCTGCGGAGCGCGCGGTTGCTCGCCGTCAGAGGTTCGAGTCCTTCCTGGGGCATGGGTATGTGTGTGTGTGTTGTCCTTAGGTTAGTTTGCCTTAGTTTAAGTAGTTTGTAAGCTACGGACTTATGACCACGCAGTTTGGTCCGATAGATTTACAAACATTTAAACATTTTTTTTTTTTTTTTTTTTTTTTTTTTTTTTTTTTTTTTTTTTTTTTTTTTGAAAATGAAGGAACTACTTTGTGGCACGCGCTTCAGAATTGTTCCAGAGATTCGACAGGCAGTAGACCCCTCCATTCGCACCATCAGCAGAGCAGGCTCTGCTAACGGTATAGTACGCCTTCCACTTCGTTGGCAACGGGTTCAGCACAACATTGGTGACTACTTTGAACGACAGTAACAGGTGCAAATACGTAACACTTTCGTATCGCTTATGAATTAATAGTTGCCACTATTTAAGTTCCAAACCTCGTACATTTCTTGAAGAGTGTGACGTCTAACAAGACAGCCACATGTCACCGGCACTGTTCTCTGTTCACTGTTCAGCGTCCAGACACACTCTTCTCCAACTAACTTTTCAGCCACACTAGCTAGCCGGACCCTTGGCGTGCTTTTTCCACCTTTACGCTCCAAGTCTTCATTTTTCCTTGAGGCGAGGAATCAAATTCAACTGTTCGTAAATATATGGGACTCATCTGCTTGGTTATTAGTCCCTAGCTCACAAACTAAGATAAACTAACCTAAATACAACACAAACACCCATGCCCGAGGGAGGACACGAACCCCCGACGGCGAACGAACGCGTGCACCGCAGCAGGGCGCATCAGTGCGCACAGCTAATCCGCCGCGGCGTGGCGAGGATTCCCTCCATCTTATATACATGAATATGATTTTCAAAAGCCCTAAGTCAGAATCTCTACAATATTATTAATTTACATAACATTTAACAGAGTAAGTGCTACAAAGCCAAGAAAGTTTACACAGAATTTGCAACAATGAATTACAAAGACTTGATGTCAAGTGACTTGTTACGAATTTTTTATTGATTGTCTTGCATGTCAGCATGTGTAACGTAGCAGATAATGTATCAACTTAATCTGTCTGTTTACCTTACTTTTCTGAAGATGGTTTAGAACCGAAACCGGCCAAGTTATAACTATAATAAACAGCTGATGGTTGATAATACGCATTTCTTAAAATCTATGAAATGTGTTCTCAATGTCTGTATCGGCTTTTTTTTTTTTTTAGTGTTTCCAACATTGAAAATTCTATTACCTTCCTCTTTTTTTCCTCTCAATTTTTTGATAATTAAGTAAACATATCAGACATTTCTGCATTGGTGGTTAAAAAACGAAAAATATCCATAGTGCTGCAGTGCAGTGCATGCTAGAACGGAAAAAATTGGGGCTGGCAGAAAAAGCTCTATGAATTGTACATATCGAGGCTCCATCGTGCGAGACAAAAATCTAAGATGAAATTCAGTAAGTAAAACATCAACATCTTACAAAAAAACGAACTAAGATGTAAGAAAATAAAACAAATTGTAGATATGTGTCATTGCAGGCCATTGAAGATATTTGTTATTCAACAAAACGAAACGCGTCTGGTGAAAAAAGACCGCATCTTTTGTAGTTACATGGGCAGAAAAAATTCAGTAAATCTATATTTCATTGCCTAAAAATTCAGTTTTCATTAATAAATATGAGATCATGACGCTTAATTCTCTAACAGATGTAAACTAACGAAATACTTCTATAATATCGTTATTCACTTGTTATTTCATGTATACAAAACTAACACCGCAGTACAATTTCCCCCCCTTGTGTTCTTCACCGCGGTGATCGGGTCACTGAGGTAAAAATCCGAACTACTAAGCTTAGCAAACTCCAAAAATTCTGAACTGAGATACCTTCTTTCCGATTCTGATAAAATAAAATAAAATGATACTGTTACTTACTTTCTAATGCGCAACATTTTCAGATCATTTTTCTATGATGCCGAAAATGTGCCCTATATTTCAGTTGGCATTAACTTTTTGTCAGAAGGAAGCAATAGATTAGTTGTGAGAATGAGTACTATATGTTCAAATGTTTGTAAATCTATCGGACTCAACTGCTGGGTTCTTAGTCCGTAGCTTGCAACCTACGTTGACTAATTTAAAGTAACCTAAGGACAACATAAAGACCCATGCCCGCGGAAGGGGGGGGGGGAGGGGGGGGCTCGAACCCCCGACGACGAACGGCCGCACGCACCGCAGCATGGGGTCGCAGTGCGCACGGCTAAAGGGTGCCAATGTGTCTCTTATGGTAAGCAAACTCAAATATTCATGTACTGATTTAAAGAAAAGTGGAAAGTATGAAATACATGATTCGAGTTATAGTACGAATTTATAAGTGACTAGGTGACCCGGTGAACTTCGTATCACTTACCTCTTAATGTAAGCCATATTAATTTAAATCATATGTATTTTAGACCGAGTAGCTTTATAAAGGCATCATAAGATAGTCGAAGTATCGGATCGATAGTGGGCGGAAAGAGTGGGCAAATCACGCACATATGTCCAGGATAATGTTCATGGAAGGTTTAAACGGTGATAAAATATGGAAAAATTGCGAGGAAAATTTAGATTTAATACATGTAAAATAATGACTTGGTTGTTGTGTTGGATGCGTTGAAAGAGTATAGTTCGCTTTACACGATTTGAATCCATATATGAACCGACAAAGATAGAAATGAATTGCCGTTCGTTAGTCTCGCTAAAACTCGAGAACGGCTGAACTGATTTAGCTATATATCATTACATAAGCCACTGAATCTATTGTGATTAAGTTTGGTGTGGAGATAGCTTAAGCGCTGAAGTATCGCATAAGATTCTTTGGAAGGTGTATAATTCAAGATATTTTTTGATTTGAAGTATATAGGGCTAAAGCGAAATATTTAACAATAATTACTCTCTGGAAAAGCTATTTATTCTTTGACTTCTTAACTATTTTTCAGAAGTTTAAAAATGCATTATCCGTTTTGTAAGAAGTGGATAGAACGCCAGAACAGCAGAAGTACCTCTCAGTTTTCCACAAATTTTTCTATTTTCTGGCTAACTATTCCAAACTTTTACTTCACTCAACCTTCCTCTCGCTTTGAACGCCGAATGTGAAAAATTTTATCGCAATCACATGAATGGTATTTATATTTCATAGAAAAATATCTTTTTATTTTATCTGAATTTTCCAATTTTCCTCTCCAAATTTTTAATTGATAAGAACGTTACTCTTGTTTTGAACGTCGAATATGCAAAATTTTATCGCAATAAGACGAATGATATTGATATCCCATTGAAAAAAATCTCAGCTTCTCGCGAATTTTCAAATTTTCCGGGTTACTTTTCCAAATTTTTGGTTCATAGTGACGTTCGTCTTTCGTTGAACGTCAAATGATCAAAATTTTATCGCAATTGGATGAACGGTTCTCAACTTAGCGTTGAGTACATTTAGAAACACATTGAGAAAGGAACTTCGTTCGAATTTTGCGACTTTCCTTTTTAACTGTCCCTATTTTTTTACTGTAAACTTTTCCAAGACCATAATGAACAAAACAATAAAAGAATTACCCCCCTCCGTCGTGCGAATAGTCAGTTATAGTGCTGATCAAAAACACATTGAAAAACGCATTTTCAGTTTTTCTCAAATTTTCCAATTTTCCGGTAGATTCTCCAAAAAAATTATTTCATACAAACCTTTTCCTGTCAAGCCGTACTCAAGTGATGCTCTTACAACCATGATTGTTTTTTATTCACAGAATTCAGTTTTTCCTATATTTTCCTACTTCCCTGGCGACTTTTCCAAATTTTTATTTGATGCGAACCTTCCTCTTGCTTTCAACATGAAATGTATAAAATTTTATCGGAGTTGAACGAACGGTATTGATAGCTCATTCGAAAAAGCTATTTTCAGTTTTCCCGATTTTCCTCTTTTCCGGACAACTTTTCTATATTTTATCACCGTTTAAACCTTCCCTGGGCTTACAAGAATATTTCGAAACTAAAATTAGCCAAATCGGTTCAGCCGTTCTCGAGTTTTAGAGAGACTAACGAACAGCAATTCATTTTTATATATATAGAAGATAGATGTAACTACATCTTGAGCTTTTGCTCAAACGCGTTTCGGCAATGTTTGACCATAGAAAATTTATTCCCTTTTCTTTCCCAGATAGTCTCTTCCGGTATTTGTTCGCTTTGTAACAGGAGTGAACTCTGACTTTATACGGTCCACCAAACGCCGCAGTGACTCACTGCTGTAGAAATCCTCTAGAAAACATTTCCGGTAAAGTCTCGTAGTGCCCTTTGTTTAGCTTTAGCCCGACATAATCTTATCGCGTAAACGGCGCCTCAGGAGTGTTAGCACACGTCCTGCATGACGAGACTGCCAAGCAGTTCGTGACTCATGCAAAGGTTTATGTTGTCCTTCCCGCGACCTCGCGACTTTCTGTCGCTATCTTGACCCTGTTACTCCGACCTTGGCAATGGAGAGATTAAGGAGTTACGTACAAACTTTGCTGGCTGCTTTCCTAAAACGCGATTTGAGGCTTCCTGCAAGTTGCTACATTACTTTTTTTGTCCCACGTTTCGTCGGCTCACTTCTTTAGTTACTTGTCGTGAAATATATTCATCGAAGATCAAAATCTACTAAATTTCAAGTATGCGCTACACGTTCGCTGTTATGTAATAGTCAAATTTTTAATAAAATCGACTACTCCTTAGGTCATAACTTTCGACAGTGCAGTTCGAATCCTAGTGATGATTTATGATATCTACAACGACATATAAACATAATGTGCCGTGATTTAATATATATATATATATATATATATATATATATATATATATATATATATTGTCAGCTACATATAATAATTTAGTAAGATATACTAGTGTCTAATTAATAAGATAAAACATATCTCTGTCACAGAGCCAAGTCCAACTCCTTTAACCACTGGACAGCTTGCAGACTATATGGAGTTCGGTCATCCCTCCTGAGAATGATCGTAATGGGCAATTAGTAAGTATGTGGGTTATCGTTTGTATGTCTGCTCCATAGTCACATGACTGGTCGTCTGTCTGTTCCCATTTGAATTTTCAATAGTTACAGCGACCAACACCAGTTCGGAAGCGGTTGAACAAAGACCATTCTCTCCTGGGATGGTCCATTTCTTGGAGCTCCTTAGAGGGATCGTCTATCCAGATGCTGTTTTTTTCCATTAAACGAATCCCAAGTTCTTGCCCAGTTTGATTTAGGCGAGAAACCACTCTCATGTAGTTGCACAGCTGTTTTAAGAGGTGGTTTATGTGATTTCAGCCGGCTTACTTGTTCACATTTCTATGTAGAACAACTGTACTGATCACTAGACTTTGCGTAAATGATCTCAATTACAGACCACATCCCAAAACACTGTAGCTGAGAGTGGGCGTGTGACACTGTTGATGGCGTCATCGATTTCCTCAAGGCAATTCAAGACAGGCGGTCGGAAGCTATGCAGCTATACGAGGCTACTACAAAGTTCTTTATTTTCTTAAGTTTGCATATTCCATTCTAAGAATTTTTACGAGCGCCACTCTGATCACAAGACACGCGTCCAAGCGATAATCAAATTCATTCGGTAGTCAGCACAGCAGCGCTCGTAAGTTCTCTGCTCTGTTCCGGTGATATAGACCATGGGGGTACATAATCACGCTCCACGCTACATGCCCAAAGTAAAAAGCTACTTTGCGTTAGCTCAGGCGACCAGACAGGGGTTAGAGCCCTCCTTCTGGCATGGGTGTTTGTGTAGTCCTTAGGTTATTTTACCTTAGTTCAAGTAGTTTGTAAGCTACGGACTAATAACCATCCAATTGAGTTCGATAGATTTACAAACATTTGGACATTTGATTGGAGAATGTAAAGCTTAAAAACGGAGAACAGGAAAGAGTTACCTTAAAATGTTAGCCACGGTGGCTAAAAATAATCTGAATGTTAAAAACAACACGTAAATGGCAATGAAGAACATACACTGTTTAAAATACACACGCAACACTGGTTCTATCGGTGATGGCGGTTGCGGTCACTAAAAATTTCAGACCAAAACACTGACACTAATAGTTAAAATTGCGCAAGTTAAAATGATGAACAAAGACACCGCAGGAGAGCACGAAGGAAAAGGAGCGGGTAGAAGATAGAAGGAGAGGGTGGGGATGGGATGGGAGGGGCATATGATGGGAGGGGAGGGGCATATGAACTCCAGGGTAGAGGGGTAGGAGGGGAGACCAAGCGTGGGAGGGAGAAAAGGAAGGGGGAGGAGAGAGGGGGTGTGCATCATATATGGCGAGGGGAAAGGGCAAAGGTTGGTAGGAGGGATAGATATCAGGACGGAGGGTGTCAACTGGGAGAGGGAGGTAGCGAAAGTTACTCTCAGTAAGGATGTGGAGAGTGTGAACGTGTAGGGAGGGAGGGATGCATTGGTACAGGCGTGGCAGAGGCCTGGGATTTAAGACACTATGGTATGAAGGATCCTATCTTGCAGGATATAGGAAGCAGATATGTTCGAGGAATTTGAGGAGGTGCGGGAAAGGCATGAGATCACAGAGGATCCGCGATGGGGAGGGGCAGCGGATGTGGTAAGCGAGGCGAGAGCATGACGCTCCAGGATTTGAAGTGATACTACGCAGGGGAAGCTGATATCCACACGGAATGGAACCTGCAATGGAATGGACGCATTATGTGTAAAGGATAGTGAACGGGTTGAGTCCCCATGTCCGGTGGGAGAGTGAGCAGGTTGAGGCAACACCTTCTAGAATTTTAGAAGGTGTTGGTTGAGGCGGGAGACGGCTTTCCCACGGACGGTGTTCAGGTGGGTGGGGAGAGGGGAGTCCAGGAGAGGGAGCGGTGAAGGTTGTGGTCGAGGTATTTGAGGGTGGGAGTTTGAAGGATGGGACAGTCATGGAGTGTACGGTAAAAGTCGTGGTGGCGGAAGGAGTGGGTGCTACGACTTGTGATGGTCGCCTGTGATTTGGTGTGGTTGACTACTGAGGCAAAAGTTTGTTATTTCGATATTGTAAGGATCAGTGGCATTTTCTGAGAATACGTTTTGGATGGTTACAAATTTTTAGATTCAGATAAACATGGAAGTATGAACTAGCTTCTGCTTTATAAAAATTACAATTATAAACAAATTTATACACAGTTGGAAACAATTAGTGGAAAGACGAGGTCGATTTTGATTCTATGACGGCAGATGCCAGCTGGGGGATAGTGGATGTTCTGATAATGGTTTTACCGCCTTCCGCCAACATATAGCTTAGTGAGACAGCTGCCATCTGTGTGTACCCATTAATAGAAATGTTTGCAGCCATAGGGTTTAGACTGATATCCATGTCCGACAGAAGCAGACAGTCGCCAAACCACAAACAGCCAAATGAGTGAGTTTCAAATGGGTTAAACTGTGGTCTTCCAGGTGACGGGATAGTCCTTCCGGAGAATTGCTTCACATTGGAAGTGCTGTGTCAGTTGTGCAAAGATGCTGGTTACAGTGGTCACGTGAACAATCTCACACATGAGATTCTGGACGTCCACGCAGTAAGGAGGTCCGTCAAGAACGTCGTATTTCAAGAGCAGCAGACAAGAGGTTTTGTGAGCCCAGAAATGCCAACATAACCGTTGCCAACTGGTTACTAGCACTGGGACTACGGGCTTCCACACATCTAGCCCGTCTTCCTCTCACGCCACAGAATCGACTTGCACGGCTCAACTGGTGGCGTCAGAGGATCACTTCCGATGGCGGGTCGTGGTCTTCAGCGACGGAAGCAATTCTGCCTGTACGCAAGAGAAAGTCATTTGCGCGTACGACATAGACATGGCGAGTGATGTCTTTGCATTCGTCGCAGACGCACTAGGCCTTATGGTCTGGGGTGCGATAAGCTAGAAGTATCATTCACCTTTGGTTATGGAGGGAACGACGACGAGCGCTCGGAACGTGCAGAATGTTGCAAGGTCCATTCTTTCGTTAATCTTGCAACAGGATGGCGTTGTTCCAATAGGATAATACTCGCCCACACACTGTGCATGAAACTCCATGTTCTCTGCAAACATCCAGCATCTTCCATGGTCAGCACGATTTCCGGACTTGTCTAAGGCGTTTTAGCTTTCATCAGTATCCCACTTCCTTCCCCATCGACTCTTCCAGATGATTTTCTTAAACCGTAGTTTACTCTTCATCATTATCAAATTGTAGCAGATTGAAGGAAATGTAGTACTAACCCAACTTAGGGGATGATGAAAGTGATACCAATAGTCTCTTCACGCTTTTGGACTCCAGTCAGCAAGTAGCTGAAGGCGCATCGAAGCTGGACTGCTGGAATTCGATAGTGTTCTGTTTCAGATATTGAAGACTACGAGGTTGTTGCGAAATACCTTAGACGTGAGTGTTCCCCACATAAAGTAACCAAACACTGACAGATTTCGGGCTCTGATGGCCAGGTAGGGACGCGAGCAGACTGACCTTTACTAAGTACTATGTCAGGCATAGAGTAAATGTGTTCCAAGGTTCGGCCGGCCGTACGGATAGTTGCTCTGTTCTCTAGATCTTTCACTCCTGGTTTAAAAATTGTATCCACTCGTCCGGGCCAATTTTATTTGCTCCACCCAGAACTTTCTCCATCTCTTCCTCTTTGTCATAAATACCTGAACTTTCATTGTCGAGTTGGTTTGCTTTCGAAAGTGAGAGCAATGTTAATCAACGGAATATTCAGGGTAGCTCATTTTTTTGCCCTGCTTTACAATTGATAGTGAATCCTACCCTGCCGGCCGCGGTGGCCGAGGGGACTGAGGCGCTACAGTCACGGTCTGCGCGGCCTCTACGGTCGGGGGTTCGAATCCCCCCTCGGGCATGGATGTTTGTGCCGTACTTAGTCTTAGTTAGTTCATAAGTAGTTTGAAAGTTTAGGGACTGATAACCCCGTAGTTTAGTCCCATAAGCTTAACAAACATTTGAACATTTTTTTTTTTTGAATCCTACCCCAATTATACAATTTTCTGCACCTACATTCGCCTCAGCAAAAATCCTTATTTTCTTTTCATTTCATTTCATTGACGCCCACTGTGCCTGGACTGAGTCTCACCCTTTTCAGATTTTCTAGTTCAAACTTATGACATTCCATGCTCCGACTCGTAGAATGTTACCCCTTTGCTGTTTATTTCAGATTTTTCCGATGGCCATCTCCCGGAAATCCAAACTGGGGACTAATCCGGAAATCTTCACCACTAGGTAGTTCATCATTCTGTGTGTAAAACTTCTCCCACTCAATTTGGCCTACTATAGTCGGCGTCACGTACGAAGGCGTCCAAGTTTTCAGCTGTTCTGTGCATCTCTCTCCATTACCGCATTGGCAACCAATAATATTCTTTCTGTTGGCATGTTGCTCGCCGCAAGTTACGCAATACTTCTCCTGCAAGCACAAATGTTGATGTTCGGGCGTAGCTTCCCTTATCGCTCTGCCTCTTTTCGCGGAAGCGCCTTCATACATGATACCAACTATAGTATAGCAACCATAAAAGGTTACACTTCTCGAACTAAAAATTAGTAGCCGGCCGCGGTGGCCGAGGGGATTGAGGCGCTCCAGTCACGGTCTGCACGGCCACTACGGCCGGGGGTTCGAATCCCTCCTCGGGCATGGATATTAGTGCCGTCCTTAGTCTTAGTTAGTTCATAAGTAGTTTGTAAGTTTAGGGACTGCTGACCCCGTAATTAAGTCCCATAAGCTATACAAACATTTGCACATTTCGAAAAATTAGTGCATCTTATTAGAGTTCTCCAATTGATTCAAGATTTATTGTTGAAACAGTGCATATGCTGAACATAAAATAATTACCTTTTTTCTATTGGTGAAGCGGTACTCGTGCTGACCAGGGAAGTTTCCGCACGACTTGCAGTGCACGCTGAGTTTCACGCGCAGAGTGTGGGTGAGTTTTATCCTGTCGGGACAAGACATCACATTGGTGTTACATGAACAGAAGGATAACGGGTCTTACACAATTCTGCACTTACCGAGTGATGGCCAGCGTTTCCTCCACATACACCAAAGGTGTAGCCTACCGCACCGCGCCTGGGGTGCGGTCAGTGTGTCTTGGATGCACGCACTCTACAGGACAGCGATCTCAAAGTCTACGTCGTACGCGCAAATTACCATCACTGGAGAGCACGAGGAATCTGCTTTCACCTCTGAAGACCACGGCCCGACATTCCATCGTACAAGTGATCCTCCTACAGCACTGGTTGAGGTGTAGGGCAGAGTAGGAGAATGGCGAACACTTAAGGCATTTAATTTCCCCCCCCCCCAATTGGCTTGCCTTAATTTTAATTAGTGCCAATTAAAGTACGTTTAGTCTAATACAAAATATATATACAGTAGAGTCCTGAAAAATAGGTCTAATGTGGACCGACGGATTTTTTGTTATAAAATACTCTCTATTTTTACTTTAGAATACACAGAAACGATGGAATACCATATTAGAAAATAAATTTAAGAAAATATCTAAGGAATGATATTCGTTACTTACGTGTACGTACTTCAATTTACACTTAGAAAGCCGGCCGCGGTGGCCGAGGGGACTGAGGCGCTTCAGTCACGGTCTGCACGGCCACTACGGTCGGGGGTTCGAATCCCCCCTCGGGCATGGATATTTGTGCCGTCCTTAGTTGTAGGTAGTTCATAAGTAGTTTCTAAGTTTAGGGACTGATGACCCCGTAGTTAAGTCCCTTAAGCTTAACAAACATTTGAACATTTTTTTTGAAGACTTAGAAAACTACTTTAAGAAGGCGTACAGTCTTGAACTATCAATATGGACGATAGGATTTACTTCATAATTAATATTTCACTAAAATTAGAATCGCGCCTAAGCTGATTTTAAAAGGCATTGTGCAAAAATGCACTCGCATAATTTTGATCACGACTGTTTTTTTAATATGAAAGCGCATCTGCATTAATGAAACTCAAGGATTTTTAAATAGAGTGTTGGTGGCACAAGAAAAGATGATGTCTAAGCCCATATATAACACAGCCTGTAATTGCTGAACGCTACTATACGAGCACGGAATAATTCCAGAGGGTGTGCAGGGCGGTGGCCGAGATAACCGGACTGCCGGTTACCGAGTGCCGAGTTTTCGGAACTCTAATGCATATAGTTCTTGAGTACTACATTTCATTAATTTATATATTTTTAATCTCTAAACCTTTGCACTGTTCGGTATTGTCCGCCAAGTTGGGTAATGGTGACCACATTTATTTCAATACAAATAACAATGGAAATTAATAATCCTCACAACATATTAAATATTTAGGCAAATGTAGGAGAGGTCTATTATAAGGACAATTAGGATAAGCGTTAATTAAAAAATAGAAGACGTAACTTTTTTCTCTCTGGCACATTCCACTTTGGATAAGGAAATCATATCAGACCTGCAAATCACAAGCCCCACTTACTTTTTTTTACGCAAATATCACACTAGTACCCCTCTGGAGTGTCCCAACCAGAGCGCAAAGGATGTGCCCACATTCCACATGGAGTGCACCTGTACCAAAGTTCACCATCATGGCCAAAGTCATCACAGACAAAACACGTTGCTTTGTCGGTCTCCATATCGTGAAATTCATCATCATCACACAAATCTCTTAAGACTTCTTGTGATGATTGAAATTCCTTGAGGAGTTTTTTCTTAGCCTTTGCTTCGAATTTCATTAGTAATTTCCCTTTCCCTGCAGGGACACCTCTGTGTTTCTTTAGACCACTTGACTTTATTTGTTATACGTTTGCAATTGCTTTGCGTCTGGAACAGTTAAATCCCACTATTAAACTTGTAGAGTAAGCGACAAGTATGGGGAGGGTAATGCCGAACAAACGGCGGGGAATACCGAACAGTGTACACCATTACCCCGAAACTAGGACTCCATTAAATAAATAAATAAATAAATAAATATATATATATATATATATATATATATATATATATATATATATATATATATATATATATATATATATATATATATATCTTGTGAAGAAACGGTTGCCTATTTACTTAAATCTCAACTGTACTCACATTAAATATGTGTTGGCCAATCTGTGAGCATATTATTAAAACATCAACAGTGACTAATAAGATATACATGCCTCTAATAATAAGGTGATGTTCTTAGATCGTATACATTGAAAACGCACTTTCGTCATCCACTAATTCAATTGTCAAACTGGCATGGTTGGCGCTGCGGTTCCGCATTGTTTCTACTGAACTGCAGCACCTCATGGAACTAAGAAGTTATACCTCTGGAGAGGGGAGGATACGTGTTCGGTATTGCCCGCTGTTCGTCATTACCCAGTTGTCTCCTACGTTTGGTAAATGAAATTCTTTTGTATAAACTTTATGTTTAATATATCAGAAGATGACGTCTAAGACACGTCGAAACCGGTCACCCGAATGAATAAAACGCGATCTTGGCTGGAAACCTGTGTAAATTACTTCCAGATTGCTCCAACTAACCGTGAGGTCCATACAATTATAAATGGTAAATGAAAACCTAGAGAGATACTACGTCCAATTTCAACAACCTCTCTGGGTTTAGTCTAATGTTCTTCACACTTGTGTAAGGTTGGGTTTGTCAACATTCCAGTCTGTCACTTTGACAAATTTGGTAATGTGTTTGTACAATAAGCGGACATGTATTGGTTTCGTAACCTCTGACTGAAGATAAATTTGTTTAATATCAACACATCTGAGTGCTGAAGAATCCCGTTATAAAAATTCGGATTTTTTTCCAAAGTGAGAATGAGCTAACTAGAACACGGACCTTCAAGGCTACAAAATTTCTACAAAAATTTCGATTCTCAACGTCGACCATAATTATTTGTACCTCCAGTCTCCAGGATTTAACTCTTTTGCCATTTCTACAGTTATCTATAACATGAGCACCGATTATTATGTTGAAATTTTTACAAAGTTGGGGGACTTAGAAGCGTTACAAGAGGAAGCCAGAGAACTTATTGAGGAAATCGCCTTTCGATGGCGCACTCGAGACGGTCAATCAAATGTGTAGTGATAAAGAATGCGGTTGTTTATGGAATGTTTTTTATTTGTCTACCATACTTTTAAATTTTCACGTAATAAACGTTTCATAAACGTTTGGTTTGTCATAAAAATTCATATCCATTATTCATTCACTAGGCCTAAAATTCTTCTTGGAATGTTAAAAGGGCAGAACTCCTCGGCCTTTAAAAAAGCTTCTAAAATAGAAAAACTTAATTATAATTTTGTTTTATCATCTAGTACTTCTCTGAATGCTGGTTCCACAGATATGCACTCACTCGAATAATTTACTATTATTTTCGGAATGGTGCAGGTCTGTTTGTTTTACTGAAAGTTGGCCTCAGTAGTGTATTACAACTAAAACATTCACCGGTACATTGTCTCTATCTCTAGATGTTAAAATCAGTCAAGGTGGAGTAGCCGAGCGCTCTAAGGCGCCATGCTACAGAGTGTGCGGTTGCTCGTCGTCGGAGGTTCGAGTCTTCCCTCGGGATGGGTGTGTATGTTGTTCTTGATGTAACTTAGTTTAAGTAGTTTAAATAGTTTGTAAGCCTAGGAACTGATAACCATAGCAGTTTTGCCCAATAGATTTACAAACATTTGAACATTTATGTTATTGAATTCACTACTGTGTATCAGAAGCATTTACTGGTGCGAGATGTTTCGTTTTCAACTCCGATTTCTTATTTATTCGCGTAGAGTTTCGACTTTCCTTTTGTTAACGCCCAACTGCAGTTCCTGACAGGTTCTCTACCAGTGCTTGACACCCGTTTCTGTGTAAGCTCTCCTGAAAGTCTGTGAGGAATTCGTCAACTGCTGCAATCATACGCGACATCTTTTAGGTGTTAGATTCTCTACTGAAGTTGACCGCCGAATCTTTCGTTTCGGTTCCTGTTGGTTTATCATCGCTGTTGCGAGGCTACCAATTGATATGACTGTCATATGTTTTCCCGGGATGCGCTCACCCCCATGAGAATAAATCGCAGCATCAGTTTTCTCCACGACTTGCACCAGTTTACTCCAGTGGCTGCGTCTTTACAGCTACATTATGAATCCAGCTTTGGAAAAATTAAAATTTAGTGTTTTCTGTATTCGTACAGTGCACTAAACATCATACGTGTTTTAAAATTTTTGATCGAACTATTTTTTTTTTTTATGTCATGTATTTCATGCACATTACAGATGTCTGTGTCGAGGTATTTTATTACTTAGGACGTTATTTTGTTGACAGTTAACAATGTCAGGTCAATAATGCTAGCACAATCTTCGATTCAGCACCAAAGACAAGTCAATTCCCTGCTGAAATAAAATAACATGAAACACACTCACGCTCACAGCCACGGACAGAGACCAACGTGACACGACCTCCAAAACGGGTAATTAATGCCTCAGAAGGGGCTACACACCGTACCAAGCGGCAAAATGTCGTACTAAAAGCATGTGTTTTGCGTCAACAACAATGCGACTTTAAGGACTGATACACCAAATACGGTATAAATCAGCTTTTAATACTTTGTTGTTGAGGAAGAACACTGGGAACGAAAGAGTTAGAAGAATGTTTGACAATACTTTGTATGCCACGTAATTATTGTCATTTTGTTTATCTCCCTTTTTATGTAGCGGGTGGATTAAAGGTGTCATACATTCAACTGGAATCTTTTCAGTTTTCTACATGTTCTCAAAAAGCGGCTGTAAATCCCTTATGATTTTTGGTTCTGACCACTTCAATAATTCTGCTGTAATGGAGTCTTCACCACTTGCTTTATTGTTTTTGAGTGTTTTGATGGCTTCATGAATTTCTAACTCTGTTGGAGGGAAATCTTTCTCTAGATTTTGAGGTGTCACTGGAAATTCTAATTCATCTTTTGGAACTGGACAGTTTAACAGAATTTAAAAAAAAATGCAAGAACTTCACATTTTTCGTTGTTATTTAATTCAATTTAACTATTTTCATCTTTGAAATAAATACTTGCTGTTTTTAAAAAGTTTCGCAAAAATTTTTAGTGTAATTTTGGGTGAAATTTTCTTCTATTTCAATAAGCTGAGAATTTTCAAAGTTTCTTTTGATTTTCCAGATTATTTTTGATGTTGCCTTTCTTTGTTGTCTAATTTGTTCAAGGTCTTCCTGTTTCTTTTCGAACATCTCCATTTTTGGGCTCTTTGTATTAGTGCTTTTTCACACTCAACCATATCATCTTTTGATTATTTGCCAATCCTAAAGTTTATGTTATAAATAATAGATTTTAACAACTGCAGTTTCGGTGTTTTTGTTTCTTTAGAGGCTTCTGGTTGTTCAGAGCCATGTTCCTGGACACAGTTAAGTTGTTGGGATGCTATTTTCATTTCCGTCTGCTCGTCTGATGGAAAATAATCGGGATTGTTTTCACCCTCGTAGATGAGAATAGTAAAGACGTTTAGGGACCGATGACCAGTGTGGTTTGCTCTTTTATGTCTTACACCAATTCCAGAATTTAATTTTTGTGGCTTCACTAGACGATAAACAACATCATATGTAAACTGCACAAAAGGGCTGCTCACATTGTATATCCTGAAAAGTTTACGAAGACAAGGAACTGTAGGAGTCCTATAACACTTCCCTGCGAAATCCCCGATATCGCTTCTGTTTTACTCTATGACTTTCCATCAGTTACTAACTAACTGTGTCTGTTTTGACAGGAGGTAGTTAATCCAATCGTACAAATGAGACAATATTCCATAACCATGGAATTTGGTTAGAATCCGCTTGTGGGGTAAATTGTCTACAGACTTCCGGACATCTAAAATTATGGCCTCGATTTGACATCCCTTGTCGATAGCGATGGGACAACCGACTGTTTTTAACAACCGATTGGTCAATCGGTTGTTTTTTCGTTCAGTCGGTTTTTTCAGTCGAATGAAACAACCGAATGAAAATAGTCTCTGTGGCCGTATGAATGTTTTCACTCACTGGCGGGGTTTGAGTGGTTTCAGTCGATGCGAAACAATCGATTGAAACCAGTCTCTGTCGGTTGCCGCCGCTATATGAATGTTTTCACTCATTCAGTGGGTTTGAGTGGTTTCAGTCGCTGCGCGAGCACCGAATGAAACAAGTCTCTGCCCTTTATATGAATGCTCTCGGCATTGAGTGGTTTCACTTGATACGATACAACCGACTGGAAAAAGTCTTTGTCGGTTTCTGCAGTTATATGGATGTTTTTATTAATTCTTTGACTTTGTGTGACTTTTATTCGTTTGCTCCTACCGACTGATTTCACTCAAAAGAAGGAATGAGTAGTCCAACCGACTGCGTCGATTTTTTCATTCGGTTGAGCCCACCGACTGGTGTCACTCAAAAGAACGAATGAATAGTCCAACCGACCGAATCGGTTGTTTCATTCCGTTGGTCCCACCGACTGGTTTCACTCAGAAGAATGAATGAATAATTCAACCGATACGAGAAACTACAACCGAATGATCGATTTTTTTCCAACAACCGAATGAATCGATTGTTTTCATTCGATTGTTCCCATCACTACTTGTCGACAGCATCAATGCGCCGGTGTGAGTAAAGTGCTAGCTGTGGTTCACAAGAATGATACTTTGTGAGTCCGTATTGACTAAGCATCAACAGATCGTTTTGTTCAAGATAACTCATAATATTCGAACAAAGTGAAAGTTGCTAGTACAATGTCATGAATGATAGTAATGGTAATAATAATTATGCTTCTGCTGAGTCAAAATTGATAATAAAAAGTATAGACTATGGTAATAATAATAACTGTATTGCAGTTGCGAAGTGAGAGCCGCCTGTTAAATAATCTTAAAAGCTTTGCTATTGTTGTAGGAACTTGTTAAATATTAATGAAAGTTGTTAACAAAATTAATTATCAAATGATTAATGTAGCAATTGCAGATTATTAATAATAAGTTGCCTGACTCGGCTGTGGTAACTTCTCAAACACGTTTACACATGCGCTGTGTAATATGATTGCTTGTTGTGTGTGTGTGTATAGGTCTGAACTAATTCTGAACTTCGACTACAAATCGTTAGTCTGTTATAAAGTTGGTTAAAAGTACATTGGGAATAAAGAAAACCTAAGCACGCAATAAAGCAAATTCAGGTCCTGTAACTATGTTCATGAAATACGCATCTTGACCTCTGGTAATAAATATTAAACATGAATTGAACAATATGATAAACGATAGGTTCAGAAATAAGCGATTCACAAGATTATGGTGGTACGACAATGATTCCTGAAATATTTCTCTCCACTGCTAACAGTGTCCTTATTTATGGCCTACCTGTGCGAAAGGATAAGCTGACTGTGAACCTGCTTTCCAAATTACAGCAAGATAACACTAACTTCGGAATTATCGGAGGTGCCACGCGAATTCAGCAATTACCACTCAATTATAGTCCATGTTTGCTGTTTTCAAAGAAAAAATAAACTAAAAGGTTTTTCTTAGGTGAATGAACAAGTCGACACAAATATGAAGTAAGTTTGAAGTATAATCCTTTATCTAACTGAAATCTATTATGCTTTATGTATTAGACACTATCTTACAATTTTATCAATTAACTTCTTAAATTTCTGTTCATTACATCTTTTCATTTAACACCGTAATTGTAAAACAAAACCGTCCTTAGATTCTGTATTTTTAAAGAGGATATTCAAATTCCTTCATTACACTCTTGCTGAATTTAACCGCAAACATGGATCACAACTACGCAACACGTACTATAATGAAATTATAATCCTCCTTATCTCCAATTTTCATCATGTTCCAAAAACAGATCAATTCAATTATTTTCTTTACATCATTAAGGGAGAATGGGGGAATGACAGTAGTTTAAGCAATACTGATTATATTACTGCTTAAGGAAACCTCATGCAAAAATTCACACTCTTAAACTCAAGCTATGTATTCACACTTCTGTATCTGACATTATGAAATAGTACTGATAACATCTTAACATAGAAAAATAGAAAAATCAGATCACCTACATTAACCGGCTTTCCCCGAGCCATTGGGGTGATGCCACAAGACTTGGGTCCACATATATTTTATATGGGTAAAACACATTTTAATAGTGTTTCAAGGGAACACAAATTTATATATTTTTGAAGGAGTTTAGACTGGAACTATTTTTTCTCATCGTCACGGTTAAAACCAGTAATTGTGTCAACATTAATAGATTCTGGTTTGCTAATGCTGATTGTAGGATTTCGTTTTAAAAAGCCTTCAAAACAGTCTTTCTCCGGCAAACGCACATTTTGAGAAATCTGTAAGCTGTGTTGTTTTTTTTCCAACAAATTCATAGGCTACTCTTCGCACTTCCTGTGCACACAAACCATAAAAATGTTTGATAACTACTTTATTCTATTAGCAAGTGCTTCCTCTTGTTGTTGAGTGAATTTTTAATCGCGCCCCAAGTGAGGTTTAGATATCTTGTCTTTCTTTCTGCGTTCTTGTAGAGTGCCTAATGGAAGACTGAACACTCTGCTAGCTGCACTGGTAGAATTACCCTCCGAAATAAAATTCAGTGCATTTTAAGGGCTTTTTCAGACCAACTCCCTCGATTGGTGGTTCTATTCCATGTTCTTGGCGTCTGTAACAGGGATCATTACAATAAGGCTTGTGGGGGAGCGCCGGTAGGCTACTGCCATTACCCCATTGCTACCTATTGGGGTTACCCGTTTGCACAATTTGGGAAAATCTTCCTTAAAGGTTATAAGTAACTATCTAAGCTACTTGTATTGTTCTTGTTGTAGTCTTCAGTCCGCAGACTGGTTTGATACAGCTCTTCACGCTACCCTATCCTGTGCAAGTCTCTTCATCTGAGAATACTTTCGGCAACCTACATCCTTTTGAATCTACTTGCTGTATTCGTCCCTCAGTCTCCCTCTATGATTTTTACCCCACACACTTCCTTCTAAGTTGACAATTCCTTTGATGTCTCAGAATGTGTCCTACTATCCCTTCTCTTAGGCAGCATATGCCAGAAATTCCTTTTGTCCTCAATTCGATTAAGCACCTGCTCTTTAGTAACGTGATCTAACCATCTAATTTTCCTCATTTGTCGCAACACATTTCAAAACCTTCTATCATCTTTTTATCTGAACTCCTTATCGTCCACGTTTCACTGCCATACACTCCAGACAAATGCTTTCAGAAAGGACTTCCTAACATTGAAATTAATACTGGATGTTAAGTTTCGCTTCTTTGGAAATGCTTTTCTTCCCATAGCCATTCTGCATTTTATATCTTCTTTACTTCGGCCATCAGAAGTTATATTGCTACCCAAATAACAAAATTCATCTACTACTTTTATTGTCTCATTAACTAATCTAATTCCTTCAGCATCGCCTGATTTTCTGACATTACGTTCCATTACCTTCGTTTTACTCTTGTTAATGTTCATCTTGTATCTTCCTTTCAAGACACTGTCCATTCCATTCAATTGCTCTTACAGATCCTTTGCAGTCTCTGACAAAATTACTATATCGTCGGCAAACCGCAAACTTTTTATTTCTTCTCCCTGAACTTTAATTCCATCTCCAAATTTCTCCTTTCATTCCTTCACTGCTTGCTCAATGTACAGATTGAACAACATTGGGGAAAGGCTACAACCCTGTCTTACTCCATTCCCAACCTCTGCTTTCCTTTCTTGCGCTTAAACTCTAATAACCGCTGTCTGGTTTTTGTATAGGTTGAATATAACTCTTCGCTCCCTATATTTTACCGCTACCTTAAGAATTTGGAAAAGTGTATTCCAGTGGACATTGCCAAAAGCTTTCTCCAAATCTACAAATGTCAAAAACGTAGGTTTACCCTTCCTTAGCCTATCTTCTAAGATAAGTCGTAATATGAGTATTGCCTCCCGTGTTCCTATATTTCTCCTAAATCCAAACTGATCTTCCCCGAGGTCAGATTCCACAAGTTTTTCCATTCCTCTATAAATAATTCGTGTTAGTGTTTTGCAACCATGACTTATTAATGATAGTTCTGTAATTTTGCATAATAAAGTAAATTAAACTGTATGGAACACTAGTATTCATGGAAATGATGTAGTAAAGAAATTCTAATAAAAAATTAGAGTTCAGTGGTCACAGCTGAACAATGGCGTCGCTTGAGGAGTTAGTTCACCAAATGTCTGAGCAGTGCGTAGCACCAGTCAGAGAGTTTTTAGATGAAAATAAAAGCTGAAAATCTACCTACGGGCTACCTCCCTACCGGGGCTACCCCCAATCTCCCCTACATAAAAAGAAAACACAGAAGGCAAAGAGGTAAGCTCGTGCAACTAATTTCAACTTGATTACATTACTTCTTGCATAACACTCTCCGTGTTCATTCGTCAGATTACGAGTCAGGGTTTAATTGTGGAAAGTATTACAAGCATTGACGTCCTATCTTATTTTAGAGATTGTATGTAGGATCACAGGTCCTTGGAATTTTGTGTTTGTATAAATCTGGTATGCTTTCTTCGTTGTTTCTGGAGCAGTTTTCTGACTTGTACTATGGAGGGCCAGCTCCCTCTTTTGTTTATTCGAACTAAATCTGGCAAAGAGCCCGCTGGGTATGCCCCGAAAGATACCCTAGTGCGGAGTAGTGAGAGCCGACGTCATTCCTTACCGATAGTAGGAGACATACTGACGAAGTTGAGCAAGGCTCGTCGCGGTGCGGCGTGCTGACACGCAAGAGCCGACAGCTGGTGGCTGCTTCCGAAGCGCCGAATTCCTCTGCTGGGTCAGCAACGGGCAGAACAGCTGATAGCCGCTGTCGCTGCCGCTGACGTCGTCGCGTTGCGCGGCCTGGCGTGCTGACTCGCAACAACAGACGCAGCTGACTCGTCAGTCGATGCGTGCCTGACCAGCAACAGGGCGACGACCTCTGCGCTCACGCGGAATGTGCACACGGATGGGCGCATCACGGTGCAAAAGCGACAATAACCGCGTAGAAACGAGCACTAAAATCCGACACATTTCTCCCACTGAAATCGTACCGAATGTACACGTCCGTGCGCCACGACATACCCCAAGAAAGACAACGAAGATGAGAAAAATTGGGTCTCCTACGGAGGGATACGAGACGTGTTGCACTCGCAACTACAAAGAGTTTCAACATGATCCTGATGGACCAAAAAAAAGTAATAATAATAATAATAATAATAAATCATTATATAAATACGCTAACACGAAAATTGTAGTACAGATTACTTACTAATTTATTTGTACAAGAAGGCCAATGTAAGTTAGATAATTCGAAACATTGTTTGTCGTAGATTTCACGAATATAAATATTACGTGTGCATTTAGCCATTATAAGTGGTCAAAGGAAGTAGAAATTTTCCTATCTAGAGCTCGGATCAAGTTATACATTCTCCAACAACCAGCTCACTGATTGGCTATTCGCCTCGACCAAAGACGCTGTAATGCAGCGTATCTGCAGTATTAAAATAAGTGAATATCGAAACATGGAGTGCTCCCAACTCACTTTCTTGTGACGTTCAAATGCTTCATTTTCGCAGTGATCAAGAGTGGTTAAAGGAAATGGATGTTTTCATATGAATGCCGATATAAAGGATGATGCGCCGGGAGAGGCATGTAGCGGTGCGCGGGTGGAACTACGAAGTCCACATGTTGTCAGCTCTGGAATTCTGAATATTGCAGTATCGAAATAACATTATTTCTTGGCGTTGTATAAATATACGAACACCGAAATTGTAGTTCAATTTCAAATATTAAGCTAATGAAAGTTATATAATTCTAAAATGGCATGAGAAGCATATACTTCCGATCTTATTTGTTGTTATTGTGTCAGGCATTTTCCTTAACACGTAAAAGATACCGTTTCATACCTCCCAGTGCCGGTTAAATTTTACCAAATATCCCAGCGGCCTCCTATGATAATGTTGGCAACCGATGCTGAATAGTGAGAATCCTGTGAGTCTTCATTTTAGCCAATCGCTTGACAACGCTGATGTCTGCTCATGGAATCTTCGCTTTACGAGGCCAATTATTTTTATTGGGCGGACGAGGGTACATACAAGAACCTGTCAACCACAAAGCAGGAACAGCATTATTTGTTTACTTCATGGTCTGTACGATACACTAATGGAGTCATTCTATGTGGTTCGAACAAATGGGCAAAGATTTTCTATCGTGTTGTTGATGTTGCCAACATAATCACGCGAGGCCGCCGACAGGATACGTAAACTTTTACTGTCAAAGACATATGTCAAACATAAAATAAATTTAAAATTCCCCCCAGAACACCCCTGTAGGATGGTCAAGTAAGTATGCACTTGACCATCCTACAGGGATGTTCTGGGGGGAATTTTAAATTTATTTTATGTTAGACATATGTCTTTGACAGTGATTATTTTAAAAGGAATGTTTAGTTTCACTTTTTAATATGTTTTAAAAGATATACCTTCTATAATGACGGAATGTCGAAACGCGTAAGGCCTCAATAAATTGAAATTAGTGGTCAAGACTCTAAAGTTTATTTCAAGTGCATCAAAATGGCCAAGTCTCACAAATGTCTCATGGAAACAGCAAGCAATGGAACCTTTAACTTTCGCGGGCAAGTGTTCAAACATTTGCGCTATGCCGGCAGGCATGACGGTCCGTCCTCGTAACTTTACTTCCGCCAGTACCTCACCTCCTACTTACCAAACTTCACAGAAGCTCTCCTGCGAACCTTGCAGGACTAGCAGTCCTGCGGAGTTCGTTAGAAAGTTTCAAAACAGCGCACACTACGTGGCAGAATGAAAATTTCATTCTGGAAACTCCTTTAGGCTGTGGCTAAGCCATGTCTCCACCATATCACCGGCCGCGGTGGCCGAGGGGACTGAGGCGCTCCAGTCACGGTCTGCACGGCCACTACGGTCGGGGATTCGAATCCCCCTCCGGAATGGATGTTTCTGCCGTCTTTAGTATAAGTTAGTTAATAAGTACTGTAATTTGTAAATTTAGGGACTGATGACCCCGCATAAACTTAACAAACATTTGAACATCTTTGAACCGTATCCTTTCTTCCAGGAGTGCTAGGCCTACATGGTTTACTGGACAACTTCTGTGAAGTTTGGAAAGTAGGAGGTTAGTACTGGCAGAAGTAAAGTTGTGAGGACGAACTGTGAAGCGTGCCAGGATAGTTCAGACCGTAGAGCACTTGCTCGCAAAAGGCGAAGGTCCCAGGTTCAAATCCCAGTTCCGGGACACAATTTTAATCTGCCAGGAAGTTTCATGATATCAGTAATTGAAATTACTTCATTTATTCATTTCTGTATTTTGTACAAATTCCATTTTGAGATAGAAGTTCCACAACAAATACTATGTAACAAGAATTACAGTTAACGTGTAATTTCACATCCTTTATTTCATTCCGTACTCTGCAACAAATTTACTGGGCAGTTTTTTATTTTTGAAACAAAACATACTCATGTATATCTTGGTCAAATATACTATAAATAGGGTCTTATAGACATGAAAATATTTTTCTTCTATTTTAAAATAATTCAGGACTCGAGAGGTTAAAGGTAGGAGGATAAGTGGACGGCAAGGACGTTGCCATAATAAACGGCGACGTACTGTCAGTCTTGGCTCGTGTACGATGCGTTCCACTGCTCCGGTGTTGCTCCACAGCTGAGGAGGACACAGATCTGTCCTGCACTGTCATTCAGCCATTCAGATAAGGGGGTCTAGCGGGGTGGTCTAGCTGTCACGACTAGTCGTGGTTTGAGTTCATTCTGCACTCCCGGAAATTTCGTCCCACACGATCACCGATCACCAGTTGGATGCATATAATTTTCTCAAACCAATAGTTTGTCCTGTTTCAAATTCACTGATTTGGTGGTACATCTCGCATTTAAGTGTGCGAGGCATCCTGCACAAGTCATATCCGTTTATGACAGAGAGAGCCATAGGCGCATTTAAGCGATAGGAGGTGTTGCGCCGCGAGATCGATTTGACTGTTCGCCTCCGTAGTTCAGTGGATAGCGTGGTAGATTGCCTCTCAGGAGGCCCGACAACGAGCTATATAAACTACATAGAGAGTCTATCCCTGGGTTAACAGCGCTCCTTGTGGCAGCAACCAGGAACTGTGGCAGCCATTTTTTTCAACGTCTAGTGCGCCGAATACGAAAGATGGACCGACGCTATATACCTTTTTTGGTTTCACATTTTATGTATCGCAGTAACCTTGAAAGGTTATTTATGAAGCTGAAATCATGTCGAGTGTTGCGCAGCATATAACTGTACGAATTGCGGTAATAAGACTGTTGGAATAGCGTATTTTCAGCAAGTAAGAAATGATATAAAGTGGCTTCTGGCTAAAGCGATTCCGACGATATTTCGCTCCCTGAACACATTCAAACAACAAAATCGCTAGTAAGGAGATCTCCATAAAAAAAGGCAGATAGTGAGCTTCATTTGGAGATATGTCATGTAGCCAAGCAGGAGATATGGAAACTCGTATTACCTATTGCAAATTATAATTTAAGTCATTCAGAGAGCAGTAAGCCTATTCAGTTTGACCATAACTATGTGCTAGAATACGAAATGCTGACATTATATTCCGAAAAAATAGTTTAATATATTTCTGGAAGCATCGTTAGGCAAGTAAAAAATTGAAATGATTAGATTGCTTGGAAGTTCTCCTTGCTCCTAAAAATTAGAGTAAAACAGGTTTAATCGGATTAAAGAAGGTATAATAAAAGACAGTCTGTTGAATCCCTCTAACTTGTACAACTGTTCGAAGTGGCAGAAAGGATTCTGAGGATTCATGATACGTTATTAGGGAAGAAAAATTTTCTTTTACCGAATGTATGTAGATGTATTTAGAATGTTGGAAAACAGACCTACTTTATTTACCAACTACGAGTAATTAATGGTATCCTCGGAATTTTGGGAGGAATCTCATTACTCCAGCCTAATAAAGCTGTTCTTGAAACATTAGTTCAGTTGTAGACTACATCATTTATGTAAAGCCAAATCTGCGGAGGAAAGAGGTAATCAGATTAGGCAAAGCAATACGAAATTAAAATATTGTTTCAAGGACAGTGAAAAGGCATGTTTTTGTATGAATGAGATGTTTAGCCGATCCAGTGTGTGTGACATTTGTAATTAAACTTTCCGATTTGTTTAGCACACACTTGTTGTCTATCATTTATCCTTTATCCATATTAGCTTGGCTATAAAAATAACAATAAGCAAGCAGAAAATGATTTGTTAAGTCATTGCACAAAGTGAAAGTGATATGATTTAGTGCTGTAGCAGACGACTGGTTACGCCTACGTGACGTTGTAAAACATAGCGGCCGAGCTTTCAATTTGCTTCAAATATGGCAGCACCTTAGCCAGTCTATGTTGTTTATATAGGTCATTGGGGCCCACCTTCGATTCCCGGTCGGGTGGGAGATTCACTACACTTGGGGACTGTGTGCGGCAATTTCGTCATCATCGATGCGCGAGTCACCCCAGTGGCGTCACCAGGCAGGCCGAACACGCTCCCAGCTGGGGCTAACGGCCAAAAAATGCCACACGGAATCATCATTAACGATTCGACCTCTGACCGAAATGGTTCAAATGCTATTGATTTCTGCAGAGCACACTAGTGTACCTGTCCAGTGGATATGAAGTCCCTATCTCCAGTCTTTCAGGGAGTTGTTTTACTTCTGACAAGGGGAGGCCGCCAATTGTGAAATTCAGATTCGATTCATACTGCGCATAATGAAAGCTCATGGCCAGAGGTGTAATTTGGCAAAGCACCAAGATGCACTTCACAGCCGTTGTCGAGAAAATCGACAGTTAAAAAAAGCCGTTGCGTTGAAATACTGTCTACGATCTCTACGATGAGCAATACTGTACAGAGGCGTAGCGCAGCGGTAAGCTCTCGGGTTGGTAATCTGAAGGTCGCCGGATCGAAAACCTGGCTTCAATTTGTAGAACAGCACCGCAACACATTACTCTCATCTCGGTACTAAAACCTGACGGCGATTACTACCCAACCAGCAAGAAAAACACGTGGACATGGTTAGTAGGGCAAACACTATACTACATAACCACTGCACAAGACAAGGCCTCATACTCAGACTATAGTGTACCTTGCCACAAGAGCCCAACTCTTGGAGAAGGGTGCTAACTACAGGAAAACATTTGCGAATTATATCAAGGCGCTACGAATAACGAGGATATGAAGGAAAAAAGAACAAACAGGGGAAAAAAAAAGAAACGAACAAAGGACGAGGAAGGACGAATGTAGAAATAAAGGGATGTGTGGCATCCAATATTCAAGGTTTGTCACCGTTTATCTATTACTGTTTCATTTAGATCATTTTTCTTCAAATCCTTAAGAAGATGGTTTGTTTCACATTACCTAACCTCGACGTAGAGGGGTTGAGTTACCTTTCTTTTATATTTTCAAAAGAGATTAATCTCCGTTACTTAGGGAAAAGCCGGCCGCGGTGGCCGAGGGGACTGAGGCGCTCCAGTCACGGTCTGCACGGCCACTACGGTCGGGGGTTCGAATCCCCCCTCGGGCATGGATATTTGTGCCGTCCTTAGTTGTAGGTAGTTCATAAGTAGTTTGTAAGTTTAGGGACTGATGACCCCGTAGTTAAGTCCCTTAAGCTAACAAACATTTGAACATTTTGAACTTAGGGAAAGACAAAGGAACTTCATATCCCTGCACATCACCAGGACATGCGCGACCTTCGTTGACTGGCGCACTCAGGGCTAAGAGACGACAAGTTGAGAGAACGCAGGAGGACATGTGGGAAACCAGGAATACGAGAACAGGCGTACTACTTGGGGAAACGTAATAAAGCAAATATCGAGAAGACGAGTCTTGAGTGCTGTCGATATGCTGAGGTTGAAGTATGGAGAAGATGAAAGGAACACAAAATCCATCAATGACTTACGAGGTATTGAGGGACTACGTTTCCAATTTTCTTTCCCAAAGAAATTTTAAGTTTCCTTTGTTAATTTTAGTGTCTATGTAGTGACTTCACTGGCGGAAACAGATTATGCACCTTCTTCTGTAGAGAGCTACGATGTTTAATATATAGATATATCTCGCGGCATGCAATTTTTTTTTTTTTTTTTTTTTTTTTTTTTTTTTGTAGTGTATATAGAGTGATAGTTATCATAGAAATATGTAAAGCAGAAAACAGCACGACATCGAGCACATCTGATAAACGATGCGTTTTAACAAGAACAATTGTTTTTTTTTTTAAATTATCTGTTGGGAAACACACCTGATTGACATTCTGCAAAATTGTTCTATTGTTCGTCAGCTTTGACTTACACTATACGTATTCGTTTCGGAATATCGTTTATACTTCTTCCGTTAACTATACGTGGTAAACATTACGAAGACAATAACATTTGTGAAATACAACTCTGTTTGCGGAAGACATATTGATGTTCGAAGTCGCCCGTTGCATATAATAAGTTGTTTGAAAGTCGTTTGTCGTGGAAAAACTGGCGACTTCGAACATCAAATGTTATTAATTGTCTTCACACACACACACAGATATATATATATATATATATATATATATATATATATATATATATATATATGTGTGTGTGTGTGTGTGTGTGTGTGTGTGTGTGTGTGCATTTGAATTACAAAAAAACAAATAATAAAAAAAGTTGAGTGCCACGAGATTCGACCCGGCGACCTTCTTTTTACGAACCCGAGCGCTTACCGCTACGCCACGCCTCTTTACAAGATCACTAATCGAAGAGATCGTAAATAGTATTTCACCGCACCGGTTTTTTTAATTGTCGATTTTCTCGACAAAGGCTGAGAAGTGCATCTTGGTGCTTTGCCAAATTGCACCTCTGGCCATGAGCTTTCATTGTGCGCAGTATGAATCGAATCTGAATTTCACAATTGGCGGCCTCCCCTTGTGAGCGCGAGTGCAGTTGCGTAGTGGAGAGTGAGAGCACGTAACGGACGGGGCGGTGACGTGGCGGCGCGGCACAGCTGTTGGTGACGTCGCCGTTATTTCGGTGTCCGTCAATGCAGCCGGCGTCGCCCGCAGCGATGGTAAACAAGCCCGCGCTGTCGTGACGGCTGCCCAAATATAGGCATGATGCCACCAGCTCTCGGAACCGCCGAACACCGCGGGCCCTTCGCGCGCGATTCACGATCCGCGAGTGGTTCGTTGACACTCCGCTGACTCACAAAACTGTCGTAATTCCATTCGTAGCCTCTCGCCTTCCTGTTGCGGCGCTACGAGGCACGGCCAGATAGGTGACTACAAACAGCTTGTGGCCTTCTCTTTTCTCTAATCGGCAGTGCAATATATTCCGATGTCACGATAACAAATCAAATCAAATGTTTGTAAATCTACATCTACATAGATACTCTGCAAATCACATTTAATGCCTGGCAGAGGGTTCATTAACCACTTTCAAAACTTTTCTCTACCGTTCCATTCTCTAACAGCGCGCGGGAAGAAAGAACACCTAAATCGTTCCGTTTTCGATCTGATTTCTCTATTTTATTGGGATGTAGGTGGGTGCTAGCAAAATAGTTTCACATTCAGAAGTAAAAGTCGGTGATTGAAACTTCGCAAACAGATCACGCCGCAATGTTCAAATGTCTGTTAATCTATCGGAGCAAACTGCGTGGTCATCAGTCCGTAGCTTACAAACTACTTAAACCTAGGTAAACTAACCTAAGGACAACACACGCACCCATGACCCAGGGAGGACTCGAACCTCCACGGCGAGCAACCGCGCGCTCCGCAACGAGACGCTTTAGACCGCTCGGATACTCCACCGCGGCACACGCCGCAATGAATAACGTCGTTCTTTTAATGATTTCCACTACAATTCGTGCAACATTTTCGTGTCGCTCCCCCCCCCCCCGTAACGTGATAAAACAAAACGAGCTGCTCTTCACTGAACCTTCTCAATGTCTTCCGTCAGTGCCACCTGCTGAGGGTCCCACACTGGGCAACAGTACTCCAGGAGCGGACGCACAAGTGTGATGTAGGCAGTCTCTTTGGTGGAGCTGGTGCATTTTCGTAGCGTTCTGCCTATGAAACGTAACCTTTGGTTCGCCTTCCCCAGAATATTTTCTGTGTTGTCTCTCCAGTCAAAGTTGTTCGTAATTGTAACTCCTAGGTATTTGGTAGAATTTACGACCTTAAGGTTTGGCTGATTTCTCGCGTAGTTGAAGTTCAGCGGATTTCTTTTAGTGGTCATGTGTATTGATTTGATTTTTTCAGGGAAGCCAAAACAGCTTTGGTCCAACCCCGCCACTGCCCGCACCGAAACTAAGTTTATTGTACGGTATCGCTCCCTGTATATCTAGTAAAGCCAACCAATGCCCTTGAACAGTGCAAGGAGTCCCTTTACCAGTTCTTTATTAGACACAATTTCTTCGGGTCTGGTTGTCCCAAATGTTCTGTGCCTTTTACTCTCCAATGCAATGCATTCGAAGATTAGATGTGATGCAGTTTCATCACCGTCACCAAAGATCCTACATTTAGGGTCCTCTTCTGTTATTCCCATTGTATGTAGATGTTTTTTGAAATTCCCATGGCCTATCAGCAATCCAACCGTGAGTCTAATCTATCTCCTGTTCAGACCCAGGATTGCAGAGCTTCTTTTAAAACATGGATTTGGCATCATTACCTTGCCATGTTTTTGTTGGTAGACTATGGTCCAATATTCTACGTGCTGTCTTCTGAGCCAGTTACGTAGCTCCAATTTGATCATTGCCTTGGTAATTATCAGGACAGGTTCCGGTCCAATAAATGGAGTCTCTGCCGCCATCCTGGCTAATCTGTTCGTTGCCACTGATCCCCGGGTGGCCAGGGACCCACAATAGGTTTACTCTATTGCTTTCCCCTAGCTCCACCAGAACCCTGTGACATTTTGCAACAATTTTAGACCTTGTTGCAGCAGCTGCCAGTGATCTCAGGGCTGCCTGACTGTCTGAATAGATATAGATGCTACGATCTTTGTAGCACCTACGCAAATTCTCCTCCACACATGCCCTGATGGCAGTGATTTCGGCCTGGAATACTAAGGCCAGTTTCCCTAGAGAGATGACGCCCTCCAGTCTTGGCTGCACCCCGTATACCCCAGCCCCAACGCCTTGGTCTGATTTTGACCCGTCAGTGAACCAGACAATATCCCCTGTACGGTGCCGAACTATTTTCTCCCACTGCTCCCTACTTACAATTGTTATATTGAAAGGCTTGTTGAAGCAGTATGGGGTTATAATATAGTCGGCTAGCATTTCCCCAACCTTTCCTATATTTACCACACTCCTGTGTATTACTTCACACTTTTCTTTATTTAGTGTCAATTGCCAATTATCGAACCATGTAGAAATTTTGTCTAAATCGCTTTCCAGTTGCTTTTGATCCTATGTTGACTTCACTAACCGATAAACGAACACTCTAAGGGAGCTATTCAGATTGTCTCCTAAATCGTTTATAAATACGAGGAAGAGTAGGGGACCTATAACGCTTCCTGTGGAACGCCAGATATCACTTCTGTTTTACTCGATGACTTACCGTCAATTACTATGAACTGTGTCCTTTCTGATAGGAAATCGTGAAACCAATCGCACAATTGGGGAGATATTCCATAAGCACGCAATTTCATTAGAAGCCGCTTGTGCGGTACAGTGTTAAAAGCCTTCCGGAAATCCAGAAATATGGAATCGATTTGAGATCCCTTAACACTTTATATGAATAAAGGGCAAGCTGTGTTTCGCAAGAAATCTATCGGACCAAACTCCGTGGTCATCAGTCCGTAGCTTACAAACTAAAACTAAGGTAAACTAACCCAAGGACTACACACACACACACACACACATGCCCCAGGGAGGACTCGAACCTCCGACGGCGAGCAACGGAGCGCTCCGCAGGTCACGAGGACCAAGTCCTTTAAAAAGTTTGAAGGAATTGTTTTCGAAGTGGGAGGCCAATGTTCAGCAAGGTTTCTTTTTCCTTATTTCTTTCGCCTTTAACCCACTTTCGTGGGATCGGCGTTGTAAATATGGATTTGTAATGGTTAATTTAAGAGGTGCTCGGATGCCATTGGCAACACTCAATATTAATCGTATTTCTGCGCAACCGTATGAAAGGCAATTATTATTGTTTTGACAGCAGCAAGATGTGTATGTATGGAAGTCAAACATTCCTCTCTATACTACCTGGATGTTGAACTTAAGCTGCATGAACGCGATAGCCATAGATGTTCATATTTCATTTCTTGCCAAATTCAAATATCACTACTATGAAATATTGCAACAAAAAGAAGAAGAAGGAAATACGTTGATTAAATTTCCTTATTAGCCTCTTACATCGCCTGTTGGAATAAATTTCAAATCGACAGGTGAGCAAGCAATTCTTTGTCACTTAATGACTGTTGGAACCTATATGCCAAATTTAAACACGGCGGACATTGCGAAAACGTGTGTAAAACATCTGAATGTGCAGGCACGCAGTAGTTCTATTCTCAGACGCCAGCGTTATACATCCAGTACAACGAGCTTAAATTTCACAGAGTGGAGACAGGTCCGCCATGTTTGAGGCAAATTGAACTGGCGTCCGCCATGTTAATTTGGGGTATCAGCTGACAGCTGATATGCGACACACACTCGATGATTTTACCTATTTACAGTTCAAGTTTTAAATATAGTTCGAATACGGATGTACATCAAGCTCCATCAGACTTGTTCGAAGCTGCGATGTGCGTAGTAGTAAATTTCCTAAAAATGCGGTAATGAAATATCACGAACCTGTCAGTATTACAGTTCTAGTTCGGCGTATAACAGTTTGCTGAGGTTTGCAATAACAACAAAACTGTTGCTGCGGAAATATTTGTGTACATGTCTGAACGAGCTGCCAAACATACAGTGAACAGTAATTGTTATGACGAACAATCATCACCATGGACTTTCATCTATTGTTAATGTGTTGTAACAACTGCTTTCATAAATCTAGTATACACTTATCTTGGCTTTACTAAACCTATTAACTTCACAAATGTGTAAAATTACTGTTAAAGAGTTCGGCTGTAAACTTTGATGGACGAAATTTGGACGAAAGTGACAGCAAAATACCGCAACTAAAAATGCTCCTAGGTCATCTGCCACAAGAGCATTCCACGTCGAAATAAGATGTCGTTAATAATTTTCCTTGTTGCCATGTTGAAACAAGTAACGTCTGGTGCGCGAAATTTGAGTACAAAGACGAAAGTGACAACAGAATATTGCAATAAAAATGCGCCTGGGTCAGCTGCTACTATAGCATTTCACGCCGAAATAACGTATGATTAATTACTTTCCTTGTTGCCACGCTGAAATAAGTACATATTTGTTGCAAAGATCAGTCATATACAAGTGAAAAAATTCTGGTTGTCATTACTGCTTTCACTCGAATGAAAATATTTTTATAGTAGGTGTAGACACTCAAAAGTGTGATTTCATCAACCACAGGAGTGACAGAAGAAGAAATATCTCAAAAACACACCAATACTAGGTAGAAAAAATGAGAATTTTTTATGTGTGAACTTCCAGGAGATTGGAGGAAAGGTCATCTGAAGCTTCACTCTTGGGACAGCTAAGTGCCATTAGTCAGGAATTTTGTTTGAATATAGACAGACTGATATAAAAAAAAGGCAAAACATTTGGTGTTCTTTCACGAAGTACTTGTCGTTATATCACTTTGATTTGTGCATTTAAATGGTGAACACACTTTAGGCATATTTCAGCAGCAAAAAATTGTACAAGCACTACACACTAAATACCATATATACTAAATACAACACTTCAAGCTCAACAACAACATTCGATAGACAGACTACTCTCAAGTGTACTGACCACCAAAAATATGGCTGTAGCGCTGTCCAACTCGCGTGTTAGCCACTCTATGAAATTTAAGCTCGTTGATCCAGTACGTATGTATCACTGACGCTAAAAGAATATAAAACAATATAGATTCAATTATTGTTCACACATTTTGTATCTATGTATTCGAACCCCCGACCGTAGTGGGAGTGCATACTGCGACTGACGCGCCACAGAACGCTCGGCCACTGCGGCCGGCATGTCGTCTTTAGTATAAGATAGTTCATAAGTAAACAAGTTTAGAGAGTGATGACCCCGCAGTTAAGTCCCATAAGCTTAACAAATGCCGGCCGCGGTGGCCGAGGGGACTGAGGCGCTCCAGTCACGGTCTGCACGGCCACTATGGTCGGGGGTTCGAATCCCCCCTCGGGCATGGATATTTGTGCCGTCCTAGTTCGTAAGTAGTTTGTACGTTTAGGGACCGATGACCCCGTAGTTAAGTCCCATAAGCTTAACAAACATTTGAACATTTGAATTTGCTTAACAAATACCGAGCGAGGTGGCGCAGTGGTAACGCACTGGACTCGCATTCGAGAAGATGGTGGTTCAAATCCACCTCCGGCCATCCAAATTTAGGTTTTCCGTGATTTCTCTAAATTACTCCAGGCAAATGCCGGGATGGTTCCTTTCAAAGGGCACGGTCGATTTCCTTCCCCATCCTTACCGCCAAAACTCCGTCTCTGATGACCAAGCTGTCGACGGGACGTAAAACCCTAAGCTTCCTTCCTTAACAAACATTTGAACGCAGCTTTAAGCTTGGAACAAAAGTGTGAAATAAAGAGACTTGGTAGGCCGACGCCTCAGCTCAGTTTGAAGACGGCGAACAAGCCGAGGTAAGACATTCTGCAGATTTTTTAACGAAAATACCTACATCTGAAAGGGGGTGGGTGGAGGCAAACCTGGG
Source organism: Locusta migratoria (assembly GCA_026315105.1). Lineage (NCBI taxonomy): Eukaryota > Metazoa > Arthropoda > Insecta > Orthoptera > Acrididae > Locusta > Locusta migratoria. Next base: position 42,657,832 of record CM048750.1, on the reverse strand, counting down.
CGCTTTTCCCTGGCGCCAGTCGGAAAGGTGCGCCTGCACACCGAGTGGAGGGGGGGAGGCTTAGAAGCAGCGATACGCCACTATCAAGATCCTTGATTAAAAAGGTGTCTTGGTTGCAAAAATCTACTCAGGGTAGGTGCTTGTTGTACTTTATTGTACACTTCCTCGTAATTTTTACTATGAACACTGAGCCTTCTACGTACGTCGTCCACCATATCACCGAGTAAGACCTAGCTCGGCCGCTTCTTACCGCCTCCCCCCCCCCCCCCCTATGCGCGGCGGAGTGGCCGAGCGCATTGAGGCGCTGTTCTCCAATGCGCGAGGCCCTTCCTCGTCAGCGGAATAGATGTTTGTGTTGTCTTCAATGTAAGTTAGTTCATAGTTACTTTGTAAGGGACTGATGACCCCGCAGTTCGTTAAGCTTGACAAACATTTAACATTTGAACCTGCCCCCAAATATGTGCCGCCCGGGGCCTTGCCCCCCCCTGGCACCCTCCCCCCCCCCCCCCCCCCCGCCACGCTACGACACTGAACAAAACACTCCAACCAGTAGGCTGATAAAATGAAGAAATACCGCACTTCTTAAAAGTGCCAAATACACCCACTCTCAAAGGCAATAATCGAAGCAGGGGAGAAAGATTGCTGTCCACAAATACGTTGGCGGCCTTGGCTGGTAACTAAAACGGCTATATGAAGAGGCAATAGCCTTACTACACTTACGAAACTGCAATGAAAATAACAGAATCTTGCAAAGTTCACAACATGCCAGCAAATTTCACCAAAACAACGTTGGGACGGAACTTGGAGGTGGGTGGTAATCCAAACCCACAGTATCAAAAGAGGAATAAGCCTATTTAACTTATTGGTTCCATGGCGACGAAATTAATGGCATCCTTGGTTGCAAGAATGTCTATTCAATCAGCATAGCACTGGACTAAGAAAAGATCACATAGAAGTACCTGTCAAAATTAAAACTCGATCGACGATTTAGTAAGCCACGTGTATGCCCGGTATGGCAACGGATGCAGAGCCCTGCAGGAGCGGCGTTGCGCGCTGCAGCGTCCGGCGCATGCGCCGTGAGGAGTGCGGGCCGGCCCACTCTGCGCCGTGACGCACGGCGCATGCGCGTGGGCTGCAGGCGCTACCTGACGAGAATGCTCGAACAGCACAGCGGCGCCTGCCCCATCCGTTGGCGCAGTCCCAGCAAGGTCGGCGCCACCACTCGCTTCCTGTACTGCTTGAGGACTTACCATTACGAGACACTCACAGGCAAGCTAGCATACTGTCCATAGATTCGGAATATAGGCCAAGTAAACTAAAACGCAACGGAACGCCGTAGAAGTACACATTGGCGTACCGTGAGGGGTGCCGAGGGGGGCCATGGTCCTGGGTGTCACATATTTGGAGGCGGCAGGAAGCGGCCGAGCTGCGATATCAAGTATACTCTCTATAAAGAAGAGTACAAACCTTTGTCGCAGCCAGGATTTGGTTCTGGGAGGAGCTCATTTTTTAATCTATTACATATCTTTACAGTTTTTCTAATTTTACCAATTATACTACGAAAAGAAATGCACAATAAATGAAATGGGTAGGCTCGCATTAATATGAAAGTGGAAGAGGAGAAACGTGATGGAAATGGAGTGTATGTAATCAATTAATGATGGAAATTCTCCTCAGAGATGATAAATTAATGGCCCACTTTAGGTTACGGTAGTAAAACTAAAAGTGGGCCTTTGCGATCGTCTTTTGACAGCTCGAAATTTAAATAAAAATAACGGCTTAACCATGCATCTGACACGAAAATTGAATAACCGAATTTATAGAGGAGAAAACTCTTTACAAATTTGCTCTCTTCTGTGGTTTTTTTTTTTTTTTTTTTTTTTTTTTTTTTTTTTTTTTTTTTTTCTTTTTTTTTCATATCTCGTATCGTTTCAGAGATATTTGCAAAAATAACGGCGATTTTGCGATGTCTGTCCGTCTGTCTGTCTGTCCGTAACGTGTTCACTGTTTATAAGACGAACTGTTCAACCGATCAGCACCAAATTTTGCACACATAATTGTAGGCCGCCAGAGACCAGAACTTTCCTTTTTCAAACTTTTCGGACAAAAAATACGGTAGTAATACCAAAAAAAGCAGTTTGTAATATAACTGTAATTGCAAACGAACCGTTCATCGGACACGAAAATTGAATAACCTAATTGGTAGAGGGGAAAATTCTCTACAACTTCGCTCTATTATGTTTTTTTATATCTTGCATCGTTGCAGAGATATTTGCAAAAATAACGGCGATTTTCGATGTCTGGCTGTAATATGTTCCCACTTTTTGGTCGAACCGTTCAACCGATCGGCACCAAATTTTTCAGACATAATTGTTGGCTACCAGAGACCAGAACCCCGCTTTTTGAAATATTTCAGACAAGAAATACGTTAGTAACACAAAAAAGCCGCCTGTAATGTAATTTTAATTGCAAATAAACCTTTCATCTGACGCAATAATGGAATAAACGAACTTGTAGAGGACAAAATTCTCTACAACTTTGTTTCCTTATGTTTTTTCATATCTCGTATCGTTTGAGAGATATTTGCAAAAATAACGGAGTTTTGACACCCTCCATTAAATTAACGAAAACCAGCCGTTCGCAGATGTCACGTGACATTTGTCGCCCAGAACTCTCTCTGGCATACTCCATCAAAATGTTCAAATGTTTGTAAATCTATGGGACCCAACTGCGTGGTCATCAGTCCGTAGCTTACAAACTACTTAAAGCTAGGTAAACTAACCTAAGGACAAACACACACACCCAAGCCCCAGGGAGGACTCGAACCTCTACGGCGAGCAACCGCGCGCTCCGCAGCGAGACGCTTTAGACCGCTCGGCTACTCCACCGCGGCACATACTCCATCTCGCGTTGCGTTTTTGATGATTTTCTTATTATAACTCACACGTTGTCATTTCAAAGCAATGGCACACTGAAGAATTAACAAAAAGACGTCGTTCTTCGTACGATAAATGATAATCTAGTGTCTACAAATGCCATATTAGCATCAGTTAACAACGGCCATCAATAGTATGAGAATAAAGAACGCAATTTCTGTTAGCTGTAGCGTAGTGGGCAATGTGATGAACTGTGACGCTGAAGGTCAGTGGTTCGGAACCCGCCAGTAACTATTTTTTTTTCCTACAAAGGTTTCAGGCACTCTTATTAATTAATTTTTTATTATTTAGATTATTATTTTGGTGCATAATGTTTGCAAAAACTTATAAAACTACAAATCTAAAGTGGGCCGCAAAACACGTCAGTGCGATTTTTCTTTTCAAAAGAGATATATTCGCTGACCAGTACTTTGTGCTGTACCGCCGATAGTGACACAAATGAAAAAAAAAAAAAAAGGACAAGCTTTCGGAACACGGTTCCTTCTTCAGGTGGGAGAGAAGACGAGAAAAAAGGATGGGAACGGAAGGGAAAGGTAATTCACGACCTAGGTCATGAAGGTGGTGTTTGAGGAGTGAGGAAGTCAGAGATATGTAATCAGCTCGTTAAATAATTAAGCAGCTTGTACGATACTAGCCAAAGAGAAAGGTCTTTACAGTTTAATTAACATGAGACTCTATGTGTAAAAATTGAACTAAAACAACACTATTGTTGGTCATAAGATTCCACTCGCTGGCACCGTTGACTTGCTAAGCAGCGGGTCGCCGCATATGAACAATCGGCTTGTAACTTCAGCGTAGCAGTAACAATAGCGGCAGCATCAAAGTCCTGCTCGGCACTTCATTACAGTTAACGACACATGCCGATTCTAATCGAAAAAAAAGAGAATCTTAGGAAGGCATAAAGGCCGATATAAAAGTCAATGCTCTTATGAAACAAACAGGTTTCCAGCCATGTTCGTTTTTTTTATTTCTTAGGATGACCGGTTTCGACGTTACTTAGACGTCATCTTCTGATGTCCTGTAACTAAAAATGTTCAAATATTTGTATAGCTTATGGGACTTAACTACGCGGTCATCTGTCCCTAAACTTACAAACTACTTGTGAACTAGCTAATACTAAATACGGCACAAACATCCATGCCCGTGGGGGGATTCGAAACCCCGACGGGGAGCGGCGTCGCGCATCGTAGCATAGCGCCTCGACGCGCTCGACCGCTCCGCAGCGGTCTTCTGTATCTCATAATATCCCATCTCATATAGCTTTAGCTATATCGTCTCATTGAGATGTGACATTGTGGCCGGCCGCAGTGGCCGAGGGGACTGAGGCGCTCCAGTCACGGTCTGCACGGCCACTACGGTCGGGGGTTCGAATCCCCCCTCGGGCATGGATATTTGTGCCGTCCTTAGCTGTAAGTAGTTCATAAGTAGTTTGTAAGTTTAGGGACTGATGACCCCGTAGTTAAGTCCCATAGACTCTACAAACATTTGAACATTTTGTGACATTGTGAGATTAGAAGATGACGTCTAAGTAACGTCGAAACCGGTCATCCTAAAAAATACAAACGCGATCTTGGCTGAAAAGCTGTATAAATTGATTTAGATCACCCCAACGAACCATGAGTTCCACGCATTAAATAATTCAATTAATAAAAAACAAACTAAGTAATTTTGATTTAGAAATTAAAATTACCGCATCCGGCAGTGTTCGAACCCACGAACTTCAGTACGAGAAGCTATGACTTTATGTAGATGCAGATTTTACCATCGTGCTTCGCAATCACATTCTTAGACACTCCTAAGTCGAAATAACAACCTTGAATTGTAGTCTTCGGAGAGATCGTTTTCACGCAAATCATATGAAACTGCTCTAAATGTAGGCAGATATATGTGATATAAAACATACGTGTGATACTAAATCGCGACTTGTACCAAAGGATACAATAGCATGTGCTTAGTGCTGCGCAGGAGTACGTATTTGGTTAACACCATTGTCCGTGGCTTGTTTCTTGTATGGTTATCATTAAATGATGAAATACGAAATATAAAAAGCAGATCTTTGAATCGGCGAAAAATGAAAGCAAGAAAGTCAAATAAGGAAATGAAATTGAAATGACCATTTGTCGTGACAGTTTTGCAACGAGGAACGGATCGGGCGTGCCGTTGATCGCTCTGATTGGTGGAAAGCAGTTCCAGCGCGTGAAATGACAAATAGCGAGTCATTTTAATCAGACTATAGAACTGTATATTCCAATTAAATGTAGGTACAGAGAACGTGGGTCTCGAACCACGGACCCTGTCATTCTGGGTGGCCCACATAAAACCAGCATAAATCACACAGGGAGTCAAGTAACACTTTAAGAGTAATAATGAACTAACAAAAACAAATAAACAATAGTAACATTCAAAAGACATGTGCCCATTTGAAAAAAGCTTTTGCATCATCGGTTTACGCCATAAACACATTCCTCACGACTCACGTTGACGTCATTGGAAAAACCCGGTCCTTTGAAATGTCTCAAAAAAGCTGAAAACAATTTGCCCATTGCCCCAGCTGTCGACAGCACACCCATTTCGGTGAATTTAGGCGAGGCAGTAACATTTGCATGGAAATAAAAGAAAATTCGCAAACGGCGCTTCGCGCGGTTCAGCAAGAGGCGTACCAAGACTGATTTCGGAAGTGGAAACGGCGTTGCGAAGATTGTATTAATTGTGGAGGAGAGTATTTCGAAGGAGACCCTGCACAATAACAAAGGCAAACGTAGAACACTGTGTACTGACTGCAAGTTCCTACGTCTCTATCAATCCACAGTGCTTACTCGACCTGTGTGTGGCATTGCTCCACAATTTTTAGCTTTTCGTCTTGTAACCATTACAATGGTTACAAGACGAAAAGCTAAAAATTGTGGAGCAATGCCACACACAGGTCGAGTAAGCACTGTGGATTGATAGAGACGTAGGAACTTGCAGTCAGTACACAGTGTTCTACGTTTGCCTTTACAGCCTACAGGAAAATAAAAGAAACATTTGGAGATAAGAAAAACAGCTCTATGAATATCAAGGACACTGATGGAAAACCAGTTCTCAGCAAAGAAGGGAAAGCTGAAAGGTGGAAAGAGTATATAGAGGGACTCTACAAAGGAAATGAACTTCGAGACAATATTGTAGGAAGGGAAGAGGATGTAGGTGAAGATGAAATAGGAGATACTGTACTGAGAGAAGAATTTGACAGAGCCCTGAAAGACCTAAGTCGAAACAAGGCCCCTGGAGTAGATGATATTCCCTCAGAGTTACTGAAGTCTCTGGGAGAACCAGCCATGACAAAATTGTTTCACCTGGTGTGTAAGATGTATGAGACAGAACCATCAGTTTAATAAGTCATGGCTGCAAAATATTAACGCGAATTATATACAGAAGGATGGAAAAGCTGGTAGAAGCCGACCTCGGGGAAGATCAGTTTGGGTTCAGGAGAAAGGTAGGAACACGGGAGGCAATACTCACTTTACGGCTTATCCTAGAAGATAGATTAAGAAAAGGCAAACCTACATTTCTAGCTTTTGTAGATTTGGAGAAGGCTTTTGACAATGTTGATTGGAATAAACTCTTTCAAGTTCTGAAGCAAGCAGGAGTAAAATATAGGGAACGTAAGGTTATTTACAACTTGTACAAAAACCAAACAGCGGATGTCAGAGTTGAAGGGCATGAAAGGGATGCAGTGGTTGGAAAGGGAGTAAGACAGGGTTGTAGTCTTTCTCCATTGTTGTTCAATTTGTACATTGAGCAAGCTATAAGGGAAAGCAAGGAGAAATTTGGAGAAGGAATTAAAGTTCAGGGTGAAGAATTAAAAACATTGCGTTTTGCCGACGACATAGTAATTCTGTCAGATACAGCAAAGGACCTGGAAGAGCAATTGAACGGAATGGACAGTGTGCTGAAAGGTGCATATAAGATGAACATTAACAAGAGCAAAACTAGGGTAATGGAGTGCAGTGTAAGAAAATCAGGTGATGCTGAAGGAATTAGATTGGGAAACGAAGCAATAAAGGAGGTAGATGAGTTTTGTTACTTGGGCAGTAAAATAACAAATGATGGTCGCAGTACAGAGGATATAAAAAGCAGAATGGCAATGGGTAGGAAAGCGTTCTTGAAAAAGAGAAATTTGTTAACAGCGAATATTGATTTAAACCTAAGGAAGTCCTTTCTGAAGGCATTTGTATGGAGTGTTGCCTTGTATGGGAGTGAGACATGGACGATAAACAGTGCGGACAGGAAGAGGGTTGAAGCTTTTGAAATTTGGTGCTACAGAAGAATGCTGAAGATTAGGTGGGTGGATCGCGTATCTAATGAGGAGGTACTGAACAGAATTGGGGAGAAAAGGAATTTCTGGCATACCTTGACTAAAAGAAGGGATAGATTGGTAGGACACATTCTTAGACATCAAGGAATTGTGAATTTAGCGTTGGAGGGAAGTGTGTGGGGAAAAAATCGCAGGGGAAGACCAAGAGATGGATACAGTAAGCAGATTCTGGCAGATGTAGGTTGTCGTTCTTATGTGGAGATGAAGAGGCTTGCTCAGGATAGAGTAGGGTGGAGAGCTGCATCAAACCAGTCTCCGGACTGAAGACCACAACAACAACAACCATTACAATTTTAATATTTTAAATTTTATCCCATGGCATGAAGACAGCTACATTTGGATACTTGATTCTGTTTTATTTAACAACAACTTTGATGTTGAGCTAATTTGTAACTCTTCTGAAGAATGCAAAATTAATTTTTGCCGAAACCTAGTTCCACGGTTACGTACTAAACCATATTATGTAACTGGTCGTCTGTAATTTGTTCGCAATTTGAGATTTGAATGAATTTCAAACACACAGACCCTCTATATAAAGAAAAAGAAAGAAAATATTTGACTTTTTATAGACTACGAACACGCTACTATTCAATTTGCACTATCTTCTGTCCGATTTAAAAACTGATTCCAGACCTGTACACATATAGCTCTCCCTCTTAATGAGTCAGATGCTGGTTTCAGGAGAATGATACATTATTACTATTAAAGTATAGAGCTTCGCGTAAGATTTTCTTGTATACGCATCAAATTGTGATCATATTTTGTACTTCCTTTCACAAGTAACAAATAAGATACATAGAAGAAACTAAAGCAAATGGCAATCTTAGTACAATAATACGTAGAACTAACTGACAGTACCGCCGTAGTAGCCGCAAGCCTGTTGTTTTTGTGGTCTTCAGTCCACATACTGGTTTGATGCAGCTCTCCACGCTACCCTTGTAAGAGTACACCTGTTGGTGTATCTTACAGTTTGATTTAAAGTAATGTATATATTGCCTTAAATTTATTTAGTTCATGTATTTTTCATTTCTTGTATGCTAGAGATATTTGTTATGTAACGTCACTTTCAATATTGAATCATCTAGTGTAAACATGTACTGTATGTGTAAACCCACATGAATGCACGGACATTCTTTGTAAGTTAGCAATGCGCCAGAGACAATGTTGAACCTGTGGTAAAGACTGTCTTTGCCACAGAAGTAGTAGCTGTGAGTGTCGCGCTGCTGAAGCAGTCGCGGTGCGGACTCGCCAAAGTAAAGACATAAATGTAGTCGCGGAGCGGACTCGCTATAGTAAACACGTAGATGTTTTGTTGATGGTGCAGAGGCACGGTAGGCGCAGTGTGGCGCGAGTTTTATGCAATTGTAATAAGCTTGAGAGGCGTACTGTTTAATGTATTGAACGAAGTGCGAAATAAGTTTATTTATACTCGATCAGTGTAATCCTTTTCCATATGTGCAAGAAAAGTAATTGTTTGGTATCAAGTCTATTGTCACCGAGTGTGATCGTTGTGTAGTAAGAGTACCTATTGTAATCATATCTGTCTTGTTTGGACTTCACGACGAGGACGACGAAAGCAGATGAGTACTTTTGTAACATTTTATTTTGTATGCATGTAAATGTAGTGTCAACCCAATCAGAACTTTGGTTCAATTATACATGACTTATTTAGAAACCAGTCTTAATTTTGTAAGTAGTTGTAGTCACCCCATTATCACCATTATTAGATTATGTTGATTATGCAAGCCTGTACATTGACTAACAAGGTCAATCATTTTCAAAGAAATTACGATTAGTCCTAAAGAAATTGCTAGACGATTTAAAGAATTGCTAAACGTGTTAAAACCACAGAGACTAGTAATTAAAGTGCAAGAGAGTTTGCAAGTAAGGTAAATTTGGTTTCATTTATGTAGAAAGTAACCAGACTTGACTGAAGTAATTTTTTTTATGAAATACGTTAAATGCCCAACTCTGCTCAGCCAGTTACATGCGTACGCTACCCAGGCCCTGGAACCAATTTAAAAAAAATATAGTTTACGTAAAGTTTTATAAGGAAGGTAAATGCTTTAAACTATATTATTAAAATATTTGGGAACTTTAACTGTAGTATTTGTGAAGCTCATTGCACCACGCAGTTTCACAGTACTCAGATATTATCATCGCAATCAGAGTCTATCAGCTATTACGATTTTGATTATAACACGAACACGCCATCACCACTACATGAATTCTGACACATTTATTAGTGAAGTTGTGCTGTTCGTGAATCGTAAGAGGTGCTAGTTGGAGGCTGTAGTCAATGCTAAGTCAGATAGGGCCAAGCTTAATTATGTACTACAGTGACTGTTTTAAGTTAATTAATATCAATTTTTTTATTATTCAAAATTCAAACTTACACAGCGAAAGTGTTGTTGCGACCCATTACTTGTGATTTGCTACAACATTCAATAACAAAATTATTATTACTAGAGCATATCATTACGCATTCTAAATTTTGAGATTATTTGACGACCTCCAACAGGTAATATTCTTACACCCTGTCCTGTGCAAGCCTCTTCATCTCCGAATAAGAAAGGCAACCTACATCCTTTTGAATCTGCTTACTGTATTCGTCCCTCGGTCTCCCTCTACGATTTTTACCCCACACGCTTCCTTCTAATGCTAAGTTGACGATTCTTTAATGTCTCAGAATGTGTCCCACCAACCTAGTCCTTTTCTTAGTCAGGATATGTCAGAAACTCCTTTTCTCTGCAATCCTGTTAAAGCACCTCTTCATTAGTTACGTGATCTACCCATCTAATCTTCATCCTTCCTCTGTAGCACCACATTTAAAAAGCTTCTATCATCTTTTGGTCTGAAATACTTATCGTCAATGTTTTACTCCAATACAGTACTACACTCCAGACAAATACTTTCAAGAAGGACTCCTAACTTTTAAATTAATACTGGACGTCAAAAATTTTCTCTTCTTCACAAATGTGTTGTTTTCCCATAGTCATTCTGCATTTTAAATCTCCTATACTTCGGCCATCATTGGTTATTTTACAAAACAGCAAACCTCATCTACTTTTATCGTCTCATTACTTAATCTAATTTCTTGAGCATAGCCTGACGTCTTGGACTACATTTCATTACCTTGTTTTGCGCTTGTTGCTATTCATATCATACCCTCCTGTCAAGACATTATCCATTTCGTTCAACTGCTCTTCCAGACCCTTTGCTGTCTTGAAACATTTAATATATCATCGGCAAACCGCAATGTCTTTATTTCTTCTCCCTGAACTTTAATTCCTTCTCGAAATTTCTCCTTGCATTCCTTCAGTTTACTCAATGTAACTTACAAAGTGAGCAACATTGGAGAAATATTAAACTCTGTCTTACTCTCTTCCCAACCACTGCTTCCATTTCATGCCCTTCGACTATTGTAACTGCTATTCGGTTTCTGTACAAGTTGAATATAACTTTTCGTTCCCTATATTTTACTCCTGCAGACTTCAGAATTTGAAAGAGTGTATTGTAGTCAACATTGTCAAAATCGTTCTGCAGATCTACTAAAGCTAAAAATGTAGGTTTGCCTTTCCTTAACCTATCTTATAAGATACGTCGTAACATGAGTATTGCCTGCGTATTCCTACATTTCTCCTAAATCCACATTGAGCTTACAACACCAGAATTGCGAACTATTAAGAATAGAAACACGAATCCTAGAATCTTTTATGTACGGATAAGACTAAACTCTATCTCAAGAAAACCTAATCCGCTAACTACCAGATGAATACAGAGATTCATCGTAAAAAAAATTGTTACAAAATAAAAGTAAACATTCTGAAGATGATGTAACTGCATCGAGACATTAACAGAAAGCCTTTTAATTTCGTGAAGACAGGTATCAAACCATAGTAAGTATAAATTTCAGGTAGAATTTCTCAGGGTAGTATATGATGCATTACGTAACTCGAATTGATGCTATTACGTTTATAGACTTTTGATAGGACTTCGAAACACGTGTAGTCGTTAAATTTTTTACAACGGACATTGTTTTCCCCTAGCTTTCGCAGAAACAAATGAATAACACCAGAACAAAGGACCATGAAACTCGCTATTGCTAGTCAAAGAAAGCAAGATCGTAGTTTCTTTGGGTGCTAAGGAAGTAGTAACATTTACATGCGCCATAAGCAGTCGCATTTAAGTGCCAACACGTTTTAAGAAGCTTCCATTACTCCTGCACGTAACAATCGATATACCGCTTCTGGCACCTAGGGCAGAAAGCGCCTTGCCGAGGTCTGACATGGAGAGGGTCTGACGTGTACGTCATCGATTTTACATGGAAGTTGTATAGTGAATTTTAAGAGACACGTGTTTCCGATTTTTGCTAGACATTCAGTTGTTTTTGAACAAATCAACGTCAATGTTACTTATACATGGGAAGATCGTCCGAAGAAGAGCATTTTTTACTAATATACAGGGCGGCAAAAGTTAATGACGTTGGAGTAATTAACGCTTTTGTGTTTTCAAGCTGTAGCTTGGGTACTCGCAACATGAGCGTCTTTGAGCTCCGTCGCCGCACGAACGGTCCAGGGGTTAGACGGTCAAATCCTGTATCCAGGTTCGAATTTCCACCATGGCAATTTTTTGTTAGATTTTTTGACATATTTCGTAATACTCTCATGTTTATAATACATTTTCTAGCATCGGGGAATGTGATTAATATTCAATTAAGTGTATTATCTGTTTACAATAAAAATAAGAAATAAAAATAAAACTTCTACATCTACATCTGCATCTACATGGGATACTCTGCAAATCACATTTAAGTGCCTGGCAGAGGGTTCATCGAACCACAATTATACTATTTATCTCCCATTCCATTCTCGAATAGCGCGCGGGAAGAAAGAACACCTGAATCTCTCTGTTCGAGCTCTGATTTCTCTTATTTTATTCTGATGATCATTTCTACCTATGTAAGTGGGAGTCAACAATATATTTTCGCATTCGGAGGAGAATGTTGGCGATTGGAGTTTCGCAAGTAACCCACGCCTCAGCGATAAGCGCCGTTGTTCTAATGATTCCCATCCCAGATCCTGTATCATTTCCGTAACGCTGTCTCCCCTGTATCGTGACAATACAAAACGAGCTGCCCTTCTTTGGACTCTCTCGATGTCCTCCGTCAAACCCACCTGATAAGGATCCCACACTGGGCTGCAATACTCCAAAAATGGACGGACAAGCGCAGTGTATGCAGTTTCTTTAGTAGTTCTGTTGCATCTTTTAAGGATTCTGCCAATAAAACGCAGTCTCTGGTTCGCCTTTCCCACGATATTATCTACGTGTTCTTTCCAGTTTAAGTCTGAAGTAATAGTGATTCCTAGGTATTTTGTGGAGTTTACGGCCTTCACATTTGATTGATTTATGTTGTAAACAAAGTTTAACGGATTTCTTTTCGTACTCATGTGGACGACTTCACACTTCTCATTATTTAGAGTCAATTGCCAATTTTTACACCATACTGATATCTTATTCAGATCGTTCTGCAGTTGGTTTTGATCTTCAGATGATTTTACTAGACGGTAAATGACGGCGTCATCTGCAAACAATCTAAGAGAGCTACTTAGATTTTCCCCTAAATCGTTTATGTAAATAAGGAATAGCAGAGGACCAATAACACTACCTTGTGGAACGCCCGATATCACCTCTGTTTTAGTCGATGCCTTACCATCGATTACCACGAACTGTGTCCTCTCTGACAAGAAATCCCCTATCCAATTGCAAATTTGGGGGGATATACCATAACCACGCAATTTGATTAAAAGCCGTTTGTGAGGTACGGTGTCAAAAGCTTTCTGGAAATCAAGAAATACGGAATCGATTTGCGAACCTTTGTCGATGGCACCCATCACTTCGTGTGAATATAGAGCTAGTTGTGTTTCGCATGAACGATATTTTCTAAATCCGTGTTGACCTTGGGTCAATAGATCGTTCTGTTCGAGATAATTCATAATATTTGAATACAGGATATGTTCCAAAACACTGCTGCAAATTGACGTCAATGAAATAGGCCTGTAGTTTAGTGGGTTACTCCTACTGCCTTTCTTGAATATAGGTGTGACCTGTGCAACTTTCCAATCTTTTGGTACAGATCCTTCTATGAGAGAGCGGTTGTATATGACTGTTAAGTAAGGAGCTATCGCTTCAGCATAATCAGATAGAAATCTAATGGGTATACAATCAGGACCAGAAGACTTGTTCTTATTAAGTGATTTTAGTTGCTGCACTACTCCGATGATATCTACTTCTATGTTATTCATTACGGCATCTGTTCGTAATTCGAAATCTGGAATATTGGTTTCGTCTTCTTTAGTGAATGAGTTTCTAAAAGCTAAGTTTAGTAACTCTGCTTTAGTAGCGCTGTCATCGGCAGGATCGCCATTACTATCACGTAGTGAAGGTATTGTTTGTGACTTTCCCCGAGTATATTTAACATATGACCAAAATCTCTTTGGGTTTTCAGTCAAATTACGAGAAAGAGTTTCGTTGTGATAAATGTTGTAGGCATCTCGCATTGAAATCCTCGCTAAATTTCGAGCTTCTGAGTACAATCGCAAATCCTGGGGATTTCGTGTTCGTTTAAATTTAGTATGCCTTTTCCTTTGCTTTTGCAACAGTGTCCTGACCTGTTTTGTGTACCAAGGGGGATCGCCTCCTTCTTTTATTAATTTATTAGGTATAAAACTTTCAATTGCTGTCGATACCACTTCTTTGAATTTGAGCCACATCTGGTCTACACCTACGTTTAGTGTTAGAAACGAGTGGAAGCTGTCTTTCAAGAAGCAATGTATTTTGTTTCTATCTGCTTTCCTGAACAAATATACTTTGCGTTTATTTTTGGTAACTTTGGGACTTTCGATATTCAATTTCGCTACTACAGCTCTGTGTTCACTAATACCTGTATCCGTTTTGATGCTCATTATGAGCTCAGGATTATTTGTTGCTAAGAGATCAAGTGTGTTTTCACATTCATTTACAATTCTAGTTGGCTCATGAACTACTTGTTCGAAGTAATTCTCAGAGAATGCGTTGAGTACAATTTCGGACGATGTTTTATGCCTACCTCCTGATTTGAAAATATAATTTCGCCAACAGATCGAGGGTAAATTAAAATCACCACCTACTATTATCGTGTGAGTCGGGTACGTTTTTGTAATTAGACTCAGGTTTTCTTTGAACCTTTCTGCTATTGTATCGTCAGAGTCGGGAGGCCGGTAAAAGGAACCGATTATTAACTTCTTACGATTTTCGGGTACAACCTCTACCCATAATAGCTCGCACGAACTATCAACTTCAACTTCGCTACATGAAATACTACTTTTGACGGCGACAAACACGCCCCCACCTATTTTGTTTAATCTATCCTTTCTGAATACCGTTAGATCTTTTGAAAATACTTCTTCTGAACTTATTTCCGGCTTGAGCCAACTTTCGCTGCCTATAATGATGTGTGTTTCGGTGCTTTCTATTAACGGTTGCAGTTCTGGAACTTTCCCGACACAGCTACGACAATTTACAACTGTTATACCGATAGTTTCCGGATCTAAATTTCTCCTGTGATCCACCTGAACCCTTTGAGATTGCCCATTTTCTATTTCCCCGAAGCTCTTTATCCTAAAAAACCGCCCAGTCCATGCCACACAGCCCCCGCTACCCGTGTAGCCGCTTCCTGCGTGTAGTGTATCTACAGTTTGTTATTACGTAATTCCAATTACTGGCCGTCTATTCGTCAGTGTTCTCACAGCCAGTACGGTGAATCTTATCATGTGCCTAATAATAAATCTTTGCTTGATACTCGACTCATGGGGTGGCCAAACAGACATTGAACTTTTGTCGATGACGATGCTCAACCGACCTGCAGTGATAAAGTTATACCACCGAAATGTACCTTTCTTTGTCAACCTTGTGATATTTACTTGTTTCGGCAGCTCTAGAATTTTATCGCAAGACTTCAAAATCATGCCACATTACACGAGAGCAGAGAAATTTATAATAGAGTAGATCCTAATATTCATCTCGGGTATACAGCCGGATACCGTCGTCAGCTAGACACGATATTTCGGCAGACCAACTGGCTGCCATCTTCAGGTGAAAGCGCTAATACACTAACTAGCCGGCGAGTAAGTGTATCAGCGCCCTCACTTGAAGATGGCAGCCAGTTGGTCAGTCGAAATATCGTGTCTAGTTGACGACGGTATCTGGCTGCATACCCGAGATGAATATTATCAGTTATTACGCCGGGAAAGTCTACGCAACCACAGAGTATATGCTATTACAAATCATGCCATGGTCCATCATCTGCGGCTTTCAGGACCTGTCTTCAGCAATGTAAATCAGGCATTGATATCGAGAAATATCGGATAAGAATAGGAACCTAATTCGGGAATGGTGGGTGCAGCAATCTGTCATTAATGGATTCGAAGTTTCAAACTTCATTACAATTATCTATATCTATAAATGTGAATGTCTGTTCGGTGTAGGTTTATCAGGTCTGAACCACAAGACATAAAGAGCTAAAAATTTGTACAGTTACTAATGTCTACCCGGGGAAGGCTTTAAGCACAGTTTTATGGCAGTCGGATAGCTATTTATCTGTATATTTTAATGTGAATGTTCGGTGTACGCTTATCACATCGGAACGACAAGACGCAGAGACTTAAATATTTATACAGTTATCATTTTATACCTGAGGAAGGTTTTAGGCACGGTTTTATAGAGATCTGATATATATTTAATAATTTGAAGAATATAACGCGAAATGCGGAACAATAATTACTCTTTGAAAATTATATTTACTCTTTGAAAATGGATTTATTGGTTGCATTGTTGCTTGAGGGCTGATAATGATAAAAGGGTGGAGTATATTGGGATGGAAAGTTATCGGTGTATGTAAAATTCTACGTGTGTGTGTGTATGTGTGTGTGGGTGTTAATATTCCGCTCTGCCGATAGCTATAAGGGGGTGGAAGATATGGTGGTTGAAAGTAGTAAAATTATAAAAAAATTCGGTCTTAAGGCCAGCGATGACGCGTTTGCGACTCTATAGCAAGGAGGTTACTAACAGCGAAACATGATGCCACTTACCATATCTTTGGTCTATGCGTACTACAATGTCTTCAGCTCTTTCTCTGTAAGGATAAGCATGCGAATAAGGAAATACAAGAAAAAATAAATAAAGCAGTAAAAAAGAAATTTCTTTTAAAAAATCGATTTGAATTTTCGCGCATTACATCAAGTGATCGATCTGTGATCTTATTACAAACATTAATATTGAATCTCGTAATTGGATTCTTGGAAAAGAGTGCATTTTTACGTGTGATTTGATCTACACTACTTACTTTCCTGATAATGTTGATTGCCGGCCGCGGTGGCCGAAGGGACTGAGGCGCTCCAGTCACGGTCTGCACGGTCACTACGGTCGGGGGTTCGAATCCCCCTCGGGCATGGATATTTGTGCCGTCTTTAGTATAAGGTAGTTGATAAGTAGTTTGTAAGTTTAGGGACTGATGACCCCGTAGTTAAGTCCCATAAGCTTAACAAACTTTTTTTTTTTGATAATGTTGATTAAAAATGTTTGCTTGTAAAGATGGTATTGTATTTCGTTTCATCCTTCAAAACCAGTCTCATAGCACACTACTGAAAGGTAGCTTATCTATCACAATCAACCAACACGCGAGCGGAGCCGCGGGTTTAAGTTAGTAATACATAAATACAACAAGCCTGAAGAGCTTGCCCTTGAAGAGGGACTCATTAAAACAATATTTCTTTAAATATATAACAATAATTATTTGCCCACTAAGGGAGGGCCAGCAAGAAAATACGATTTGTTAAGTATAACAATGAATGACGTTGAAAATTTTTCAAGATTTCACAATGAAACAGCACCCATAAAACACAGACTCCCCAATGAAAATACACTTTCAAGCAGCAGTAAATACGCTTTGGAAAACGTTTCAGAACGCAAGGAGGGAGGCAAGTATAGGAAAGACGGCACTCCGTCAACACAAACACTTAACTGAAGTCACGTCAAATAGCCAGGAGGGCCAGACCAAGACATCAAGCCACGGATGGGATGCTGTCTCCCACGGAATACTCCAGAAGCAATCTGTAACATCAACCAGAACAAATAAATAGGGCGATAACACAATTCAAACATAAAAATCCATACATTGAATAATAATAATAATAATATCTGAAAATATAAACAGTAAACCCCCCATCTAAGAGACTTAAACTTGACTAAAATTAGCCACGCGAAGTCTTGGTTAAACAGTCCGCGCCACGCTTAACGGACGTAGCTCAATGAGCCAGAGAGTTTTATTGCGGTGGCTCAGTACAAACATCCGGACATAAACTAATCGCGTGAGAAAATATTTGTGTTTTTTTTTTTTTTTTTTTTATGATACGTTTCACCCTACTGGCTGTGAGAAGACGAATAGACGGCCCGTAATTGGAATTACGTAATAATATACCTTATTAGGTTCTTATTTTATTTATTTCTTATTTTTAATGTTTCCGTACTGTGTATCATAAATAATATCCTGAAAACAGAAAATACACGTAATTGAATATTAATCACACTTCCCAATGCTCTACTTGAAAATAAGGCAAGAAAAGATATTACAAGTATGAGAACATTATCACATACATGGAAAAAATCTACAAAAAATTACTCTGATAGAAATTCGAATCTGGATCCACGGTTTCACAGTGCAAGCCTTCTCCACTGGCGACGGCGCTTGGAAAGTAGCTCGTGTTTACAACATGAAAAGACAAAAACGTTGATTACTCGAACGTCATATATATATATGGAAAAATTATTATCTTTAGACGATCATTCGATGTACAGCATTGAAAACGTGATTTTCCATCATCAACTTAGACCTTGATTTTTTTTAACTACTGTCTATCAAAAAGCAGAAACACATGTCTTTTTATATTCAATATAGAAAGTCTATGATAAATTCCCTGTCGTTTGCTAAGTGATCCGTCCGTCTTTACTGCGAAGAATTAGTTTATTTCCCCCAAAATATCACCAGGTAAGAATACAAAAAATATAATATGGGATTCGTTGGCTTACAAATATTACTTCACAGCTATAGATTTTACTAGCCTTTTATTATCATCTAAAATGTTTATACACTGTAATTTGAAATACATAACCTAATAGCACTTTACAATAGATAGAAGAATTGTTCTGATCTCCATTAGCCTGCCAGTGGTACTTTTAGAAAAAGCTACCTAGAAATACATGTCGATGTGTGAAAACTGGTAAGAAATCAGAAACCTTGTATACATGTTAGTAAAAGAAAAAATAGTGTTTTAGAAGGCAGTAAATACTTTACATTACAGAGTAGTTTGAATATGATACACCTCTGGATTGAAACTAGTTGCAAATTAATTCAAAAGTTTGTGCTCGAGGCTTTTTTATTTAAAAAATCTTTAGGAGATGTTAATATAGAAGAATCGCTATAAAATGGCAGTGTCTAGTTTTTATTGATTACGTAGATACAGCTGTTAGTATGTAACCAAAACAAACTTAAAACAAAGGCAAATGAGAAAGTTTAAAGCTGATTTGCCGCTGTGGACTAGCCGAAAGCTCTAATCCAGAATCTGTTCATTTACACGTTCAGATGCAATGTAAGTGCTAGGAACTGTAGCAGTATCACCCAGGTTATTGAACACACAATGTGGTGTTGCACAAGTCTGAAGTGCGCGCCACGTACTTTCGCCGGGCGCCGCCATGCACGCACGGCGCGGCGTTCTTACGACGTTAGCCATGAGCGCCCTCTGCTGCAACTCCGCTTGTGGCCACCACTTAACTGCATCGGCCACTTGGCACACTTGGCAATAGGACAGGCACTAGAACAGACTCTCATCAGTAGGCAGGCCTCTACCTAGTTAAATTATGTACCAGCATTCCACTAGTCTGCTGCCATCTTGTTCTAATCTAGCTTGGAGTTTCTAGTTTCTGCTGTCCCACTGGCTGGTCACCTCAGACTCTGTACCTGCACACGCGTGCATCCTATTTCCCTGTGTCGGTCTCTCTCTACTCGGCCACCGACACCTAGGACAACCGGCGGCAACGAGACAAAAAACACAACACTCTTGAATCTGGTAGTTATGAAATCGTATGTAGGTTTAACAGCAAGTAGAAGCAGCAGCATTTCCATTGCATAAACCACACAGGACTCAGCATACTCAAAATCTTTAAATATATGTGGTGTGTAATACTGTAGATTTGGCCAGCAAATCACAACGAAAACTTCAATGTAAAACAAAATACAACTTCACAATTTGAACATCAACCCTCAGCTGATGTCGTTCGATAAATGCGCCCATAGCAACAGGTGTACCAACAAACGAAACGAAAATGCAATGAAGTCAGCTGTGTATTTGTAATTAAAAAAAATTGTGGACACCTGTTATGTGGAACTTTTATTGAAATTCATCAATACTGTCACCTCATAAAATATTTACTATTCCTTCTGGAACACCCTGTAAATGTGCAGTGTATGTGAGATACGCATCTGCTTATAAGCCCCTGGATTGATTTATGTCAAAAATGGTACACGTATTACTTAAAACCGAGCTAGGCGGTGCAGTGGTAACACGCTGGACACGCATTCGGGCTGACGGTGGTTCAACTCCACTTCCGGCCATCCAATTTAGGTTTTCCGAGATTTCCCTAAATCAATCCAAGCAAATGCCAGGAAGTAACTTCTTAGGCTTTCCCGATAATAAATCTTCAAAGTCTTTTCTGTCGGATACAAAAATTTAACTGCTTCAGTGTTTCCACAGTACAACTATTCGTCATCTTCAGGAACAGTCGCTGCAGCGACAGTTCCTTAAAGATAACGGACAGTTGTACCGTCGGATTATTTAATCAGTTGGATTTCAGTATCCGGCAGAAAACCCGAAGGGACTTTGAAGAAATGATGGTTCCTTTGAAAGGGCACTGCCGATTCCTTCCCCATCCTTTCCAAAATATCCGAGCGTGAGCCCCGTCTCTAATGACCATGCCGACGACGGAACGTTAAAACCTAAACTCCCTTCCTCCGATTACTCAAAGAGACAGACGGTGGGAGGGTGGAAGGGGATGAGGATATGTGAATGTAAAGGGGAGGGCAGAGGGGAGGAGGTGCTGGATAACGAAACGGGAAAACGTGAGGAGGAGGAGGAGGAGGGAATGGATAACAGAAGGAATAGGACGAGATTCACAGGTGGTTGGACGAGAAAGGGGGGGGGGGGGGGTTAGAATATAGAGAGGCAGGAGGAGTTGGACAGAGAAAGAAAGAGTTGGGGAGGGGTGCAGGAGATGGACAGAACATTGAAAATTGATGCTTCTCTCTTATGGAATTTACACGTCCGAAAAAAAGACTGATCTTTAAGCAGAAAACGATCAACAAAGGAGGTTAGAATAGCAGCAGATGCCCTTAACCCCACAGAAATGAAGCCATATTGCGGAGCCAATAACATTTGTGATGACGATGACGAGTAGGCATTCATTGCATTCTGAGTTGAAAATGGTATTTTATCTAAAAAAAAAAAAAAAAAAAAAAAAAAAAAAAAAAGCAATGTTCATCTGCATTAACTATGGATGTGCAGGCAGAAAAAATCTAATGTTTTACCATAAAAATTGTTGCTAAATTAATATTTATATTTGTTTTAGTTTTTCCCTTAGTGACTTCTAATTTTCGTTTTTTCGAGGTATAGGTTCTCTTGAATTGTCAAATACTTGGTGGTACAAAATTTTAGTAAGAATATTTAATGACGTGGAGCCTATAGTAGAAATTTTCGTACGTATTCAACATACACATCGTCTTTTCAGTACTGAACTTACGAAAATAACGTTGTTTGGTTTTATCATTATCGGAAAAATGTTGTTCTGCATTTCCTGTGTACTACTACAGCTGACAATTTCACTTCTTGTAAATCATTTGCATAATATCCCGATACATCATTCTTTTAGAATGAGATTTTACGTTAATAAATCACAGTTCAACTATCTGAAAGTCTGTATTTGTCCACAAAAGTATCCTATATCAAATATGTACTGATAAATGACAGTCATATAAACGTATGAAAGTTAACAGGGCAGAAAAAAATACCAGTGGTTTATCAAACAAAATAATTCCTTGGCTCCGCAAGATGGCGGACTGACTTCAATCGACAGCTAAGCTTTGTATAGTACCGGCATCTCCCCTTATTTTAACCTGATTTGATTTATTTGTATTATCGGCGACTCAATGTCAATTATTTACTTTCCCATCCATTTCGTATCAGTCACAGAAAAGCACGCCTGCGTTCATCTGGTGCCACATCGATTCACTTCTGTGTGATACCGGCAGCAGCATCGCTATCGCATCAGAAATGCTTTACATTCGTAATCTGATCAGCCTAGACGCAGCTGAATCGACCGAGGTGTACGGCGCAGGGTTGTTTCTGTGAAGACGCGTCACGCCTATTTGGCTGCTGCCGTAGCCACACATCAGCTTCCACGTACTGTTTATCTTAGCTGCGACCTCAGCAGGCGAGGCGACAAACAGCTGAGTGACTCTCGTCTCGTGTCGCAAGGGGCCCACAGCGGACGTTATGAGCCATTCACTGATATCGCAGCAACCGGCTGCCGGTAAGTGTATTCGCAGACATTACCATCCGCGTAACAGTCGAGCTTATCGCGTTTACAAGCGTCTCAAGGTTTCATTTCGTCATTCGGTTCGCACCGGCCGCGGCTACATTTACTTCCTCTCCTTTTTAAACAGCTCCGCTGAGTTGGTTTTGCTTTACGCCGTATTCATCTGCGGCCACGAAAGTTCTAAAAGTTGCAGTTAACTTACAAACTGCTTTATTCCAACTACTGCCGAGCACGTAGTTACCCCTACTGCCATAGTAACATTATCTAGACTATAAAAAAATACTTGGGTTACTTCCTCCTATTGTGTTGGACCTCTTTTTGCCGGCGAAGAGTAGCAACTCGACCTGACATGCAGTGTCAAGTCGTAAGTCTCTCCAAAGAATAATGAGCCATGCTGCCTTTATACCCGTGTAAAAATGCGAAAGTGTTCCGGTGCGGGATTTAGCATGAATTGACCTTCCTATTATGTGCCATAAACGTTAGATGGGATTCATGTCCCGCGATATGCGTGGCCAAAACATTCTCTGGAATTGTCCAGAATGTTTTTCAAACGAACAATTGTGGCGCGTTGACATGGCCCATTTTCATCCACGAACATTCCAACGTCATTTATGATTTTTTTCTTCTTTTTTTAAAAAAAATTTACTTACGGCTTCGGAACGTAGTGTGCTAACGTTGGCAGCAAAATGTTCTCTTTGCGAGTATAATTAATTTACTAACCGGACAAGGTTATGTATAAGAACTTGACAGACAGAGGAGGAAAATAAAATAAAACGAAAAATCCACAGCACCCAAACATAAAACTAGGTAGAGAAGCATCACAGCAAACTAATATCAAATACATTCCTGCAACCTACATAGGCAATATCCACCAAACAAAATAAACGCAGTTTTAATGTATAATTATTTCTTAACTCAATGCTGATTGCTTGCAAATTGGTTTAATTGATAACTTTATTACCGGTTTCGGGCGTTGCCCATCATCAAATACACTTTGAATGAAACACACAATCATGAGCACAAAAGGATAGCTGCATAAAAACGTAGATGATATAAAAGGTTAACAAACAGCACAGTACACAAGAATAATAACACGAACGGAACAAACCTTCGGCATACAAAGAAGAAAAGTGCAGACAGTGAAAACAATTAGGTGAATGAGCACGTCATTGTGCTCACGACAAAGTAAACATTGGCGCCACCAGATGGCCTGCTATAAAGCTATAAAGGAAAGCAAAGAGAAATTTGGAGAAGGAATTAAAGTTAGGGGAAAGAATTAAAAACATTGCGTTTTCCGACGACATAGTAATTCTGTCAGAGACACCAAAGGACCTGGAAGAACAATTGAACGAAATGGACAGTGTGCTGAAAGGTGCATATAAGATGAATATTAACAAGAGCAAAACTAGGTTAATGGAGTGCAGTCTAAGAAAATTAGGTGATGCTCAAGGAATTAGATTAGGTAACGAAGCAATAAAGGAGGTAGATGAGTTTTGTTACTTGGGCAGTAAAATAACAAATGATGGTCGCAGTACAGAGGATATAAAATGCAGAATGGCGATGGGTAGAAAAGCGTTCTTGAAAAAGAGAAATTTGTTAACATCGAATATTGATTTAAGCCTAAGGAAGTCCTTTCTGAAGGCATTTGTATGGAGTGTTGCCTTGTATGGGAGTGAAACATGGACGATAAACAGTGCAGACAGGATGAGGCTTTTGAAATATGGTGCTACAGAAGAATGCTGAAGATTAGGTGGGTGGATCGCGTAACTAATGAGGAGGTACTGAACAGAATTGGGGAGAAAAGAAATTTCTGGTATACCTTGACTAAAAGAAGGGATAGATTGGTAGGGCACATTCTTAGACATCAAGGAATTGTGAATTTAGCGTTGGAGGGAAGTGTGTGGGGTAAAAACCGCAGAGGAAGGCCAAGAGATGGATACAGTAAGCAGATTCAGACAGATGTAGGTTGCCGTTCTTATGTGGAGATGAAGAGGCTCGCTCAGGATAGGGTATTGTGGCGATCTGCATCAAACCAGTCTCCGGACTGAAGACCACAACAACAACAACAAATTAAAAAATGCTCATCTGACAAAGAAATTTTAACAGAGTAATATAAATAAAATAGAGCTTTACCCATGTCGTGCCATAAAAAATAAATAGTGAGAGACTAAAATACAATTGACAATCAAAAGTACAAGTATCATATATGTTACGTAACCAGCATTATTTCAAAGGTTCATAACATAGGAACAAACAGTGAATAAAATGGATCTGACTAGAAATTACGATATGAAATCGTATAATGGTTTGCAAAATAAGCACAGATTGCCAGATTGTCTTGTCGAGCGTTATGTAATAAGAACAAAAACAAGGAACAATATAAACAAAATATCTAAGGCAAGACGAAGTACATCCACAGTAGTTGTTTACAAATACATGTGATGATTGTTTAAATACAAATTAAAATTACAATCATATATTGTGGGGAAAAACAAGGGCGGGGAGCATAAGAGAAATGTAACGGGGCGTGGTGCAGGAAAAATTAGTACATCAGACAGCATAAAATAGATCATTAATGTGACAAATCATGAAACGTTAAGAGACCTAGGTAGACTAGATGAATCTTCCTGGTACTAGGAAATACAAGAACGTAGGGAAGGTAAAAACCCAAAATTTATCACGTATGACAAGCGGAACAGAGTCCAGGTTCAAGATTAAAAATGCGCGCTGCGCTCAGACCAACAGAACCAGGGCACACACTTTAGAAAATAATGTAAAGCGGTGAAAAATAAAGGCGTGGCGACACAAATAAAAACAGAAAGAAGGACACAGGAGTGATATGGAATAAAGGAACCTGCGGTCAGAAGCTAAAATTAATCGAGCAAATCATCAAAAATGTTAAAAAAAACCAATGCCTGCTACTTGCGACCTGCTCATTAATGACGCTCTGAGGCTTTGATTTGTGAAGCACATTTATTTCTAGATCTTTCAAAATGTCAAGGTCCCTCCCCTGCGGTTCAACATGACTAATTTTTAGGCATTGGCCCATAGGAGGTAAAATATGACCTTTAGTTTTTAAATGACAGCCTAGTGCACTATTGTTGCTTCTGTACGCGTGCTCTCTAAATCTGGTTGTGAAATCCCTCCCCACATAAACCCTTATCACAGGAGCCACAATCAATCTTATAAACTCCTAGCTTTTAAATTTGTCACTGTGATCGTCAAGGTTGTGCCGCAAAGCAAGCCCAAGCTTTTTCCTTGTGCGGAAGCCTACCTGCACTTTGGCTTTTTTAAAAGCGTGCGCTATCTTGTCACACCAAGGGCCGAAGTAGGATAGAGACACATATTTCAATTTAATGACTGAAGCTGTACTTTTCGGAAGATTCTGTTACCCATTCTTCGTACATCCTTTTCAGAGAAACCGTTGGTCAAGCCTACCTGTGTTATAATTCCTATTTCCTTATTAACGGCATCTGCATCTAAACCTAATCTGGCAAGCCTGTGGAACATGGACGAAAGGTATGTAGGCTATGTGCTGAGGGATGACAGGAATCTGAAGCAATGATAACAACAGATGCAGTAGGCTTACGAAAAATATCCATAGCCAACTTTGAAATCACCCTCGAAATCTGGAGATCTAGCGAAATTTAAACTTTTGACAACCTCTTGTTCTACAATGAATTGTATCTTATCATGCATACCGTTGAAAAACTCCGTAAACGCAACCACGTCCGACCTGCTCCCTTGAAAGAGGACAAATATATCATCTACAGATCTACGATACACAATAACTTCCTTAACAATGTCAGCATGAGAATTGAAGAACGTATTCTCCAGATCGTTTATGAAAATGTCAGACAGGATACCGGATAGGCTACAGCCCATGGCGAGACCGTCCCTTTGATGGTAGATACGACCATTAAACGTGAAATAATTAAAAGACAAGGATAAGCGCATGAGCTCTACAAACTCATAGGACTCGATAAAGCTAATCTTTCCAAATCTGGCCATTACGATTCCAAGAGTTTCCTCAATGGAAATGTTTGTATACAGATTCTTGATGTCCAAAGAAGCAAGTACAGCCCCCTCTGGGACCACAACATCCTTTAAAATTTTTATCAGTTCTGAATTATTCTTTAAGCTATAGGAGTGAGGAAAAGTGTAAATTTCTTTCAAATTGGTATTACAAAAATTGTTAACATAGCAAATAGGACTCTGAATTGAAGAAACGATGGACCTAAACCTGAGATCGCAACTTGGGCATTTTGGGATTCCTGACGATAAGACGCTTTTTGGAAAACTCTGACTGAAACAAAAAATTCGAATCATTAATGCGTTTCTTTAAATCCTGGCAGAATTAATGCATAGGCTGCTTTTTAACCTCCACAATATCATTCTCATGAAAAACTCCAAAGTCTTGGAGATGTAATCACCATCACTAATTAAAACAATGGAGGCCCTCTTGTCTGCTTTAGTAACTAAAACCTTATTCTCACACAGTATAGTATTCAAATCATTAACAGACACTTCAAAAAGGAAGGGGGGGGGTAAGGTTTACTGCGCTTAGCATTGCTCAAGATATTACAAGTCTTAACAGCAATGTCAGCTTGTGAAAACTTCGAGATTTTGAAAGGAGTACGCAAAATAATTTTCACTTAATTTTTGCCAGTCATACAGCCTCGAGCATGTTTGGTTACAAAAAACTAAGGTATAATTCTGTAGAAAACAAATTTATGTATTATTTTGTACCATTTCACTAATCGATATAACATACTGCACTTAATTTCATATCTTTGCTGTAAACCAAAGACTTTGTTTTATCTTTGGAGTGTGTCTAGCACTCGCAGTTGTTGCGTTTAAGGAGTCGGTGTGTGATCTTCGTGAAGGCGAGTCGAGGTCTGATTATGGTAGAGTTGTAGTCGTGAACTGTCGGGTTAGTCTGTGTGTTAGACTCGAAGAGTAAAAAAATTCAGAGAATTTTGAAGAAACGCAGCCAAGTCTGCAGATTGTAATTTTGTATGGAAATTAATCTGTCTCAAATAAGGTAATGTGTACTTTTCTATTTTTATGTCTGCTAGTCTGTATTTGAACTATTGTAGTTGGTGTTTGTCTTTTTGCTAATGAATAGTGTTTAATGCAGCTCGCATTTATCATTTAACCCTGAGTCATTTTCCACTTCCTCGTTCCTTTCACCAATTTGGATTACAATCCGTACTGACCATTGTTTCTTGTGAAAGGTTGCATAATTATTGTGTTTGTAAATTTATGTGCTAATTACAACAGTTCAATGTAGGGGTTTTGTCATGATAAATTGGTCTATTAATGAGAGTAGGAAGTAGTTTGTTCATAAAGCCAGTAAAGTCCATAGTTAAGAGATTTTCTCAGTCTTAATGAAAGTTCAGATTATTCAGTCAGTTAATGTTAGTAACAGTTAAAGTGATTTGTTTGATCAGAAGAGAAGTAGATCACATAAAGAAATGAGAAATATTTGCAGTGAGTGAGACTTGAAACCATTACCAGATTTGTAGGACTTCTTTATTACGTTGAATCAATATGGTAATTGTTGTTCAGATAGGCACATTATCAAGTGCAGTGATTTTGGTATCTAATTAATATCAAATATCATTGTTTGGCTTTCTGTTGATTCAAGTAACAAAATTATCGTAGTAGTAGCACGCTCCTTTTTCGTTGGCTCTCGCAGTCGAATTTTGCATGTGTAGTCTGGTAACCGGTATATGGTGCACGCTAACAGATCGGAACATTTTATTTGCTCACATTGTCTCTCACACACGAGATTAATGTGTAGACAACTTACGAGTTTAATTATTGTTAATTTACTAACAACGGTACAATTTAAAGTGTTATCCGTTGCGCATCAAACAAAAACCACATTTACGTACGATCAGTGCATTCCATGTCAATTGCAATATATTCTAACAGGGCAAAGGAAGGTACTAAGTCTCATTGCTTAGTCAAATTAATTTGTAACCAAAACCACAAAAGAACATTTATTTTTGTATTTTAGCGGGGACGGTCGCTTAACACAAACAGTGACACGCTCGCCCCACAAGTACATACTACTTTTCATTTCAAACAAACACACACTACTTTTAATTTTTGTTTGTTCACAACCACTTCTCACTTCCGCTATAGTCCTCTTAACTAACATGTTATTAACTTTTGAGGGCAGGTTAAATCCCAAACCCTTGTTTAAGACAGAAACCTCATGGGCTGTAAACTTAACGTTAGTCAGTCTGACCACTCTTTCCGCAAACTTGTGTTTACTTACTTGGCGGCTGCTTGCTGCTGTCAAATTGGCGCTCGTTGGGGTGAGGCAATCCAACTTGCTTGTACGACTACGCCGAATCTCTTCGAGTTCCCACAACACAAAATCATTCACTAACACAAAAGATTTTGCAACTTGCTCTGGAGAAAGAAAGGAATGTGACTGAAATCAAAGGTCACTGGCTTCACGACTGGCCAAGCACTTAGCTCTATATACAGTTCTCACTTCACTTTTCACCCACTCACGTTCGAATCTGATCTTAATTCGCTGTGCATTACTTGATTTGTTATTCAGTTTTAACTTAGCGTAACTAGGTGTTACACCATGAAACAGAACATGAACATGAAACAGGACTTGTTGAACGAGATCTTCATTTGATTAAGCATGACGGTCCTTTTTGCGATGTAATATCTCGCCGGCCGCGGTGGCCGAGGGGAAGGTAGTCTGCTTTCCGCTGCGACGCGGCGAGGACACGCCGTTGTGTTCGCTGCCGCGGAGCCAGCGCTCGGGTTTGTTTACGCCGTACTCGGTCGTTTCCACGCGTGCCGGCATATTTACATCGATCAGCATGGCGAACCAGTACCGAAAATCGACGCTCAAATTCACGTTCCAAAACGACTTTGCAAGACCGAAGGCTCTCGAACTAGAACGATTTATTCGAGATGAAGTGAAAATTTCGACAGCCGACGTTCTCGGCATACACCTGTCAATAGTGAGCAGCCGGCCGCGGTGGCCGAGGGGACTGAGACGCTTCAGTCACGGTCTGCACAGCCACTACGGTCGGGGGTTCGAATCCCCCCTCGGGCATGGATATTTGTGCCGTCCTAGTTCGTAAGTAGTTCATAAGTAGTTTGTAAATTTAGGGACTGATGACCCCGTAGTTAAGTCCCATAAGATTTACAAACATTAAAAAAAAAAAAAAAATAGTGAGCAGTGTAGCTTATGTAAAGATCATCAATGAAGCAACATGTGAAAGAATTCTTCGGGAGACGAAACGAGAGCTTCGTTTCTGTCACTCTGATGGCAATGTGGGTACTGTGACAGTCGACCACGCTGGATTGGGACTTCGTACGAGCAGGATCTTCGAACTCCCCTTCGAACTTCCAGCGGAAGAGGTCGTGGCGGCGCTCCGCCCCTACGGGGCGGTGCAGAGTCACGTTGCCGAGAAGTGGATGCAGTTCCAAACGTACCCTGTCTTGAAAGGCGTACGGCAGGTCCGTATCGAACTTCGACGCCATGTTCCCTCTTATATATCTATCGGCGGCTGTCGCGCTATAGTCATATATGATGGACAACCGAAGACCTGCTCGGGATGCGGAAAAGAGGGACACCTCCGATCCGAATGTATGCAACGTCGGATCACGCAACTGCCTTCGACGGACATAGTGCCTCCGTCGCAGCCAACGATACTTCCCGTGACTTACGCTGCCGCCCTAACCAATGATACAAATTTGTCGATTCATCTGCCAGCTTCGAACAGTGCAATGCACGACCCTCCGACACAGAGCGATGCGGCAACGCATGCTCCACGTACTGAGGAATCACTGCCGACGGCACCTCCCTCCACGACGGAGGAACAACCCCGTGACACCAGCATGGCGATAGAGTCACTGATTGTGCCGACTTCAGCCTTTGTGCCGGAGCGTCGCGACTCGGTGCTGTCGTCGGATGCGGAAGGACACACCCGGAAGCAACGATCCCCGAAGCGACGCAAACGGAGGCGTAAATCTTCCGCAGAAAAGATGGAGGACGAGACGCAGGACGATGAGGACTCGACTCACAATGACGACACTATCTCGGTGGCGACCGCCGCTGACAAGGTGATACAAGATACGGATCAACTTGCCTCACAGATGCCCGCAGTAGAACGCCTGAACGACGAGACAAGGGATGGACGCGGCTCCACCGGTGCAGGAGAGCGCGCGCGCAATCTGTGCCCTGAGGACGCAATGGACGAATATCCTCCTCCGCGCTCCACGGCGTGGGCAGACGACACTGAAGACGACCATACGACACCGACGGAGTCCGCGTCGGTGACGGCGGCACACTAGGAATCGGTCCGGTAGAGGTGATGGGGATTGGTGGCATTGTCGATTGTGCATGACGCTCAACAGACATTTTCATTCTCATGAATAACTTAGCAACTGCAGCACACCTGCAAGCGTATCGGATTTCAACGATTAACCTTAACACGATAAGGACAGCAGTGAAGTATCAGTTGCTGCGAGAGATGCTCCGAGCGTCCGACGTTGACTTTGCTTTGTTACAATAATTCTCCATAGCGACTCTCCCAGAAATGTATGGTTATAGGACGTACAAGACACCTGGTGAACCGAATGGCAGTGGAACAGCAATACTTATTCGTGACGGCATCACTGTTGAAGAGGTGACATACCTCCCTTCGGGCAGAGGGGTGGCGCTCACTGCGTTGGGAACGCGTATAATCAACATCTATGCTCCCTCAGGAACCGATAAACGCCGCGAGACGTCACAGTTCTACGCCGAGGAAATAACCCCCTCTTTCTTGGTCGTTACATCAGTTTATCCTTGGGGGTGACTTCAATTGTGTTTTACACTAGAAGGATCAGGTTCCACATTTCTCGACGTGTCCTGAACTTCGGATAATTGTAAGGGACTTGCTTCTCGTCGATACTTGGGAGCAGATACACGGGGACCGCCCAGGCCACACCTATTTCACTAGTCACTCGGCCAGTCGTCTTGGCCGTATCTACGTCTCACGAGATCTTGGTCCACGAGTGATAGACGCCGAACGTTGGTCGCTTGCCTTCTCCGACCACAGCGCTTTCATATGCACGGTCACCCTGCGAGACAGAAAGTATGGCAAAGCCGTGGGCTGTGGAAGTTGAATGTGGTACACCTCCAAGACCCGGAATGTCGGGAACTGATTGCCGCGGCATGGGCGAACTGCGAGCGTCGGCTTCCAAGATACCGGTCAACTCTGGAATGGTGGATAGAGTGTGCAAAACCGACGTGCCGTCGGGTGCTAACACAGTATGGGAAAGACGCTGCAGCATGGACCCATCACACTTTGGACTTTTACTATACGATGCTTCGGGAAATTACCTCCCTACCCCCGTCCCTGGAAAGACAGATGGAAAGTCGCCGCATTAATGCAAAAATATTGTCGTTGATGCGGAGAAGATTAGAAGGGGTAGTTGTGAGGTCACGACATCGAGACAGAGCGAGTGGAGAACCTCCTACAATGCATCATATTGTGCTTGAAAACCGTCAACGCAAACGGCAGCTCATCACGAATCTGTCCTTGCCAGACGACCGAAACGAAACGACCCAAGCGGCCATTGTGGAAGCTTTTGCAGCTCATTATCGACGATTCTACCAGGAAGACAACAGTGAGGAGAGAGACGAAAACGACGTCTTGCAATACGTCTCACACACCCTCGACGCCACGTCTGCGGCTTCACTTTTAGAGGAGGTTTCGCGGGATGACATCGAGGATGCAATCGATAAAGCTGCGCTAAACAAAGCACCTGGGCCAGATGGACTGCCGATCGAATTTTATCGAACTTTCCGTACCTTGATGATGCCCCGTTGGATCGATATGTACCGAGAACTGATGTCACCTGGTTTTCATATATCCCATCGGCTTTCCCCATACACAAGCCTTCAAGAGGACAGAGGATTGAAGACTACCGTCCAATAACTTTGTTAAATTCGGACTATAAAATTTTCACCCGACTAATAGCGGCACGAATCAAGAAAGTTCTACCAGTCGTCCTTTCCATAGAACAAACTACACGAGCGGAAGAGACCACCATGCAAACAGCCACTAGTGAATGTAGAGATGTGATAGGACTCGCCGCATCCTGTCATCTCGCAGCAGCGTTGATCGCCATTGATTTCGATCACGCTTTCGACAGGGTACACCACAATTTTCTCATGGCAGTGTTGGATCGGATGGGCTTTCCAAATGATTTTAAGAACATCATACTGCGCCTCCTACGCGACGCTACATCTCGTGTACTGGTGAATGGCCGTGTAACAGATCCTTTGCCAATTCGGCGTTCTGTTCGACAAGGATGCCCACTCTCCATGATCCTTTACGCAATTGCTCTGGAACCACTCATAGGAGGACTTAAAAGCAAACTCACAGGAATTACTCTAAGGGGTCACACCTTTCGCTGCAGGGCATATGCGGATGATCTTCTCCTGTTGGTACAATCTGGTGATGAGATCCGCTTAGTGATTGATTGGATCCAACAATATGGTTTGGTGGCGAAAAGCGTCATGAATGTCAACAAATCGGCAGCAATGTTCATTGGAAGAGGCTTACCTGAAGATTGTGTGGACCCGTTTCCACGGGCAGATGACCTCAGGTACTTAGGAATCACGTTTACACGGGACATGCGCCGCAGAACAGCAATGAACTACAGACGATTACTGAAAGTCGTACGCACAGAAGTACGTCAAAACCTACTCCGACAAATGGACCTAATACAAAGTGTCGAATACCTTAACGTCTATGTGGCGACCAAGATCATACACATGGCTCAGGTGCTCCCACTGCCGACAGTGATGGCACGCAACCTACAATCGGCCTTTGGATATTACGTCACTGCTGGATACATTTTCAAAGTCCGCTATGACACTCTTACCCTTCAACGGCGTGACGGCGGACTCGGACTTATCAATGTCAAAGCGCGGGCCATGGCGCTGTTCCTGTCCACGATGGTGAAACTGAAGACACGTCGACATACCTCACTAACGGGCGTTCTGATAGATGAGCTGATGCCTACGTCGATCCTGCCACCGGTTGCGATTGGACACGTCGCGCCCCCTGTTGGCCACATTGCGACTTTCATACTCGAATATAGCTACTTACATACTCAGCTCCCCAGCACTCGAGCTCCAAAGGCAAGGGACATTTACCATTTGTTGCTTAGAGCAGTCCCTCGAAATGTGATGGAAAGTAAAGCACCGGCCACACAATGGTCAACGGTGTGGAAAGCAGTTCAACAGCCGTTCTTCCCTACAAGAATAAGAGCCACGTGGTACCACGTCATCAATCGGAAATTTACGACGAGACACCGGCTGCACGCAATCAGGATGGTGGATTCGCCCCTTTGCCCGGAATGCCAGCTTATGGACAATGATGAACATCGTTTAACATGTGAATCTGTTGTCGAAGTCTGGACGCTAGTACAGAAGATTATTGCCTGCTACCTTCGCGTCCCGCCTAACGCGATTGACCCCAGGCTCCTCTTATGCCCGGAGGACACATTTTCCGGCCGCGAAAACACACGCTCTCACGTGGATAAAAGGCATGTCCATTTACTCTTTTCCAAGAAGGTGAGAAGTCGGTACTTGATTACTGGCAATTTCTCCAAGAGCATCATCACAGACTCGAGACCACACCTCGATATCGACAGATCTTCGCCAATTACCTACGTAGTGTCTTCACCGACCCCCCTCGCAGCTGGGGAGTGCCGGATAGGGGACGACCGCCGTAACGAACCTTAACAAACGATCAACTGCATACGACCAGAATCAACGAAAATAGTCCGCAAATGGGATGTAGTGCGGAATTTTTTCCAGTTTTATCTTTTTATTTTATTTTAGAATGTGAGTCTTTTGTTATATGTTTAGTGTTCTGAAGAAATCAATGGCGATGCACGATTATGGTAACTGACGGCGTCAGCGTTCACAGAAGTACACTACAGACTATGCATCTCGGGCAACCGAAGCCAGAAACACATCGTAATTGAGAGAACACGGAACTTCCTGCGACAGCAGACATACGAGAAGAAAAAAAACCCTGAAGCTGTCGGTGTACTGATATTTCGTGTAGCAACGGTCATCTGGGCAAAATGGGGCAAGAGTGTCGCTCCTTCATTAAAAAAAAAATAAAATAAAAAAATAAAAAAATAAAAAAAATAAAAAAAAATAAAAATAAAAATAAATAAATAAATAAATGCATAAAGCAATCCAAGAAGAAACTATATCTTTTGTTATCCCTTATCCTTTCCCTTAGTTTAATCTTTCATTTAGTATAACGTAAAAGTGGCGGTGGCACTAGACATTTTTTTTTTTTTTTTTTGGCAGGCGAGATGTTTAGTTTATGGGGGTTATGATAGTTAGGCGTCAACGCCTGAAGAGGATAAGCAGAAAAAGAAGAAAAAAAAAACGGGGGACTGAAAAAAAAAAACAAAAACAGAAAAAACTAAAAAAAACAAAAAAAGGAAATAAAGGGGACTGTGGCGCTTCAGTCACGGTCTGCACGGCCACTACGGTCAGGGGTTCGAATCCCCCCTCGGGCATCGATATTTGTGACGTCCTTAGTTGTAGGTAGTTCATAAGTAG
This sequence comes from Locusta migratoria, assembly GCA_026315105.1. Lineage (NCBI taxonomy): Eukaryota > Metazoa > Arthropoda > Insecta > Orthoptera > Acrididae > Locusta > Locusta migratoria. The sequence goes on along the minus strand of CM048750.1, from coordinate 42,623,235 downwards.
TTTGTAAGTTTAGGGACTGATGACCCCGTAGTTAAGTCCCTTAAGCTTAACAAATATTTTACTTTTTTTTTTTTTTTTTTTTTTTTTTTTTTTTTTTTTTTTTTTTGTAGTATCTCGCGCTGGGCTTTCCATGAGGTTACGAGATACTACATCGCAAAAAGGACTATCATGATTAAATGAAGATGTTGCATTAAGAGCGCTGGTATAGCTGTGACAAGTCTTTCGTTTTTTTATATTCTTACGGCTGTTGATAGAAGTAATGTAATGTTCTTTCTTCGTAAAATTAGCTCTTGAGTATTCGTGATCTGGTGTGTAAGATGTATCATGGCTTGTGCGAAATATCGATTTCGATCTGTTTAGGCGTACGGTTCGTTGCAACCTAGAGGTGTTCTACATTTGTGGACTGCATATTGATACTTAGTAGTCTTAAGGTTGTGGAGTATTTATCTCGTCTTTTAGTGGTGTTCACTTTACGACTGGGCGTCTCTCGGTAGCGTAGCGGTAATGCTTGCGGTGGTAAGTTATTGTTCTTCGGTCGAGAAGCATCTATTTCAATAAACCATATGGTTAGGCGACTTAAAGCTGGGTAGTTACCTTCGTTGGGAGGCTCGTTTAATCGTTTAGTCTCTAAAGGACTGCACTTGGCATTCCATAAAAATTTTCGGGTGTTGTATTAGTTCGAAATGGTGTAGACTATTTTTTTCGTTGTTTGTTGTAAGGATTAGATATGTATAAGAGCTTGGTGTTGATCTGGATCGTTTCTCGTTAGCTGTTCTATGTGTGTTACTCATGTTTACGATGTAATTGGGTGTGTTACAGATGTTTATCGGGAGTATTGATTTGTTAGAAGGGGGATGATCGAGTGATTGTTACAACCTCGAGCTATGCGGTCTAGTCACTGATAGAAGACGTTTCAGAAATACTGTCCGGTGGAGTATTCAATGCAAAAAGATGCATGATCAATCGGTTAGATGTTCGAGAGGGATCCACCAATGACGCAGAGATACCTAGATTGGCGCCGCTTGCTAGTTAGTTTAGAACTTAAGAAGAACAGAGCTACCGCGGCAGAATAGCCGTGCGCACTAAGACGTCCAGCTGGGTGCACCCAGCCGTTCAGGGACAGGGAACGGCCTCCCGCATCGCAGCATAGCGTCTCAATGCACTCGGCCGCTCCGCCGCTTCCCTATTTGATCCATTACAAGTTACAACAGTTCATCAAATGATTCCTCAGTCTTTTTTCATTGTAAGGCCCGCAGCATGAAATATGTTGTAATAAGAAAATTGTCTGATATGCTGCAAACGTTTTATTATTTCACAACGGCCATTTCGCCTTATGCCTTTGTTAAGTGAAGTCTGCAAAGAATCTACGTTAGTTATTTTGAAGACAGTTTTTACGTTTCGTGCGTGTGAACTGATTTCTTTGAGGCAGTAATATTTACATTATGTAGACAGATGTTGACAGATGTAGACATCTGTTCGTAACGAAAATTATTTCATTGAATGTTTTCGTTCTCGTATGTGAGCAAGATGCTATATTAATCTCAGATAGTATATATTTACATGGATGTTATGTTGTGAATTAAGTATAATTTTTCATTATGCGATATTATCTCTCTGGTAACTTGGATGTTACATGTGAATCTTAGACCATAGATACTGGAAGACTGGACATGACATCGTTTTCATGGCACCAACATCTCTACAGTTAAATCATTGTTTTGTCAACAGTCATGGTCGAAGGTGTAAATATTTTCTGAATTTTGTTATCTATGGATCTGAAGTATTGCATCTCTGCATTGTATCATCCGTTATTTGACTGTAATAGTTTGATAAAAATTTTCCAAATAACGTTTGAGCTTAAATTCCATGTGGTCATTAAGAAATTTCGTCAGGGGTTGTGTTCATACGGGTAATTCACTATTATGCCTTTAGGGATAATATGTAATATTTGTAGGGCCTTGTAAAAATTTGTGGTGATGTGCTGCTCTTCGTTTCTGAGATGTTGGGTGAAAGTAGAGGGGCTGTTTTCACATGTTCTGTGTGTGTTCTCTGATTCGTATTGCGAAATTTCTGAAATTTCCTAAGAGCTGTGTACATCGAATGAAACGGCTGTGCGATCGATTTATATCGAATGTTCGACTCTCACTCCGCTAGCGGTGATAGGAAACTACGGCGGAACAGCTGAATGTGTGTAGCTACTAGTTAATACCTATGTTGATTCTTGGCATGATAATTCCATGAAATTTCTTGGCCAATATAAATTGCAACCATATTGTGGATAGGAAAAGTACATCGAGAACCAGCCACTACAGGGGTGTAACAGTTTGTTTTACGTAATGTAAATTGACTGCGTTCACTCAATAGACTGATTTCGTTGTCAGTGAAAACAGATCTTTCAGCCAAAGTCATGTAATTAAAACAAAGTATAGGTATCGAAACGATAGTTGTCGAACGTATATGTCGCGATTTTAAAGAATTTGGTTAGGCAGGAACCTAAGAGTATGGCTTGTTCACTCGCAACAATTTAAGCTGTACTCTTAGGTTCCTGCAAAGTGGTTAGAGATTGTAACCTCCTTGGTTTCGTACCGAACCACATCCCTTACAATCATGACATTCGTAAAAACTAACCTTGGCTTGTCCGATACCTAACGTTTCGGTATGAACCGCCGGCCGACATGTGTGTGTGTGTGTGTGTGTGTGTGTGTGCACAGCTCTTAGGAAGTTATCGAATTTTCTTCCAGTTTGACTGATGCAGAATTTATTATAATTTTCGACGTTATTTTATAAATTCCTGGGCTGTTTGATTTTATTTTATCGGTAAAGGTTTTGTGCAATTTTGTGTTAAAGTTGTCCTTCGTGCGAAATGTGAGTTTAGTTTCTGTTTCTTTGAAAACTGCGTTTCCAAAGACGATTTAAAATCGTTCATGAGGTCAGCAACCAGTTTTAATGTATAATTATTACTTCACTCAATGCTGATTGGTTGCAAATTGGTTGAATTGATAACTTTATTACCGGTTTCGAGCGTTGCCCATCATCAGATACACTGTGAACGAAACACACAATCATGAGCACAAAAGGATAGCTGCACAAAAAAGTAGATGATATAAAAAAGGTTAACAAACAGCACATTACACAAGAATAATAACATGAACAGAACAAACCTTCGGCATACAAAGAAGAAAAGTAAAGACAGTGAAAACAATTACGTGAATGAGCACGTCATTGTGCAGGGCATATAGAGACATCCGTGCACAATCGTATTACCAACAAATACTGCAACACTTCTATGGATCATTTCCTCGCAGACACAAACGAGTTATTTACCATAGAAGTTGGCTACAACAACCGTTATAAATTGCATGATGAAAATATAGTTAGTGATAACCTATTTTATACACACACAAACAGTTGGATGAGCGCTAAATCGCGATGTAAAGTCAAACTCCAGTTCATACGTCAACACAACATCGATTTAAACGAACGCTTGCTTAGCTGTAGACTGGAACAGCACAGAAGTACATCTCCGATAACTGACCAATCAACAAATACTCGGTCAATCGAAACACTGCTTTGCTGACAGGTAACCTATCTTCCGGTATTTTCTCCTAGATCCATAGGCCTTGTTGTTTTAACAACAAATAGCTGTTGCAGTTGCAAACTACTACTTATTTTAGGTAATCACTTCGACGTTGGAGCGATCCTCGGCACACTTAATCACAATAGATCTTACGATTTACAGGAAACACTTCTCAAGGTTGGTCTATGTACACTGCGGAAGAGTAAAAGGCTCCTTACACAGAGGGAAGAAACTTAGAATGCGTCTAACTCGATACCCACATCGCAAAAACGATACAGCTAACCCTTTTTAGGGCATACCGACCCCAGATCGATGATTTACACAACAAAACCATAGGACTATAATACATCCAATCCTTTTTTTAGAACAAAACGATCCACACCTAGTAAGATACACAAATATTATTCGAAATATGCTTTTTGCGTGATCATTCTATATGAAGACCCACATGTTCCACAAATCCTCGTACACAACAGACCAAGTACCATTCGTCTTATGTTCTACAGCAAAACAATAAGTAACGTTTGTTTATGTAATTTATATGTACGGAAGGTAAAGTTTAGACCAGCGCTCCATCTACGTTATTTATGTGTCACATCCTGCATCGCGGAAAATGCACAGGGCTACGGTAAAAATCACAACAGACCCACTTCCATCCCTTTTTTAAGGTAAGTAGACAGATAATATTGTAGTTGTTGTTGTTGTGGTCTTCAGTCCAGAGACTGGTTTGATGCAGCTCTCCACCCTACTCTATCCTGAGCAAGCCTTTTCATCTCCTCATAAGAACGACAACCCACATCCACTTGAATCTGCTTACTATATGCGTCTCTTGGTCTCCCTCTGCGATTTTTACCCCACACACTTCCCTCCAACGCTAATTTCACAATTCCTTGATGTCTAAGAATATGTCCTACCAATCTATCCCTTCTTTTAGTCAAGGTATGCCAGAAATTTCTTTTCTCCCCAATTCGGTTCAGTACCTCCTCATTAGTTACACGATCCACCCACCTAATCTTCAGCATTCTTCTGTAGCACCACATTTCAAAAGCCTCTATCCTCTTTCTGTCCACACTGCTTATCGTCCATGTTTCACTCCCATACAAGGCAACACTCCATACAAATGCCTTCAGAAAGGCCTTCCTTAGGCTTAAATCAATATTCGATGTTAACAAATTTCTCTTTTTCAAAAACGCCTTTCTACCCATTGCCATTCTGCATTTTATATCCTCTGTACTGCGACCATCATTTGTTATTTTACTGCCCAAGTAACAAAACTCATCTACCTCCTTTATTGTTTCGTTACCTAATCTAATTCCTTCAGCATCACCTGATTTTCTTACACTGCACTCCATTACCCTAGTTTTACTCTTGTTAATGTTCATCTTATATGCACCATTCAGCACACAGTCCATTCCGTTCAATTGCTCTTCCAGGTCCTTTGCTGTATCTGACAGAATTACTATGTCGTCGGCAAAACGCAATGTTTTTAATTCTTCACCCTGAACTTTAATTCCTTCTCCAAATTTCTCCTTGCTTTCCTTTATAGCTTGCTCAATGTACAAATTGAACATCATTGGGGAAAGGCTACAACCCTGTCTTACTCCCTTTCCAACCACTGCCTCCCTTTCATGCCCTTCAACTCTGACAACCGCTGTCTGGTTTTTGTACAAGTTGAAAATAACCTTACGCTCCCTATATTTTACTCCTGCTTGCTTCAGAACTTTGAAGAGTTTATTCCAATCAACGTTGTCAAAAGCCTTCTCCAAATCTACAAAAGCTAGAAATGTTGGTTTGCCTTTTCTTAATCTATCTTCTAGGATAAGCCGTAAAGTGAGTATTGCCTCCCGTGTTCCTACATTTCTCCTGAACCCAAACTGATCTTCCCCGAGGTCGGCTTCTACCAGCTTTTCCATCCTTCTGTTTATAATTCGTGTTAATATTTTGCAACCATGACTTATTAAACTGATGGTTCTGTAGTTTTCACACCTGTCTGCACCCGCTTTCTTTGGAATGGGGATTATAACATTTTTCTTAAAGTCTGAGGGTACTTCACCTGTCTCATACATCTTACACACAATGTGAAACAATTTTGTCATGGCTGGTTCTCCCAGAGACTTCAGTAGCTCTGACGGGATATCATCTACTCCAGGAGCCTTGTAGCTGGAGACTTATTTAAATCCAAACACATCGCAAGGTTGTAAGACTTCTTCGTCGTAGGACTGCTCCTCAACACACTTGATCCCCCTAAAGATCTTAGGACCTACAGCAAACACCTCTTAAGGTTGGTCTATACACACCGCGGAAGAGTAAAAGGCTCCTTCCACATAGTGAAGAAACATAGAATGCGTCTAACTCGATACCCACATCGCGAAAATGATACAGCGGTACGACATCTTACAACACATTAGATCCAACTCTAACCCTTTTTAGGGCATAGCGACCCACAGTTCGATGACTTTAACATCAAAACCATAGGCTTACAACAACACATCAAACTCTTTTTAAGACAAAACGAGGAACACCTAGTAAGGCACACAAATGTTACTCGAAATGTGCTTTTTGCATGATCATTCTATACGAAGAACCGCGTGTTACACCGGTTTTCTTACATAGCAGAACCAGGGCCATTCTTCAAAAAAAAGAAAAAAAAACCTCAACAGACCCGCTTCTATCCCTTTTTAAAGTAAAGAGACCCGTAATATTGTAGCTGGGAACTATTTAAATCCAAATATATCACAAGGTTGAACATCTACTACAACTAACAACGTCTTTAAGAGGAAATCGCGTCGATAGGACATTTAAACACCGCACTAATAAGTACAACATGCAAGAGCTTTTATGTGTCTTACTACTCGATCCTTTGAATGTTAGATCAGGGTATAGAGGATGAAACAGAGATGACAGAATATAAACGCCTCCAGTTAGGGTCAGGACTATACTAACCGCAGCCAACCGCAGCCACGTCTAGATCCCTGAGTCAACAGATGGGGACGTTTGCAAGACAACAACCATCTGCACGAACAATTCGACGACGTTTGCAGCGGCATGGCCTATCAGCTCGGAGACCATGGCTGCGGTTACCCTTGACGCTATCAGAGATAGGAGCGCCTGCGATGATGTAAGCAACGACGAACCTGGGCGCACGAATGTCAAAACGTCATTTTTTCGGATGAATCCAGGTTCTGTTTACAGCATCATGATGATCGCATCCGTGTTTGGCGACATCGCGGTGAACACATTGGAAGCGTGTATTCGTCATCGCCATACTTGCGTATCACCCGGCATGATGGTATGGGCTGCCATTAGTTGCGTCTCGGTCTCCTCTTGTTCGCATCGACGACACTTTGAACGGTGACCGTTAAATTTCAGGTGTGTTACGACCCGTGGCTCTATCCTTCATTCGATCCCTGCGAAACCCTACATTTCAGCAGGATAATGCACGACCGCATGTTGCAGGTCGTGTGCCGACCTTTCTGGATAGACTGCTGCCCTGGCCAGCACATTCTCCTGATCTCTCAACAATTGGAAACGTCTGGTCAATGGTAGCAGAGCAACTGGCTCGTCTTAATACGACAGTGAGTACTCTTGATGCATTGTGGTATCGTGTTGAAACTGCATGGGCATCTGTACCTGTACATGCCATCCAAGCTGTATTTGACTCAATGCTCGTTATTACGGCCAGAGGTGGTTGTTCTGGGTACTGATTTCTCAGGGTCTCTGCACCCAAATTGCGTGGAATGTAATCACATGTCAGTTCTAATATAATACAGTTGTCTAATGAATATTCGTTTATCATCTGCATTTCTTCTTGGTGTAACAATTCTAATGGCCAGTAGTGTACTTACATGTACTTGCAAAACTTCAAAATCGATTTCCTCAAGAATTTTCGAGAGTTGCGTCGAATGGCTTTAGCTGATAGTTGAGTTCTGAACTTCACGTACCATAAATATATTAAAAAATCGTACTGACGTGTTTTACGGCCCACTTTAGATTTGTCGTTTTATAAGTTTTTGCAAACATTTTGGACCAAAACAATAATCTAAATAATAAAAAATTAATTAATAAGAGTGAAACTCTTTTAGGGAAAAAATTTGGTAGTGGCGGGCTTCGAACCACCCACCTTTATCGTCAAGTCCAACGCCTTGTCCACTACGCTGCAGCTAACAATCAAAAGATGAGTCCTTTAATCTCGTACTATTGATGGCCGTTGTTAACTGATGCTAATATGGCATTTGTAGTCACTAGATTATCATTTATCGTATGAAGAACGACGTGTTTTTGTTAATTCTTCAGTGCGCGATTGCTTTGAAGTGACAACGTGTGAGTTACAATAAGAAAATCGTCAAATATGCAACGCAAGATTGCGTATGCCAGAGAGAGAGAGAGTTCTGGGCGAGGAATGTCACGTGACCTCTCCGAACGGCTGGTTTTCGTTAATTCAATGGAGGGTGTCAAATCTCCATTATTTTTGGAAATATGTCTGAAACGATACGATATATGAAAAAAACATAAGGGAGCTAAGTTGTAGAGAATTTTCTCCTCTACCAATTAAGTTATTCAATTTTCGTGTCAGATGAACGGTTCGTTTGGAATTACAATTATATTACAAACTGATTTTTTTGGCATTACTACCGTATTTTTTGTCCGAAAAATATGAAAAAGGGAGGTTCTGATCTCTGGTGGCGTACAATCATGTCTGTAAAATTTGGTGCTGATCGGTTGAACGGTTCGTCTTAGCCGGCCGCGGTGGCCGAGGGGACTAAGGCGCTCCAGTCACGGTCTGCACGGCCACTACGGTAGGGGGGTTCGAATCCCCCCTCGGGCATGGATATTTGTGCCGTCCTAGTTCGTAAGTAGTTCATAAGTAGTTTGTAAGTTTAGGGACTGATGATCCCATAGTTAAGTCCCATAGACTATACACACATTTTTTTTTTTTTTTTGGTTCGTCTTAAAAACAGGGAACACGTTACGGACGGACAGACAGACGGACATACAGAAGACATACATCCCAAAATCGCCGTTATTTTTGCAAATATCTTTCAATCGCTACAAGATATGAAAAAAACATAAGAGAGCAAAGTTGTAGAGAATTTTCTCCCCTACAAATTCGGTTATTCAATTTTCGTGTCAGATGAATAGTTAAGCCGATATTTTCATTTAAATTTCGAGCTGTCAAAAGACGATCGCAAAGGCGCACTTTTAGTGTTACTACCGTAACCTAAAGTGGGCCAAAAAAATATCGGATACGTATGTGGTATCGTTGTGGGACGCATACTGTCGTAAATTACAGTCCGCGTAAACAGACTCCGAGAGCACTTAAAGCGGCCCGGACGTCCTGCGGCCGTATCTGCCAGAGGCTAGCGGCCGGCACGACCGCACTTCCGGAGCGCAGCTTATCTGCGCCAGACGGCAGGTGCGCCCGTCGCCAGCGCGGGCTGCGGCTGCTGTCGCCGCAAGTCCAAGGTGAGCGCTGGCGCTGGCGCAAGAGCCACGCCGCCGCTGCGTGCCGCCACACGCTCGTTTTCTGATCTGACGCGCCGCTGTCGCGACGCTCCAACGCTCCAACAGCAGGTGTTCACTGTAGCCGCCGACGAGGTTACAATAGGGGGGAAATGCTCTTAACCAGCCACCACTGTATTACCTGGATGTTCCCGGCCGCGGTGGCCGAGGGGTCTGAGGCACTTCAGTCACGGTCTGCACGGCCACTACGGTCGGGGGTTCATGGATATTTGTGCCGTCCTTAGGATAAGCTAGTTGTTAAGTAGTTTTTAAGTTTAGGGACTGATAACCCCGTAGTGAAGTCCCATAAGCTTAACAAACATTTGAACCTGGATGTTGAACTTTAAGCCGTCGGCACACGGAGCGTGTATCTGAACGAGTGTGGCCAACGTCGCGAGTTTCTGACGTCACAACGTGCGAACCCAACGACCTATGTAAACAACATAGACTGACTATGGTGCGGCCATACTTGAAGCAAATTGAAAGCTCGGCCGCCATGTTTTACAACGTCACGTAGACGCAACCAGTCGTCTGCTATAGCTCTGAATCATATCACTTTCACTTTGTGCAATGACTTAACAAACCGCTCTCTACCTGCTTATTGTTATTTTTATAGCCAAGTATTGGGTAAAGGATAAATGATAGCCGGCCGAGGTGGCCGAAGGGACTGAGGTGCTCCAATCATGGTCTGCGCGGCCACTGCGGTCGGGGGTTCAAATCCCCCCTCGGGCATGGATATTTATGCCGTCCTTAGTGTTAGCTAGTTCGTAAGTAGTTTTAAGTTTAGGGACTGGTGACCCCGTAGTTAAGTCCCATAAGCTATACAAACATTTGAACATTTTGATAAATGATAGACAAGTGTGTGGTAGACAAATCGGAAAGTTTAATTTTAAATGTCAAATGTTGTTCAAATGTTTGTATAGCTTATGGGACTTAACTACGGGGTCATCAGTCGCTAAACTTAAAACTACTTACGAACTAGCTAACACTAAGGACGGCATAAATATCCATGCTCGAGGGGGGATTCGAACCCCCGACCGTAGTGGCCGTGCAGACCGTGACTGGAGCGCCTCAGTCTCCTGGGCCGGCTGTAAATGTCACATACACTGGATCGGCAAATATCATCTCATTCATACAAAAACATGCCTTTTCACTGTCCTTTAAACAATATTAACTTTGCGTAAATTTGCCTAATATGCGTACCTCTTTCTTCCGCAGATTTGGCTTTACATAATTGAGGTATTCTACACTGAAGTAATGTTTTAATAACAGCTTTATTAGGCTGGAGTAACGAGATTCCTCCAAAAATGCCGGGGATACCGTTAAGTGCATTAATAAAGTAGGCCTGTTTCACAACATTCCAAATACATCTACATACATTCGCAATAGAAAATTTTTCTTCCCCAATTATGTTTCATAATTCCTCAGAACCCTTTCTGCCACTTTACAAGATCTTTAGAGGGATTACACCTTTTAATCCGATTAATCTTGTTTTACTCTCACTTTTAGGAGCAATGAGAACTTCCAAGCAATCTAAACACTTAAGTTTTTTACTCACTTGCCTAATGATGCTCCCAGAAATACATTCAACTACTTTTTGGAATTTAATGTCAGCATTTCGTATTCTGTCACATAGTTATGGTCAAACTGAAGAGGCCGACTGCTCTCTGAATGACTTAAATCATGATTTGCAATAGGTAATAACAGAGGATCCACGTCTCCTGCTTGGCTACATGACATATCTTAAAATGTAGCTGATTCAGCTAATTGACGTTTTTGTTGTTTGAAGATGTTCAAGGAACGAAAATATCGTCGGAATCGCATTAGCCATCAGCCGCTATGTTTCATTTTTTGCCTACATGTATTTTTCCTCAAAAAGCGATGATCAAATATAACTCTGTGCACTGTGCAGTAGGTTTCCACTTATCTCGCATCAATCGTTTTGTCAGTTCCTCATTTTTCAAAGGAAAACTGAAAAATATAATCACAGCTTACTTTAGTTACAGTTAAACACAAACACAACCCATAGGACTATTGTATGCAGAAATGTGGTAAGTACACAAGACGAGTATAAGAAATGTTAGAAAAGAAAACATACTAATACTTGCTGTAAATACGATATTCCAACAGTCTTATTACTGCGATTTGTACAGTTATATGCTGCACATACACTCGGCATGATTTCAGCTTAATTAATAACCTTTCAAGCTTACTACGATACATAAAATGTGAAACAAAAACACGTAAATAGCGTCGGTCTAACTTTCGTATTCAGCGCACTAGACGTTGGAAAACATGGCTGCCACAGTTCCTGGTTGCTGCCACAAGGAGCGCTGTTAACCAAGAGATAGCCACTCTGTGTAGTTTATATAGCTCGTTGTGCGAACCGCACGCTGGCGAGGCTTTCCCAACGTGTCTGGCAGTATCAAGCATGCCAGATATTCTCAACGAGCGTCTGAACGATCACCAATAAGGTGGGAGAACGCCACCGACGTCACAGCACGTGGTTATCCTGGGAGGGGGGGGGGGCAGTTTTCGATAGAGAGATGAAGACGCCATATTGGCCGTCGTATTTCATGGGTTTTATGTATATAACCTAGGTCTTAATGAATGTATGACATTTCAAAGCTAGTAAACGTAACTGAGTAAACTGAGAATCTCTCGAAAACCTATCATTAGAATTTTCCAGAATGAAACTTTCACTCTGCAGCAGAGTGTGCGCTGATATGAAACTCCCTGGCAGATTAAAATTGTGTGTCGTAACCGGGACTCGAATCTGAGACCTTTGCCTTTCGCGGGCAAGCGCTCTACCATTGAGCTACTCCGACGCGACTCACGGCTCCCCCCACACAACTTCAATTCTGCCAGTACCTCGCCTCCTACTTTCCGAAGCCACTGCGGGTGGGGGTTCGCATCCCCCCTCGGGCATGGATATTTGTGCCGTCCTAGTTCGTAAGTAGTTCATAAGTAGTTTGTAAGTTTAGGGACTGATGACCCCGTAGTTAAGTTCCATAGACTATACAAACATTTGATTTTCTACTTTCCAAACTTCACTGAAGTTCTCCTGCGAAACTTGCAAGACTAGCCGGCCGGCCGCGATGGCCGAGGAGACTGAGGCGCTCCAGTCACGGTCTGCACGGCCACTACGGTCGGGGGTTCGAATCCCCCCTCGGGCATGGACATTTGTGCCGTCCTTAGTCTTAGCTAGTTCATAAGTAGTTTGTAAGTTTAGGGACTGATGACCCCGTAGTTAAGTCCCATAAGCTGTACAAACATTTCTTCTTCTTCAAGACTAGCCGTTTGTCGTGTCTGAGCCACAATGAGTAACGTAGGAATAGATATCATCGCAGTAGTGAAGCAACTTAAATCACTAAACAAGAACAAGTCATCTGGTCCGGACTGTATACCTATTAGATTTCTATGCGATAGCTCCTTATTTAACAGCCACACACAACCTCTCTCTCAACAAAAGATCTGTACCAAAAGACTGGAAAGTTGCACAGGTCACACCAATATTCGACACAGGCAGTAGGAGTAATCCACTAAACTACAGGCCTATTTCATTGGCGTCAATTTGCAGCAGGAATTTGGAACATATCCTGTATTCAAATATTATGAATTATCTCGAATAGAATGATGTATTGACGCAAGGTCAACAGGGATTTAGAAAATATCGTTCTTTACTGACACGAAGTGATGAGTGCTATCGACAAAGGATCTCTTATTGATTCCGTATTTCTAGATTTCCAGAAGGCTTTTAGCACAATACCTCACAAACGGCTTTTAATTAAGTTGCGTGGTTATGGAATATCGCCCCAGAATTGTGACTGGATAGTAGATTTTCTGTCAGAGAGGACTCAGTTTGTAGTAATCGATGGTAAGGCATGGACTGAAACTGAGGTGGTATCCTGCGTTCCACAGGGTATTTGCAGATAACGCCGTCATTTATCGTCTAGTTAAGTCATCTGAAGATCAAAACCAACTACAGAAGACCTAAATAATATATCAGAATGACGTAAAAATTGAGAAGTGTGAAGTCGTCCACATGAATACGAAAAGAAAATAGTTAAACTTTGTTTACAAGAAAAATCAATCAAATGTGAGAAGGCCGTAAACGCCACTAAGTAGCTAGAAATTACTATTACATCAGACTTAAACTGGAATGAATACGCAGATAAAGTCGTAGGAAAGGCGAACCAGAGACTGTGTTTTATTGGCAGAACCCTTAACAGATGCAACAGAATTACTTTGACGGAAGCCGACGAAAGAGTCCAAAGGAGGGCAGCTCGTTTTGTCACGATACAGGGAAGAAAATGTCACAGAAATGATACAGGATCTGGGATCAGAATCATTACAACGGCGGTTATCGCTGCGTCATGGTCTACTTATGAAACTCCAATCACCAACATTCTCCTCCGAATGCGAAAATATATTGTTGGATCCCAGCTACATAGGCAGAAATGATCATCAGAATAAAGGACGAGAAATCAGAGCTCGAACTTAAATGTGATTTGCAGAGTATCCCTGTAGATGTAGACACTTTATGACTGGAAGTATGTGGTACAGTCCGATGAATCACCGTTTACATTGCTTTCCTTAAAGAAGCGGATTAAAGTACTGAAACATGTTACATTTATCAGAGAATAGAAAAGAAATAAGAAATCACACGTAATAATGCACTCGTTTCGAACAATCCAATCACGAAATTAAACAATAATGATTGTAATAATATCACAGATCGATCACTTGATGTAATGCGGAAACGGCAAATCAATTTTTTTTAAAGAGATATATTAAAAGAAATTTCTTTTTTACTGCTTTATTTATTTATTCTTATATTTCCTTATTTGTATGCTTATCCTTACAGAGAAAGAGCTGAAGACTTTTTAGCACGCATAGACCAAAGATCTGTGGCATCACGTTTCGCTGCATGTAACTTCTTTGCTATAGAGTCGTAAAAGTCATCGCTGGCTTTCAGTCCGATTTTATTTAATAATTTGACGACTTTCAACCACCATATCTTCCACCCCCTTATAGTTATCGGCATGGAACTGCTATGGTGTACAACGGGAGACTTCAGACAACAATTACACACAGACCATTCGTTTGCGTTCTGTAGTTTTCGCTGCAGAGCGAAATATTAACACACACACACGTAGAATAAATATACACCGATAAGTTTCTATCCTGATATACTCCATCCTTTTATCATTATCAACCCTCAAGCAACAATGCAACCAATAAAACCATTGTCAAAGAGTAAATATAATTTTCAAAGAGTATTTATAGTTCCGCATTTCGCGTTATATTCTTCAAATTACTAAATATCTATAAGATCGCTATAAAACCATGCCTAAAACCTTCCTCAGGTATAAATTAGTAACCGTACAAATATTTAAGTCTCTGCGTCTTGTCGTTCGAACGTGATAAGCGTACACCGAACAGACATTCACATAGATAAATAGCTACGCCATAAAACCGGGTCGAAATTTGTAACTGTACAAATTTTTAGCTCTTTATGTCTTGTGGTTCAGACGTGATAAGCTTACACCGAACAGACATTCACATTTATAGATATACCTGTAGATAGATTTACAGATCTAATTTCACACGCGGCGCCATTTTCAGTTACGGCTGACATTATAAAGAAGAACTATAAAGCACACGTCGGCAGCAGCGGTGTGAAAATAGCGTACATGTCTTCTCATTGAGTCAGTAACTCCGCGCATGCTCCGAACTGCGATCGTAGCGATACCGCGGTTAGAAATAGAAACGGAACTTAATATGTGGACGACCCTCGTGTTAGAAGGAAAGGAAGCTTAGGGTTTAACGTCCCGTCGGCAGCTTGGCCATTAGAGACGGAGCTAAGACCGAGAGTTTTTGGGTAATGACGGGGAAGGAAATCGGCCGTGTCCTTTGAAAGGAGGCATTTGCCTGGAGTGATTTAGGGAAATCAGGGGATACCAAAATCTGGATGGCCGGAGGTGGATCTGAACCACCGTCCTCCCGAATGCGAGTCCAGTGCGTTACCACTGCGCCACCTCGCTCCGTCCCCTCCTGTTATTTTGTAACTAAGTCAGGCCCTCTACATGGAGTTCGAACTGTTCCCAACAGATGATAGGAATGTATTCTTACGGCTAAGGCATTGTTGGCGGGAATTACTGCTGTGTGCGGAGATGGTGTGACTCATATCATGTAATGTGGAGGGAAATATGTTGTTTGTTGCGCGAATCTTTTTATACACATTCATTAGGGTAAGTTGTTCAGACAATTACAAGCAGATCTATAGCGTATTTATAATTTGCTTAGGAAAACGGCATCAGTTCGTTGTTTTATCTACGTTTCTGAAACAATGACTCTATCTATGAGAAAATAATCGAAGAAGAAGCTAAAAGTGGATTGAGCAGTTCAGAAGATTGTAGAGGAAAAGTGGTTCATGTACAAAGATGCCAAACATTTCTCCATTCCATGGAGTAGAGTAGGTGGTCAGAGCAGTCCATCCACTTAATCAAGAAGCCACACACCATCTTTTGATCGTCTTTTAAGGGTTCCAGACTTAATGCCCGAGAAAATGATGCCATCGTCTGACAGCAAACAGGAAAGAGACGACACGGCAAAGATGCATGTTATAGATTAAGCGAGAACTTCCAACACACATAAAATTGCACATGCTGCTAATCAAGCGAGAAAATCACTTCCTGAGGGAAAAGAAAAGTCAGAGTACAAAAGAAATGATGACATCAGCGTCACTTGCAAGGAGAGTTACAGCTGTGGAACCTTGAATTCAGTGTTGCTTTCAGTTGCCAGTCTTTCGATTCGCCTGACTCCGGTATTTATGTGTGACATTTGTGCAAAGTCAGTGAACAGTAACAAAACCAATTTTCACGGGATTAAGAAATCACGAAATTAGGTATATTATGTCACGGAGTTAGGTATACTATCACGATGTTAAGCAGCGTGCCCACTTCTTCACTGCATATTATAACTTCAATTCCTTGAGTGTCCTTTTCGCGGATTTGTAGGGCTATGTATTGGCTTGTTACATGTAAAATCAGTGGCTTTGCTAGCGTGAGTGGCACCCAGGGTCGATTCTCGCCGGTGTCACTCGACGAATAAAAACTGTAAACATAAATACAACTAAATACAAGTATGATTTTAAGTAATGCAACAGAAAGTAATTAATCATCAAACTGCAATTTATAATCCATTAATATTCTTTTATTATGCATTATACATTTGAAACAGTATTATACACACTACATTAGTATAAATTCTTCAGAATACTAACTACTGAAGGAAGATAAACTTAAAATTTCTTTCTAGATTTAACAGCTGCGAACTCAGAAATCACATCTTCAAAATTAATGTATTGTGTTGCCTCATGTTCGATAGTTAACATGGCAAGATTATGTATCCTCATGTTGCTCATTGTTATTTGCAAGTCGTTTTTAATTAATTTCAGTTTACTAAAGCTCCTCTCACACGAAGCAACTGATACGCAAATCGTCACAAATAACTTTAGAGACATAATAAAGTTTGCAAGATAGTCTGAAAAATATCATTTCACAATGAATGTTGAGAAGTCTAGACACACCCAATAGGAAACTGCATCGTTTGCAGCTTTAAAATGTCTTCCCATCCTTGCAATTTCGAAGAGGAGTTCTGCTTCTAATACTTCGTCATAAAAACCAGTAAAACTAATTTCAGCTCCTCGTTGTTTGCCAAAAGCAAGGTTTTTAGCTGCAAAACCTCGAATAATGAGGCGGCATCATGAATTGACTTTGATCTTGCTACTGTAGTAATTCAGTACTGAATCAATGGAGTCATTCCAACATATCCTTTTCATGCTCTACTCTCAGTAAGAGTTCTGCATCAGTGGTCTGTTATTTTATTTTTTATTTTATTTTATTTATTTTTTTACGACGAATTCGTCTTTCTATTGGAATGTCGTAGTCTTCCGATTTTTCTCAACAACACCTATTGCCTCTTCTACAATACGACCTCGATTTTGTTCCACATAAAGACGAAGTGACTATTTTTAAAGCTGACTAAATGTTTCAAATGTTTGTAATCCTATGGGACCTACTACGTTGGTCATCAGTCCCTAGTCTTACAAACTACTTAAACTAAGTTAAACTAACCTAAGGACAACACATGAAACGTGTCCATAAAAAATGTATATTGCTGAATTTGTAAGAAAATGTCTAATATTGTGCATCCTGTTTTGTGTCGAGTAACTTGCTTGCAAGAGAACGTTTAATATTGCATCTACTGTGTGTATCGATATGTGTACATAAATCTGTGAAGTTTCATCTTTGGCAAAGATTATGTATCGCATAGCATTGTAGCTCGTGCGGAGAGACAGGGAGTCAGACTCGTGGTTCAGCTCGCTTAGAGAGCAGTTGTGTTGTGTATGTGGCTCCGATGTAGAGGAGAGGCTGCAGTATATATATTGCATTTCATATAATTGTGAAAAAGGTTGTACCACCTCTGGAATGAAAGTAATAGCATTTCATGTAATTATGAAAAGGTTGTATCATTTAGGTAATGTAATGGTGATTATTAAGAATAAGTAACAAAGTTGACCTTCCTTTCCTGTTTCATTTACGTACTTAGAAGATTAACCTGCTTCCTTTATTTGTGGATTTAAAGTGCAGTATTGATTTTGGTAATCTCGTTGAACAGATTTCTTTATTGATAACGTAGTAAATGATTGTTATGCAACACTGCAGTTAATTGAGTATGATACTGAGTTTTGATAATTCTCATAGTCGAACATTAGGAAAGTTTTTTGTGTCTTTAATATATTTCTCGCAGTCACATTTTTTGAGTATAGTCAGTGTGTTTCATGCAGATTACATGTCACAGTTGCTTTGTTAAATGATCCGTTGCGCACATGATCAGTTTAATGCACTGTTTCTCATTTAACAGTGTATACATCACTATCAGGGCCATAATTAAACCATATTACTGTGTTAATGAACAACGTGCGTATTCAGTTAAATTTTGATGGAAGTTATTTGATGACTTAGTGTTCTTGACTGTTAAATATCAATATATGACAACTATTTGGACTACAACTAATATCAGATCAGGTTTTGAATGAATAACTTTAAATCTGAAGCATTGAATTAAAATGTGTGGTGCGGCCGGGAATCGAAACCGGACCTCCATGCTTACCAGGCAGACGTCTCAACCGTTAGACCACCACACCACTAACGATTAAGGCGTCTTGGAATAGTCTAAATACGCCACAAACTTTAATTCTGCTTATTTGTTCCTGGTAAATATGGAGGTTCGGGTTCGATTCCCGGGCGCACCACACATTTTAATTCAATGCTTCAGATTTATCAATAATGTCTTTGACATATTAGAGACGTAAATCCGTCTCAGGGATTGTTTATCTGTATTAAATTGAGTAACTTTAAAATAACCTGCTTTTGTTGTCTGATTAAATGATAGATTCAACTTTAACTTCACGTACACCTTTTACACACACACACACACACACACACACACACACACACACACACACACACAAATACATGTTCGAGGGAGGATTCGAACCTCCGACGCGGTAGGTCGGGCGATCCATAACGTGGCGCTCCAGACCGCTCGGCTACTTCCGCGTGGCTATGACCGACTGATCAAGACTCAAGCCTTTACTCTAAAAAGCAACGTCAGTACACTTGCAGTGTACATACGGATGACACCCCTTAGCTACGCCGCTGTGTAAAATATATAATTTCTAGGTTGAATATTTGTTGTGCTATCTCATTTACAAATCTTAATATCAGGGTAGGTTTAATTAATGGCCAATCGCGTCACAAATGGTGGAGTGGCTGAGTCGCTGATGTAGGTGGGTGTCACGTAATGCTCGAGGCACTGGGAACTGAGAAGCGGTTGCCGCGCGGGAGTAGTCGAGCGGTCTGGAGCGCCAAGTTACGGATCTCGCGGCCTTCTGCGTCGGAGGTTCAAATCCTTCCTCGGGCATGGATGCTTGTGCTGCCTTTAGTATAAGGTAATTCAAAAGTAGTTTGTAAGTTTAGGGGCTGATGACCCCACAGTTAAGTCCCTTTTAAAAGCTTAACAAACATTTGAAAATTTTAAAAAGCTGTTAAAGAAAGTGTGATTCTGTCCAGCGAGAAACCCTGCGTGAAAGGACGCTTTTGTACAGGATGTCCAGAAAAGGGCTCTCTGATTTCAAAATTAAATTAAAAAATGCTCAGTCTCTGTTGCAATATTTTATTATCCAATAACGCGTTTCGCGCTGTTAGCGCATCGTCAGATTGGGCGGAGATGGAGCCACAGAGCTATCTATAGCTGTGTAGGAGGTATCTTAACAATATGTGTTGTCGTTGGGCGCCATAGCAGCAGAGGAGTCGCTGTCGCGGCAGGTTCACGTTTACAAAATTGAATATCTCGAAAACAAAGATCGATAGGGGAATGCAGTAAACGGTATGTTTATTGTGAAAGCTGTAAGAAGTTTATACAGCAGTTTGAAACAATAGATACAAAAGCTGCTAACAGATGGCGCTGTACGCTATACATCTCATATCAGCATACATAAGTGAAATAATCGTATGAAAACACTCTTTGCAAACAATCACATCACAATGTTTTCAAAATGTTCACCATTGGCACTACAGAGGTGGCGCAAACGAAGAATGAAATTCGGCATCACATTTCGTAGTGTCTCAACCGAAATGGATTCACATGCCACAGAGATCGCCGATTCAAGCTCGTCTAGCGTGTCGGGATGCTTCGGGTAGACCATGTCTTTCACCGTGCCCCACAAAAAAGTCACAGGGAGTCAGATTCGGCGAATATGAAGGCCAATCCATGCCTGCACTAGTAAATTTGGGATATTCCAAAGCAATGACTCGATTCCCGAAGTATTCCTCAAGAAAGCGAAACACTTGTTCGGTCCGATGTGGTCGGGCTCCATCTTGCATAAACTATTCAGTACCTGGTCGATCGTCTAACGCTTGCTGTGTGGCGACAAATTGTTCCAAAATTGCAACGTAACGTGCACCAGTGACCGTTTCTCGAATGGAAAAAGGGCCAATAATGCCTCTGCTGCATTCTGCAGCCCACATAGTAACTTTAGGAGAATACAGGGATTTCGCTTCACACCAACAAGGCTTTTTGGAACCCCAAAATCGCCAGTTCTGCTTATTCACGTATCCAGTGTAAGTGTGCTTCATTGTAAACCAGATGCAGCCAACATCAAATCCTTCACTATCAATCATTGTGAGCATCTGATTAGCAAAGGTAACCCTTTATTGCACAGCTCGTACGGGTATGGCCTGGTGCGTTTGAATTTTGAGTGGAAACATGTGTAGGCTCTTTTTCAGTATTTTCTGCGTGCCGGAACGCTTCAAACCAGTCTCAGATGCAATTCTACGGACGGATGACATTGGATTTCGCTGAATAATTCCAGAAACTGTGGCGATATTTTCAGGCGTAACTGTGGTTTGCTTGTGGCCAACATGCCCCACTAGATCATCAGTTACGCTGCCTGTTCGTTGAAATTTTGCGAAGAGCATACGAATGGTTTTCGCATCGGGTCCTTTTGGAACATTAAATCGCGCTTGAAAACTTCGCCTCTTGCCGTAGGACTCTCTTCTAACCTGTGGGACTGTAGCACTAGAAAAACGCGTTGTTCAATGGAGTACATGGTTTTAATCTCTTCCTTCGGTACGCTAACCTCCTTTCACGTTTCAATAGTGGAACTGATCGCTCTGGGCTTCGGATCACAATTTATACTACGCATTACGTATGGCGATTACAGCGCCATCTGTTAGCAGCTATTGTAACTATTATTTCAAACTGCTGTATAAACCTCTTACGGCGCTCACAATAAACAAACCGTTTACTGCACTCCGCTATCGATATTTGTTTTCGAGATATTTAATTTTGAAATCAGGGAGCCCTTTTCTGGACACCCTGTAAGTAGTTTGTAAGTTTAAGGACTGATAACCCCGCAGCAAAGTCCCTTACGCTTAACAAACATTTGAAAATTTTGAGAAGCGGTTAAAGAAGTTCGATTCTGTCCAGTGAGAAGGTCTGTGTGGAAGGACGCTTGTATCTCGATGCAGACCCTAGCTCGTGAAAGAACCTCGGCTGGTAGGTGCGTCTTGCGTCGGTCGCGCGGTCGCCCTCGACACTCTGACCTCTGCCGGGCTGCAGACAGATGGCATCGCCGCTGCTTCCTGTCCTCGCGGCGTGGACGTGAGAACCCGGGAGAGCTGCCAGCGCCGCGTACATCTCTGCCAAGGGGCGACGTGCTCCGCATGAAGACACACTTTGACACCTGAGCCATCTCTCAACGTCCGAAGCCGCGTACGAGGAATTCATCAAGAGATCTCAACGCGAAATTCCTGGAATCTGGAGATGAGAATACCAACGGAATGGAAGGCGGTCAGAAGAGAGATAATGTAGGGCCACTGAAATATAAAGCCACAACGATATCAGTGACTTTGCTGCTGCTGTTATCGTCGTACACTCATTATGTGTCGCATTCTCGTAGGTTATGCTCAGGCCGGTATTACACTATCAAATTATTGGAAAAAGAAGTATTGGACCTAGTGTAATGGGAATGTCGCCCATTGTTTAATCAAATCTAAGGCCTCGGCTTACATTTGATCAAAGAAATCGCCTTTCTTTTGTTACCTGTGACCGATCAGAGAGCTAGTAGTAGTGTCTTTGGTAGTAGTACAGCCTCCATGCCACTACAGCTGTTTCATCTGGAGGCTAATGTTTGTCATAGCGTTCTTATTCTTAGACATGGCCACTAGTGAAAGTAGGAATGTATAAATCAGTTTTTTTTTTTTTTTTTTTTTTTTTTTTTTTTTTTTTTTTTTTTTGAGCGCGCTGTCCCGTTTCTCTCGTTTTGGGGAGGGGGCTCCAAAACCTCAAAAGTTATTTTTTAATAATATATGTTTTTCCAAGTGGACGGGGGGTCCTCATTTTGTTTTGTCGCGTCCCCGGGCCTCCGACAGCCTTAGTCTGGCACTGAGACGGGTCGTTGTATAATACGCGACAAGGCCAATTCACACTGTCTGTCACGTGAATACGTTTAGCGCAATACCCTGCGGTGAAAGTGAGGTTATGAGCTACAATCCGTAAAGTAAGAAGTCATAATTTACTATCGGAATTGAAGAAGTAACACCGCTAAATCTTATTTACGGTCAAAGCAGACTTTATGATGTATGATTTGGTCAACTTGATGTGCTAAGTGGATGATAGTGTAATATCCAAATTCAAATGTTTGTATAGCTTATGGGACTTAACTACGGCGTCATCAGTCCCTAAACTTACAAACTACTTATGAACTAACTAATACTAAGGACGGCACAAATATCCATGCCCGAAGGGGATTCGAACCCCCGACCGTAGTGTCCGTGCATACTGTGACTGGAGCGCCTCAGTCTCCTCGGTCACCGCGGCCGGCAGTGTAATATCCCCTTCAGTGTTTCATCCAATAGCTTTGTCAAAGAATAGGAACAATATTTCATGTCATTTTTCCGCCCAATTGTTTGTCCAATAATTTGATTGTGTAATACCGGCTTTAGGCAGGTGGGCTGTTAAAGCTGTTCTGTTAACTTCTCAGTCAGGGGTCTGCAAGATTGTCGAAATCCTATCGTTAGTCAGGTGCTATGAGCTTCTACCAGCTTTTCCATCCTTTTGTAAGTGATTAACTACTCAGATTTTAAGGTAACTTTTGTACATAGTCGGCGTTACGTACGAAGGCGGCCCAGTTTTCATCCGTTCTGCGCATCCCCCTCCATTACCGCAATGACCGCCAATGACATTCATTCCGTAGGCGCGTGACTGGCCGCGAATTACGCATGTTTCTGCCGCAGGCGCAACTGTTGGCGAAAAGCATTATCTTCTCCCCTCTTCCTATATTGCACCGCCTCCATATGCGGAAGCGCCTTCTTACCTGACGCCAGGTATAGTTACAGTTACCCGACATTGCGCTGGTGTTATTTTTTCCGATTTTCTTTTAGCCCGTGTCCTCGTCCGTTCTCTCTCTATCCATCTCCTCCTCCATTCTCTCTCAACCTGCTCCCTCACCCCCTCTATCTAAATCCGAATCCTTCTGCTTATCTACCTCTGCTTCTTCGTCCTCCACCTCCTCCTCTACCCATCTACCTATGCCCCTATCTACTATAATTTCCTCACACCACTCCTTGTCAGCCTCCTCTTCTAGCCTCATCTCCTCCCCACTCTCTCCCCGTCCATCTCTTGCTCTGCCTCATTGCTTCCCCAGCATGTGAAAAAATTACTTGGTGATCGATGACACGGTGTAGAAGTCTATTGTAATGTACTGTATGTCATGCACAATACGGAAGCTTGCAGAATATAAAAACCTTCTTCATGCAAACTTACATGTGCCATTTAAACGGCGTGTCGAAGAGCGTTGTAAGGCATCTCCACCATTTACAGTACTAAACTTAAGTGGTTTTACAATCCGAATATTAGTTTGAAGACCACAGTGCTTTACTAGGCATGGTCCTGTTAGGAGGTGGTATGCCGTTGCCTTCATCCGACCTTCGAACTGACTTACCCAGCCAGTTATCAGGGACCTACAGTTTAACGTGGGTTCCGAACCACGGTGCTACTCGATATTTTTCACATTAGCAAAACTGCCCGAGGTGAATGAAGTGGAAAGTAACAGATAAAAATCCTAGGACCTGGCGGGGATCGAAAGCGCGACCTTTGGATTTGTAGTCTGCCACTCTACCACTGTGCTACCGAGCCGCACTATTGTACTAACATCTGCGTAAAACTGTAGGTTAGTGTGAACTACAAACGGAGAGACTACGTACGAGCATTTTTAGCTTTGAATCTATCGGGATTTCTATTTCTATCTCTATTCTGATCGTCGGTAAAGTGTGATTGACGATAATATGGTGAGACATATAACACTTATCTATTTATGTTACACATCGTTAACCAAGTCTGAATGGAGAACTGCGTAAGTGGGGTATAATGTCAGATCAAGGATCTTATATTTCATAGAACGGCGATAGGTACGCCATGTTTGAGGCAAATTGAACTGGCGACCGCCATGTTAATTGGGGTATGGGCTGGCAGCTGGTATGCTACACCAACTGAAGAATTTTACCATTTTACAGTTCCACTTTTTAAATCAAGGAGATGTGCATAAAAGTTTCGTCAGACTTTATCGAAGCTACGAATTATCGAGCCTGATAATATATTTCCTAAAACTGTGACAATGAAATCACACGACTCATCAGAAACACAGCTCCAGTTCGAAGTGTAACAGTTAGATGACGTTTGCAACAATAACGAGAATGCCTCTATGGAAATATTTGTGTTGTTTACAATGCAAGTTCATGGTCAAAACGTGCTGTCAAACATACAATGAACAGTAATTGTTATGACGAACAGTCATGATCATAGACTTGTACATGTTGTTAATGTGTTGTAACAACTGCTCTCATAATGTCTAGTTACGTTTATCTGGTATTTACTAACCGTAATAAGCCTACGAACTTGAGAAATTGCTGCCAAAGTGTTTAGTCATGAACTTTGGTGGACGAAATTGGAGAACAAAAACGAAGACAAAAGTGACAACAAAATACTGCAGTTAAAAATGCGGCTGGGTCACCTGCCATAAAAGCACTCCACGTCGAAACAAGGTGTAGTTAATAACTTTTCTTGGTGCTGTGCTGAATCAAGTAACGTTTGGTACGTGAAATTTGAGTTCAAGATAAAAGTGATAAGAAAATACTTCTATAAAAATGCGCCTGGGTTAGCTGCCACATCAGCATTCTACACATAAATGTCGTACCATTAATAACTTTCGATGTTGCCACGCTGAAATAAGTACATATTTGTTGTTACGAACTCAGACAAATACAAGTGAAAAACTTCTGGCTGTTACTTCTGCTTCCACACTTTGCACTGGTACATGTCAACTATTCACAATCCAGTATTTTCAACAAAAAATGAAATTTTTTTAAAGAAAGTGTGGACACTCAAAAGTGTGGTTTCATCAATGACATGAGCAACAGAATGAGAAACACCTCAAAAACACACCAGGTAGAAAACTGAGTATTATTTTATGGTATGTACTTCAAGAGAATTGCAGGAAAGGTCATCTGAAGCTTCACTCTTGGGGGTGCTAAGTGCCAATAGTCAGGATTTTTCTTTCAATATAAGATTACTGAAATCAAACAAGTCAAAACATTTCGTGTTCTTGGACGAAGTTCTTGTTTTATCACTTAGATTTGTGCATTTAAATGCTTGAACACACTTCAGACATATTTCAGTAGCACAAATTGTACAGACAATATACAATAAATACAATATAAACTAAATATAGCACTTCAGGCTCGACAACAACATACGACAGGCTCCTGCCAAGTGTGCTGCTGGCCGCAGTGGCCGAGCGGTCTGCGGCGCGCCAATCACAGTCTGCACGGGGGCTACGGTCGGAGGTTCGAATCCCCCCCTCGGATAAGGATGTTTGTGTCGTCTTTAGCATAAGATAGTTCATAAGTAGTTTGTAAGTTTAGGGTCTGATGACCCCGCTGTTAACTTTTATTTTATTTTATTTTTTTAAAGTGTACTGACCACTGAAAATATGGCGGCAGAATTTACATAGGTTGCCGCAAAGAGCGCTATAACTGCTGTGTTAGCCACTCTATGGAGTTATGTAGTATTTCATTAAGAGTATTTATTTTCTAAGAGTATTTATTGCAACATACTTCGCGGATATTTGCTCGACACTCTCTTACAACAGCATGAGACTTACAGCTACAAACCGACATACCCACAAGTACGTAGAAGTCTTTTATATATAGAAATATATACGATACACCTTCTCTAGCTGCAGCGATATAACCACTATTCTAGATCGTTGTAAAATACGAATGCAAAAAATAGCAGAATCGAAGAGAGGATTCATTTCCATTTTGGAATTATGTCAGTGGAAAAGAATTCCATCACAACGTAGCCTCATTGAATGTCATGAATTCTTGAGTGATGGGGTATATTCCTTTGTAAACTGCCTTTATTAGGATTACAGAGAGTGGACGACTCTTCCTGAAATCACATACTGAATTACTGTTTTTTCTGGGTTACTCAATTACAGTTTAAACAGAATATAAATGGCTGTTTACCTAACTAACTTTGACTTTCATATACATGGATGTTTCTTGGATGCTAGGCAGTAATAATTTGTTCAAACGTTCGTACATCTTCTTCTTCTATTTCGGAGGTTGGGCATCATCATAGCTATTTCAGTTTTGAAAGCTGCGGCCTTAAATAGGTCAGATGTCGAGACATTAACCATTTTTGCAGGTTCCAAAACCAGGAAATTCTTCTGCTTCCAACAGATCTCTTTCCTTCTATCCTCCCTTGTATTATGAGTTGCACAGTCTCATACCTTGGACCTCTCATGATGTGGTCGAGATAATGTATTTTTTCTTTTCTTCACTTCCTGCAGGATTTCTACGCATTTCTCTATTCTTTTCCGAATCTCCACGTTGGTAACATGTTCTGTCAATGATATTCGCAACTTCCTACGGTAGGTCCACATCTCGAAGGCTTCTATTTTCCGCTCGCAATATATGTTGATGGTCCAAACTTCTACTCTACACATGAGGACGGGGAACACATTACATTTGAGCATCCGTGTTCTTAGGTCCAGGCTCCAATCGCGAATACACAGCAGCTTCCTGATCTTCATAACGGACGCACAGGCCTTCTCAATGCGATTATTTATTTCTGAATAGTAATCCATGGACCAGTTGACACTCGTACCTAGGTAGCCACACCTCTCGACTCTTGCCAGCCTTTCGCCTTCCACATAAAGAGGTCATTTGACACTTCGGTTTTGGTCTTCTTAATATTCAGTGTCAGATCATATTCTTGACTAGCAGTGATGGCATTATTCAACATGTCGTAGGTCCTGAATATTTTCAACTGGAAGAACTGTACAATCCGCATAACGCAAATTTTCAATTGAACGCCGTTCACTCGTATTCCACCAGCATCATTTTCGAGGGTGTTGGTCAAGATTTCCTCTTAGTAGACGTTGAAGAGGAGTGGTGAAAGGACGCATCCCTGTCTGACCTCCCTCTTGATTGCCACTGCTTTCGTTTGTTCAGACTAAAGGTGAACAGTCGCACTTTGGTTTAGATACAGTTTTACTATCACTCGTAAGTCTCTTGTGTCAAGGTTCTTTCGTTTCAATGCTTCTATTAGTAGCTTGTGTCTCACTTTATCAAATGCTTTGTTATAAGCAATAAAATAGGCGTATACATTTTGGTGGACATCAAGATACCGCTGCATCAAGACATTAGAGACAAACAAAGCTCCCCTTGTACCAAAACCATTTATAAAGCCAAACTAGTGTTTGCTATATTTTCTTCCGGCTTCTTGTAAATCCTCGGTGGGTGACTTCGAGGAAGATCTTCAGTGTATGTCTCATTAGGCTGATCGTACTGTGTTCATCGCATTTTGTGGCATTATGCTTCTAGGGAATTTTGGCAAACGTTGATCAGAGTCATTCTTTTGGCATTATTCTTGTTTCATAGATCTTATTAAGCAAGGTTTAAGATGAATCAACTGAAATTCGTTAATAAAGAAGTATTACTTGCATGAAACTTATTTAAACCGCAAGAAAAATTGTTACAAAAACAGAATTCACTCCCTAGTCTCTGTTTCCCACAAAACGAAGTGATCGTGCAGTTCTTTTTCAAGAGACACGACTGCAGACCGCCCTAAGGAAGCGGTACCATAATACACGTTGAACAATCTGTAGATTTGTCGGAGAAATTAAAAATTCGTCATCTTAGACTCCTCAACTTACCCGACCTTTCACTATGGACAGTTGAGACTATGAAACAGCGAAGGATACCATTACAGGCATGGAGTTGGAATCAATCAAAAAGAAATAAAAAGTGGATAAATGGTATTCAAGAGGAGATGCGGAAACGAGGATTGAAGAAGGAGAGTGGACAGACAAAGACCGATGGCGCTTAGGATACGAGCAGCGACAGTGATGTTGCAGATACTCGATATACTATAAGGCAGTAAAATTATTCACAAATAGCAGTTGATTTCAGTCAACTTTTCCTTTTCCCAGTTTCCTTAAGGTCATTCACATCGGCGTAGGGTATCTCCAGCTACGTCTTCGGAAGACGTCGCAGTTCATAGCACGTATCCTGACTAGAGATATGTACCCTTCAAATCGGAAGCTATGTATTAAGAGCTACATTTTCTAGCCCATCTTCGTATTTTCTCAGTTGTTGAGATGGTGTGCTAACTTAAATACTGTTTGTGGATAGTACCAGAAATGGCGTTCAATGTGCGGTGGTGTGAGCCAGATATCAACTTCAGTGTGTCGTGGATGGACTGCAGTTCACGTAGCGATAGTGATGATGAACTGTTGTTGTATTCAATGCCACATAAATCGAATTCGGTTCGTCCGATGAATCTTAGAAGAACAGCGTATGGCGAATACCACCACCTAATGCAAGGTTTGAGGTTTGACGATGAAAAGTTTAAAACTTATTTGAGGCTTAAGTAAGAACAGTTGAATGAATTTTTACCCTCATCAGCAGTGACATTAAAAAACACGATACAAATTACAGAAAATCAATACCTTCTGAAGAACGACTAGCTATTTGTCTAAGGTAACAATTCCTTGCCCGTGATTTCAAAATAGAAACGTATTCGATTTTAGCATAGTCCCACAGCACTGGATACTTTCGCACTCGGTCAATTAATGCAGACATTTTGCACAGCAAACACACAAACGCGCAGTAATAGAGCTGTTCAGCACAGAGTACGTGGTTTGTGGAGCAGTGTAATGCGCATGCGCCAGCCGAGATACTCGGCGACGCTACGTGTGCAGCGTAGCTGGAGATACGCTTCTTATCTATCCCGACTGGACGAGACGCCTGCTATGTCGGTTAGTCGTCAATGAATGCACTGTAGAGTGCATGGAATATGCGATAATTTTTGACTTCAGGACTTTGTTAGGTATAGTTAGGAGGTGAACATACTAAAAGTCCCCGCCCCTGGGGGGGTGAGCTAAAGCGGGGGTGGGGGTGGAAAGGTGCAATTTTTTGGTTTTTCGCTTATATCTCGAAAGCGGTCCGCTTTAGGAAGAAAATGTTCCAAATAAAAATGAAAGATAATTGAATTTGCTATAAAATTGTTTCTATACATATTAGTGGAATTCCCAACGGTTTTTGAGATATACGTTACTGAAAATCGACAATTTCGGAAAAAATCATTTTTACCTCACTAATTTTGTCAAACACTTTAATGCTAGTGACTTACTCGATCGTTACTCGGAAAATTTGTCAGAAAGAAAGTTGTAGAGCATTAAATTTCCTTGAATTTGATATGCACATATATTACCTTATGTTCAGCCAATCAGAAATTATATCATTTATAAGATCTGCACTCAGTTTCGAGGTCCTTCTAGAAATGAGTGTTTTGAAAGGCTGTGACATTTTTATCTTATGAAACGTGCTAGCATGGTAAATAACAACACCTTAATAATGACAAGCAGGTAATTTCAACTGAAAGAGAACACCTTTTTACAATTATAACTTACAATGTTTTGAATCATACAATGAAAGTATTTACAAGTACTGATAGTGATTCAAAATGAAAAATAAGTGCATTGAATGCAACATTTTCATTTTTCTGAGGAATGGTCGAGTGTCATTCACCCTAGTCAGTAGTGGAGACGTCGTCCAACAAGATTGATAGTCTCGATGTCACTGTCTCCATCTTCATCCTTAATTAAATTCATACTCCGTTGTTGCAGTCGCCCTTGCAGTTCGGGCCTGTAACAGAGCACTGTAACAACGATTTTCTGGAACCACACCTCCACTGTCACAATCTTACGTGTATCGACAATAATTATCTTCAAGAATTCGTCAGGAGCAACATCTAACTCAGAGTTTCGGAACTAGTTGGTCATTCCTTCTTTCCCAACCCCAATTCGGCGCTCCGCATTTCGCTTCCTCTCTTAACCAAAGTTGTACTTGGTGCTACATTCGGAATGGATGCTGCTTAACATCTCCTTCAGTTGGAGGGAGAGTTCAGATATTAGGCTTCATGTGCCCAGCTGCTTTTATAAATGATTTGTAGCGGAACTCGTTGAGGGATGTCTTGGTGGCTGGAGCTCCATACCATGAGAGAGTACTCGTGATTCCCGCTGTCTCAATGGAGTCGGGAAAAGAAGAATTATTAGAAAAATATCTCAGTAGCATGTTGTATGATTTTGGACTTCTGATGCATTTTGACAAACCCCACTTCACTCTTGCAATATGCTGCGCATGTAGTGTCACAGCCTGTAAATACATGTAGGAATAACAAATGGACGTTGTCCTTCATTTTCAATTCCTGCTCCTCTTGTTATACATTGCTTGTGTCCCTTCCACTCTGGAACTACAATACCTTGTTTTTTGGCAACAAACCACAGAATGTCATTTGGTGCAGGATGTGGCCGTTCCTCTGTTATGTCAATGTGTGTCACGGTCACATTTCGTAGACCTCCTTTCATCGTAATGTGGAATAGTTCCGAGTTTTCCAGTTACAGCTGATGTACAACGATCTCACAAATTCCAACTGACATTCATCATGATACACAGCCTCGTCCGCAACTAAATCATTTGAGGTGGAAAGATGCCTCATCGCTTCCTCTCCTCACTGATCATGTCTATCTCGAGAAGCGTCCATACTCGTCACTTGTATGTCAGTTCTGTTGCGTCCTTTTGTAAGAAAATAACTAAAAATATATTCCTTGGGCTTCTTTTTCTCACCATCAACACTTTCGGCACAAAAGAAACATTTTGTTTTGAAATCGAATTTCGCTTGTTTGGGTCTCAAAGTTGAAGGCTGAACTACTTCAGAGGACGATGAGAGTGCCTGTCTCTTTAAGTGAGCGTTGATGGATTGCGGCCGGATGTAATTTTTTCGACATTCATTATGAATCAGAAGGATGCCCAAATCTTCTAAAGATGAGCCATTGCTATGTCCCCTTTCTCTAATTGCTTTGATGAGTGATAGTATTCCTTTTTTGTCACTGTGAAAACACCAACTTCTGGTCCATCTATTGTTTCATCACATCAAAACACAGAGTAGCCATTACGCTGACTACATCGTCAACATTTTCATAAGTAAATGAAAAATATCACGAAAGCCGACATACAAAGTTTTCTATGCTTGGAGAACTTTTGAAGTGAACTGAAGTAAGAACCCCCTGCCCAGTCTCTTGGAAGGAGACAGTGGCAGGCCTTCGATGTTCCTCGTGGGGCTTCCCCACCGTTAACCCTCTTCCGGGCGTTAGATACCGGCGACCTTGAAGGCGTGTCCACTGCAGGTGACAATAAATGAGCATCGACCATTCCTCCTCATAAAAATGAAAATGTTGCTTTGAAATGATTCATTTTGAATCACTATCAGTGCTTGTAAATATTTTCATTGTATGATTCATAATATTATAATAAAAGCTATAATTCTAAAAAGATGTTCTCTTACAATTCCAGTTACCTTGTTATTATTAAAGTGTTGTTATTTACCATGCTAGTACGTTTCATAAGACATAAATGTCACAGCATCTCAAAACACTCATTTCTAGAAGGACCTCGAAACTGAGCGCACATCTTACAAATGATGTAACTTCTGATTGGCTGACGATAAAGTAATAAATGCGCATATCAAATTGAAGGAAATTTAATGCTCTACAACGTTCTTTCTGACAAATTTTCTGAGAAACGATCCAGTAAGTCAGTAGAAGTAAATGTTTGACAAAATTAGTGAGGTAAAAATGATTTTTTCCGAAATTGTCGATTTTCAGTGACGTATATCTCGAAAACCGTTGGGAATTCGACTAATGTGTATAGAAACAATTTTATAGCAAATTAAATTATCTTTCATTTTTATTTGGAACATTTTCTTCCTAATGCGGACCGCTTTCGAGATATAAGCGAAAAACCAAAAAATTGCACCTTTCCACACCCACCCCGCTTTAGCTCACCCCCCCCCCCCCCCCAGGGGCGGGGACTTTTAGTATGTTCACCTCCTAACTATACCTAAAAAAGTCCTGAAGTCAAAAATTCTCGCATATTCCATGCACTCTACACCCCTCTTTTGAGCATTCATTGACTGGACTAGGTGTGAAATGCCCCATTTGATTACATTCAAGATACGTCTGCGACGTCTCTCCGAAGACGTAGCTGGATATACGCTACGCCGGTGTGAAGTGACCTTGAGTGTTACTTGGTTATCTCCTAATTTTTAGTTCTAGTTCCTAATACTTTCTCTATAAACGAACAGTGTGGAATATAACCACGTTACAGTTTTTTATTTTTTTATTTGTACCTTCATTTCTACTATTAGTTACTATAGTTTATAGATCGATAACGAGGTTTAAGACTAGTTTTAAAAAAGGACGATATGATTAATACAGACTATTTCATAGCTTATCTTAAGGGGACACGCCCCTGAACAGGCTGCATTTTTAGCTTTATGTTCTCCCTCACGTTGCTACTGATCTATAAATGAGATATAGCTCAAACTTTTTACAAACAGTTAGGGTCATTAGGCAAAGCAGTTTCCAAAAAATTATTGGAATATTTATTTTAGTTTGGTACTGACAAAAATATTTACAATAGTAAAAAATGGTACACTGTTTCACTGCGGTACCATTTTCTCTGGAACTACTGACCTCACAGCTTGGAAAACAGAGTCACAGTAAACACAACATTCACATAAATGTTTTATGACTCCAATTTCCTTCCCTGATGCTGGTCTGTATTTTACAATAACAAAAATATTAAAAAAGTAGCTCAAATATCACCGATATCATCATGATGATGTAAGTTTTTCAAAGAAATAATAGGCTTGGAAGGTAGAGGAGGGCATTCTAAATATCTGTACAAATTTTTGTTAGGAGAAAAGTGTACCTGAAAGATGAAAATTCAAGTTTTCGGTAATTCGTAAACGAAGATTTACAGATTTATTAACTTTCCACTATGGTGGTTTAGAACATTCCAGCTGCATAATCCAGTTGTTGTCCTGTTGTCTTATCCTCCATACTCTTTCTCTTCATTCTTTTCTTTATCCTTGACTCCTTGGTAGCAGCTTCTGCAGCTGTCTCTGCTTCGGTTACCCGTCGCTTATCAATAGCAGTTAGAGCCAAAGCCATATTCCTTCCCGTCTGGATGTTCAATTTCTTCATAACATTGATCCTTGAAATTGCACCATCATTGAATGTTATTATTGCATCCATTACACCAATCTTCAGCACTGTTAGCCCAACAAATACAGTTTTGGGTATTCTGTCCCCTATACAACTGTTGAAGCTTTCATTTGCATTTTGCGAATGCAGATTTTTATTTGCCAGATCCCTATATATAGGCTTAATTGCCTCCATTACAGCAAGTGGCAAGGAATGCTTGTGGGTATATTGTATGCCTGTAGCATTGCTCAACCAGTATTTGCACCATGAATCTTCCCCTTTTGGACACAAACCATGCTGTGGGGCTTCATCTGTTAACACTCTGTGAAAACATGTTGCCTAAACAGCTCGTCTCATGTTCTATAAATCTCCTACATTTCTCCTTATTGCTAGTCCATAATATTGTGTGAAAGAATCAATTTCACTTTTGTAAGATGACCTGCACCACCTATGTGTTTTCCGTCTTACAGTTTTTTCCCCTTTTCCACTGTAGTCTTTACGTAATTTCCAGGAGTCAGCGCCTTCTAGAATACACCTGTGTTAACGATCCATAACTAACGACGAAAAAAAAAAAAAAAAAAAAAAAAAACGGAGGAACAAAATAATGCATCACGGAATCTGACTCACTTCAAACTGACAGATGGGCGTGGCCCCTGTGCACCATTACGTTCTACCTCAATTTTACAACGAACGGATAATGACAATGACCATAAATTATACATTTTTGAAATCAGCATGAAAAGCTCTTTCCTACAGATCAAAAAACAATTTGCAAATTTTTGGTCATTTTCACGAGCATGTCCCCTTAATGACTGAGACTTTCCTTCTCTTCATCTCACTATTCAAAATGCAGACTACACCTTCATAATCTGATTTTCACAATATTCTAGTATTTCCTCTCCACTTACTACACTTTCCAACGCCTGGAGGATGCCTTAGCACCAATTTGTGAAGCCGACAATGATTCGCTGCATCTAAGTCACGTTGAATTTGGTAAACAACAGTAGTTGGGACCACTTGAACAAGCACCATGTTCGAACCCACGTCTGTACCGAACTGCATTACCAGAATAGCCTGCTGCTCCTAATGCGAAGGACAATGATACCAATGGAGGTAGCAGGAACCACACGTTCTGTTACAATGTGCGTTGAAACCGTTCGGTGATTGGTCCTATATTTTGCAAAGTGCGCTGGCGAGGATGAGGTGCCGACGCATACACATTGAGAGACGTGATAACAAGCGCCCCCTATCGTGCAAAGCACGTCAGTGAAGAGGTGGTACACGCTGCGACCCAGCTAACAGGGTCCTTATTTACATAAACGATTTACGGGAAATCTAAGTAGCTCTCTTAGGTTGTTTGCAGACGACGCCGTCATTTACCGCCAAGTAAAATCATCTGAAGATCAAATCCAACTGCAGAACGATCTGAATAAGATATCAGTATGGTGTAAAAATTGGCAATTGAGTCTAAATAATGAGAAGTGTGAAGTCGTCCACATGAGTGCGTAAAGAAATCCGTTAAACTTTGTTTACAAGATAAATTAATCAAAAGTGAAGGCTGTAAACTCCACAAAATACCTCGGAATTACTATTACTTCAAACTTAAATTGAAAAGAACACGTAGATAATATCGTGGGAAAGAGACTGCGTTTTATTCGGAGAACCCTTAAAAGATGCAACGTAACTACGAAAGAAACTGCATACACTACGCTTGTCCGTCCATTTTTAGAGTATTGCTGCCCAGTGTGGGATCCTTATCAGGCGGGTTTGACGGAGGACATCGAAAGAGTTCAAAGAAGGGCAGCTTGTTTCGTATTGTCACGATACAGGGGAGACAGCGTTACGGAAATGATACAGGATCTGGGATGGGAATCATTACAACAACGGCGCTTATCGCTGCGGCGTGGGCTACTTACGAAACTCCAACATTCTCCTCCGAATGCGAAAATATATTGTTGACTCCCACTTACATAGGTAGAAACAACCATCAGAATAAAATACGGGAAATCAGATCTCAAACGGAGAGATTCAGGTGTTCTTTCTTCCCGCGCGCTATTCGAGAATGGAATGGAAGATAAATAGTATAATGGTGGTTCGATGAACCCTCTGCCAGGCACTTGAATGTGATTTGCAGAGTATCCCATGTAGATGTAGATGTAGAT
Organism: Locusta migratoria; assembly: GCA_026315105.1. Taxonomy (NCBI): domain Eukaryota; kingdom Metazoa; phylum Arthropoda; class Insecta; order Orthoptera; family Acrididae; genus Locusta; species Locusta migratoria. Next base: position 42,587,750 of record CM048750.1, on the reverse strand, counting down.
GGGTCAGTGTGAGAACTAGTGTCATTTGCAAGTTCAAATGTTCAAATGTTTGTAAATCTATCGGACCAAACTGCGTGGTCATCAGTCCATAGCTTACAAACTACTTAAACCTAGATAAACTAACCTAAGGACAAACACACACACACCAATGCCCCAGGGAGGACTCGAACCTCCACGGCGAGCAACCGCGCGCTCCGCAGCGAGGTGCTTTAGACCGCTCGGCTACTCCACCGCGGCCATTTGCAAGTAGACGGCCTTCTAAAGACTGTAAAATTCAAGGGACCTGTTACATTAGTGTCGATTTCGTATGACATGCATGATTGTGCAGTTGATAGGCGTCTGGTGGTACTTACTGCTCGTAAATCTTATTTGAATTTACCTTCGTACCAGCTTATGATGAAAATTAGCTGGGTAGATCACGTAACTAATGAGAAGGTGTTTAACCGAATCGGGGAGAAAAGGAGTTTCTGGCATATTCTGACTAAGAGAAGGGATAGATTGGTTGGACACAGTCTGAGACATCAAGGAATTGTCAACTTAGCCTTAAAAGGAAGCGCGTGGGGTAAAAATCGTAGATGGAGACCGAGGGACGAATATAGTAAGCAGGTTCAAAAGGATGTAGGTTGTCGAACGTATTCTCGGATGGTGAGACTTGCACAGGACAGGGTAGCGTGGAGAGCTGCATCATACCAGTCTGCGGACTGAAGACCACAACAACAACAACACCAGCTCATTAACCAGACTGGCAGCACGGAGGGTATGGCTACGTCGTCGCCTGGCGAGGACACGCAAGGGACTCCGCGGCGTCGGCGGCTGATGAGAGTGAGACGAACTGGTCGCAGATACCGCTCGCGGTACGCAGTGAAAAGAAGGTTAAGAAATAAAATGTCAGTTAAGAGGCCAATTGGTATCCGACATATGTACATCCAGAAACAACAGCAAGTTAGGTTTCAGATATAGAATGCTGGATGTGGTGAAGACTTTAATCAACGGGAGGTACATTATGTTGATCCTAGTTTGTTACAGCCTATTGCAACGGAAGAACTTAAAACTATTTGTTTTTCTTTTGAACGTGTTAAGTAGAGTAGTTACCAAAATATCAAATGGAGCAATAAAGCAATGCGTTAACATTAACTTTTGTTTAAAATTAGGCAAAACGACGACGGAGAATCATAAGTTAGTGAAAGTAATTAACAAAGCAGTGAGTAACAACTGTGTGAGTGATTACGGAAATCTAACAACGCGTGACCTCAGTGCTTCGGGCGATACCACAAGCAGTGTTTGCTGACAGTTTCCAACAGCTGTACAACCGATCTCAGATTAGATTAGATTAGATTAGATTAGATTAATACTTGTTCCATACATCATATATACGACATTTCGTAATGATGTGGAACGTGTCAGTTTAGAAACTGACAATCAATATTTAAAGGATTTTTTATTTAGATTTTTTATTGTTATTTTAATTTTTTATTTTTTTTAAGTTTTATCTAAAAATTCATCTATAGTGTAGGAGTTGCCATTCAGAAACTCCTTCAATTTCTTTTTAAATACTAGTTGGTTATCTGTCAGGCTTTTGACGCTACTTGGTAAGTGACCGAAGCATAATATATCTCTTTCTGTGCCAACGTTAGATTTAACCTTGAACAGTGCTGTAGCTATGCACACTATTACTTTAGAATTGTCTTGGATTGTTAGTAACAAATTTCATGGGTGAATGTGTATTGTGAAGATCCCTAGATGATTAAATAAATGTCTGCAGGATGCTCTTGGGTGGGCTCTAGCAATTATTCTGATTACACGCTTTTGTGCAATGAATACTTTTTTACTCAATGTTGATTTGCTCCAGAATATGATCCCATATGAAAGCAGTCAATTAAAATAGGCATAGTAAGCTAATTTACTGAGATGTATATCAGAAAAGTTTGTAATGACCCTGATAGCATAAGTACTTGAACTCCAACGTTTCAGCAGATCTTCAACGTGTTTCTTCCAATTCAGTCCCTCGTCAATGCAAACACCTAAAAAATTTTGAATATTCTACCTTAGCTACAGATTTATGTTCAAAGTCTAAATTTATTAATGGTGTTATGCCATTTACTGTATGAAACTGTATATACTGGGTTTTATCAAAGTGTAATGAGAGTCCATTTGTAGAGAACCACTTAATAATTTTCTGAAAGATATCATTTACAATTTCATCAGTTAATTCCTGTTTGTCAGGCTTGATCATCAGCAAACAAAACTAGCTTGGCATCTTCGTGAATGTAGAGTGGCAAGTCATTAATACATATTAAGAACAGCCATTGGCATTGTAGCCAATGGCAATTACTTTGAAGGCCAGTAAAGGTATTTTGTTTGTAACCCTTGTTTCCTGTATTTCCTGAGACCATTTATCGAACTTTTCAGACGCACTTTGCGTTGTAACGGTCCAGATACATACGTTTATTTCTTCGACTTAACCCTTAAATGCATGGTGTTGTATATCTGCAATATCGATTCTAATATTGTTTTATCCGCATCTAGTGGGAATTTTGTGAACTAACACGTCTTTAACAGATGCAGCAGAGTTTGTAGAAAGTGTGTCATGTTTGTTGTGTCGAGGTTGACTACAGTGTGAATTTCTGTTTCCTTATGTTTGGAGAAAACGGCGATGTAGTAATTCCGTATATTTTGAGACTCTGTTTTGCACATAAAGAGCCAGTTTTGGAATGGAAAAAGAACTCACACCAACTAAGACAGGTATGGAGAACCACGATGAACACAAAAACTCGTTTAAACTATCAAACTTCGAAAATTACCAACAAGTTTCTGTATGTTGAGTACGTGCTTTTTTTCAAAAACTAGTAATAAAGGATTTTTAACTATCTTTTCCTTTGTTTGTACATCATATAAAACACGAAAGCAATTTTCTTAAGTAAAATGTATCATGTATTTAAGGGTTAAAGGGGCGCGATTTCAGTGGAGGTTACAAAATGAAACCGCTCGCTCGGAATCTATAATTTTCTATTGTCCAGTAGAAATATATGTAACTGGGCATACTCTGTGCACGCCAGAAAAGATATCGTCAGAGAACTACGCGATACGTCACTGTAGCCTTGGCTCAAGGCGGACGCTGCTTTACTTTCCCAGTTAGAGCAAGTGTTCAAAATTAGTACCGTCAACTTGAATTCACGCAGTGATCCTTTTTTCAAATGAGTACACAGGACAGTAGCATATCTGCGGTAATGTCTGCACAAGCGTTTCTTATGCGGCCGACCGTATCTTCACCATCTGTTGGCACTTGCTGGTAGCCTCGGCGGAGCGGCTGAGCGCATTGAGTCTATGCTCCGATACGAGAGGCCGTTCCCCGTCGGGGGTTCGAATCCCCCCTCGGGCATGGATGTTTGTTGTCATTAGTATAAGCTAGTTCATGAGTAGTTCGTAAGTTTAGGGAATGGTGACCCCGCAATTAAGTCCTATAAGCTTTACAAACATTTGCACATTTTAAACTTGCTAGTAACAATCTTTTAAGTATTCCTACAAAAAGAAATCTGGCGACATCAAATCAGACGACCTAGCGGGTGAATTAATAGGGCTACCTCTGCCGATGCAATGACCGGCGTAAGCACGGTACAATCACAGAAAGTCGCGAAACTCTGTAGGGAAAAATTGCAGCTGAAGCGACACTAGCGCTCCAAGCGGCCAGTAGGGAGTAACAGAGGAATGGCATGATACAAACTGAAAAGTTGCCGTTTTCAATGCTGTTACTTTCATATTTCCTACTCACTGAACGTTGTTGTGAACTTTCTAATACAAATATGAAAACATCATTAAAGTATTATCCCTGCTTCTGTTAATGGCAGTATATATAAATTGTCAGTGCAGTGTAATTCATACAGTTCATAATACCCGAATCGTATTAATATCGTCCAAAACGCTTTGGAAGCAAAATGAATTGCACCCTGATGTGCTCGAGTATAAAAGAAACTGATTATGATTATGTTCGCGTGCTCGATGCGTACTGACATGTTGCACGAGTTTTGTTTCAGCTGATTTCCGATATTGTAATATTTCAAAACTCCACACGTAATATTTCAAAACTACACACGATTTTTACGTTATAGGAGACTATAATAGACTCTACATCGCGTTATAAACCATTTTTCACCTTGTCCTTGCTTATTTGCCTTTCGTGTACCTATCATGATTTTCTTAGTTACTTGGCAGGTATCAAAGTCAATATCATCAAGACTGTGACGTGCTAATATTAACAGTTTAGATATGGACATATTATTTATTTGTAGCTACGTATTCACTTAATCAAACTAGTAGGTAACCACCAAAATGTGTTGGTATACAGGCTTATAATTTTTCTGAAATTGAGGTACGAAGCTAAGCAGACCCTACTGAAACGGGTAATTAACTGCTACTGGAAGCATTCACACATTACTTTTATACAGCAGTAATATTATGAAATAGTGGTCAAGTATTTGCGTTTCTGATTAAGAGCAGAAGTTTGGATCTGAATGAATTGTTAAGGATTTGCTGCTACGCCTAGAAGCATAACAAACAAGTAAACGAACACTTGTTATTCGTAACATTATCCTCTTACTTCTAAGCATTCTTTGTAAATGAGAGATTTTCAAATTATACTTTTGATAGCGCCACAAAAGCTCGTAAATACGAAGGTATTTTGAATGTGCTGCGTCTCTCCAAATACACATTCATTACTCAATCGTTTCGCGGTATGTTTATACGACCTAGCTGCTCGGCAGCGCTGCAGTCGTGAAGTTGCAGAAATTCACTGGGAATTTCGAGACTCTTAGACTCTGGTATAATACTTCTCGTGTTTGAATTACATAATATTCTGTGGCTAAGCAAACGTCATTGTGACACCACATATGTTGTCGAACGTCCATGGCAACATCCTAAAGTAGTAGTTGTAGTTTCTAATGCACAAAAGTTCCGTATTTCAGCCTATTCTACGCGTCGTTGATAAAATTCGGGCCAATGGATCTATGTTAACCGACAACTTGCATCATATACTGGTTAACGCTACAATGGTTTCCCAATTTAAACTCATCAACTGCCGCGCATACACATTGCAAAGCGATTTAGACCAAATTTCTACATGGTGCGAAAATTGGCAATTAATACTAAATAAAGAAAAGTGTGAAGTAATACACATGACCACTAAAAGAAATTCGTTGAACTTCAATTACGTAAATTCGTAATTACGTAAATTCTACCAAATACCTAGGAGTTACAATTACGAACAACTTAGACTGGGGAGAACACACAGAAAATATTGTGGGGAAGGCGAACCAAAGGTTACGTTTCACTGGCAGAAACCTTCGAAGATGCAACAACAGAGAATGCTTACATCACACTTGTGCATCCTCTCCTGGAGTACTGTTGCCCAGTGTGGGACCCTCACCAGGTGGGACTGACGGAAGACATTGAGAAGGTTCAGAGAAGGGCAGCTCGTTTTGTTTTATCACATTACAGGGGGGGGGGGGGGGCGGAAGCGTCACAGAAATTTTTCACTATTAGAGGTGGAAATCATGAAAAGAAAGACGTTATTCGTTGCGACGAGATCTATTTACGAAATTTCCATCACCGACTTTTACTACTGAATGTGAAAATATTATGCTAGCACCCACCTACATAGCGAGACATGACCATCCCAATAAAATAAGAGAAATCAGACCGAAAACGTAGATTTAGGTGTTCTTTCTTTCCGCGCGCTATTAGAGAATTGAACGGTAGAGAAAGGTTATGAAAGTGGTGAATGAAGATGTATATGTAGATGTAGATTGAGGGACACAACAACAAGCGCCCCCTATAGTACAAAGCATTCCAGTGAAGCGCTGGTACACGCTTCGACCTAGCTAACATTGTCAGCGTGAAAACTCGTGTCACTGAAACATGAAGCGTAAAATGGAGCAATGCGATACATCAGGTTTTGTAACAAATTAGGCAAAACGACGGAGACGCATGGGATGTCTGTGCTAGTGTAAGGTGTTGAAAAAGCTTGTGTTTGAATGGTTTAAGCGCTTTACCTTCTCCCATGAACAACAGACAATGCCGAGGGGGGTGGCTTGCGTGCCTCGACGATACAAATAGTTGTACCGTAGGAGGGGTATCTATAGAGAGGCCAGACAAACGTGTGGTTCCTGAAGAAGTCTAAGCCTAAATGTTCAAATGTTTGTATAGCCTATGGGACTTAACTACGGGGTCATCAGTCCCTAAACTTACAAACTACTTATGAACTAACTAAGATAAGGATGCCACAAATATCCATGCCCGAGGGGGGATTCGAACCCTTGACCATAGTGGCCGTGCAGATCATGACTGAAGCGCCTCAGTCCCCTCGGCCACCGCGGCCGGCCCTGAAGAAGGGCAGCAGCCTTTTCAGTAGTTACGGGGGTAACAGTCTGGATGATTGCCTAAGCTGGCCTTGTAACATCAGCTAATGTGGCTTTACCACACAGCTACTGCGAACGGTGAGAGCTCAAATTCCTTTTTCTTCATGATTTCCAACTGCTAGGGAAAACTACAGCCGTCACTTTTTCTGAGAACATGCAGCTATACTGTATACATGATGATGGCATCCTCTCAAATGAAATATTGCGGAGGTAAAACAGTCCCCCATTCGGATCTCCGGGCGGGGACTACTCATGAGGATGTGGTCATCAGGAAAGACAACACTGGTATTCTACGGATCGGAGCCCTTAATCGGGCACGAAATTTAAAAAATTTAAAAAGGGAAATGGATAGGCTGAAGTTAGATTGGTGATTAGTGAAGTTCGCTGGAAAGAGGAACAGAATTTCTAGTCAGACGAGCACAGATTATAAATACAAAATCAGTTGGGGAAAACTACTTCACGAATTTGCATGGAGTTTTCACAGGTAACTTGAGCGTAACTCTGGACAACACATCTTCTTCGTTTCATAAAAATCGGATCACGAAGAAAAAGAATAGCGTAATATGAAATGTTTTTATCACGACCAACATGGCTGTATGTCCCTTTGAATACGTTTATCTCCAAAACTCCTTGACGAGTTTTCATGGAGTTTTCACATGTACCTTGAGCATATTGTGCGGTTACATAAAGGCTTCAATGATTAAAACCGGATCAGAGAAAATAAAGATATCATAATTTAATCATTTGCTTAAATGCCATCGTTGTCTAATTGTTGAGGGTAACCTCCAAAAGTACTACACGAAATTTCATGGGTTTCCACAAGTAATTTGAAAAGAGTTTGGAGAGTAACAAAGGCTTCATTTCATCAAAATCGTATCAGAGGGAGGAAACATATCGTAATTTGAACTTTTGTGTGTACACTACGCTTATAAGTATGGTGTAGTAGAGCAAATCTCCAAGAGTATTATACAAACTTTCATGGGATTTCATAGGTCAACTGAGAGTACCTTGGGGCAACATATAAGCTTCATTTAATCAAAATCGGATCAGGAGAAGAAAATATATCGTAATTTACAGTTTCTGGTGTATGCTATGCTTCACCGTAGTATAGCAAAAATCCGATAGAGGCACTGTTACTTATATAGTATACCAAATAACCAAGGAGGTATTCTAAACTCCTTGCAAATAACTAATAGATGGCGATGCTGCGTTTTTCTATTCACATAAATAAAGTGTAATACAGTGAAACAAGGGCTACGATTTTCCCTATGGCAGTGGTGTAGTAGAATACTTTTTGAAAAATCAGTCATGTACAATGAGGGGAATAATTCTTTGTGTTGACAATGAAATAAATAATTAATGTTGTTCCGATCAGTAAATTAATGATACCCCTAAAGCGAAAATCGAATTTATGTAGTTCCTTTACTGATTTTGGTGTATCCTCATTACGTTTTGAGTGTGTTCTGTTTAGGAATACCTCGAAAACGCCATAGTACAGGAAAGGTCAAAGTGAGGCGACATTAGTTACATAGTACATCAAATAACTAATTGGGGCGTTGCTGAGTTTTTTCATTCTCATAGCTATGGTGTAATACACTACAAGAAGGGGTACATTTTACTTATGACGGCGGCGTTGTGTGCTGATGTTGGCAACGGCCGTTGAATGCTTTTTCAAAAATCACGTAGAATAAGGTGAATAATTATTTATGTTCACGACGAAATAAATTATTTATGCTGTTCCGTTCAGTAAATTAATCGTCCGCCTAAAGCGAATAGATCGTTGCCAACTAAAGCAAACTAAACTGCTGCCACTCCAAGTAAAATTTAACCCAGGTAGGATACAACATTTTTCCCCTAGCTGCATCCCATATGCTTTGCAATGTCATAGAAAGAAAAGAAGTGCGTCTTTCGACGTGTAAAGTTACCAGATTGTGCATAGAGTAGAAATATTTATGGAGTGAGCTTTGCGTTCTGTGAATCGTCTCAACATTAAGCCGGAATTAGCACACATTTATTTGCTCTTACGATTGGCTTGTACCGCATTGGCTGCAAAGAAGCCTCACCTTCTTTTCGCAGAGCAACCACGTAACATGAAATAATATCTAAATAAATGTGTCGCAGAAGCAACAAGAAAGTTGAGGAAGCTGTGCTAAAAGGGCCATTTACACATAGTCATCCGTCTTAACCGAACAAAAAAGGACCAAGATAAACTCAGCGATTAATAGATTTTTCCCAATATCGCGTGACATTTCCACCTTAATGCTGAGGACACAAAATTTGTTCTGAGCATCTGAATGCTCATTCCAGAGTTATTTCTGCTCTTTGCTTGCCACTAGAAATAATATACACACTCGAGCGACAAACTCATCAGAAACCTCTCTGCTTTCATAATTGTTCGGTAAAATATTGTGATTAAATTGTGTAATTACTTACTTTTGGTGCGGACTACATTAAGATAGAGAAAGACGTCTTCTTTTACAGAGACAATTGTAATTGGAGTTATAACCCGATTTCTGAACATACAGTTCTATTACACAAGGTCGATTTCAACTTCGTGCTTTACGAAGTAATCACTGCAGGACGAAGGGACATGTATTAGCTGAAACTGTGGCTTATGCTGTTAACAAACTCAAGACAATTCACTGGAAATACTATAATTAATGGAACGTTCTATACAGACGATCAGCTGACGCCATTCCTTCAACGATTACCCAGACTTACTTTATCGCACATTGACACCACTATGACGTCTTATTTAGACAGACATGAACTGCTGTGTTGATTGAATTACCAGACTTTCAGTATTCGTCGAGTTTTCGATAATAGGGAGCACTGCATACAGAATAAGTACATTGTCGCCAGTGCAACATACTGATACTTCAGCATACACTTACTGTGAGAGATAAGTAAACAGTTTAGTACTACACTGTTATTGTTATTACTGTATCTCATCTCAACGATAGAAGTCAGACAATTACACAACGCGGTCTTAAATTTATGAACACAACCTGGTAGGTTTTGTATGAAAAAATTAATGTACAGTCATCTACTTAAATTGGCTAGGAGATCTGATTTTACTGACAGAGCGACCCAACAAGAGTTCTGTTTTTGCTGACATAGTTTTGGAACCCTAAAAACCATGATATACACAGGTCCCTCTTTAACAACCGTTCCTATAAAATGGAAGGGCAAAAGCAAATAGGGCCTGCTGATAATCCCTGATCGTGCAGATAGTAATCACACTTACTTTCGTATGGGGTGCTTAAGAATTTCCTATGCGGCTCACTTCGTAAGCAACTCGGTTTCCGAGAATATTAAAAGGAAATAAAACCCCTCTTCTCGGCTTTCCAACAACTGAGTTTATGTGTTAATAAAGGTCGTTCTCTGGTTTTCGAGAAAGAAGTACATGTAAGTTCTTAGAAGCTCTTTGTACACCGACAAGGTCAGCACAAAATAAAATTTCTCTTCAGATGAACGACTGCGCTAAGCAAGACAGTAGGTGCTACAGGCCACGCTAGCACAGCTACCGAAATGAATGTAATGAAGAGTTTTCTGGCAGTATATAAAGCACTCGAAGTACAGGAACTCAGATAGGCAACAGGGTTAGTTGTGCCATTCTGTACTCTTAATTTCGAAGACAAATTGGTGCAGCTTCTACACTAGTCTAATCCATGAAACACTCATACAATGTAAACTTTCACGGCCGGCGTCAACTTCATTTAAAACTTCCGGGCTGATAAGCCGTGGTCGATTTATAAAACTTTCCCCTAACGTTTCATCTTCGGCTGCGGAAGATATCTTAAGAGGTAGAGTGGCGAACTGCGATGAGAACATTGTATGATCAAATGCTTCTACGGGGAGGATATGTCATCATCAGTTCGTCGACTGGAGGGACTGCGCAAGAAGAAGGCACAACAACTGTGTTCGCTGACTTTCCTGTTACGCTGCCGGGACACTTCCACCGTTCCGAAATTCATACAAGTGAAGAGGAAGTTTCGCTCGGCCCAAGCACACCGTGTTTACAACCGCATAGAAACAGCAATGCTGAGAGAGAGGATTCACCAGACGAGACGACTACTAGCGGAAACAAGCAGTAGGCCTAAGCTTTTACATCTTCACTTATTTATTAGCAATATTATGCAGTGTTGGTATTGGAATAAGGTTGACATTCTAACGCTCAGAACCATGGAACGTAGTGCAGAGATTTCTGTCAATAGACAGAAGAAGAAATTTTCTTGTCTCCAGAAGAATATGTGTGTTGATTCAGTTGACGATAATTCCCGCACTGTTATCAATCTGTCTGGTAAAACTCTGATTGAAGTTGAAATTTCTGTACTAGCCAAAGGGGCAATTTTGCAGTGACTCCACAAAAAGTACCCACGGAAGATATAATATCAAATATTGAGGCAGGCATCAGGCTACTTCCACAACAGTCTGCTGATGTAATTCGAATGGAAACAGCCAGAATTTTGCGTAAATGTAAACCACCAAAAAGTAATTTGTCTCACGAACAAAGGAAGGCGCTGAGAGATATTAACGCAGATACCAACATCATGGTTCTCACCGCAGATAAAGGAAATGCAACCGTCGTATTGAGGAGTGAGGACTATCATAACAAGATTAAGGATATTTTGGACCCTGCCAACTATAAAAAACTGCAGAAGGATCCAACTACGAAGATTTTAAAGTCGACTAATCAACTGGTGAAAGCATCTTCCTTCTCTTCTGACGACAAGAAGATGCTTTGCAAAACGGAAGCGTATCCACCAAGGCTCTATGGACTCCCAAAGGTGCATAAAGAACAGACTCCGCTAAGGCCAATTGTGAGTGCCATTGGGTCACCCACTCACGAGTTAGCCAGACATCTAGCCTCGTTGTTGCAACCCTGTTGGAAAAACTGACAGCCATATAAGAAATTCGGCTCATTTCATTGAAAAACTAAAAGAGATGAATGTTGCCCATAGTGATATTCTTGTTAGCTTTGACGTGGTGTCTCTGTTTACGATGATTCCAGTGAATGAAGCTATTTCTTGCTTAGCGGATATTTTTCCACCTGACATAGTATCATTGTTTAGACACTGCCTCACCACTACCTACTTTCAGTACAATAACGAGTTCTATGAACAGATTGACGGAGTGGCTATGGGCAGTCCACTGAGTCCAGCAGTCCACACGGAGAAATCGGCCGTAGCGGAACATGTATACCAAGAAGGCAACCATGAAATTAAATTTAATGAGACTAGTGTCACCTCAAAAACTTCACACTGTCATGCGCGCACATATAGAGAAGCAATCGAGATATATAAACATCGCAATAATTTTAACGGGAAAGAGGAAGCTGTTAAATTGTTTGTTCAAAAGTTTGTTAAGTTTATGGGACTTAACTACGGGGTTATCAGTCCCTAAACTTACAAACTACTTATCAACTACCTTATACTAAAGACGGCACAAATATCCATGCCCGAGGGGGGATTCGAACCCCCGACCGGCTGTTAGACAGAATTTGGACTTCTGCTTCACACCAGCGGAATGACAATCGATTCTTCTCTGCCAAGAATGTTGGCAATACCAGAGATAGTGTCGTAGCCGACATCACGTGATGTCTTGTGGTGCCCTCTACATTGCCTATATATACGGCGCTCCCTCAAGTTCTCCTCGCAGTTCGTCACTCTACCTCTGAAGATGTCTTCCGCAGCCGAAGATGAAACATTAGGGGAAAGTTTTATAAATCGACCACGGCTTATCAGCCCGGAAGTTTTAAATGAAGCCATGAAACACTGTTCGTCTCTGAACAATTACTACAACATAAATTCATTTGGGCATCCTTAACTCTAGACAAGGCTTGTACTGCTCTAATCTTCATCGCAAACTCTCCGTTACATGACCAAACTATTGCTTCTTACCCTCAAAGTCATGTCAATTCAACCGAGCCCTTCTTTTAGTCATATTATGCCATACATTTCATAAGCATTTGTCTGTATGTCTACATTTTAAAGACTTCTGATCTCAGGATGTCTGAACTGTTGACCGTCAATGTTTCACTTTCGTACGAGACTACACTACAGGTAATAGCTTCACAAAAGACTTCATAAAACTTAATTTCAACTAAATATCTCTTTTTCACGGACGTTTCTCTTGATATTAGTAGTCTACTTGTTGTTTCCTCTGTGCTTCCATCAATTTTAGTGTTTCCGCTGCCCAAAGAGCAAAATACATATTATGCGTTCAGTGTCTCATTGCTTAATCTAATTCCCTCTACATATTTTAATTATCATTCTAAGACTGGTTTGATGGATCCGCCACGAATTCCTCTGATGCGCCAACAGTGCCGAACAGATCCGAACAGTGCCAGATCTACAATTCCCAACTGAAGGCCCCCATTCGTACATCCGTCGCTGTATCCCCAGTCCTTAGTTATTCGGGGGATATATTTAAATCTCTCCTACACTTTTACCCTCTACAACAGCTTTAGTACCATGAAGATTATTCCCTAATCTCTTAACACATAGCTTACCAGCTTATGCTCACTTCTAATCACTTCCTTTCTTCACCTATTCTGAGTGGAACCTCTTCATTCCTTATCAGTTCTCTTACTTTCAAACAATATCGCATCTCAAACTCTTTGATTCTCCTATTTCTGTAATCCCGCTGTCCATGACTTACTCGAATAAAACGCTGTGCGCCAAATGTAGATCTCAGAAATTTCTTTCTTAAATTAAGTCTTATTTTTGATGCCAGTATACTTCTCTTAGTCACTAATGCCCTCTTTGCCTGTACTACTCAACTTTTATGTCCTCCTTGCCTCGTCCGTCGTCGGTTGTTTGCAAGTAGCAACTTGGTCTTCTTCGTAGTTATGGGTATTCTGATGTCAGGTTTCTTGATAATTTAATTTGTGCTACTTCCCATCACTTTTGTCTTTTTTCTGTTTACTCTCAGTCCACATTACGTATTCATCAGACTTCTAACTCCATTCAAAAAATAGTAATGTTATCAGCGCAGTAGTTAAATCTCTTAGATTTACAAACATTTGAACATTTGCTGTCAATTTTTAACCTTTTATGCCCTGAATTTTTATCTTTCCTCTTTGGTATTTCAAAATTTTTCTGTGGTATTTTAGTTGTTGGGAACTATGTTTAGCGTAAAGAAAAACCAAATCAAATGATATTATATAGGCCTGATGAGACTTACAAGTACCAAATTATATTTACTAAGTTATTCTGAGGATTTATAATATATTCCGCTCCCAACCAATCATTATCATAAATTGACTTGCCGAGTAACAAGAAAAAAATTATGAAGATCGCTTTCCCACAGGAAATGCACAGAAAACAAACTGAACAATAACCCACATACAACAAAATATCCCAAGGTCTACGTTCTGAAATTGAAATTGCTTTGGCGTCACAAATATCACATCAGTGAAAGAACTGTGATGCATTAACAATGTACCAAAGCAATAATAGGTGGCGCACTACATTTCCGCGGCAATTCAAATGACTAAGAATGTTATACATTCATTTTTATGAAGTGTGACTTTAAAGTCCCGTCAGATGATAAAGAGTTAAATAAAACGGTTTGACTCCCACTAAAAATGTAACGTCTTGAGGACTAGCCACTTGAAAACTTTCGGACTCAGAAGATAAACCCTTTTTACCATCATTACAAATTTTTGAAACACATTTATGGTTTTTTCAATGATTCTAAAGTTACTTAGAGATTGCTCGAATAATCACTAGATGTTATTAGTAGATTATTTATTGTCAATTCACAACATGCTAGCCCATCATCTGGTGATCTGTCAATAAGATACATATACAGCCAATAACTATATACACACAATTTTTTCCAATTTATAATTACAATATTTTATATATATATATTTTCTATTTAGATTTGATGCATTCAAATTTGTCATTTAGAATACTATTGTTATGTATTGCCAAATAAGAATAAACATGAGTTGTGATTAAGATAATATATATAGATATGTGAGTAACATGGAAGTTAGAGTAGAGGCTGAACAGTTACTTTATTTATTCAAGATACAAGATCAAAATGAAGTGCATCATTTTAAACAAATATCAAAAATAAAATAGATACCACATTTGCCAAAAAAGTGAAATCCTAAAAATTAATTACCGAATAATGTTGCTTCGAAAATTTGGAAAACCAGTCCATTCTGCTGCTGGCTAGTTCCTTAAGCAGTTGATCCTATGCACAAAAATTTCAAAATCTTCAGAAATGTCTAAACGTGAACTTTTATTCTCATAATAAAAAATTTGCAAATTGTTTTCGATATTAAGAAGTTGATGATGATTTTGACGCAAATGGACGCTTAGTGCGCTACCATGACTGGGATAGCTAAGTTTTCTGTATCGTATTTTAAATTCCCTTCCTGTTTGCCCAATGTAGAAATTGTCACATGTCCCACATTTCATCTTGTATACCCCATCATAACAAAATTTGTTAACAGGTTTTTCAACGCTATGGCGGAGGAATTTTCCCAAATGATTACACGTGTTAAAACCTATTATGACACGTTTTCTAAATTCATTACTAATTTTTAGTGATAACTTTCAGACTAAAACAAACATTTATAATATATATATATATATATATATATATATATATATATATATATATATATATATATATATATATATATATATATATATATAAAGGCTACCACATGCTAAAAACAAAATAAATGAATAAATAAAATTTAAAAAAAGACCAAACTTCAAGATAAATTTATCAAATTTATTTTATTTCCTTCATACATAGATTACAGTTTAAGCAATAACGATGACAAAAAGTATAATTATCCCTAAAAATTATAGGAAGTCAAAAGAGCCAATCAGTTTGTAAATAATAATACGATTTGGTCGCACTTTCGTTGTGAACTAAGTACATACCTAACAACATACTAGAAAGTCGTGACATATTCGAAGGAAACACCGAAATATTTTTGACAAGCAAGAGTGTAAATGTGGTGGCGCAATTAAAGCTGTTCTATTCGTTCATCCCAGAAACACACAGAAAATCGCAGCAGATCGACACAGAACAACTAACTCTTTTACAAAATGATAAAAGACCTCATAAATTATAGGATCTGTTAATATGAAAAAAACTGAAGGATTTGCAAATAACTTTCTCACCTGCGATTTTCACTTGACCCTTTGATTGATTTCCATCAAATGACGCGCCGTTACCAATATTCCAGCATCTGAGTCACAAATTTATCTTTGCTATCCTTTGAACCTGAATTTTAACAGCACTCGCGAGCTTTTCTTTGCTTTCCGTCATTACTTCTTTGATGTATATATTAAACAACAATGGAAAAACACTGCATGGATTTCTTACACATTCATATCGTTTCACGATGACTTTTTATCCCAGACTAGAAACTTTTTCATATTTCCGTCATTGTTTCTTAGACGTATATAATAATCAATAGGGGCGGAAGACTGCATCCCATACAACTTTTTCATCCCTTTGTTCTTGGTCTTCTACTCATTGTTTCATATTGGTTCTTGTACAACTTATAATTACCCGTATTTCTCTATTGCCTCAGAATTTCAAATATCTTGCATAAATTTACATTGTCGGACGCTGTTTCCAGATCAGCAAATCTTATAAACGTGTCGTCGTTTCCCCCCTTTTTTTTCTTTAATTTTTTTTCCTCTGTTTATCAAGCACAACGTCAGAACTGCGCCTCCGGTTCGTTTCCCTTTGCTAAAGCTAAAATGATCGTCTAAGAGGTCCTCATTTTTAATTTCAGTTCTTCCGGGCACTGTTGTTGTCACTGGCTTGCGTGCATGAGCAGCTTAGCTGGTTGTACAATAGTTCTCTAATTTCATAAATGTGTGGATGATTTCTCCCCCCCCCCTCCCTAAAATCTGATGGTACGTCTCCACTTTTGTAGGCTCTTCTATTTTATAGAGTCTGTATACCAACTTGGACAGTCATTTAATTTTCACTTGCCCCAATGATTTTTGATATTTCGATGCAATGCCTTACTGCATCTAAAGTCTTCTAGATCTCTTTTACATTCAAACTTCTTCCATGCTTTGGTATCAAATCTAATTTTTCTTTTGTCACATCATCATACTTCTTCTTCCTAGGGTCCTTTAGGGTAGTCTTTTCTCTCTGAGCTATCTCATCTGCATTTCTATTGTACTAAAACGTTACGACCGTTTCTGCTAACTTCAGGGAAGATTGTTTTGGCTTCTGTAAGTTCTGAGTCATACCTTCAGACGATTATTTCTTTCTTGGTATCTTCCATTTTTTCCTGCAGCCGTATCACCTTGATTTTCCAACAGATCCTATTTATTTCATACCTAAGGGATTTACATTGCTGATCACTGTCTTTTCCTGACGATCCTTATACTTCCTTCTTTCATCGATCAGTTAAAGTATTTTTGCTGTTACCCAAGGTTTCTAAGCAGTCCCTAGTAGCTTTGTTTGTGAATGCGCCCCACATCTGTGACATAGAGATGACCACTTCTTTTAATCTGAACTGCCTGTTCTAGTATTCCCTGCCAGTGTACACAAACTTAGCGTACTTCAAATTCTTCTCATCACTGCTCAGTATCCCACTTCCTTCGACACTAATTATTCGGAACGATTTTCTTAACACTAGAACAGACGATGGAACATTTTTGTCCCGTGGCAATATTTAAATCCCTTCCCTTCATTTAATTGTTTCATGAATTTTAATGGTTCTTACCCTAGTCCATTTCTAAATGAAAGTCAAGCTATGTGTTACGTAGTTATAGAGAAACAACAACAGATACCGAAAACCGGCGATGGAACATTTTCGTCCCATTTTATACACTAAACGTTGGTATACACTGCTAGAGGCTTTTACTATTGTCTGCTGCTGCGATGCTGATGTGAAGCAGTGAGTTCAGTGTCTTTGACAGTAAAAGTTTATATAACTATAGGTCACAGGGCCTGTGAGGTAGTGCAACGTGGCTCGTCGGCGCGGTATCTCAGATGAGCAGCTGTTAGCGTTGCTGAATAGTATTAAAGATAAATCCGAAGATGAATATGTAAATGGCATTTCAACTGATTTTGATTTGAATCAGAGGGCAGTGGCGAACATTCTGATACTTACAATTTCTGCATATCACTTTCACTAGAAAGAGAGCTGAAAAAAAAAAAAATCGAACCAGCTTGCTTGGTACCATGAACAGAATTTGACGGGAAGTGCCTGAGTGCGTGAAGTGGGCTCGTGAGAACCTACACAAGACTGTAGTTTTCAAAAGCGACTATATGACCTTCACAGTGTATCAAGCACAGTCAGGAAAAAACGTAATAATTCTCAGTTTCTTGCATCCAGATGTACAAATTGGAAACGATATGAAGTCAAAGCCTGACACTGTGACAAGTTACAATGAATCCAAGTATGGAGTAAATGTTCTTGATCAAATGGCTCGCAAATACTCAGTGAAAGCTGGTGGAATAAGGTGGCCTATTCATACTTTTTATAATATTCTAGATTTAGCAGATATCAGAATAATAAGACGATATTTCCTTCTGAAGCATGCAGATGAACTTGCCAAAGACTATACAGAAACCAAGGTCGGAGCTCTACCAGTTCACGTTGAAGCATCAGATGGTGAGAACTGCTGCCGTTGACAGGTTCGAAAATCCTGCACAGAAGGAAGAAGTTTATACATATGTGCATCGTGTGACAAACCAATTCGCAAGAAATGTTTCTGTAGTTCCCTACGTCTGTGCAGATTTCGAAGTACAGTCTACAGACAATGATGACCAATAGGTGTCTGAAAGGAATTACATAGACTGTAATTTTATCTTTGGAAAATGTATCGAAGTGCAGAATGAAAAATCAAATGTTTGTATAGTTTATGGGACTTAACTAAGGGGTCATCAGTCCCTAAACTTACAAACTACTAACTAATACTAAGGACGGCACAAATATCCATGCCCGAGGGGGGATTCGAACCCCCGACCGTAGTGACCGTGCAGACCGTGACTGGAGCACCTCAGTCCCCTCGGCCACCGCGGCCGGCGTGCAGAATGACATTAGACTACAATAATGTATTGATGGTGTATTGTGCTATTCTTAGTTGTAGAAAATATTATTTTGAACTGAAAACTTCATGCTATGGTTGGATTTCTATTTAAAAATTTGATTTCTTTATGACATAATGAACAATTATCATGTATTTGCGTACTGTAGTTCATTTGTCTAAAAACAAAGAAAATATTTTCAATGTATGTTGTTACGTGAAACCATTTTGAATTGTATCTAGCACGTTTGTACTTAATATTTAGAATAAAAACAACATATGAGACCATCAGTGTCAATATTTCTTACAGAAATACCCGTCCCTTAAAATTAAAAGACTAGGATCAAACAGTAACGCATCGATCTGAAATGGGACACTTTTGCTCCGTTGGCGGTTTTTGGGTGTTAAAAACTCTGGCGATTCTAGTGTTAAACTTAATACCACTCTTCATCGCTATCTGTATCTATATGTCCTCCTGGATGGACAAAGTGTCAAATACCTCGGAATCTACATGACCACCTAAACTGGCAGAAAAATGTTACAGAAAAAACAAAAAGAGCCGAGAAAAATGTCAGTCTGGTAAGACTCTTAAAATACAGAACGAGAAGTGTTGAACATCCAATTGCTCTCTGCATATACAAAATATTCGTACGCCCAATAAGTATACTAGAATACGGATCACAAGCTTGGCTTATGTCAACAACGCAAACTAGAAGAACTCTTTTGAAAGATAGAAGAATGGTACTCAACGCTGGAAATATACGATACCACTTTGAGACATCTCTACTGCACGACAGCCTCAGCAACAACAACTTACCAACAAGACTGGAGAAACGATGTGGCAACTTTGGACTAAAGATACTTATAAGTAATGGAGGAACAAAACATCTTCTAAAACATAACCCCCACAACATTTAACTACCCGAGATTCAGATATGCCTTCCTTCCCCGTCTCATACTGGAAACTGCCTCTGAATTACTGCAACAAATACCCTTAGAGGATGAAGACATTACCGTTCGCAGACCGAAACCGTACACAGGCATTTGGGATCATCTAGCAGTGCAACAGCAGTAATACAATGAAACTTGGAAATTTCATTAAAAGTAACACCAAAATGAACGACAACAAAAGAACACAGCAACACCTATCGACTGAAATCTAAACTCGAAATAATAAATTTAAAGACTAGAACAAGCAAAGCCAGAAAACCAGAGCATAAATCCCAGCTGAAGCGGTTTTCCCCTCAGCCGTAAAACGAATGCCGGGTTTTAGGAGAAAGGAGTAGTGTCAATCATAGGCTACTTCAATAGACAAGAAAAGTTTCTCCACCTACGCACCGCCGCGCCGCCCGGGAGTAGCCGAGCGGTCTGGAGCGCCGCATTGCGAATCGCACGGCATCCCGCGCCGGACGTTCGAATCCTCCCTCTGGCATGGATGTTTGTGTTGTCTTTAGTATAAGTTAGTTCATAAGTTCGTAAGTGTAGGGACTGATGACTCCGCAGTTAAGTCCCATAAGCTTTACAAATATTTGAACATACGCACCACAATTTTTTTGAAAATAAAAAGTGTCAAAACAGCATAAACATATCCATTGTGGCTGAAAAGGACTTAAGCCTCCCAGCAATCCGCCATCTCCATCAGAGGTGGTATGAAAGATAAAATAATTAGAAAGAAATAAAAATAGAATATATAAAGCAGAATGTCCGTATGTTTGTACGTTTTGCATACAAATCTACAGTTTTGTTCCAATCTTTATGAAATTTTGTACACGTAAACTTCAATCCATGAGGACGGTCGCCGTAAGTGTGACAATCACATACGATATATAGTTCACAAGATATGACGTCATAAACAATGTGATGCACGAAAAACTGCTGCATTTTGCGACAATGTTGCTCATTTTCTCCTTAACCATTGGACCTATTTCAACCAAATTTAGTACACACGTTCCTTACCGTGAGGTAACAATTGCTGCTTGGTTAAGAATCACGTACGGCACATGGTTCAAAAGATATTACGTCATAACCAAATCGCAAAAAATGCCATATAAGGCGGCGAGATTTTCGAAATACACTGTATGAGAATGACAGTACTTAGCGACTTGCAACAACTTAAAACATAATTTCAAACCTTTATTAAACTTTTTTTTCGCTGGTAACCATAGTAAAATGATGAAAGGAAAAAAGTTTCTCGCTTACTACTTATCCGCTGTTTATGGAGTAAAACTACGGCTCTCGGTATGATGTTACAATATATAATTTGAACACTACAAATTGTAGTGACAGGAAATTTCACAGACAGTATACAAACATACAGTTGGATGTGCCTTCTAAATTGTATCACAGAGCGACACGTAGTTCATGAGATATGAGCACATAAACAGTAAAGTTAATGCAAAACCGCCCCATCAAATGTAATGTTTGTATAGTCTATGGGACTTAACTACGGGGTCACCAGTCCCTAAACTTACAAACTACTTATGAACTACTTACGAACAAGAACGGCACAAATATCCATTACTTCTGTACTTCTAATTGTATTCCGAAGAGATTTTGCAGACATACAGCCCTTATACAAATAAATATGTACCTGAAAAATGGCAGGAATAAGTAAATAAATACCCGGACAGCACCAGGTTTTCAGCTAGTAAAAAAAAAAAAAAAAATAAAAAGGAGAGAAAGAGAGATGAGGGAGGAGATAGGCAGATAAGAGGAACAAGGAGTGTACAATGTGTTTCCAGTTCCTGTTCAGAAAGTATTGTATTCGTAAAAAGTATTGTATTCAGAAAGTATTCATCCTTTTCCGGGCGGGTGCAGCTAGTTTAAAATATGGCGCGAGTCACTACGCCTCCGCCTTTGGTTGTTAACCAGGGTCAGTCCCGTCGGAAACTGCGGTCGCATTCCACCAGTGGCCGCGGCGTCCTCTGAGGAACTGCCCGGCCCTCTGGTGCGGTTTTCCCGGCTCTGTAGAGCAGCTCCACCCGCAGATGTCCCAGAACAAATTACTTATTTTCCAAGTAGGCACGGTCGCAAGCACGTGGTCGCCTGCCATCTCGTAGAAATCCCCGTTGCTTAAGTTTCACGCCAACGGAATTCGCGGCATGCTCCGATACTGGTCTCTCACTGGAAGGGAATGACATCGACTTCGTTTATGGGAGAAAGAAGTACCTGTCATTCAGTAAGATCACAAAACTGCATTTATTACGACGATGTGAAACTAATTTGAGAATTACGTGGTGGATTAGTTATTACTTTTGTATTGGACATTATACTTTGCACACTGTCGGTAAATGTCAAAGGCTTTTACATCGGCCGCCCGCTGTGGCCGAGGGGACTGAGGCGCTCCAGTAGTTTGTAAGTTTAGGGACTGATGAAATGTTCAAATGTGTGCAGAACTTATGGGACTTACTATGGGGTCATCAGTCCCTAAGCTTACAAATTACTTATGAACTAACTAAGACTAAGGACGGCACAAATATCCATGCCCGAGGGGGGATTCAAACCCCCGACCGTACATCTACATCTACATACATACTCCGCAATTCACCGTAAGGTGCGTGGCGGAGGGTACACTGTACCACTACTAGGCATTTCCTTTCCTATTCCACTCCCAAATTGAACGAGGAAAAAAAGAATGCCTATATGCCTCCGTACGAGCCCTAATTTCTCTTATCTTGTCTTTGTGATCTTTACGCGAAATGTAGTAGGCGGCAGCAAGATCGTACTACACTCAGCTTCAAATTCCGGCCCTCTAAATTTACTTAACAGAAATTCACGAAAAGAACGTCGTCTTTCTTCCAGCGATCCCCAATTGAGTTGCCGGAGCATTTCCGTGACACTCGCGCATTGGTCGAACCTACCGGTAACAAATCTAGCTGCTCGCCTCTGAACCGCCTCTATGTCTTCCTTCAAACCGATCTGCTGCGGGTCCCAAATACTTGAGCAATACTCAAGACGTGGTCGTACAAGCGTTTTATACGCGGTCTCCTTTACAGGTGAAGTACATCTTCCCAAAATTCTCCCAATAAACCGAAGTCGGCTGTCTGCCTTACTCACAACTGTCCTTACATGCTCGTTCCATTTCATATCGCTCTGCAATGTTACGCCTAGATATTTGAACGACGCGACCGCATCAAGAAGCTCACTACTGATGCTGTATTCGAACATTATAGGATTGTTTTTTCTACTCATGCGCATCACCTTACATTTTCTACATTGAGAGCTAGCTGCCATTCTTCGCACCAACTAGAAATTTTGTCTAAGTCAACCTGTATGCTATTACAGTCAGTTACAGACGACACCCTCCCATACACCACAGCATCATCAGCAAACAGCCGCAAATTACAACTTACTCTGTCCATCAGATCATTTATATAGATAGAAAATAATAGCGGTCCTATCACACTCCCTTGGGGCACGCCTGACGATACACTCGTCTCTGATGAACACTCGCCGTCGAGAACAACGTACTGCGTTCTATTACTTAGGAAGTCTTCCAGCCAGTCACAAATCTGTGAACCTATTCCATAAGCTCGTATCTTCGTTAGCAGTCTGCAGTGTGGCACCGCGTCGAACGCCTTTTTATGTCGAGAAAAACACAATCCGCCTGTTGCCCTTCGTCCATGGCTCGCAAGATGTCATGTGAGAAAAGGGCAAGCTGAGTTTCACATGAACGATGTTTCCTAAACCCGTGCTGATTCATGGAGAGAAGCTTTTCCGTTTCAAGGAAATTTACTACATTCGAACTGAGAATATGCTCCAAAATTCTACATGAAACCGATGTCAACGATATTGGCCTGTAATTGTATGGGTCAGTTCTCTTTCCTTTCTTATACACGGGAGTCACCTGCGCTTTTTTCCAATCACTAGGAACTTTGTGCTGAATTAAAGATTCGCTAGTAGTGGTCGTGCAGATCGTGACTGGAGCGCCTCAATCCCCTCGGCCACCGCGGCCGGCTAGGGACTGATGACCCCGTAGTTAAGACCCATAAGCTCTACAAACATTTGCTTTTACATCTGGGTCTTCAGACTGTTTTGATGCAGCTCTTCACGCTGCCGTGGCCTCTAACCAAGTCAGTGTTTTTTCCGTAACAAAATTCTTTCGGAATTGCTTGTAATTTTTGTTTTGGTGCTTCCCCCTTTACGAGAAAAATGAATTTTTCCCTGTAGGAAATGTAATTTACTTTTTCGGGGGTTAGGGTTTTGTTAATAAAATGTATATTTCTCGAGTTGTGGCATTACTTCCAAGATATCGCAAATTTACGTAGTAACCATATAAGTGGTAGTGTCTGTGGTTTATTTATTGTCTCTGTATGTAGTAAGTTTACTTTGAATTTGGTACTATTTTATCTTTGGTGTGTTTAAGAGTTTACCTGTTAACCAGATAATTTATACCTTAAATGTCTGTGGACACTAGATAATAAATAGTCCACAGACATTTAAGGTATAAATTATCTTGTTAATAGGTAAACTCTTAAAAACGCCACCTATAACTTTCCACTACGAAGATAATAAATAACCACAGACATTACTACTTATATAAGAGAAATTAGGGCTCGTACAGAGGCATATAGACATTCCTTTTTCCCTTGTTCTATTTGGGAGTGGAATAGGAAACGAAATGCCTAGTAGTGGTACAGAGTACCTTTCACCACGCACCTTACGATCGATTTCGGCATATATACGTAGATGTATTATATGTTTACAAGGAAGTTATAATCTCTGGAGAATCTTTATTACTGAAAAAGGCAGCAAAATGCGCACTCTGGCATTATTTGTTCCGTAAACATTTGTCGTAGTGCATGTGTATAATAGTTCTAGTCGTTGAAATGCACGTCATATCTAAGTAAATACTCCGATGCGACTGTCTATTTAGTGAGTTTACGAAAAGAGGGCAATATTCACATAGGCTTTTATGCGAGAAATCATTGTTTTGAGGATGGTCCCCTCGCTTCAACCCATTGATCTCTATACTATCGGGATGTTGAACCTCAGTCGTATTAACGTGCCAACCATAGATATTCATATTTAATAAATTCAAACATGGCAGCTAAGACGCATTACAAGAAAAAAGAGAAGAAAATATGTTTCAATTCCGCTCCCATATCAGCTTACTACATCGAATAATTAATTAATTTCCAAATCAAGATGTAAGCAAGCAATTCTTTGTTACGTAATAACTGACGGAAACTCGTTTGCCAAATTTAAACATGGCGGACAATGAGAAATCGTGTGCAAAACATATGAATGTGCAGACACGCTGCAGTTCTATCCACAGACACCAGTTATACATCCAGTTTGTCGGCCGCGACGGCCGAGGGGACTGAGGCGCGCCAGTCACGGTCTGCACGGCCACTATGGTCGGGGGTTCGAATCCCCCCTCGGGCATGGATATTTGTGCCGTCCTTAGTGTTAGCTAGTTCATAAGTAGTTTGTAAGTTTAGGGACTGATGACCCCGTAGTTAAGTACCATAAGCTATACAAACATTTGGAACATCCAGTTTGTATAGAGATCACTGCTTCAACAAATGCATGTTCTTAGCATAGGTAACGCCACCTCCCTTCATTCTAACCTCCTTGTATGGTTACAATGTAAATTTGTGCTGTCTTTGAAGTGCTGCTTCAGGCTAAAGAAAATTACAAAAACGAGCATAAACATTTTTCTCAGTGTAGAGCTCGCAGCACGAAATATGTTAGAGTAAGACATTTTGATAAATGATAATTACCCAAGTTGCTGCAAATATTTTACTTTTTCACGTCGGCCGGTGCGTCTGATGCCATTCTCAAGTGATGCATTACATCGATGGATATTGCATATAACATCTCTTGGTTACGAAAACGTTTATTTTATTTGATATTTCTGTTTTCGTAACTTCGTAAGATTTAATATTTATCTTAGATGGTATAGATGCTATATGTTTACAAAGATGTTATATCATCTAAGATAAATCTTACGTGGATACGAAAACAGAAATATCAAATAAAATAAAGGTTTTCGAAATGTAAATTACAAACACTAATATGTATAAGAGACCATCTATAATATGTTATTGTATTCGCAGAATCACCTGAAAACTGTCAACGACTGAAATGAATTCATTGTGAGAACGTAATAAACATCATATAGCAGTGTAAGAAATAATTTAATTATCTTTATTGTATGTGGTTGACATGATTCAAACCGGGGATGCGATCTAATGTCTTGTAATAGGAATCTTCATAAGCAAAGGAGGCATTTAAATGTTAATAGACTTGGCAATACAGAATCGCCGAAACCGGTCAAAATAAAGCGATTTGAAACTAGCGTTCTTGGCTCCTCTGCTTATGCAGATTCCGCTTACATCACATACCACCATGGATGACAGCCATGCATGAGATAGGTGCGAGTCGTCCATTTCTCCGCCTACCTTTAAATAATGTGCGGAGACTTGCTAGACCGCAATGGCGTATCAAACGACATCAAATAGTGTTTTAGTACGAAATTGTGGCAGCATTTTGTTTCGCCGCACAGATGGCAGTGACTGCACTTGCACTAAATATACAGCGCCAACGCGACGCTTTATATGGTGTGGAGTGCTGTTGTGTACAACCACATATAGTCGGTGCGTGTTCAAGACTCTGTGACCAGTTTGATCTACGCGAATGTCATCCATGACACCGCAGACGCCAGATTTCAGCAAGATATTGTACGACAGCACGTAGCAGCAGCACTAACGCGTGCCTTTTTGGTGTCAGAATGTCAGCTTCTCGCCCTCCCCCGTCAGATAAACAGACTTTCCGCCAATCGGAAGTGTATACAATACGGTGAACAGCCTGCAGCGCTGTCACCCAAGACGAAGCACTATGGCAGGGTGCGACATCTACGGCCGCCAGTTCGCCATTGGCAGCTGGCGACCTGGGCTTTCAGATAAATTTTATTTTCTTAAACTACTAGAACAAGGTTCGGAATTGTACATCCAAGCACGAAGAGGTAAGTGGTAATTATTAATGAATAAGGCAGGCCAACTAGCTCTTGTATTAATCTTTTTTTAATTTATTACATCCTTTCTCTGTATTAGTGCAAATATCAAATCTCGACAAACGCCTCTCTTGTTTCAACATCGCGCGAACCGCACTTCCTCCATATATATTATGGTTCGTTCACACAGCTGTGAGCTGGGGCAGAGTCGAAAGTGTGTATAAGTAGCGCTTTTTCCTGCTTCGGAATACTTAGCGTGCAGCTGCTTGCTGTATAAGCAATGACAGCGAGCGAACAGACTAGCACATTCGAACCACTAAAGAAATAATAATAATAAAAAATAAAAATAAAATAAAAAAATAAATAAAAAATCTGGCACTTCCAAGCTGCCAGCCCCCCAGGGGTCCCGAGCCGGAGCAGCCTTTCTTCTGCCCCAGGCTGCTTCACTTTCCCTCCCGGTTTATGCCTTCGCCCGGAGACGGGAGTATTTCACGAGTTCAGGTGTTTTCTTGTTGTCGTTTCTCTTATTCCTTGGTTCCTTCCTTTCTTACCCTTTGTTTCTGTCTCTCTCTCCTTGTACTCTCCTCGCCTTCTTCTCCTCATTAGTCTCCGCCTCGGCGTTTGAGACACTTCTTTCCTTCTTCCTCTTCACTTCCTCTATCCTTATTCTTTCCTCCCTGTGCATGTCTGAAGGCCGACCCACGCATTATCATGCGTAGCAGGTGACGGGGTAACGCGTAATTCCCCGCCCCGGGTAGACAAGTAGGGCACGTACGTACCCCGTGGTAAAGGCCAGGCCCAGGGAGAGATGATTACCCGAGCTGGTACCTTCCGAACGTGCCGAATGGTCCCTCCGTCAGTTCTCGGGAGGTGTGACCTGAGGTGTGAACAATCACCTAAGGCGGGTAAGCCCTCGGAGAGGGCCCCCACTAGGAAGGAGCGCGCCATCGGAGACGCCGGTAATCACGGGGGACACTTCCGCAATGACTTCCTTCTCTTCTTCACTGACATTGACCCAGAAACGTAAGATAGATTCGCCTCAGCAAAAGAAGACTCTGCCTAATTTGCCGAAATTTCTTGTTGTGTCGCGCACCGACGGAAAAGATTTCAATTCTGTCAATCCTTTCATTATACAGAAAGGTGTTGATGCAATTGCTGGCCCTGTTAAAACCTGTTCGCGTCAGCGCAATGGCTCATTGTTGCTGGAAGTGGACAGTGCTTTCCAAGCCCAGAAACTTATCCGGACTACGTTATTACACACGTTTCCAGTCAAAGTAGAAGCGCACCGCACACTCAACTCGTCACGTGGGGTAGTTTTTACGAGATCCCTTGACGGGTTGTCTGATGACGACATCCGGTCCTATATGTCCGATCAGGGTGTGACAGCCGTCCACAGGGTGATGAAAAAGGTAGATAACCAGCTGACACCGACTCGTACTGTGTTTTTGACATTCGACAGAGTTGAACTCCCGTCGAAGGTCAAAGCAGGGTACGAAGTTATCTCAGTCCGTCCTTATATTCCAAACCCAACGCGCTGCTACCAATGCCACAGGTACAACCATTCCCGTGAACATTGCCCACATGCAGCAAAATGTGTCACTTGTGGTAGGGACGCCCATGAGGGGGATTGCCCACCTCCGTCCCCTCACTGCCTTAACTGCAACGGCGACCATGCGGCTTCCTCTCGCGACTGCCCTGTATATAAGGATGAAAAAATCATTCAGCAAATTCGGGTCACGGAGAAGGTATCAACATCTGCCGCTCGAAAGTTGTTGGCGAGTCGAAAGCCCACTGTCCTCCCAGCGGATACATACAGTAAGGTCCTCACCTCAACTCGACCTACTAAGGATTCCAGTACCCAGACTTGTGATTTCACTTTCGCTGACACAGTTGTGCGATCCGCCAGCCCGAAGATTGCCCGTTCCACGTCCCCGCTTCCTCCTGCTGCTTCTAAGGTACAGTCTCCGTCAACCTCTAGTAAACCGCGGGCACCTAAACAAGATGCCCGGACCTTGAAAAAGGAACCCGTCCGTGAGGATTTTCTGCGTTCTCAGGCTTCCCAACCGTCAACTGCCTCTTCCCGCCGTCACTCTTCCAGAAGAGCTGACGAGAAAAAGAGTTCCTCTCCTTCCCCGCCGAGGCGTGACCCATCTGTCGCGCCGTCCAACAGTTGCCGGCCTCGGCCGTCTTCTGTTTCACCGGGACGCTCCGTTTGCCGGGCGCCCGGCCCTTTACCGGCGGTGGAAACTGCCCCTCCTGATCAACTCAGGGAGGTGGCAGGCGCATCGGTCGAACCAATGGAACATGACCCTTTGCCCCCAGACAGCGATAGCAGTGCTCCCTCGAAATCCGGTCCTCAGCGGCCGTCGAGGTGACCCCGCTCGCTACTTGGTTTTTATCCTTATTTCTTCTCTCATTTTTATCATGGCGCTCCTTCAATGGAACATTCTCGGCATTCGTTCTAATCGGGAGGAGTTAAAACTACTCCTTCGATTGCACTGCCCGCTTCTAGTCTGCCTCCAGGAAACTAAGTTGCGTCCACGTGATCGTGCAGACTTTCTACACTACACCTCTGTGCGGTTCGACCTGCCACCCGTGGAAGGTGTCCCAGCCCATGGAGGGGTTCTGATGCTCCTTCGAGACGACGTCTATTTCCATCCCATTTCCTTGCACACTCACCTACAGGCAGTTGCCGTCCGCATCACCTTATCCACATTTACCTTCTCCCTCTGTAATATATATTCGCCATCGTCATCTGCCCTTACTAGGGCAGATGTGCTAAACCTTGTCGACCAGCTCCCTTCACCTTTCGTGTTGGTAGGCGACTTTAATGCCCACCACCCCCTATGGGGCTCTCCGGCACCTTGTCAGAGAGGCTCCCTTTTGGTGGACCTTCTCCACCACCTCGATCTTGTCTGCCTCAACACCGGTGCACCGACCTTCCTTTCTGACACAACACACACTTATTCCCATATAGACCTCGCAATATGCACTCCTCAGCTTGCTGGTCGGTTTGAGTGGTATGCACTTTCTGACACGTACTCGAGTGACCATTTCCCTTGTATCATCCACTTCCTACATCATTCCCCATCTCCACGTCCCACCAGTTGGAACATTTCTAAAGCCGACTGGGGGCTTTATTCTTCCATGGCTGTTTTTCACGATCAGAATTTTCCCAACTGTGACAGTCAGGTCGAATACTTCACAGAGGTTATTCTCACTGCTGCTGAACGTTCCATACCTCGTACATCCTCTTCTCCACGTCGTGTCCAGGTCCCTTGGTGGACTGCAGCCTGCCGCGACGCGCTTCGAGCCCGACGCCGTGCTTTACGCACCTTCCGCCGCCACCCAACTTTGGAGAATTGCATCACTTACAAACGTATGAGAGCGCAGTGCCGTCGTATCACAAACGACAGCAAGAAAGCTTGCTGGACTGCTTTTACTAGTTCTTTTAACCGTTTTACTCCCTCCACGGTTGTCTGGGGTGGCCTACGCCGTTTGTCCGGCATCAAGGTCCTCTCCCCGATTCCTGGCCTGACCGTGGAGAACGCAGTCCTCGTGGACCCAGCTGATGTTTCAAACGCATTGGGTCGTTTCTTTGCGGAGGTTTCGAGCTCTGCCCATTACCACCTTGCCTTTCTCCCTCGCAAACAGGTAGAGGAGGCACGGCCGCCTTCTTTCCACTCTTCTAATCGTGAAAATTATAACGTCGCCTTCACCATGCAGGAGCTAGACCGTGCTCTCGCCCTGTCCCGATCTTCTGCTCCCGGGCCCGATTCCATTCATATTGAGATGCTGAAGAACCTCTCTCCTGCGGGCAAGTGCTTTCTTCTTAGTACCTACAATCGCATATGGACTGAAGGTCATGTTCCCACAAGTTGGCGTGAAGCCATTGTTGTCCCCATCCCCAAACCAGGGAAGGACAAACACCTTCCTTCCAGTTATCGCCCCATTTCTCTGACGAGCTGCGTCTGTAAGGTGATGGAACGCATGGTTAACGCTCGGTTGGTCTGGCTCCTCGAATCTCGCCGCCTCCTGACTAATATCCAATGCGGTTTTCGTCGACACCGCTCTGCTGCTGGCCACCTCGTTACGTTGTCGACCTTCATTATGAACAACTTTCTAAAGAAGCGTCAAACAGTAGCAGTGTTCTTCGACTTGGAGAAGGCATACGATACCTGTTGGAGAGCGGGCATTCTCCGCACATTGCACACATGGGGCCTTCGGGGCCGCCTTCCTCTTTTCATTCAAGCGTTTTTGGCGGATCGCAAGTTCCGGGTACGGGTGGGCTCTGTTTTGTCAGATACCTTTTGCCAGGAGAATGGGGTACCACAGGGCTTCGTCTTGAGTGTGGCGCTCTTTGCCATTGCAATCAATCCGATCGTAGATTGCCTTTCAGCCGACGTCTCCGGATCTCTTTTTGTTGACGATTTCGCAATTTATTGTAGCGCCCAGCGGACGTGTCTCTTGGAGCGTTCTCTCCAACGCTGTCTTGACCGTCTATATTCCTGGAGCATCGCAAACGGCTTCCGATTCTCCACTGAGAAAACTGTATGTATCAATTTCTGGAGATACAAGGAATTTCTTCCACCTTCTCTACGTCTCGGCCCTGTTGCTCTCCCTTTCGTGGAGACTACGAAATTCTTGGGACTCATGTTGGATCGGAAACTTCGCTGGTCCACACACGTGTCCTACCTGGCTGCCCGTTGTGCCCGATCCCTTAACGTTCTTCGTGTCCTCAGTGGCACGTCATGGGGAGCGGATCGTACCGTCCTGCTTCACCTTTACCAGGCCATTGTTCAGTCGAAGCTCGACTATGGAAGCCTTGTATACTCTTCAGCACGGCCGTCGATTCTCCGCCGTCTCAACTCTATCCACCATCGTGGATTACGTCTGGCGACCGGTGCATTTTATACCAGCCCTGTTGAAAGTCTGTATGCCGAGGCTGCTGTATTACCCTTGACCACTCGACGTGACATACTCTTGTGTCGGTACGCATGCCGCCTACGGTCGATGCCCAACCATCCATCTTACAGATTATTTTTTGACGACTCACTCGATCGCCAATATCAGTTGTCTGCGATTGCCTTGCTTCCACCGGGAGTTCGGTTTCGCCGCCTGCTACAGCGGCTCGATTTTACCCTTCCTTCCACCCTTCGGTTGAGCGAAAGCCCATTGCCACCGTGGCATCAGGCCCAGGTTCACACACACCTCGAACTTAGTTCGCTCCCCAAGGAGAGCACTCCGGATTTGGTATTCCGCTCGAGGCTTGTCGAACTCCGTTCGCGGTTCGATAATGCCGTATTTATTTACACTGATGGTTCCAAGAGCACTGCCGGTGTTGGATCTGCCTTCGTCGTCGGGGACAACCGTTTCCAATACAAGCTCCCTGACCGGTGCTCGAACTTCACGGCTGAGCTTTTCGCCCTCCACCAGGCCGTTTTGTATACCTGCCGCCACCGCCAACCTTTCTATGCCATATGTTCTGACTCCCTTAGTGCCCTGAAGAGTCTTAAGGACCCTTTCTCGAACCATCCTCTCGTGTATCGGATCCAACGCTCCTTCCAGTTGCTGGCGGATGACAGCTGTCACGTTTCTTTCCTGTGGGTCCCTGGCCATGTGGGTGTGCCCGGGAATGAGGCCGCCGACACAGCAGCCAAGGCAGCAGCTCTTTTGCCTCGCATGACTACCTTTTGCGTCCCATCGGACGATGTTCAACGGGCTCTTCGCCGGAGTATCGTGTCGCAATGGCATAGTGTGTGGCTTTCACTGTACAACAATAAATTGCGAACTGTCAAACCGATCCCGACCGCTTGGAGGACATCCTCACGCCCCTCTCGGCGGGAGGAGGTCATCCTGGCTCGGTTGCGGATCGGTCATTGCCGTTTCAGCCACCGTCACTTGCTATCCGCCGAACCTGCACCGCTATGCTCCTGCGGTGAACTGCTGACAGTGCGACATGTTTTACTGACTTGTGTTAATTTTAATCATCTCCGTGTAGCCCTTCACTTTCCGTCTACTCTGGAGGAAATTTTAGCTGATGACACACGAGCAGTTGCTCGGGTTTTGCGTTTTATGAACTTGGCCAACCTATCCAAGGATATTTAACCCTTTTAATTGTCTTTAATCTTTCGTTTTTAGCCTCTTGTTGATGTTCTGACAGTCACCATTTCTTTGAGATCATAGCGAATCTATGTTCTTGACTGGGCGCTAATGACCATAGAAGTTGTGCGCCCTAAAACCAAAAAAAAAAAAAAAAAAAAAAAAAACAAGCTGCCAGATTCGCGGATGCGCAGAGCTGTCCGAGTTGGAGCGGGGGTAACCTCACGTGATTGGGCTTTTTATTTGTGGCGGGTTATTCAGATCTTTGGAAGCTGTTGCAGTTGCTTTGTTCGACTATTTCATGATTATGTTTTCTCGTCAATTTTAAGGCAAGCATTTTATTCAATACCGTCAAAACCGTTTTGATGAGGAAACAGATGTTCTGTTAGCAGAGTGGCCAGAAAACAAAGTATTGTTTCCCTCACTGACATTGAATCACGCGTTTCAAAAGATCTGCAGTGAAAACTTTTCTACAAGACTCCTCAATCTGCTTCAGGGCCTTACATTTTGTGCTGTTCTACCAGTGATCACAGTGTCATATACAAATTCAAATGTTTGTAAATTAGTGGGACTTCTTTGTTTATTAGTCCCTAGGCTTCCAAACTACTTAAACTGAGTTAAACTAACCTAATACACACACACACACACACACACACACACACACACACACACACACACACACACATTCTCGAGGGAGCTCTCGAACCTCCGACGGGGAGAAAACGCGCGCGCTCCGCAGCGAGGCGCCTTACAACAGCGTCATGTGTGAGAGGTTTCAGGTCTCACAACAGACTGAAGACGGCGCACAGGACGTGGCTGACGACGTACACAAGAAGATTTGCTGATATACCTGAGAATGGACCTTTTCCGTCTGCTTTGAGTAGTACTTCTCTGCACTTAAATGAAGTGATAGAGCGCTAGACTATAGTGCTTGGATGTCCTTAAGTTTTCAATGCTTATGTTGAACCTTGGTATTCTATTAAACAATTTGATAATGGCGTTATGTATAAATATATTACAGAACAATTTGTCTGTAAAACTAACTCCATAGAGAGAGGGAGGGGGGAGGGGGAGAGAGAGAGGGAGAGGGAGGGGGAGAGAGAGAAGGAGAGAGAGGGAGGGGAGGGGGGAGGGGAGGGAGAGGGAGGGGGAGAGAGAGGGAGAGGGGAGAGAGGGTGAGGGGGAGAGGGGGGAGGGAGAGAGAAAGAAAGGGGAAAAGAGGGGGAAAGGAGGAGAGAGGGGAGAGGGGGTAGGGAGGGAGAGAGGGGAGAGGGGGAAGGACAGAGAGGGGGAGAGGGAGGGAGGAGAGAGAGGGGGGAGGGAGAGAGGGGGGAGAGGGAGGAGGAGGGGGAGAGGGAAGGAGAGGGGGATAGGGAGAGGGGGAGAGAGGGGGAGAGAGAGATGGAGAGGAGGGGAGGGGGTATATTTTTTCATATTCAAATGAAGGGATTGTGGCGACCAAATTTGTTAGACTAGCTAGTGGCTTACTGAAATTTTGCATTCTAACTATAGGACCAGGATAATGCTTTGAGATCAGCCACAAAAGAAATGCAAGAGCAGGAGGATAATGTGCAAGGCCAACTGCATGGGGCAGGCATTACAGATTCAAGGTATTGCACTTTTATTCGTGATTTTGTACTACTCACCACTTCAGACGCATGTATCTTGGAACGGTATTTTTCAGTTCGGCCGGAAACATACCTCAGACAATTTTCCACCAATCCACTTGAAGTTGTGAATGTAATAATACATTGTGGAATTACTGAAAGTATTGTTTCGTTGTACTGTTATTAACAATTATCTGACAGGTTTCTAGAAAACCTTTTTACTTTCCGCTTTAAAAGAGAGCCATGTGGCTAAAAAAGAAATATATTGAGAAACTACCCACGTACTTCTGTAGCTGCTATTATATGAGGTATTCTGGATACGAAGGGCGAACTCAACATTGGATTCATTTATTATTTTTTTCTTTTATTTTTTGATTTCGCTATCCGAATCTAGACGCCTCAGAGAATCTATAGGTATATTTTTCCATGTTGCGTTCGCCGTTAGTTCCCGCTCAAAATACAGAGAGAACAATAACACGCTTGCTGGAAACTGCCATAGGAGGGCGAATACGAAAGGCGAACACTCCATACCTCCATTGACCGGTACACCAGGGATCATTATGAGTATTTCATTACAAAATGCCGTCAGAAAAATTCACGGTAGTACTAGTTTTGGACTATGCTGTTCGTTCCTGCCCGTCATCTCATCAAGAGACGGAAGCAAGAGTGTTGGGAGAGGTACGTCTCCACTATTGGAACAGGTCTGGAGCAAGATCAGGCGTTTAAGGGGATACCCAACACCAGCAGGAATCCCTGGGATCTCCGTGAATGTATAGATAACACGAAAATCAGTTTGAAACACAGCGTACAACGTGTATGTACGTATTTCCAAACTCAGCACAACGCTACGTAAGGCAGTTAGTTTTCTTGTGCCGGCCGCGGTGGCCGAGGGGACTGAGACACTCCAGTCACGGTCTGCACGGCCACTACGATTGGGGGTTCGGATCCCCCCTCGGGCATGAATATTTGTGCCGTCTTTCGTATAAGGTAGTTGATAAGTTGTTTGTAAGTTTAAGGACTGATGACCCCGTAGTTAAGTTCCATAAGCTTAACAAACATTTGAGTTCTCTTGTGTTGTGAGTACTCTTGACAGACAGGGCACAGGCCTTGTTTCTTGGTGACGTTGGCTGGGGCAGCAGGCCCCGCCTGTCTGGCACCAAACTCCGTGCTCCAGGCTTCTGCCAAAGCACGAGTTACGTGTGGAAGTATAAAACGTTCTTAACGTTTCCCGTAAACGGAAATGAAAGCATCTGACATGTTTAATCAAGGTCCTGACTGCGGACCCAGCCACGCTTGCATTATGCTCATGCCTTTGTCTCTTCAAATTACCCGCCAGACTTCCGTACATTAAAGGAGCAGGCGGAACGCCAGCCCCTCTCCTTTACTACCCGCCATATGGAGGCATATAAAACGCCATTTACAGTGGGAATTCCTCAGTGCTCTTAAAAAGTGTCCCGACACGGCTCCGGGACCTGATAGCATCTATAGCCAAATACTGAAACTTTTGTGTCCCAACTTCGTCGCCGCTTTTGGTGTCCCAGCCTCGTCGTAGGTGTCGGTGGCCGAGTGGAATGAGACCGACACGCTGGTGCAGGTACGGAGGGGAGCAGCCAGAAACTATAAACACTCGAGTAAATTAGAAAGAGATATATATTGCACAGAATGTAACAATACTTAACTTTTACATAGTACTGCAGAATGTTGATACATAGTTGTTAGAGGCCTGCCTAGTGCCTGTACGATAGCAAAGTCTTCAATGGTGCCTATCTGATTACGAAGGTCCTAACTGGTTGCTATCTGTTGTGACTGTATGGGATGGATTCCTTGGGCATTAATCACATGGCCTAGGTACTCTATTTCAGTTTGAAAAAACGAACACTTTGCTTTATTACAACGTAGACCTGCTGCAGTCAACACTTTGAAAAGGCATTCCAGGTTTGCTAAATGTTCTTCAACTGTACGTCCGGATACCACAATGTCATCTAAATAGTTCGAGCGACACGGTACAGAAACTGTCAGCCGTTCCAAAAAGCGCTGAAAAATAGCGGGGGCGGAAGAACTGCCAAAGGGTAGGCGTTGAAATTGAAAAAGGCCCATGTG
This sequence comes from Locusta migratoria, assembly GCA_026315105.1. Taxonomy (NCBI): domain Eukaryota; kingdom Metazoa; phylum Arthropoda; class Insecta; order Orthoptera; family Acrididae; genus Locusta; species Locusta migratoria. Next base: position 42,551,536 of record CM048750.1, on the reverse strand, counting down.
AGTATTAATGACGAAAAATTTTTTGACTCGTCATCAAGCGGAATCTGTAAGTATGCCTCTGCTAAATCAATCTGGAAAAGAAGCGAGACTGTCCTAATTTGTCCATTAGTTCGTCAGGTCTGGGCAGGGGATAAGTGTCGACAATTGTTTGACTGTTCACTGTTGATTTAAAGTCCGCACAGAGACGAAGTTTTCCTGACGGCTTGGGTATAAGTACTATAGGCGAGGCCCACTGACTCGCAGAAACAGGAGAAATCACCCCACTATCTTGCCAACGTTTAAGTTCTTCGGCAACTGTATCACGCAAGGCGATAGGCACTGGCCTAGCTTTACGAAAGTTTGGAACTGCAGATTCTTTTAAAGTTACATGTGCCACGAAGTCTTTTGCACAACCTAGTTCCGGCGAAAACAAGTCACTATATTTGTCACACGATGCATTGATTTTATCCTGAGGCACTATTGACGAAATTTGAAGCACATCTCTTTGAATTGATAAACCAAACAAGTCAAAAGCATCTAGTCCAAAAATGTTCTGTGTCGATTTGGCCTGAAGAACTACAAAAGCAACTGTTTTTGTTACACCTTGAAAAGAGGCGGGCAGGCTACATGTTCCTAGCACGGGAATATTTTCACCTGTATAAGCTGTTAACACTTGCTGTGACGGCGACAATTTTGGCGAACCCAGAAGTTCATAAGTATCTGTATTAATTAATGTAACAGCGGAACCAGTATCAAGCTGAAATTGCACAGTCTTATTTTCTATGGAGAGATTTACAAAAAGTTTGTGCTTCTGGCGCACGACAGGTGCGCGAATGTGGGCAACGTCTGCTACGGTTTGTGTGCTGCGTATGCGCGGGCCGCGTAGTGAAGGAAGCGGCTCAGACTCGGCACGCAGGGGATTAACAACACTGTCACTAGATGGCACTACCGTCGGATCGGCGTCCGCGCAAGCATGTGAAGCTACTCCAGATTTACTAACTACTGCACTACACTTTTGAGTAGCTACACCAATTCTACTGTCACTAGCTACACAGTACTGGGCACTATTACAAGGAGCAGTTGCAGAAGACACTATTTTCACTACAGGAATGCACTGTTCATAGTCATTTTGCTTGTCCCGAACCCTTTTCCGTTGCACTGTTTTACGCGCTCGTCGGCGCTTGCTACGTGGTGCACTATATAGTTTTGCAATAGGTGCAGAAGAATGGAATGCCTACGGTCGCTCCATAGATACCTCGGTCGAAAGCCACCCCCTTCCCCTCCGCACACCCGAAGATATTGAACACGCCTCCACCTTTCTCCAGCAAACCCTTGCTAACGCGGTTGAAGCCCACATCCCTACCAAATCAATATACCCGCACAGTCCTACCCTGCCTCCACAGGCTGTCCTCCTCCTCCGAGCATCCCGACGCCTCTACCGCTCGTACCTCCGTACCCGGGACCGGGACACACTCATACGCCACCGGCAAATCCAACGTCACATTAGAAACCTTTTGTCCGCGAAAAAACGCCGGGACTGGCGGCAGACATGCACCCGCCTTAACGCCACTCTCCCCATCAACTCCTCAAAGTACTGGAAGGCCTTCAATCGCCTTACTGGCCGTCACTCCTCCCCCTACTACCCGCTTCTCCATGATAACCGTCCCTTTCCCGACAATGCCAGTAAGGCGGAACACTTTGCCTCCTACCTTTCCGACATCTTCTCCCTTCCTGATAATCCTCATTTTGATTACTCCCTCTTTCCCGATGTCCATGAGCGTACCGACACCTCTTCTCCCCCGCTTGCCCCCGGCTTCCAGTACTTGGGGCACATTCCTCCCTCCGACTTAAACACACCCATCACAGCACACGACATCATAGCTACACTTCGCACCAAACGCAACACCGCTCCCGGTCACGGCCGGCTCACCTACAGGCACCTCCGTGCCTGTCCCCTCTCCTTCCACACTGTCCTTGCCACCCTCTACAACACTATCCTCTATACCGGTTTCTATCCTCGCCTGTGGAAAATCTCCCGCATCCTCATGTTCCCCAAACCCAACAAGCCCCCATCCCAAGCCTCTTCCTACCGTCCCATCAGTCTCACCTCCGTGTTTAGCAAGGTCCTTGAATCCATCATTTCCCGTCGTATCCACCAACACCTCCGACAGCACCAGCTCCTTCCTTCTTCTCAATGTGGCTTCCGGCCATCCTTCTCTGCCGACGACCAGCTCCTTCGCCTCGTCCACCTCTTATCCGTCCAGCTCAATTCCCGTCGCTCCGCCATATTTGTGTCCCTAGATATAGAAAAAGCCTACGACCGTGTCTGGCATTCCGGCCTCCTTTTCAAACTCCAACTCTATGCCCTTCCTATTAACTATGTCCGCCTCATTGCATCCTTTCTCACCAATCGCCCGTCCTATGTCACTGTCTGCAATTCCAACTCCCGTTTGTTTTACCCCTCTGCCGGGGTGCCCCAAGGATCTGTCCTCTCCCCTCTCCTGTACCTTATCTACTCCGCCGACATGCCCCAACCTCAGCCTCCTGTCCATCTCCTACAGTATGCTGATGACACCGCCTTCCTAGCCCTTGCCCCCTCCCTTGCCCGATCCCAGGTTTTGCTCCAGTCTCACCTCACCGCGTTCGCCGCATGGTGCAACCGGTGGCTCCTCTCCGTCAACCCTGACAAATCCCAGGCGATCATTATAGGTCGTACCACCCGCACCTTCCGCATCCCCGATCTCTACATCACCCTCCACGACCGTCCCATCCGCCACACTAACACCATTAAGTATCTGGGCCTCACCCTCGACCGACACCTTACCTGGACCCCCCATTTGAAATCCATCCGTGAAAAAGCCATGTCCCGCCTCAACCTCCTTAAACTGCTCACCGGCCGGACGTGGGGATTACGCCCTTCCACCGTCCTCCACACATACAAATCCATCATGCGCCCCATCCTCTGTTCCTTCCACCCTGCCTGGGTATCTGCTCCTCCCACCTTTTATCACACCCTCCAAGTCCTTGAACGCCACGCCCTCCGCCTCGCCTACCGTATCCGCCTTCCTTCCCCCACGCGGATCCTCTACGACCTCATCCCCTTCCCTCACCTCCTTCAACACCTTGAACGCCTCCGCCTCCTGTATGTCACCCGAAAACTCGATTCCCGCAACCCGCTAGTTTACCCCATCCTCACCGCCCCTGGGCCTCTGCCACGCCTCCACCACTGCATTCCTCCCTCTCTCCACCTGCACACCCTACATATCCTCTCCCAAGGCAACTTCCGCTCCCTTCCCCTACCGGATGACGCCCTTCGTCCCGAAATATACCCCTCCTATCAGCTTTGATCCCTTCCCCGTAGACTTAGCGGCCCCCTCTCCCCATCCCCTCCTTCTCCCCCTCCCCGCTTGGATTTCCCCCTCCTCTCCCCACCTGGAGTCTCACTCGCGCCTGTCTTTCCTTCTCCCCACCTTCTCCCCCCCTCTCTCTCTTTTCGACCCTCCCCCGCGCTTCCTCGCTTCCTCCCTCTCCTTGCCCCGCGGGGGCTGCAGCGTCGCCTTTTAACAACAGTGTATTCTCGTGTCAAGTGCATCGTCATCGCCGTGTGTTCACCTCCAGTGCGTCGCAACTCATGTCGTCACCACCTATATCATCGTGTGCCTTCGTGTGTCCAGTGTTGTATCTCCATGTGATTTTATCGCCACCGTGGCACAGACTGTTTTTCATCTGCTTATGTGTGTCAGTCTCTCTTGTTCATGTGTCTTAAGTCTGCAGTATTGTCTCCGATGTCCAGTTTGTAAGTCTTCCATTTTTCCTCCGTACCATGTTTTTATACTCATTGTTTTTAACTTCATGTCTTTGTTCCTTTTATCTCGCTTGTCATGTGTCTGTTCTCTCGGCTGAAGAGCAGCGCTGATGCTGCTGCCAGCCCGCCGACGAAAGTCGGAGTGAAAATAACAATAAAGGAAAAAAAAAAAAAAAAAAGCAGAAGAATTTCCTTGCAATTGAGAACCAAGTAAGGCACTGTTCAATTCCACAGCTTCGATGACATTGACTGTATGCACTGCTCTCGCACTTTGCGAAGCACCGTTTCTAACGTTACTGTTCTTTGAGTTTTTAATTTGCATACACACAGACTGCACATGTCCCGATTTGCCACATTGATAACAGGTTGCGTTGCGACTAGGGCAATGAGCACGCTTGTGGCGAGTCACACACTGGGGGCAAGACTTACGAACATTTTTCTGAAATGAGCGTTGGCGCCCGTTATGCAAATTACTGTGTCTAACACTACGGGGCGATCTTTGCGTCGCACTTTTAGTCTGGCTACTGTTCACTGTCTGTTCAGCACGGCCGGTAGAAAAATAAGAATCACTAGTGCTATACTGAGAACTACGGCTAGGAAAGCGTCCGTTGCGGCGCACTGAATTCACACTGTGGCTTTGCATTTCTACATCTGCTAAGTCAAAAGTATCATGCGCTTCTATAAGCTGCAGTACACTGTCTAATGAGGGGTCAGACTGTTTCAGAATTGCTGCTCTAATTCTGGGGTCCTGAATATTCTGCGTAATCGCATCCCTCAACATCACGTCACTATACGAAAGTCCACAAGAGCAAGTAAATTTACATTGGCGGGTTAAGCCCTTCAATTCCGTAATCCACTGTTGGTGTGACTGCTGCGGTAATTTTTTAAGTCTGAAAAATCGGTACCGTGCCGCAGCTACGAGAACTTTTCTCTCATAATGAGAATTTAGTGCCTCTACTATTTGTTCAAAGTCTACATCACGAGGAGATGCTTGCGGGAAAAGTTTTTGCAATAATACGAAGGTCTGGGGGCCCACAATCGATAAGAAAAGGTTCTTCACTCTCTGACCTGTAATTTGATGAGCCGCGACGAGTTCTTGAAACTGTGCGAAGTAGTCGCTCCATTCTTCCTCACGTTCGTTGTACTGGCGAAATGTAGGAAGCGGTGCAGCGGCAGGTGTGGGCCGCTGATGTGACGACTGTTGTTGTTGGTGAGCAGCCTGTGTCGTCAACTGCGACACGGCCTGCAGTAGTTGAGTGATTTGCGCCGTCTGTAACTGAATAATTTCCATTAAGTTTGGGTTCGGGGTAGTGGCCATGCTGACCGATTAGGCGCCGCGTATACAAGTAACTTATAACAAAACACAAATGCAATATGAAAGAGGACTCGCTCTGCAACAAAAAAGTCCACAAAACACGTAACAAAATATCTTTCCCCAAAATTGTTATAATAAGGGAGGGTGGGCGGGAGCAATTTTTGCGTGCTCCGACTGCAGCTGTCTGGCTGCTGTAAGCGGGCTGGTCCACGGTTCGTCTATCACTCCTCGTCGCCACTTTTGTGTCCCAACTTCGTCGCCGCTTTTGGTGTCCCAGCCTCGTCGTAGGTGTCGGTGGCCGAGTGGAATGAGACCGACACGCTGGTGCAGGTACGGAGGGGAGCAGCCAGAAACTATAAACACTCGAGTAAATTAGAAAGAGATATATATTGCACAGAATGTAACAATACTTAACTTTTACATAGTACTGCAGAATGTTGATACATAGTTGTTAGAGGCCTGCCTAGTGCCTGTACGATAGCAAAGTCTTCAATGGTGCCTATCTGATTACGAAGGTCCTAACTGGTTGCTATCTCCGTCCGAAGTGGACGATGTCTTTCCGTGGTGGCCACGAGCGGGGTTGCAGCAGAGGGCGCTCGTGGCTGTCGTGAGAACGCCGCGCCGTGTGTGCATGGCGGCGCGCGGCGAAAGTAGGTGGCGCGCACTTTGTACTTGTGCGACACCACAGAAACACCTGACAGTGGAGAGCCAGCGTAATCTCCTTGCGCTCTTCAACCACATCTGGTGCGACGGGGTATTTCCTTCGCAGTGGCGGGAGGCTATAATCATACCGGTGATTAAACTAGGCACAACCCCTCTTCAGTTGCATAGCTATCGGCCCATCACCCTGACCAATGTCCTCTGTAAACTGTTGAAGCGCATGGTCAGTAGGCGATGGTGCTGGATCTTTGAGACTCGGGGCTTACTAGCTCCATGCCAGGGCGGATTCCGCCAGGTTCGCTGCACCACCGACAACCTGGTGTACCTCGAGTCTGCAACCTGCACAGCCTTTTCCAGGCGCCAACATATGATAGCCGTCTTTTTCGATATGCAAAAAGCCTATGATACGACCTGGCGACACCACATACTTACCACATTACATCGCTGGGGTCTTCGGGGCTCACTCCCGATTTTTATTAAAAACTTTTTAGCTGTCCGTACGTTTCGTGTTCAAGTTGGTGCCTCTCGTAGTACCTCTCATAAGCAGAAAAATGGGGTTCCTCAGGGTTCTGTTTTGAGTGTCCCCTTATTTTTAGTAGCCATTAACGGCTTAGCTACAGCAGTTGGGTCGTCAGTATCCCCGTCACTATATGCTGACGACTTTTGGCTCCTCCAGCACCCACGTCGCCTAACGTAGGCTGCAGGGAGCCATTAGAAAGGCGCAGTCCTGGGTTCTTGCCCACGGCTTCCAGTTCTCTGCTGCGAAGACAAGTGTCATGCACTTTTGTTGGCTTCGATCGGTTCACCCTCAGCCCGGACTATCTCCGTGACCACCTATTAGAGGTCGTGGACACTCATCGTTTTTTAGGGCTCGTTTTCGACTACCGGCTGACATGGCTCGCCCACATCCGTCAACTAAAACGGGAGTGCTGGCGCCATCTGGGCCATACTTCCTGGGGTGCTGGCCGCTCCACCCTGTGGCGGATCTATCAAGCTCTGGTGCAGTCTCGTTTGGTTTTGGATGTGTCGCCTGCGGTTCTGCGTCACCCTCAGCATTGCGCTTGCTGGACCCCATTCACCACTGTGGGGTTCGCATCGCAAGGGGTGCCTTTCGCACCAGCCCTGTGGCCAGCTTACTTGTGGAGGCCAGTGTACCATCTTTGCAGTTCCGCCGCCAACAACTGCTTGCAGCCTAAGCAGCGCTCGTGCATAGCTCGCCAGGCCACCCAAACCACCGATTCCTTTTCTCTCGCTTGGTTTTCCATGACCAACGACAACGACCAGGTCGGGTCATACAATCGCTTTTAGAGTCCAGTCGCTGCTGCAGGAACTTGAGTCTCCGTATAGGGCCCACGCAAGCACGCCTCCATGGTGCCTGCCTGCCTTGACTTTGCCTGTGGACCCAAAGACTCAGTTCCTCCTGAAGCTGGCGTACATGACAACCAGGTTGAACAACACTCTCTGCCAGATGGCTGCAGCATCTATACTGCAGAGCTGGTGTCAATTTTCCGCGCTCTCGAGCACATCCGCTCCTGCTAAGGCGAGTCCTTCCTTATCTGGAGTGACTCCCTCAGCAGGCTTAGAGCCCTCGACCAGTGCTACCCGCGATCTACTCTGGTGTAGAATCCAGGAGACTATCTGCCCTTGACAGGTCCAGTCGATCAGTAGTGTTACTTTGGTCTCCGGGTCATGTCGGTATTCCGGGCAACGAACGTGCTGATATGCTGGCCAAGCAGGCTGTCGATACACCTGTTTTAGAGATCGGCCTCCCGGATTCTGATCTCCGGACAGTGCTGCGACATCGAGTGCGTGAGCTTTGGTCTACTGAGTGGCGTAGCCTGACAGCAACCAACAAACTCAGGGCTATAAAGGAGACCATGGCTGTGTGGCGTTCCTCCATGCGGGCCTGCCGCCGGGACTCCGTAGTCCTGTGCCGGCTCCGTATTGGCCATACGTGGCTGACGCACGGCCATCTCCTTCGTGGTGAGGACCCGCCTCTATATCGCTGTGGCGCCCACCTGACGGTGGCGCACATCTTGGCGGAATGCCCTGTTCTAGCGACTCTGTCGCGGAGTTTTAATTTTCCTGCACTTTTATCCCATGTTTTAAGTGATGATGCTGAAATGGCTGATACTGTTTTAAGTTTTATTCGGGACAGTGGTTTTTACCCTTCCATTTAAAGCTTTTCTTCAATATTCTGTCAGTGTCCGACTTCTCATGACCTCCGATCGGAGGTTCCCATTTGTTTCCGTGTGGCTGACTTTTCCTGTTTTTACTCTCACGGTCGGTCGACTACGGACGCCGGCTTTTACATTTTATTTCTTGTCGTTGCTCGGTGACTTTGTGTGATTGTCACATGTTTGGTTTCTCTTGCCGACTTTGTTGTCCCTTTCCTGACTCGGGGGATATTCCTCCCCCCTCCCCCCTCCTAGCCGTCCTTGGCTCTGGACTCTTTTGGACGTTCACGCCTGTTTTGTGCCGCCCAATGATAGAATGGGGGACTGATGACCTCCGTAGTTTTGTCCCCTCTATCAAGAGAACAGGCTGTGCTAACGATATACTACGCCTTTCACATCGCTTCAACGGGTTCTGCACAAATCTATAGTTTTGTTGCGATATTGATGAAATTTTGCTCACTCTATCTCAAAAACCAGAGGAATGTCACTGTCTGTATCAAATTTCGTTCGGTGCATGGTGGAGGGCACTTAACTTACTGAATTTTACAAAATGCATAGTTTTTCTACAATCTTTATGAATTTTTGCACACATGACCATCGAACCAAGAGGAAGATCACTGGATACATAAATGTTTGTATGGTACATGACAGAGGGTACCTTGCAGAAAACTTTGCCGAGAGAGGGAAAGGTGGAAACTAACAGAGATTTGGGAGAGAAAGAGGTGGATGTAGAGAGACGGCGGAAGGGGATGTAGACTACGATAAATAAACACCCGGGCAACGCCGGGTTTACAGCTAGTATCACTATAAATCTCTTTATGTAGCCGTACAGCAAAGGAGACAGAGACAGCAAAGGACCTGGAGGAGCAATTGAACGGAATGGACAGTGTGTTGAAAGGAGCATATAAGATTAACATTAACAAGACAAAAAAGAAGGGTAATGGAATGCAGTCTCAGGAAATCAGTCGATGCTGAAGGAATTAATTTAGGCAACGAATCAAACACGGTGGCAAATAAGTTTTGTTACTTGGGCAGTAAAATAAAATATGACGGTCGCAGTACAGATGATATAAAATGTAGAATGGCAATGGGAAGAAAAGCGTTTTTGAAAACGAGAAATTTGTTAACATCGAATATTAATTTAAGCATAAGGAAGTCCTTTCTGAAGGCATTTGTGTGAAATGTTGCCTTGTATGGGAGTGAAACATGGACGATAAACAGTGCGGACAGGAAGAGGATAGAGGTTTTTGAAATGTGATGTTACAGAAGTATGCTGAAGATTAGGTGGGTGTATCGCGTAACTAATGAGGAGGTACTGAACAGAATTCGGGAGAAAAGGAATTTCTGGCATACCTTGACTAAAAGAAGGGTTCGGTAGGATACATTCTTAGACATCAAGGGATTGTGAATTTAGCGTTGGAGGGAAAATCGCAGAGGGAGATCAAGAGATGAGGATAGTTAGGTTGCCGTTCTTATGATGAGTGAAGAGGCTTGCTCAGGATAGAGTAGGGTGGAGAGCTACATCAAACCAGTCTTCAGACTGAAGACCACAACAACAACGTGCCTAGGGACTGATAACCAGAGTAGTTAAGTCCCATAGATTTAAAAACATTTGTTCTTTTTAGTTGTTCCAATCTTACAACAAATGGCTTATGATGGCTAGCACGACCTTTAAATCGTTCGTGATACAGGTGATGTGTTTAACTTTCATTATTCAAAGTCGTTAATCTTCGTAACGATGCATTCTGCAGAGACAGGTTTGTCAGCACCTAAAATGTGTAACAGAAATTCTGCACCAGCCTATATACTTCTACTGTTAACATTAGAAATAGAGTATGAAAATAAAAGAAGAAAAGGGATAAAGAGACATCGTGTGTTTAAGATAATCCATTCATCGACAGGCAGAAGAAATTTATTGAATTAACTAGCCTTCCTTCTTCGCTTACTGACAGTGAATGAAGATGAAACAGAAAATAAAATCGTCTAAAGGAAAACCTCGTGAAATATAAAGGAGCCTTGTTCTATGAAGTCTTCACCTGATCACTCATCGTGACCATCGAATTAAAAGACAACAAGACGCTCCTTCTTTCACCACGGTCTGTTGCTCTTAAGGCCGCAGCTAAGAAAACTTCTGTGTAGCGAATTAACAGAAGAGCTCTTCAAACAGATATCTAGGACAAGGTTGGAGCTCTTTCCAAGACTACTAGAACTATATATATAGTGCAATTCATCTGTTACTACTGCGTGCTTCGGTTGCCAGTCGTTACTCTAAACATTTTTCATTTACCTACTATATATGTTTGTTTGCATTTATGTCCTCAATGTATTCATAAGCCATTCATTCGATTGCAATGAAACTTTGATGAACTGTTCTCCGTACGCTCACTAAGGTTCCTGGCACAAAAACAAAAGAGCACGACACATTGTTTACGAGATATGACGTCATAAATAATGAGAGGCCACCGCGTGAGAATACCCAGATTTATGCGTCAATTATTGGAAAATGTAGTAGTTAGGAACCTTCAACACAGTTTGCATGTAATTTCGGACGTTTATGAAGCGTTTTGTAACTAATTCTCCCCCCCCCCACCCACCCCACCACACACACACATAAAATGATGAAACGAAAAGAAGTCTACCGCTCACAACAGTTTCTCTGTAGATGCCGTAAAACTGTGGTATCAGGTATGATTTTGTATCAAGTAAAGTTAGCATTACAGATTTACTTGTTACTACTGTCTGCAAGTCTCCCTCAATTTTCTTGCATCCAAAATTAAGCAATCTGTTTTCTTAATCTCTATCCACATAAACGCGAAAGGACGCTCACTCACTGACTAAACATGAAATCTCGAAAACTACTTCACCTATGAAGATGAAATTTGGCAGGAATGTAGTTTATAGGTAGATAACGTCAGCTAAGAAAGTATTTTGTGATAGGTGCATGGCGGAGCATACTTCTCCTACAGAATCACGAAATCTACAGTTTCATTCCGATATTTACGAAATTTCGCACGCATCACCTTTTTTTTTTTTTTTTAAAAAAAGAGGAAGGTCACCATCTATCTTAAATTTCATACGGTGCATGGGGGAGGGTACTTTGCAACATAAAATGGATCCGTAAATATCTTGAGCGCGACAAAAATGTTCAAATGTTTGTAAAGCTTATGGGACTTAACTACGGGGTCATCAGTCCCTAAACTTACAAACTATTTATGAACTACTTACGAACTAGGACGGCACAAATATCCATGCCCGAGGGGGGATTCGAACCCCCGACCGTAATGGCCGTGCAGACCGTGACTGAAGCGCCTCAGTCCCCTCGGCCACCGCGGCCGGCTGTGCGCGACATACCTTAAAAACAAGAGGAATGTCACTGTCTGTATAAAATTTCGTTCGGAAGGAAGATCAGTGGATTCATAAATGTTTGTATGGTACATGACAGAGGGTACCTTCCAGAAAACTTTGCCGAGAGAGGGAAATGTGGAAACGAACAGAGAGATGGGAGAGAAATAGGTGGATGCAGAGAGGAGGGGAAAGGGGATGTGGACTACGGAAGTGTAGAATAAATAAACACCCGGGCAACGCCGGGTTTACAGCTAGTCTTCAAATATATACTATAACAGGGGTGACCACTTACCTTGCCTTTGGGAGCCGCAGACTTACGGAGCTGTTTGGAAGCGAGCCAAACATTTCATCATAGTATAACCCTCCAATATAAAATCCTATTTTCGGTGTTCTGAATACTCTGTTGTTAAAAAAAAAGCCATTTTCAATGTGTCCCGTAATTATTATCTGAATTTAAAAAATTTAATTGCAGTCACAATCTTCTGTGTAAAAGCGAAAATCTTATGTAAATTTTAACACGATAAGACAATCGCTACATTTAGAAACTGTGTGTTAGTGTTGTAGTTGTCAGCTTTCAAATATTCCAGTTTTTGGCCTCCATTACTCGAAAATTATACTTCACAACTTCCAATAGACTTCACATATAATTTAAAACCTTTACGAAAATATTTCTCACAGACAACCCACATAAAATAATTATTATTACATTTTCGGTGATTATGTGGTCAGACTTCATCACCATCCATGACATTTTCATTCATAACTTATTAACTACAGCCTCGATTCACAACACACTTTGTAGAGATTATCTGCAAAAGCCAATGAATGCTCCAGCACGATTATATCAACTGCATAACAAATATTTCAGGACATATGTCCTAATCAATGATGGGATGCGTCAAATACATGCTTTTGCTTAAAATGAAATCCAGATTGTCCATCCTATAATCATCCACTGTTTCATAATGAGAGCATTTAGCGACTTCTAACAAACCTTAAGCATAATTTCAATCATTTTCTAAACCCTTTCTCATATGCTTATAGTCAAGCATATATTATATTTGTTGCTTTGCACTGGGAAGATCATGTGGCAGTCGTGCTATCCTTTGCCTCTCTTTTGTTTGCAATATTTTTGTCGGCTGGGAAGACCACGTGACCGGCTAGTAGTAATATGAAGGTAAATGCTTACTTACTGTTCGGCGGAGTATTGTGTTGATGTTGGTAATGACCGTTGAATACTGTTTAAAAACGCAACCGCATAGAATGAGGGGAATTTTTTGTGCAATAACGATTAAGTAAATAGTTCATGCTGTTTCTGTTCTATGGTTGACACGTTCTTGTATGTACCCTTGTCCATTGAGAAAATTAATTATTTGTGTCAAACTAACATGCATTTGCAAAATTAGCACCTACTCTGCCGCAGATGATACCCATTTTGCCGCAGTGGAGTAGCCAAGGGGTCTAAGGCGCCTCGCTGCGGTGCGCGCGGTTGCTCGCCGTCGGAGGTTCGATTCCTTCTTAGGACATGGAAGTATGTGTGTGTGTTGTCATTAGGTTAGTTTACTTTAGTTTAAGTAGTATGTAAGCTATGGACTGATGACTACGCAGTTTGGTCCGATAGATTTAAAATTATTTGATACCCATTTTACTAAGCAACACCAAGGCACACTATCGGGAAGATCGTCATTGCTGATTTCTATGAAGGATTTGATGTGTCAGCCTATAAAAGCCCCACAAAGTCTCGGTTCTTACTTGTCATAGATGGCGCACCATCAGTAGTAATACTGACAATCTTCCCATTAGCCACAGAGTATTTCAGTACAACATCGTCCAGGCCTTCTTTAATGTCACAACCGCAAGTAGTAGCCTTCAGAGTCAGGAGGTCTAAGAGCTCTTGCACCACCTCCAGGTCATTACATACATACGTCACAAATATGGCAAGTTACGATTTATCTTGAATGTCAGTAGATCATGTTTTTTAAGTAGACTCGCCCAAAGCTAGACTCTTGATGAAAAGTCACTTATATGTTTTTGCAAATTACTTACAATGTCTGTATAAAACTTTCTCGAACTTCTTGCCGCGTCAATTCTTGATAAAATTTCAAGCTTTCGAAGATATCCTCCATCTTCTTCGTCAGGAGCCGCTAACTGACAGTGCTGGTGCTGTGGTGGCCTTAAATAGCCCATGGACGGCTTATGATTGGTCGGCCGCTACGTCACGCTGTCACAGATTCAGTCTACGCCTGCGCTGGTGGCGCCACCCCTCCCGTAGTATCGAAGACGTTGCGCGAAATGTCTCTGCTGCATTTCTGTATCGAGCGCTCGTTTCCAAGCACCGCTAAGATTGTACCCGCTGTCACGTTTGAAATTGTTCTCACACATTCTTATTTCTACAAACTCTTTGATTACAGAGTCCCAGTATGTGGAGGCCTGGGAAAAAATTTTTGTTTCATCGAACAAAATTTTATGTTTGTTCGTGAGGCTCTGCTCAGCGACCGCTTATTTCCCCAGTTCTCGGTTTTTAATATGCCGCTGGTGTTCTGTACAGCGTTCGGAAACGGTACGAATGGACTGACCAATATAATTGCTTTCGCACTCACATGGTATGTTGTATATTCCAGGGATCCTAAGGCCCAGGCTATCCTTAACAGGGCGCAGCATCTCCTTAATTTTCCTAGGTGGTCGGAAAATCCATCTTATACCTTGTCTCCCCAGAACTCCGCCTATTTTACTCTATGTGGCTCCACAGAAAGGCAGGAAAGCCGTCGTTTGTCCATCATTTGGATCTTGGATATTATTCCGTTTCGCTGTCTTTATATCACGTGCACCATAGCCGTTCTTACGGATCACATACTTGAGATGATGAATTTCGGATTCCAAATGGTACTCGTCAGAAACAGTTTTTGCTCTGTATATTAACGTGTTCAGAACGGCTCTCTTCTGAACTGGGTGGTGGAAACTCTGTGCGCTGAGATACAAATCCGTGTGCGTTGGTTTGCGGTATACAGAGTGGCCGAGACGCCCATCGGTTTTCCGTTCTATTAAAACATCTAGGAAAGGCAGCTTTCCTTCTTTCTCCATCTCGACAGTAAACTGGATGCTGCAGTGGATACCATTTATGTGCTCCACGAAGTGCTCGAGTTCTTCCAAGCCATGTGGCCACACCTTGAAAATGTCATCGACATAACGACAAAATGAAGATTGACGGAGCTGAATTTAATGCACGTTCTTCAAAGTTCTTCATAAAAAAGTTTGCCATTACTGGAGACAACGGGGAACCCATAGCCATCCCATCTGTCATTTCATAAAATTTACCGCCGTACAAGAAGTAGGTGATCGTCACAAGACGGAACAGCTTTACTGTTTCTGGAGGAAAATTCTCTGCCAAGAGTTTCAATGTGTCCTCCACAGGAACTTTTGTGACCAGTGATACCACATCCAGGCTAACTAAAATATCATTTGGTCCGACGCGAATCTGTTTGATTTTCTCTATGAACAACTGAGAGTTTTTAATGTGATGTTCACAGTGGCCAACCATTGCAGTCATTAACCTGGTTAGGTACTTGGCTAACTTGTAAGAAGGAGAAACGATGGCAGAGACGATAGATCTCAGAGGGATACCTTATTTATGGACCTTAGGTAATCCGTAAAGCCTGGGAGGTCTTGGAGCACGAGCTCTGAGATTTTTCATTTCATCTTCCGGCATTCCAGAATTCTTTAGTAGCTCCGACATTTTTCTGCTGTATGACAGCAGTTGGGTCCCTTTTTAGGCATCTGTATGTGCTGTCTTCCAATAAAGATATTTTCCTATGGTAGTCAGTTGCATTGAGAACTACTGTGGCATTTCCCTTGTCAGCTGGGAGAATAACGAGATCTTCATCTTTCTGCAGTGTACCGAGCCCCTCTCTTTCTACTCTGCTGATATTAGATTTTGGAGGCTTGGCTGAAGCTAAAATGCGACTGGTGGTAAATCTTATCATTTTCATGGTGTGGCCACATGACTTGGAAGAACTCGAGCACTTCGTGGAGCACATAAATGGTATCCACTGCAGCATCCAGTTTACTGTCGAGATGGAGAAAGAAGGAAAGCTGCCTTTCCTAGATGTTTTAATAGAACGGAAAACCGATGGGCGTCTCGGCCACTCTGTATACCGGAAACCAACGCACACGGATTTGTATCTCAGTGCACAGAGTTTCCACCATCCAGTTCAGAAGAGAGCCGTTCTAAACACGTTAATATACAGAGCAAAAACTGTTTGTGACGAGTACCATTTGGAATCCGAAATTCATCATCTCAAGTATGTGATCCGTAAGAACGGCTATGGTGCACGTGTTATAAAGACAGAGAAACGGAATAATATCCAAGATCCAAATGATGGACAAACGACGGCTTTCCTGCCTTTCTGTGGAGCCACATAGAGCAAAATAGGCGGAGTTCTGGGGAGACAAGGTATAAGATGGATTTTCCGACCACTTAGGGAAATTAAGGAGATGCTGCGCCCTGTTAAGGATAGCCTGGGCCCTAGGATCCCTGGAATATACAACATACCATGTGAGTGCGAAAGTAATTATATTGGTCAGTCCATTCGTACCGTTTCCGAACGCTGTACAGAACACCAGCGGCATATTAAAAACCGAGAACTGGGGAAATAAGCGGTCGCTGAGCACAGCCTCACGAACAAACATAAAATTTTGTTCGACGAAACAAAAATTTTGCCCCAGGCCTCCACATACTGGGACTCTGTAATCAAGGAACAACTTCAACCGTGATAGCGGGTGTAATCTTAGCGGTGTTTGGAAACGAGCGCTCGATACAGAAATGCAGCTGAGACACGTCGCGCAACCTCTTCCATACCACGGGAGGGGTGGCGCCACCAGCGCAGGCGTAGACTGAATCTATGACAGTGTGACGTAGCGGCCGACAAATCAGAAGACAACCAATGATAAGCCGTCCATGGGCTATTTAAGGCCACCACAGCACCATGCACCTACAGCGTGTTTAATCCGCATCCATTACGCCAAAAACAAAAACAAAATAAAATTGTAACTTGATTTTTCTATCTGACACTAGATTGTTGTGTTTGGTGCGTTCAGAAATATACTAAAATACATATGATTTAAAGTAATATGATTTAT
The DNA here is from genome assembly GCA_026315105.1 of Locusta migratoria. NCBI lineage: Eukaryota > Metazoa > Arthropoda > Insecta > Orthoptera > Acrididae > Locusta > Locusta migratoria. Next base: position 42,535,119 of record CM048750.1, on the reverse strand, counting down.
ATTAAAAGGTAAGTGATACGAAGTTCACCGGGTCATCTAGTAGAAAATAAAAATTAAAAAAACACAGCGATGAAAAAATGGCTATTTGATGAATACATTAGATTAGATTAATACTTATTCCATAGATCATATATACGACATTTCGTAATGATGTGGAACGTGTCAGTTTCGTAAATGTTGTCTATACTTGACAATCAATATTTTAAGGATTTTTTTAATTTTATTTATTTATTTATTTATTTATTTTAAGTTTTATCTAAAAATTCATCTACATTGTAGAAGGAGTTGCCATTCAGAAATTCCTTTAACTTCTTTTTAAATACTAGGTGGCAATCTGTCAGACTTTTGATGCTATTGGTAAGTGACCAAAGAGTTTTGTGGCAGCATAATTCACCCCTTTCTGAGCCAAAGTTAGATTTAACTTTGAATAGTGAATATCATCCTTTCTCCTAGTGTTGTAGCTATGCACACTGCTATTACTTTTGAATTGGGTGGGATTGTTAATAATATATTTCATGAGTGAATATATATATATATATATATATATATATATATATATATATATATATATATATATATATTGTGAAGCTACAGTGAGTATCCCTAGATCCCTAAATAAATGTCTGCAGGCTGCTCTTGGGTGGGCTCCAGCAATTATTCTGATTACACGCTTTTGTGCAATGAATACTTTTTCACTCAACGTTGAATTGCCCCAGAATATGATCCCATATGAAAGCAGTGAATGAAAATAGGCGTAGTAAGCTAATTTACTGAGATGTATATCACCAAATTTTGCAATGACTCTGATAGAATAAGTAGCTGAACTCAGACGTTTCAGGAGACCTTCAATATGTTTCTTCCAATTCAGTCCCTCGTCAATACAAACACCTAAAAATTATGAATGTTCTACCTTAGCTACAGATTTATGTTCAAAGTCTAAATTTATTAATGGTGTCATGCCATTTACTGTATGAAACTGTATATACTGGGTTTTATCAAAGTTTAATGAGAGTCCATTTATAGAGAACCACTTAATACCTTTCTGGAAGATATTATTTACAATTTCATCAGTTAATTCCTGTTTGTCAGGTGTGATAGCTATACTTGTATCAACAGCAAAAAGTACTAGCTTAGAACCTTCGTGAATGTAGAATGGCAAGTCATTAATACATATTAAGAACAGCAAAGGACCCAAGACCGAACCTTGTGGGACCCCATTTTTGATAACTCCCCAGTTATAAGAATTAATTGTTTAATCTATATCATGTGAACTGCTTATTTCAGCTTTCTGCACTCTTCCGGTTAAGTATGATTTAAACCATTTGTGCACTGTCCCACTCATACCACAATACTTAAGCTTATCTAGAGGAATCGGCTTCTAGCGCGGTAGTGGTTGATATGAGAGCAGCCGCGTGCCCCGTGCCAGAGACAGGAGTGGCTGTACCTCAGCCGGCAGCGGCCGTTCGTCAGTGGCAGTTCTTGCCGCCGCGTGTTATGGTAATGCGCGCCACGCCGGCTGCTGGCTGGTGGGAAGAACCGCGGCGAGTGCCGTACAAGGCACTGCTCGCAGTGGCCGCTTCCTGGCCGCTACATGCGCCGCCGCTGGTTCATTCACTGCACCAGGGTCGCCGACCGCGCCCGACCAACCGAGACGTGAGCTGCGTGTCACGCCGACAGCGATCCGGCAGTCCCGAGCCTCAGCGCTGAGTGTGTTCCTCTGGCCCAAGTTGCTTCACTAAAGGCTAGTTTATACGACACACTACTTTTCATGAAACTGCGCTACTGGTCAATGCGCATGCGCGGCAGGCGTTCGCGCAACTCGTTGGCGAAACTAAATAGTTTCGCCACCTTCCTACTTTGGCGAAACTGACTGCGCGTATTTCTAGGTTAGGTTATGACCAATACAGAACAAAACACAACATAAAGGGGGCAACGGGAGAAATAATTCGGTTTTTGAACATATATGCGTTTGGGTAGGTGTTTGTGCGATTTTAACGGCGTACTAGTGCTCTTCTGACAATTATTGTGAAATTAAATATTGATGGTTTGACGATTAGTGAATTGCAGACTAAAATACATCCAATTCGAAATACCTATACAAACGAAGTATGACAATTGTGGATTTCGGAACACGGTACAAGTAATGCAGGGACGAATATCTACTTGACGAGAAACGTAATGCAATTTGTAATTTCAGTTCTGGTAACAATGCTTCACGCGTAACGGTAACTTATTTCTTTATTGAATTACTAACACTGTTTAAGAGGAACGTAAAATGCTCTGGTGACATTCTAAGTTTATGAAAATAATTGTAGGGTCTTTAAGGCTAGTTTACACGACGACACTAGGTTTCATGAAACTGCGCTACTGGCCAGTGCCCGTGCGCGGCAGGCGTTCGCGCAACTCGTTGGCGAAACTAAACAGTTTCGGCACATTCCAACTTTGGCGAAACTGATTGCGCGTGTTTTTAGATTAAGGCTTGTCTACACGACGACACTAGATTGCGAAACTCGTTGCATGAAATGAATTGCGCGCAACTGGTTTTATATATGTCTGTAGACAAGTCGCCAATACTATACACTTCAGTTTCGTTGTTTTGTGAGTGCCGCAGTCGCCGTAAAATGAAAGTTTTGGTAGCTGTAAGAGCTGTGACGGAGCTATTGCTTCTCTGTGTAGTCGCTGCATAAGACTAAACATAAAAAAGAATAAGAAACGTGTTTGGGTTCGTGAATGGATTAAAATAAGACGTCAGCTCTGTTGCTCAGCGACCTTGTTGAAATAAATTCGTTTGAAGGCCCTAGAAGTTATTTTAATCAACTTAGAATGTCACCAGAGCAATTCACGTTCATTTTAAAAGGAGTTAGTAATGCAATAAAGAGACAAGATACTGTTATGCGTGAAGCATTGTTACCAGAACTGAAATTACAAATTGCATCACGTTTCTTGTCAAGTAGATATTCGTCTCTGCAGTACTTGTACTGTGTTCCGAAATCACAAATAATTGCTATAAGAGGACTAACACGTCGTTAAAATCACACAAACACCTACGCAACGCATATATGTTCAAAAACCGAATTATTTCTTCCGTCCCCCCCCCCCCCTGTATATTGTATTATGTTCTGTATTGGTCATAACCTAACCTAAAAACACCCGCAATCAGTTTCGCCAAAGTTGTAAGGTGGCGAAACTATTTAGTTTCGCCAACGAGTTGCGCGAACGCCTGCTGCGTATGCGCATTGGCCAGTAGCGCAGTTTCATGAAACTGTTTTATTAAACTGTGCTACTGGCCATTGCGCATGCGCGGCAGGCGTTCGCACAACTCGTTGGCGAAACAGTTTCGGCACCTTCCAACTTTGGCGAAACTGATTGCGCGTGTTTTTAGGTTAGGTTAGAACCAATACAGAACAAAATACAACAAAAAGGGGTGAACGGAAGAAATAATTCGGTTTTTTGTGCTATTTCAACGATTAAAATTTCAGGAATAAGCACTGGCGTATTGGTGTTTTTCAAGCAATTGTTCGTGAATTAAATATTGATGGGTTGACGACTAACGAATTGCAGACTAAAATACATTCGCAATTTGCGATGTTATGGCTTCACTGTATTAGGTTTAGATGGAATACCAAATTGTGGCGCATGAAATTTTCATTCATAGATTGGTATTCCATCTAAACCTAATACAGTGAAGCCATAACATCGCAAATTGCAATTTATTTCATTCTTTTGAACGCTGTAATTCGTCAAAAAATAAATATAATTGTATACAAGCCGAAGCTGGGCTCATGACGACAATTAATTGTCTCGATACCAGTGCGCGTCGGTTGCATAGTGGTAAAGTGCCAGGCTACAAATCCAAAGGTCGCGGGTTCGAACCCCGCCAGGTCCTAGGATTTTCCACTTCTTTCACCTCTGGCAGTATTGCTCATGTGAAAAATACTGAGTAGCACCGTGGTTCGGAACCCACGTTAAACTGTGGGTCCCCCTATAACTGGCTGGGTAAGTCAGTCTGAAGGTCGGAGGAAGGCAACGGCATACCACCTTCCAACAGGACCATGCCTAGTAAAGCACTGCGGTGTTCAAATCAATCTGCGGATTGTTGACTGCTTTACCTTACCTACCTCGTGGTCTGTTCTCCCTGATGCGGGAATACAGTATTGTGACTGCGAGCATTATAGAATAAATAGGCTGTGGTATAGGAAAGAGACAGCGTGGCGAATGGAGATTTGTGTGTGGCGGGAGACGTGCAGGGAAGAGTCCTCTGCAGTCGGGCTGATCACTGTGTCCTCGGTGGCGGAGTGGTCAACGCGTCTGCCAAGTAAGCAGGAGATCCCGGGTTCGAATCCCGCCCTGGCACAAATTTTCATTCGCCACAGTTTGGTATTCCATCGAAGCGTAATACAGTGAAGCCATAACATCGCAAATTGCGATTTATTTCATTCATTTGAACGCTGTAATTCGTCAATATATATTGTCGAATTACAGCGTTCAAATGAATGTAAAATACAGTCAATTCGAAATACTTATACAAACGAACTATTGCAATTATGGATTTCTGAACTCGGTACACGTACTGTAGAGACGAATATCTACTTGACAAGAAACGTCATGCAATTAAATTAATTTCAGTTCTGGTAACAATGCTTCACACATAACAGTATCTTGCTTCTTTATTCCATTACTAACGTGAACTGCCCTTGTGACGTTCTAAGTTGATTAAAATTACTTCTAGGGCCTTCAATCAGAATTTCTTGCAGAAAGGTCGCTGAGGAAACGAGCTGACGTCTTTTTCTATTCCAGTCACGAACCCCAAACACGTATCTTATTCTCTTTATGTTTAGTCTTATGCAGTGACTTCACACAGAGAAGCAATAGCTCCGCCACAACCGTTACAGCTACCAAAACTTTCATTTTACGGCGACTGCGGCACTCATAAAACAACGAAACTGGAGTGTATGGGATTGGCGCCGTGTCCACAGACATACACGAAACCAGTTGCGCGCAATTCATTTCATGCAACGAGTTTCGCAACCTAGTGTCGTCGTATAGACTAGCCTTAAGGGCCGGTTTGTCAATGTTTCGTTAAGTTCCGGTTAAGATTTTAACTTGTCGTTAGCGGAGAACTGCGTTTGTCAGTTTCGTTATGAGTTAACCAGACGTTAAAAGACCTCAAACTGGCCGTTAACGAGTAAAATTCTGCTCGTTACACGACTAACTATTAGTTAAGTGAGAATATGTATGAAAATAGAAAGATTCCAAAGCGCTAAAATACCGCAATATATTCACGTTATAAGACCGATTTATTGAACAAAATAACAGAAGCACTACATGTATGAAAAAGTAGTATGGAAAGCAGCTTCATTGAAAAAGTTTTTCGTCATATTTCTCGCCCCATCCATGTCAGTAGTTAGCAGATGAGTTTGATATATTGCAGATACGCAACATAACCTTAAAATTATTGTTGCGATATCAAAATACAAACTTATGGGTAACGACTAGTTCATTGAGAATTGGTATGATGAAAATGTTTGGAATAAGAGATTTGGTTGACAATGAAGACGATGTAAATATTTTAGACGATCTAGAGGTCATTGCTCCTATATTGTGGCTTAGACGTGTTTATGTTCGCCCAAATCATTTTGAATGCTGAGATGATGCAGAATTTGTTACGCTATTTCGTCTTGGAAACGCTACATGAAAAACTACACGACCATCTCAAGAGTCCAACAGATAGTTACGTATATTGTAAGTTGTCATAATATATAACAGAATACATTATTTATGCCTGCCAGCTTATTAATTCAGTATTTGGTTAAATTGTACCACGCTTCTCGCCGGGCTGCAGTGGTTATGTTGGTACCAATGGTAATGACGGCAACTCAAACGACCAATAAATGCTTTTTCGTGACAACTTCAATTAACACGAAAATTATTTTTTTCTGAACGGACAAGGGTACATACAAGAACCTGTCAACCATAGAGCCGGTACAGTATTAATTTTGCTGCTAGTGAAACGAGCAGCAATAACATTTACTCTGTATCTCGTGAAAAATATTAACACAATTCTACAATTCATTGTTTATCTGTTGCCAACATAAGCACTGGAGCCCGGTGAGAACCGTCGTAAAATTTTACCCAGTATTTACTTATGCTTGTTGCTCCTAGTGTGAGGCCTAAAATCTGATTCCTTCCTCCGATCTACAGGAACAGTATACTTTTGCCTATGTACAAGCTTGCACTAAGATACTACGCACTTGGCATGTTACCGTACTAAGCCCTAAGCATTTTTACTGTCCTACATTTTCCGTGGAAAGCACTGAATTCATTTGCCACACGCGATCATGTCGCTTTGTTCTTCTCCTTCCATGTCGTAGCGTCCGTTGTTTTACATTCCAATGCACCCTAATATTTCTCTATTGAAGACACAACACACTCGCACTAACTTCTTTTAAAATTCCAGCTTCTTTCACATTTCTTTTCCATAACGTCAATTAACAACTATCTGCTAACCTCTTCCCTGATAGTTAAATAAGGGAAACAGCTGTTTGTTCAGACGCCACTTTCATTTGTTTCTACTGCCAACCTAGTCGAAATATATCGTTTCTCGTTTTCTCCAGGTTAGCAAATGAGAGGTGTATCTGGCAATGACAAACGCAATGCACCTAACGAGCACATTTAACTGGACGTTAAACGCATCTTCTCGTTTATTAACGAGAAGATTAACGAAAGATAGACGAACCGGCCCTAAGAGAGGTACAAAAAGGACTGGGTATGGACTATCAGTATCGATTCTACCGACGAGTAGTTCTCCGAGACTGGTAACTTAAGAGGAGACGCAAAAGAAAATACACCGGTACATATAAATTTTGCTGCTTAAGAGGTATAGCATCATCCCATCCCATATTTCTTCACCCACATAGACCTTATCTTCTTGACATACACTGGTCAAAACAATTAGGGGTATCAATAAATAAAACAATTACTTGAGACAACATTGTCTCGTTATACAGGTTGTCAGGAAAGGACTCCCTGATTTCAAAATTAAATATCTCGAAAACAAAGATCGATAGAGGAATGCAGTAAACGGTATGTTTATTGTGAAAGCTGTATGAAGTTTATACAGCAGTTTGAAATAATAGTTACAAAAGCTGCTAACAGATGGCGCTGTAATCGCCATACGTAATGCCTAGTATAAATAGTGATCCGAAGCCCAGAGCGATCAGTTCCACTATTGAAACGTGAAAGGAGGTTAGCGTACCGAAGGAAGAAATTAAAGCCATGTACTCCGTTGAACAACGCGTTTTTCTGGTGCTAGAGTACCACAGGTTAGAAAGGAAATCCTACGGCAACAAGGCGAAGTTTTCAAGCACGATTTAATGTTCCAAAAGGACCCGACGCGAAAACCATTCATACGCTCTTCGCAAAATTTCAACGAACAGGCAGCGAACTGGTGATCTAGTAGAGCATGTTCGCCGCAAGCAAACCGCAGTTACGCCTGAAAATATCGCCATAGTTTCTGGGATTATTCAGCGAAATCCAATGTCATCCGCCCGTAGAATTGCACCTGAGACTGGTTTGAAGCGTTCCAGCACGCAGAAAATACTGAGAAAGAGCCTACACATGTTTCCATTCAAAATTCAAACACACCAGGCCATACCCGTGCGAGCTGTGTAACAAAGGGTTGCCTTTGCTAATCAGATGCTCACAATGATTTATAGTGAAGGATTTGATGTTGGTTGCATCTGGTTTACAGATGAAGCACACTTGCACCTGAATGGATACGTGAATAAGCAGAACTGGCGATTTTGGGGTTCCGAAAAGCCATATTGGTGTGAAGCGAAACCCCTGTATTCTCCTAAAGTGGGATGCAGTATGCAGCAGAGGCATTATTGGCCCTTTTACCATTCGAGAAACGGTCACTGGTGCACGTTACGTTGCAATTTTGGAACAATTTGTCGCCACACTGCAAGCGTTAGAGGATCGACCAGGTACTGAATGCTTTATCTAAGATGGACCCCGACCACATCGGACCGAACAAGTGTTTCGCTTTCTTGAGGAATACTTCGGGAATCCAGTCATTGCTTTCGAATATCCCAAATTTACTGGTGCAGGCACGTATTGGCCACCATATTCGGCGGATTTGACTCCCTGAGACTTTTTTTGTGGCGCACAGTGAAAGCATGGTCTACTCGAAGCATCCCGCCACACTGGACGAGCTTGAATCGGCGATCTCTGTGACATGTGAATCCATTTCGGTTGAGACACTACGAAATGTGATGGCGAATTTTATTCTTCGTTTGCGCCACCTCTGTAGCGCCAATGGTAAACATTTTGAAAACATTGTGATGTGATTGTTTGCAAAGAGTGTTTTCATACGATTATTTCACTTATGTACAGCGTACATCGCCATCTGTAATCAGCTTTTGTAACTATTATTTCAAACTGCTGTATAAACTTCTTACAGCTTTCACAATAAACATACCGTTTATTGCATTTCTCTATCGATCTTTGTTTTCGAGATATTTAATTTTGAAATCTGGGAGTCCTTTTCTGCACACCCTGTACCAAAGGTATTAAACATAAGGAGAGGCATTGAATTAAAATTTATGATGTGGCCGGGATTCGAACCCGGAACCTCCTACCTACTACTTAGGTGCTTTAGACCTCTTTTTTTTTTTTTTTTTTTTTTTTTTTTTTTTTTTTTTTTTTTTTTTTTTTTTTAATCTTCTGCCTTCTCGGCCTGGCTTCATTGCCGTTTTAGTCTTCTCAGTAAGAAAATTAAAATTTTCACTTCTCTAAACACAGAAATTAAAGTTAAATGTCTTCTTCAAACAAAAATTATACAAACATAGTTGAAATGAAAGTAATAGCTCTATGTAACTCAGTTCTTGTATTGCACTGTGGCTGGCTGCTAAACTAATATTAGAAGTGCACCTCGCCGATCCCCAACGCGCCTCGCGTTGGAGTCGGGCACGTCTTCTCGATAGATTTTAGAGTAAGTTCCATTGACCTGATCAGTTCTAGCTCTAAGTCGGCGAATATAGAAATTAACTTCTCATACCCGGTACTCCCCAACTGCGCGGGGGATCGCTCATAGCACTTCCTAGAAAGTTAGCAAAGTAAAGTTTGTATTTCTTGTGGTTCTTGATCGTAGAATGCCGTTCTTGTAGAAATGTCCAAAAGTCAAGTGCGTTCTTGGGGCCTTCTCTGAAAAGGTAGAGGACTGTCATCCTCGAATCCAAGTTACTGCATTGGTCTTTGTTCGGGGGTAGTATGTCTCGTCCGGGTAGAGTAATATCCGTGGTTCGATATCTTGCGGAGCAACTCGAAGGAAAAAAACTATAATTTTTTGCGCCAAGCTCCACGCTTCTGCGGAAGTGCCGCATGTCAGACGATGTACTTCATTATCCAATTCATTGCACTGAGTACACAGAGGCGTGTCCACTCTATGTATAGCATGTAATCGGGCACGCGTCATGAATTTTCCATTGACGATCTGATACCACAGCGTACGTGTCTCTGTGTCAAGAAACACATGGTGCACTGCCCGCCATACCACTGTCCACGTTACTGTCGGATGCCGTCTCTCTATCACGTTGCCTGGTCGTCCTCGTAACAGTAAGCAATATATGTCGCGTGCTGTTGTGGTCCTGGTAGTCGGCAGGTCCGCTTGTACATAACTGTATTCGACGAAAAAGGTACGAATATGGGCAAGAGACGGTGATATGTGACCGACAAAAACTGGCGCTCTTTGAGAAGGTGGTGCTAATTCCTCTATCAAAGTGCCGGACAGACTTGACTGGTGTCGACGCCACATCTTGGCCATCGTACTGACATAGAGTGCCACAGCGCGGTCGCGGACGTGGACAAGTCCGAGGCCCCCTCGCTTAATGGGGAGGGTGAGAGTTTCGTATCGGACTTTGAAAATGAGACCTGCGCTCACAAAGTATCCAAAGGCCGCTAGGAGGCAGCGTGCCATAACCACCGGCATCGGGAGCACTTGCGCCAAGTGTGGAATGCGCGATGCCGGGTGAATGTTCACAAAAGTGACCCGTTGCATCATGTCTAATGTTCTTAACATGTTATCTCGAACACTCGTTCTGATAGACTGCAGGAGCCGTCTATAGTTGAGCGCTGCCGTGCGTCTGACGTCGTTGGTGAATGTAATTCCCAAACATTTCATTGTGTCCATCAATCTTAACGGTGCCACGCTGTTATCTGGCAGCCCTCGTCCAATGTTCATAGCCCCAGACTTCGCCATATTAACGCGACTTCCTGTAGCCGAACCATACAGATCAATCCAGCGTAGTGCTGTTCGTATCTCGTCCCCCGACCGCGCCAGGAAGGTAAGGTCGTCTGCATATGTTCTGCAGATGAATGTGTGGCCCCTGAACGTCATTCCTGTTAGCTTGTTCCTAAGACCAGAAAGTAACGGCTCGATAGCTATGGCGTAGAGCACCGACGACAGTGGACACCCTTGCCGCACAGATCTGAAGATTTTGATTGGTCCTACCGCACTTCCGTTCACGAGCACCGTGGAGTAGTCGCATTACTACGGTAACGAAGTCGTGTGGAAAGTTCATTTTCGTCATCACTTTTGTCATGTACGCATGGCTCACTCTGTCAAAAGCGCGATCAAAGTCCACGGACACCAAAACAGCATTGAGACGACAGGTTGTTGCCAATGCTATCACGTCGCGGTAGTCACTGAGCGTTGTCTGGATATTGCTGTCACCACCGAGTGACGTTTGATCAAGGGAGATAATTTGGCGGAGGACGCGTTTGATGCGAGCTGCAAGTATCCTTGTGTAGGTCTTAAAATCTGAGTTGAGTAGTGTCAGCGGCCGGTAGTCTTGTATTCCTTTCCCACCTGACGGTTTGGGGACAGGAATTATCATTCCCTCCACAAAGGCTGATGGAAGAGGGGTATGTGGAGACATCAGTTCTCAGTACATATCAGTCCACCGAGGCAGCATGAGAGTTTTGAATGTCCGATAAAATTCTAACGGGAGTCCGTCCAGTCCAGGTGATTTGTTTGCTGCGCCTTTCCCCAGAGCTTCTGCCACTTCATCTTCCGTAACCTCTGCCATGAGTAATCCTTCAGCCGTCACATCAAGGGTACCCGACAGTGTTTGTGGAACTTCATCAAAAGCTGCCTCATTGTGTTCCACTCTGTCGTATAGGTGTCGGTAATGTTCCAGAAAGGCTGTGGCAATATCTTTTTGCGATGTTAGACTGTTGCCATCCGGCAAAATAAGGCTCTCCGACTGCGTCGTTTCTCCCTGATGACGTGGTGCATCGATGGTGGTTCTCCCTGTACTCGGTCAAAAACTCTAGCTCGGACGACAGTGCCTTCTAGGTTGCGGCGCATTATAGATGTTATCTGAGCCTGTACCCGTTTGACTGCAGATTGCCGATCTGGTGAAGGTGCCTGTGTTGAGAGCTCCCGTAGCGTCGTAAAATAGAAGTCCACGGTGTTCCGTCTCCACAAGGATTGTTCTCTTCCGTATGCAATCATCGCACGGCGTATAGCAGGCTTGGCGCAGTCCAACCACCACTGTAGTGTCGTGGGGAATGACGGTAGGCGTCGCTCGCAGGTGTTCCAAGCGTCTTCTATTAAGCGTCTGCACTCCGGATCCCGGAGGTGTGCGACGTTCATTTTCCAGGTACCTCGACTCCTCCACACCTTCTGGCGTTGGAGTTCGATCGTGCATATGTATGCGGTATGGTCCGAGAAGGCAACGGGCCACAATTCAGCATCAAGAACAGCATTTGTGAGACCACGTGTAACATAAATAATAAGTCAATACGACTTGCTGAATGACTGGTATAGTATGTGTATCCGGTCCGGTTGCCATGGACGCGTTCCCAAGTATCGATCAAGTTCATATCTCTCACCAGCAGTCGTAACTCTTGACACGAGGTGTAATGTGGGTATTGGTCTTTCGGGTCAAGCACACAGTTGAAATCACCTCCAAGTAAAAAGTGATTATATCGGCCCAAGAAAAGAGGAGCAATCTCCTCTGCATAGAATCTGGCACGATCCCGCCTTCGGTCTGTACCTGACGGAGCATATATGTTGATGATGCGGAGCCCAAGTACTGTCAGCGCAAGCCCCCGTGCTGACGGCAGATATACCACGTCTTCAGCATCGATACCGTCACGTAAAAGTATCGCCGTGCCGCTGGCGCTGTCATGCGTTGGTGTAATATATGTGTTGTACCCATACAGTGCGGGAAAACTGTCTACATTGACTTCTTGTAGGAGGACTATATCAACATCCGACGCCCTCAACATGTCCTTTAATAGCTCTAGTTTGACGTGTGCACTAATCGTATTGATGTTGATGGATGCTATTCGATATGCCTGTTGTTGCACTGCACGTTGAAAAGCGTTCATGATGCTGGAGTTTGTTGGTGTGGCGTTGAACATCTGTTGAGTGCTGTCGTGTCCTTCGGAACCTTCCGCATCTCCTAAGTGACTAGTGTTTGGGTGAGGTCGCGGCCGCTGCCGCGTCCGTGTCGTCGTTCATTGAGTCATCATCATCATGATCCTCAGACCAGACGATATGAGGCAAATCTCGTTGAGATATCCCCGCGTGGCTTTGCAATGGCGGTGGATCTGTATCAAGGTTCGTCGGCGGACCCACTTGTTGGTCTCCGATGAACGACGTCAGATGTTTCTCGTGTACTGGGCGGTTTGCGTCGTTCTGTTGTGCGGTGAGAAGGGACTCCACGTTTGTGCTTTCAATTTCATTATCCTCACTGTGTGTTGCAGCGTCTCCCGTGGAACAGGTGTCCGACGGCGATAGACGGCGTTTCTTGTGCCGCTTCGGCGATCGTTGCTTGCGTGTGTGTATCTCTGTATCAGATTGTGGCAGCGAATCCCGGCTTTCAAGAGAGACGGCGGGTGTGGGTGTTGCCATGTCAACGTCCATTCGTGCTTCCGGCTCTTTCTCTTCAGCCGTCGATGTCGACAGAGAAATTGTGCTCTGGTTGTTCGGAAGCACATCTGTGTCAGCGGCCACCAATTCTGACGGTTCTGGTATCTGTTCTTGTGGAATGGGTGGGTCAATATTCGGCGTAGCGCCTCTCCGGAGCACATTGACGTATGACAGTGGGAGTGACGTCGGCGCGGGCGTTAGCACAGCTTCTCCTGTTGGTACTTGTGCGATCCTCCGAATTATTCTTTCACATGCTTCTTCGCTGATCATTTTCAAGTAGACAACACTACTCAAGATAGAGAGGTGTATGCCTATGAGATCTTGTGGATCGATTTTAACCTCTTCTCGTATAAAGCGTTCGATTTCGTGAGCTTTAGGTCGGGAATATTCGTTCGAAAAGCTGATCTTTATCGTCGACTTGCGCCATGAGTGAGCCATTCTATAATAGGAAATACTACACCCGCGAGAGCGGCCGAACACGTAAACAAGCGCGTGCGCGAGAAGCTCTGCGGCGGGACGTAAACACGCCCGTCCTCACCGCGTCGCTGCCTGACGCAGACTGACCTCTCAGATAACAAGGAATTGTAGCCAAAGCAATTTGATACGCATTTCACAGAGAACATGAGGCAGAACTAAAGTATGTGGTGTGGAGGGAGACGTGCTTTAAGACAGTCGGTGTCGTTACTTTGGCTACAGCGCTGTGTTAGATGAGTGGTCTAAAGCACCTACCTAGTAAGTAGGAGGTCCCGGGTTCGAATCCTGGTCACAGCATAAACTTTAATTAAATGCCTCACCTTATGTTTAATTAGGAGAACCGTTGAGGAATCTAGGTTCTGAAGTATTGCCATCGGCAGAATGAATTAGAATGGTTTAACCTCTTTCTGTCAGTTCTACGGAGTGCAAACAGCAACTTTACAATACACGAAATAGAGGTAATAACAGAAACTTGCTGCAGAGGGGGTTGATGTTGACTTGTGTTTACACTAACAAACGAATTACACAAGCAGTTGGGTTCAGATAGTGTGGTGAGCAGGTTGTGCAATGCGATAACAATGTGACTTATCCGAAACTATGGGATGGAAAGTCATAGGAAACTTGGAAGCAGGACAGACACAGAGGGAGATGGCTGCAGCTATTGGAGTGTCCAAAAGTGTAATTTCCAGCACCTGGGCGCGATTTCAGACAACAGGAACTGTTAAAAGAAAGCTAGACCAAGGTCGTTCAAGGGTAACGTCAGCAAGATACAAGTTAACAGGCCGCTGAATACAAATCAGCTGCAACGCACCCCAAGGCATCAACATGAGGCACAATATCAACACATTCAGTCCGAAATCGTCTTCGGGAATGTGGCCTCCACGCATGGAGGCATATGGTATGTGTCCCATTAAAACCACGACGATAGCTTAAATCCATCTCCGAAATGGAAATGGTACATGAAGAAGTATGTATGACTTCCGTGTTTCTGTTTTACTGTCCTGTATTGTGGTGGCAGAAGAGTCAGACATTAGTACAGAGTTAGTTATGTACGAACGTAGGCTTTCGCGGTCATTGTTGTTAACGTTAAAATTCTTGTGAGCTATTTGCCGCGTCATGATAATAAAATCTTTCCAACGTTTAGGATCCGTTGCAGAAGCCTTCCTCAGGGAATACTGACAGTCAGTATTCCCTGAGGAAGGTTCTTGCAACGGATCCGAAACGTTGTAAATAGTTTATTACCATGACGCGGCAAATAGCTCATAAGAATTTTAACATTAGTACAGAGCTTTAAATTAAATTAAAGAACCGTTCCCGACGTTTCTTTTTCTGGCAGGAATACACATGAAGTGCAATGCAACACAACAATGCACAGCGCCACATACGGATATCAGAACACGCGTAGCTAAATTGGACCTGCATCACTATCTCAACCATCATGTAGACCAGACGTAGTGCCTTCTAATTTGTTTTTAACGTTCAATGATTTTCTAGAAGCGATTCATACTGAAGAGAGCGTAACTGGTGCAGTGCAAACGTGGTTAAGAGCTCCGAAGAAGACATTTTACCAAAAGGAAAGATAGGTTCTTACACCATGTTTGCAAAAGGCGCATAATGTGATAAGAATACACACTGAAGAAACAGTACATGCACAAGAATTGACAATTTCAACAATTTGTCTTAACAATAAATAGACTAGTGTCCAAAATTAAAACAACAAATCGCTGTTTGCCCATCCTTGCAAGTAGTTCATGAGATACAAAACGTAAACAAAAGCGGTACAATCGTGTTACGTATTGAAGATGGCATTTCGGTCAGCGTACAACCATGCCAATGATGGTAGTGTTTTCTGGGAAGTCCCACATCCACAATAGCTATGTATACATTCACGAACACCGATCAGACCGCGTTGGACGCCCGTAGGAAGAATGGAAATTGGACAGTGTCAAACGAATGTCACTATATGGCGTAATGTTAATCACTGTGTTGTTTCTCGGATGTGGCGATAGTTTTTAGAGACCAAAACAAAAGCCAGACGCTCATGGCAGGACCGACCGCCTGACATCAGAAAGTATTTGGCTGTAAGGATCACGTTGTTACCGATGGAGCACTGCACGGAAACCATCTGATCTCACAGCATCAACAGAAAAATTGTGTCGCCGGCCGCGGTGGCCGAGGGGACTGAGGCGCTCCAGTCACGGTCTGCACGGCCACTACGGTCGGGGGTTCGAATCCCCCCTCGGGCATGGATACTTGTGCCATCCTTATCTTAGTTAGTTCATAAGTAGTTTGTAAGTTTAGGGACTGATGACCCCGTAGTTAAGTCCCATAGACTATACAAACATTTGAACATTTGAAATTGTATCGCGGCAAACAGAGTACAGACTGCTTCAGCAGACTGGCCTCTTGACGCGACTCTGAAAAGGGGTGAAATTTTTGTGACAGTTTTACTTCTCTTATTTTCTCATTTTATGTGTTTGTTTTATTTTTATTTTATGGCATATGTTAGAAATAATAGTTCATAGCATATTTTTTGTCTCTTACTTTGATTTCATTTGTCATTTATTGGTTGCGAGATAGATGATGGGAGCTTAGTGAAAATTTCATGAATTAGTGTAGGTGTGAAGGGCACGATCTGGGGGGGGGGGGGGGACGTACTGTGCAATTGAAACTCGTGTATTTATATACTGGAGTTGAATATTGCGAAGTACTAGCCGATTCAGGAGGTATCGTCTGTGACTGTATTCCTACCGGGTTAACAGAGACTGTAGATTCCCCCCAGGGGGCCCACAGTTCTTTTGTGGGTACGTGTGTGGCGTGCACGGGGCCCCGAGCCGGAGCAGCCTTTCTTCTGCCCCAGGCTGCTTCACTTTCCCTCCCGGTTTATGCCTTCGCCCGGAGACGGGCGAATTTCGTGAGTTACGGCGGTTCTTGTTGTCGTTTCTCTTACTCCTTGGTTCCTTACTTTCTTACCCTTTGTTTTCTGTCTTTCTCTCCTTGTACTCTCCTAGCCTTCTTCTCCTCATTAGTCTCCGCCTCGGTGTTTAAGACACTTCTTTCCTTCCTCTTCACTTTCTCTATCCTTCTTCTTTCCTCCCTGTGCGTGTCTGAAGACCGACCCACGCATTATCATCCGTAGCAGGTGACGGGGTAACGCGTAATTCCCCGCCCCGGGTAGATAAGTAGGGCACGTACGTACCCCCTGGTAAAGGCCAGGCCCAGGGAGGGGTGATTACCCGAGCTGATACCTTCCGAACATGCCGATTGGTCCCTCCGTCAGTTCTAGGGAGGTGTGACCTGAGGTGTGAACAATCACCTAAGGCGGGTAAGCCCTCGGAGAGGGCTCCCACTAGGAAGGAGCGCGCCATCGGAGACGCCGGTAATCATGAGGGACACTTCCGCGATGACTTCCTTCTCTTCTTCAGTGACGTTGACCCAGAAACGTAAGATAGATTCGCCTCAGCAAAAAAAGACTCTGCCTAAATTACCGAAATTTCTTGTTGTCTCTCGCACCGATGGAAAAGATTTCACGTCTGTCAATCCTTTCGTCATCCAGAAAGGTGTAGATGCAATTGCTGGCCCTGTTAAAACCTGTTCGCGTCAGCGCAATGGCACATTGTTGCTGGAAGTGGACAGTGCCTTCCAAGCTCAGAAACTAATCCGGACTACACTGTTACACACGTTTCCTGTCAAGGTAGAAGCGCATCGCACACTCAACTCGTCACGGGGGGGTAGTCTTCACGAGATCCCTTGACGGGTTGTCTGATGAAGACATACAAACCTACATGTCAGATCAGGGAGTCACAGCCGTGCATAGGGTTTTGAAAAAGGTAAATAACCAGCTGACACCGACTCGTACTGTGTTTTTGACATTGGACAGGGTTGAACTCCCGTCGAAGGTCAAAGCAGGGTACCGGCCCTTTACCCGCGGTGGAAACTGCCCCTCCTGATCAACTCAAGGAGTTGGCAGGCGCGTCGGTCGAACCTATGGACCACGACCCTTTGCCCCAAACAGTGATAGCAGTGCTCCCTCGAAATCCGGTCCTCAGTGGCCGTCGAGGTGACCCCGCTTGCTTGTTAGTTTTTATCCTTATCTCTTATCTCATTTTTATCATGGCGCTCCTTCAATGGAATATTCGCGGCATTCGTTCTAATCGGGAGGAGTTAAAACTACTCCTTCGATTGCACTGCCCGCTTCTAGTCTGCCTCCAAGAAACTAAGTTGCGTCCACGTGATCGTGCAGACTTTCCACACTACACCTCTGTGCGGTTCGACCTGCCACCCGTGGAAGGTATCCCAGCCCATGGAGGGGTTCTGATGCTCCTTCGAGACGACGTCTATTTCCATCCGATTTCATTGCATAGTCTATTTCCATCCCATTTCATTGCATACTCACCTACAGGCAGTTGCCGTCCGCATCACTTTATCCACATTTACCTTTTCCCTCTGTAATATCTATTCGCCATCGTCATCTGCCCTTACTAGGGCAGATGTGC
Source organism: Locusta migratoria (assembly GCA_026315105.1). Taxonomy (NCBI): domain Eukaryota; kingdom Metazoa; phylum Arthropoda; class Insecta; order Orthoptera; family Acrididae; genus Locusta; species Locusta migratoria. The sequence continues at coordinate 42,517,209 of CM048750.1, read as the reverse complement.
TACACCTTGTTGACCAGCTCCCTTCACCTTTCGTGTTGGTAGGCGACTTTAATGCCCACCACCCCCTATGGGGCTCTCCGGCACCTTGTCCGAGAGGCTCCCTTTTGGTGGACCTTCTCCAACACGTCGATCGTGTCTGCCTCAACACCGGTGCACCGACCTTCCTTTCAGACACAACACACACTTATTCCCATATAGACCTCGCAATATGCACTCCTCAGCTTGCCGGTCGGTTTGAGTGGTATGCACTCTCTGACACGTACTCAAGTGACCATTTCCCTTGTATCATCCACTTCCTGCATCATTCCCCATCTCCTCGTCCCACCAGTTGGAACATTTCTAAAGCTGACTGGGGGCTTTATTCTTCCATGGCTGTTTTTCACGATCAGAACTTTCCCAACTGTGACAGTCAGATCGACTACCTCACAGAGGTTATTCTCACCGCTGCTGAACGTTCCATACCTCGTACATCCTCTTCTCCACGTCGTGTCCCGGTCCCTTGCTGGACTGCAGCCTGCCGCGACGCGCTTAGAGCCCGGCGCCGTGCTTTACGCACCTTCCGCCGCCACCCAACTTTGGAGAATTGCATCAATTATAAACGTATGAGAGCGCAATGTCGTCGTATCATAAACGACAGCAAGAAAGCTTGCTGGACTGCTTTTACTAGTTCTTTTAACCGTTTTACTCCCTCCACGGTTGTTTGGGGTGGCCTACGCCGTTTATCCGGCATCAAGGTCCACTCCCCGATTCCTGGCCTGACCGTGGAGAACGCAGTCCTCGTGGAGCCCGCTGCTGTTTCCAACGCATTGGCCCGTTTCTTTGCGGAGGTTTCGAGCTCTGCCCGTTACCACCCTGCCTTTCTCCCTCGCCTTCTTTCCACTCTTTTAATCGTGAAAATTATAACGTCGCCTCCACCATGCAGGAGCTAGACCGTGCTCTCGCCCTGTCCCGATCTTCTGCTCCCGGGCCCGATTCCATTCATATTGAGATGCTGAAGAACTTCTCTCCTGCGGGCAAGTGCTTTCTTCTTAGTACCTACAATCGCATATGGACTGAAGGTCATGTTCCCACAAGTTGGCGTGAAGCCATTGTTGTCCCCATCCCCAAACCAGGGAAGGACAAACACCTTTCTTCCAGTTATCGCCCCATTTCTCTGACGAGCTGCGTCTGTAAGGTGATGGAACGCATGGTTAACGCTCGGTTGGTCTGGCTCCTCGAATCTCGCCGCCTCCTGACTAATATCCAATGCGGTTTTCGTCGACACCGCTCTGCTGCTGATCACCTCGTTACGTTGTCGAGCTTCATTATGAACAACTTTCTAAAGAAGCGTCAAACAGTAGCAGTGTTCTTCGACTTGGAGAAGGCATACGATACCTGTTGGAGAGCGGGCATTCTCCGCACATTGCACACATGGGGCCTTCGGGGCTGCCTTCCTCTTTTCATTCAAGCGTTTTTGGCGGATCGCAAGTTCCGGGTACGGGTGGGCTCTGTTTTGTCAGATACCTTTTGCCAGGAGAATGGGGTACCACAGGGCTCCGTCTTGAGTGTGGCGCTCTTTGCCATTGCAATCAATCCGATCGTAGATTGCCTTTTAGCCGACGTCTCCGGATCTCTTTTTGTTGACGATTTTGCAATTTATTGCAGCGCCCAGCGGACGTGTCTCTTGGAGCGTTCTCTTCAACGCTGTTTTGACCGTCTATATTCCTGGAGCATCGCAAACGGCTTCCGATTCTCCACTGAGAAAACTCTGTGTATAAACTTCTGGAGATATAAGGAATTTCTTCCACCTTCTCTACATCTCGGCCCTGTTGCTCTCCCTTTCGTGGAGACTACGAAATTCTTGGGACTCATGTTGGATCGGAAACTTTGCTGCTCCACACACGTGTCCTACCTGACTGCCCGTTGTGCCCGATCCCTTAATGTTCTTCGTGTCCTCAGTGGCACGTCATGGGGAGCGGATCGTACCGTCCTGCTTCACCTTTACCAGGACATTGTTCAGTCGAAGCTCGACTACGGAAGCCTTGTATACTCTTCTGCACGGCCGTCGATTCTCCGCCGTCTCTACTCTATACACCATCGGGGTTTACGTCTTGCGACCGGTGCATTTTATACCAGCCCTGTTGAAAGTCTGTATGCCGAGGCTGCTGTATTACCCTTGACCACTCGGCGTGACATACTCTTGTGTCGGTACGCATGCCGCCTGCGGTCGATGCCCAACCATCCATCTTACCGATTATTTTTTGACGACTCACTCGATCGCCAATATCAGTTGTCTGCGATTGCCTTGCTTCCACCTGGAGTTCGGTTTCGCCGCCTACTACAGCGGCTCGATTTTACCCTTCCTTCCACCTTTCGGTTGAGTGAAAGCCCATTGCCACCGTGGCATCAGGCCCAGGTTCACACTCACCTTGAACTTAGTTCGCTCCCCAAGGAGAGCACTCCGGATTTGGTATACCGCTCGAGGCTTGTCGAACTCCGTTCGCGGTTCGATAATGCCATATTTATTTACACTGATGGTTCCAAGAGCACTGCCGGTGTCGGATCTGCCTTCGTCGTCGGGGACAACCGTTTCAAATACAAGCTCCCTGACCGGTGCTGTCACGTTTCTTTCCTGTGGGTCCCTGGCCACGTGGGTGTGCCCGGGAATGAGACCGCCGACATAGCAGCCAAGGCCGCAGCTATTTTGTCTCGCATGGCTACCTTTTGCGTCCCATCGGACGATGTTCAACGGGCTCTTCGCCGGAGTATCGTGTCGCAATGGCACAGTGCGTGGTTTTCAATATACAACAATAAATTGAGAACTGTAAAACCGATCCCGACCGCTTGGAGGACCTCCTCACGCCCCTCTCGGCGAGAGGAGGTCATCCTGGTCCGGTTGCGGATCGGTCACTGCCGTTTCAGCCACCGTCACTTGCTCTCCGCCGACCCTGCACCGCTGTGCTCCTGCGGTGAACTGCTGACAGTGCGGCATGTTTTACTGACTTGTGTTAATTTTAATCATCTCCGTGTAGCCCTTCACTTTCCGTCTACTCTGGAGGAAATTTTAGCTGATGACACACGAGCAGCTGCTCAAGTTTTGCGTTTTATCAACTTGGCCAACTTATCCAAGGATATTTAACCCTTTTAACTGTCTTTTATCTTTCGTTTTTAGCCTCTTGTTGATGTTCTGACAGTCACCATTTTTTTGAGATCATAGCGAATCTATGTTCTTGGCTGGGCGCTAATGACCATAGAAGGTGTGCGCCCTAAAACCACACAAAAAAAGACTGTAGATTAAAAATTAATTATCGTTGCTACTTAGAACAACGAAGTGTATTCAATTTTCAGGACGGGACTTACAGCTCAAGGTTGCAGACTGCCGAGACCGACATCGTTTCTGCGAGTTTCCACATTTGCCGAATGGCTAATGTGACGCCAGTAAATGCTAGAGCCATTCTACAGTCAGAGCAGCATTTCAAAATTATCATATTCGCAGGCAGGGTGAGTATTAGTGTTCCCATCAGGATTAGGTACATATTTTAGTGAAGATCAGATTCATTTCTATAAATGGATGGTAGGAATTCCCCATCTTTTAGAACCAGTCATTTATCTAATAGAGCCGGCCGCAGTAACCGAGCGGTCTGTGGCGCGCTAGTCACGGTCTGCACAGCCGCTGCGTTCCGGGGCTCGAATCCTCCCTCGCGCATGGGTGTTTATGTTGTCCTTAGCGTAAGTTAGTTTACATTAGTTAAGTAATTAGTGTGTAAGTCTAGCGACTGATGATCACGAAGATTGGTCGCAGAAGACCTCACACACTTTTGAACATTTATCTAATAGAATTAATATCACGAAAAACAAGTGAACAGACATAAACATTGTGACAGTGACACTGTGCTGTGCTTAGAATAAGCAGAAAAGTGAAATACATTAAAATGTAAAGTGACATAGTATTTCCATAAGGAAAAGTTAAGTAGTAGTGTATGTCAAATGAAAAAGAAGAAAAAACGGGAAATAGCGGAAAGGTTCAACAAAAAATGCTGAGTGCGACTTAAGTGACATACCCAGACAACAAGATAAGAGAAAAAAACCAGTAGGATGTAAGGGATACAGAACAGAACTGTAAGTAAAATGTTGTACATAACTTTTATAAACTCTTAAGGTGCAAAAGTCGATTGAAACTGTTTCTAACCTTTAAAAAAAAGCTAAACGATGTGTACAATCCATTGTCTAACTTTACAGAAACACTGAAAATTCTTTATAAATAAAAGTGAAACGCGTTTGAAACGAAGATTTATCGTTATTTGCAGTCAGCAAAAGACAGTCAAAGCCATTATATTTGATTAAAACTGCTGCTACGGGAGATGGTCACACAAACGAACAATGAATTGTACTTGTCTTCATTTGTGAATATTTTAGTGTCTGGTTAAATGGTAACATAAATCAGTTTTGTATGTAATTGTGACAACTGTCTGACTGAGATAAGGGAAAAGTTCAGCCAGTGACATATTCATAATGTGTAGGAATTGAATTAAGTACTTACTTGATCAAGTGACTTCTGAACGCAGAGCCGAGCGGTCTAAACCTAAAGCGTCTCGCTGCGGAGCGCGTGGTTGCTTGCCGTGGAGGTTCGAGTCCTCCCTGGGGCATGGGTGTGTGTGTGTTTGTCCTTAGGTTAGTTTACCTAGGTTTAAGTAGTTTGTAAGCTACGGACTAATGACCACGCAGTTTGGTCCGATAGATTTACAGACATTTGAACATTTCATTTGAACGCAGAATGGGCCAGGATTATTCTTTCCTTTTCTTCCAAATGCGTTTATTTCCGTCAATAGTTGCAATATATTTGTTTAATTACATGTTTCGATCACTTGGATCATCTTCAGATGTAAAAGACAAAGGTAAAATAAAAATGTACAATTTGATAAACTTACTAAAGGTTAATAATTAAATTATACACAAATGGAGATATTTTTCTTTACCTTATAGTTACGTCCGCAACTCGTCTGGCTGAGTACTAATTGGTACTGAATTTTACAATTTGATGTAAGCACTTAAAATTTGGTTGCAGGTGGTGGTGGAGAGGGAAAGAGCAGGTGGGGGAGGGGGCAATTGGAGGGGATGGCTTGAGCTCTAATAAGCTAGGGTCTTATACTGAACAATTGTTTGTTATATAAATATTTTCCTAAAAGTGGGGTTCTTGAATATATTCAAACATAAAAATTATAAAACTGTATGTGATATAAGTATAAAAATATGGTAAGATAATTAAAACAAGCATACGGTATTTTAAAATATTGAAGGTGTAAAAGAAAGATGTATAAAGTTACAAATGTCATACTGTAAAAATTTTTAAACGTCAGTTTCTTAAAATCATCATTAAAATGAATAAACGTACTGTATAAAATATTAAAATTTATATCAGACAGCATGGTATGCTTCTGTTGCTAGTTGGTTGTTGCGGGTTAACTTTTGATATATTTATAAATCTTTTATATTCATTGATGTTCCATGATTTATGTTACGTATTCTGTGATGTATTATTCTCTGAAATAAACAGGGGTTGTTAAGTATTGGAATCACGGTCGTGTGTGTTCGTCATATTTGGTGCCGAAACTTGTGAAAAAATTACGATTTTTTACGCAATTTTGACGATAAAAAGCTTACTTCACGCTGCTGGAAGCGGGATACGACGTCGGACCACATCACAAGATAAGTCTATTCCAATATAATACGATTTTATGAACTCCTTGCCTCAAAAGAATGTTAGCAGTAACGGCATAATTCACGAACTTTGCTAATATCAAAAGTGTGAAATCTTTCGGTTTGAATAACTAATTGATAGGAAAAGATTCAATTACGCTTACGCCAACACAAAAGCAGTTCCTTAATAATGCCAGACGAGATAGATACCGGGAAACAGCTAACAAACTTTAAAAGAAAAAGAACTAGGGAGAGGACGAATGCTACGCGGTTTTGTACGGCTGTCGATGAACTTACGACAGAAAGTCCAATGGACGATTTTGAACACTACATAGAACGTCTTCAAGATATTTTAGAGAAGCTCACTTCCTTAGATGACGTTATTCACGACCTCTTAAGTGATGATGAATATGACGCAGACGTATCTATCTGTGAGGAATATATAGACAAAATTAAACACGCAATACATAAGGCTACAAAAGCAATCAATTGCAAGCTTTCAGCCGTAACATCGCAAATGAATATCACGTCACCTACAGTTCCCATACACTCCACTGCAGGCATGCATTCAGTAAAGCTACCTGCCATTAAGCTTGAACCATTTTGTGGAGATATCGAAATGTGGTCCCGCTTCTGGGAGCAATTTGAATCAACTATTGATAAAGACCCATCGCTTTCCACAGTTAATAAACATGTTTTCCTTCGAGGGTATCTGTCAGGAGAACCGAAGTTGTTAGTAGATGGAATACCTATTACAGCTAACACATACGAAGAAACAAAGAAAATTTTACTGCATCGGTACGGAGATAACAACCGTATTATACAGGCGCACCTCGATTATTTGGATGCGCTACAGCCAGTACAGTCAGAGACACCTGAAACGCTGAACTGTACATTCCTAGAGTGTAACCGCCGTATTCAAGCGCTGCGTGCCCTGGGGGAAGATGTTGTAGCTTACGGCAAAGTTCTCACACCGAAAATTTTACGAGCATTTCCTGCCGAAATGTGTCAAAAATGGGTTATTCATGCTAGAAGAACCGAAATATCGGAAGGAGATGTATTGAAATTACTTAATTTTTTGGAGGAAGAAGTTCAGGGTGCTCTTACTGCACAAAAAATTCGTGGAGAACAGCCACTATCTTCTAACTACACGCCCACTGCTGCGACATTTCACATAAATTCAAAACAAGCTAAAACCTCTCGGAAAATTAAACAAGATGTACAACCATATTGTATATTTTGTGACGCTCGCACTCATTGGGCTCAAGACTGCAATTTAGTAACAGACATCCAACAACGTATTGACAAATTAAAGCAAGATAATCGTTGTTTTATATGCCTAAAACGAGGTCATAGTGCTAAAACCTGCAGTAAGAGGGGGAAGGTTTCGTGTTCTAAGAGCAAGAAACGTCACCATAAAGCGATTTGTACTGATACTACCACTTCTAATTCACCTTCTCAGCAAGTTACCACTACTTCTGTAGGGAAAATCGATGTAAATTCAGCAGATTTTACATATCTTCAGACAGCTCGAGTTTGGGTCATTGGACCAACAGGATTAAGCAGACTCACTCGCTGTGTTCTAGACAGTGGCAGTCAGTCGAGTTTCATTTCAAAGTTTCTCATTGATGAACTAGATTTAAAAACTTTAGAACATCGTGACATATCTGTCAATGCCTTTGAAATACCATGTGTAACTTCAATGTGTCGTAGAGTTGTAGAATTCACTCTGAAAGGTATATTTAAAAATTCCACAATATCTCTGACTGCATTTGAAAGTACATACTCATTTGCTGCTCACCCAACTGTCCCACCTGAAATAACAAAACAAGTGTATGATCGAAAACTTCAGTTAGCAGACCCAAAGGACGACACAGAAGATCTTCCTATTGAGATCCTTATTGGAGCAGATCACTATTGGAAAATCATTAAAGATTCCCCTCCTATTCGCTTAACACCATCCATTGTACTGATACCTTCAACTATGGGTTGGATTCTTAGTGGGTGTAAGTCAAACACCATGGCAAACCCTGTGATAACAAACTATGTTAGTTTGGATTCAATGACATCAACAGACAATATTTTAAGACGTTTCTGGGATTTAGAAACAATGGGAATCACAGCAGACCAAACAAAGACTCCAAATCCGAAAGAACTAGCTTTATTGCACGATTTCTCAAAATATTACTGCATTGAAGACAATAGGAGAGTGGTTTCTTTACCTAGAAAACCCAACATTATTGTGCCTGATAATCTCTCACTAGCAGAGAATAGATTTATTTCACTGGAGAAAAAGATTACAAAGGACACTAACTTAAAACACATTTATGAAATGCAAATGATAGACCACATAAGAAAGGGACATGTAGAGGTTGCCCCTCCTGAACAAACATCAAATGACATATTTTATTTGCCACATCATGCAGTAAAGAAAGAAAGATTAGGTGTTATCAAATGGAGGATTGTATTTGATGGTTCTTCCCACGAAAATGCTGTACATTCACTGAATGACTCTTTGGAAATTGGCCCTAATTTACTTCCAGATATTCTTTCAATATTATTAAGATTCCGCTTATATCCAGTTGCTTTAATTGCTGATATTAAACAAGCTTTTCTACAGTTAGTTCTACATAGAAAAGACCGAGACTTAACAAGGTTTTTTTGGTATAAAGTAATCATGGATAAACAAGGAAACTACATTACGACGAACGAAAAGATTACATACCGCTTCACCCGACTACCTTTTGGACTAACTTGTAGCCCCTTTCTTCTTGCAGCCACACTAAAAGAACTTGCTACAATGTACAAAAGGAATTTTCCTCAAGCTGCTTTTCTTGTTGAAAATAACATGTATATGGATGACTTTGTAGCAGGTGCTGAAGATGACAATGCTGTGACTTCCTTATATTATGAACTTATCTCACTTATGGGTATCATTAGCCTACCAATGGCAAAATGGGCCACAAACTCAAAACAACTGATTGAAATTTGGCAATCAGAAGGTGTCATAAATGTTACAGATACAGAGGTTCTAGGAATTCACTGGGATACATCGACTGATATGTTCAGTATTATCCACATTAATGTCATAAACTATATTAGAGATCGTCCTGCCACTAAGCGAGAAGTTCTTAGAAGCACTGCAAGATTCTATGACCCACTGGGTCTATTGTCACCTGTCTCTCTCACTGCAAAAATAATTTTCCAGGAAATTTGGTCAAGAGGGATTGAATGGGATGAGCTCTTACCTCCCGATCTTGGTAAACGTTGGCAAATGTGGGTATCAACCTTACCATCATGTTTGGACATGAAAGTCCCTCGATGGGTTGGTGTTTCTGAAGAGGCAAAAACGGAAATACATGTCTTTTCAGATGCATCAGAAAAGGCCTATGGAGCAGTGCTTTATCTACGATGCAGCACTTCAAACATGACATCAGTCAATTTAGTTTGCAGTAAAAACAGATTAGCCCCAATCAAGAAAATAACTCTTCCGCGACTGGAACTTCTGGCAACACTTCTTGGGTCGAGGTTACTTCACTATTTCTGCAAGGCCACACACTATGATGCAAATAACGCAACACTGTGGACTGACTCAACTGTAGCCTTAGGATGGATACAACATGACCCTAATAGATGGAAGACATTTGTTTCAAACCGTGTTACAGAAATACAAAAATTAACAAATCCATCACAGTGGAGACATTGCCCCGGTGATCAAAACCCAGCTGATCTACTCTCCAGAGGTACCACAGCAGACAAACTTCAAAATTCCATTACATGGTTCCACGGTCCTGCTTAGTTAACAAAGAACAGAATGCATTGGCCAAGACTTAGGCAGAAAAACTTAGATTATTCCTTGCCAGAAAGAAAGAAACAAACAAACCAAGTCTTCATGGTAAAAACAAGACCCCCGATTTTAACAGCTACACGATATAGTAACTATTACAAACTGTTACGAGTTACAGGATGGATTCTTTGTTTTAAACGACAATTAATGAAACAAAATAAGACATTAGGAGAATTAACAGCAACAGAATTGCAAGAAGCACGTACTTATTGGATTCGTATTGTTCAACAACAACATTTTGCAGTTGAACTGCATGCTCTGCATAACAACTTGCCTCTGTCACAAAATTCTAAAATAGCTCGTTTTAATCCATTCCTGGATGATGGCCTTATTCGTATTGGTGGACGTCTACAGTTTGCAAAATTAACAAGAGAACAAATTCACCCAATACTTCTTGATGGACAGCATCATTTCACTCATTTACTAATCCGGCAAACTCACATTCGTCTCCACCACCTTGGGGTAAACATAGTGTTATCTGAGCTGAGGACAGAATTCTGGATTCTTAGAGCTCGTCAGACAATAAAACGTGTTCTACACTGTTGCCTACCTTGCAAGATGGTGAAAGCTCGTTCTGTTCAAGAAATAGAGGCTCCATTACCCGCTGAACGGGTCTCAGCATTGAAACCATTTAAAGTCACAGGCATCGATTTTGCTGGTCCATTATACGTCAAACAAGGACATATAACAAAGAAAGCATATATTGCTCTGTTCACTTGTGCAACAACACGTGCCTTGCATTTGGAATTATGCTCAGATATGTCAACTGATAAATTTCTTCAAGCTCTACAAAGATTTGTGGGAAGAAGAGGCGTGCCTAGTACAATTTACACTGATAATGCTACTACCTTCCATTCCACCCACACAGAACTAAAAGAGCTCTGGCAGGCTCTCATGGCCAGCAAAACATACAAGTACCTTGCTCAGCAATCTATAACATGGAGATTCATTACCCCACACGCGCCTTGGTGGGGAGGATTTTGGGAACGAATGGTGGGTTCAGTCAAACGCTGCCTGAGAAAGGTTTTAGGACAGTCACAGATAGATGAAGAAGGTCTCAGCACAATCCTGGTCAGCATAGAAGCAGCACTAAATTCAAGACCAATCACACAAGAAGGAGAAGAAACTGAGCCACTGACACCTGCACATTTTCTTGTAGGTGAGCGATTGACAACGTTGCCCACAGGTCCAGAACCGACTGTCAGGAAGGATTTGTCCAAGGAGTTCCAACGGCAGCAACACATGGTAGAGCATTTCTGGAACAGGTGGAAGAAAGAATACCTGATCCTGCTCAAAAACTTCCATGAAACTCATCAACCTAGGACAGGTTTTGGGAGACTACATTTGGGTGATGTTGTACTTCTAAAGGAAGATGTTCGTCCACGTCACATGTGGAAGAAGGCGCGGATAGAAGATCTTCATGAGGGAAGAGATGGGAAGATACGAACTGTCACGTTACGAACTTCAGATGGAACCATAATCTCACGGCCCATTCAGCTGGTCATTCCTCTGGAAATTGACCAGGGTGGGGAGGATGTTGCGGGTTAACTTTTGATATATTTATAAATCTTTTATATTCATTGATGTTCCATGATTTATGTTACGTATTCTGTGATGTATTATTCTCTGAAATAAACAGGGGTTGTTAAGTATTGGAATCACGGTCTTGTGTGTTCGTCATATTGGTGGCGTTGTGCGGCGCGCAGTTTTTCTTGTACGTTCGGATGCCAGTCTGCACACCGACCTGCTGCTAGGACGATGTCTTTCTTTTTAGGAAAACAGTGGCGACCCGATTACTCTCATTTCGTGACAATTAACCTAAATAGGTGTTCATAATACTATTAGTCCTCATTTGTAAATCAAATAGTAATTTGCATATCAAGTAAAAATTTGCATATTAAATACTAATTCGCATATCAACCCGTTAATAACTCTAATAATAATAATGATAATAATAAACCCCTTGAAAATCATACAATAAAAAAGGCGAAAGTTTCGTGTGGACTGATGAATCACTATTTCGTTGGCAGAGAGATTCTCGGCGGATTCGCATCTGGATAGATCGTAGTACACGATTTCGATACATAAATATTGCGGGAAAGACCGATATCGAGGGGGATCGGTAATGTTGACCACAGGAACACCACTTCATGGAATTGTGCTTTGAATCGGTAATGTTTTTATCGCCGTCAGGTATCGTGACGAGATCTTGGAACCTTGTGCGGTGGTTGCGACTTGCTGTTGGCCCAGTCTTCGTATTGATGGATGACAATGCTCGACCTCACAGACTACGGGTGGTTGATGTTTTCTTGCAAACGGAAGATATTATACGCTTTGTGTGACATGCTCGTTCTCATGATTTCTACAGTGACTGCTACAGAGGTAGTCTGGCATGCGCTAGGAAGACGGGTTGCATCACGTCAGCATTTACCAACCATTCTCCAAGACTTACGAGCAGCTCTATAGGAAGAACGGCCGTTATTGTCTCAACGTGGCATTCACGATTTTCGCAGCTGTGTCAGGCCTGTACTGCTGTCAGGGGTGGTCACGTACCATGCTGAGCCCACTAACCAGTTGCCACAATATGTATGCAAATGCAGAAAGTAAAAAAAAACCGTCTTGACTACCATTCTGTCTGTTGAAGTTATTTCTGTCCTGTATTCTTTAAATTGCTTCTGTTTACTACCAGCTATTTGTACCGTTTTGTTACAAAATAAACGCAACATTACAAAATTTTCGTTTGTTACATTTTGGACATGAGACGACGAATATCTGTGGAGCATTGTTACCAACTAGCCTCGTTTTTATACGCAGACAGCTTGCGCACATGAATGGGCCGTCTGAATAAGAAAAAGCACACGTTCCAGAGAAGAGTCTCAGAGCAAAAGACGTCGTTGTCTGAGTGCTAAATTTCGTATGAATAAAAACTTCGAAGTATATGCTCTGAGCAGGAAGTTCATTCTCGCTAACTGCCTTCCTCCTCGAGTAGGTTCTCCGTGTGTCATGTCAGATCAGCTGTTCAATCGTGTATTTCCTTAAACTAACCCAATCAGTGTTGAAATATGGAGTAGGAAACTACGTGTTCAGGAAGAACTGTACTATGTTTACAAATAAGTTTGTTGTGCAGCAGCATATTATTAAGACTAAATAGAGACTTTTTACGAAAATTAAGTCTCCTTAAGATGTTACAAAATTTTCGTCGTGCGAGAAACTTTGGTACTGAATTTGGGTTAGCACAATTGGGGAACGAAATTTTAAGAATGCATTACATTTTCATATGTTTCAGCGTGGAACGCTGTCATAGCTTTCTAACACGAGATACTTTTTGATAAATATGACTCACAGTGGTTTGCTCATAAGCGATAGGCCATGCGATTTTGTTACAAGAATCAGACGGCTAGGTATGTAATTAATCAGTTATTAATTTTGCTGTCGTGTATACTTACTTCTAACATAACAGCAGTTACGATTACGAAGGCAGAAAACGCATCTTAAATAGGCCAACCGATTTGGGTAGAATGAACAAGAACAGTACAGAAATACTTCAGTACCTTGAATTGCAGCAATATTTATTTTGTGATACAGACTGTGAAGTCCAGGGATGCACTTTATTTGGAATTAACGTCGTAATATTAATAGACCCTATTTAAAAATATACAATATTATTTTGCTTTTTAGATGACTACAACCGTAAAATTACACTCCTAACAAACGGGTAAAACACCCATCTGTATCCAATTGTATTTCATTTCTATGTTGGTAATGAAAAAACTCCTATGAAATAACCTCTCGAACTATATATAAAATTCTTGAAGTGTCACACTTATGATTATTGTGAAGGAAGCGACTCGACAGCAGAATGTTTTTATTTGCATAAACTGTTTAGTTCCTCTCGTGTTTCTTCAGACTAGGCTATGTATAAAGAAACTTTTTTTGCCTGCTAGGCAACACAAGTTTTGTCATTTTTATTATAAACCACAGTAAAACGTAACCTTATTAGAAGTTACTCAGCACGAAGTATGCTAGAGAGCTCACTTCAGGAAACGGACAATGTTCTCCGGTCGTGAGAAACTTTTCTAGTTTTATTGATATGAAATCGGAGAATGTTCTCTGTTGTGGGCAGCTTTCCCCACCCTTTTACTCACGCTGAGAACATATTCGGTTGACTATATTCTCAGATTCCCTTTATGCATGTGAACCTGAGTATGTTCTCTGGAATTCAGAATGTAGATTCTCCATTTTATTCATATGGCCCAACGAATCGTTACGGACATGTTCTGTTATCAATATTCTGCTGAGTGCTTACCTTTCTTTCGGCTCAAGGATCGCACGTCACAATGCTTGCACAATGTTGATTGTTTACAGCCATGTCGCCTTCGCTGTCTGGTTTCAATAACTACTGCCAGCACCAACTTGGCAAATTTGCCATTTCTTGTCGTTCGAAGGTCGGAGGAAGGTAACTGCATACCACCTCCAAACAGGACCATGCCTAGTAAAGCACAGTGGTGTTCAAACCAATCTTCAGATTGTTGACTGCTTTATCTTACTATTCTCCTATGCTTAAGTGGTATCGCTATTAACGGAAGAGGCCACATCTATGCAATTCGATAAATCTCCGAGATACTCCGTTTTATTCATACGACCCAATGTCTCTAAAACGAAATTACTCAGACTACAAGTTTAAACGCAGCTGTGCGGACTTCTCCCTCACATCTCCTGACTGAACACATCTGACAGATCTCCGTAAACACTGCGAAACTGCGGCCTCGCAAAGCGGGTGACGTAGTTGCGGCGTCGCGCAACCTTGGGGAAGAAACCACTGCATGACTGGAGCAGCGCGCCAGCGAAGCGTACACTTTTAGAACGGCCGGGATGGCTTGCGTGCTTAAAGCCGGGGGAACTTCCGTTATTCGTCACGGCGCGATCGCGAGGCCTGTTGCGTGCGAGCGCTACCCCAAAGGAAGCTGCAGCCGCTCAAACCACTTCCTGTTGATTTGCGGGCAGGTTGCTGGCGACCAACTCATACAATCGCTCTAAAGTGGGCAAATTTTGCAATCGTGTTATGGAGAAAAAAAGCGGTACACGAATATAGAAGGACATGAATCACACAGATTCTTCTGACGAGTGAGCAGATTAGATATGGCATCTACGTCCTGTGCGTTGTCAAGAAACAGGACACCAGGCTTTCCCAAGCTTTTAGCGTCTGAATTACGCATAGTCGAGGATCCAAAACAAAGACTATATACGGGGACTATTGGCTGAAATGTAATACTTAATTCCTGCAATCGACATAGGCAAGCTGGCCGCGGTGGCCGCGGGGACTGAGGCGCTCCAGTCACGGTCTGCATGGCCACTACGGTCGGGGGTACGAATCCCCCTCGGGCATGGATATTTGTGCCGTATAAGGTAGTTGTTAAGTAGTTTGTAAGTTTAGGGACTGATAGACCCGTAGTTAAGTCCCTTAAGCTTAACAAACATTTGAACATTTTTTTTTTTTTTTTTTTTTTTTTTTTTTTTTTTTTTTTTTTTTTTTTTTTTTTTTTTACATAGGCAATATCTCAAAATCAACGCAGTTTTCGAAGATACAGAAATTAAATTCGCATTCCGTACGACAAACATCCTCAACAGAAAATTGCACAAAATCATTACCGGTACAATCAAATTAAATAGCTCAGGAATTTGTAAAATCACATGCGGAAATTCTATATCGGTCAAACAGGAAGAAATTTAGTAATTTGGTAACAGCGTTGCACATCGTATTGACGGCCTACTGGCGATATGTATCGAACACGCGAACACACGAACGTGAAAAGTGGTTTACCGTTTCTTTGTTTGTTTTCATACAAGAATGTAAGCTGTACTCGTAGGTTCCTGCCTAACCACATCGTTTAAAATCATGACGTGCGTAGAAAACAGTAAAGTCCTGCTGTCAATGGGAATATACGTTTACGTTCTAGTTTGGCAAAAGGATTTCACTCCGGCCTAATTTGAGATATTCGTAGGAAACGACGAACTATTTTCGACGAGCTAGACTGTAGATATATATTCCGATTGACAGCAGTACTATTTTCTACGAATATGTCATTTTAAAGGATGTGGTCAGGCAGGAACCTAAGAGTACAGTTTAAATTATTGCGAGTAAACAAGCTACGATACCGTTCGGATGCCCGTGTCTTCAATATTGATAGCAGGCCATTGTCGATAGTAAGCCACTATCGACAGTAGACCGCCAATGCTTTGTGCAAAGCTTCTTCTGAATTATCAGAAATTTATCAATAGGACTCAGAGAACACACCAGAACATCTGAAAACAACCTAATTTTTTCCAACATTTCAGAAACGAAAAGCGCATCACCACAAATTTACAAGGCAGAACAAAAATATTAGACATTATCCTTAAAGGCATAATAACGAATTTCATGAAATAATTGGGAATATTCAACTATATAGACATAACCCCTGTGGAAATTCTCAATGACCGCACAGAATTTAAACGTTGGAAATTTTCATCGATATATTACAGTCAGATCACTAGAAACACATAACGGATAATCCAAAGATACAATACTTCCATAGGTAACAAAATTCATAAAATATCGTATTTCGTATCTTGCCAAATACAAATATGGCTGCTATGAAAACGAACAGAAAATACGTTTCCATCCCACTTCTATATTAGCCTATTACATTACATTTTGACATAATAATAAAGAGGTAAACAAGCAATTTTTGTCACGTAATAACTGATGGAAATTCGTATGTCAAATTAAAACATAGCGGACAATGCGAAATCGTGTGGAAAACATCTGAATGTGCAGGCAAGCTGCATTCTTCGATCACAGTGAGCTCAATGGTTATACATCCAGGTTGTATAGAGATCACTGACTATCGCATAACGAAAGATTATATTTATTTCCCAATGTAACATCTATGTAAACATCAATACCATCTGAGATTATTACTGCATCTTGCTTACATACTAAAACGAAAATACCAAATAAAACGATTCCGTAACCAACATATGCCATATGGGATATCTTTGTACCTAATGTATTATTGCCTCAAAGAAAATCATTTCACAAGCATGAAACATATAACGTGTGTACAAAATAAGTAACGAAGGTTCTTTTCAGACATCACTTGACAATGGCATAAGCCGAAACGGACGTTGTGAAATAATAAAACATTTGCAGCATATCGGACAGTTATTTATTTTTACATAATACGAGTGAGGTTGAGGAACAAAATTCGAAAGTGCGGTGGAATCACTGTAAAATTTCATACAGACCTTCATAAAGATCAGAAATCCTTGAATATAAATCTGCATCCGTACTTAACAAACCGCTGTGAAATACGTAGAGGAGAGTACTTTTCGATTTCTTCCAAATTTGTGCACGGATTGTGGGAAAAATTGCTACTTAATTGCGCTTGAGTTTTAGCCTTATCGGTGTCTTCACTTTGCAGTGTTAATGGTAGAGAGAAACATTTTTCACCACTCATCTTAAACGGATATCTTCACCAAAGCCCTCGAAAATGATCCCGGTGAAATATAAGTCAACGGCGCTCGAATGAACGATTTACGTTATGCGGACAATACAGTACTGCTAACCGAAAATATACAGGACCTACAGCAGAGGTTGAATAATGTCATCACAGCTAGTCAAGAATATGGTCGGACACTGAATATTAAGAAGACCAAATACATGATTGTCACCAAAACTGAAATGCCCAATGAACATCGTGGAAGGCGAAAGGCTGGCAAGAGTCGAGAAGTATGACAACTGGGTACGAGTCTCAGCTGCTTCATGGATTATTCTTCAGAAATATTTGCAATGAGAAGGTTCGTGCGTCCTTTATGAAGATCACGGATCTGTAGTCTGGACCTCAGAACTCGGATGCTCAAATACTATGTGTTCCAGTTCTATTGTATGGAGTAGGAGCTTGGTCCCTGAATATGTATTGCAAGCTAAAAATATAAGCCTTCGAGATGTGAACCTACTGTAGGATATTGAGAATATCATAGAAAATGTTCCCAACGTGGAGGTTCTAAGAAGAATGGGAAAAGGTATGACATTCTGTAATTCATAATACAAGGAAAGATGGTAGGAAAGAGATCTGTTGGGAGAAGAAGAATGTCCTGATTTGGAAACGTGTTTCAATGTCACGTCATCGGACCCATTTAAAGCGCAGCTTCCAAAATTAAGATATCCATGATACCCAACCTCCGAAATAGAGATGGTACATGAAGAAGAAGAAGATTGGTAGAGGATGGCCCAATGTCTTTCCTATCAAAAGATTAAAATGTGTGAAATTCCAGCATTCTTAATTTCAGAAACAGCAACTTCTTTAGTTTTATGTTACAAATTTCAACAGCCAAAGTTGCAAAAAGTCAATCACTCTATTGATTTTCACCTGCGCAAACTTCGCGAAGAGGATAAAAACAGAGAGGCAAAAGCCCAAATAGAGACATACCTGCAGCTTATATTTTCTGCGAGCCATGCGCGACTGGAACAGGAAAAAAGAAAAAGAAAAAGTTATCCTCCACCACGTATCGTGAGGTGGCTCGCCGAGCATAGATGTAGAATGACTGCTGTTTCTAAGCGTTTCTCGAAGCCTTTCCTCCTGCACCTCTTGCCAGTGATGTCGCTTAAGGAGGGACGTACACGAAAATGATCAAAATTGTGAAAAAAAATTTAATGGCTGTTCATTTACTACATGGTAATGAAATTCCAATTACCGAATATTCCGTTTCAATTTTGCTTCCAAATGCGAAAGTAAAGAAATAAATGTAATAGCTTGCACAAGGCCATGCCTTCTTACTTGTACTTAATTCTCTCCTATTATCTGTGCAATCAGAATGCAAGGAATTTCTGTATACTACATCAAGAAGGCTGTTGAATAACAGCTCTCCCACGAAATGTGTTCGTGGCAAAACGTACCTAATTAGTCTCTGAAAGCCCTAATCTGAAAACGTTGTCCCAAAACCACATTTTTCTCATCCGAGGTAGTTAATATTAAAGTTTATGATGCAGTTATTGTCTTTAACGGGGGCAGCTCAGAGAGGAGAAGAGTCTTGTACAGAATGGACTTCAGGCCCAGAGTTTTCACTCGCGACATCTTGATGGGGATTGACACTCAACGTATACTTGCAGCCATTAAATCCACTGAAGACCTTGGAGAGCAAACAAGACAAAAAAGAAAAAGCCAGAAGAGAAGTATTGCAGGAGATGAGGACATTCTTTACAGAACTGGAGGCTTTTGAAGGTGGGCAACGGAAAAGCAAGTTTAACTGTAAAACGCATTTTCTGATTTTCATTTTTCAGGTACTTATATATAGGGTGTTACAAAGAAGTACGGCCAAACTTTCAAGAAACATTCCTCATATACAAAGAAAGAAAATATGTTATGTGGAAATGTGTCCGGAAACGCTTAATTTCCATGTTAGAGTTCATTTTATTACTTCTCTCCATGGAAACACACAGCAACAGAACGAACCAGCGTGACTTCAAACACTTTGTTACAGGAAATGTTCAAAATGTCCTCCGTTAGCGAGGATACATGCATCCACCCTCCGTCGCATGGAATCCATGATGCGCTGATGAATGGCTGATGAATTGCATATTGTATCACAGCCGTCCACAATACGAGCACGAAGAGTCTCTACATTTGGTTCAAATGTTCAAATGTTTGTATATCTTGTGGGACTTAACTACGGGGTCATCAGTCCCTAAACTTACAAACTATTTATGAACTAGCTAACACTAAGGACGGCACAAATATCCATGCCCGAGGGGGGATTCGAATCCCCGACCGTAGTGGCCGTGCAGACCGTGACTGGCGCGCCGCAGTCCCCTCGGCCACCGCGACCGGCCTACATTTAGTACCGGGGTTGCGTAGACAAGAGCTTTCAAATGCCCCCATAAATGAAAGTCAAGAGGGTTGAAGTCAGGAGAGCGTGGAGGCCATGGAAATGTCCGCCTCTACCAATCCATGGGTCACCGAATCTGTTGTTGAGAAGCGTACGAGCACGTCGACTGAAATGTGCAGGAGCTCCATCGTGCATGAACCACATGTTGTGTCGTACTTGTAAAGGCACATGTTCTAGCAGCACAGGTAGAGTATCCCGTATGAAATCATGATAACGTGCTCCAGTGAGCGTAGGTGGAAGATCATGAGGCCCAATCAAGACATCGTCAACAATTCCTGCCCAAACGTTCACAGAAAGTCTGTGTTGATGACGTGATCGCACAACTGCGCGCGGATTCTCGTCAGCCCACACATGTTGATTGTGGAAAATTTACAATTTGCTCACTTTGGAATGAAGCCTCATCCGTACTAAAATGAACTCTAACATGGAAATTAAGCGTTTCTGGACACATGCCCACATAACATATTTTCTTCCTTTGTGTGTGGGGAATGTTTCCTGAAAGTTTGGCCGTATCTCTTTGTAACACATATATATAAAGCAACATATATACAGAGTGAATATTTAATGTCATTCATGTATGTCAAGATAGAGAATAAAGAAAGTAGAATTTCTATGTGTAGTTTTTCAATTTAAAACTGATTAAACCTAACACTTCGTTAAATATGAATAAACTGAAAAGATTCTGTGGGTTTCTTTATATGATGGTTGAGAATATAGTGCAAAAAATTCAATTTCGTAGAAACTTTCTTAGTAAATGGTACCTTTGTGAATCGTGAGTTCATGAGCTAAAAACTTACAAAAAATTTTAAAAAATTCAATTAAAATTGCATAATTTCAGTAGCTGCTTTGAACTACGATCAACAATTGTACATAATTTTATTTATGTAACTCAGAAGTTGTGGATTTTGTGACAGGTTATACAGGGTGTTACAAAAAGGTACGGCCAAACTTTCAGGAAACATTCCTCACACACAAAGAAAGAAAATATGTTATGTGGACATGTGTCCACAAACGCTTAATTTTCATGTTAGAGTTCATCTTAGTATTTACGGATGAGGCTTCATTCCAAAGTGATCAAATTGTAAATTTTCACAATCAACACGAGAATACGCACGCAATTGTGCAATCACGTCATCAACACAGATTTTCGGTTAACGTTTAGGCAGGAATTGTTGGTGATGTCATGATTGGGCCTCATGTTCTTCCACGTACGCTCAATGGAGCACGTTATCATGATTTCATACGGGGTACTCTACCTGTGCTGCTAGAACATGTACCTTTACAAGTACGACACAACGTGTGGTTCATGCACGATGGAGCTCCTGCACATTTCTGTCGACGTGTTCGTACGCTTCTCAACAACAGATTCGGTGACCGATGGATTGGTAAAGGCGGACCAATTCCATGGCCTCCACGCTCTCGTGACCTCAACCCTCTTGACTTTCATTTATGGGGGTATTTGGAAGCTCTTGTCTACGCAACCCCGGTATCAAATGTAGCAGTGGCGTAACTATGGGGGGGGGGGGGTTCAAATGTTTGTATAGTCTATGGGACTTAACTACGGGGTCATCAGTCCCTAAACTTACAAACTACTTATGAACTACTTACGAACTAGGACGGCACAAATATCCATGCCCGAGGGGGATTCGAACTCCCGACCGAAGTGGCCGTGCAGACCGTGACTGAAGCGCCTTAGTCACCGCGGCCGGCAGGGGGGGGATGAGGGGGATAACCCCCTCCCACCCCAGAACCCGAAAAAAAATTGAAATCGTCTAACAGCAATCTGGTAAAGGTAAAGATTGGAAACTTGGGACGTTTTACCATAAGCGTTCATTGGATGGGAGTGAATTAGTTTCTTCGACGGGAGTGGTAGATGGTAGTCTGTCTGGAAACTGACTAAAATTTTGCTCGTCAAGCAGATCTATCCCCCCCCACCCTCAAAGCCAACTGAAAATGTAGAGACTCTTCGTGCTCGTATTGTGGACGGCTGTGATACGACATTCATCAGCGCATCAGGGATTCCATGCGACGGAGGGTGGATGCATGTATCCTCGCTAACGGAGGACATTTTGAACATTTCCTGTAACAAAGTGTATGAAGTCACGCTGGTACGTTCTGCTGCTGTATGTTTCCAATCCATGATTAATGTGATTTGAAGAGAAGTAATAAAATGAGCATTAACATGGAAATTAAGCGTTTCCGGACACATGTCCACGTAACATATTTTGTGTGAGGAATGTTTCCTGAAAGTTTGGCCGTACCTTTTTGTAACACCCTGTATATGTTCTTGTTTTTCGTGTACGTCCCCCCTTAACGCTAGGTCTCCCTGCCCCGCTGCACTCTCTTGTCAAAGTGGGCAGAGCGTCTCCTTGAGGCAAGGTCGACTGTCTCGGCGCGTCAGTGATGGTCGGCAATATAAATCCAAGGCTGCCCCTTACGTAACGCCGCGCTCCGGCGGGCACTGTCTCACAACGCTAATGGCAGCGCAGCAGGAAGAGCGCACAGTGGTTAGCGTGCTTATAGCGCTGGCGGCGGCCGACCGAGACATCAAACAGACCGAGGAGAGCTGGCTCACTCTGCCCGGTACAGAGGTTCTCCCTGTGGCGACCGTACTCTGTATCGGACCGGTTTCTGACTGATTACAGTTCTTCGCGCATAGAAAATCCATACGTCACTTACAACGGAACAAAATTGCAGCTGTGAAAGTAAATTCAGAATTACTTCTATATAGTGAAGAGGACCCTTACTATTTACAGTACAGCCGGCCACGGTGGCCGAGAAGACTGAGGCGCTCCAGTCACGGTCTTCACGGCCACTACGGTCGGGGGTTCGAATTCCTCCTCGGGCATGGATATTTGTGCCGTCCTAGTTCGTAAGTAGTTCATAAGTAGTTTGTAAGTTTAGGGACTGATGACCCCTAGTTAAGTCCCATAAGATTTACAAACATTTGAACATTTGAATTACAGTACAAAGGTTTTAGAAAACTCGCCTTACAAACTTCGTACACATTTAGAGGGAAATGAGTACGTGATATTTTCCCTGTGTCGGTCTCTTTCTACTCGGCCACCGACACCTAGGACAACCGGCGACAACGAGACACAAAAGTGGCGACGAGTATGGGATACAAAACCTTGCACCTTATATTCGCCAAAAAAAAAAAAAAAAAAAAAAAAAAAAAAAAAAAACCATGTTCACCCTATCAGAGGCGTCTATCCCTCTTAAGTGATACATTTTAGAGTCTGTGTTTACCAGAAGAATATGGAAACCAAAGAGCTTTTAGCAGAGATTTATTTCATAGCTCAAAGAAAAGATAAGGAAGCACTGGCGGCGCCACTCGGTGAAATTTCGGAACACGGATTCATTCAAATGTTTGTGTAGCTTATGGGACTTAACTACAGGATCATCAGTCCCCAAACTTACAAACTACTTATGAACTAGGTAACACTAAGGACGGCACAAATATCCATGCCAGAGGGGGGATTCGAACCCCCAGCCGTAGTGGCCGTGCACACCGTGACTGACGCGCCGCACTCCCCTCGGCCACCGCAGCCCGCACGGATTCATTGCCAAAATATTATACACTACTAGCCTTTAAAATTGCTACTCCAAGAAGAAATGGAGATGATAAACGGGTATTCATTGGACAAATATATTATACTAGATCTGACATGTGATTACATTTTCACGCAATTTGGGTGGATAGATCCTGACAAATCAGTATCCAGAACAACCACCTCTGGCCGTAATAACGGCATTGATACCCCTGGGCATTGAGTCAAATAGAGCTTGGATGGCGTGTACACGTACAGATGCCCATTAAGCTTCAACATGATACCACAGTTCATCAAGAGTAGTGACTGGCGTATTGTGACGAGCCAGTTGCTCGGCCACCATTGGCCAGACGTTTTCAGTTGGTGAGAGATCTGGAGAAAGTGCTGGCCAGGGCAGCAGTAGAACATTCTCCGTATCCAGAAAGGCGCGTACAGGACGTGTAACATGCGGTCTTGTATTATCCTGCTGAAATGTAGGGTTTTGCAGGGATCGAAAGAAGGGTAGAGCCAAGGGTCATAACACATTTGAAATGTAACGGTCGCTGTTCAAAGTGCCGTCGATGCGAACAAAAGGTGACCGAGACGTGTAACCAGTGGCACCCCATACCACAACACCGTGTGATACGCTAGTATGGCGATAACGAATACACGCTTCCAATGTGCGTTCACCGCGATGTCGCCAAACACGGATGCCACCATCATGATACCGTAAACAGAACCTGGATTCATCCGAAAAAATAATGACGTTTTGCCATTTATGCACCCAGGTTCGTCGTTGCATACACCATTGCAGGCGCTCCTGTCAGTGATGCAACGTCAAGGGTAACCATGGTCTCCGAGCTGATAGTCCATGCTGCTGGAAACGTTGTCGAACTGTTCGTGCAGATGGTTGTTGTCTTGCAAACGTCCTAATCTGCTAACTCAGGGATCGAGATGTGGCTGCACGCTTTTTAAGGCACTACATATCGTCCCTGTTGTAAAAGGTATGTTAAAATCAATTTAAACGATACTATTTACACTCATACTATGTCATATTCAGAAATGTGCCTTGCCAGCCGCTTGGAGCGCTGCTGTCGTGGCGTATAACGAAACTCAGTGGGAGCGTCGTGACTGCATATATTAGACTGTGATGCGCAGCAGAGTAAAGACAGGGAAGCTGTCCAAGTTCGCGCTGCCAGTGATCATTGACACCAGACGGCGAAGCCTTTCCGGGCGTGAGTAAACATCCAGCACCGAGTAAACACTTCGACGTTCGGTCACCGAACCGAAGAATGTTACGCAGAAGTTAGAAGAGCGTGATCCTAACGGTTCGTCGTCCCACACTGACGCAGCATACAGCAGACCCGACGGCCCATTCAGAGAATCGTTAAGCAAATGTGAAACCAAAACATCGCTGAGAGTGTGGAAAATATCCAGATTACATTTGGTCGTAACAAATCATGCCTCATGTGAAAGCTACCAGACAGCATAATAAGTGCCCCATCTGACCGTCACTTCGGCAGTACGTCTTTTGGCATCGAGAGCAATCATGTAGTGCTCAATGCAACGATAATTACTTGGCAGTGACGTTGCAGTGACATTGTAGTGTTAATGTTACAGTACATCTGTACTACATCGAGATGACCACTGACAAAAAGCAACGGGAGGAAAGGTTTTTTTTTTTTTTTTTTTTTTTTTTTAGTTTTTTGTGTGTTGCAAGTGGTGTGCTTAAGGGCAACTGGCGTGTGTAATTAATAAAAAATGAACGCTGGCAATGGATACGCATCTATGATACATAAAGGAAAAGCAATGGCATCTAATGTGTAAGTAAAGGAATGTAGCCGTCCAAATTCAGTAAAGGACCTACACACAAAGGTGCTCATCAAATAATTAACTCCCTCTTCCAAAAGTTTATAAACTAATGAATGGGTCATTAAATGAGACATTGGCGTAAAGAGAACGGAGACAAGACATCTATCAGCCGTAGAGCAACATGAATGCAAAGTAACACTGAACACTACTCTTTGACATAAAATTATTATCTGAGAAACCCATAAATTGCAAAGTGGGTACATGAGGGTGACGCGAAGCTTTCATGTTCATTAATCGAGCAACTTGCTATACCAAGTTATGAAAGATGTTCCGACAGTACAATGGTTTGAACACGCATTTGCTCCGATGGATATTTGGCAGCGTCAGTGGAATAAGTCTGAAACTGCACAGAGAGTTCACCATGTTTTTCTTGGTGTTAAGGAGCGAATGAAGATCGAGACTAGTAGAGATCTGGTGCATTTCCTTACTGGCCACGGTCCGTATCCTGTTTACTTGCTCACAATAGGAAAGACACAGGTACACTGGGCATGTCCTCTTTGAGTATCCCGTTTTCTCAGATGTAGCTGAGGACTTGCGATCAAGAATTAACACTCAAGATGTATAAGTTATTACACGTGATGTGGAGCGGGTACAAGTACACAACTCGCCATTAAAACTGATAAACCAAGTAGAAATGCAGAAGATAAACGGGTATTCATTGGACAAATATATTATACCAGAACTGACATGTGATTACATTTTCACGCAATTTGGGTGCATAGATCCTGACAAATCAGTACCCAGAACAACCACCTGTGGTCGTAATTACGGCCTTGATACGCCTGGGCATTGAGTCAAACAGAGCTTGGATGGCGTGTAAAGGTACAGATGTCCATACAGCTTCAACACGATACCACAGTTCATCAAGAGTAGTGACTGGCGTATTGTGACGAGCCAGTTGCTCGGCCACCATTGACCAGACGTTTTCAATTGTGAGAGATCTGGAGAATGTGTTGGCCAGGGCAGCAGTCGAACATCTTCCGTATCCAGAAAGGTCCGTACATGACCTGCAACATGCGGTCTTGTATTATCCTGCTGAAAGGATTCGCAGGGATCGAATGAAGGGTAGAGCCACGGGTCGTAAAACATTTGAAATGTAATGGTCACAAGCTATTAAATCACTGATTGGCTCCTACTATGGAGACTAGGAAGAACTGATAGCACGACTTATTTCCCCAGAGGTAAAATCTAATACTGTACTAGCTTCACCACTCATGGGGTGAAACTGTGCTAGCTTTACCATTTATGGGGATGAACACAAGCTATAAAATCAATGATTGGCTCCTAGTATGGAGACCAGAGGTGAAGACCAGATCTCTCTCAAAATCTAACTCTGAAATGTAACTGCCCACCGTTCGCGAGGATCCGCAACTGTCGACCTCACATTTGGAGCGGCCAATCGGAAGGTTGGCGCCAAAAAAACCGGCCAATGCATTTCCTCAAGGTCCGCGCGCCGTGATACAAATTCTATGCCGTTTTCGGCGAGTGAAATTACTCCCTCCCACTTTGCACGCGAAGCGAATATTGACGACTACATTTCCCACAGATGTAGGAACACCTGCAGGTATACGAGGGCGGTTTAATAGGTCTGGTAAAAATAGAATAAAAAAATGTTTTAAAGGTGAAAACTCACTTTATTTCTCGACATAGTCACCTTGCAATGTCTTACACTTGGTCCAGAGAGTTTCCAAATTTTCTCAACCCATCGGCAAAGTAGGCTTTGTCAAGCTCCGCAAAAAAGTCTGTCACAGCGGCGGACACTCGATGAAAATTTCTTCTTACCAAGCCAAATATTCAAGTTTGGGAATAAGAAGAAATCATTCGGAGCCACGTCTGGTGAATAGGATGGGTGAGGAACCAATTTGAATCCCAAGTTGTGCACTTTTGCCATTGATCCAAAAGTAAATGGTCTTCAACGTTGGTGCAGAAATCACATGGACCTCATCCAACTCGGATTTGATGTGTGCAGCTGTCCAACCCTTCGAATGAAAATGTTTAATGACCACATGAAATTAGTTTTTCTCCATCCTAAGGAACTAACTACGCAGTTACCGCTTCAGCTGGCAGCCAACAATCAACTAGTAACAGGTGCCGTTCGAAACTTGCTGCAATATCCGTGGAAATATCACGCTTACCAAAAACAGTGCAGGTTCCGAAAATTTCTCGCTCTTACATACTGATTTGCCGGTCTTATCAAACCACCCTCGTACTGCTTAGGAGCTGAAGGGTGACGCCAGCGGTTTCCCATAAGCGGTAACCTTTACTAAGGCCGACCACACTCTTCTAACTGTTCTCTGGCGAGCGAACTACGGTCGCGCCTGTCATTAAAGGAATCGACCCGTCACTCAGCCCCAGACGCGGAACATCTCGACGGGCCTCTGATCGTAATGGGGGCCCCATCTCAAGTAGTTGTGGAGCCAGACGTCGGTCACGAATAATAGCCACTGGAGGGTCGGAGCGTGTACTGCTCGTTTCAGAGTCCCTCCTCGTACGAAGTACGCTTTAGCCGACTGTAGGTTATCTACAGTAAGATGTGATGACATTGCCTCTAGACTTACGCGTTCCGCTAACCAGCTTTGATTTGGGACGCGAAGGTCGCGTTGCTGATCAAGGAGCTTCTCCTCACACCAAAGCTTAACCAACACCAAATTCTAGCTAAGCACTGGTGAACACTTCATAAAAATCTCTTTAAAATAAGCTTGGGAATTAATTTAGATGCCGCGAGGGCATTGCTTCGGTTATGAATGTAATTTAGTGAGAGAGGGTGCGAAAAAAGTGGCACTTCTTTACGGGTTACACTGGTTACAGTTTATAAAATCACTGATGGCTCATAACCAACATCCTAGTACAGCACGCATCACTCCAAGACACGATCTACCTTACCGGTGGCGTAAGTTTATTTTTTTTTTTTTTTTTGGGGGGGGGGTGGTGATTGTGGGGAGGGAAAGAAGGGAAAGATGTAATGGGACGAACATTGACGATCTCCACTACTTCTCTATATCAGCCTTGTTTTGTAGGGTATAAAGGAAAATCTGTTTACACTTAAATATTATGATATTGTATATATTTTGTGTATAAATATTGTAATATGATTCTTAAAATGTTTTTGTTTGTTTTCTGTATGTTTCATGTACGACCGAGGCGCCGCAATGAATTCATTTGTATAAGTATTGTATGTCTGAAAAATCTCTTGGGAAAACAGTAAAAGAAGTAATAGATTGCCGGTCGCGCTACTCACAGTCTGCACGGCCACTACGGTCGGGGGTTCGAATACACCCTCGGGCATGGATATTTGTGCCGTCCTTAGCATTAGCTAAGTTTGTAAGTTTAGGGACTGATGGCCCCTTAGTTAAGTCCCATAGACTCTACAAACATTTGAGATCAGAAGTGGTTAAATGAACCCTTGGACAGCATTACACGTATTTGTGCGTTTGCATTCATGCTAGGAGTCTTGCAACACTTTATTGAATGATGTTGCCACACAATGGGCTTACCAGAAAAAAAATGATGTTCCCTTTTTGTGATTTGTTGGGTTTTGTTTGTCAATAAATCGAAAGACGTATTACTTTATAAATATCAACTTACCATAGTAGAACTTTTGTTTCGAGAATTTTTTTAATGTGTTTACTAAATGAGCAGTCTTTTTTCGTACTCTCTCGATGTCCTATATCAATCCTATGCGGCATTTATTTATCTCATATCGCGCAGCAATATTTCAGCAGAGTATGGAGAAGCGTTCTGCAGCCTGTCTCTTTAGTACATTTGTAACCTCTTCTAAGTGTTCTGACTACAGAGAAAAGTCTTTAATTCGTCTTCGTTACAACATGATCTGTGTTGTCTTTTCAATTAAAATTCTTCGTCATTGTAACTGCGACGTATTTATAAGAATCGAAAGCCTAAAGATTAGTGGGATTCATCGTGTAATCTCATGTGGATTAGCATATTCTTATAATATCCTACCTCGGCTGCACTGCACAAAAGCTTAAAGTAACGTTAATAGAAAAATCAACATGTTGGGAGAATGCAGGTTATGATCGTGATTACCTTTTGCCTGGCAATCGCACCGAGCGAGGTGGCACAGTGGTAAGACACTGGACTCGCATTCGGAAGGATGGTGGTTCAAATCCACCTCCGGCCATCCTGATTTAGGTTTTCCGTAATTTCCCTTCATCACTCCAGGCAAATGCCGAGATGGTTCCTTTCAAAGGGCACGGCCGATTTCCTCCACCATCCCTCCCCACAAACCCGAGCGTAACCTCTGTCTCTAATTAACATGCTGTCAACGGGACGTAAAACCCTAAGTTTCCTTCCTTTTTTTCTGGTAACAGCGATCACAGTGAGTGGGTGCTTTGAAGGTACATGAAATTTTACTGTTGTAATCCGAGTAGCCTGAAATAAATAATCTAGAAGATAATCAGGACTGTAACAATCAGTAAAGAGAAATAAAATATTTAAAGAATTTTTCCTGAGTGCAGGATAGTTATAAAATAAATAAATGCCTTTAGGTTTACTTCGCTAATAGTTTTAAAACGTTTGACTGCACGAAGAGGTATCGAACATTAATTTTACTCACGACAGGCCGAAGCAATAGCATTGTCAGTGGCATAAGCCCGTCCTAAATATGAATCATGCTGGCTTTGAATCACACACAATGATTCATGAAAATTGCTATTAATTATTAATGCAGTGTTCATCAATATAGAAAATGTTATTGTAATTCAGTAAAGCTGTTCTGTACCGAAGTCGCGAAGTCGTAAAATAATTCTAGTCATGCCAGCGATATTAATATACGTTTTGTATTAAATCTACGTAAATATTACACAAGAAAGAATGAGTTAAATCTATATCTATAAATGTGAATGTCTGTTCGGTGTACGTTTATCACGTCTGAACCACAAGACATAAAGAGCTAAAAATTTGTACAGTTACAACGTCTAGCCGGGGAAGTCTTTAGGCACGGTTTTATGGCAATAGGATAGCTATTTATCTATATATATTAATGTGAATGTCTGTACGGTATACGCTTATCACGTCCGAACGTCAAGACGCAGAGACTTAAATATTTGTACAGTTACTAATCTATACCTGAGGAATGTTTTAGCACGGTTTTTTAGCGATCTGATAGATATTTAATAATTTGAAGAATATAACGCAAAATGCGGAAAATAATTATTCCTTGAAAATTATATTTACTCTTTGAAAATGGTTTTATTGGTTGCATTGTTGCTTGAGGGTTAATAATGATAAAAAGGTGGAGCATATTGGGATGGAAAGTTATCGGTGTATATAAAATTTTACGTGTGTTTTTGTGTGTGTGTGTGTGTGTGTTTTACTATTTCGCTCTGCAGCGAAAACAACAGAACGCAAACCAATGATCTGTGTGTAATTGTTATCCGAAGTCTCCGTTGTACACCATAGCAGTTCCATGCCGATAGCTATAAGAGGGTGCAAGATATATGGTGGTTGAAAGTCGTCAAATTATTTAAAAAAATTCGGACTGAAGGCCAGCGATGACGTTAGCAAGGAGGTTACATACAGCGAAACGTGATGCCATAGACCATATATTTGGTCTATGCGTGCTACAATGTCTTCAGCTCTTTCTCTGTAAAGATAAACATACGAATAAGGAAAAATAACAATAAATAAATACCCGGGCAACGCCGGGTTTTCAGCTAGTGTTTAATAAAACGTGTTTATTGAACTCTTCACATGATATTCACAAAGACGTACGGAAATTACAATTATATCCCAAAAAATTGCGTTTCGTACATGCATTTACTACGACGACCAATGACTGCGAAGTCCAGAACAACACTACTTTATCATAGTAAAAATACGGGTATTACATAGATATCAATCAGAATTTCACAGGTAAACACTGTGGCTCATGGCCTGGAACAAGTCTTTCAGTTGGATGCCACTTTGGAGACTAGCGCGTCCCTAACCTAACCTACTGCTTAACAAGGACTCCAAACCACGTGTCGTTTCTGGTGACTCTCCACATCGTTGAGAGGTGAAGGCTGGGTTAAAACGCAAACTGAAAATTTCCATCACCCGACCGGGTTTCGAATGCGCCACCCTGCGGTTTCTAGTCAAACTTTTTTTTATGTATTTATTTAATTTTTTTTCCCTAGATAGATCGACGCTTTGCGGTCGTTCGTTCATGTTCGTTTTTGGTTTTTCGTTGAATATTTGGCTGAGTTTTTTTATTATTATTATAGAGGGCGCTCAGGTGTTAAGATTCAAGAGGTCGTTGTCTTCCTGGTCTCAGCTCTGGGGTGTTTCACGAGCCCCTTAAAATTTTCCTTTAGTTTTATGATTTTTGCAATATCTCTGACAAAACATTATGAAAATATAAATAATGAAAAATTAAATACGTCAAAATAATAATATAATTTTAATAAAATAACAGCAAATTAAACATATATTAACAAGATAATAGTTTTATATATTTAATTTTATATTTTTTGGTAATAACGTTTTATTATTTTTTGTCCGAAATATTTGCAAAAGTAAGCGAAATAATAGGCCAGTACGATTTTTATACAAATAATTTCTTTTATTTTCAGGCTTTCTGAAAGACCTTTTCAAACAATTTCAGTTACGGCAAAAACTCATATATCTGGAGGGCGCGTTCGAAAATAACGGAACCAATTCCAATAATCATTTATCATGGTTATTAATTATGGTTCATCATTTTTATATAAATGTTATCTCGTAATAAAAATTTATTTTCCTGCGATATATTCATCCCTAGATGAAATAGCAACATCAAACCATTCTTCGAACCCTCCATTAAATGAATAACAAAAAACGTATATGACGATAGAGCCATATGAAAAATTTTATACGTGTTCACCAACTTCCAGAGTGAAAATGTCAAAAACTCTTCGAAACAAAAGTCACTAGAAGTTAATTTCTCACCGTTTTTTTTTTTTTTTTTTTTTTTTTTTTTTTTTTTTTTTTTTTTTTTTTGTGTACACCATATCTCTCGTATTATTTATCCAAAATTAATGATTGATGTATCAAGGTTTCGTTCTCAAAATTATCCAAAATTAATGATTGAGGTATCATTTTCAAGGTTTCGTTCTCAAAAATACACATTGTTAAAGTTATTGTTTTAAAAAAGAACTTTATTTTGAAAAATAAAATTGTACTGTTCATACAATCTAATTTGATACTGACGAACGATCGTAAATGGGATATGTATTTACGGTTGCTCCCATCAGCCACCGGGCCGAGTATCAATTTAGTTTGCGCGGCAATTATAAAAGCGTTGTAGAAGGTGCCATCTATTGACAATCTGTTTAAGATGAACGACAGCTTTGCAGTTTTTTAGATTCTTTATGCAAGACAAGGGCCTTCTTTGATGCAAGCATAGTTTATCGCACGATTTTGGTTATACACGTCCAGGTAATGGCGAAAAATACACAAATAATTTAATTTAGCACGACAGCTCTTGCAGTTGTTTAGATTCTTCACGCAAGCGTTGTTTGTCGCGAGATTTCTGTTTCACACGTCGATGCACAACAGCTGTTGAATTGTTCGCTTTGTTCAAGCAAGCGTTGTGTACCGCGTGAATGAACTGAATTACCTCAATGTTTATCATCACAAGTAAGTACCGGTTGCTATTGTAACGTATAATAATTTATTTAACTTTTAATTCTCCGCTACTTTACAGTGCGTGCAAAATGATTATTTCTTTTATACGTATGTACTTGCATATTCTTTTTCTCCATTACTATCTTATCTATATGTGAATGATCAGGAATTATTCGCACGGGTCAACTGGTAACCTTAACTTGAAATTTTTTCGATCCGACGCATAATAACCGAGTCAGGGCGTAGTTCCGCCCTGTAGAGGCGTCCCATTATACCACCAGAGGCGGGTTCTGGTCATTGGCGGCCAACAAATACGTCTAAAATTTTGTGCCAATCGGTTAAACGTCGCGACCTAAAAAGTGGGAACACGATACAGACACACAGACTGTGTCATATCGCCGTTATTTTTGGGAATATCTTGGGAACGGTGCGAGATACGAGAAAAATATAACGAGGCAGAGTTGTAGAGTATTTTCTCCTCTACAAACCAGTTTATTCAGTTCATACAGATGAATGGTTAAGATGTTGTTTCCGATTAAATTTCTAGCCGTCAATGGCTATTGCAAACGGCCCATTTTCAGTGTTACTAACCTAAAGTAGGTCAAAAGAAAATTCACTGAGAAACGTATCAGTGGGATAGGAACCATAGTAGGGTATATGAAAATGTGCCACTTTTTTTTTCTTATGTAGGATGCATTGCCCCTTTTTGTACCTTACAGATCTAGAGCATTTTGCAACTCTTATTGATCTCCTGAGAATTTTTAGTAGATGGCAAATGACAGAATCATCTCGATACAATCTAAGATGGCTGATGAGATTGGATTGGGACTTGTTCCATAGATCATGAATACGACACTTTGAAAGACGACCGTCTGTCGTCTTCCATATATTTTTTGTATAGTTCTGTAAAGTTATAATTTATTTAATGTCGCTAGATTATCATTTTGTTAAGACTTGAACCCCACTCTTTTCAAGGCTTGAGGAATAGCATTTTTATTTCAAAATATTAGTTAATATTGCTAGGTTTTTCTTATTTTGTTATGTTAATAATTTATTATTATATTGATTAATGTCGCATAAGTACGGCTTCTCCGCTACGCCACTGTTCCTGTGAGAATGTGCAGTTGTTTTACTTTTAAGTGTGTACGAGAGACTATGGCTGTTTGAATGTGGGGAGTGATAGCTCACTTTGCATCGTTCTCTCTGGCTCATAGTCGATAGCTGCTGAGGTTACCAAAGAGGTTTCTACCCCCTTTTGGTTACAGTCTAGTCTGCGAGCCTTCTCCAGCGCGAGTGTACTCGCTCTTCGTCCCCACCACCACTGTTTCTTGGATTTTCGGGCTTCCGGTGGCTTCCCGCGTCTGGTGGCCGCTCGGTCTGATCATTCTGGGCTGGCCGTCTGGTGAGGTAAGGTTGGTTCTGCTCTTGTTTTTGAAGATGGTAGCGTTTCATTGACTAGCACATTTAACTTAGATTTGTGAACTTAGAATCATTTTTTGGAATATTTTCTCCGATCGTGTGCGGAAATGTGTTCGCGTTTTTCAATGCAGTGATTTCCAATAGATAAACGCGGTGTGTGTGATTCTAGTTGCAAGTGGCGGTGTATGAACTCTGTGTAAACACTTTCTAACTTTGTGGGGCCCGATTTCTAATAGGTGATATGTTCATTTTATACAGTGCATGTAAAAATATTCTCATCGTTTCCTTCCGTGAGTGATATGTGTTCCACGAGATTGGTTCATAGAACAAAGCCTTCAGCTTCCACTCTTGTTTGTTCCATGTCTGTTAGGCGAGTAACTATGGGGGTAGTAACTATGGGGGTATCCTTCTGATTTTCAGTAATATTTCGCGATCTTCTCTCCCCGCCTATTCTAATTTTACTGTTTCTTTTCTGACTGGTAGTACGCACTCTGTCTTTGTCAGTAATTCTCTCTGAGCCTTGTAAAAGCTCCTTCAATAACTTCCCTATGTAATTCTAAACATTTCTATGGGTTGCATGCTGTAATTCTTATTTTATTTTTTCGACTTTGTAATTATTTCACTTTTACGAGATTTTTAGACTGGACTTCATCCGTCTCTGTAATCGCCCCCTATCGCGTGTAGCTGTTTTATTCGCTTCCTTATATAACTCTAAGCATTTCTATGGGTTGCATGCTGTAGTTAATTTCCTTTATTTTTCGGAAACTGAATTTATTCAATTTTATCGGTTTCGGAACCATGTGGATCCGAGCTCTGACTTCCGGGGTTTCAAGAAATCTTTTGGTTGATGTGCGCCTAACTACTTGATTTCTAGCTTCTCTTCCATAAAAAAAATAAAATGGCGTTCTGAGGAGTCCACTTTATTCATTTTATTCTCAGTTTAGGAACACTCAAGTTGCGACGACACAGCTCCAGAATACGTTTTGAGGTAGGTGCTAAGGGCCCAGGGTCGCCGGCCCCAAACTGCGAACCTGTGGACAGGAGCGTGAGGGGTGGAGAGTAGGAGCACGACAGGTACAGCCTGCGCAAGCAGAAATTAGGCGAGGGAGGAAGAGGGGAAAGAGAAACATCTCTGTCACTACGTTTACATGTAACACATCTTCCGGAAGACGAAAACCGATTTTCGTAAACCGTTTTTTGCTGTCGTGTTTACATGGCACAGCCTGAATCGGATTTCCTAATAGCCGGCCGCGGTGGCCGCGGGGACTGAGGCGCTTCAGTCACGGTCTGTACGGCCACTACGGTCTGGGGTTCGAATCCCCCCTCGGGCATGGATATTTGTGCCGTCCTTAGCATAAGGTAGTTCGTAAGTAGTTTGTAAGTTTAGGGGCTGATGACCCCGTAGTTAAGTCCCATAAGCTTAACAAACATTTGAACATTTTTTGGATATCCTAATCCACTTAAGATGCGGCTGAAAAACAGCTGATTCAGTCCCCGATTTAGTCAGCATAATCGCTATTTTTCTTTACTTAAATACACAGATTCATGCTCACTCTAATATTAATACTTTTATTTCACATTAGAAAATATCACTCTGTCCATATGTGCCGAAAATTCTTATCAATAAAAAAACAATCTGACAAGCCAAGAACGCTTCAAAAACGGTTGCGTTTACATGGGCACGAAAAGTGATTGCGGAACTGGAAAACCGCTTTTGAGAAGTGGATTTCCAGAATCGATTTTGGAGTGTTTACATGACCAACCAAAAGTGGAATTGGGAAATCGGTTTACGAAATCCGGTTTTGGGAGCCCAAAATGGGGTGTGTGACGCCAATGCGACTGCAGGGGCAGTCGCAGTCCTCGGCTGTCGGTATGGCTGCGTAACGACGAGATGGGACGGGCCCTCAGCTATGCTGCAGCGAAAGGCAAGCGAAACCATTTGATCACATGTTTGAAAATTGAGTTGGGATATCATGTCGCACTCCGTTTGATGTAATACTGCAAAAGTATATCACAAATTTTCCGGTGGGGCCGAGTCCCTGTGGCCCTTTAGAACGAGCCGCCCCTGGTGTAACGTATCTTTTCGGGTCGATTGTATAAACATAGTTGACTTGATATCACATCTGACGCAAGTTCAGAAATTAAACTCTTTTCAGGTCTCGGCTTATTGTGTAACGCTAAAGCAAGATCCGCCGAAGTTCGTTCAACGTTTATCTGAGTGAACACGGATGATGCTTGCCAACACTGCTAAAATCGGCTATCGACATGATTATAAACAAAAAATATATCTATTCAATAAAGCAGATAAAAATTCGCTTCACGCTTTCCTGAGTGATAGTCTCCAGTCTTTCAAAACTAAAAATGCGAGTGTAGATCAGTTGTGGCTTACTTTCAAAGACATAATATCAGTAGCAATCGAGAGATTTATACCAAATAAATTAATAAAAGAGGGGTACACAAAACAGGTCAGATCATTGTTGTAGATACAAAGAAAAACGCATGCAAAATTTAAAAAGACACAGAATCTACAAGACTGGCAATCTTTTACTGAAACTCGCAACCTAGCGCGGACTTTAATGCGAGAAGCCTATAGTAGTTACCACAACGAAATCCTGTCTCGTAATCTTGCAGAAAATCCAAAGAAATTCTGGTCATATGTGAAGTACACTAGCGGCAAAACACATACAATACCTTCACTACGCGATAGCAATGGTAATACTACCGATGACAGTACTGCTAAGGCAGAATTACTAAACACAGCTTTCCGAAATTCGTGCACCAAAGAAGACGAAGTGAACACTCCAGTATTCAATCCAAGAACAGCTGCCACCATGCGAAACTTGTACATGTTCCTGGAGTAGTACAACAACTTAAGTCACTAAACAAAAATAAATCTTCCGGGCCTGATTGTATACCAACTAGATTCCTCTCAGAGTATGCTGATGCAATAGCTCCGTACTTAGCTATAATTTACAACCGATCACTCAGCGAAAGTTGCCCAAGTTACTCCAATATTCAAGAAAGGCAATAGGAGTGATCCCCAAAATTACAGGCCTATCTCATTGACGTCGATTTGCAGTAGGATTTAGGAACATATACTTTGTTCGAATATTATGGACTACCTCGAAGAGAACGACCTATTAACCAGTAGACAACACGGATTCAGAAAGTATCACTCTTGCGAAACACAGCTTGCCTTTTATTCACATGAAGTGTTAAGTGCCATCGACAAGGGATCTCAAATCGATTCCATATTTCTGGATTTCAGGAAGGCTTTTGACACTGTACCCCGCAAGCGGCTTCTTGCGAAATTGCGTGCTTATGGAATATCTTCCCAATTGTGCGGTTGGATTCACGATTTCCTAACAGAAAGAACACAGTTCGTTGTAATTGACGGTAAGTCATCGAGTAAAACTGAAGTGATATCTGGCGTTCCACAGGGAAGCGTTATAGGTCCCCTACTCTTCCTCGTGTTTATAAACGATTTAGGAGACAATCTGAATAGCTCCCTTAGATTGTTCGCGGATGATGCTGTCGTTTATCGGTTAGTGAAGTCAACAGAGGATCAAAAGCAACTGCAAAGCGATTTAGACAAAATTTCTGAGTGGTGCGAAAATTGGCAATTGACACTAAATAAAGAAAAGTGTGAAGTATTACACATGACCACTAAAAGAAATCCGCTGAACTTCAATTACGCGATAAATCAGTCAAACCTTAAGGTAGTAGATTCTACCAAATACCTAGGAGTTACAATTACGAACAACTTTGACTGGAGAGAACACATAGAAAATATTGTGGGGAAGGCGAACCAAAGGTTACGTTTCATCGGCAGAACGCTTCGAAGATGCACCAGCTCCACCAAAGAGACTGGCTACATCACGTGCGTCCTCTCCTGGAGTACTGTTGCCCCTTGTGGGACCCTCACCAGGTGGGATTGACGGAAGACATTGAGACGGTTCAGAGAAGGGCAGCTCGTTTTGCTCTATCACGTTACGGGGGGGAAAGCGTCACGGAAATGTTGCACGAATTGGGGTGGAAATCATTAAAAGAAAGACGTTATTCATAGCTGCGTGATCTGTTTGCGAAGTTTCAATCACCGACTTTTAGTTCTGAATGTGAAAATATTTTGCTAGCACCAACCTACTTAGGGATACATGACCATCCCAATAAAATAAGAGAAATCAGATAGAAAACGGAACGATTTAGGTGTTCTTTCTTCCCGCGCGCTATTAGAGAATGGAACGGCAGAGAAAAGTTATGAAAATGGTTAATGAACCCTCTGCCAGGCACTTGAATGTGATTTGCAGAGTATCTATGTAGATGTAGATGTAGATTGCGCTTCGAACGCAGATATTAATCGATACACAATATTGTTTGGAAACAGAAACAGAAAACACTCTGAATTTTCTGGATCTCACAATAAAAAGAACAAACAACACCCATGAATTCACAATATTCAGAAAACCCACCACTACGAGTACCACCATCCACCGTCTATCGAATCACCCGGTAACACACAAACAGGCAAGTTTCAGATTCTTGTTCAACAGATTAAATAGAACACCATCAGCAAACAAAACTATACACACGAACTGAACACAATAAAACAAATAGACAAAACCAACAATTATGCAAAATGAAAAATAATGAACAGGTCGCACACACACTGGATCACACACAATACAGAACACAACACATTGACAATGACCACATACCAGACACAACAGCACAACACACAAAAGGAAACAAATGGCACATACTCCCCTACAACAACAACATAGTCCACATGTAGGCAACATATTAAAGAAACATGGACTCCAAATAGGATACAGGACAGACAACACAGTACTGAAGAAACTCAGAACATAGACTACACCAATAGACAAACAGATCAGACATATATGAACTCACATGCAATACATGTCAGTCAGTATACATTGGACAAACTTGTAGGAATTTCGAAACCAGATATTCTCAGAGCACTAAAAAGTCACAGTTCCCATAGCATATTTGCATACCACCGAATAGCTCACAACCATTACCCGACCAAAATAGAAACAGATCTAAATATGTTAAAGTAAGGCCACAAACTCACAATACAACAAACCTATCAGATACAAAAAGCAATAGCAGAAGAAAAATCAGTCATGAATATGAAAAATACATTATTTAACGCATTAAATGAATTGTACAGAAAGGATGACACAGACAACTAAAACACACACGCAGACACAAAGACAAAATAAACATTATTCAAATACAGCGCCATTCCACTGGAGAACAACTGAAAGTCAACTCACACACACGCATTTTAACAAAGTAAACACAGGCAAATTTTTAATGTGGTAAGTGATTGTGATAGAAAAAAGTTCGCAAAATATGTGTATTACATGTGTTATATGTACAAAAACGCGGAAGAGGAAATGTATGCCAAAAGAAACTGTAAGTAATGGATAGTAAGTAGACGATAGAAATATCCCCACATACCAAATTTACGTTTCCACACCATAAGTAGCGTTTTAAAAACTTCACAAGATTCAAAAGAGATAATTTTGGTTGCAGATAACAACGCTACCACTACATAACTATGTATAAAGGGTCCCATATGACCACATAATGTGAACTAAGGTAAAAACCAAAATAAGACTGACGACTTTTTAGGCCTAAATTTACAAATAGTACAGTAGTAAAATGAATGTATTTTGTTTTCACAGCATAAAATAAATGAAAACCCGCTGATGATAGCGCAGAGGTGCTGAAACTTGTTTGGGTGCATAATAAAACAGTGTTTTGCATATCAGGCGGACCTCATACCCAGAAATTTTTACTGCAAACACGGAAGAATAAGAGCTGCAAATCAAGGAAATGATGAATATTGGTTATCGAAGCTTTCATACTGTAATGATGAAAGGAAGTAAACGGGAAGAAGGGCTACATTGAAACTTCTTCCAACACATTCATATATAGATGTTTATAGGGGAAAAGGTTGTATCTTGGGACATTTTTTACATTTTAATTTTTATACTATAATTTTTTAACAAGAAATTTGAAAATTTACCCAATCAAAGGTATCAATTTTAGGTAAAGTTGAACGAACAGCAGTTTATGCTAGCTTCAATATTAACACAATTACTCACCAAGAAAATCTTTTGTGACACTTTTCCCAAGGTAGAACCTATGGTTTCACCTTGGGACAGTGGTGGTTTTTGCCTTGGGACACGGTGATGTATTCCAGTTTCTTAGTTTTATGAATGAAAACATGGTATTGGAATTACGCAGTAAATGTTTGTTAATCCAAATACAAAAGTTATTTTACCTTAAAACAAGAGATGGTGGGAATAAAATATTAAATGAATGAAACCCTCGACACTCCACTGGAGCTGGTACTTCTTTCACTATATTACTGTGATTAAGAATGATGAGGTTCTCAACATTAGGGAATACAAAATGGTCCTTTGCTTCCTTAAGAAATTCACAGTTCCGCCTTCTGCTGTGCTTTCTAAAACTACTCCTGCATAGTAAACACGAGATCTGCCACTGATGTCAAATTTTACGAAGACCCAACTACCTTGAGAACAAGAAACTGTTGCCGGCCGCGGTGGCCGAGGGGACTGAGGCGCTCCAGTCACGGTCTGCACGGCCACTACGGTCGGGGGTACGAATCCCCCCTCGGGCATGGATATTTGTCCCGTCCTTAGTATAAGGTAGTTGATAAGTAGTTTGTAAGTTTAGGGACTGATGACCCCGTAGTTAAGTCCCATAAGCTAAACAAACATTTGAACAAGAAAGTGTTACTTTTCTAGATGGAAAGAAGGATGAGAAATCCTCTTCTTCAGATGACAAATCAAATATGCAACCTCCAGAGCTACTGCTAAGCTCGGAATTTTCTTCATCAAAAGAAGTGAAAGATGAAAACTCCTTTGTCCGTTTACTGGCTTCTTTCTTTGGGAAAGACATCTTTTTCTTGTTTTCCTTTTTTTTCCTCTTCAATTCTTTGTTTTTCTGGTGTATCAGTGACAATCCTACACCTTCCAGGTGTCCCAAGGTGCAACCAGAGAAGTGTCCCAAGGTAAAACCAAATACCCAATAACAGAAATAGTATCCTAACCTATGGACACATTTGTATCTTTATATCTTATGGTGTCAATAGCTTACTTAAATAATAGCATACAACACTGTATTAAAAAAAAACATCAATAATGATGCTTACCTTTAATTTATATTTTCTAAGGATAGTCCTAAATTTTACTTTCAGTCACGAAAACTTGTAAAACTCCTCCTCAGATCTCAAACATTATCCAAATACAATATGGCTTCCTATTCCCTCTGAAAATAGGCCTGACAACTTTACCTCAAATTCTTAAAGTTTCCACTAGAGTGCACTGACTTCATTAAAAATTGTCCCAAGGTAAAACCGTCCCAAAGTACAACCCTTTTCCCTAAATTTATGGGATTTAGCTTCTTGGGTTATTAGTGCGCAAGCTTACAAACTACTTAACTAACACACATACACGTCCAAGGGTGGACTCCAATATCCAACGGCGAGCAACGTGCGGTCCGCAGCAAGGTGTCTTGGAGAGCTCGTGGCTAATGTATTTAGAAACAAAACAAGACAAAACAAAAGGAGAGGGGTAGGAGACGTACTAACTCAAGGCTTGAATAAGGCCGGTATTACACGGTCATATTTCTTTGTCAAAAATGTACATCATATATTACATCATAAAAATTTGATAGTGTAATAAGGAACTTTGACATATCTCTCTGCTTTCGTCAAAAAATATGATCATATCTAGTGCCTCTCAGTAGATTTGATCATAAAGGTCGTTTGTCTACTGTTCACTGCAATGCAAAATGTAACCGCTTGGAGCGCTAGTATCCCTGTAGCTCTTGGACCGCGCTTATTTGAAAAGAAACTTCCTTGTTTCAATACATGATGTCAAAGTTTATTTGGTGTGCGCTGTTATCTAGAGAAGACGAAGCACTATATATTCGCAGACACCCTGAATAAGAACAGATTTGTTTAGTCCCCACAAAAATTACAACAACAACAATAGTAAGAACAGATTAAGGAGACTCGAAAGTTATAAGAGAATGGCCGAGGTACTGAACGGAGACATTCGGCCTGGGTGTAAGAAGAAGATTAATCCTAGAGCGGTCGCGCTGGTGCACTGAGTGTGCCATCGTTAAATAAACATAGTTTTCGTTATGTTGGTAACAATGGAGACGTTTGAAACTC
Organism: Locusta migratoria; assembly: GCA_026315105.1. Taxonomy (NCBI): domain Eukaryota; kingdom Metazoa; phylum Arthropoda; class Insecta; order Orthoptera; family Acrididae; genus Locusta; species Locusta migratoria. Next base: position 42,475,100 of record CM048750.1, on the reverse strand, counting down.
TAGCTATTCCTCCACTGTTATCCTCACTATTGTTGTGTGCAGTCTGGTAATTGTCGGTGCTCAAGAAAATTCTTAACAGGAGAATTTGTGAAGCGTTGTCAAAACTGGCGCACTCAGTGCACCGTGCGACTGGTCATGTATTTTTTTACTCACTCAAACGTAGAGTTGTATTTCAGTTACGTTATTCCTATGTTCCGTGTTCATAAGAATACTTTATTTTAGGGCAAGGAAGCGCTTAACCAGTGAGGAACTCGCGTGGTTCTTGAATGAAGATCCAGATTTTTTGAAAGATGTAGGCAGTATGTCGGATGATGACACTGATGATGAAGAAGAGGTAATTGCTCAAAGTGACCGTAACACTGAAACTCAAAAAGAGTACGAGTTTGATGAAAATGAAGACAGTAACTGTCAGTCAGGTTGTACTGGTCATTGGTTCGTAGGAATGGACAAAACAACTATGTGGATGAAAGAAGTTAGCACAGCCACAAGCAAAGCCAGAAGTAAAAATATTGTAAAAACATTTCCAGGACCAAAGGCAATTGCTAGGGATGTAACAACCGAGATTTCTGGATTCAGTAAGATAATTAGCATGGAAATGATTGATATAATTGTACATCACACAAATACATTCAGCTCATACCTGATTTATCAAAGAGAAAGAAATAAAAAAGGAACGACGAGAACTGAAATACTGGCACTACTTGGTTTGCTTTATCTCTTCGGAATAAAGAAAGCTAATCATACGAATGTAATGGAGATGTGGAATACTGATGGATCAGGAATCGAAATTGCTAGAGCTGTGAAGAGCTACAGGCGAGTCCTGTTCTTGCTACGTTGTATTCATTTTCATGATAATACAACTAGAGCAGAGAGAAGAAAATTTGATAAGTTGGCTGCAGTAGGCTTCATTTTGGAAGAGTTTGTAACCAATTTTAAAAGTACGCATGATCTTAGTGAATTTGTAACCATTGAAGAAAAGTTTCAAGCTTTTCGGGGACGTTGTGGATTTGTACAATATATTCCCAACAAACCTGCCAAATATATTCGCACTTTGCGACGCAAAACCATTTTTTACAGACAACCTCGAGGTATATTGTGGAAAGCAACCGGAAGGACCTTACGCAGTCTCCAATTCAGCTTCAGAAATAGTTCCAGGCTAGTGAGTCATATAGAAGGATCTAACAGAAATATAACAATGGACAATTGGTACACAAGTTGTACCTTGGCCATATCACTATTACAGAAAAAGCTTACATGTATTGGGACACTGAGAAAAAATAAACGAGAAATTCCCTTGGAATTTTTGCCTAGGTAAGATCGAGCACCAGGTTCGTCCCTTTTCGGGTATAATAAAGATATGACATTGGTTTCGTATGTGCCAAAGAAGAACAAGGCGCTTCTCTTGCTGTCAACTATGCATGATTCAGGTACTATTGATGAAGATTCATGTAAGCCTGATATTGTATTAGATTATAATGCCACGAAGGGGGCGTTGATACAGTTGATGTGTGGCACATATGTGTGGCACATATTCTGCGGCTCGTATTACGAGAAGATGGTCCTTGGTAATCTTTTTCGCTCTAATGGACATTGCGGGCATCAACGCCCAGATTCTATTTGATTCAAATGGACAAACTCATAAGGTGTCAAGAAGGATTTTTCTACAGAACTTTTATGATCTCATGAAAGCACATATAGTAGAAAGGGCCAAAATTCCAAGCCTTCCTAAGGATATTTCGCTGTTCCTTCAAAGGTACCAGACAACATCTGAGCAAACTTGTACAGCCTTCTTCTAACAAACGAGGGCGGTGTATTATTTGTGGAAGAGCCAAGAATGTTAACACAACTATAAAGTGTGATTCATGTAAGAGTTTTGTTTTCAGGAAGCATGTGATTATTAGTTACTCATGTGAAAAGTGCCATGTTGCAACTACAGACTCAGAAGACTAGAGATATGATCCTTGAACTTTTTGAAATTACTGAGTTGCGCTGTCTGTAAGCTGTTACAACATTTCAGTAAACATTCAGTACGAACATATTTGTTTTCAAAGCTAATAGTAAAACATAATCTTTTGTCAGTTAAATTGTATGATTTAAATTCTTGGATTTTCATCTACGTTTATAATAAGAAGTGCCATTATCCATCAAATTAAATAATGAACCATTTTTTGCAATGAAAGTGATAAATATTATATACATATTTCTTGATTAGACATTTACTATTTGGAATTGTGGTGTCGAAATAAATTCGGATTAATTAGCCAAAAATGTGTAATATTTCCATACTACTAATATTTGAGTGAGTGATAGTACATCTACCTTTTAGAAAATTAACTATAAACATTAGTACTGTCTTGAGTTCTCGTGAAAAGCGTAACAGAACTGAGTCAACGTACGTGGCGCACTCAGTGCGCCGCGCGACTGCTCCTGCACCATGAAAATGCGCGACTGCTCGAGGGTTAATGGCCTCTTGTGTTACATCAACCACAAAATTAATAGAAATATTAAGCAAATTTTATAAGCTCTCCACTCTTATCAATCTAATAATAATCGACGCTGTTCCTGCTCTGATGTTGACAGGTTCTTGTATTCGTTGTTGTCCGGACAATAAGTTAATCCTTCTCGTATAGCAAACATTTCATTGCCAACATGAGCACGTTACGCCGCCGCGCCGGAAGTAAGATTTGACCCCAGTAACAAGAAATTGCTGTGTCACTGAAAACATGTCTTCTGCTATCGTCTTCTGATGTGCGTATTCTGATTTTTAATCTATGGAGCCACCGATACGTTGTACCATCCATTCTCCAGTAATTTATATATGTCTTGGCGCTCTCCGCCTGCAGCTCCTGCAACACGAAATGATTTCTACAGTTTCCCCCAAGTAAGCCCCTCTTTTTTCTTGAAAAATGCAGTTTTCCTAGTAGCAATGACAGCGCGTGATGTGTTTACTGTCAGCCATCTTGAAATATGTTCAAAATTATGACGACAGTGTAATACCCCTTTCAGCGTCACGTCAAAGATTTACATCAAGAAAATATTACCAACTTTTGATGATATTGTTATGTCGAGGATTCGATCAAAAATTTGACAGTGTAATAACGGCCTCGATAAATAAATACCCGGGTAAAGCTAGGCTTTTAGCTAGTAGAATATACGAGGTACGTCCAGAAAGTAAGTTCCGTTTGGTTATATAAAACAAACGTGTACAGATACAGAAAAAAATATTTATTGTACAGAAATCTACAACTGTTAAACTACTTTTCTACATAGCTGCCGAAATTTTGTAGGCACTTGTCATAGCGTGACACAAGTTTCTGTATGCCTTCTTCATAGAAGGTTGCCGCCTGTGTATTCAGCCATGTGGTAGCATGTTCTTTCAGCTCGTCATCATCGTTGAAATGTTGACCACCAAGGACAAATTTTTAGGTGTAACAAGATGTGAAAGTGGCTAGGAGCGAGGCCCGGGCTGTACGGATGATGATCAAACACGTCCCACTGAAATTCCCGTAACAGTTGTTTGGTCACATTCGCCACATGAGGTCGGGCACTATCATGGAAACAAACACCACCTATTGGTGGAAATCCTCTGCTGTTCCTTATTTACATATATGATTTCGGAGGAAAATCTAAGTAGCTCTCTTAGGTTGTTTTCAGATGACGCCAAACCAACTGCAAAATGATCTGAATAAGATATCACTATGGTATAAAAATTTAAATAATGAGAAGTGTGAAGTCGTACACATGAGCACGAAAAGAAATCAAATGTTAAGGCCGTAAACTCAACAAAAATACCCAGGAATTACAATTACTTCTGACTTAAATTAAAAAGAACACGAAGATAATGTCGTGGGAAAGGCGAACCAGAGGCTGCGTTTTATTGACAGAACCCTTAAAAGATGCAACAGAACTACTAAGGAAACTGCATACACTACGCTTGTCCGTCCTTTTATGGAGTATTGCTGCCCAGTGTGGGATCCTTATCAGGTGGGCTTGACGGAGGACATCGAAAGAGTCCAAAGAAGGGCAGCTCGTTTCGTATTGTTACGATACAGGGGAGACAGCGTTACGGAAATGATACAGGATCTGGGATGGGAATCATTACAACAACGGCGCTTACCGCTGCGGCATGGGCTACTTACGAAACTGCAATCGCGAACATTCTCAAAAATGTTCAAATGTTTGTAAAGCTTATGGGACTTAACTACGGGGTTATCAGTCCCTAAACTTACAAACTACTTTATGAACTACTTACGAACTAGGACGGCACAAATATCCATGCCCGAGGGAGGATTCGAACCCCCGACCGTAGTGGCCGTGCTGACCGTGACTGGAGCGCCTCAGTCACCTCGGCCACCGCGGCCGGCGCGAACATTCTCCTCCGAATGCGAAAATATATTGTTGACTCCCGCTTACATAGGTAGACATGATCATCAGAATAAAATACGAGATATCAGAGCCCGAACGGAGAGATTGAGGTGTTCATTCTTCCCGCGCGCTATTCGAGAATGGAGTGGGAGGTAAAATAGTATAACGGTGGTTCGATGAACCCTCTGCCAGGCACTTAAATGTGATTTGCAGAGTATCGCATGTAGATGTAGAACTTACTTTCTGGACGTACCTCGTAAATTCTACCCCTGCGAATACGGGTGGGTCGACATTTAACGATAAAAGAAGTTGGTCGGTATCAGCCCGTCCGCTCGCCGCTGTGTTTACGGCGCGAATACTGAGTGTCGGTAATGTGGGTTAGGCCGGCCTGTGTCGGCGCCAGCTGATCTCCCGCCTATCCGCCACAGCTGAGCGGCCGGCCTCGCTGCCAGCGCCGCCTGCCAACACAAACACCGCAGGCACAGCCAGCTGCCGCGAACCAGACCCCACCTGCAAACACCGCCCACCACAACATGTTCCTGCGTCTGTCTGTAAACATATGGGAGCCAACTACTGTGCTCATCACTCCAAAGTCTTACATACTACTTAAACAACTATTTTAAACTAAGTTTGTGTTATCCATACTAGACAAAGACCTATATAAACGACATAGACTGGCCACAGCGCCGCCATAGTTGAAGCCAATTGAAAAGGTTGCCGCCATCTTTGAGAACGTCAGTGTCACACCAGGTGTTTACTGGGCGTCTGCTAACGCTGATTCATAGGTTTTATATTAACCATTGCATTTTGCCGACGACATAGTAATTCTGTCAGAGACAGCAAAGGACCTGGAAGAGCAGTTGAACGGAATGGACAGTGTGCTGAAAGGTGCATATAACACGAAGATTAACAAGAGCAAAACTAGGGTAATGGAGTGCAGTGTAAAAAAATCAGGTGATGCTGAAGGAATTAGATTAGGTAACGAAACAATAAAGGAGGTAGATGAGTTTTGTTACTTGGGCAGTAAAATAACAAATGATGGTCGCAGTACAGAGGATATAAAATGCAGAATGGCAATGGGTAGAAAAGCATGCTTGAAAAAGAGAAATTTGTTAACATCGAATATTGATTTAATCCTAAGGAAGTCTTTTCTGAAGGCATTTGTGTGGAGTGTTGCCTTGTATGGGAGTCAAACATGGACGATAAACAGTGTGGACAGGAAGAGGATTGAGGCTTTTGAAATGTGGTGCTACAGACGAATGCTGAAGATTAGATGGGTGGATCGCGTAACTAATGATGAGGTACTGAACGGAATTGGGGAGAAAAGGAATTTTTGGCATACCTTCACTAAAAGAAGGGATCGATTGCTAGGACACTTTCTTAGACATCAAGGAATTGTGAATTTAGTGTTGGAGGGAAGTGTGTGGGGTAAAAACCGCAGAGGAAGACCAAGAGATTGATACAGTAAGCAGATTCAGACAGATGTAGGTTGCCGTTCTTATGTGGATATGAAGAGGCTTGCGCAGGATAGGGTATTATGGAGAGCTGCATCACACCAGTCTCCGGACTGAAGACCACAACAACAACAACATATTAACCATTGCCAATCTTGATTTTTCCTTAATTTCTGGGCAACGCAATTCGGAAAGTAATTCCCACTACGAATAGCATTTCTCGTTTACGACAGTATCGTAACTGTAATGTTTACTATCGTCGAACTGCTACATTATTTCATGTTACTATAATGCCAAGGCGGCCGAGGTGGTCGAGGGGACTGAGGCGCTCCAGTCACGGTCTGCACGGCCACTACGGTCGGGTGTTCGAATCCCCCCCTCGGGCATGGATATTTGTGCCGTGCTTAGTGTTAGCTAGTTCATAAGTAGTTTGTAAGTTTAGGGACTGATGACCCCGCAGTCGAGTCCCATAAGCTATACAAACATTTGAACATTTTATAATGCCAATAATCGTTTGTATTTTCTGACATGTCTTCCCTATAAATACAGGCGAATTTCTTTAAAGTCTTTAATTACTTTTATTCTGCCACTGGTTCGAATGATGTTTCATGCTTTGAAGTACATTGCGTGTTTATCAATCTCTCCAGAATTTGACTCTCTTTACAGCTTTTGATTTCTGTAGGTGCTCAGGAAACGAAAATAGTGTTGGAATGGCATTTGCAAATAGCCGCTTCCGATCGGTGGCAGCATCCATAACTTTTCTTCAAAATGACAAGAGCATATGTAACTATACTTTGTAGGCTGCCACTTATCACGCCTTATACTGGTTACCCATAGGGTTGATTAGATTTGATTTGATTTTTTCAGGGAAGCCAAAACAGTTTTGGTCCAACCCGCTACAGCCCGCACTGAAACTAAGGTTATTGTGCGGTATCGCTCCCTGTATATCTAGTAAAGCCAACCAATGCCCTTGAACAGTGCAAGGAGTCCATTTACCAGTTCTTTATTAGACATAATTTCTTCGGGTATGGTTGTCCCAAATGTTCTGTGCCTTTTACTCTCCAATGTAATGCATTCGAAGATTAGATGTGATGCAGTTTCATCACCGTCATCGCAGATCCTACATTTAGGGTCCTCTTCTGTTATTCCCATTGTATGTAGGTGTTTTTTGAAATTCCCATGGCCTGTCAGCAATCCAACCATGAGTCTAATCTCTCTCCTGTTCAGGCCCAGGATTGCACAGCTTCTTTTAAAACATGGCTTTGGCATCATTACCTTGCCATGTTTTTGTTGGTAGACTTTGGTCCAATATTCTACGTGCTGTCTTCTGAACCAGTTACGTAGCTCCAATTTGATCATTGCCTTGGTGATTGTCAGGGCAGGTTCCGGTCCAATAAATGGAGACTCTGCCCCCATCCTGGCTGAGGCATGTGAGTTGCCACTGATCCCCGAGTGACCAGGGACCCACAATAGGTTTACTCTCTGCCGCGGTGGAGTAGCCGAGCGGTCTAAAGCGTCTCGCTGCGGGGCGCGCGGTTGCTCGCCGTGGAGGTTCGAGTCCTCCCTGGGGCATGGGTGTGTGTGTGTGTGTTGTCCTTAGGTTAGTTTACCTAGGTTTAAGTAGTTTGTAAGCTACGGACTGATGACCACGCAGTTTGGTCCGATAGATTTACAGGCATTTCTTTAGGTTTATTCTATTGCTTACCCCTAGCTCCACCAGAACCCTGTGACATTCTGGAACAATTTTAGACCTTGTTGCAGGAGCTGCCAGTGATCTCAGGGCTGCCTGGCTGTCTGAATAGATATAGATCTTTGTAGCACCTACGCAAATTCTCCTCCACACACGCCCTGATGGCAGTGATTTCGGCCTGGAATACTGAGGCCAGTTTCCCTAGAGAGATGACGCCCTCCAGTCTTGGCTGCACCCCTTATACCCCGGCCCCAACACCTTAATTTCTGGGCGACGCAATTCGGAAAGTAATTCCCACTACGAATAGCATTTCTCGTTTACGACAGCATCGTAACTGTAATGTTTACAATCGTCGAACTGCTACATTATTTGATGTTAACTATAATGGCAAGCCGGCCGCGGTGGCCGAAGGGACTGAGGCGCTCCAGTCACGGTCTGCACGATCACTACGGTAGGGGGTTCGAATCCCCCCTCGGGCATGGATATTTGTGCCGTCTTTAGTGTTAGCTAGTTCATAAGTAGTTTGTAAGTTTAGGGACTGATGACCCCGCAGTCGAGTCCCATAAGCTATACAAACATTTGAACATTTTATAATGCCAATAATCGTATGTATTTTCTGACATATCTTTCCTATAAATACACGAGAATTTTTTTAAAGTCTTTTAATTACCTTTATTCTGCGACTGGTTCAAATGATGTTTCATGCTTTGAAGTACATTGCGTATTTATCAATCTCTCTACAATTTGACTCTCCTTACAGCTTTTGATTTCTGTAGGTGCTCAGGAAACGAAAATAGTGTTGGAATGGCATTTGCAAATAGCCGCTTTCGATCGGTGGCAGCATCCATCACTTTTCTTCCAAATGACAAGAGCATATGTAACTATACTTTGTAGGCTGCCACTTATCACGCCTTATACTGGTTACCCATTGGGTTAGCAACTCCTTGTTTTTCAATGGAAATCTGTATAAAGAATAGTTTAATTACAGTTCATATACCTAGGCTACCTACCCAGTGGTTAATACGCTTTTGTATACTATATAAACAATTGTCATTACATTAAAACACACCAAATACAACCGTCATCTGCCTAGATTTTTGATGGCCGTGAAGTAAACATAATTTTGAAACTTGGTAAATGCAAAAATTAAATATAACGAATGTTTATAGACAAATACACGCTGATACACGACGACATAAATAATTACATATCTCTTTCTTTATCACTGCGGTTGCTGCAGTTGTACGCCGAACATACATTGGGCTTGATTTACCACTAATAAAACCGCTTACACGTTAGTTTAGATTACAAACAGAAGCGTCTGCTCACGCTGCTGCTTCAAACTGACGTTCTCAAATATGGCGTCTAGTGTTGCTTAGTGCTGCCACCCAGAGCACTGTAACTTGCCTGTAGCCTCTCTATGTTGTTTATATACCTCTTTGATTCTAGATCTTGTGAACTACGCGGCCGTTAATAGTTGTTAGTGAATATCACAACCAGCCACATATCCTTAAGAAATGCTTTATTTCAAAGCCATTATCGGTTTCGGGCTACCTGCCCATCTTCAGATCGCTACATGTTCATTATGTGTACAGGGTGTATAAAAAAAAATATGACGCAAACTTGTTGTTGTGGTCTTCAGTCCGCAGACTGGTTTGATGCAGCTCTCCACGCCACCCTGGCCTGTGCAAGTCTCTTCATCTGAGAATACGTTCGGCAACCTACATCCTTTTGAATCTGCTTACTATATTCGTCCCTTGGTCTCCGTCTACGATTTTTACCCCACACGCTTCCTTCTAATGCTAAGTTGACGATTCCTTGATGTCTCAGAATGTGTCCCTTTCATATATTTCCCGTGCCTTAGTCAGGCTAGCCGGCCGCGGTGGCCGCGGGGACTGAGGCGCTTCAGTCACGGTCTGCACGCTACTACGGTCGGGGGTTCGAATCCCCCCTCGGGCATGGATATTTGTGCCGTCCTTAGTCTTAGTTAGTTCATAAGTAGTTTGTAAGTTTAGAGACTGATGACCCCGTAGTTAAGTCCCATAGACTATACAAACATTTGAACATTTTTTAGTCAGGCTATGCCAAAAACTCCTTTTCTCCCCAATTCGGTTAAGCACCTTCTCATTATTTACGTGATGTACCCAGATAATTTTCATCATTCATCTGTAACACCACATTTCAGAAGCTTCTATCATCTTTTTGTCTGAACTCCTTGCCGCGGTGGAGTAGCCGAGCGGTCTAAAGCGTCTCGCTGTGGAGCGCGCGGTTGCTCGCCGTGGAGTTCGAGTCCTCCCTGGGGCATGGTTGTGTGTGTTGTACTTAGGTTAGTTTACCTAGGTTTAAGTAGTTTGTAAGCTACGGACTGATGACCATGCAGTTTGGTCCGATAGATTTACAAACATTTGAACATTTTCTGAACTTATCGTCCACGTTTCACTCCCATACTACACTCCAGACAAATGCTTTCAGAAAGGATTTCCTAACATTTATATTTAATGTTAACAAGTTTCGCTTCTTTAGAAACGCTTTTCTTCCCATAGCCATTCTGCATTTTATATCTTCTTTACTTCGGCTATCAGAAGTTATCTTGCTACCCAAATAACAAAACTCAGCCAAGGCGGAGAGGCCAAGTGCGTTTAGGCTCTATGTTACGCTGCGCGAGGCCGTTCCCAGTCAGGGGTTCGAATCCCCCATCGGGCATGGATGTTTGTGCTGTCTTTAGTATAAGTTAGTTCATAAGTAGTTTGTAAGTTTAGGGATTGATGACCCCGCAGTTAAGTCACATAAGCTTTACAAACATTTGAACATTTTTATATATTTCTTCTCAAAGCGAATTTGAGTTGAAAGAATAGGAAGAAGTCTGAGTATAGAATGGTCGAGTAAGGTGCATACGTTGCACACCCGCCTTTTTTCTGCTAGGAACTGTTAAACGATATTGTCTGTGAGTGGGCGAGCGTTGTTATGCAACTTGAACTTACACCACACTCGCCGAATCTCAATCCTCCAGACGTCTTCCTATTCCATTGACACAAATTCGCTTTGGAAGGAAAGAGATTTGAGGATATGCCTGAGAGCCAAGGAAACATAACTAGGCTTCTGAACACAGTCCCAGAGGAATACTTCGTGCAAAGTTTCCAGGTCATTTATCGCACAGCTCAGCAGTGAATATTTATGGGAGGTGAGTATTTCGAAGGATAGTAAAGTAACTTTAGTTCAAAATGTTTGTTAAGCTTATGGGAGTCATCAGTCCCTAAACTTACAAACTACTTATGAACTAGCTAATCCTAAGGACTGCACAAATATCCATGCCCGAGGGGGGATTCGAACCCCCGACCGTAGTGGCCGTGCTGACCGTGACTGGATCGCCTTAGTCCCCTCGGCCACCGCGGCCGGCTAACTTTAGTTCATCTTCATTAATGTTTCAGGACTATTCACCACCTTTATTGTCAGAGGTTGTATAAATGCGTATGTGCACAAATACTTGCACAATTACTAGTAATGAGTATGGTATATCAATTTACATATAAAATACTAGCTGTAAACCCGGTTTTGGCCGGGTGTTTATTTATTCTACACTCTCGTAGTCAACCTCCCCTTCCCTCCTCTATTTGAATTCATCTCTTTCTTTCCCATGTCTCTGTTCGTTACCACCTTTCCCTTTCTCGGCAATGTTTTTGGCAAGGCACCCTCTGTCATGTACCATACGAACATGTATGTATCTTGTGACCTTCCTCTTGGTATAAGTGTCCTGTGTGCAAAACTTCATCAAGATCTGAGAAAACCTATTCATTTTGTCAAAGTTCGTATGTTAAGTACCCTCCACCGATCACCGAACGAAATTTTATACAGACAGTGACAATCCTCCTGTTTTTATGATGAAGAGTGCAAGATTTCATAAATATTGGAACAAAACTATAGATTTGTATGCAATAGAAACTCAGAGTCACATTGAAAAACGCACTTTGTTGTTCTCAAATTTTACAGGTTTATTTCATACAACCTGTGTTCCGAGAATTAAAAAAAAAGAATAAATAAATAAAAAAAGAAAGAAAGAGGATCTGTGAAATCGGTCTAACCGTTCTCAAGTTACGCCGCGACCAACATACTTAGGATCCGTTTTTATCTTGCAAGATACTCTCACCCATGCACCGATGAAACTTTAGGTAGACGGTGACCTTCTTTTTGAAGGTCAAGCGTGCAAAGATTCGTGAAGGTCGGAATGAAACTGTAGATTTCGTCAATCTGTAGAAAAAGTATCCTCCGCCATGCACCTTCATTCCGTCCTACCTGAGTATTTTTTTTATCTAACATCTTCTACCTTTATCCTACATACCGGCAAAATTTCAGCTTCATAGGTGCAGTAGTTTTAGAGATTTCGTGTTTCGTCAGTGAGTGAGTGAGTGACTGATCTTTAGCTTTTATATATATACAGATATCTCCTGAATTATGGGTCCTACAAAGACATTATTTACCAGGTTCGCAGAGAGGAATATTAGGAAACTGCCTGCGAAATGTGCTGTAAATTTATTTGGTAGTAAAGACGTAGTAAATTACAACCTCATGCTTTTTAGGCCGAAGTTTCGTGTATTTCAATGTCTTTGATGTTATAGCACCTGAACTATATGTGGTAATACGATATTATTTCAAAGGTACATCCAGTGGTGCATATGTAAAACGTTTGCAAAATACGTCGCGAATAGAGTTAGTAGGAAAGACGTAACAAAATGTCATGCGTGATGTGGCGGTTTTTCATTAACGTAATTAGTTATTACTCCATATCTCATGAACTGTGTGTCGTACTATGATAAAATTTCTAATGTGCGTTCAGTGGTATGTGTGTATACTGTATGTAACCCTTTTCACGAATACAATTAATAGATTACGAGTAACAAATTGTAACATCATGCGAAATGCCGTAGTTTGACTTCATGAACGCCGAAAAAGTAGTAAGCGACAAACTTTTTTCCTATCATCATTTTGTTGGGGTTGTCAGGGAGAAAAAGTTTCCTAAAGGTTTGAAACTATGTTTGAAGTTTGTTGCAAGTCGCTAAGTCCTCTCCTTCTCAAATAGTGGACTGATAAAGTCACACTATCACGTGACGCAATACGGGGAAGCTTTCATTGCTTATGACGTCATATCTCCTGAACTATCGGCCCTGTCGCAAAATCCTTTATTAATTGACGTCTAATACCTATAAACTACATTCCTGCCAACGTTCAGCTTCATAGATGAAGTAGTTTTCGATATTTCGTGTTTAGTCAGTGAGTGAGTGAGTGAGTGTTTGAATGAGTGTCCTTTCGCTTTTATATAGATAGAGATTATTGTCCATGTAATAATTGTTTATTATATATAAATAGTAAATTAGTATCACAATGTAAATCTTGGTAAAAAAAATTTCTGAAGGCAGCTTCTTTGTCTTGTTTACAAGTCAGAAGATGATTGCCAATAGATATTATAAGGGGTGATCAAATGAAAAGGCACAAAACGACGCTGTGGATATAATTAAGGTATTTATTCAAAAGTTATCATCAGAGGCCCGAGCACAACTATCCCACTGTTTAACGAGCCGAAGTATTCCCTGTTCCCAGAATTCCTGTGCCTGTGAAAACAGTCAGTTCTCCACTGAGTCCTTCAGTTCTGCGTCGAATTGAAGCGCTTCCTTTTAGATTTTTAGCGAACATGTCCGTGCTGTAGGGCGGATGCTCAATCTGGTCCCACTTGAAACTGGCCAACACTCTTTGCGTCACCCTGGAGAAGTTGGATGCGAGATTTCATGGAGCAGAGTCACTGCCTCCGTGAACAGCCCAGGCCGCGTTTGTGCTTGACGGACTTGCGTAGGCTACTGAGTCTCTCGTAGTTAATGGGTTTTCCGTGCTCGAGGAATTCGATGAGTATCGGACCTCGAACGGTGAGCATCACCTTGCCTGTTGAGGGCACAGCCTTGAATTTATTTTTAGGGGGAGGTGACGACGGTTGCTTCCATTTCTTGCTGTCCCATTTTGTCTCTGGCTCAAATTACAACCGGTTTGGTTGTTGCGATGTTTCGCACCTTTTTATTTGAACCCTTGTTGTAAATTTTAACTTTTATTGTGATCTAGGCTATTTTTTATATAAATAAGAAGAATTTTAACAATCGCACTGGTGTGTTTTATGGCCCACTTTAGATTTGCCGATAGTTTTATGATTTTTTGCAAACGTTTCGGACAAAAATAATAAAAATATAAATAATAAAGAATTATGGACGATCGATTACGACTGTACTATTTTGCCACAATTTTCTTTCTACTATTGTGTTAATATTATCTATGCACCCAACACGTAATATTCTCCCTGACAGTATTTTCACAAACAGCCAAAATTATTTGATATTTCAGTTTAACTTCGACAAAAATTCTCTTTTTCGATCTTTTATGTCTGTAAACTATTATTTTAATATCTTTCCCGCATTTTCATTATGTTTTCCCGTTGGTAGTTTGTTCTAAGTTCATTTTCTTTGTCTGTACTGGTTACGAATGACTAGCTTGGAAGGAACGTAGTGTATATTTCTGCATTCGGACGAGTGACTATAACCTGGAAGGAATACAGCGTAGATTTTGCGTTCGTGACAGCCCTCGCCCGAAATCTTGCCCGAAACTCTCTTTTGCATCTTGATTTCTGTAGTTGATGATTTTCCTATTATAATTCAACCGTTGTCATTTCAAAGCAAAGGAGGACTGAAAATTAACAAAAACACGTCGTTCTTAGTACTATGAATTATAATCTAATGTCTAAAAATGGCATGTTAGCAGTTAACACAACGCGTGATTTATAATAAGAAATTCCTAAAATATAGAAAGCAAGATGCCATAAGTCAGCGAGAGTTCTGAACGAGAAATGTGAGGTGACATTTCAGACGCCCCGGGTAACGTTAAATCAAGGTACAGTGTCATAACGCCATTATTTTTGCAAATATCTCTGCACGGTGTGAGTTGTGGAAATGACATAAGAGAGCAAAGTTGTTGAGAATTTTCTACAAATTCGTTTCTTCAATTTGTGTGTCAGATGAACGGTTACGGCTTTATTTGAAATTAAATTTCCTGCTCTCGAAAGGCAATCACAAACGACTTTTTTGTGTTACTAGCCTATTTTTTGTCCGAAATATTTGAAATAAATCGCAGTGACGTGTAGTAGATTTGTAGTTTTGTAAGTTTTTGCAATCATTTTGGACCAAAATAATAATCTAAACAATAAAAGAAATTAATAAGAGTGTCTGAAACCCTTATAGGAAAAAAATTAGGTAGTGGCGGGTTGCGAACCACACCTTCAGCGTCACAGTCCAATGCCTTGCCCACTATTTTTTTTTTTTTTTTTTTTTTTTTTTTTTGCTCTATGGGTAGTTCTGTTTATTGCGGACGCTGATCGTATTTGTTCGTTGATGTTCAAAGTGTTCTTGGCTCAGCTTTTTTATTACAGAGGGCGTTGAGCCCCCTGACCGGGCGCGCTGAGCCACGGCGCCCGGCACCCACTACGCTACGGCTACCAAACTAAAGCTGTGCCCTTTAATTTGATACTTCTGACGGCTGTTGTCAACTAATCCTAATAAGGCATTTGTAGACTCTAGATTATCATTTATCGTACGAAGATGTGTTTTTGTTAATTCTTCAGTGCGCCATTGTTTTGAAATGACAACGTGTAAGTTACAAGAAGAATATCATCAAATACGCAGCGCAAGATGGCGTATGCCAGAGAGAGTTCTGGACGAGGAATGTCGCGTGACATCTCCGAACGGCTGGTTTTCGTTAATTCAATGGAGGGTGTCAAAACTCCGTTATTTTTGCAAATATCTCTCAAAGCATACGAGATATGAAAAAAAACATAATGGAACAAAGTTGTAGAGAATTTTCTCCTCTACAAATTCGGTTATTCAATTTGCGCGTCAGATGGACGGTTTATTTGTAATTAAAATTACATTACAAACTTCCTTTTTTTTTTTTTTGTATTACTAACGTATTTCTTGTCCGAAATATTTGAAAAAGGAAGGTTCTGGTCTTTGGTAGCGAACAATTATGTCTGTACAGTTGTTGCCGATCGGTTGAACGGCTCGACCTAAAAATTGGAAACACGTTACAGACAGACAGACATCGTCAAATCGCCGTTATTTTTGCAAATATCTCAGAAACGATGCAAGATATGAAAAACGTAATAGAGCGAAGTTGTAGAGAAAATGTTCAAATGTTTGTTAAGCTTACGGGACTTAACTACGGGGTCATCAGTCCCTAAACTTACAAACTACTTATCAACTACCTTATACTAAAGACGGCACAAATATCCATGCCCGAGGGGGGATTCGAACCCCCGACCGTAGTGGCCGTGCTGACCGTGACTGAAGCGCCTCAGTCACCTCGGCCACCGCGGCCGGCGAAGTTGTAGAGAATTTTCCCCTCTACCAATTAGGTTATTCAATTTTTCGTGCCAGATGAACGGTTCGTTTGCAATTACAATTATGTTACAAACGGTTTTTTTTTTTTTGTATTACTACCGTATTTTTTGTCCGAAAAATTTGAAAAAGAGAGGTTCTGGTCTCTGTTGGCCTACAATTATGTATGTAAAATTTGGTACTGATCGGTTGAACGGTTCGTCTTTAAAACAGGGAACACGTTACGGACAGACAGACAGACATCCCAAAATCGCCGATATTTTTGCCAATATCTCTGAAACGATACGAGATATGAAAACAACATAAGAGAGCAAACGTTGTAGAGAATTTTCTCCTCTACGAACTCGTTTATTCAATTTTCGTGTCAGATGAACAGTTAAGCCGTTATTTTCATTTAAATTTCGAGCTCTCAAAGGCCCACTTTTAGTGTTACTACCGTAATCTAAATCGGGCCAGTTTTAATAATAATATAGACTGAAGAGAAGGAGGTTGAAAAGGAATGAGGGAGGGTGAAGGTCTGCGGGAGGAAGAAAGAGGGACTGACCAGGGAAAATCCGGGTTTTCTTTTAATATTCCGATAAAGCAAGAATACAAGCCGTCGAAGTTGTCTTTTGTAAATTTCGCAGAAATAAAAGCGTGGTTACAGTCGACACAGCATTCGGAGAAAGGTGTACAGGTCGAGGCGACCGGTTGCGTGCGTTGCGAAGGTCCCGGACTCTTGCTCTTCAGGACGGTTTTCCTGGCGCAGCTGCAGGAAGATGCTAGTTTACGAAACGGCCCTGCATCGGAGGTCGTCCTTGTTGCTCGCGCTGTGCTGCGACCGCGAGTGGCGCGACGCGCAGACCGCGGAATGTTGGCCGGCGAGGCGACGGTGCGGTAGGGATGGCGGTTATTGCTGAAACAACCGGTTTTCGGTTATATCGGTTCTTTACATCTCCGGTTTAACCGCACCGTAAAAATTGCTCAAGATAACCGTTTTTTTTTTTTTTAAATAACCGGTTTTTATTGCTATTATTTCCAGTAGAATTCGACGGAAACATAATTTGCGGCCGAAACAGAAACCGTAATCGAATTTTCGGTTCTTCTAGTTTCGGCCTAAACCGAAACTTATGAAATTTAGTTAAAATTTAGGTAATTTTAGGTTATACGACAAATCACTAGTTTTTCCATATTTTGCAAGAGCCCCTCCCAATACTACGCCGTCTTGAGTGTGTGTAAGCCTAGCCAGGAGTCCGTAGAAGACGATATACGAAGCATACAGATTTACTGGCCTAGTATTTCCATCCGGCAGTTGCGAATATTGAGCCAACCACTCCGTATATTGAGCCAATCACTCCGCAAGTTGGACTTGTCAGTCAGCGCATACGAATATCTCGATATATACACAATTTATATACACGTTACAGTCAGTAAATGAACTTCAATCAGTGCTGCAGAAGTATTTCGAAAAATAGTCACAGATCCGATTAACAGTATGATTGTTGTCAGTGTAAATTTACGCAAATTGAACTAGGAAAGCTGTGTACCACATGATCAAAGAATGTTCAAATGGGTGTCAGTTCGTATGAGACCTAACTGCTTAGGTCATCGGTCCCTACACTTAAAAACTACTTAATCTAATTTAAACTAACTTACGCCAAGGACAACATACACACCCATGACTGAGGGAGGAGGGAGGACTCGAACCTCCGACTGGAGCAGCCGCGCAGTCCGTAACATGGAGCCTCAGACCGCACGGCTACCTCGCGAGGCACCACATGATCAATGATACCTAAACCCATATTGGTTATTAAAAAAGCCCCTCGCTTTCTAGGAATCACATTAATAAAACTTGTTAGCATAACAACATGATGACACATCAAAAGTTATTATTCCAAGCTTACATAATTGGTATATGAATCAAATTTACCTTCTCTTCCAAGAAACGTTTTGAATGCTTTCTCCTTAAATGACACAGCATGTTTGTAGTACCTCCACCCTTTTTCAGCTTTTTAAAGCAAATGGAGCATTGTACCTCACTGCTACCGTACTTCATGAAGTATTTCCACACTCGGGATGGTGCCATTTAAGACACAACCGATGTCTGGCGACGACAGCAAGGAACTGCCTCATGACCAGACGGAGGCAAGTCTGGTACACAGCCGGTGCACGCGCGTCGTCTAATAGGCCACGCCACACGGCAACAGGTGTATCGATGCTTCAATAGTAAGTTCTCATGCCACGCATTTGTTGCGCGCTTCTGACTGCCGGGATTGTTCTTAAATTATCACTGATCGCTTTTCTTAGTTACTACGATGATCTAATATTTCACAGCAGTGGTCATTTTAGGAATAGCCCTAAATATTAGGGTCTACTAGTTTTAATTTTTTAAAATTATTTACAAAAAACATATTTTGAACCAGTACTACATAAGTAGTCGTGCCGGTTTTTTTTACCCGGTTCTTGGCAATAACTTAAAAATACCGGTTACAACCGACACGAAATAAATACCGAAACAACCGGTTATTCAAAACTAAAATACCGGTATCGGTTTTAACCGGTCGGTTTTTCCCATCCCTACGGTGCGGAAGCGACTGAGCTGGGCACAGGCTCTGTCTGCCTTGTCACAGAAACTCTTCCTCCACCTCCCGTCTCTCTTATTCAGGACCAGCATTAACCAGCCAGGCGCTCCGAGCTAATCACCATTTCACGCCCTTTACTACATTCTAAAGCTCTGGTCATCACGTTCCATCTCTTCACTTGGACAGACGACTTATTCAACCCTGTAATTTGCGCAAGAACTGATCTGTGATGTTTTTTGTACCCTTCAACAGTTGGCTCTGCAGGTTGAACAGAGCTGCTGTGACTCCTAGGCTTAGAAATCAGAAAGTAGTGCCCATCTCAAGACAGATAAGTGGTCCTTAACTATACTCAAAAAGATCTGAACTACCACTCCTGTACGTTAAAAATTATGAAAAATTAAATAGTTACTGCTAAGTGTCCTCCCTGGGTACAGGAATGTGGTATTGGCAGTTTCTCAGTAAATAAAAGTGAACTAATTAGTGAGAGGTAAAAACGTAGTTAAAGTTGAGTTGCAAATATTATCAAAAAATAGACAAAGAAATTTAATAGGTTCTTAAGTCAAGATTAGATAAGATACGATACTGCTGTACAATATTACTGAAATATAGTTTTTAAGAATGCCTGAGGTATTGCAATTACGCGTAACTCGTTCTTTAATAAACTGAAATACCGGACGAGAGGATGTCGCTGTAATATCAAGAATTATGTTCTACTGGTGTGGCGTTTGCACTCCAGTACTCAAATATCGTCGTTCGCTCGCATTGCATATGCGCACAAATGCCGTGTGTTGCGTCGATGCTGACAGCAGCTGCGTCTCTGAAACCTGTAAAACGTTAGCTGATTAAATCGATGGCTGGCATTATTCAGCCAAAAACTTCCTATTGCGCTCGGTGACGCCAAGGCTTTCTATTCTCCCTAATCAAACTAATATTGGCTGGGTACGCTAATTCAGCAAATTAGCCCACAGTTAGATGCCGCTCAAAATCGTCTGCAGACGTTGACTATCAAAATTATGGACTGGCAAAATGTCCACCGCTCTGGAATCGTACCGTAGTTACACGTTATGCATGTAACCAGTGGCGTAACTATGGGGAGGGATGAGGGGGATAGAACCCCCCCCCCAGAACCCGAAAAGAAAAGAAAGAAAAAAGAAAGAAAGAAAGAAATCGTTTAACAGCAATCTGATAAAGGTAAAGATTGGAAACTTGGAGCGTTTTACCATAAGCTTTCATTGGATGCGAGTGAATTAGTTTCTTCAACGTGAGTGGTAGATGGTACTCAGTCTGTAAACTGACTAAAATTTTTTCTCGTCAAGCAGATCTATCCCCCCCCCCCCAAGCCAAGTCCTAGTTACGCCACTGCCCCAAGCTATCGTATATTCAGCAGTCAGACACAGACCCTGATGAAGGCCACCTGCAACAGTGGCCGAAATGTCGATGGAGTTTATGAAATTACGACGCGGTCTCATACCCGGAAGAATTTTATTGATATTAACGGAATTGTCCAGACTGTATGTGACGCGCGCTGGTATTGGCGAAGGCTAGCAGAAGGCGTGTTGCTATGATAATGCTGATTGGCTGCTGAGGAAAGATATGTGGTAGGAGAAATTGAGAGCTGTCGGGGGAAATTGTTGGCAGGCTCACTTATGCGTCTTCTCTCGCTTTGCACAGGCGACGGAATCGCCCGCTCTGTGAATTTGGAAGCGACTTGCTGTGGTTACGCCTGATTGCGTGTACAGCGAAGTGTGCGGTACCAAGTGTTGAGTTACATGCAGTGGCGTAACTAGGACTTGGCTTTGGGGGGGGGGGGGGGTGGAATAGATCTGCTTAACGAGAAAAATTTTAGTCACTTTCCAGACTGAGTACCATCTACCAATCACGTTGAAGAAACTAATTCACTCGCATCCAATGAAAGCTTATGGTAAAACGCCCCAAGTTTCCAATCTTTACCTTTATCAGATTGCTGTTAAACGATTTCTTTCTTTTCTTTTCTTTTCTTTTCTTTTCTTTTCTTTTCTTTTCTTTTCTTTTCTTTTCGGGTTCTGGGGAGGGGGGGGGGTTCTATCCCCCTCATCCCCTCCCCCCCATAGTTACGCCACTGGCTTGGGGTTTATATAACAGCGGATGAGGGAGAGGAAGGGGGACGTTGGTTTGCCTTTATTGGTGGTTACATTATTGCACGCCATTGGTGGAAAGCGGCAATGATGATTGGTGTTTTAGAGGCTTGTTTTTCATGTGATTGGGGGTTGCATTTTTCCCCTTTATTGGTCAAAATGGACGTTTCCGATTGGCTTTTGCATTACAAGTTGCTATTGGCGGAATGGACCTAGGAGAACGGACGGCGGTTGTAGCGTGCCGCTGTTGACTTGTCGCCTGGCGCAGACGGCGGCGGGCCGGTGCTCTGCGTGTTCGCGGCCGCTGTGGTCTCCGGGGCGCCTGCGCGAGTCATTCCGCGCGCGGTGCCGTCACGTAGCGTTGCAACTGCTGGCAGCCAAGACGCCGGCAGCCTGTAGCCATCCTCCATGTTCATATTGGCGGGACGCTTGGCTATTTCTATAGCCTCTCTAATCTTCCTCCTCGTTGAGAATGGTTGTTTCGCCAGCACGCGGGCCTCGCTGAAAGATAACTGTTTTCCGCACTGATTGTGATGCTCAGAAACCGCTGACTTCGTGTGCTGTCCAAACCGTATATATCTTTCATGTTCTGAAAACCTCGTGCAGATTGCTCGCCCGGTCTCTACTATATAAACCAGCCCACACTCGCAGCTTATTTCATAAACGCCGGCATTGTCAATTGCGTCCTTAGTTGAACCTAGGATATCCTTGGTTTTGTTGGTGCTGCGGAAGACTGGCTTGATGCCTGCCCGACGTAGAACCTTGCCCACACGCTCAGTGACGCCCTGCACGTAAGGTAATAGGGCGATGCCTTGTGCTTCCTCCTGCTCCCCTCTATTGCTTTCATTCCTCCTGAACATTGTTTTATATATCTCGCCCAGTCCGTAGCCATTAGCCGCAAAGGTGGATCTGAGATGTCGTAGTTCCGCCTGTAGGTGATCGTCATCGCTGATTCTGTGGGCCCTCCTTGTTAGTGTTTGTAGGGCGGATTTCTTCTGCATGGGGAGGTGGGGAGAGGAGGCGTGGAGGTACGTTCCCGTGCTGGTAGCCTTTCTGTACACCTGTGGCCGAGTTTACCGTCAGACTTTCGGTAGACTTCGACGTCGAGGAAAGGCAGCACCCCATTCTTTTCTACTTCTATTGTGAAATGTATTTTGCTGTGCTGCTGATTGAGATGTTCATGAAAGTTCTTTAGCTCCTCTTCCCCATGCGGCTGGATGACGAAAGTGTCATCAACGTAACGGAGCCAGCATGCTGGGCGTAGTGGCGCTGACTGGAGAGCCGTTTCTTCAAATGCTTGCATGAAGATGTCAGCTGCAATCGGAGAAAGTGGGGAGCCCATAGCAACACCGTCTGTTTGTTCGTAAAATTCTTCTTTCCACTTGAAGTAAATGGTCATCAGGCAGTGGCGAACTAGGTCACAGGTGTCAGGTGCTAAGAGTTCTTCTAATATGTTCATTGTGTCTGACACTGGTACGTTAGTGAATAACGATGTCACATCAAAACCCGAAGCTATCGTATATTCTGCAGTCAGACACAGACCCTGATGAAGGCCGCCTGCAACAGTGGCCGAAACGTCGGTGGAGTTTATAAAATAACGACGTGGTCTCATACCCGGAAGAATTTTATTGATAGTGACAACAGCCGCGGAAGCCTACGTTTGCAATTCCGTTAATGTTTTATCCCTTTCTAGACTGTGTCGCTGTCGTAAAATTATGCGGCGCCAAGCTCGCCTCCCATTGTCTGTCTAAAGCTCTTCAGACGCGACCCCCCTGCTGTTTAAAAGCCGTCGTCTTTTGTATGCCATCGCCTTTGTGTTCCACCTGCTTCCTCGTTCCAGCTACACCGTGAAATATTGCTTGTCTGCATACGGGATCCTCTCGTTAAATGTTAAACGCAGTTGACAATTTCATGTGTAATTGCTCATTACACTTACGACCAATATGAATATACATATGACGTGTGAGGTATCAAACGAATCGGAATGACGAGAAGAGTATGATTATCTACACAAAAATGTCCTGGAAGGAAGTCAGAAAACCTTGACTCCTTACAACATAAACACCGAACCTTGCAGTGCTCTGCCACAGGGTAAGGAACTGTTTTCTAGAGATCGTCCTAAATAGTTGATTACGTCATTTTATGTTCATAGCATGGTGCTTTCCTTTTGACTTTTTTTTTCAAAAATGTAAAATCGAAAATAAAATCCAAATTATCTGAAATCCCGCTGAGATGCATCCATTTGAGTACTGTGTTGCTGATTCTGTCGTAACAGCTTACAGCAGTGACACATTGTTTGGGAATTAACATTTTTGAAAATTATCTAAAAATACTGCGTCTACCGCACTGTACAAATACATCTACAACTCCAGAAAAAAATGTTTTTGCATGTTCCAAAGAATGACGATATGCGTAAAATATGGTCGAAACACGCTTGTAGATTCCAAATAAGATAACGATCGCCTCGTGTGTTTATTTCTGTGAAGATAATTTTGATGTTTCATTAGTTCATTGTTAATTATCATTCTCTGCAACTGCAATGTTTTAAAGTTTTATTATGTATCTATTAGCTTGTGTTTAGATTTGCAAAACAGTGATTCGTGATATGAAAATCAACCGTCAGTAGACGTGACTAGAAAAAAAATCGTGAACTAAAAAATAAAAAATGGTTTTCGGACTTGCTACAAAATTAAAATGTAGTTAACAGACACAACAGGCATTTCAGTTATTATTATTTAGCCACGAAAACATGACCCTTTCTTCTGACTCTTACTGACAATTACTACCATGTGAGTGTAAATCGTTGCGCTGCCAACATATGCAGTGTGATAAACATTGGCTGGCGGTGTATAATTAAAGTGCCTTAAAGAAGTATTGTCCACGAATGCAGAACGTGCATTGCATGATCTGTTAATTGCTATTGATGAGTCTCTAAGTCAAAATATTAAATATTAATTCATTCATATTAATGAAACCGTGATACCGTAATGTAATGCCCGAATTATATATATATATATAATTTGAACAGGAAAGAGGAGGCTGTTAAATTAGACATAATTTGGACTTCTGCTTTACACCAGCGGAATGACAATCGATTCTACTCTGCCAAGAATGTTGGCAATACCAGAGATAGTGTCGTAGCCGACGTCACGTGATGTCTTGTGGTGCCCTCTACATTGCCTATATATACGGCGCTCCGTCAAGTTGACATCGCAGTTCGCCACTCTACCTCTGAAGATGTCTTCCGCAGCCGAAGATGAAACGTTAGGGGAAAGTTTTATAAATAGACGACGGCTTATGAGCCCGGAAGTTTTAAATGAAGTATTATCTATTATTCAGCTTATAATTTATTTTTTTCTTACATTTTCCAGATCCACGAGGATCTCGTCAACATGGATCTACGGAAGGAAAATCTAATACAATCTGATCTAAAAATGTTCAAATGTTTGTAGAACGTATGGGATTTAACTATGGGGTCATCAGTCCCTAAGCTTATAAACTACTTATGAGGGGGGGATTCGAACCCCCGACCGTAGTGGCCGTGCAGACCATGACTGGAGCGCCTCAGTCCCCTCGGCAACCGCGGCCGGCAATTTAATCTAATCTAATCTGTAATAGCTGTTAGATTATTTTATTTTAAATGTGTTTATTTCAGTCAACAGTTGCAATACAATTGGTACCAATTAGTACTCAGGCAGACGAGTTGCGGACGCAACTATAAGGTCTGAAGATGATCCAAGAGATCGAAACATGTTATTAAACAATTTTATTGCAACTGTTGAGGGTGGCGCAGTGGTAACACACTGGACTCGTATTCGGAAGGATGGTGGTTCAAATCCACCTCCGGCCATCCAGATTTAGGTTTTCCGTGATTTGCCTAAATCACTCCAGGCATATGCCGGGATGGTTCCTTTCAAAGGGCACGGCCGATTTCCTTCCCCCATCCTTCCCCAAAAATCCGAGCATAAGCTCCGTCTCTAATGACCAAGCAGTCGACGGGACGTTAAACCCTAAGCTTCCTTCCTTCCTTCCTCTTTCATTACTTCCTATCACCTGTCCATTAACTGCCCTAACTGCCCCTGCAACTGTTGACTGAAATAAACACATTTAAAATAACATAGTGCAGTTGCGGACATTCTCAAATCGACGATGTCGACTATAATGAAAGCTGTTAGATTAGATGTCCTTGTCGGCGTGTTGCGCCGCTGGTGACGCACGTCGGTAACCGCGGCGGTGCTGTGGAGGTGCAGCCAGCCTTCTGCCTGGCTGCGGTGGCAGCCGTGTGGTGGTGACCTCGCGCGCCGCCCACGCGCCGCTCCCATGCCAAGCCGTGCCAGGCGCGGCCGACACCTGTGTGTGGCCGGGCGGCGGCGCCCCGCCCGTCAAACAACAAGGCACGCGGCAGCGCGGCCGCACCTTGCACAGGCCAAACACCTTGCACTGAGGCGGCAAGCGGCACGGCCTGGCGATATCCGCGTATACAGGCGGCGGTAGTGTCGTGTACACGAGCTACAAAAGGGCGCCCCATAATAGCGCTGACATTTGTACTCCGCCGATTGCTGTGAAAATGTTTACGACCTGATTACGGGCGACCGATGTGTCATCTCTATAGGGAAACTGGCCTCACTATGAAACTTCCTGGCAGATTAAAATTGTGTGCCGAAACCGGGACTCGAACCTGGGACCTTTCCTTTCGCGGGCAAGCGCTCTACCGGCTGAGCTATCCCGACACGACTCACGATGCAGCCCTACAGCTTTACTTCCGCCATTACCTCGCCTCCTACTTTCCAAACTTCACAGAAGCTCTCCTGCGAACCTTGCAGGATTAGCACTCCTGGAAGAAAGGATATGGTGGAGACATGGCTTAGCCACAGCCTAAGGGATGTTTCCAGAATGAAACTTTCACTCTGCAGCGGAGTGTGCGCTGCTATGAAACTTCCTGGCAGATTAAAATTGTGTGCCGGAACCGGGACTCAAACCTGGGACCTTTGCCTTTCGCGGGCAAGCGCACTACCGACTGAGCTATCCCGACACGACTCCCCATACAGCCTCACAACACAACTTTTCTTCCGCCAGTACCTCGCCTCCTACTTTCCAAACTTCACAGAAGCCCTCCTGTGAAACTTGCAAGACTAGCACTCCTGGAAGAAAGGATATGGTGGAGACGTGGCTTAGCCACAGCCTAAGGCATGTTTCCAGAATGAAACTTTCACTCTGCAGCGGAGTGTGCGTTGATATGAAACTTCCTGGCAGATTAAAATTGTGTGCGAGGTACTGGCGGAAGTAAAGTTGTGGGGCAGCATCGTGAGTCGTGTCGGGATAGCTCAGTCGGTAGAGCGCTTGCCCGTGAAAGGCACTACCACTGAATTAGAGATGTGTTAGCTTAATGTTTTGTCATCATGGAGTTCTCATTAGACGGTACGACCACGGCTAGGTAAGATATACTAGAACAAAAAAAAAAAAAAAAAAAAAAAAAAAAAAAAAAAAAAAAGGGTCAAAAAATGTCCGACAGATGGCGCTTCATCTGATCAGAAAAGCAACAATAATTAGCATAACAAATTAAGACAAACCAAAGATGATGCTCTTTACAGGAAATGCTCAATATGTTCACCATCATTCCTCAACAATAGCTGTAGTCGACGAATAATGTTGTGAACAGCACTGTAAAGCATGTCCGGAGTTATGGAGAGGCATTGGCGTCGGATGTTGTCTTTCAGCATCCCTACAGATGTCGGTCGATCACCATACACTTGCAACTTCAGGCAACCCCAAAGCCAATAATCGCACGGACTGAGGTCTGGGGACATGGGAGGCCAAGCATGACGAAAGTGGCGGCTGAGCACACGATCACCACCAAACGACGCGCGCAAGAGATCTTTCACGCGTCTAGCAATACTTTTTTGGGGTTCTAATAAAACCCTATGTCATTCCAAGCATGTGTGTCAAGTTTTACCTCTCTATCTACATTATGCCGATTCATTAAGTTTTCAAATTTATACTGACTTTTTGATCACCCGATATATTAGCTCCAGTGGCAGACACAGAGCAGAAATATCTTTGGAGTGAGCATTCAGATACACAGAAAAGATTTTGTGTCCTCAACATTAATGTGGAAATGTCACGTAATATTGGGAAAAATCTACTAATCGCTGACTTTATCTCGATCCTTCATTTTTTTTATTTTTTTTTTAATATTTTTTTTATTTTTTTTTTATTTTTTTTTTATTTTATTTTTTTTTTTTGTTAGGTTAAGACACATGACTATGTATAAGTGGCCTTTTTAACGACGTTTCGTCATCTTTCTTGTAGATTCTGTGACACTCTTGTTCAGATATTATTTCATGTTATGTGGTTACTCTGCGAAAAGGAGGTGGTGCTTCTTTGCAACCAGTGTGGTATAAACCAATCGTAAGAGCAAACAAATGTGTGGAAAGAGTGGATTTGTCTTAACATCATGTGGTAATTCCACCTTAATGTTGAGAAGATGCAACAGAACGCAATGCTCACTCCACAGATATTACTACTCTATGCACAATTTAGTGGTTATAACCGTCGAAAGAAGCACTTCGTTTCTTTCCATGACATTGCAAAGCATATGAGATACAGCTGGGAAGAAAATAAATTTTTGTCTCCTAACTGGTTTAAATTTTACTTGCAGCGGTTTAATTTGCTGTCGTTGGCAACGAACTATTCGCTTTAGGAGGATAATTAATTTACTTACCAGAACAAAATAAATTATTAATTTTATCGTGAATATAAAGAATTATTCACCTCATTATTGACAGTTTTTTTGAAAAAGCATTCAACGGCCGCTGCCAACATCAGCATACTACGCCGCCACCGTAAGTGAAATGGTACACCTTCTTGTAGTGTATTACACCATAGTTATGAGAATGATATATATATATATATATATATATATATATATATATATATACGCAGCAACGTTATAATTAGTTATGTAGCTAACGTCGCCTCACTTTGTCCTTTCGCCGGCCGCGGTGGCCGAGGGGACTGAGGCGCTCTAGTCACGGTCTGCACGGCCACTACGGTCGGGGGTTCGAAACCCCCCTTGGGCATGGATATTTGTGCCGTCCTTAGTATAAGGTAGCTGATAAGTAGTTTGTAAGTTTAGGGACTGATGGCCCCGTAGTTAAGTCCCATAAGCTTAACAAACATTTGAATTTTTTTGAACTTTGTCCTTTCCTGTACTACGGCGTTTTCGAGGCATTCCTAAACAGAACGCACTCAAAATGTAATGATGAAACACCGAAATCAAAAAGGAAACTATATAAATTCGTGTTTTCTTGCAAAGATTTCTTAGAATATGAAAACATCCATAGACGCGAAGGATCGTCGTTATGTTTTTAACTCAAATGATACCCGCGGAAAGAGGCACTTTTTTTCTTTCCATAGCATTGCAAAGCATGCGGGATACAGCTATTATTTTTTTGTGTCGTATCTGGGTAAAATTTTACTTGAAGTGGCAGCGGTTTACTGTGTGGCGCCGAGTTTGCGTAATTTAGAAATGGTGTGTCTTTTATCTACACATCATGAATAATTTTGGTTCCTACTGGCATCAGCTATCCAGGTTTAAAATTTCGTGACCCCAAATTTTCCACCATATATTTATTAGTTGGCATTATCTTTTACCCACCCTGTGATACGCACCATGTCATGAAGAACAATAGTCTAGGCAGTAGGTACACCAATACGGCTGTGTCATCCATACGCGATGATAATGTATAAAACAATTGTGACATTTTACTGATAAAAAGACAACTGCATGAAGAGCATGATTACAGCAACACGTATGCTTACAATCTGAGTGGTTGTTGGAATCCACTTACGATAGTCAGAGCAGATACAGCTTAGCTCTTCTGAGTCTTTCCACTACGCGAAAGGTAGTTCATTAACAGAAGAATGTGACGTTTTTTACGTCTGGAAATTGCTGTCAGGAGATGAGCACCTAGTGTCGCTAGTGACTCACCTAACAGTTGTCTCGTAAGGTGTAACTGTGAAGCAATTAAACAGCGCTAGCGCATCCCAGTAGTCACTGGAAGTCACACGTCTTGACTCATCTCCATTTTCGTCAGAGAGTGCCAGTTTCGAAACACTTGTAAAGGTGTACGACTGATAACTTATTCCACAGCTACACACACGGTACAATATCATTCTTTATCTTACTGTTTAGGAGAAACGTGGAAGTAAATAAATAAAATGTCATTGTATGTGTGGAGCATGGCATTATAATTCACCTGATGGCATACGTTCTTTTGTCATTCTACAATAATCGCTTACCCTTCCATGTGCTAACTCTTTGAGAGAGATACGGTGTACCGTATTCCTTCATTCCTTAATGGAACCCGTTCTCCAAATTGAAGAGTAATTCATGAAAAATCACCAGGCTTGGACCATTTATCAGATCACATACTATTTTTGGCTCTTAGCTAACACTTTTCCACCGCGCGGAGATAGCTGAGAGATTCTAGGCGCCATATCATGGACTGCAAAGCCACTCCCGCCGGAGGTTCTAGTCCTCCCTCGGGCATGCGTGTGTACTTTCTCCATAGGTTAGTTTAAGCAGTTTATAAGCCTAGACACTGATGACCACAAATGTCTTGTCTCATAGTTCCACAAACATTTGCGCTAACAAACTACTTAAACTAATATTCTCAGAAGCGAAAAGCCAAGATCGCAAACTATTTATTTAATGACGACCGGTTTCAGTGGGCTATGCCATCATCTGGTCAGACAAAATTTTACAAGTTGTCATCTTGTTTAAAAAGTGAAGATTAAATAAGATGACCGACTTGTAAAATTTTATATGACCAGATGATGGTGACATATTCCACTGAAACCGTTCGTCATAAAATAAATAAGTATTTTGCTGTCTTGGCTTTTCACTTTTGGAGATTATTAATCTATCAGGTCGCCTCCACAACCCTCAGGACAATACTTACACCCTTGCCCCAGGGAGGAGTCTAACCTCCGGCGGCGGGCAACCGCGCGCTCTGGCTATTCCGCCGCAGCATTTGATCAACACTTTCGCGTGAGTGAGGCTTTATTGAGTGGTGTTTCCTTTTTTACTTACTACTGTAACTACAGCAGCCCACTGATTGACAGAAAAATTAATCAAAGGTGCAGTGTGAAAGTCACTTTAAATTAGGTCAAAACAATTAGTTGAGAGCCAGGGCGGACTGGCCGAACGCATTGAGCTGCAATGGTCTGATGTGCAAGGTCATTCCCCGGCGGGGGTTCGAATCCTCCCTCGGGTATAGATGTTTGTGTTGTCTTACGTACAACTTAGTTCATAAGTAGTTTCTAAGTTTAGTGACTGATGACCCCGAAGTTAAGTCCCATAAGTTTAAAAACATTTGAACATTTGATCAGTTGAGATATCTGGGTTCTGAAGTATTGTCAACGGCAGAGTACACTAAAATGGTTCGACGACTTTCTTGTGGGTGTACGGAGTGGAGACAACATTTACGGTAACCGAGATAGTGGTAATAGCAGAAAGTTGCTGCAGAGCGTGTTGGTGTTGGCTTGTGTTTACCAAACGAATTACACAAGCAGTTTCATTCAGATAGTGTAGTGAGCAAGTAATGCAATGCAACAACAACGTGACTTACCCGAAGCTATGGCATGAACAGCCGTAAGAAGTATGGAAGTGGATCAGACACAGAGGGAGGTGGCTGCAGCTATTGGAATGTCCTAAAATGTAATTTACGGAACCTGGACGCGATTTCAGATAACAGAAACCGTTAAAAAAGGCAATACTAAGTTCGTCCAGCGGTAACATCAACAGGAGCTGACCATTATCTCCGATTAACAGCCCGCCGAGATAAGAGGCTGAAAGTAACTCAGCTGTAATGGATGCTCGAGGCAACAACAGGACGCCTAAAATCAACACAAACAGTCCGAAATCGCCTTCGGGAATGTGGCCTCTATGCGAAGAGGCCTATGGAGTGTGTCCCATTAAACTCATAACACCGTTTATACCGCAAAAATTTAGCGGAGGAACGCCAGGATCGGAGTCGTAAAGAATGGCGGCGGGTTCTGTTCTCAGATGAGTCAAAATTTTGTGTTCTGCTGGACAATCAACGTTCGGTCATATGGAGAGAACGTGGAACAATCCTATTTATGTGCAGGAAATATCACCATAACATTATGGCGGATGAATAGTGCATGTGGGAGTGAGTATTGGCGGAAGTAATGGCCTCTATGTCGTTCAGAATGGCGCTTTGATTGCTCAGAGGCATGCGGCTCCTTTGACCTTTTGTTGTGCCCTACATTGGTCCCATAGGAGATGGCTTCCTTCTGATGGACGGTATCGCTTGTCGCCACAGAGGTGCATTGGTTGACGACATGCTTGAAGCTCATGGAATTGAATGGAGTGGTCAGTTTGTTCACTGGCCGTAAACCTGATTGAGCATGTCTGGGACGCACTTGGCAGAAGCATTGCAGCCAGACCAGCACCTCCCACAACGGTTGCATAGCTGGATATTACACTCATGAAAGAATGGCTAAATATTCGTCAAGAGCAGATTAATAACCTCATACTTTTCGCGCCACGCAAGTGTGCGACTATACTGGTCGTTCGAGGTGATCACACACCATATTGGAGGGCAAAGAGAATATATTTTTCAGTATTAGCCCCGTGTTTCCTCATTCTAAGTAAACGGCATGTAAACCTCAAGCAAAGAGCCGAGACAGCAAAATATTGTACTGTATCACACAAAAATCGTAACCAATATCTGAATAAAATATGTCACCATGTGTATATTGTTTTGAGTGCTGTAGATTTAAGTACCAATGTAAAATAAATACATAAATATGTACAGATAATCTCACCATATATTCATATTAACAGAATATATGACTTAAACTGTGAATGGGCAAAGCAGAAGATGTGTAACCAGCTGGGATCCGAACCCGGGTCTCCTGCTTTCTAGGCAGTTGCGCTGACCCCTTGCAACACCACATCGCGTCCATAGCATTAGAATCACGGTATTCCGACCTTTTTCACGGTTACGTAATTTTAATAATTTGTTAAGAGGCAGAATTTTCTCATTTTTCAAAATTTTTAGTAAATTCAAATTATATCAGAGTAATAGTATCCAGGGAATACTTAGGACAAAACATCTCGTATATCAGAGATCATTTGTCAGAGTGCTATTATAAATAGTACCCGCAGTTGAGTTACTCTCTCTCTCTCTCTCTCTCTCTGTGTTCAGTTCTTTCTGTGTTCAGCTCTGTATGTAACGAGCTCTCAGTGCTTAGCTAAAATATTATACGCGGTTAAATTCCAAGATAGGAAAAAACCCGAAAACGTATTTAAACTTTAATATAAAGTTTCATTTCGTGATCATACGCGAAAGCGAACATTATTTTGTACTTTGATCGGGTTAGGCTAGGACGGATGAATTAGAAACTTCTGCCTCCCGTAATAAACTGATGAACATTCCAGAGAGAGTAATACAATCAAACTTTGACAAAAGTAATAACCAATTGTGAACTTATAGAGTGTGTACTGTGAAATTGTATTGAATGTAACTATTGATTTCAGAATAGAGAATCTATGAAGCTTAAAAAAATCTTAATAGTTATTCCAGTATTTAGTTCCCTAATATTGTCCCAGCATATTTTAAAAGTGAAGGAATATATCTAATTGCAATGGTCAGAAGAAACTTACTGTGAAATTTTCTAAAGAATAATTCTATCAAGTAAAAAGATCAAGCAAAAAACATTATCTTTGTAATGGGCGTCAATTTATCTGAACTACCGGGACTCAATGATTCAAATGTTTTATTCTTTGGTTTGTTAAATATCAGCCCCTGAGAAACGGATTTTCATGCTCAAACATTAAAGAAGATTTAAATAAAATCCTGTACCAATATTTACAGTAAAAAATTCAACAAAGATATAAATTTTATTAACTACGAAGAAGTACCAGGTCTACCAACTTAATTTTCATACTGAGGCGACAAATAGAATTTTGAACCTATACATCCAATATAACTGTGAAAATCAAGACGTAATCTACAACTTAAAAGTCGCAAGTTAGAACCCTAATGTAAAACTAAGTCAACATAAGTGTCGGCCCAGTCACCAAACCAAACCATGTCGCCGCCCAGCCTCACCCTACACCACTGAGGTAAAACCCCCACCTGCAGGGATACCTAACCACGCCTCCCGTCAGACACGAATTTCCAGCTTTACCCTGACCACAGTACTCAAACTCGTAGTCACTATGTACCAATTCCCGTAAGAGTAAGAGCTCCAAACTTGCCCACCCCAGCCCACTAACGAAAGGATCATTGCCTGTCACTGGCATATTATACATATACATGTGGCGTCTTTTCCAAAAGAACAGACGCCACTTCTAAACTGCAGTTGTTATTTTTTTCATATTAATAGAATATATGACTACAACTGCGAATGGGCCTAGCCGAAAATGTGTACCCAGCCGGGATTCGAACCAGGGTCTCCTGCTTTATAGGCAGTTTCGCTGATCCCTACACCACTACGTTTCCGGACACCTGTGCACGTAACATATTTTCTTTCTTTGTGTGTGAGGAAAGTTTCCTGAAAATTTGGCCATACCTTTTTGTAACACCCTGTACAAAGTCTTTACTGCTGCAGTGTCAAAATTCATCGTTGTCCTTCAGTCCGAATTTTATATAATCTGACGACTTTCAACCACTATATCTTCCACCCTATTGTAGCTACCGACACGGAACTGCTATGGTGTACAACGGGAGACTTTGTTCTACAACAACAACAAAGAGAGATCGTTCGACTCCATTGTGTAGTTTTTGCTGAAGAGCAAGATATTGACAGCCGCACGTAGAATTTTATATAGGTCGGTAACTTTCATCTCCCATATCTTCCACCCAGTTATCAATACCCTATTACCATAGTGCAGAATGGGAGACTGATACCTACTACCACATACAAACACAATTCGTTTGCGATGTGTAGTTTTGGCTGCAGAGTGAAATATAAGCACAAGCATGTATGTATGTATGTTTGTAAATCTATCGGACCAAACTGCGTGGTCATCAGTCCGTAGCTTACAAACTACTTAAACCTAGGTAAACTAACCTAAGGACTAAGACACACACCCATGCCCCAGGGAGGACTCGAACCTCCACGGCGAGCAACCGCGCGCTCCGCAGCGAGACGCTTTTTTTTTTTTTTTTTTTTTTTTTTTGTTCTGTCGGTAGTTCTCTTCGTTGCGGACGCTGATCGGTTTTGTTCGTTCTTGTTCGGTCTGTTGTTGGCTCAGCTTTTTTTATTACAGAGGGCGTTTAGCCCTCTGACCGAGCGCGCTGAGCCACGGCGCCCGGCAAATTTTATTAAGACCGCTCGGCTACTCCACCGTGGCTAAGCACAAGCACTTCAACTTTTATATACAGGGTGAATCTGAATTCGCGCACTCAGGCTTCGCAGCTCGATTCCTCAGATGCTAGCAATAAAAAAAAATGTATGTCACAAAATTTCGTCCTGCGCATATTTTCGGCAGTAAATGGACGTCGAAGATTGAGGTGGGTGTGTGACCCATACGTCAGTGTGTTTCAGAATTACACTACTACAGCAAACTTCTAGGGGACGTGGGATGTGTCTCGAGGAACAAAGTGAGCATAGAAACGCATGCCCGGAAACGTCATCCAATGACGCTACAGAGCGTCGGAAGTTACTAGAGGGGATGTCTAGCGGCAGGAGCTGGTGCCCAGGTAACTTGGACTCTCCTTAGCGTCGTTGAATAGCGTTTCCAGGCAACTTGCTCATTTTGTTCCTCAATACGCCAAATACATCCCTTACAAGTTTGTTGGTGTAATTATGAAACACACTGACGTATGGAACACACAGCCATCTCAGTCTCAACGTCCATTTACTGGCGGAAATATGCGCAGGTTAAAATTTTATGGAACACATTTTTCATTGTTGGCATGTGAGATTCCCCCTGTATATAAAGATAAGATGAGCTCAGCACTTCTCCCCCCCCTCCCCCACCTTTCCTGTAAATTCCTGGATTCGCCACAGCTACCTTCTCTAAATGGTCTAATTAAAGATGCTCCTACAGTCTCTAGCAACTGCAGTGAAATTTTTCACGTCTCCGCCTTTGTTACGTTCAGAAGTGGTGTGCTTGCACAGCACGTCAGCCCGTTCCTCTCGGATGCGCGTGTCCGCTTGTTGGGCTGTTTGTCAGGCAGTCGGCACACCTGTGCTTTAGAAGGCGGTGCCTTTCATTGGCGCGCCGTCGGTAGCTTCTGGCAGCTTCCACGGAGCGGCCGTGCGTTGTTTTGTTTTTTCTTTCCCGACACAGGTGAGGACGGCTGTTGTTGGGTGAGTCACACAGCCCGCCGGCTGTTTCGTAAGAGCTAGCAGCTAGCACTAGCAACGACACACGGACCTCCGCTCACGCCAGCGGTTATGCGCGCGTAAAAACGCAAGCGGTGCGACGAATTGCGAAAGACGAGAGCGTGCCCGTTCACAACGGAGAGGAAAGAAATAAACGATTAACTGTAAGCGAGAATTCTCTCTGTAGGATTCTTAGGCGCGGTCCACAATCACTTGTTGTCACTCGCGATCTGCTAATCTTCGATCCCTTAGGCGAACCATCAAACGAAGTTGTAGTGTAATTGCTTGCCTGACTATTTAGGTTTGAAAAATTCGCCGTACAGAGGTTGTTGAACTATTTTAAAATAATAATCATTGAATAAGCTTCAATTTAGACGAACTGTTAATTAAAAAAAAAGGAATGAAGCGAAATGGCCAAACATTTAATTGTTTAAAACATCTTGCAGAGCAAGCAACCTACAGAATTCGACGAATAGTTACCTTAAACAGCGGTATAGTTGATCTCGTTGATAAGCTGTAGCGAGATTGGTTGTAATCCGCGTAACTATCCGCCGACATTGGATGGAGGTTCGGAATATTAAGATTCAATCCACGTGTAGCATAATTTTGAAAGAAGGTAATTTAGTGAATGAAAATTAATAATTAATACAGATTAATGGCTAATCAGACTTCGAACTGTTCATTACATAAAAGTGATTGCAGGTTCTAAGCCAATAAACATTGCAAGATGTTTAATTACAGTCAAAGATACTATGGCAAGCTACACGAGATACGTAAGTTTAACACGTTTAATTACCGAACCATCCAAAGTCGTAATAGTTAGTTATACCTGAAAACAGCATGATCACTAAATGGAGGGACTGGAAAAATAGATAACTAACTGAACAACTGACTGAAGTTAACTTCAAATAAAGGGATTTATTAATTTGAACAGAAAGCAATTACTGCATACCTGAGTATCCATTTTATATCTGAGGGTTTTGTACAATTAGTTAAGAGCAATAATCAATAGTTAATAATGTTCGTTTCAACATATTATAATTCAGACAACAGAACAATCAGAACAGAGCAGACACTAGAACAGAGCAGACACTAGAACAGAGAGCGAGTACGATGGGATTATTACTTTTATAGTAAAAGTCAGAGATTTTAATTAGTTACACTGATATTATAATTAGAGTTTCTTTGTATATCTTTTACGTAGCACAAGGCAGAAAAAATGAATTGAATATTTATCCTAATTACATTTTACCTGATTTAATATTTCAAATGACTATAAAATATGTTATTTATGGGGGCCTTGCTATATGGTAACATTAAAAAGTTCACGGCGTCTTCGGCTTCAATAACAATACTGAAAGTGTTGGGTTGTTTGTTTGGGATAGGCGGACTCAACTACTGAGGTTATCAGTCCCACGGTGGGAGGGGGAAGAAGTGAGGATAGGAAAGGTGGTGAGGGAAAAGGAAATGCAGTCCGGAAAGTAAAGAAAGAAGGAAGACTGCATTAGCTCGGGACCCCGTGCTCGCCAAGCATGTACTCGCGAAAAAACCTTGAGCCCCCTGGGGGCAACAGTACTGCAAGCCTACGTCTGTTATTTTATGTTGCTGTTACGACCGAATAGGTCGCTGATGAAAAAGTCACACGAAAGCAAAGTGACTATTATTCAATTTATAGCCTACATAATCCTGTGACGCGTGTTGGTGTTTACCATCATCAGGTCTCGTTGAAAAGAACAATTGTTCACTGAAGGAACAGTTGTACAGTGTTAAAATAACAAACTTGCAATCAAAAATCACTCCACTCCATATTTTAGTGACGCTGGCAGAGCAACGGTAATTGATACTTTTCGTAAAAAACTAGTCATGGCTGCATAAACTTGATGTTTTATTAATTGAAACATGACGCGTTTCGCCTCTTCTAGGCATCATCAGACTTTTCTAAACGGGGGAGGGCGGGGGAGGGTGAAGATTTACAAACTTGTTTAAAACACAACTAAAAATATCAAAATTACTAAAAATTTCCGGGCTGTTATGCCGTGGACTAGTGGATTTATTATTAAAACCCAACGTTTCGTCCCCGACTGCGGAGGACATTCTCAAGGGGGATCGTGGCACTTTTGGATGTCCGATTTACACCCTGACTGAAGCCAATTTTCGTTTACAAGGGCTCGCGCGCGTGTGACGTCAGATGTTTTTGACATGCGCGCGCAATTCGTCGTTGCCGATTGCCTCCGTCCGTTAATGTCGTCCCATGGTGGAAGACTGTTACATTTCTTCTTCAAAACCGGAATCCAGATATCATTTAGTTTCACGCGCTCCTCCATCCTATTGAAATTATTGGGGTGTTTTACAATTTCTATTGCCTCTCAGTACAGTCTTTCGTGGTATCCATTTGTGGCTGCTAAAACTTGAGTCTTATCAAATTGAATAAGGTGGTCCCCTGATTGAAAAACATGTTCAGCAACATGTTGGGTTTTAATAGTAAATTCACTAGACCACGGCATAACAGCCCGGAAATTTTTAAAATTTTGACCATTCCGGCCGTGAAAGTTTACATTTTACTATAACTAAAAATACGTTAAATATTTCCTAAGCAAGAAATATTACAATAGGGAGGGTGCAGACCGAAAAAAAAAAACAGCAGGCCACATGACCAGATTCACGTATTTGACATGGGAGGATGAAAATTGAACTAATAAAATACCGCTAAAAGGCATAGCTTAAAAAAAAAATTACTTAACTCTGAAGTTGCAGAGCGTCAAATTATTAAAATTCAGTAAAAATAGATGTAACTGTTGCTCAATTATGGGGCAATGAAGTCAATGGTAGAAGTTAACTCAGCCGCGCGAAGCTATGTTTACTCACGCAGAGCCGACCCCTGCAAAACACGAGCGTGGAAGGAGTCCAGGGTTGTCGCACTTTTATACAGTTGTACATTCGGTGGTATGTCTCAAGAATACACTTGTAGTGTAGAAGTAATCAATTTCCATGCCGAATGCCGTAGTTTTACTTTTGTGTCTCGTTTCCGCCGGTTGTCCTGGGTGTCGGTGGCCGAGTAGAGAGAGACCGACACAGGAAAATAGGATGTACGCATGTGCAGGTGCGGAGGTGACCAGCCAGTGAGACAGCAGAAACTAGAAACACTAAGCTAGATTAGTATAAGAGATATATTTCAAAGAAATAATACATTACTTAACTTGGAGACCAGCAGACTAGTAGAATGTTGATACATAGTTTAGATAGAGGCCTGCCTACTGATGATTCCTAGTGCCTATCCGATAGCCAAGTCTTAACTGGTGCCTATCTGATTCCCAAGTGGTCGATCAAGCTCAGTGTTGGCCACGAGCGGAGTTGCAGCAGAGGGCGCTCGTGGCTGACGTAAGAATGCCACGCCGTGTATGCATGGCGGCACGCGGCGAAAGTACGTGGCGCGCACTTCATACTTGTGCGACACCACATTTACTGCATGAACGACGCAAAGATAGTAAACGACACACTCCTTTCATCAATTTGCAGGCGTATTGGCGGGAAAAATTTTCTTAGAGTTTTGAAACTATGTATCATAGGACTTTTTACTCTCACAGAGATCGTTGCCTGATTGGGACAAATAGTTTTACCAAGTTCGGATGAAATTGACTCAGTAGTTTAGGAGGAGACTTCGAACACTCACACACACACACAGAGGCAAGTTTTACAAACCAACAATCGTGTATTCAACGGCAGCGGTCGTGAGACGAAGTATACTAACAATCATCTCAGTGCCTGAAAGGAACATGAGAACCATGTTTAATAAATAGCTTTTCGACTTCAAAGGGATTGACAAATTTAACAAAGAGAATATCATTCTCACATTGCCTGACATCGCAGGTTTTGGAGGTGATCTGATAGTTTAATATTCTTTAAAAGTGAAACGCCAAGATCGCGAAATACTTGTTTTTTTAATGCCGACCGGTTTCGGAGGACTGTGGCACCGTCATATGGTCATATCACATTTTATAAGTTGGTCATTTTACTTTATTTAAAAAATGGAGATTAAATAATAAGTGCAATACAGCAAGATACTGCAGTATCTTGCAACTGTGATGCTTTAATTTATGTATTTTATATGTAGATTTTATGCCATGTTGCACTTACTGTTTAATCTCCATTTTTTAAATAAGGTAAGATGAGCAACTTATAAAGTATGTGATTAACTGGCTGGGTAAGTCAGCTCGAAGGTCGGAGAAAGGCAGCGGCCTACCACCTCCAAACAGGACCATGCCTAGTAAAGCACTGTGGTGTTCAAACCAACCTTCGGATTGTTGACTGCTTTACTTTACTGTGACCAGATGATGGTGGCACAGTCCTCCGAAACCGGTCGCCATTAAATAACTATTTCGCGATCTTGCTGTTTGACTTTTGAGGAATATTAGAACATAATTCGATGTGTATCTTCATGTATTTGCAGCGAAATGATTGTTCCCTAAAATTTCGGCCATGAAGCTGCATAATTATGCGGCTGCACGCCCGAAGTGTAATGGATCGTGAACTCCGGTGTCAAATCGGAAGTACCCACTAACCAGTTAGTTATCGGGCGCTGATAACCTCGCTGTTGAGCGCCCTAAAACGCCAATCATCATCATCATCAGTTAGTTATGGATTTTCACTGATATAGTGAGATGCGATACACATGGCTTGGAATAGACGTGGACGCCATGAAAAAAGAAGAAGAAGAAGACGTCAGGGTGGACCACGCCACTACCAAACACACATGAAATACGAACACAAGCTCAACGTTGGGTATACATTATGCACATCACTTTATGTAAAGAAGTAACTTCCTGCACTTGCAGCCTCGTGACGGCGGAGAGGTAAACAGAGGTCTGCCCCGGCGTGTCGCAAGCGGAACTTGCCGTGAGATATTTACCGTACGCGCTGGCGCACACTGGAACGGGATCCACAAAACGTGGCCGCAACCCGAAGATGACGATGAATTTACACAAAACTCAGCACACGGTTGTTTTTGAGGTCGATAATTACGAATTTGATGGTAAAAATCGTCTAAACAATACGACGGAGCTAATATAGCAACGTGACCCATGAAAATCCATAATAATTTATTGATAATAGAGTACATATAGTATTTAGACACTAATTAATACTCTGCCAACGTGATTTGTTTATTATAACAAAATAACAGAATATTTGTCGAAAATATATCGGGGAAAAATTCTTCGATACCACAAACATTGTAATTCAATAACACTGTCGCGTTGAAATGGGAGCAGGCTTGACTTCGAAGGCAACTGAACACAGCACTTATACTGAAAGCACGTTTATTACGAACTTAACATACACGCAGCACTGACTGCCTCTCGGGCAGAGTGCTCTGCTATTTATACACAGACCGAATTTACCAGAAATTAGAAGAACAGTTAACATAAGAAACAAGTAGAATTTACAAGTGAACATAAGAAAGATGTAGAACATTCCGGAATTGTTAATTACAAAGGAATAATTTTTTTGCCGGTGGGCGGGATTGAAACAGCGACCTTCAGCACCGCAGTCCTGACACTATCCCCTGCGCCACGCCGGCAGTCGGTGTACTTGCTCTCTCGCGGCATTGATCCCTCTCCTGGAAAAACAGCGACCCGCTGTTATTATCCCTGTGGAGCCAGCTGCAATGTCCTGGATCTTGACCTTGCCATAGATCCTCTGTATGGCTGTTCAAGGGAATCCTTCCCTTCTCCACGATTATCGACGACAGACGTTCCTGTCGTGGCTTCATCAGTAACATTACCGTCCTTGAACAAGATGCCATTGTCGTCTACCTGCTCTTCAGGATCGTAGTAAGGCTTCATGCGCAAGACGTGAACAATGTCTCTTCGCTTTTGTCGCTTCGACAACGGCTCATAATCCTCAACTTCGTATGTGAAGTCTGACAGGCGGCGTATGACACGATACGGACCAAAGTATGGCTTCAATAACTTTTCTGACAGTCCAACCTCCCGTACAGGGGTAAAAATCCATACAAGATCTCCTGGGCTGTACACAACAGGTCGGTGCTTGTCGTTATACCGCTGACGGTCCTTCTCCTGAGCGTCCAGTAACCGTATGCGAGCCAGCTGTCTTGCTTCTTCGACCCTGGTGATGAGCTGTTTAACATAGTCATCCTGATTGTCGTCCGGTTGGAAAGGGAACAGCGTATCCATTGTCGTCTCAGCTTCAAGGCTATGGAGCAGGAAAAACGGCGGTATTGTAAGCAAATGTCACGACTGGCAGAATTGTATCCCAACCCTTCTGCTCAACATCGACGTACATCGACAGCATATCGGCTAACGTCTTGTTAAAACGTTCCGTAAGACCATTTGTCTGAGGATGGTATGCAGTTGTCATTCTGTGGACAATGTCACACCGTGACATTACTTCTGATACTAGTTTTGACTGGAATACTTTTCCACGATCAGATATCATCACACGTGGTGCTCCGTGCTTCAAAATAATGTCTTCTACAAGGAATTTTGCGATCTCTGGAGCTTCTGCAGTCGGCACAGGTTTGTCGAAACGACAAAAGCGAAGAGGCATTGTTCACGTCCTGCGCATGAAGCGTAGCGTGTGAGGTAGTCAGTGCACACTATTATCCATCGGTTGCCGGTTGTCGACTTCGGGAACCTCCCTAAAAGATCGATCCCAACTCGTTGAAATGGAGCTGCTGCCGGCGGAATCGGTACGAGATGCCCTAGAGGTAATTGTGGCACATGCTTCCGTCGCTAGCACTCTTTACAGTGACTCACATAGTGCTTGACAGATCGGTAGAGACCTTTCCAGTAATACCTGCGTCTGATTCTGACTAGGGTCTTCACGAATCCCAGATGATCGGATATTGGAGCATCGTGGAAATATTTGAGAATAGCTGGCTGGAGAAGAGCTGGAACGACCAGTAGCCATTTGGGACCCAGTGGATCGTAGTTGCTCTTATACAATGTTCCGTTTATAAGTTGGAACTCTCCATTGGCCGGTTCTCCTTTCTCCACGGCCTCTATCGTATTTAATAGTGCTGGATCTTACCTCTGTTCAGCTGTATCGTCATCTAATTCAGTGAGGGCTGAAATTTCATTCATGTTGTTGTGTTCCACTTATGGATTCCTCGAAAGGCAGTCGGCATCCTTGTGTTTGCACCCGCTCTTGAATACCACAGTGACATCGTACTCCTGGAGTCTTAGTGCCCATCTTGCTAGTCGACCTGATGGACTCTTCAAGCTAGTCAGCCAACACAAAGAATGATGGTCTGTCACGAAGGTGAATGGTTTGCCGAATAAATACGGCCGGAACTTGTTGATAGTCCAGATAACTGCGAGACATTCTTTTTCAGTTGAAGAGTAGTTTATCTCGGACTTTGAGAGTACTCTTGATGCATAGGCTATCACTTTTTCAGCACCTTCCTGAACTTGTACAAGCACTGCACCAATCCCATAACCACTGGCGTCTGTGTGAAGTTCCGTTTCTGCATTCTCGTCGTACAAGGCTAGCACTGGTGCGGAAGTTAGAGCCTCCTTAAGTGCCCGGGTAGCTCTTTCTTTTGTCTCATCCCTGTAAAACCTGGCGTCTCCCTGCAGAAGTACTTGTAATGGACGTGCCTTGTTACAAAATCCTTTTATGAAACGTCGGTAGTATGAGCACAGCCCGAGAAAACTTCTCACATCATGAATGTGCTGAGGAGTTGGAAATTCTGTGACTGCCCTTACTTCATCTGGATCAGGACGGACACCATCTCCGTTGACTAGGTGCCCCAGGATTTTTATCTCTTTGGCGACGAAGAGGCACTTCTTTGGATTGAGGCGGAGTCCTGCAGTCTGAACACACTTCAACACAGTTGACAGGCGACTCAGATGTTCTTCAAATGTTTTCGAGAAAACGACAATGTCATCTAAATAGCAGAGACACGTCGTCCACTTTAGGTGTCGAAGCAAGTTGTCCATCATGCGTTCGAATGTGGCTGGAGCATTACATAATCCAAATGGCATTACTTTAAATTCATAGAGGCCGTCAGGTGTAATAAAAGCCGTCTTCTCCCTGTCAGCTTCGTCAACCTCGATTTGCCAGTAACCTGTCTGCATGTCCATAGTTGAGAAGTATGTTGCTCCTTTCAAGCAGTATAAGGTGTCGTCAACGCGCGGCACTGGGTAGACATCTTTCTTTGTGATTCTGTTCAGCCACCGATATTCGACACAGGATCGCCACGTGCCATCCTTCTTCTTTACAAGGACCACCGGAGACGACCAAGGACCCTCCAAAGGTTGAATAATGTCATCTCGCAACGTCTTCTCCACTTCCTCCAGAATTATCCGTCTTTCAGCTGGCGACACACTATACGAACGCTGGCTAATTGGCGGATGATCCCCAGTATTGATACGGTGCTTTATCGTGGGCCGTTTCGCCTGACTTTTCCCCTGCTGAAGTGTGAATGCACCCGAAAATTGGCGTAGTATACTTAACACCTGCTGGCGTTGTTCCTTGGTCAGTCCAGGCCCTATTGGCAGTTCCATGTTTGTTTCCTCCAGCGTGTTGTCTGTACTAACAGCAGGACATGGGTCTTCATTGATTACGTTGAGCTCACCGTCCTGGATTGGTTCAGCTGTCCCGATACACATTCCCTTGGGGATTAGTTGTGACTGCTCGTGACAATTTGTGATCCAAATCTCTCCTTGACCACCGGTAATGCTTATGATAGCCGCTGGTATGTAAATTTCTTTTGTGGGCCTGATACACTTTTTACTATCAACAAGCACTTCACAGTTTAATCGCCCATCTGTGTTTGTGACTGCAACTCTTCTCATTGTCA
This sequence comes from Locusta migratoria, assembly GCA_026315105.1. Taxonomy (NCBI): domain Eukaryota; kingdom Metazoa; phylum Arthropoda; class Insecta; order Orthoptera; family Acrididae; genus Locusta; species Locusta migratoria. Next base: position 42,431,308 of record CM048750.1, on the reverse strand, counting down.
ACGGCGGTATCGTCACATTGTCAACGGCAAATAACTTCCCAGAAAATTCTCTATTACGTGTATCCGGCGGAACAACTTCTTCAATTTGCAGCTCAGATCTTCCACAGTCAATGATAGCTTGGGATGCCTGAAGGAAGTCCCATCCGAGGATGACATTGTGACTACATTCTGTTAACACGACAAATTCAAACGGCTGGGTCCTGTTGTTGATGGTTATTCTTGCGACACAAGTTCCTGCTGGCTGGACGTACTTTCCATTCGCGACCTTCAGCACAGCTGCCCCAGTATCACAGAACAATGTCTTCTTTAGTGTGCGGCGGTAATTATCCGACAATACAGAGAAAGACGCTCCTGAGTCAACAAGTGCACGGACAGGTTAGCCGTCGATTATGACGTCGATGATATTTCCCGACATCTTAGCGACTGTCATCCATGGAGGATTTTCATCTGCGGCGGCCTCACGTCCGTAGATGGTCGCCTCGCTTAGTTTTCCTGGGTGCGACGACTAGGGGAGCGGCTGGTACCTCTGTACGGCGACGGTGAACGGCTGCGGCGCGTCGGGGAGCGACCTCGTCTAGGGTACGGCAATGGGCTTCTTCCCATAGATCGACTGAACTCATCAGCAGGTGATTGCCTGGGATAGAACTGCTCTGATGGCTGACGTCTTGCGGCAAAATAATCGTCGAAAACTCGCCTTCTCTCTCTGCAGTAGCGTACGACATGGCCAGGGCGTCCACAGTGGAAACACAGTGGTGTGTTGTCTTCTGTCCTCCAGACGTCTGTTCTTCTGCCGGGCGTCATAGTGGCCGGGGGAATTGGTTGTGGTCGCGTCGGCCGGTTCATGGGCTGCCGTTTGGCGGCTGCAGCGTAAGTCATAGCAGGGCGACGCCACTCATCACGTCGGGTGCGATTGACGGGGCAGACAGGAGCCAATGTTTGAAATACCCCTGACTCAGCGACGTCGGCTCCCTCGTGACTTACAGGGTTCACATCCATGGCCATAATCTGATGCTCGCTCGGTGTAACAGTCCCGGTTGCCATAAATTCTTGTAATTCTTCTCTTACAATTTGTCGTATGAGAGGAGCGAAGTCATGTTGGTCTTCCACAACGGCCATAGGGACTACATTAGGGAGTCGGTCATACTACGTGCGTCCAACTCTCCTTTGTTGCATCTCTTCAATACGCTTGCACCACTTAATGAACTCTTCTGTCGTAGCGACGTCTTTTATCAGAAGAGCTTGGTACATATCTTCTGCAATACCCTTCATCAGGTGCGTGATATTGTACGCCTCAGTCATTTTCGGATTGTATGTAGGATTGTGTCGATTCACCATGTCGTTGGGCCCGGTTCTTCAGTTGTTCTCCCGTCGAACGGATTTGTCGCGGGCGGTCTCCAAACGTTTTCTGAAGTTCCTCCTGGAACGTCTCCCAGGCATTCAACTTGTCTTCGTTGTTCTCGAACCATTGCTGGGCTGCTCCGGCCAGATAGAAGTAAACGTTGGCCAAGCACATCGTATGATCCCACCTGTTGTACTTGGCGAGTCGGTCGAACCCTTTTAGCCATTTGTTGGGGTCAGAGAACACCGACGGGTGTCTGATGTGCAGCTGGCTTACCGCTGGTTTCGTTTCCATGGTTCTTCTGATGATACGGACTTTTGGAAGGATGTACTCGGCAAATCCCTTGTATTCCGGTCCCAGTCCGTGTAAGCGACGGCTCTTACGTTGCCTAATCGGAGCCACAGTGATGCAGCTGTTGCATAGGATACCCGGCGCCTCCACCAAACAATGTCGCGTTGAAATGGGAACAGGCTTGACTTCGAAGGCAACTGAACACAGCACTTATACTGAAAGCACGTTTATTACGAACTTAACATACACGCAGCACTGACTGCCTCTCGGGTAGAGTGCTCTGCTATTTATACACAGACCGAATTTACCAGAAATTAGAAGAACAGTTAACATAAGAAACAAGTAGAATTTACAAGTGAACACAAGAAAGATGTAGAATATTCCGGAATTGTTAATTACAAAGTAATAAATTTTTTGCCGGTGGGTGGGATTGAAACGGAGACCTTCAGCACTACCGTCCGTGACGCTATCCCCTGCGCCACGCCGGCAGTCGGTGTTCGTGGTCTCTCACGGCAATATACTGAAACAATCTCCGAAGTCGGTGACAAAACAAATAATAAATGTAATAGTATAATCAAGATAGAAGTAATAAGTGTAACTAATAAATACAATCGTTCTTAAAATTCAAAACTTAATATGATTAAAAATATTGTTTTGATGCATACAAAATGGCATGACTCGTTATATATCTAGCAACCAGAGTTAGCATCTCTCTTGAAATTCTGTCAGAATCCATATCGGAATCATCCATGGACGATCGTAGTGTAATTGGAAGTGCAGGGGACAGTAACAGCTTTATTGCCTCCTTTGACAAACTTTTCAAATGTGTTTGTGGCAGTTTTCTAATATTGCATATTTATGGATCCGAAATTACCAGAAGCCTCTTTAAAAATCTTCTGTTGTTTTTAAACGTGAAAATTTTCTGGCAAAGTCTTCTCGATATCTTTTAATGTCTTTGTTCCTCGCTTCCTGCCCTTCTTCGGAAATTGACCGATCGGCAACAGTGCGTCGGAACTTGTAAATATTCATTATACAAGAGAAATGGCAGATTTTGGTAGCTGATTTTTGTCAGTTCCATCAGATAATTAATCAACTGAAATTCCGCGGTATATTGCGGTATATGCTATTTTTTCTCTACCTGAAAATGCAAGTTCGTCAAAGCGCGGTCTTTTGCACAGGCAGTTATACCGATTTAGTGTACAAACATTTTGTACATTCCTTTAGCGACCGTTTCCATTTTGTAGAACTGAAATTCTTCACTTCAGTACCAAAATATTCACTCACAAACCGAGTGTAAACTTGCCTCGCTTTCACAGCGCCGCGTGTGCTCTCGATCAATGTCACTTCTGACGTAAATAGACAGGTATCGAAGGTGGCGACCTCTACACCTGGAATGAGATGCACCAGTCCTTCCCCAAACCAACCCACCCAACAAAATTCCGAGAATCGAAAATTCACTTTTCGGGGTTTTGGCCATGTTTTGGGATTCCGTCCCACTGTGTAACGGTCAAATCAGGCTTTTGATTTCCCCTACTTCTTATTTAAAATATAGTTGGTATTAATATCCAATATTGTATATATTACGTCTCGTTTATGCGATAATATGTTGCCCCTATAACGCCTCCATGGGCGTTTACGATGCGAATGTTGCCACAAATTGCGACGTAGCTGTACACGCCGAGAATAACCGATGTGCGACTTCGCCACTTGCCGTGCGAACAGTATTCTTTCGTCGACTGTACTTACTCTCTTTCTCTCTCCTGAATCCCCAAACCCCAGTCGATTGTCTGCTTCTTCAAGTAGCCGCCTTCACAGAGCCGTGTCCTTGGCATCTTGTCTCGTTCTAATTATCAGAAGATCCTCGACTCCTGGTCTCTACACCTTGTTTTTGGTCTTGTTATGATCTGCGTCTTTAGCGCGTCAGATTACTTCCCCCTGTCATCAGCAGACGAATCCAGCTTATCTTAGTCTCCTTCGCTCGGTTTCCTCGCCAATTTCTAGTTGGTTGTAAAGGGTACTTTTTTTTCTACAACTAAATGTTTCGATAACGACGCACCGTAAGAAAAAAATCTACGTAAAATGTAGTAAGAGTACCTAAATCACCCTCAGAAATACTCAAGAACTTTAGGTTCCCTCATTTTATCCAGGTCGCTGCCTTTGTGCAGTTTCTTCAATTTGAGTCTACAGTTCGTAATCGATAAGATACGGTCAGAGTATATATTTGAATCTAGATAAGTCTTACAGTTTAAAACCTGGTTCCGAAACTATGTCTTACTATTATAAAATCTATCTGGACCTTCCAGTGCATCCTGGTCTCTTCTGCTTATACAACCTTCTTTCATAATTCTTGAACCAAGTGTCTGTTACGATCATGTTCCGTACAAAATTCTTGCAGGCCTCTTCCTCTTTCATTCCCTTTCCCCAGTCCATATACTATTTTTCCTTCCCTTTCTTTTCCTAATACCGAATTCCAGTCCCCCATCAGAATGAGGATAAAAGGAGAAAAGCCAACCACATGTGTCGATTACAGTACCGTTTACCACGAACAATGATTCGCGTTAACCGTACGTGTTTTACGGCACAGAATCCGAATACGCAATAAACTGCGTGGGGGTAGGAGGATTGAGCGTCGCATTTTTAAATACAATGTTGACCCTATTATCGTAGAGTAATTAGGAGCTGGCACCTGAATCAAAATTTGTTTATCGCAGGAGTTTGCATCGTCAGTAGCTTGGATAACTGAATTCAATTATTCAAATGCTTCTTAAAAGTTGCATTACCATTTAGAAACCTTTTTCATTTGATATTTCAGTAATTTCCCTATTTAAAGATTCTTAGTTGTCATTTGGATTCCACTGTTACTAAGATTGATTTGGTGCCCTATTATTTTCCAATACTAAATTCTTTTCATTGATTATTCTTCGCAGTCTAATTTAATTCAGAACCGTCATCTTAGTTTATCAATTGCGAAGACGGATTTGTTTGCATTAACCGTCTTTACATAATGCGATATGAATGGATTCCATCGAACACGTTACTAAATACTAAATTAGTTATACTAGAGAAATAACATGCTCGGTAGAGGATCCGTGCGAATGACAAAAAGGTTGGGGAAAAAATGGAAGTAAAGTTGAACGTTCACGCATAGATTCCTTCAGAATCAATCAATGCAAGTGTTGAAAAGCGCAAATGAAATAGCATGATCCGCTAAGTGTTTTTGGGTCAAAAAGAACTGCGTACCTTAATTAGAACCGAAGATATCGTATCACAAATCGATTAAAATATTCAATGCAAGGACGTGTGAATAAAAATAAAGGATGGACAAAGTTAATTCTGATAGTTGATGACAAATCTGCGAATAAATACCTTTCGTTTAAAGCAAAAAATGAAGGAAATCTGTCGGATAGAACGACCTGACCGACTGACTTTAGTTTACAGCAAGGACATCCCCATAAGAAATATGCAGAAGAAAATCGCGTTTGAGTACAGAAAAAGAAAGGCGAGAGTTATGTAAATTCTGATATTAAAATTGGAAGAACCAGCTTTGGCCGCATTGAAACCTTTATTTTTTATATATTACAGCCCTGTGGGCTTGGACTCTAGCACTGAAGATGGTCAGACACTGACCGAAATCGATCTGTAAGATATAAAAAATAAATTGAAACCTTTATTTTTTATATATTACAGCCCTGTGGGCTTGGACTCTAGCACTGAAGATGGTCAGACACTGACCGAAATCGATCTGTAAGATATAAAAAATAAAGGTTTCAATGCGGCCAAAGCTGGTTCTTCCAATTTTAATAATTTTAATGTGGTCGCTCTGCACCAAACTCCAGTTGGAGTCGTCTGCATGTAAATTCTTACACTTGTGACAAATCTGTCGATGAATACCTTTCGTTTAAAACAAAAATGAAGGAAATCGGCCAGGTTGTTTGGTCTGGCAGACTGACTTTCGTTTTCGTAGATGCTTTTAATATATAAGATTATATCCTTAGAAACACCATCTGCGGTGAGATATTTTACTTATTTTTGATCTCGCAGGAAACCAAACGAGCCCTTTCCTAATCAAGATGCAAATTTAAACAAGACGATATTTTTCTTTCATGATTAGATACAGTCTCGCCGTCTTATAATGTTGCTTGCCTTGGTTTTCATCACCCATTTTATCTAAAATTAATCCTTTACTTGAATAAGGAATACAAAAAAATAAATTTTACTCATTTCATTCCTCCGATTCAGTTCGACAAATTTTTTCGTTCTTAACTACATTGTCTAGTAATAATTACGCTTGTTAAAGCCTATACCGAATTTAGTAGACGAAATAAGAAAATATAAGAATACAGCAAAAGAAGAAGACGAATTGGAATACAATTGTCTAAAAATAAGAATAACGGAAAGTGCGAAACAGCTGAGAACAAATCGCTAGAGGCCAAATGTAACTACACAGAAACATATATAACTGGGACGGAGGCGGGGGGGAGGGGGAGAGACGATAGGTACCACGTATAAAACATTTAAAGAGATGTTTCAAAAAAAAAAAAAAAAAAAAGCTGTTGTATGATTATCACGAGCTCAAATGGAAACCCAGTTATAAGCAAAGAGCCGCGATGGACTAGCTGAGCGCTCTAAAGCGCCTAGCTGCGGAACGCGAGGTTGATCGCTGTCGGAGGTTCGAGTCCTCCCTCGGACACGGGTGTGTGTGTGTGTGTGTGTGTGTGTGTGGTGTTCTTAGCGTTAGTTTAAGTAGTTTGTAAGCCTAGGGGCTGATAACCGCGGCAGTTAAGTCCCGCAGGTATACAAACATTTGAACATTCTAAGCAAAGAAGGGAACGGTGAAAGCTGGAAGGACTAATGAAGCGATATACAATTCAGCTGGAAGACAATATTAGAGAAGATGACGTAAAAGAAGGCTGTGGGGGATATGATAGAAGAATTTGACGGAATAATGATAGACGAAAGTCAAAAAATGGTCGCTGTAGCAGGTGACGTTCAATCAGAGGTACCTATCCTTTCGAGAGTCAACCATAGAAGAAATATTCCAAGTGGTGGCCAGGTTTAGTAGATGCGTTCAAAACGTAACGGATTTTTCTTTTTAATCTTGTGAACCATATACATTTCATTTTAATTTTTTCCCTGTTGATAAACATATTTATTACGTATGTTTAGATTTTCAGCTTTTTTTAATATTCAATATATTGGAGGAGAGGAAGTTTTTTATGACCACTTGAAACAAGGGAGAGGAAAAACATGGTTTACACTTATATGAGGCGCACTTCCTAAACACCCACGAAAGGAAACGGTGGCAGCATTTCGGAAAATTACTGCGTTGCGGAACACCTGCACAGAACTGGTATCTTCCCAAGTGTGTTACATGCGAAGTAAAAAACACCATTATGAACCTGTGACAGACCGAAATATTGTGATGGGATGGTCATTTGTATTTGAAGGTGAGAAGACTAATGGCTTTGCATCAAATGTTTGAACATTGAATAAACAAACAAATAAATAAATTTATTGCAGCAGGAGATGATCATGATGATAATCGTCTTCCAGATTTCCAATATTCCAGATTTCTAACTACAAACAGAGGCCAGAATGAGTAACGTTGAAGCAGATAAAAATGTTCAAATGTTTGTTAAGCAGTCCCTAAAATTACAAACTACTTACGAACTACCTTATACTAAGGACGGCACAAATATCCATGCCCGAGGGGGGATTCGAACCCCGGACAGTAGTGGCTGTGCAGACCGTGACTGGAGCGCCTCAGTCCCCGCGGCCAGCGCGGGCGGCTGAAGCAACTGAAGCAACTGAAATCACTCAACAAGAACAGGTCTTCTGGTCGGGACTGTATACCCATTAGATTTCTATCTGATTATGCTGAAGCGATAGCGATATACAACCGCTCTCTCAAAGAAGGATCTGTACAAAAAGATTGGAAAGTTGCACAGGTCACGCCTATATTCAAGAAAGGCAGTGGGAGTAGCCAACTAAACTACAGGCCTATTTCATTGACGTCAATTTGCAGCAGGGTTTTGGAAGATATCCTGTATGGAAATATTGTGAACAGAATGATCTATTGACCCAAGGTCAACACGGATTTAGAAAATATAGTTCATGTGAAACTCAACTAGCTCTTTACTCACACTAAGTGAGGAGTGCTATCGGCAAGGGTTCTGAATTTGATTCCGTATTTCTTGCTTTCCAGAAGGCTTTTGACACCGTACCTCACAAACGGCTTTTAACCAAATTGCGTGTTATGATACATCGCTCCAAATTTGTGACTGGATAGGGGATTTCCTGTCAGAGAGGTCACAGTTCGTAGTAATCGATGGTAAGGCATCGACTAAAACAGAGGTGATATCGGGCGTTCCACAGGGTAGTGTTATTGGTCCTCTGCTGTTCCTTATTTACATAAATGATTTAGGGGAAAATCTAAGTAGCTCTCTTAGGTTGTTTGCAGATGACGCCGTCATTCACCGTCTAATAAAATCATCTGAAGATCAAAACCAACTGCAGAACGATCTGAATAAGATATCTGTATGGTGTAAAAATTGACAATTGAATCTAAATAATGAGAAGTGTGAAGTCGTCCACACGAGTTGGAAAATAAATCTGTTAAACTTCGTTTACAAGATAAATCAATCAAAAGTGAAGGTCGTAAACTCCACAAAATACCTAGGAATTACTATTACTTCAGACTTAAACTGGAAAGAACAGATAATGTTGTGGAAAACGCGAACCAGACTACCTTTTATTGGCAGAACCCTTTAAAAGATGAAACAGAAGTACTACAGCAACTGCATACACTACGCTTGTCCGTCCTTTTTTTGGGGTTTTGCTGCCCAGTGTGGTATCCATATGAGGTGGGTTTGACGGATGACATCTAAAGAGTCCAAAGAAGGCAGCTCGTTTCGTATTGTCACGATACAGGGGAGACAGCATTACGGAAATGATACAGGATATGAGATGGGAATCATTACAACAACGGCGATTATCGCTGCGGCGTAGGCTACTTACGAAACGCCAATCGCCAAAATTCTCCTCCCAATGCGAAAATGTATTGTTGACTCCCAGTACCATAGGTAGAAAAGATCGTCAGAATAAAATACAAGAAATCGGAGCTCGAACGGAGAGATTCAGGTGTTCTTTCTTCCCGCACGCTATTCGCGAATGGAATGGGAGTTAAATAGTGTAAAGGTGGTTCGATGTACTCTCTGCCAGGCACTTAAATGTGATTTGCAGAGTATCCCATGCTGATGTAGTTTTATGGCCGTTTGACACCTAACTGGCGTCGAGTTCAGCGTGCCTTGTGCAATCCTTTTTGGATAACGATACCTCGGCGATTTGCGTGTCATTTATGATAAAATAACAATGAGGTCGACACAACACCCAAAAAATATCGGACTGCAGCGGAAATGGAAACCGGCACCCCGTGTGGTTACTCATCACGCTGTCCTGTAGGCTGCGGAGGCGGCGTTGCAGGCGTTAAAGTTCAAGGAGAAGAAATAAAAACTTTGCAGTCTAGCGATGACATAGCAATTCTGTCAGAGACAGCAAAGGACCTGGAAAAGCAATTGCACTGAGGGTACTGTCTTGCAGGCACTGTAAGATGTACACTGACAAGAGCAAAACAAAGGGTAATGGCACATAGGAGGAGACCACATGGGTACCGGATTTTAAAATCTTTCAATATTTAAGGTACTTGAAGTTCGGAACTCAAATAACAATCAGGCAAAGCCATTTGACGCAACTCTCGAAAATTCTCGAGAAAATCGACTTTGAAGTTTTGCTAGTAAGCGTGTCAATCGTTAAGCGAACTGCGGCAGCTGTCGGTGTAGCTCAGGTAGTACCGTTCCGGATTTATAACCCTGTTGTCGGAGGTTTGAGTCCCTTTGCAACAGACTTTTTTTTTATTGTTTTGATTTGTTCATATACTTACACAATTTTAAAATCTAACGGTAATTTTTACGAAAAGTGCACGTATTTTTATTCCCAATTTTCTATATTCTGTACAAGGTTGTTAATAATGATGGTTTCAATCCAGAAAAACATAACATCTTTTACGGTATTGGCTTCACTGGCAGTTGACGACGGTAGTTCAAAAATGTTCAAATGTTTGTAAAGCTTATGGGACTACTTATGGACTACTTACGAACTAGTACGGCACAAATATCCATGCCCGAGGGGGGATTCGAACCCCCGACCGTAGTGACCGTGCTGACCGTGACTGGAGCGCCTCAGTCACCTCGGCCACCGCGGCCGGCACGACGGTAGTCTTTGATTGTTCTAGTTGCTGGTAGAACTTCCGGGTTATAAGGCCGCGGTCCATAAAACTTTCCAGTTTCACCTAACGTTTCGTCCAGAGCTGCGCCGGACATCTTCAGAGGTCTTCTTACTTGCGTTGAGTCTTGCCGACTGATGAGTCGGGTGTCTGAGAGCGCCATATATTATTTTTTTTTTTTTATTTATTTATTATTGGCTTCTAGCATAGAAAAATACTTTTTAGCCATCAAAAATTACAATAATGATACACATACATTTTAGAGCATACATTTATACATTTGTCTGTATTGACTTATGGACTATACACTTGTTTGTAATATATATTAACTGCAGTTGATAAATTAAATGTCCATTTTCCTGTTAAATTTTGATGTCTTCCCGTGAAATAAATCTGGCTATGACATCATATGTTCTTCTGGTTGTGTCCCCTAAAACTGAAGTAGTGCAAAGTGGCTGGCAGTGACCAAGTCTCAAGAGATCCTTCAAAAATTTGTCTCTTCCTTCCTCGTACCGTCTGCACTGAAACAAGATGTGATTTACATCACCAACCGTTGCTCAATCACATTGACAATACGGTGTCTCCAATAACCCAATCTTGTGTAAATGGGCAGGGAAAGAGCCATGATTGAGACGCATTCTTATAATGGAAACTATTATTTTCCTTGAGTATTTTGATTTTGCAAACCATGGTTGTCTAGGTATTAATGTTTGTATACTAGCATAGTTTCTTCCTCTTGTTTTTTGGCTTTCGTTCCATTCTTCCTGCCACAAAAGAATCGCCTGTTGTCTGATTTTTTGGAAGTAGTCTGTATATGGGATTTTAATGTCCAAAGGTATTCCACTACTAATTGCTTCTTTTGCTAGTTTATCTGCTTTATCATTGTATAGGACACCAGAATGAGACTTTATCCATACAAATTCGATGATTTGACCTGTCTTCTTTGCTTGATGATAATGCTCCACTAAGTCAAGTGTGTATTTATTAGTTCTTTTGTCCCAATTCCTGCAACTAATTGCTTTCAGAACGCTTTGAGCGTCAGTGATTATCACCGCCTTGGGTACTTTCAAGGATCTTACATATTTGATGGCCTCTATAATAGCGATTGTTTCAGCTATAAATATTGAAGCATCACCTGGTAGTTGAAACTTTCTTTCTTCTGAATTGTTTGGACAGAAGAAAGCACACCCTGTGTGGTTTTTCATCTCCATTTTTGAGCCATCGGTATATATTTGGGTATATCCTGCCCACTTTTCTGCTAGGTACGATGAGAGTGAAAACTGTCCATATCCTTTTTCTTTGCTGGAAGAGTCAATGTATGTTACAGGAATACTGAGATAAGAACTGTGGTAGTCATATAAGAACATTGGAAGGGCTGTAGTTCGATGTATTTTATTTTGTATATGTTTCCAAACTTCGTAACGAGTGTAGATATAAAACTGCTTTTTCCCCATATTTCTGCTATCCCCTGTTCGACAGAGCGTTTCACACTTTTTTATCAGTGGGTGGTTAGTATTTGACATTCTTTGTAAAATATAACGATCACACAACATTGTTCGTCGAATATGTAGGGGCATTTCTGATGCTTCCACGAGGAGTGCATTTGAAAAGTGGGCGTTGTCAAGCTGTCACGTTATCAGCAGAGATAGTCCTTGTCAAAGATAAAACACTATCGATTGCAATCGGTCAGAGATAAAACCTGTCGATCTTTCAAAGATACTGTCCATATGTCGCTAAGTTTCATACTTAGCGACATATGGACAGTTTCATAAGTTTCATACTTAGCGACATATGGACAGTAGCTTTGAAAGATCGACAGGTTTTATCTCTGACCTATTGCAATCGATTTTTATCTTTGACAAGGACTATCTCTGCTGATACGTGACAACTTGACCACGCCGACTTTTCACAGTATATATGGCGCTCTCAGACACCCGACTCATCAGTCGGCAAGACTCAACGCAAGTAAGAAAACCTCTGAAGATGTTCGGCGCAGCTCTGGACGAAACGTTAGGTGAAACTGTAAAGTTTTATGAAGCACGGCCTTAAACCCGGAAGTTCTACCAACAACTATGACATCCGGTCGTGAAAGCCTTCATTACTTTGATTGTTCTGTTTGTGAAGAGCTCCCTACCTGCTAATGGCTTCCCAAGCAACTACCCTATTCAGCCACCGTTTTACGTGACACAACACGTAGAATTAGAGATCCCAAAATGTTTTATTCGAAAAAAATACAGTGGGATTAGAACCAGTGGCGTATCCAGGATCGTGATCGTGGTCTGGTGGGGACTGAGGTCAATACGAGCTGACATGATTTCTTTCCCCTCTAAGCATGGTCTGGGGAAGGGGGGGTTCGAGGAGGGTCTTGGGGGGGGGGAGGGCAGCAGCCCGACAACCCCCCCCCCCCCGCCCCTGGATACGCCACTGATTCGAACCAAACGCCCTATGTTTGTAAGACCAGGATGCTACCACTAATTTGTTTTTTCTTCAGGGAGATCTATGCTTTGCGGTCGTCAGTTGTGTTCGTTCTTGGTCGTTCGTTGAATATTTGGCTCAGCTTTTTTATTACAGAGGGCGTTGAGATCCCTGACGGGGCGCGCTGAGCCACGGCGACAGATACTGCACCTTACAAATTATTGGTACTGACGTGTACTTTGCAAAACTTCAAAGTCGATTTTCTCGAGAAATTTTGAGAGTCTTGTCGAATGGCTTTGGCTGATTGTTATTTAAGTTCTGAACTTCACGTACCATAAATATCAAAAAATTCTAAAATCCTATACCCATGTGGTCTCTTTGTTAGTCTAAGAAAAATCAGGCATTGATGAAGGAACTGGATTACGTAACGAGACAATACAAGTAACGGATGGGTATTGTTATTTTGGTAACGAAATAACTTAGGATGGCCAAAGAAGTACCTGGGAAGCAGGTTGCTAGCCTTACTTCCCCAAGGCCCCACTGGGTTTTACCCCTAATGGTTGAGGGACTGACCTTATTCCAAAGCAACTGGTATCCCAACTCATACGTTGCCCGTGGTTCATAAACTAGGACATTACTACAGGAACCCACATTTAAACAGATTGAGTGCCAAATAGGAGGAATAAAGTTAGAACAGGTAGACAGTTTCAAGTACCTGGGATATATTTTCTCACAGAATGGCAACATAGCGAAAGAACTGGAATCGAGGTGCAGCAAAGCTAATGCAGTGAGTGCTCAGCTAAGATATACTTTCTTCTGCAAGAAGGAAGTCAGTACCAAGACTAAGTTAGCAGTGCACCGCTCTATCTTTCGACCAACTTTGTTGTAAGTAAAAGGTAAAGCAGTCATCAATCCGAAGATTGGTTTGAACAACACAGTGCTTTACTAGGCATGGTCCTGTTTGGAGGTGGTATGCCGTTGCCTTCCTCCGACCTGACTTACCCAGCCAGTTAAACCTACAGTTTAACGTGGGTTCCGAACCACGGTGCTACTCGGTATTTTTCACATGAGCATAACTGCCAGAGGTGAAAGAAGTGGAAAGTGACAGATAAAAATCCTAGGACCTGGCGGGGATCGAACCCACGACCTTCGGACTCTGCCACTCTGGCACTCTGCCACTGTGCAACCAAGGCGCAGGGAGTGAAAGTTGGGTGGATACAGGTTACCTTATTCATAAGGTAGAGGTTAGTAGTATAATGAAATAGACAATGTCTTGAAAGAAAAGCAAAACGAAAACAATGAATGTAATAGATTTAAAACGTTATGCTGAAATGATTAGGAAACAGTGTTATTTTAGCAGCAAATTTACTTCTGATGGCGGCGGATATGAAATACAGAACAGCAATTGAGAGAAAATATTTTCTGAAGAAGACAAATTTGTGAAAATCGAACAGAAATTGAAGAATTATTTGTGGAGATATTTGTCTAGTTTGTAGCCTAGTATGGAAGTGAAACGTGGGCTATGAGTTCTTCAGACAGAAAAACGATTGAAGCTTTTGAAATGTAATTTGTGGCATAACTTGAAGGGATCGGTTGATAGGGCACATTCTGAGACGTCAATGATAATTTAGTATTGTAGGTGAGTCTTGGGAGTAAACACTGTAGAGAGGATACAATATATAAGTATAGCAACCGGATCCAAAAGAATGTACGTTGTAACAGTTACTCAGAAACGAAGAGGTTTGCACAGGATAGAGTAGAATAGAGTGCTGTATCGTTCAAGTCAATCTCGTCGATCTTTGTACCACACCGACGTCACGTCGACATCTCACTGGATGTTTACACAGTGTTAGGACATCATTCGGCGTGAGGGCTTTCAGCACCGCGCCGCCTCATTATGGAAGAATACTGTGAGCCAAGCCTACCTATGACGATGCTCTAGCAACGGACGTCAGTGGTGGCGTAGTGTGGCCTTGCGTCATTCTAACGTTTTGCCAAAAGCGGCGCGTTGCATCTTAGCCGACGGAGCGCATGGCTCACTTGGCGAGACAGCCCGCTAGCGGAAGATGAGCTCACGTCACTGTGACTAATGAAGACTGAAACATGCACGACGGTCGTCGCTGAAGGAACACGTGTACACTAATCAGATACAATTTCGTTAATCACCGAGAGAAAGTTTAAGAGTTCGAAAGGTTCCTGTATATCACTGTAAGAGATGATACTTGTAATATCTGAACTGTAACATCTATGCAACAATATCTGTGATCGGCTCATCTGCGTGTATGTGTATCTCTGGCGCTGCGACGTCAGCAGTAATCATAGAGCTCCTAAAAACACAGGCTAGCGCATCCGCCTTTTTCATTCCTGCGAATGCTAAACACACCACGCAGCTTATACGAACAGTGTTGTTTTATTTAAGTTTAGTGAAATATTTTACAAGTGCCCGGCATAGAGCCCTAGATCGTGCTACTTTGAGCTTGCATTCCGCTCTTGTTTACATCGATATATGAATTAGACAGAAAAATATCGCGTTTTCTTTACTTATTGCTGCTTTTGTCCAATTACAGAAAGAAAGAGCAAGAAACATATTTCTGCGATAAAAATGGCGTACTACGTTTAATGCTGCCGAAATTGGTCATCTAGATAATTTAAAAAAAAAAAAAAATAAAAAAAAAAATAAAAAAAAAATAAAAAAAAAATAAAAATAAGCGAAAAGTCTATGGGACTTAACTACGGGGTCATCAGTCCCTAAAATTAGAAACTACTTATGAACTACTTACGAACTAGGACGGCACAAATATCCATGCCCGAGGGGGGATTCGAACCCCCGACCGTTGTGGCCGTGCAGACCGTGACTGACGCGCCTCAGTCTCCTCGGCCACCGCGGGAGGGCTGATAAAATTTTTAAGCGGTCTTGGTTTCTATTTGAATAATCACTGTCAATATGCGAGGTTTGTTTGCCGTCTTGCAGTAAGTGTTTGTTGTCTGCTGAAAGTACTTTATTATGTTACTGAGAAAGTATCAGAATGTATTACAAACACTAAAACTAAAAAGAATATTAGTGTACAGGATCTAAAGTTTACGGTCGTAGAGGCACACGGTGCCGATGTTGGCAACAACCTTTGAATGCAATTTGAAAACCTAATCGTATAGAATGTGTTGACAATGAAATAAATAAATAATTCTGTTCCGTCTCTAATCTTGACAGGTTTTCGTATGTAACAGTACCCTTGTCTTGTCCGTAATTTAATAATCCTTATAAAGCAAACATTTCGTTGCCAACATTGGCACACTACGCCGCCGCACCCGTAAGTAAAATTTACCCAGTATTCTTTGCCAGTTATGTTACAGCCTCTTATATATCAGCGTCAATATTGGCATTTACTAATAAGAAATTGAATTGAGGGTGTATTTTGTGATAAAACATCAGGTACCGTACTAATCTTTAAAATTGCATACTACAAGTTATGACGCTAAAACTTCGAAATACCACAAATTGCCTGTATCAACACAGTACGCTGCCACAGCCCTTACGAAACGTTTTGCCCAGTATATTTATATTTTCCGTTTTAGTGTTTGTAATACTTTCTCGCAATAACGTAACAGAATATTTTCAACAATTTGTACAATGTCAGTGCAAAACTTTTTGATTAGGTGTATTTCTCAATATACTATATAATACACACATATTGTGCTCCAAAAACAGTATGTTCTGGGATGCTTTGCTGTAATATGATATTTTGCGATTCCTAATTCCCTACAGGCAGCTTCTCGGTTAAGAGGTAGTACCTTTGGAAGAGCTAAAAAGAAGACCGTAAGTTCAAATATCACACACGATTTTTACTATTAAGTATTGCTTCAAGTCATAATAATAACTATTTACTTAACTGTGGGCTCGGTCCGGGTTCCCAGTTTTTGGGTCGACATTTAATGATCAATTTTTTTCTTCTCTTAGAATCTCTCGGGAAACTAAACGTTCTATAGCCACCTCTGGAATGATCTGAGCAGTTTATGGCAACAAAACCACCCGTAATGTCGTGCTTAAGTGCCGCGACGCATATCCTATAGAACCGCAGTGTGTTTAACTTACGACCCACGAGAATGAAAATGGCGGATGCGTCAGCTCGTACTTATAGTAGCCTTAAGTAATCATAGTTTAGTAGCGAGAAAGTGGAGTTGAGTTGTCGCCGCAGAGGAAGGGACCTCTGGAGGTAAAGTTGTTCGTTTCTTTCTTATTGGCATGGCTGCTAAATTTTTTGTTTTCTGTATATCAGTTGTAGGAAGTTATTGTAGTTTGATACCTTTTTGATTGTAAAGGTAGTGGTCGTGAAATTTAGTTTGTTTCTATAAAAAAAATTGTAAGTCAACACCACCAGCAATACTGTCATGGTTGTACACCTTCTGTGGCAATAGAGTTCAGTTAAAATCATACATCTGTTGTTGTACATTTTATTTAACATTTTCAGTAGTAACAGTTTTTCTCCTTGAACAATTTTTTTTTCTTTTGCATTGTCAGAGTAGATAATGCTCTACAAGATCAGCAGAAGTAACAAAACTCCCCTATATTCTTTTCTCGTCATGAGAGTTAATTTAAATTATGCACTGCGCTTCTGCTGTCAGTTGAATCGCTTTCGAGAGCGGCGTTATCCACGAGTAAGTGCCAAAGATACAGGCCTAAAGTCATAAAGTATTCGCCGACAATTAATGTTGGATGTTCCTCTGTAACACCAAGGTTCATTTGGCTCTAATTTCTAAAATATATGGTGTTTCCTTCTAAAAACACGAAGTCTGGCTTATTTGAGTGTCACTGAATAATGTTAACTTTACGTCAGATTGTTGCGCAAGGACTTACCTCAATGTTGTGAAATTCAGAATATCTTTATCCACACTAAGAGAAACAAGATGATGATGATTATTATTATATTTTTTTATTATATTTATTTGAAGAAAATCTTTCAAATTTATTGCGTCGTCGTTGCGGAACTCATTAAACGCAAAGGAATATGAGTAGCTTACTGCTGTAGCAATGTTGATCTCCTACCTTTCATATCGATCTGTACTGCATACAGAATTCAATCACTGTAAAACTATATGAAATGTATTCGCTTCATTTCGATCGTATTTATAAAAAATTGCCTTTATATTCACGTCGTATTTGTAACAACGCTCAATAAACCATTACAAATGCATACTCTTCTGGAAACCATTCTATTAGTGGAAAACCCTGTATCTGTGTCAGAGTTGTAGGAAGTCTCATTCACTATCAAGAAGCGACCAAAGAAAATATATGATCTGGATGAGGCGATCTGACAACATATTTTCTTGAATTCCTTCGTACACTTAATTCTGTTGCCTGGATAGCTATCTGGATCAATATACACTCTGATAGTAGTACCTTAACATTGCAAATTATCCACGTCATATTTTTGAGAGTTAGTGCCTCAAAATTAAAACAGGCGTATACATACACCAGATATCATTGTAATAATGGTTATACATATGAAAGATTTGGCCACATATCTGTAGCATGTATACAACTATTTTAATTTTGCATGTACTGATTCAGATAGTAAAAAATATGGCACTGGTAACTTGTAATATTATTATCAGACTGAATCGATCTGAGGACGGAAATACGTATTTTTGATAATAGTAATCAACTCTGTATACCAAGATGATAAAATGCCACTAACAATCACGTTGTGGTAATTTACATTAGGTCTATAGGTAAGAAAACTGTAGGTCAAAAGTACTCACAAATTATTTAATATTTTTTTCGGAGACTGTAGACAACCCAACATTCTCTGTTATGGACCAGACAATGTTGGGTCGACTAGAGTCACGGAGAAAAATATGAAATAATTTGTGTTTTTCACCTACAGTTTTCTAAGATATAGCCCAAATGTATATTACCATAACGTGATTGTTGAGGCATTTGCACTTTCTTGTATATAGATAACCCTGAAGATGTGGCTTTAATGCTACGAAACTAGTTGGTTCATTAAACGAGTACCATACAGCTGAAGCGGTTTCCATTCAATATGACTCAGCTCTACAGCTGCGGATGCCCACAATATATAATTTGTTGCAATTCTGTATTAGATAATGATCTCCACAATAAAATAAAGTGTACCTAAGGCGACTCAAAAAGAATTAAAGATAACAGAAAGTAAAACTTCATAATCACTTCTACATCTACAAGGAATACTCTGCAAATCACATTTAAGTGCCTGGCATAAACTCACACAAGCCGTTATAAGGTTCATAAATAAGTGAAAAGGCAAATTAGTTCATCCTTATGAATCACATGCCAAGTTTCCGTCGACGACAAGGGAATGGCATTCATATTCATCGCGTCGGACATATCCACAACGTTCGAATGTCCATCCCCACTAAATTTCCATTTTAGTTCCAAATTTGGAAGTACTCGAAGAAACGTGCATTCCCTGTGAGAGATCGTGTCCTACTCTATTAATCTAAATATGAAAGAATACAATTTACTCTTTGGTACTGAAATATAAAAATTTGGTGAATACTGCCTTTTCGGAATTACAGATTCAACAGTATGTATGCTTCAAACAGGCAAATGCCAGTTTGTATTCTGGAGTAAGATACAGAAATGCTGCAAGACAAATGAGGGGCAGGAGGCACAATAAGTTGAGAATTTGGGCAGGACGGGAAAGAAAAGGTCAAAATACTCAAAAATTAACATAGGACAACCACGATACAACGTCCGAAACGAATCGACCTACCCAAGAATGGGGGAAAAAATTAATGCCACCGCTGACCAGAAGCGGGATATGATGGTTCGAGTTGCGTTCAAATGTGTCTATGGACCAAACTGCGTGGTCATCAGTCCGTAGCTTACAAACTACTTAAACTAAGGTAAACTAACCTAAGGACAACACACAGATACACACATGCCCCATGGAGGACTCGAACCTCCACGGCGAGCAACCGCGCGCTCCGCAGCGAGACGCTTTAGACCGCTCGGCTACTCCACCGCGGCAAGTTGCGTTCCCGCAGATATTTTCAACTTCGCCATTGAATATAATTCAGTGCCCTGAAACAACCGAGGTGTGTGAATATTTCTAATTCGGAAATTTCCGACCATTAATGTCAATCAACGGTGTCTGTATTATACCACAGAGGCATGTGAATTCCACTAAAGCACACACACAGACACATGTAATAGCACATCAAAAAGATAAATAAATAAAAATAAAAACAAGCAAGAAAATAATTAGAATACAACCAAGAGCAAAAACGTACATCATTTGAACGAAACTGGATCAGTCATGTCAAACATCACTCTGATTGTCCAAATGACTAACCAGTTGGCTACTGGGGGACCTGCAAACCGTTTTGCACCTCATTATTCTTCTTATTAATAAATATTGAAAAAGTGAAAGTAATGATAAGATAATAATCGCAGGACTAACCGAAGCTAAAACGGAACGATTTAGGTGTTCTTTCTTCTCGCGCGCTACTAGAGAATGGAACGGTAGAGAAAAGTTATGAAAGTGGTTAATGAACCCTCTGCCAGGCACTTAAATGTGATTCGCAGAGTATCTATGTAGATTTACATGTAGATGAATATCTGACGCGCCGAGACTCCGAGACACGCTCTACAATAATTCCTTTCCTTCATATTTTGAAGCGGAACATTTCAACAATCAGAACCTTCAAAGAAGTCTGAATGAAAGCGAAGTGGGAAGCCATCAGACTGTGACAGATAGGGCATCGCAAGACCAGAGAAGGGAGG
Organism: Locusta migratoria; assembly: GCA_026315105.1. Lineage (NCBI taxonomy): Eukaryota > Metazoa > Arthropoda > Insecta > Orthoptera > Acrididae > Locusta > Locusta migratoria. The sequence continues at coordinate 42,411,217 of CM048750.1, read as the reverse complement.
CTCTGGTGCTCCAAGATCCTATTCTTAGACGAAAACTGGTGGCTGTCGTGGACAATTTGAACTCGACAAAGTCTGACGAGATATGCAGGATGATTCAAAAAGAATATCATTATTCTGAACAGAAGAATCTACAAAGAAGAAAAAGACACCTAAACTCTTGTTGAAATTGTTGTTCAAGAAGCGTTGTTGGCCAATTGCTGTTGTTAATACAAAGATGGTGTCTGCTCAAGTTCAGGACGGCTGCGCATGCGTAAGAAACTTGTTGAAAGTATTCTCGTATCATTTGCTCGCAGTCCAAGGAAATCGACCCACCAAACTAGCAAAGGGCTGTAAATTCAACAACCTACTATTTGGAGGATCTTAATGAAAACGTTAGGGATGCAACATCGTCTGAAGTTGGTTCAAGACTTCCCGAAGCTTATAAGGAGAAAAGATTGGAGTTATGCCAGGAAATGACAACGAATGAAGTTCTTTTCTAAGCTATCAAGCGATGAAGCTACATTTTAGACAAATGGAAACAGTGTCTGTATGTGGGGCACTGAGAATCCTCGAGAAACAATTCTTCGTGGCGTGATTCACCTAAGCTGAAAGTCTTCTGTGCCATTTCATCCAATAAAGATTTTGACCTTTTTTTCGAAAATCCTACTATGTGCAAACCTGTCTGAAAATGTTGCAGAATTTGCTGTTCCCTAAATTCGAAGAAGCACGTCAGTACATATTCTGCAAGATGGTGCATCACTCTATTAACGGTCATCTGTCCTTGCCTACTTGAGTGAATGGTTCCCTAAGCAGTGGATGCCGCTGTCAGTGTGTGGTACGAGTTCAAGTATCGGGTTGATGTCATTCGAATATATCGAGGGGGTGGACGGGTTATATTGGACAGCTATGATCTTGTTTTCTATTGAAGAGAAAAAAAAGAAGCTTTCTTAAGAATCTTCACATTGATTAAATACCCAAGGTTCCATCACCGGTTAAATACCGATTTTCAAATTTGTAGTAATTGTTTGATTCATATCGTACTTCCATTGAAAACACTTGGGCCAGAATGTAAACTTCTTCAAAATCACTCAACAGCAAGAGCAATCACACCAAAAAACTAGTTAGAGTTTAAATCACTGAAAACTGCTCTCTAATAATGAGGTGCCAAAATCAGATGCCTCCGGGCTAAATTAACTCTATAATTTACTCATCAAAATAAAACCGAAAAGAAATAGTTAACACACAACGCCGATTTCCTAATACTGTATTGCTCTGACGCTTTTTCCACAAACACCAGCAAGCCTCGGAGGCCTGATATGTTAGCACTATGACGTCACCCACTGCTCCCGCGGTTACGCTTCCAGCTGACCGCAGGGGTCGCTGACACTACGGACAGGTCCTCATGGCGTCGACGGAAAGTCGCTGCCAGAATTGTGACGCTTGGGTCTAAAAAATACGCCCGTTGACCAGCCTAAATCGAACAGACTTCGGTGCTTACACATTTGGGTGGCTTCGGTATGCTGAGCTCTTCATGTCCTGAAACGTAATGACCTGTACTGTATGTGTGACTCTTTATTATGACCTAAGTACCTATGGTACTCCACCAGTAGATGCTTTGCTCTCTTATGATTTTTTTAATAACAACTAACAGTCTCTGGTTTTAAATCTACAGTTTCACGTATTTATTTAAAATGAACAATCGGATTAGACAAGTGTAGCATTTGAGTCATATATTTATCTTTAGCCGATGTTAGGTAGTTGACAATTTCTTGAAGTCTTAATCGAGTCGTGCCATTTTTCTTTTCTCCCTACGTTCAGCTGAGTACCCATTCATTACTTATGTACCTGCTTAATCATCACCATTCTTCCAGTACATCATATATCAAAAGATTCTTGTTTGAATCTGAATCGTCCACGCGTCCTCCCTACCGTTTAAATGTAAGTTCGACGCTAGCAAACGTTTCTTTTTGAGAAATGGTTCTCTTGTTACTATCGGCCTCTAATTTACACTATTGGCCATTAAAATTGCTACACCAAGAAGAAATGCAGATGATATTAATTGGACAAATATATTATACATTTTCACGCAATTTGGTTGCATAGATCCTGAGAAATCAGTACCCAGAACAACCACCTCTGGCCGTAATAACGGCCTTGATACGCCTGGGCACTGAGTCAAACAGAGTTTGAATGGAGTGTGCAAGTACAGATGCCCATGCAGCTTCAACACGATACCACAGTTCATCAAGAGTAGTGACTAGTGTATTGTGACGAGCCAGTTGCTCGGCCACCATTGACCAGACGTTTCCAATTGGTGAGAGATCTGTGGAATGTGCTGACAAAATCAGCAATCTAACATTTCTGTATCCAGAAACATGCGGTCGTGCATTATCCTGCTGAAGTGTAGGGTTTCGCAGGGATTGAATGAAGAGGAGAGCAATGTCGTGATACATAAACCGCAATCGCGATAGGATACAATGCGACCTTTCTCAAAGTCGGAAACGTGATGGTACGCATTTCTCCTCCTTACATGAGGCATCACAACAACGTTTCACCATGCAACGTCGGTCAACTGCTGTTTGTGTATGAGAAATCGGTTGGAAACTATCCTCAAGCCAGTACCTTGTATGAATGCTCTGCAAAGCTAATCATTTGCATGTCACAGCATCTTCTTCCTGTGGGTTAAATTTCGCGTCTGTAGCACGTCATCTTCGTGGTGTAGCAGTTTTAATGACCAGGAGTGACATCCTTACCCTAGCCATCGTTATTTTGCTGTCTAAAGAGCAAAACGTATCTACTTTTAGTGTTTCATTTTCTAATCTAATTACCTCGATATCGCCCATGTTTCATTTCGACTACATCTATTTACCGCTGAGAACAAGGATTTCCCTGACAAAATCATTCTAAAAAGTTTCTGGTAATTTTAGTGTGTCAAAGCTCAGTGAAAATTCCAACTATCACTTCCATCGCCTCTGTCAGCCATTTTCTCTGACGACTTTGAAGACGCTATCAGTTCTGTTCAGTTGATATTCCGCGTCCTTTTCCAGCATTGGTCACTTATCATCAACCTAACAAATAAATGAGCCGCGGTGGAGTAGCCGAGCGGTCTAAAGCGCCTCGCTGCGGAGCGCGCGGTTGCTCGCCGTGGAGGTTCGAGTCCTTCCTGGGGCATGGGTGTGTGTGTTGTCCTTAGCGTAGTTTACCTAGGTTTAAGTAGTTTGTAAGCTGCGGACTGATGACCACGCAGTTTGGTCCGATAGATTTACAATCATTTGACTTGATTAGACAAATAAATGACCGGGTTTACAGTGTTTCCCAGAAACTTGATAATGGCAACCCCCTCCCAACTCCCTCTCAACAAACCCTCCCGCTCTTCCGGGCCGCGGTGGAATAGCCGTGCGCACTGAGGCGCCCTGCTACGGTGATCGCGGCCCTTCCACATCGGAGGTTCGAGTCTTCCCTCGAGCACGGGTGTTTGTGTCTGTATAGCAAAGCTAATGCAATGAGTGCTCTGCTACGATCTACTCTCGTCTGCAAGAAGGAAGTCAGCACCAAGGCTAAACAGTGCATCGGTCTATTTTTCTACCAAGTATATTGTATTGTAGTGAAAGCTGGGTGCATACAGGTTACCTTATTAATATGTTTGATGAGTTTACAGATATGAAAGTAGAAAGTATGATTGCAGGTACTAACAGTTGGTAACAATCGCAGGAGAGTGTCCATAATGAGGAAGTCAAAGAAAAGCTGGGAATGACCACCGTAGATGAAGTAGAGCGAACAGACTGGGATGGTGGGGTCATGTTACACGCATGGGAGAAGCACCGTTACCTAAAAAGAGACTCGTGGGTTCAGCAGCAGTAGAAGGTAAGAGGAGTAGAGGTAGACCAAGGAGGAACTACTTGGATTCAGTTAAGAATCACTCTGAAGTAACAGGCTTAACATCAGACGAGGCATCAATGTCAGCATTGAATAGGGGATCATGGAGAAATTTTATTAGAGGGACTATGCTCCAGACTGAACAGTGAAAGCTATAATCAGTCTCTAATGGTGATGATGATGATGATGATGACGCCGGCCGCGGTGGTCGAGGTGACTGAGGCGCTCCAGTCACGGTCAGCACGGCCACTACGGTCGGGGGTTCGAATCCCCCCTCGGGCATGGATATTTGTGCCGTCCTAGTTCGTAAGTAGTTCATAAGTAGTTTGTAAGTTTAGGGACTGATGACCCCGTAGTTAAGTCCCATAAGCTTAACAAACATTTGAACATTTTTTGATGATGATGACTAATAATTACGCGTATTAAAGGCTACACTATGTCGAAATCTGGTCCGGAAGCTTAAAAACATCTCGATCGCCGTGGCTGGGCTGTGGGAGCACCGAAGACACGAGAAGCTACTGGTGGGGGAATCTTGTGCAACTGATTCTCTCGGCAGTCGGACGGAGGAAATCTTGTCGGCCTTCGCGGAGAATATGAGTACAAGAAGGGACTCGTAGTTGTTGCAACGAGCTGACGTCATATTCTGTACTCACAGTGCCTTAGTCTACTGCCAAATGATTCAATTACAACTCCCCCTAAGAAAAAAAATATTATTTGAAACGCTCGATTCGACCATATCCACTATAGTACTGGTGAGAACATCTCCAAATAGCGAAAGCATACGAACGAAACTGCTAGTTTGAAATAGGTAAGAAATTTTTTGGGGATTCGGTAAGAGAAATGTGAGAACACGTATAGTATAAAAATTTACTCACAGATTTGAAGAGGGTGGCAGACCGAGAACGGAACACGGAAATTTGCGTTTGGATGGTTGTGCTCTTCCGACCTGAGTTATATTGGATAGCTCGGTCTGTAAAAGAGTTGTTCCTGTAAGCCAAGGTTCAGGTTTCTGTCAGTCTACCAGGATGTTCGAAAACACGTTGGGCACACAGCCATAGATTGAGACTAAAATCCTACAGTTATCGGACGTCTCTTGAGTGAAAAGTGTGTAGCTTATTCCTGTGTGTTTAGGATGCGTGTGGACATCAATCGGATAACCACATTCCGTGTCTTAAGTGACTTCGGAAGGTCTGTAAAATACTCGACTACAAAAATGCTATAAAAGGTCCAAACATTTTATCTGTGCACAAATCTTAAAGTGTAAAGACAATTCTAATTCAGAGGGTGCAATGACTCGTGAATCAGGTACAAGTGTTAGCTGTTTTTACTTCAAGTTCATCATATTTCTTTTTCTACAGTATCTTTCTGAGAACCTAAAATAGCCTGAAAATAGATTTTCGCCTTTTCTTATACAAACCAATTCACCTGTAGGTTGTCATCTATTTGGTCAAAAAACAGCGTGCTATTCTCATTCGTTTATCATTTGCAAAGTAACCAATAAAAGCACTCATGTTTGCATAGAAGAAAACACTGGCTGTTGCATTATTTTATATAGTATCGGAACAACGCAACTGTTTTCTTAATTACATTGTAGAAAACATTAAACATTGTAGAAAATACTAAACAAGTATTTAATCTATAAACTAAATTGTTGTGTGTGCCCTAATTTTTACATTGGTAAAACTGGTAGGAGTTTTAACACTCGATATCGAGGTACAACAACGAAAATTTACTAACTTTGGCAGCTCACTTCGCCTAACATAGGAAAATACAGCTATGCATCGAGGGAAACCTAAAAATATTACATTTTGCAGAAAAAGGAGCACAAAAGAATCTGTTAGAAGAACTAAAAATATAAAAATAGTCACATTTAACGTGATTACGTCCTAAATGATCAACTAGAATTAAGAAATGACACGTAACTTCAAAATCTCATTCTATTCATAACTTCGATCTGATAGAATAAATAATTTTTGTGGCGATTATCATCAGGTTTCAAACTACAACAATAATTGCGGAACTTTAATAATAATTTTGTAATATGAAGTAATATATATGCAGATGTCCTCTTCAGGTCTAGATAAGCATCTTTACACACATCATGTTCTTTATCACCAATCATATGACGTTTCCTTTTTATCATATTTGCTTTTACATTGATTCTATTTAATCAAATAGACTTCTTCAACTATAAACCCAAATATTGTTAAAAAATAAAATAATTAATTAAAAACATCAAATCATCTGCCGGTGTAAACAAATATGTCCGCCATCTTCTATATAATTCACTTATAAGATAAGCATAGAACGGAAAAGGTACTGATACCTCCATCTTGTCATATGTAAAGCAGAATTAAGTGAAATGTATAAATCTGCAATACAATGAAAATGCTTAAGTAACACACTTTTGTAAATTATTTAACCATAAAACTTTGTTTTAGTTTAGATTACAAATGTAAGATCTTGAAATAAGTCAACACTACAGTCTCACGATGGGTTCAGCCCCGAAACCAGTAATGGTATAATAAAATATTATTTAAGCTTGTGATGGTTGCAGCATTTTCTATACTGAAATACTGCAGACATGTATAAAAATTATAGAATTATCAGTTTAATAAATTGATGTTGCAGAATGCTATCAGGAATTATTTAGAGACGAATGAAAAAACTGTTAGAATACGACTTCGAGAGATATCAGTTAAGATTTAGTAGAAATATAGGAATACGCGAGGCAATGGTATCTTAGAAGACAGTTCAATGAAAGGCAAACCAATATTTTTAGCTTTTGTAGATTTGATGAAAGTTTTGACAATGTTGACTGGAATATACTCTTTCAAATTCAGAACTCATTTACAACTTGAACAAAGACCAGGTAGAATTTATAAGAGTCAAAGGACATGGAAGGAACGCAGTGGTTGGGAAAGGAGTAAGACAGAGTTGTAGCCTTTCCCCAATGTTATTCAGTCTGCATAGTGAGACAGCTGTGAAGGAATGCAAGGAGAAATTTGGAGAAGGAATTAAAGTTCAGTGTGACCAACTAAATACTTTTTGGTTTTCCTATGGTATTGTAATTCTGTCAGAGACAGAAAGAATCTGGAAGAGCAGCTAAACGGAATGGACAGTGTGTTAGAATGAGCGTAGAAGATGAACATGAACAAGAGCAATACAAAAGTAATGTAGTCTTAATCAGACGATGCTACAGGAATTAGATTAGGCAATGAGATAATTAAAGTAGTAGATGAGTTCTGTTATTTGGGTAGCAAAATAACTTCTGATGTCCGAAGAAGGTATAAAATACAGAATGGCTATGGGAAGAAAAGCATTTCTGAAGCAGATAAATGTTAATAAATTCTTATTGAGAATATTTGTACGAAAATGTTCAATTGTTTGCAAACGTGAGGGACCAAACTGTTGAGGTCATCCGTGTCTAGACTTAAAAAATATTTCATACATAACCGAAGGAGGACTCGCAACTCCGACAGGAAGAGGCCTGAAAATCCGTGGATGGATTATTGGATAACACGGCTATTCCCGAGTGGTTAAAAGTCTACTGAAGTGAAACGTGGGCGACTAGGAATTCAGACAGAAAGATGGTAGAAGTTTCTGAATCTAGTGCTACAGACGAATGCTAAAGATTAGATGGGTCGATCGCGTAACAAATGTGGAGGTAGAGTGAACTGGTGAGAAAATAAATTTCTGGCATGCCTTGACTACAGAAAGAGATCGATTGGTAAAACACATTCTGAGCTGAGACGTCAAGGAATCGACAATTTTGCACTGGAAAGAAGTGTGTGTGTGTGTGTGTGAGAGAGAGAGAGAGAGAGAGAGGGGGGGGGGGATAAAAATCGCAGAGGGAGACATAGAGACGAATACAGTAAACAGATTCAAAGGGGTGTAGGTTGCCGTTCGTATTGAGGTGAAAAAGCTTGTGCAGGATAAGATAGCTTTGGGAGCTGCATCTTTGAAATGATGAGCACAATAACAATACAGACTATAAAGTTTTGAGCAGCAAAAATTAGCTTGCCTTTTTTTTTTTTTTTTTTCAGGACCAGTGTTCAGTAATTTGTCACCATATGTACGACTGTCTGTTTTTTGAACACGTCTATCCATTCGGAAATAAACCGTGAAGGCCACGATTAATAGGGAAATGGATGGAGGGGCTGCATCAGTAGAATGTGGCAGTTGAGGATGGAAGCCAGTACGCATGGCTCTGCTCACACAAAGTGGGAAATTTGTGTCTGGTTTTCAGTCCGGCACAAATTTTCAACGACCACCGTTGAATGTGTAAGGCAGCATCATTTTGCCACCGTACAATCAATATTCTGTAAAAGTCTTTTCGGTCTATATTTACCTTTTAGTCACAGTTTACGATGCACATTCGGATAACTGATTATCGGCTGATGCTGGTTAGCGCCAAGTACTAACACTTTACATATTACTGCTAGTCTGGGAGAGTGCATTTCTCAGAAGTCGTTATCGGCTGGAGCAGTGCCTGGCAAGGAAATTATCATGTTCTCCATGGTTAAGTATTGACTGCCTTGAAAGGGAAAATGGTGGCGGTGAGTTTACAGCCCTGCGATATCCAATTATTTCTACTAGGCCTTGTTTTTTACCTATTGCTGCCTTAATTATTTCATAACTCAAGGTTATCCATTAGTCCTTTAATGTATTCCTTTCTTCTGTTCCTGTTAATCGTTGCTTAAAGGTTCTTCTTCTACCGGCTCACAAAAACCTCTGGTTCTTTCAAATTATCCAGGTCCTCTACCTTTCTGTAATTTCTTCAGTTTTAATCTATAGTTTGTAATATATTATTATAAGGATCCACATCTGCCTCTGGAAATACCTTATAGTTTAAAAGCTGATCCCTAAGTCTCAGTCTTATCATTATGTAATCGATCTGAAACCTCCCAGAATCTTCTTAGCAGAGGTGGCTTGTGCTCCGTCTTTGAATGTCAACAACCTTCTCATAGAAAGATCGGCTACCGAAGGATGCCCACAAGGTTCTTGTTGCGGACCCGGTTTCTGGAATATATTATATGATTCCTTGCTTAAATTGCCTTACTCAGGACACTCTCTTGTTATAGCCTTTGCCGATGATCTCATTGTTCTAACAAAAGGAGAGAGTCCTCTTGCTGCTGAGAACATCTGTAACACAGACATGCAGTTAATATCGACTTGGGCCAGTAATAATAAACTCCAATTCAATGAACAGAAATCAAAAGCTATACTTATCACCAGGAAAAGGAAATTTGCCTCATTCACAACCACAATATACCTTAATATCAAAGTGCTTCAACAAGTAGACCATCTAAAATAACTGGGCGTTATAATCGACAGTAAGTTTACATTCAACAAACACGTTCAACATATTACAGATAAATGCACGGTCTTGATTAACGCTCTTTCCAGATCAGAAAGACTCAACTGGGGTCTGCGGGCTACCGCACTGCAAACTATTTATAAAGGAGCAATACTGCCTATATTATCGTACGGCTCACCGATGTGGATAGACGCACTTGAGCAACAGTACAACCGTACCAAAATTAATAGAGTCCAACAGTTAATCAATTTAAAAATGGTTAAAGCTTACAGAACGACATCCAGCGAAGCACTCTGTGTTCTTTCAGGTCTCATGCCTATAACACTTAAGATACAGGAAATAGCTAAATATTATAACCTGGTCAAAACCAAAGACGCCAAGAAGACAATCGACATCGCCCTAGAGTACAGAAGCTGGGCACACCCAGCAGACTTTACAAGGATAATTGAGAAGGACGCCAGCAAAAGCTACGCTGTTGAAGTATACACAGATGGAAGCAAATCAGACGACGGAGTGGGTTCGGGAATAGCAATATTTGTTAATAAGAGGCTTACTTACCAGATACAGCTAAAACTGTCTAATGAATGCTCAAACAATCAAGCGGAACAATTTTCCATCGTCAATGCTCTTGAGTTCATAAATAATCTCTCGAATACTGATACAACTGCAGTAATTCACACCGACAGCAGAATTACTTTGGATTCTTTGCGAAATCCGAAGAACCACAACTTGTTGATTGAAGAAATAAGAAGTAATATCAGAAGGTTGCAGACACACAACTGGCTGGTGCATTTCGAATGGGTTAAGGCACATCAAGGGATATGGGGAAATGAACTAGCTGACAACCTTGCTAAAAGAGCAGCTCGATCACGACAATCAACACGCTATAACAAAATACCTACAAGTGCCGTAAAGAAGAAACTTCGAGAAGAGTTCAGGAACAAATGGGACATTGAGTGGCACAGAACAAAAAACGGGGGAAGCACTAAACCGTATTTTCCTACGATCCGACAACGTTTAATGATTAAACTTCCAATATCTCCGAATTTTACAGCTATGCTAACAGGTCATGGGAAACTGAAAGCCTACTATCAGCGGTTCAAACTAATTGAAGACGGAACGTGCACATGTAACAGTGCTGTCCTAACTATTGACCACGTGCTTTTTGACTGCTGCAATTTATTGAAAGAGAGGGACCATCTCAGGAAAAAAAAATAGCTGCCAAAGGAGGAGGATGGCCCGTCAGTAAATATGACTTAGTACATAAATACACTACTGACTTTTACAATTTTTGTAATTCAATAAGATTTCCTAATGTATAAAATTTTTACAATTCTTGTAATTCATTAAGATTTCCTAATGTATAAAATTGTTTGTTCCTTTGTAAACCATGTCAACTTGTATACTGTACTTGTGTTTGTAAGAACATTTGATGTAACCGCCTGAATCAAACCATCAAACATGTAATATTGCTATGTAATGGGGCATGTTAAATAATAAATAAATAAAAAATAAAATAGCCGCTCCTCGTTAAGGTTTGCAGGCTCTCGGACATATAGAGTTCTGGTGACTGTTGGGAAATCGTACAACGTGTCATGGTGTTTGTGTTTGTACTCCTCCGAAACGGCTCGACCGATTTTTATGAATTTTCATATTTATTCGGTAGGTATATTTCATACCGATAGGAAATTAGGGTGTCTCTATCCAGAATCTTTTTAGTATTTTTCGACTTGACGCGGTTGAAAGCCCGATAGCATTTTATTGAACGTTTTGGCTTTTTAGGCCATCATCAGATAACTTAATCATCAGATAACTTAATACTAAACAGATAGTTCCACCCTGTAACAGTGACCACACATACTTACGCAAAGATGGACTTACAAAGATATGAGAATTTTGTGACTGTCGATAACAGAAAAGAAACTAAATGAATATCTTACACTACATTGAATTTAAAAATTAGAATTTTTGGAACATATTGTCCAGGTGAATTATGATACAATCATAATATAAATCCCAGAGAAACATTTGAATACATTATATTACATTACTTTGTTTTACTGATTAAAGGACTAGGAATTTATGAGAATTTATTGTACTTATAGATATTGTGTTGTATGCATAGAATGGAGAACGTGTTGAAGACTCCAAAAAGAGGGGAATTAGAACAACGCCACGACTGGCAAGGGCACGCAATTGGTTATTAAAAATTGATGAATAACTTGTTCAAGCCACAATTTTGAATGGTAACATTCCGAGCCGACAATGTCTTGCCGCTACGAATTCCAATAACGTGCCAATCGAATTCAAACGCGTTCAGTTTTCTATAAGATTGGCATTCCCAATGACAATACTTCGCAAGGCCAAACAATGTCTGTCTGCGGCTTAGATTTTTGCACATCATAGACAATTATAGATGACATGTTCTCGCGTGTGCAAACCATCGAACTTATTTGAGTTGGCTAAAACAGCCTGACAAAAATAATCGCACACTCAACTGTTCTCCGAAATTAACATTGAATTTATTTATTTCAGTTTTTTCATCAGCCATCATCGTCTACAGCGCTCCATTCCTCTTTCTATCATAGACGCCACTCCCACATATTTCCAATGCATTCGTAATTTTTTAATTAGCAACCAAAATATTCACTAGAAATAATGTATACGGCTCAATAACGTTTGCCGGATCAGCTAGAAAACAATACGATGTTCATCTACCTATTAGTGCTTGATTTGTTCCCTTTGTTTATGTAACTTCTAACTGCCGATCAACGCTTTTCTTGTATTGCGAAATCTCTACACACAACAGCATCATCCATGAACAGCTTCATGGTATCTTCGAGGTTATCCAGAAGGTAACTGGTCTATACTGTAAATAATAGTGGTTCTACAACAGTAATTTTATATAAAAAGAAAAAAAGAATAAAAAACATTTCTATACATTCTTCATCGCATACCTTACAGCTACACAATCTCTGCTGTCGTCGATGTGGAGTGAAGAGTATCTCTATCAGGATGAACGGAAATATGAGTCAGAATAAAACACAGACGCGACCTCTGCGAATATATCACTTGAGAGCGACCTTTCTGAAGTCGTTTCCTCTGGAGCTTGAGAAGTGATGAGTAGAATTGGTTCAGAGAATCAGTTTAGAATATGACATCACTTCTAGGCAGTGCAGTTATCCGCCTATTAATTTTTTTTCAAAGTTCACGTAAAGAAAGATGTCTAGAATCCCATCCAGCTCTTGGTGTAACAGAATCATCTAAGCATTCATTGAAGCAATTACTCTCGGTGAAATTAATGAAATATCGCTATTCTATATAATGTCTATAAGGTTACTCTGCTTACTCTTTCCAAACTGTCTTGATTTGGTTTCATTTAATTTTTTCAGGGAAACAGTTTTCTTGTCCCCCTAACGTCCGCACCGAAACTACGTTTATTGCACGGTTGTATTCCCTGTAATTCTAGTAAAGATAACCCACATCTTTAAAAGCAGGAAGAGATTTTTTTTTTTTTTTACTTAGTCGTTATTAGATACAATTTCTTCAAGACTTAATAGGCCGAATGTTCATAAAATCCTTTGTAGGATTTGAATTTGTACTCGATGTCACTAAACGATTTCTCTACTTTTGCCAACGTGCATTTTATAATCTCTCTTTTCTGTTCTATCGTCAGTTTTGATTCAGTCCAAACACCAGAACGTATTTACTGCTAAATTGATTTGACTACACCCCATTACGCTAGTTAAACTTTTGTTGGTATTCATCTTATAACCTACTTTCAAGATACTAATAATTCAGTTTAACTGAACTCCCAAGTTGTTTACCACCTAAATTGCAGCCATCAATGATCCTTATATATTTTATGTGTTGCACAGAAACTTTTATTCCATTTTTTTAAATTATCCTTGGAATCATTGGTATGCGTGATATTTTCCTTTTTTAAAGTCACACTTGCTTTTACAGCTTTGCTTTGTCCTTTAGCCCTTTATCCTTTGAAAATTGCACCATGGTTACTGTAAAACAAAGTAATCAATAGGCTTCATGTGAAGTATAAGTTATTTGTGAACATCTAATCTTCATTTTAAGGTATGTGCAGATATTGGCCTATTGAGCACTGGTTCATGACACTGTAAAACTGGTTACTTCTGAAAAGTGGTCAGAATAAGTTTTTGTTGTCAAGCATCGCTAAGTCCTAGGAATTTTATCTGTCACTTTGCACTTCTTTCACCTCTGGCAGTGTTGCTGAAAGGTCTCGGGGCTACTACCACACGTCATAGGTTTTGTATGCTTTGTGCCTATTAGATGCATGCCATTAGGGTAGTTCGAGAGGAATGGGTCCAGGTATAGTGTGTGTGTAAACTCACGACCGAGGAGCGATGTTGGTGGGGGAAGTGGACTTTGCCGGAAGAACGTTGCGAAACCCTAAGGGACACCAAAAATCAGTTGGCCATCATCTCCCTGGCGCTGTAACGAAGCGACCAGTTATAAACGCTGATATTGTAATCAGCGCTGCTCACATCAGTTACAGACAAACGTATTAAATAGCAAGAAAACGTGCGTATTAGGATGAAGAGGTATTTTTCGCAGTGCCGGGTGTTCGGTCGTCTCTGTTGTGATCGCACTTTAAGTTAAAAAGACGCTGCAAGAAGGTTGGCTAATCAAAGTCTGCAATTTATAGAAACATCAGCCATTCTACCAAAGAACGCATCACAAATTAACGCGAGAGTCAGCCACATGGATTATTGTAAACGTCTAGACAAAACACAAAATTTAAGAGGAAACTAATCGTTTATACACTTCTGACCATTAAAATTGCTACACCACGAAGATGACGTGCTACAGACGCGACATTTAACCGACAGGAAGAAGATGCTGTGATATGTAAATGATTAGCTTTTCAGAGCATTCACACAAGGTTGGCGCCGATGGCGACACCTACAACGTGCTGACATGAGGAAAGTTTCCAACCGATTTCTCATACACAAACAGCAGTTGACCGGCGTTGCCTGCTGAAACGGTGTTGTGATGCCTCGTGTAAGGAGGAGAAATGCGTACCATCCACGTTTCCGACTTTGATAAAGATCGGATTGTAGCCTATCGCGATTGCGGTTTATCGTATCGCGACACTGCTGCTCGCGTTGGGCGCGATCCAATTACTGTTAGCAGAATATGGAATCGGTGGATTCAGGAGGGCAATGCGGAACGCCGTGCTGGATCCCAACGGCCTCGAATCACTAGCAGTCGACAGGCATTTTATCCGCATGGCTGTAACGGATCATGCAGCCACGTCTCGATCCCTGAGTCAACAGATGGGGATGTTTGCAAGACAACAACCATCTGCACGAACAGTTCGACGACGTTTGCAGCAGCATGGACTATCAGCTCGGAGACCATGGCTGCGGTTACTCTTGACGCTGCATCACAGACAGGAGCGCCTGCGATGGTGTACGTAACAACGAACCTGGCTGCACGAATAGCAAAACGTCATGTTGCCGTGATGAACTGTGGTATCGTGTTGAAGCTGCACGGGCATCTGTACCTGTACACGCCATCCAAGCTCTGACTCAATGCCCAGGCGTATCAAAGCCGTTATTACTGCCAAAGGTATTTCTCAGGATCCATACACCTAAATTGCGTGAAAATGTAATCACATATCAGTTCCGGTATAATATATTTGTCCAATGAATACCTGTTTATCATATGAATTTATTCTTGGTGTAGAAATTTTAATGACCAGTAGTTTAGATTGGCGGTTTGACAAACTGGAAAACTTTTAGATAAATCCAAATGCAGTCTTGATGTTGCGCAAATTACTCTTTGCTCTAAAAAATCTACGTTTCTTGGCGGTAGGATATTTTATACAAGACACTGGCTGAAGTCAGATTTACCTGGATGAGATGTGTAAGCAAAAGAAAGATTTAGGTAGAGAGAACGGCAGTAATCGACTTGCCCTGTTATATCGATGAAACTCAGGTCGACAACAGCATCACTTATAGAGGGTCTTGCTGTTAATGGCATCATGGACAATGTTAGTGGCAGCTATAGGTCTATTGCGGTGAATATGGACACGAAGCAGGGTTTTTCACAACAAGATGTGAACAGGCCATACAAATTACAAATATATTTCATATTCCATTTAACGAAGGTATTTGCGAAGCAGTTTCATTGCATGTGGCAATTTATATACCAACATCATCAGCGCGTTCGGTGATAGTGATTTAATGATCGTTCATAATAAATTCTTTCATACATTGTAGAAAAAGACCTGCCGCCGGTGACAGTTGAAGGTAATTTGTTTAAGACACGTTCGCTTTCAGGCTTGTGTGCATCTTCAGATGACTATACATTCATTTACATGTTTCAACATTGGACGTCGGAGGTCACAGTTTAAATATAAAGTAAATGCTGTTATGGTGACAAAACATGTCAAATAATTGAAAATGACACGGGGACTTATGTAGAAAACCTGGTAGCAGATATTAGTATACACTTTATAGAGTTTAACTGTATCCATTATGGATAAAATTACCGAAACTGGTATTCTTTGTACGCCGTTTAGCCCCTTCAGTCCTGGATTACTTCAAAAAATAGAACAAAAAAACTTGCACTTTTTCATGTCTATTAGACCCTATATTTGACCGAAATAAAATTTGTCATACTTGGTTTCAAAAATACAAAATTGTCCAATAAATTGATCACAGGGTCTGGAACGCGGGGTTGGAACACTTGCGTGGACTGACACTTGCGCGGAACCCGGGGCCCTTGGGGCGGCTAATGGCTTTTCCTGGGTACAGGCACAGACAAATATATGTTACTCTGTGGTACAGGCACACCAACAAGTCTAGCACTGCTGTTGTCAAGTGTCCACACTGTCAACACAACACGAAACTCAGTGAAATTGCACAACCCTTTGCAAGCTGAAGAGCAATATAGTAACTTGTTCTAACTACATATTAATTCGTTGAGTGTTCCTCCTGAAAACAAAAAGGTATTTTAATAGTGATAATGTTTGGAGAGTTATTAACACATTCTTTGCTACTACAAGACGATGACTTTCCACAGTCGTACCTCCTAAAAGCATATTATTCAGAACACTAAGCATATCAAGACACCTGCGCAAGCAATAAATATATTAGGCGTCCTGCACAGATATGTTGATGTAATTGACCGCTATGTAGTTAACCCCACTATCACGCAACTTCCATCTCTTTAAGAATAGCTACTATGCTTTTTAATAGGAGATGCAACCTTAAACCTTCAATTAAAAAATGTTAATAATAAATCAATGAGTATTTTACATACTTAAAGCGTTTATTCGTAGACCCCAAAACGATTTGGCTGTATTCGAATTACAAATACTTCTAAGACTTATATGGAATACAGAATGTGAAAGGGAATGTCACACACCGAAAAATGCTAAAGATAAATTCTATTTTCCATCATCGTCATATAGAACCATTTTTACTCCGAACTTGGCATAAACCAACAGGGAGAAACAAGTTGCAAGACTTCCAGGAAAAATGAAATGAAATTGGCAGCCAATAGTTGGTTATAAATTACACTGCCTGTTAACTGTATAAATATAAATTACGGAATACGCGGAACTACTGTTCAGTACAGTCAAAAAGGTCTAAGGTAATAGGCAGTGGTTTACAATCAGACATCCGTATCACTCTCCTCTTCGAGAAGTCTGTGTGAAGATTTATATTCAGAACATTCAAGAAAAAGGTGTTGAAACTATAAGAAGCAGCTCATTTACTCAGGAAGGGAAAACGTTATGGTGCCCGTAAATTTGAATGGCTGTATCTCTTGTAGTAACATTTAATTTTTGATAAAATGTTAAAATCCAATATACCAGAATTTTGTTTTTCTAAACTCAGTGCCAACTTTTTTTTGTCGAAATTTTTCCAGGAAGTAGTCTTGACGTGATTTCATACTTCTATGCATTAATATTATCAAACATGTAATTTGTGTCACAAATTGCGCGGCCGGTCCGGTCGGAGGTTAGAGTCCTTCCTCGGACATAGGTATGTTTGTTTGTACTTTGTCTAAGTTATTTTAAGTAAGATTAAGTAGTGTATAAGTCTAGCGACCAATGATCTAAGTAGTTTGGCCGCATAAGACTACACATATACACGTAATTTATTTATTTCATAACCACATTAAGTACTAATAATTAAAGAAACTTAAAAGAGAAATTTGAAGTAAACACTGAAAACAAATGATTGATATTTCTCATAAGATGAATGCACACAACCGTTGACTTATGTCTTGTGAATGTACCTACAAATTCTGCCATATGAAAATTGTAGTGTGAGTCCCAAATATGTTTTTTCTGTAATAACATTGAAAACATATTAAAAAATCAGAACTCGAAAATCAGTGAAGTTTTGGACCTGAAGCGTTTTGTGTTGCTACATCTTTACATAGTAAACACGATGTTAAAATTTGATTGCTATCGCCAAAGTAGACGAAACGTTAAATTTTTTGGTGTAATCTTCGCCGTGTAGACTGTATGTTGTAGAAGTCTACGTCGAACCTAATAATACTTCTGAGGAGAGAACGTTGTTTGCACTTCTCCTGCGTTTCCAGTCGGCTGTGCTGTGCTGCGTAACGACATCGTACCGTTCCACTTTACCGAGAGCTATATATGTATTGGTGTAAGACATCACACCAATATATGTATCATTTAGACACAAAGATTTTGGGTTCTGTTTTCATCGCTAAAGCGATTAACAACGTTATAACTTGTGTGAAAACAAAATGTTCAAATGTTTGTATAGTCTATGGGACTTAACTACGGGGTCATCAGTCCCTAAACTTACAAACTACTTATGAACTACTTACGAACTAGGACGGCACAAATATCCATGCCCGAGGGGGGATTCGAACCCCCGACCGTAGTGGCTGTGCAGACCGTGACTGGAGCGCCTTAGTCTCCTCGGCCACCGCAGCCGGCGTGTGTAAACTCTTAAAGGTTATGAGTGCCACTGGAAAAATGCATAAGTAACACCTGTTGTTTGAGACTTGAAGATGACCTGAAATTAGCCGAAATCGATATCTCATAATAAACATAAGGTGTAGCTGTCTATATTTCATAATGCTTTTTCTAACATATTTAAAATCTGCTCAAAACCACCTACAAAAAACCTTTATAATGAGATTGTATATAATTCTACGATCAAATTGTGTTTTAGTTATTTGTAGTAATATACCCAAAGATCTGCCCTTGCTTTTAGTGCCTTGATCAGCTGTTTATTTTAGAGGTATTACTAGGGACAGGAAAAATTCGCATTTGCGATAAATGCGAATATAGATGCGAATTCTGACTCAAAATGCAGTAAATCCGAAATTGTAGTTAGCAACGGTTGCGCTCAATTCCGATTTCATCACATTCCTCTTCACATGGTGCTGTATTGTAAATCGAGTGATATTTGTATGACGTGTTATCTCCCTGTTGAATGAGGCTGTGATATCTCCGAGCCGTTACTACAGCTCCACCTCGCTCGGTGGGCCTTTCCCTGAATACGGCACAGGTAGCGGCTGGAGGGCGAGGAGTAGGGGTGGTGTATCCCTACTTCTGGAACACCCTGTTCACTACCTGCAGCGTCCGGGTCTCCGCGCAAGTGTCTACACATTCCCTTTCCGCGCAAGTGTCACTCCCCGCAAGTGTCACAAACTCCTGGAACGCAGTTAAAGATAAGAAATAAGACATAAACAGTGACACATTTTACAGCGTATTTCTCGTGGACCTTCTATCTCAAAGTGGAATTTGTGCAACTACAGAAATGTATACACAAAATAATTTCAATTACTGATATTATGTCTGATGCACTCCGCAATGATTCCGCTAATGTCATTGTATTTTATTGTACTATTACAATTCTGGTGCCAGATGCCAGCGTGAATCGCGAAACTAAAAGCGACGAATGTCCAGTAAACAGGGCGCTGTATCTCAAAGGTGAACGAAATGCATAAAAACTCGGTGTCCAATATACTGGAGGCCCGATCTGAAAAGGTCAATCGGGTGATGTGTGTCAGTTTTATGCTTATCGTTTTCAACTTTTCATTGCCTTTTTTTTTTTTTTTTTCAATTTATTCCAGTCGTAAACCCTTGTTTTAGTCACAATGAAAGTAGCTTGTTTTCTATGTAAGATCTCGGGCAGTAGAGATCAAGTTAAAACGCTCACTGCTGCTCTAAATTACTTTGCGAGTGGCTACTGTACTTGCGCAATGGAATTTTATCTAACTGCTCACTCCTTAAAGGAGCAGCTAACGTTTTAACATACACAAATAATATGTATAAAAGGAATAGATAATTAAACATGGGACAGGGAGCATGAAATTATAAAGCAGAGGTTTGATACTTGATTCAATAAACCAAACAAGCAAAATGTGGGGAGACCAAATAATCATAATAAAGCACACATCTTGTACAAAAGTGAATTAAATCATAAAGTTATTGCCCGTAGTAAAATTGTTTCTGTCCTTTATGAATATAGAAGTAACATGGGAGGAAATTTGCAAATTCACAGTGGATAAAGGAAAGCATATTCATTCACTCACAGACAAACACATAATGCTTACAACACATTACTCATGCGGGAATATTTGATAGCAGCGGCAAAACGAAGCATCGGCAGTGTTTTGACAAGATGGCGGGAGTCTTTAAGCACAATTAAAATCAAACTAAGCACCAAACAAACTCATGTGCGGGGAGTCAGTGGCGTACTACCCTTAAGTACAACGTGGTGTGTGACCATGGTGAATTACATGGAATTTACAAAAAGAGATTAATTTAGAATAAGCAAGTAAAGCACATGCAAGATTTCATATAGAAGAAAACTAGTATCAGTAAAAGTATGGCTGAAGGCCAAAGCAATGATCTTTACGAAAGCAAGTTGTGCAATCAGTCAGAAGATAGGAAAGACTGAATCAACCAAGATATTATGAGAAAGGAAACATTAGTTAAAAACAGCAAAGAAATTCAAACGTACAAAGTTTACACTAAGGCTGAAGGCCACACACATGTATTGTAACTTGAGAAAACTGGAAACAAAATCATCACTGGAATGAAAATGCTAATTCTAAATTTACACTGAATTACTCTTGTTCTGCAAATTAAGAACCACTTCGCCTCACATAGCGAAATAATTACTCAAGAAAAACTATCACTGATAAACAAAGACTGCCTTTTCACGAACAAAGTAAAGTTCTAACAACATGCCATTCCCTCAGGATAATTCGACGATATACTCACTTCGGCAGTCGCAGCAAGAGTGGAGCCTCAGGCCAAAAGCAAAGCCTTCCCCTCCAGGCACCGGATATAGGGCGCGCTAAAATGCGATGCAGAGTGCGTTCAGAGCCTACTGTCTACCAACCCTCGCTACCTGAAGAAGATAATACCTTCTACTAGAGCTCCAGAGAGAGATCTCCTTATGGTTATGTTGGTACTACACTAAGAACAGGCCACTTCGCCATCTTGCGAAGTAAGCTCGTCTCTGCCCACCCAGCAGACGGCAGTGCAGACGACATACGAAGCCATGCGTTCTTAACTAAAGTAAACGAAGCCTAAAGCGCAAGGCGGCGACTGTAAGCCATTGCGCAGTAGTCAGTCAATATTAAAAGCAACCTTCCACATTCATACGAACACACAAGTTCATTCACACGGGTGGAAGTATATATATAAACATGGGGCATTGATCATTAATAAAGGGATAAAATAACTGACATACAAATAGATAATATCAGTGGCGGAGAAACACTTTAGAGTAATTAATAACACGAAATGGAACACGACCACACATTCAGTGGACGTATTTCAACACGGCCGACACTGATTTAAAGCACGCGCGGTAGAAACTGTGCAGCGTTGTGAGACACCCTGTAGAAGCACCTCTTGACTTGGCTGGGTAGGTAGAGTAGGGACACGACAGTTTACACACAGAATGTACCTGCTAAGCTACCTGGAACAAGTTAGGAGAGGGGAGGGGATTAAAGTAATTACAGCACCCATAGAGGTGTTTAAACATTCTTCCCGCATTCCATTAGTAATCAGAACAAGAAGCCCTACTAACCAGTACTCCCTGCCTCTTATTTCACAGTTTTTTTTAGAACATGTAGATTTAGAAAACTGTGTGTCACACTATTCCTACGATTCTCCACTCACCGAGATGTGGATATGACTCAGACTGCCTCCACATGTGACAGCAATTCATCCCCAGAAGATACACATTCAGATTTCGATTCTACTGTTTAGTGTTTACTCCGTAGTTCCGAGGAAAGACGATTCATCTCTGATGCAAATAAAGCTTCAAACTGGATCGCTGCCAACGCCTGAGGCTCTTTACGTGCAGTTCATTAGCTCGACAATCCTGTAATTTTCCGCTCGTTCACAAAACGCTTAGTCCTGAGCATTGGAGTTTTTTCTTTAGGATGACTGCAAAAAGGTTGCCATCTCTTTTTGGCCGGTTCTCATTCTTGATTAAAGAATAAAGCTGATGAGCTTTTGATTTGTTTAGAAGATTTAGAAACTAATAATGTAATAGATGTATTATGCCTGTCTGAGCATCACAATGTCACTGATATGGAAAAGATAAATATCTATGGATATGCAATACTGCAGATGTAAGTAGAGATAATATGGCGAGAGAAGGAGTTGCCATATATGTCAAAAGTTTCCACAATTTGAGAAATTAGAAGCAAAAAAGTTTTGTGTAGACCAAAATATAGAAGTATGTGCCTCTGAACTTAAACTAAATGAGGACACTTTCATAATTGTAACAGTGTATAGGTCCCCCTCAGGGAAAAACTTGGATGCATTGTTGTGCTATCTGTCAGACAGGATGAAGCAAATTATCATTTGTGGAGATTCAATGTTGATTCGCCGAAAGAGTTTAAAAGAAAGAATGACCTTGTAGTATTACTCAGAACTTTTAATTTAAGCTCCATTATTGATTTTCCTACTTGGACAGCAAAGAACAGCAGCACATCGATAGATAACTTTTTTATAGACCAAGACAAATTTAAGAACAGAAATGCTTATCCTGTTGAGAATGGCCTTTCAGACCATGGTGCTCAGCTTGTTACAGCACGTGGCATAGCTCCTTGCAGTAAATCAAATCAGACTTTCAAAGTAGTCGGTTCAATTAACAATATAAACATTGCAAACTTTAGGGAAAGCCTACACCAGCTAGGCTGGGATGAGGTGTATAAGAAACTCGATTCAACCCTGAAATATAACTTACTTCATGATACATTTTTAAGAATATTTGAAAATTGTTTTCTCAAGAAAGTAGTTAAAACATGTAGAGAAAACATGTAAAAAACCATGGCTAACCAAAGGAATGAGACTATCTTGCAACTGTAAAAAGGAACTGTATCTAACGGCAAGAGGGAGTACTGATCCAGAAATTATTGTGCAATACTAAGAAAAGTTATTAAAAAGTCCAGAAGCGTGTGTATTATGTCTGAGATCAGTACCTCTGATAATAAAATTAAAACTATTTGGAATATTATTGAAAGGGAAACAGGGCAACCAAAAGCACAAGAAGACTGTATTACCATAAAACTGAATGATAAGTGTACTAAAAATAGGTTAGAAATGGAAAATATTTTCAATAATCATTTTCTAAATTTTGTGGAGAAAATAGGATCTAGATGTTCCTAATAAGAGGCCAGGCTACTAATAGAAGGGGCCATATCTACACAGTTTGATACAATTGTAATTCCACCAACTTCTCCCCTTGAAATCAGAAAAATAATAAACTCACTAAAAAGTAAAAGCTGTTATGGAATTGATGCATTTCCAGCTGGGTACTTAAAGCTTGTTCCCCACAGACAAGTAGGATTCTCAGTCACTTATGTAATATCTCTCTGAAGCACGGTGTTTTCCCTGATAATCTTAAATATGCCATTGTCAAACCATTGTATAAGAAAAGGAGATACAGCAGATGTTAACAACTACCATCCAATCTCTCTTCTGACAGCTTCATTGAAATTTTTTGAGAAAGTAATGTATTCAAGAGTAGCCTCCCATATTTTAAAAACAAAGGAAGGAAGATTAGTGCTTAACGCTGTGGTGTCGCGCAAGTCTAAAGTGCGCGCCACCTACTTTCACCGCGCGCCGCCATGCACGCACGGCGCGGCGTTCTTACGACGACAGCCACGAGCGCCCTCTGCTGCGACTCCGCTCGTGGCCACCACTGAACGACATCGTTCACTTGGGACGGAGATAGGAACCAGTTAACACTTCGTAATCAGATAGGCACCAGTGAAGACTTGGCTATCGGACAGGCACTAGTTTCTGGCTGCTCCCCTCAGTACCTGCACCAGCGTGCTATCTTTATTCCTGTGTCGGTCTCATTCCACTCGGCCACCGACACCTACGACGGAAACGAGACACAAAAGAGGCGACGAGGCTGGGACACAAAAAACGCCCCGTCGACATCGTGGTCATTAGAGGCGGATGCAAAAACAAAGTACTAACCAAATAGCAGTATGGTTTTCAGAAAGGCTTTTCAACAGAAAAAAGAAATATTAAATGCTCTGAATAACCGGACATCACCCATTGGTATTGCTTCTTTTATATATATTGTGATATTTCAATGGCCTTTGATTGTGTAAAACATGAAATTCTTCTAGATAAGCTTAATCATTATGGTTTGACAGGGGCAGTGCACAAATGGTTTAATTCATACTTAACTGGAAGAATACAGAAATTTGAAATAAGTGGTTCATGTAATGTCAAAACATGTATTCATTGCACAGAATAATTGCTGGAGCCCACCACTATCATCCTGCAGACATCTATTTAAGGATTTAGGTATCCTCACAGTAATATCACAGTATATATATTCACTTATAAAATTTGTTGTTAATAATCCAACTTAGTTCAAACGTAATAGCAGTGTGCACAGCTATAACACCAGGAGAAAGGATGACATTCACTATGTAGGGCTAAATCTGAGTTTGACAAAGAAAGGGGTAAATTATGCTGCCACAAAAGTCTTTGGTCACCTACCAAGCAGCATCAGAAGCGTGACAAATAGCCAACTAGCAATTAAAAATAAATTAAAATAATTTCTGAATGACAACTCCTCCTACTCATTGGACGAGTTTTTAGATATAAATTAGTAAATCTATATAAAAAAGTGTCATGTAATATTTTGTATAATGTAACGTATTTAGTACAACGTAATAATTTGTAAAGACACCATTCATTAACCTGACACGTTCCACATCATTACAAAGTGTCATATTCATGATCTATGGAACAAGTATTGCTCTAAGCTAATCTGATTTAAATATGTACGTCTAAAAGATATGAGTTTTCAAACCGAAAAATTAAAAGTGGTTAAGGGATGGTGCCAACACCAGTGAAAATTTATCCACACAGGTTCCTGTACTGTGGCTGACAATAGTTCATTAAAATGTTCTCATCCTGCAGTTTCGTTTGAATACCTCGATGAATTAACAGACAATGCCATGTTGTTGGTGATATTATGTTACGAACATATTTATCTCATAGAATGATTGAAGAACATTACCATTCCTTACTCTGCCAATACATCTAACTTTCAATAGTCTCCATTTTTTGACTGCCCCGTGCCTCTCCTCCTGGGAGGCATCCAAATATCAAAAGTTACTTTTCTTTTAGTAACACACGGATTTCCAAGTGGACGGGGACGGGGGGGGGACTCTTTTTTTTTTTTTTTTTTTTTTTTTTTTTTTATTTGTCGCCGGCCTGGGTCTCCGACAGCCTTAGTCCTCCACTCTAATAAAATAATAGTTCAAGGCTTTTAAACATTTCATTTCTCTTTCCCAGACTCCATGCACCACCTACAAACAGAGCCGCTTAAAACATAATTTTCACCGGAATGAAAAATGCTCCCATCACAGTACAACAGAAGGTGAATTGTGTTCTGGTAGAGTCAAAGATGTGAAGGAGGAGATTTAGCTTCTCGACTTATCTGCCCGTTTCATTAAAACATCTTGGCATACTCGCGCATATTTAAAGTAAAACTATTCATGTCATGCAGTGTAACACGATATACAGGTTAATGTCATCCAATATAGCGTTTCTCATGCCGTTCGATATGACCAGTGATCTCTATACTAAATATGACACTACATGACACTGAAATTTACTGTTTGCCTTTCGAACTTTCTCTTTGTTGTACTTCCTCCATATTTGCGATATTTCGCAACAATATTGTATCTGGCCAGCAATATTGTATCACGCCTATTGTATCTCATTTTGACTGATTCTTCCATCGGTTCTTGATAAAACATCTTCATAAACAAGTTTATTTATGTTCGGTTAACTGGTTTCCCTTCACCCCGCCAGTTCTGTAGATTTATTTATAATTGTTTGAATTTTTTACATTTTTAATCTTACAATCACAGTAGAGTTCTGAAGAGGTAAAGTACACATTCAACCTTTGCAGAACATTTGATAAAAGAGAACCACCATCCCACAGCTACCGAAAGTGACCTACAAATCGTGAAAAACAGTAACAGCTACGACCGCAAACTCACGAGAGAAGAAAATTATTACATTCAAAAGGCCATAAACGAAGGCAAAAACGTAGTGAACGAGTACGCAACACTTTGAAATAACACGCTCTTTCACTGCCTGAGATGAAGTAACACAGAATACAGGGCGACAATACCACACGCAGACACACACACACACACACACACACACACACACACACACACGCGCGCGCGCGCGCGCCATACTTCACACTCATGATCACAACACAAAAGTATCAAAACTAAGTAACAAAACTGGCGCCACAAAAATGGCGTAAGTTTCAAACTACCATCATAAGCGAACTATGTATTTCTATGGCAGGAGAACTCCTATGAAGTCCATCAAGAGAACCGTCCAAACAAATGTGAGTAAGATGCCAAAATACGCACAGCATATACCGGTACCCTCATAAACAGTAATAACAGCAATACACAAAACCGAGTTTGTAAAAACACTGAAATAAGGCTGCTCAAGACAGTATCTCTCGCTAATAACGGCCGCTCATACTGTTGCAGATGACATACTGTACGCCGAAAAAATGCAACAAACATTATGGAGTGTACAATAACTTAATGAAATAAAGGTACAGAATCGAATGTTTACACAATGAAACGGCGAGAAAAGTGTATACATTATACTGCAATATGTTTCACAGCTTTGTAAACATGTTATTTCTGCATTCTTTTTGAATAAATACACAACCCACTGATGATGGTGGGATTTCCGCCGAAACTAGTATGGGTATAAATGTTTTGCATCAAGGCGGATCCACAAACTCACATTTGTGACCAAACACGGGGCAACAGAAGAGATTCAAATCACAATGATTGTTAAATATGACACTTCATTATGTGTTTGAATCGTAACCTCTTTGACAAAACAGTAATGTCTGAAGATGTCTTTGTACGCCGAAAACCGGTAGAACATACACAAATTTGTGAAATTAATTCATAATTATAAGAACTTCATAATATTTTCACTATATGTGTTACAATGTATGCTTCTAATTTGTACATTTTAAGTCTGAAAAAAAAAAGAACTGAAAACAGTCGAATCGTGATAATGAAACTCGGCCTTGCAACAAAGTGGAGTTTTTGCTGATGTAACCTAAGCAAATAGGAAGGAGTGGGTATGACGGTATCCGGACTACGAGCTCTTTCTTCTGCACTAGGAAGGTTAGATACAAATAGCAGTTAATACTGATCTACGCCGTACTTAACGACTGTGTCACACTGTGAGTGAGTGGGAATTCTGCGAGGAAGAAGGCTGTTTGGTTCACGGTGTTGTCAGGCCTGGAACAGGAACATCCGCAGTTATCTCAGTAGCTTAGGTGGTATTAAATTCATTACCAGTGAGGCGAAACTTCACGATTAGAGCAAAAGTCTCTCAAGAAAAGTAACTCAGAAGCTTTAAAAACCATGGACATAAATCTCTTGTTTGAAAAGGAGACGAGCCTCAAAATGTGAGACCATTATAGACATAATTTGCAAGAACACCTTCACATATTATGACGAACCATTAGGTACTGAGCCAGAGAGACATTCAGTTCCTTGCTGGACAGCTGTATTAAAATCCTAGGGAAAAGGAGCTACTATTGCGAGATGAGTGCACAAATAAAAGAATAAGTATGAAGTATCAAGAACTTAATGTAAAGTGATATCTTAAATAGGAAATAGAATACAACAGGCTAATGGGAAAAACTCAAATCAAGGGATATGTATAACAGATTTACATGTAGGACAAATCTGTAGAACGCATTCAATCAATGAAAGGAATATCTGGTCATAAATGAGCCTGATGGGAAAAATGCTTTCCTTTGACTACGGGCACCGACTGGAGTAGCTATGGCAGCGTGGATGGCCACAAGGCAGAAGAAAACGCCGGATTGCTTAAATGCCCAAAGGGCCATCCAACAATACGCAAATAGCGATAAACACTGCAAGAACATTAGAAATAGCAACATGGCACATTTAGGTGCCAAATACGTGACAGTAAATCACTACCTAACCCACAATAGGAGCACTTACAACCAGTGGCGCAGCCAGGATTTGGTTCTGGGGGGTGGGGGGGGGCGGGAGGACTAATTTTAAAAAAATAAAGCCTATTGAATTTATTAATCTATGACTTATTTTTTAAACTTTTTTGTAATTTAACCAAATATACTACGAAAACAATTGCACAAGAAATAAAATGAGTAGGCTCGCATTAATTTTAAAGTGGAAAAGGAGCAACATGGTGGATATGGAGTTTATATAATCAGCTCGTAAAATAATTAAGCAGCTTCTTTGTTACTGGGTAAAGAGAAAGGTTTTTACAGTTTAAGTAACATGAGAGTATAAGTGTAAGAATTGAGTTAAAATAACACTATTGCTGTTCATAAGATTCCACTCGGTGGCCTCGCTGACCTAACCAGCGGGTCGCCGCATATGAACAATCGGCTCGTAACTTAACAGCAGCATAGCAGTAACAATAGCGGCAGCATCATAGCTGGTCACAGCGGCGCAGGGTTGCCAACTCGTACGATAATTATGGGGGCATACGATAAGTTCAGTGCTTGTACGATGTACGGTAGTACCTTGTACGATACTGGCCAAATGTACGATAATTTCTTTCCAGCTGGAGATACCATTTAAACCGTGCATATCAGGTACACTTAAGGTAATACGAATTGTCGATAGAACTAAGGTAAGTGAAATTACATTAAACTCATCATACGACTTACGTTACTATAATAAAGACTACTACTTGTCACTACTACTACTACTACTACCACCACTACTACACGTATGTCTTGGCGCGATTATTTAATAAACTAAAGTGTCAGTTTTCCTAATATTTTGGTAATTTTCAAGGAACGTTGTACATCGAAGAAGGGGCATCAGAGTAATGTAATACTTTCAGTTTGTTTAAGAAAAATCTCAGAATGATTTGCGGCTGTGTCAATGTAAATGGACCAGTTTTTATTGTATAAAGACACGTTAGTCAAACGTGCGGTATATATCGCTGGCACTGATGCCGCTACTTCGATGTACACCGTTTCTTGGAAATTACCATTATTTTTCCGGTTTATTAAATTTTTTGCTTTTTTTATAACTTTTTTTGTCTGACGTACGATAATTCTGAGTCAAAATCTTTAATTTTCACTTTGTAGTACAATGTTTTCGCATTTAAGAGTTGGCAACACTGCGGCGGCATTCAAACGGCTCACAGTAATAGCAGCAAACATTCTCAATGGCAGCATCACGTTGGCGACCTGTTGTCACGTCCACTTGTGCTTAGGTACGATGTGATTTACTACGTGTGTACTATTTCAAATTTCCGACCTGTTTCAAAAACAATAAAATTAAATAATCTTTGGGAGGTGATGGGGAGGGGGGCTTCAGTTCCATTAGCCCCCCCCCCCCCGGGGGGGACATAACGCTGCCGGAAGGAGAGCACCACCGCCTGCAATTCTGCCCTCTTACGACACCACAAGGTATAATATATAACTTCGGTATTTATTCCTATCCAGACAGCACCCCGAGCAAGTTCTTCCCGTCCAAAATAATGACAAGCTCTCAAGTCTAATGGGAATTACATGCTGCAACCATCACCCAGCTGTCCAGCTCCCTATCCAGGATTGCAATCAACACCGCAGTGTTCTTTAGAACTATCACAGCTCAGACTTCACCCAAGCCTCCACCCATAGTTCAAGCGGCCGAGTAACTCCTCCATCAGCATGTGTGTGTGTTGTCCTTAGTGTAAGTGAGTGTAAGTAGTTTTTAAGTATAGGAACTGATGACCACAGCAGTTTGGTCCAAAAGGTTTACAGACAATAACATGAACTTAACCCACTTCACCCCAAAAGGCCCACCAATGCTTGTCCCGTCAACATGCAGGGCAGCGAGATTGGAAAAGAGAACAGAAAGCGATTAGCGTCCTAATGGGAGGGAAGAGGGAACTGCAGTATTGTAAATAGCTTTTTAACTACCGCACCTGGGGACAGTAAATGCTTGGTAGTTGTTTGGCATCTGTAACATCTCAGTAAAGGTGGCAAACAGTGTTGGACGTGAGCGGTGGCGATACGGGTCGCCAGAGGGCGCCCGAGAGTGTGAGCAGAGCAGAGCAGCTCACGTGCAGGGTTGCCAACGTCAGTGGTTTACCACTGAATCTGGTGGTTTTTTAAAGCCGACGGTGGGAAAAAATTTGAGTCAGTGGGAGGTGGGAAAGTTGGTGGATTTTAATGAAATCTTTTTCTAAAAAAAGAATAAAAAATTTGCAGAAGTAATATAATCCTAATTTGAAATTATTAACGAATAGGGACAGATAAATGACTAGGAAATGTATCGCATTATTGGGTAAATGTAAAGAGTTAAAAGATATTAACAATGGTATGACTCATTGCTCATTGTTGTAGGCTGTTAGTTCTGTGTTGACTTCTCCAATCTCCATGGAGAGGAAGTGTTGTACTTGCATCACACACTGACATTGTGTCAATGGTATGTATTTGTTGCTACAGCACTTTATCAGATTTTTCTTGTTGTGAGAATGAACATTGCAGACACTTAATATGTGACTGTACTTTCGCTGTTAACTTTCTTTTTTCTCAGATGTGATTACATTGGAATATAGCTGAAATCTAGATCTTCTGACATAAAATAAAGACAATAGAATGACTGACGCTGACCTTTCCAGACTGGATTACTTTCTGTTTTCAAGTTCAAATATTTCACTATTTGCTGTCTGTACCCGAAAAGCATTGCAATGGCTCAAAGTAATTATTGTTTGCTTTTATATATAACATGTTTACTGAAGTGCTTTTGAATAAACTATATGTTTTGTATTTCTGTCTAGTGTGTATACAGATAAGTCAGGTACATAAAACCTCCTTTAAAATGCATTGTTGCGTCCAAATTTCAAATCAATCGGTCAAGAACAAACGAATAGACAGTGGTTTTTATGCATGGGAACTTCGGAAAGTTCGGTGGTTTTTGGTGGGATTTTACGGTCACTTCGGTGGTTTTTATCATGACCTCGTTGGCAACCCTGCTCACGTGTAGTGGGCTGCTGAGGCCGAGGCGACAACCTTTCTCTCAGTCGCTCTCCGTCGTTCTCAGTTGCTGTTGAGATCTGCTAGCTGTCGTTTTTACTTGGAATTAGATATTGGATTGCTACTAGTATCATTTTGTCTAAGATATATATATAGTTAGCAAATGATGAGCTGTAGTTTATGCCAGTTTTGTACGGACCGGGCGTGTTGCGCACTGATGGTTACTTGCTATTAAAATATTATGTTCTCAGTTTCTTATAGTAACCAACTGTACTTAATACTCCCCTGTTCCAATACGTGTTAGCCTGACCCGAATCCATGGCATCGAACCTGCAATTTTATTCATCACCGTGCTAAATATGGGCTTAGGGGCATGGAATTGTAAGGAAACGGCGTTGTTCCCTTCCACTCGTAACTAATAAGGTAATTATATATATTTTTTACGGAAAATGGGGTGTTATACATCCAATGCATTCAAATTTCATATACTTTGAAAAACATTGTTTTATTATTGTCTGTAACTGAGCGTCGTAACACCAAACGAAGTAACAGCGTGTCTGATTGGACGAACTATAAGCGACCACGTCACGGAGTCACCCGTTTCGTAAAGGGGGACGCTCAAAAGATTTAGGCAATTGCTTCGCGTTGCGAAAACACCGTTTATGCCGGCTGCTACCAGATGGAGGAAGCGCTCTTGTGAATAGCGGACCTCAGTTCTGCTCCATGGAATGAGACGCAAGGATCACGTGTGTCAAGTGTTTGAAATGCGTGACTCTCGCTTAATTACGACACATGCAGTGTGTGAACACTTCGGTTCACAGAGTTCAGTGATTGCCTCAGTAGGGGACATGCGCAATGCTCACCAGCGTATGCAGTGAAGGCTTTAAAGACCGGCTAAAATATTTGATGTTGAATCTTTCGGGTTGTATGGTCGTGGTGTAGTTAGTGCCTGTGAGCGAGAGAGGGACACACATAACGCAACTTGGAGGACTGATTATCTTGTCATTAGTGTACCTGTCAACTAGAATTGGACTAGGGTTACTTAGTGATGAGTAATAAGCTACATTTCAGTCTTGATAGGCGAGCTAGGTTTTGTTACTATTTCAGAGTCGCTGAACGTAGCTTGCAGCAGTCTCAACAAATTGTAAACTGCAAGGTTACTACACAGTAAAGTGTGCATTCAGCCACTCATATCCAGTGTGCACTGTCGTCATATAGTTCCTCTTCTCGTATTTTTGCCTCAAAGCAGTGGCGTAACTAGGACTTGGCTTTGGGGGGGGGGGGGGATAGATCTGCTTGACGAGCAAAATTTTAGTCAGTTTGCAGGCAGACTACCATCTACTACGCCCGTTGAAGAAATTAATTCACTCCCTTCAAGCTTAAGGTAAAACACCCCCAGTTTGCAATCTTTACCAGATTGCTGTTATACGATTTCTTTTTCTTTACTTTTATCTCTCACTCTCTCTTTTTTTTATATATAGTTTCCAAATGATAAGCCAAGATCGCAAACTAACAATTTATTAAGTGACTACCGGTTTCGGTGCACTGTGTCACCATCATCTGGTCATATATATATATAGTCACTTTAAGTGCAATGTTGCACTTCTTATTTTATATCCAATTTTTTAACAAGATGACCAGACTATAATATATATATATATATATATATATATATATATATATATATATATATATATATATATATATATATATATATATACCAGATGATGGTGACACAGTGCATCGAAACCGGTCGTCACTTAATAAATTGGTTGGTAGTTTGCGATCTTGGCTTATCATTTGGAAACTATAACATAGTTTCCCCATCAATAGAGCCTCTACCGTACAATTGCAATTCAGGTTTCGGTGTGTACGCTTAGCCATCCAACAGATTCATTATACGAACTTGTTCTGGTTATTTGACAATCACCCCGTTTACATGGGCTCCCAAAACCGGATTTCGTAAACCGATTTCCCAATTCCGCTTTTGGTTGGCCATGTAAACACTCCAAAATCGATTCTGGAAATCCGCTTCTCTAAAGCGGTTTTCCAGTTCCACAATCGATTTTCGTGCCCATGTAAACGCAACCGCTATTGAAGCGTTCTTGGCTTGTCAGATTGTGTTTTTATGGTAAGAATTTTCGGCACATATCGACAGAGTGATATTTTCTAATGTGAAATAAAAGTATTAATATTAGAGTGATCATGAATCTGTGTATTTAAGTAAAGAAAAATAACGATTATGCTGACTAAATCGGGGACTGAATCAGCTGTTTTGCAGCCGCCATCTTAAGTGGATTTGGAAATCCGATTCAGGCTGTGCCATGTAAACACGACAGCGAAAAACGGTTTACGAAAATCGGTTTTCGTCTTCCGGAAGATGTGTTCCATGTAAACGTAGTGATTGTTTCCAAAATTCTAACAATAGCTTTAACATTGATTCTCAAGAATTGTGTATCGAAGTGAGACATTTTACGTTACTGCTTTTATACTTAAATTTTGCAGAAACTATTTTTCAGCGTTTTCTTTTGTTATGTCAAAGTATATTAAGTTTACAACTGGCATTTGAGACTTACAGTAATAAATTTTTGTTCAGTAAAAATCTGTTTTGCTGAAGTACTGCGAGGTCCCTCAGCAGATTAAATAATTTGTTATTTATTATCGCAGAGGATGCAGTTCGGTTCACTTCGAGTAGCATCTAAGAATGTCTTGAATTGATACATGGCGATCGTCTTCTGATGACTGAACGTGACGTGTTGTGGTAGATCTTTCCCCCTTTTCGGGTTAACTTTGAGTGCGTGGAAATTCAGATCATTTCTGAAAGCGCAATATAGGGTGCGAAAGATCACCTGTCAAAACAAGGAAAACAGACCGACGACACATGCATTAGACAGAGAGAAATAATCTCATTACTTTACATTCAGACCTGTTATTACAAGAATAATGCACATACCTGTGTCATGAAACTCATACCCTCGACCCATTATTTTCCGGATTACTGAAATACACACACACACACACACACACACACACACACACACACACACACATACAAACAAGAGTTTCAGGAGAAATAGCAAACACTTTCGGAAGTTATAATGTCGTTCCATTCTCATAAATAATGCATTCCTTCCATGTCTTCGACTTTTGTATAAGCTATAGATAACATTTTGCTCCCTCCATATTAACTCTGATACAATCCGAATTCTAAAGAGCTTATTCCGCCGCGGCGGAGCGGCCGAGCGCATTGAGAAGCTATGCTGCGATGCGTGAGGCCGTTCCCCGTCGGAGGTTCGAATACCCCTTCGGACATGGATGTTTGTGCTGTCTTTAGTTAAGTTAGTTCATAAGCAGTTTGTAAGTTTAGGGACTGATGACCCCGCAGTTAAGTCCCATAAGCTTCACAAACATTTGAACATATGATTTGAGTTTATTCCATTCAAGATTACCAGTAGTCTCTACTAAATTCATGAATAAGTTTGTCTTTCTTCAACTGATTGTCGACAGTGGTGGGACCAGTTCTACATCTACCTATTTTCTCCGGCAGAAGATTCATCGACCTGTTTTCGTAACATTTCTCTACCATTCCATTCAGTAATTGCGCGCGAGAGAAAGTAACAACTACGTGTGTTCTGATATTTCTTCTGACTCAAACTGATCGTTCCCTGGGTCGGCGAACATCTGTATCTCCGTTTTGCTGTATACCATTCGAATTTGTATTGTGACGCTATGAATTTGCAAACTGATTACTCGATAACACCCCATCTGACAGCGCCTCCTGTCTTTGAAACTGGGAATATTCCAGATTTTTGAAGCGTGTGTTCGATAGCCTGTGTACTAGGTGGAACAGGGTATTAACTATTGTCAATAAATGCATGTGCCATGTTTTGAAGGAAAAAAAACTTCCGGTTATTTAAGTAATCATGAGAGTTGGCGACATTTTGTACTATATGTTGTCACATTTAACGGGGACTTTTTTTTTTTTTTTTTTTTGCCAGCTATTCATCAATATATTTTGTGATGATGGTAGCCAGTACCGAAACGGGCAAAGTACAACAAAATTTTACAGCTGTTGGCACAGAAAATGATTTTTGACAAATATTTATCAGCTGTAGATAATCAACTGAAGAAACCTTTATTAACCTTGTTTTGACTCAGTTCACTGAATACTCTATGAAGTTCTTTTCCAGTGCAAGTGTTTTTAAATCTATCAGACTCAACTGCGTGGTTATTAGTCCGTAGCTTACAAACTACTTAAACTAAGGTAAACTAACCTAAGGACAACATACAAGCCCTTGCCCGAAGGGGGGGGGGGGCGGTACTCGAACGGCCGCCCGCACCGCAGCACGGCGCCCCAGTACGCACGGCTAAGCCACCGCGGCTCTTTTCCAGTAACTTAACCCTTATGTCTTCTTCAACTATTCCCTTTACCGGCTCCACAATATTGTCTTCACGTTTCTTTCATTTCTATAGGCCACCATTCCGCCTTACAGTTCTAATTTCTTTGCTTAAAACTCGCTTACTATCTGCACTTTAGACCTTCACGCAATTCTTCAAACCTTTCTGTAACCTAAATATGAGCATCATCTAAGTTTCCTGTAGTTACGCATGATTCTACATCTTAGGTTTTCTCATCAAGCCTGTTTTGTCCCTTTACGGTTAATTTTTATGTCTAGCCTATTTTCCTTATTTGATTTACTGTATGTTTATATAGTCTCCTTTCATCACACAAACTTTATCAATGTAATCCTACTGGACCTCCTTTACGTAGTTCTCCCTCTATTACCTTCCATATTTCACCTTGTGCAACTGATGTGAAAAGTTCACTTAATAATAAGATTATAATAAAGACAAATCATGGGTCACCTAAAGGGTTTTTAAACAGTGACAACATAGACTAAAATCTCAGGTTACCAGCCTAGTAACAAAGTGATTCTTAGGCGAAGGTTTAACAGTTACGTCTTCCAAACGACAAGTAAGAAACTTTTCTAAACGGGCGCATAGAAAATTATATTTTTCTCTGTCAAGTTTGTTTTCCTATGCAATCTATTTCCTCCATCCTCCAAGACTGTGAAACAGTAAACATTACACATCCAAACAGTGAGAAATGTGCAAGAGAGTGAATACATTGTGGAGTAGTGCGACTTCAACCTGTGACCAGGTGGGAGGAACAACAAAGCTGAAACTCGCAAGACCATCAACCGCAAAGGAATCTACTGATGATGCCCTACAATAGGAGAGGACGAAATGCGCCAGGATTAAATAAAAAGATTGCAACAGGAAAAATGCGGCTCAATACCAAAAGCGAACTTATTGTTTTCTGTTGATCATTGGAGAAGATTTCATCAGTGAAATTCGGTGAGATATTTTGCATTGTCATGTAGTAAGAATTTCTGTTATTACCATTACTGACTTCCCTAAACGTAGAGCTGTCGACTTTCACTATTGCTTTAAGAATGACTCCTTCAACGACTGTGTCGTTGTTGCAGTCAGGTCGGAAAAGGGTTTTATTTTAAATCTGATACGACGATAGCTGCATCGGAGCAGTGGCCTTGCAATGAAAACAAGAAATGACTGGCTGCATCCGCAGAAAAAAGTGCAAAAAGCGCTCCCATGACGAACGCGACCGTGACCCGAATTACGGCGCACTGCAGTCGTCGCTGCAAGAGGAGGCGGCGTCAATTTAAATGCAGTGGCTGCAGGCAGGGACTAGGAGACTTCTAGCTGCACACTCCGCCACTACCAGGGGACACCCTCCACCCGACCATTCGGAACCGCGCGAAACTGTATCAGTATAATACTCGATCGTAAAGAAGAAAACACTGCAGCTTATTTACTAATTAGCTTAAACCCGCGGCTCCGTTCGCGTGTTGGTAGATCAAATCACACGTAAAAATGCACTCGTTTCGAAGAATCCAATCACGAAATTCAACAACAATGATTGTAATAATATCACAGATCGATCACTTGCTGTAATGCTCGAAACGTCAAATCGATTTTTTTTAAAGAGATGTATTAAAAGAAACTTCTTTTTACTGCTTTATCTATTTAGTCTTATATTTCTTATTCGTATTTTTATTCTTAAAGAGAAAGAGCTGAAGACATTGTAGCATGCATAGACCAAAGATATGGTCTGCGGCATCACGTTTCGCTGTATGTAACCTCCTTGCTATTGAGTCGCAAACGTCATCGCTGGTCTTCAGTCCGAATTTCTTTATAATTTGACGACTTTCAACCACCTTACAGCTATCGGCATGGAACTGCTATGGTGTACAACGGGAGACTTCGGACAACAATTACACACAGACCATTTGTTTGCGTTCTGTAGCCTTCGCTGCAGAGCGAAATATTAACACACACACGCGTAGAATTTTATATTCACCGATAACTTTCCATCCCAATGTACTCCACCCTTTTATCATTATCAACCCTCAAGCAACAATGCAACCAATGAAACCATTTTCAAAAAGTAAATATAATTTTCAAAGAGTAATTATTGTTCCGCATTTCGCGTTATATTCTTCAAATTACTAAATATCTATCAGATCGCTATAAAACCGCGCCTAAAACCTTCCTCATGTATAAATTGATAACTGTACTAATATTTAAGTCTCTGCGTCTTTTCGTTCGGGCGTGATAAGTGTATACCGAACAGACATTCACATTAATATATATAGATAAATAACTATCCGATCGCCATAAAACCGAGCCTAAAGCTTTCCCCGGATACACATTAGTAACTGTACAAATTTTTAGCTCTTTTGTTTTGTGCTTCAGACGTGATAAACGTACACCGAACAGACATTCACATTTATAGATTACAGCAACCACGGCCTAAACTATACTGCTCAAAATAATTAGGTGATTAGGTGATATACCGTATCATAGATTTAGAAGGCGTACGATTGCATACATTGCAAGAGACTGTTCAACTGTTTAAGGGAGCTTGGAACGGTAGAGGATCTCATCAATCTGATAAGAATCTGTCTGAGCGACGAGCGACACACTTATTAAGGCGAAGATGGGAAATCGCCTAACTTGTTTTGTTTTTTGTTTATGCTGTATGGCTGCAGGCTATCTCATTTCATATCCAAATTGTAACCGAACAAAAATTAATTATTTATTATTTAATCTGACAATTTAGTATGCAAGACAACTTAATGTTTTGTATGTACCAATTATATGATTAATCGCTATGATAAATTGGGTCCCCACTATGTTTTCCTAATCACGAAAGTTAATTATTATATATCTGACCAGTGGCATACACCATACTAGGATCATGATTCGATTAGTTAATTTGCCCTACTTCTACAGGGTGTTACAAAAAGGTATGGCCAAACTTTCAGGAAACATTCCTCACACACAAAGAAAGAAAATATGTTACGCGGACATGTGCTTTTTTTTTTTTTTTTTTTTTTTTTTTTTTTTTTTTTTTTTTTTTAACTACGGGGTTATCAGTCCTTAAACTTACAAACTACTTACAACTAGCTTATCCTAAGGACGGCACTAATATCCATGCCCGTGGGGGGATTCGAACCCCCGACCGTAGTGGCCGTGCAGACCGTGACTAAAGCGCCTCAGTCCCCTTGGCCACCGCGGCCGGCCGGACATGGGTCCGGAAACGCTTAATTTCCATGTTAGAGCTCATTTTAGTATTTCTCTTTAAATGTAAACTGAAATAAATCTTGCAGACCATTGTCAAAATACCCAATTGTTTCGTTAGTATGTACTGTACTTCCTCTATTCACCGCCAGTTGGTCCAATTGAAGGAAGGTAATGTTGACTTCCGTGTTTGTGTTGACATGCGGCGGATGAGGCTTCATTCCAACGTGATCAAATTGTAAATTTTCACAATAAACATGTGTGGGCTGACGAGAATCCGCACGCAATTGTGCAATCACGTCATCAACACAGATTTTCTGTGAACGTTTGGACAGGAATTGTTGGTGATGTCTTGATTGGGCCTCATGTTCTTCCACCTACGCTCACTGGAGTACGTTATCATGTTTTCATACGGGATACACTACCTGTGCTGCTAGAACACGTGCCTTTACAAGTACGACACAACATGTGGTTCATGCACGATGGAGCTCTTGCACATTTCAGTCGACGTGTTTGTACGCTTCTCAACAACAGATTCGGTGACCGATGGTTGGTAGAGGCGGACCAATTCCATGGCCTCCACGCTCTCCTGACCTCAACCCTCTTGACTTTCATTTATGGGGGCATTTGAAAGCTCTTGTCTACGCAATCCCGGTACCAAATGTAGAAAATGTTTCAAATGTTTGTTAAGCTTATGGGACTTAACTACGGGGTCATCAGTCCCTACCAAATGTAGAGACTCTTCGTGCTCGTATTGTGGACGGCTGTGATACAATTCTCCATGACTGCATCAGCGCATCAGGGATTCCATGCGACGGAGGGTGGATGCATGTATCCTCGCTAACGAAGGACATTTTGAACATTTCCTGTAACAAAGTGTTTGAAGTCACGCTGGTACGTTCTGTTGCTGTGTGTTTCCATTCCATGATTAATGTGAGTTGTAGAGAAGTAATAAAATGAGCTCTAACATGAAAATTAAGCGTTTCCGTCACATGTGCACATATTTCTTTCTTTGTGTTTGAGGAATGTTTCCTGAAAGTTTGGCCGTATCTTTTTGTAACACCCTGTATAAGAGAAATTTGTTTTCTCCTCTTTGATATTATAAGCAAACATTTATAATTCCCTCCAAAACAGTGACTGAGATTATTAAATGATAGTATTCAGTAACTGCAATACATTCAGATTATATTTCAGAACTCAAAGGTATAACCTAATCATTTACAGTGTTAGGTGACTAAGTGTCGCAATACAATAACATGAAAATATGAAATACGCTGTCGTATAAATTTACAAAAATGAAAAGACTCAATATTATACAAACTGAAATAAATGATTGGCTATATTTTCGGATAACCTACCATTCAAAGAAATTGAATAAGAAACGAACTAACTCATAAACATTGTCCCAATTTGGCAGGAGAAGATAGAAGGCATAAACAATCAACTAATATCCCAACCTGAACTGAGTCATTGAACCCTAATAAGGCAGTGGGGTAGTGCAGCTGATATTTTACCAAACACACACACAGTAACGTTGCTCTCGCAGCGGCAGCGTCTGTGTTGGCAAACTGCAGCAGGAGGCCCCCCACAGAGCACCACTGACACCACGGGATGGAGCAGAGGGCTTCGCTTTGGTACTGTTTTGAGTCCTTACTGCGAAAAACCTAATGGCCAGCCCTTACAACAGCAAATTCCTACGCTCGCCCTGCATATGAAAGTCTCGACTCAAGTCACAGCTTCCTACAGCTCAAAACAGCTCACTCGCCACTGCCATGAGTAACCGCAGAAGTGGAATAACTGATCTACTCTAATAAGCAATTAAACCAATGAACAAGACTCACACATCTTTCACAACACATTACTGAATCCAGATATCAGAAAATAAGAATAATAAAATTTTATATGCAATTAACACTTATCATTAGACATAATTGGAAATAAGACATGGGAGAGACGAGAAAATTGAGAAATGAGTTGTCAAAAAGACCACTGCCTTTCAACACCCCTCCCCCCCCCCCCCAAAAAAAATACGTTGAAATTTCGAAAGTGGAGTGTCTCATCTAAAAAATTCAATCATAGCTAGTCACTGAAACAAAAACAATGATCTTATAAATGGAATTAGATTGACTGAACATGAACGTAGCTGGAGATTACAGAAAGCAGACTCCACCTTTGCTGATCACATTCTGAAAGAAGGACACATTTACCAGGTCCACACAGAAGTGCTTCACGTAGCCAACAAAGTCAGGAAACAAAACCTGTTAGAAGCACTGGAAATAAACAGACATTTAGCGAAAAATCTCCAGCTAGTGCTAATGACCAAGTACAGTTGAGCACATCCCCACTGTTAAGCGTCACATAATGTAATCAAAACAGGTACCTACCACACACCATCTTAAATATCACACATAGAGTCCCCATTTCTACCATGTTTATTTTTGGACTTTAAGATCAAAACAATACCTATAATAAACTGTACAGTAACATGAAATGTAATTTAAATATGTGAACCTTGCCAGATGCTGTCAAATAAGTGAATGTAAACTCAGTGTACACTTTAAGTGACGATCACAACAAATGCTACAATGTCAATAATGTTCAATTCAGTAATATTTAGTATGTACTGTGTTTCAACCTGTTCACTTGAAAATTACACTGTAAAAATGTTAAGGAGGCCACTGATACATAAAAATATGTCTACATGGCAACAGATGATTTTTTGCAATTCCAACAAATGACATATGCAAAGACCGAGTATTCTGTGTGTTGTATCTTTGTTACCATCTTTGAGAACCTAAGCAATAGTGTCTTTATCGACGCCTGTCAACAGTTTACCTGATGATGACCTAATACGCCGAAAACTTGTTTGTAAATAAACAAAAAATTAGTAGAACAGAAACAGTTTGTTTGTTTTCAACCTTAAAAATAATGATAATAATAAAACTACTTTCCTACTTTATTCAGATTTTCCCTAACTGAACCTATAATGTCTGGGATCCCAACCACACTCTAACTTTTGAAATATTCTGCAGGATTTTATTGTCAGATAATCAACTGGCCATCCTGGGTCAACTTCACACCAGGATGTAAGCAACAAACTAATCCAAGACTTAGTCAATCAAACTCCTCTGGGCTTAAGACCTTTATGAGGGTCGATGACAAATTTCATGGAACATAAACGTCGTTCTGTCCAGACCATGTCACATTCACCCTTAATTACTGTCTTAAAGCCATTCACACTGCAAAACGGAAAATGACTCTAATTGTTTTTACTCGAATTGACATATTTGAATTTAGCAAAAATTTAAAAGAAAAAAACACAACTGACATATTGATGCCTAATGTTGTTGCTTTGAGTATATATTGTCCGAAATGTATAAACAACAAGGAGAGAATCTGTTAGATGAGTCTTGAAATTTTTCTTAAAATCAAACAAATGTCGATAGGTGAAATATGAAAATCTAATCCTTAAACTATCATGATCAAGTCAAATCATTCCTATCAACTAATCAGAAATGTATCATAAACACAAACATCCTTATTAAATTGCAAATTTACAAATATTAATCAATGAAATTAAACTATAATTTATGAAAAAGTGAAAATATATCTGATAATGAAAATGTTAAAGCAAAAGACATGGTCAGCACAAATATCCCTATGAAGATCTACATCTACATATATACTAAGCAATCCACCGTAAGGTGCGTGACGGAAGGTACACTGTGCCACTACTAGGCATTTCCTTTCTTATTCCACTCCCACTCCCATCAGTGGGAGAACAATTCGTCTAAAAAGTGTCCAGATATTGACTGTGTCGCGCCCCTGACAACTGCCCACAGGCACAAAAACGATGTCAACACGTCAGACTTGCGAGGACATTGTAACCTCGAAACCGCCTTGGGACTACGTGGCCAAAGCACAACAGCTTCCTCACCTCGATTAGGCAAATCCGGTAAATGGAAGCCGTATAACACTGAGTTAAAAACACACGAAAGGAACACGTCTAACGAACACTCTCTGGCGCAGTCAACAAAAACAACGCAATCGACCGTCCTCGGACAAAACAAACACCCCACGAAGTACAAGGAACTCTAGAAACCAAACGACATTCCAATTAAATATACAACACAATTTTTCTCAACGCAACCTCGAAAGACGAAGGCGACATAATTTTCAAAGGTGAAAACACAATCCAGTACAAGTAACTCTTCACTGCTAGAGCACAAAGCCAACATACATCATATGATGAAAACAATAGAACCCCACAGGTTCACAAAAACACAGCCGACAAGAAATCGTAACACAGACCAGAGCTAGGACTATTTCTGCAAAAGAATATCCGCCTCGAATCTCCTACCCATAATCGTCCCTGGAAACAACGACGTAACAGATAAAAATACTGGCAATTCTGTAAAAATCCTACATCTAGAAAAGTTGCATATTGTGGCATGGCAAAATCTTAAATTAAAACATTTTGTACACACAAATTACCATGAGTGCATAATCAGCTGTCACCTGTACACAAAAATAAACATTTTATTAGACATTCTTAAAATTAACATCTTATTCTAACGTACCGCGTGATCAAGAAGTCAGTATAATTGAAAAATTAATAAATCACGGAATAATGTAGAGGTAAAAATTGACACACATGCTTGGAATGGCAAGGGGTTTTATTAGAACCACATCTACCGTTAACGGGCCTCTTTTCTTCGAGGAACTGCGGGATTCCGGTTTCGTAACTGCTACCGTGACGGGTGAGAGGTACGCCGGATATGTTACAGAATCGCATCATCCCCAGCCTGGCTGATAAATACCTGCTAGAACTTACGATTTTCATGCAGGATGGCGCTCCACCCCATATTGCTAGACGCGTGAAAGATCTCTTGCGCGCGTCGTTTGGTGATGATCGTGTGCTCAGCCGCCACTTTCGTCGTGCTTGGCGTCCCAGGTCCTCACACCACAGACCGTGCGATTATTGGATTGGGGTTACCTGAAGTCGCCAGTGTATTGTGATCGACCGACATCTCTAGGAATGCTGAAAGACAACATCCGACGCCAATGCCTCACCATAACTCCGGACGTGCTTTATAGTGCTGTTCACAACCTTATTCCTCGACTACAGCTATGGTTGAGGAATAATGGTGAACATATTGAGCATTTACTGTAAAAAAACATCATCTTTGCTTTGTCTTAATTTGTTATGCTAATTATTGCTCTTCTAATCAGATGAAGCGCCATCTGTCGGACATTTTTGACCCTTTTTCTGTTCTAATAAAACCCCATGTCATTCCAAGCATGTGTGTCAGTTTTTACCTCTCTATCTACATTATTCCGTGATTTATTCAGTTTTCAAATTTATACTTACTTTTTGGTCTGCCTGTCGCTACCAATTCGTTCTCCTTGCCACTCATTTTGAAATCTATCGCAAATTTGCTTGCATTTACAATCAACCGAGTTTTGCTTCTCGTTATCGTATAGTTTTGGCATATGACGATACTCAGAGTAAAAAAAAAATGATAAGCACATATGAACATTATCCCCTCTGATATGAAACATTATTCATGGACATATATTTTAAACACCCCTCCAAAATATTCACAAATTTGACAACGAAGTTGAACAATGCTGAGTGATGCAGAAACCACAGACTCCTTGAATGCCGAAAAGAAGTTATTACCACAGACTCTTTGAATGCCGAAAAGAAGTTATTACGCATTGGGCACAGAAACTAACTAAAATCTTCCATTTAAGGGCCTGATGACCAGAGAAACGAATCTACCTGCTTTCTCAGAAGCATCAACTGCCCGAAATATACTATGGCAG
Organism: Locusta migratoria; assembly: GCA_026315105.1. Classification (NCBI taxonomy): domain Eukaryota; kingdom Metazoa; phylum Arthropoda; class Insecta; order Orthoptera; family Acrididae; genus Locusta; species Locusta migratoria. Next base: position 42,367,039 of record CM048750.1, on the reverse strand, counting down.
GGACGCCATATGTAACTTGTCGCCGGCCGCGGTGGCCGAGGAGACTAAGGCGCTCCAGTCACGGTCTGCACGGCCACTACGGTTGGGGGTTCGAATCCCCCCAAGGGCATGGATATTTGTGCCGTCCTAGTTCGTAAGTAGTTCATAAGTAGTTTGTAAGCTTAGTCCCATAGACTATACAAACATTTGAACATTTTTTTTTTGTAACTTGTCTTGGTTATTTGTGTCGTTCCTATATGGCTGCAGGCTAACTCATTTGATATCCAAACTGTCGCTTTCTCGTAGAGCATTGTGTTCTCCAGCAACGCTAGCTGCTCGGACCTGGTCAGGCCTGTCTGCCGAAAAAGTGTCTCACCCCCCCCCCCCCACCCCGCCCTGCGCACCACTGACACCACGAGATGGTAGAGAGGGCTTTGTTTCGCCACTTTGAGATTCCCCCCGTGCATGAAACCGTCTCAAGTGGCAGCTTCCTCCAGATCAAAACAGCTCAGTCGCCACTTCCATGAGTAACCGCAGAAATGGAATAACGAAAATGTTCAAATGTATGTAAAGTCTATGAGACTTGGGAGTTAGTATCTTGAAAGTAGGTTGTAAGATGAATACCAACAAAAGTTTAACTAGCTTAATGGGGTGTATTTCAAATGTTCAAATGTTTGTTAAGCTTAAGGGACTTAACTACGGGGTCATCAGTCCCTAAACTTACAAACTACTTATGAACTACTTACAAACTAGGACGGCACAAATATCCATGCCCGAGGGGGGATTCGAACCCCCGACCGTAGTGGCCGTGAAGACCGTGACTGGAGCGCCTTAGTCTCCTCGGCCACCGCGGCCGGCTATGGAATAACGTAAGTACTTTAATAAACAATTAAATCAGTGAACAAGACTCACACATCTCTCCCAACCCATTATTGAACGTATAAATCAGAAAATAAGAATAATAAAATTTTACATACAATAAACATCTATCATCGAATTAGAAGAGACGAGAAAATTGAGAAATAAGTTGTCAAAAAGAAGAACCACCTTTCAAACTGAGGAATTTTAAATTGTGACAGGACTCAGGCAAGCAGATGGCCTTTTTCTTATCCTGTTCAATTTCGTCCTCGAGAAGATCGTGCGCAAGACCTTCCAAGAGAACAAAGGGATTTAAATCGAAGAGACTGCCAATACTTTACCATGGTAGACGTTATCTCTCTACTCTGTAGGCCTGTAGAGGAAGTAAATAACAGTAGCACTAAAAGAGAGTCCCAGTAAATTGGGCTACTCATAAGCGAAACCAAGACAGAACCTCGTTGTACTGCATGTGCAGACTGCTGGACAACTAAAGTCATGGAAGGTGGGAGACCATTCCAACAAGAGAGTGCATAAATTTAAATACCTGGAGGCACTTTTCACAGAGAATTAGTCTTGTGAAACACGGATTAATGCCAGTATTCAAGCTGGAAACCGATCTTACTACTGACTGTACAAAACCCTGATACAGCCTGAGTAATGGGAGATTTGGGCTCTGGGACCCATCTTAACCATCTGGACGTCGACGTGGAAACGTCGCAATGACATCATCCAAGATGGCATAGCTTCCAGAGCTGGAATAAAATGGTCGCCTGGGAAAAACTCCTCACCATCCCACTATGACGTAACTCAAGATGGCGTCTACCGGCAAATTTTAATTCTGAATTTTTCAAGATCACTAGTGGCAATAGCCCAAAATTATTTTTGCCATTAAATATCAGCACCACAACCCTCACCCATACCTCCACTACCGAACTCGTGGGAAGGCCCGTTACTCTGCTCCAAGATGCAGCCAAGTGAGGACGTAGTCATCAGAGCCATACTGTACTAAGTAATTCAAGGATAATTGTTTAAACAGGCAGGATGGGAAGAGGGGGCTGATTTATGAAGCGGAGGAAAGGTACAGGGGCAGGAAGGATAGATTTCAGGATGGAGGGCATCATTCAGGAAGAGAAGGTGATGGAAGTTGCCATGGGCTGTGTTGTGGTGTGGAGATACATGGCAGGAGGACTTTATAGAAGGCGGGGGAGGTGAAAATCCAGGCAAGATTGAAGCTTGAGATGCATCTGGGAGTGGTAGGTGAAGGGGAAGGTAGATGCATGAAGGTCCCATGTCCAGATGGAAAGGAGTTTGAGGAGATGGATGTAGGTGTGGGATTCTAGTTGGATAGAGTTGGGGTGTCCAGGATAGACATCCAGGGTGAGACTAAGGGCAGGTGGGTGTTAGGCGGACGGCACATTCATAGTTGGAAGACATTGAGGCAGAAGGAGTGGGTGTTGCAACCTATAGGATGGCCTGGGATTTGTTGGGGTTGACAGTAAAGAGCTGCTAGTTACACCAGCAGGAAAATTGAGAAAGGTGCTATGAGCGTTGGAGGGGTCATGGTGTCATCGGCATACCGGAGTAACAGGTTTGGGCACGTTTGCAGTATACAGAAGGTGGGGGAGAAGGGACAGTTCAGAGATTTGGGGCAGCCGTGTAGATGTCTAGAACAAAGGGAGTTGTAGACAGTGACATAGAGGATGGGCAGTTGGAGAGAAAGAAGGCAAGAGATAATTGACAGACAAAACTGGAAAAGGAGACTGGGATGCTATACATAGTCATAGGCTTTATCGATATTGAAGGAATGGAAAAGTGTGGATCAATGGGACCTCGAGGGAGAGAAGGTGGGTGACGGGAAGGAGCTGGCTGTCAGTGGAGAAGGGAGACTGACCAGAAGCCACACTGGGAAATGGGTTCTGCGACCCACTCACAATGACCAGGACCATATAATACAAGCCAGTACACGCTTTTTAGGTAACTTAATACATTGAACCTTAATCCAGCGCGAATGAGGTGAGAAATTGTTACACCAGCTATCAGCTGAGTATGAGATACCCTAAACTCTGATGACGAATTTTTGATACAATGATGTTGCATTAAATATTTTTTAATTGAGATACTAGTATTATTATCTATTAAAAAGATCAGTAAAAATGATTGAAACCTATTGGACCAAACTGCTATGGTCATCAGTCCCTAGACTTCCATAATATTTAACTTACACTAAGGACAACAGACATACACACACACACACACACACACACACACACACACACACACACACACACACACACACCTGCCCGAGGGAGGACTCGAACTTCCGCTGGAAACAGCCGGCCAATCCGTAGATTGACGCCTTAGTCACTGAGTGTTTATAAACTATAGTTATGTCTAGAATGGTGCTGCTACTGGTGCTGACGACTATTGCCAATAGCAATATATGAAGATTCAAAATCCAAATTTCCCAGTAGGTGCCATCTTGGATTACGTCATGGGAGCAGGAGGGGCCGTGATCGTGGTGTCAAGACGACATCTAGTTTCTTGCCAAAAAAATTTGGGTTATTGCCAATAGCTTTCAAGTAAAATCCAGAATTCAAATTTTCTGGTAGACGCCATGTTGATTTACGTTATGGGGGAGGTGGTCGTGCTCCTGGTTTTTTCCTGGCAGTCATTTTGTTCCGGAACTGGAAGTGACGCCTTCTTGGATGACGTCACTACGACGTCGATTCCCATGTGACCAAAAAGAGGGGGAGAAAATCTGCCAACAGTATAGTGGTCCCAGAGTCCGTCTCCCATTACTAGCCTGTTATACGGCTGTGAGACAATGAGTATCCCGTAAATAGGTCTTCCAAAAGCTGCTTTTTTTTTTTTTTTTTTTTTTTTTTTTTTTTTTTTTTTTTTTTTTTTTTTTAGAGAAACGTTCTTTGGAAGATCTGCAGTTACGGATGCAAGCACGGGGGAATGGAAGATCAGGGGGAACCAAGAGCTTGAGGAACTCAACAGCCCATCATGTGGCCTCAAAAGCTCCAGGATTTCATACCAACAGGAACAAGACCTCTAGGGAGACCAAAGGAGCCTTGGAAGGATGGCGTACACGAAGACCTGAAGCAAACATCAATAGATGTGCACACATGGCGGATAATAGCAAAGAATAGGGAATAACGAAGAAGGTCACTTGTAGCAGCGTGCGATCCAACTGAGCCTGATCATGTATAAGAAGAAGAAGAAGGTCACGTATTTCAATTTCAATGGAATAATTCCTCTCAGTTTAGTTATAAAACCTTAACTCTTACAATCGTTTAGTTATAAAACCTTAATTCTTACAATCGTTAAAAATGATCGTTTTTCACAGCTAAAATGTTCACAGCTATATATTCATATCTTTGTAATCATCTCTAAAGTAACATATATGCAGAGCTCATTCCAGATGTGTTGACAATGGAGCACCGTATTCATGCTGCCTTTGACACTATTCAGATGTAGCCAGGTCGATGTGAACGTATGAGGCAGAACATACTATGGCGCGTACATTCATGTGCTGAGGAATATGGAAACCATTATCAACATGTACTGCATGGCACAGCGCTTATAAGACCACAGAGTCTGTAAGACAGTGAAGAAATAGGCTCTAGCACGGAAACTATATATTTCCGAAGATCAGTTCATTAGTCCTTCTTTGTTCCTTGCTCAGTCACATGAGTTTGTACGCGAAGGGAAAATTTGTGTTGTATACTGGCAGATTTTCGAAGTGTTTATAGGTGAGACAGCTGTCATTTATAAATCACTAGCTGAAAACACGGTGTTGCCAGAGAATTTATTTATTTATTCCTGCCTTGAGTTAGTACTTCTCCTATCTCTTCTCTCTCTGTTCTTCTCAAAAATGTTCAAATGTTTGTAAATCTATCGGACCAAACTGTGTGGTCATCAGTCCGTAGCTTACAAACTACTTAAACCTAGGTAAACTAACCTCCCCAGGGAGGACTCGAACCTCCACGGCGAGCAACCGCGCGCTCCGCAGCGAGACGCCTTAGACCGCTCGGCTACTCCACCGCGGCTGTTCATCTCCTTTTTTCTAAAAACATGTTGTATTTATCGGAGAATAAATAAGAAATAAGCCTGTCTTGCACAATGTACAAAATTGTAAGTGCAGTATCCAAACAAAGAAAGATAGTAATCAAAATACAAATTACAAATAAGATTAGTACGATCCTTACTTATTGAGTTATATGTTATACAATTGTATAATTTTTCAGGTATGTATTCATTTATATAAGTGCTGTATGTCTGTAAAATGTATTGGGAATACCATTAGTAGTAAAGAAGTAATAGATTAAAACTTGGCGCGTGATGGGGCGATTTTCCATAAATGTTACTGTTTATGTGCTCATATCTCATGAACTATGCGTCGTACTGTAACACAATTTAGAAGGTACAGTACATTCAGTTATATGTGTGTATACTGTCTGTAAAATTTGCTTCGGCTACAATTTGTAGTGCTGAAATTATAAATTGTAACGTCGTACAGAATGCCGTAGTTTTAGTCCATGGACAGCGGAAAAATAGTAAGCGAGAAACTTTTTTCCTTTCATCATTTTACTATGGTTGCCAGCGAGAAAAAGTTTAATAAAGGTTTGCGAGTTGCAAGTCGCTAAGTACTCTCATTCTCACACAGTGCATGGATAAAGTCTCGTCGCATGATGTGGCAGTTTTTGCGATTCCTATTGTATATGACGTCATATCTCATGAACCGTGTGTAGTATGTGATTCTTAACCGTGCAGCGACTGTTACCTCACGGTAAGAAATATGTGTATCAAATTGGGTTGAAATCGGTCCACTGGTTTAAGGGGTAACGTGCGACATTGTGGCATGATGTAGCAGTTTTTCTCGCATCTCATTGTTAATGGCGTCATATCTCATGAACTATGAGTTATGTGATCCTTGCACTTAGGCGACCGTCCTCGTGGATTAAAGGTTAAGTGTGCAAAATTTAATAAAGATTCGAACAAAACGGTAGATTTTTATACACTACGTACACACATACTAACACACAAACACACTGACACTCTGCTTTATACATAAAGATATACTAAGAAGCGACTCCATTTCACAGACGTGAAACTCAGTGGAGACACACACGTCGTTCTACACAGTTACACTGCTGTATCGACGAAGGTAAATATAAAAAAGAACGGTTACTAGAAAAAAGAAACCTACTGCTGTGGCTGACTTAAAGAATTAAGGTGCGGGAGTCGTTTGCGTGTTTTACCCTTCCCGTAAATGCATGATGCAATATCTTGTTACGACATTTACCGGAATCTGTGGTATGACGCGACTTAGTGATCAGTCAGTACGACGAAATAAATCCCATTTGTTTGTCTCACGAAACACTTCAAGGAATCAAGTGTATTTGAGAGTAAGGATTACAGAGAATTTTAAGGCCTGCAAGCCCCCTGTACTTCACTCATTTAAATGGTGTTTGAGAAACAGGTAGAAGTCAAAATGCATTTACGTTTGTACCTTTCATGACTATTTGTATTCTCATGTTTCGACCGTTATCGCAGTTGGGCACTAGGTGGACAGTTCACATAATGTTGAATTAAAATAAACGAAATTGCGCTAATATTTACATAAAGTAGCAGAAAGCCGGAAAAAATTCTAAAATTTTTTGCAGACTGATGCTGCTCTCTGTAGATACCCGTTGCAATCCCATCGGATACAAATGTTCAAATAATCCTAAGGGAGCAAACTTCTGTGGTCGTCGGTCCCTAGATTTACAAACTATTTAAACTGGCTAGCGCTAAGGAGAACACACACACACACACACACACACACACACACACACACACACACACACACACACGTGCCCGAGAGAGGACTTGAACCTCCGGCGCGAATGGCCACGCAGTTAGTGACATTGCGCCTAGAACCACACGACAAATGTTCAAATGTTTGTAGAACTTATGGGACTTAACTACGGGGTCATCAGTCCCTAAGCTTACAAACTACTTATGAACTAGCTAAGACTAAGGACGGCACAAATATCCATGCCCGAGTGGGGATTCGAACCCCCGACCGTAGTGACCGTGCAGACCGTGGTGACTGGAGCGCCTCAGTCCCATCGGCCACCGCAGCCGGCGAACCACACGACCACTTCAGCGCGGTCCGTTCGATATAGACTGCGAACAGGGGAAAAGTAGAACATGTATTGCTCTTCAGATGAGCCAACACTGGGAGAGAAATGAGTACAGGCCTATTCGATAATTAATCCAAAATGAGACTATTAATATTCACGGAGTGTATGACATTAACTGCGGATGGATAAAGTTGAAAATGTGTACCCACCCGGGATTCGAACCAGGGTCTCCTGCTTTCTAGGCAGTTGCGCTGATTCCTACACCTCTAGGGATACAACGATCCTCAGACTTGCAGCATAAAGTTTCAAGTTTGTGCCTGATGGAAGGCGTGCTTGAGTAATTCCGTGCAGCTGTAATGATCGCTCTGTTCCTAGTGGTGTAGGGGTCAGCGCAACTGCCTAGAAAGCAGGAGATCCGGTTTCGAATTCTGGATGGGTATACAATTTAAACTTTACCCATTCGCAGTTAATGTCATACATTTCGTGAATATGAATAGATATTAACTGAAGGATCAAAAGTGGCGTCTGTTCTTTCGGATATGTCCGAAAGAACAGACACTATTATATATACATAACTTATAAAATTATTAAATTTACAGCAGTTGTCACATTCCAATGTGTCACGGTGCTTCCAGAGCAAAATTAACGTTGCATGGGCTACTTCACGAGAAGGATATGAGCACAAGTTAGCTCTTGACATACAGACGCTTCATTGAATTATAGTCAAATACGTGTGTTACTTGTAGTGTAGTCAGAGGTGATTGTTTTAAACTAAAGATAGTAATAATCAATTATAACTTAAGCTTGGTTTACACTAGCAAGTCGGTTCCAGAAGTTATTGCTGCAAGTTATTGCGATTCATTTGCTGCAGTGTTTACACAACACTCGCAAGAAGTAAACAAGAAACTTCTGCCTGTACTTTCACAAGCAACTTGCATCAATAGCTTGCAGACACCGTTCACATGTACTTTTAGTTAGAGCAAGTAAAATAATGATTAGGTGGTGCCGGCTGCAGTGGTCGAGCGGTCTGCGGAGCGCCAGTCACAGTCTGCACGGCCGCTACGGTCGGGGGTTCGAATCCCCCCCCTCGGGCATGGCTGTTTGTGTCGTCTTTGGTATGAGGTAGTTCATAAGTAGTTTGTAAGTTTAGTGACTGATGACCCCGTAGTTAAGTCCCTTAAGCTTAACAAACATTTGAAACATTTGATTAGGTGGGTCATTTACGCTGTAGCTCTTTTAATTATTACGAAAAACACGAAAAAAATAAATATTCCGATTTGAGAGGATTCTTAGAAGATCACAATACGGAACCTACAGTAATTTGTTGATCGAACTTGGTTTAGCTTTGAAAACTTTTCTAGAATGTCCATAAATTGTCTGGGTTGTTCATTAGCATCAACTGGGCACGTCATATCAAAACAGGACACATATTACACAGTTATATCAGCCAAGGTACGGTTGTTATGCTACTTTCTGAAGAGTCACTTCTTACTGTTTTAGCATTGTTCTCTCAGTTTGAGCGAAAATGTATCTTTATATTATACTTCCTAAAAACGTCCTTCACAGCGATATCAAATTTCGAAGAAATTTCGTTAAGTTTATTGTGAGATTTATTGCAATAAATTGAATTCACTAAACATGTACCCTACAATTATATTCTTTATTCTGTACACATTCCATACTTCAAGAAAGTGCTCCACAGCTTCATTCAACGTTTGGTATCTTGCTTTCTTCACTCTCGTTCATCCTCCATTTCTCTTTTTTTTTTTAACATACCATATAGTACGCAGGATGGTTATATGAAATTAATCGTGACATTCAGTAAAAGGTTAAGATGTTTTGATGCAGTCGGTAGACTTACAAAAACTTGAGATTTAAACTTGCAGAAAATAGAAATGAGTCCTGAAAGCTGCAAGAAACTTGCAGAAGCTTCTTGCAAACTTTCCGCACTGAAAGTCGAATACTTGCAGCAAGCCACTTGTCCACTAAATTTCAACTGCCGCAAGTCGACTTGGTGACATATTTACACTCGCAAGTAGTTCGGGAAGTTTCTACCCGCAAGTAAATTGTTGGAGTAACTTACTAGTATAAACTCAGCTTAAGAACTCCATGATAAATGTTATATTAGCCCTTTGTTTAATAATATAAAAGACAATGTGCAATCTTTATTCGGTCTTGTCTGATGTAAGTCATTGTACTGAGAGTTTGGAAGAAAGCATTGTAAATTACTATAATTGTCGCTAGATTGTTTTTCAAGAATTACAATTTTCTGGTCGGTTACATTCATCTCTGTGATCAATTGGTTTTTCAAATGGAAGTATTATGATATCGTATTCTCCATAGTAAAACAGTGCCCCAACCGAATATTTCAAGCATTTTTCAGAAATTCAGATCTAGCAGCAGCATCTCCAACAGAGTCGTTGAACTGCAGTTGCCGACAACCATTTCGCGGCCTATTCAAACTAATTATTATTTAATAGTTCAGGGATGGGAGTTGCAAAAGGATAAGACATTAAATATTTAATGTGGACTGCGGACTGCGGACCTGGGTGGAGTTTGAATTAAGTCATTTAAATAAGATATCCACTCCCATGAACCACAGACATTGCCGAGGTGGGGGTGGCTTGCGTGCCTCAACGATATAGATAGCCGTACCGTAGGTGCAACCACAGCGGAGGGGTATCTGTGGAGAGGCCAGACAAACGTGTGGTTCCTGAAGAGGGGCAGCAGCCTTTTCAGTAGTTACAGGGGCAACAGTCTGGATGATTGACTGAGCTGGCCTTGTAACTTCAGCTAATGTGGCTTTGCCACACAGCTACTGCGAACGGCTGAAAGCAAGGGGAAACTACAGCCGTTACCTTTCCCGAGGACATGCAGCTCTACTGTATGAACATATGATGATGGGAGCCTCTCGGGTAAAATATGCCGGAGGTAAAATAGTCCCCCATTCGGATCTCCGGGCGGGGACTACTCAGGAGGATGGATACAGTAAGCAGATTCAGACAGATGTAGGTTGCCGTTCTCATGTGGAGATGAAGAGGCTTGCTCAGGATAGGGTATTGTGGAGAGCTGCATCAAACCAGTCTCCGGACTGAAGACCACAACAACAACAACAACAACAACAACAACAAATAAGATATATATAGGTAGATCCACGGACCGGACAGACTGATAGTGGCCAATCTACGAGTGATTTGCTGTCAGTATTCAAATTCTGTAATTACTTAATTCTTGTGGGGAAATATTAGAAGCAGGGGTGGAGTGGCCGAGCGATTTAAGGCGCCTTGCTGAGGGGCGCGCGGTTACTCGCTGGCGGAGGTTCGAGTCGTCCTTCCTTGTTCTTAGGTATGTTTAACTTAGTTTAAGTAGTTTGCAAGCCTAGGGACTAATAACCAAAGAAATTGAGTCCCAGAGATTTACAAACATTTGAAATATTAAAAAGTGTGTGTTATATTGTGGCGTCCATTTTTTTTTTTGGGGGGGGGGGGGTATCGAACAGTCAAAGAACTGATCATATTTGTCATACTTAAAATAATTCTCAGACTGAGAGAAGACGGTGCATAACTTAGTGCACTCTTTTATTCAGTTTCTTAGTGCAAAGTTAATCAACATTCAATCACGAAATCTTTCATGATAAAGAACAGTATTAAATTTTTTATTGCTGTCAGATTCTTTACATACGTTGGTAATATCACAGTTTAAAGTGTATCAGACATTTTCACGATACGTTCGGCTCAGTGATTATCGAATAGTTATTAAAGTGTTCAACTCCTTACTGCAAAGACTATCTCAGTACTCAAGGCATAAAAAGATATATTTTTCACCCAGCTAAGAAATAAACACTACCAACAAACTCTGACGTCACATAATTTGCAATATAATAGCAACATTATCATTGAATATGTATATTTTTGGCACGCCCACTCACCCACTCACACACAAACACACACACACACACACACACACACACATTGTGTGAGTCTGTATGTGTGTGTGTGTGTGTGTGACGACACATGTTGGTATTGTTGCCCCTAAGGATGCACTGCGCTTCGCTTTCATCTGCTTCTGTGTAATTCTACAACGTAAGTTCATATATGTCAACTATTTAAATTTGGAAATTATACAATAGTATATCCGTGTTGCCTGTTGGTCCATATCTGCCAATCTCCTCCTACCCTCACCCCTCTCTCTGTTCATCTCCTCATTCCCTCTCTCTAGGCACATCTGCTTTCTCTCTCTGTTTAATCCTGTGCTCTATCCATCACCATGTCCTTACCATTCAGTCCACCTCCTCCTCTGACTTACGTCTAGTCGCCTTTAATTTCTCTTGATAAAAGTCCTTGTAGACATAAGGTAATAATCTGTGTGCAATCAATCGTTGATATTCTTCTTCGTGCCATCGGAGAACATGCATACAAAGTCTACCGTTCGTCTACCGTGTATTGATGGAAGTTACGAATGTCACTGCCTCACGTTCAATCAATGAAATGTGTATGCTTTTGATAGAGGGGTCTATTTGTAAGTTTGTTTACAATTTCTAACAGTTCAAAGGACGACGATTTTCGAATCATCTCAGCGCAGGTCCTGAAGGAGTGTGTTTATGGCATGCTCAGATAATTCAAACCTCTTTTTATGTGCGTTCCTGCATTTAGCCGTTGCTCCATGTATCTTAGTTATTCTCTCAAAATTCAGTCCACAAATATCAATTTTGTGGACGTACTAGAATGAGTACAGAAACAAACGTGTGTCCAGAAAGAGACAATCACTCTAACAAGCGGCTCCTAATGAAATTGCGTGCTTATGGAATATCTCCCCAATTGTGCGATTGGATTCACGATTTCCTATCAGAAAGGACACAGTTCGTTGTAATTGACGGTAAGTCATCGAGTAAAACAGAAGTGATATCTGGCGTTCCACAGGGAAGCGTTATTGGTCCCCTACTCTTCCTCGTGTTTATAAATGATTTAGGAGTTAATCTGAATAGCTCCCTTAGACTGTTCGCGGATGATGCTGTCGTTTATCGGTTAGTGAAGTCAACAGAGGATCAAAAGCAACTGCAAAGCGATTTAGACAAAATTTCTACTTGGTGCGAAAATTGGCAATTGACACTAAATAAAGAAAAGTGTGAAGTGATACACATGACCACTAAAAGAAATCCGCTGAACTTCAATTACGCGATAAATCAGTCAAACCTTAAGGTCGTAAATTCTACCAAATACCTAGGAGTTACAATTACGAACAACTTTGACTGGAGAGAACACATAGAAAATATTGTGGGGAAGGCGAACCAAAGGTTACGTTTCATTGGCAGAACGCTTAGACGATGCACCAACTCCACCAAAGAGACTGCCTACATCACACTTGTGCGTCCTCTCTTGGAGTACTGTTGCCCCTTGTGGGACCCTCACCAGGTGGGACTGACGGAAGATATTGAGAAGGTTCAGAGAAGGGCAGCTCGTTTTGTTTTATCACGTTACGGGGGGGAAAGCGTCACGGAAATGTTGCACGAATTGGGGTGGAAATCATTAAAAGAAAGACGTTATTCATTGCGGCGTGATCTGTTTGCGAAGTTTCAATCACCGACTTTTAGTTCTGAATGTGAAAATATTTTGCTAGCACCCACCTACTTAGGGAGACATGACCATCCCAATAAAATAAGAGAAATCAGATCGAAAACGGAACGATTTAGGTGTTCTTTCTTCCCGCGCGCTATTAGAGAATGGAACGGTAGAGAAAAGTTATGAAGGTGGTTAATGAACCCTCTGCCAGGCACTTAAATGTGATTTGCAGAGTATCGATGTATATGTAGATAGATGTAGACATATAAATTTTCCAGAAAACTCTTATTTGAAACTTCCATGGTTTGACAACACGACGTTATTTTCTTTCACGACAAGTTAGTAAAAATTGTGTGATTGTAATTTTAAATATTTAATGTTTGTTGAAGTTTATACAATAAATGTCAGCTGTATATCCGTCTTGTTTCTTCCATGGGGATATTTGCATGTCACGATCGTACGTCTTCACTACGACTGGAAGCCTCTCTCACGACAACTGGTTATCAAGTGCCTCTCTCACGCTGAAAGTGGAGGTCACCCACTTACAAAATTGCACAATGCTGCAGTTGCCACTCTCAGAACTAGTTCTGTAGAAAATTGCCCTTGACTTTGCATCTTCAGTTTGTCTAGTCTTGAAGGTCAGCGCCAGAATTAAATCTCGTCTTTTACCTTGACCCTCTCATGACTCGTGGAACATATTGCCTGTCGTACTTCACTTTTTTGCGGTTTACGACCAAGGGGACAATTAAAACCCAGAAAGGACACAGCATGTTGTAACTGACAGAAATTCATTGAGTAGAACTGAAGTGATATCTGGCGCTCCACAGGGAAGTGTTATAGACTCCTACCGTTCCTTATTTTTATAAACGATTTAGGAAACAATCTGAATAGCTCCTGAGACTGTTCTCGGATGATGCTGTCACTTGTCGGTTAGTAAAGTCACTAGAACGTGAAAAGCAACTGCAAAATGATTTAGATAAGATATCATCATGGTGCAAAAATGGCAATGGACCCTTAACCCATTTCTTCCCAAAAATAGAAATTGTGAGAAAGTTTTATATTTAGTTATCAGGTTGTCTTTAAAATAATTGAAATAACATTACAAATACTACAAACTATCAGTATGTGTTGTAATTTGCACCACCCATAATGTTGCGCTGTTTCCTAGTAAAAAACTAGAAAAATTTAGTTTTTGTGATCACATTCTTCTATTTGTTCAAACTGTGCAATATTGTCTATTATATGATTACTCTGACTTACATTGATGGTATCACCCATGAAATATTGAAAAACACTCCGTGTGAAGCTGAACTTGACATTTCTTGTGTATGTAGATCGTCTGACGTTTGTAAATCTTGCACCTTTTTACGAAGTGTTAAGGTAATTGTGAAACTTTAACACATATACAGAGAGCTCGTGAATGCCTTTTAATACATGTGTGGTGAGTTTTGTATAGTAAGTCCATTTCGACTGCATTTTGTAAGGCTTAATTTTGTGTTGCGTGTACGCAACACTGGGAAGAAACGGGTTAATAATGACAAGTGTGAAATCATCCATATGGACACTAAAAGAAGCCCGTTAAACTTCATTTACACGATAAATCAGTCAAAACTGCAGGTCGTAAATTAAATACCTAGGTGTAACAATTACAAACAAGTTAAATTGGAAATAACACATAGAAAATATTGTAGGCAGAACACTTAGAAGATACAACAGCCTACACCACACTTGTGCGTCATATTTTGGAGTATCGCCGCGCATTGAGGGATCCCCACCAAGTGGGACTGACAGACGATTTAGAGAAAGTACAAAGAAGGTCTGATCGTTTTGTATTATCGCTATATAGGGGAGAAAGTGTCACGAAAATAATGCACGAGTTGAAGTGGAAAGCATTAAAAGAAAGGCGTTACTCGTTCTGTTTGTCAAATTTCTTTCACTAATTTTCTCTTCCGAATGCGAACAGTTGTTAGCACCCACGTACTTAGGAAGACATGGTAAAAGGTAAAGCACACCATAGTGCTTTACTAGGCATGGTCTTGTTTGGAGGTGGTATGCCGTTGCCTACCTCCGACCTTCGAACTGACTTACCCAGCCAGTTATAGGGGGACCTTCAGTTTAACGTGGGTTTCGAACCAGTGCGCTACTCGATATTTTAATCAAAGTAAAATAAGAGAAATCAGATCGAAAACGGAAGATTTAGATGTGCCTTTTTTCCGCGAGCTATTAGAAAATGGAAATGTAGAGATACATCAGAAAAGCGGTTCGATGAACCCTCTGCCATGCAGTTCAATTGACTTGCAGAGTATTTATGCAGACTAGTATTGCCTGTGGTCGAAAATCGACCAATTGTGTTTATAATGGTCACTGGAGGTAAAATTTTACGTATCATGTCGGCGGCCTCGCGTGATTATGTTGGCAACATCAACAATATCGAAATAACATTATTTCTTGGCGTTGTATAAATATACGAACACCGAAATTGTAGTTCCATTTCAAATATTAGGCTAATGAAAGATATATAATTCGAAAATGGCATGAGAAGTATGTACTTCCGTTTTTCGTATTAGCGTATTTATATAATGATGTAGATCTGTTGCGAGTTACCATCTACCGGAAGCCTACAGTGCAGATAGAAACCATTACAGATGAGGCGCACTTCCACCTCAGTGGGTACCTCAATAAGAAGAACTGTAGAATTTGGGGTAACGAAAATCCGCGAGTGACAAAGACGAGATGCATCGACAACGCAAGACTGTGCGTTGTGGGTTCTGTGGAGGTGGAGTGATCGGTCCATATCTTTTCTGAAAATAACGAGACAGTTGGTCACTGTGATCACCGTCCGTTACCAAAACATGCTTTCTGATTAGTTTTTACCTCTTATTAAAGAAAATGTAGTTTGTTTTGTTTCAACAAGATAGTACGACATGTCTAGCACCCCTTGAAACGATTGCTCTGCTAAGTTTCCTCTTTACGTGGCACCCAGGAATGGCCTTCCAGAACATGAGATCTTACATCTTGCGAGGGTTTATGAAATCAAAAATGTACATGGACAAACCGCAAACAATACACCAACTGAAGGTTGAAAGTAAAAGGGTTATTAACGGCGTCACACCAGATGTTTTCGTACGCCTCATCGTGAACTTCAATGAACTCATTGCTCTTGCCGCAAGGCCTTGGGTGGCCGCATGGGAGATGTAATTTTTCATACATGAATGGAATATTTCATAGTTTATTAGTAACATTTGCTGAACTATGGGTCGTAGGTGGTTTTTAACCCCACAGTGATTGAATCCTAACGCCAAAGTATATATGTACCAAGTTTGATTGAAATCTTCTATTAGCATAGGAGGGGTTGTAGAACATTCTCGCATTATGTAACTTTTTTTGCTAATTTATCATTTATTATATATCTCCTAAACTCTGTGTCGTACGTGGTTCTTATCTCCACAGTGATTGTCGTCTGATAACGAGGAATACCTGTATCAAGTTTAGTGAAAATCAGGCTAGTAGTTCAGTAAGAGTTGTGAACATACGTACGTACATGCATATATTTTTATAATACGTATATTAGACTAACTGAAAACCCGTAGAACCAAAACGAACAAACACGATCAGCGTTCGCAAGGACAAGATCTAACCAACTACCCGAAAACAAAGTATGCATGGAGGTCCGGGTTCATTCCCGGCCGCACCACAAATTTTAATTTATTGCTTCACGTTTATCTTTAACGTCTTAAACTTATGAATAAATTGTTAATTCCAGGCACCGTTGATTTTGAAGTACGAAACCAGACATCTGGTATCGGTCTGTTTGGCATGACAATAAAATTAGAGTAGTGTTCAGCTGTTGGCCTTGGTAGAAGTTGGCGTGTCAAGAGAAAAAGAGACCCAGTATCCGTGTCTCATCGGTACGCGAAGGCCGTAGACGCAAAGACGATAAAATGTACATCCTTTCTCCCGCGACGAGCATTCTTCTAACGGCGGTGGGGCAACTACGGAAGCAAGCCAAGATGCTCACTGGGATTAAAGTCCATGCATGCCGCAGAACAGGAGTCAGCTGTCTGCCATTAGTTGCGAACTTTGCTCCATTGTCTTTCTCATACGCTTATTGGCAAATTGTGGTCACCAAGAATGATTCAGCATAGTGAGAAATGTAATACGTCATGCACTGATAAAAACACTATTCTGAATCAGTGTAGTAACGAAAAAAAGGATACAATAATTGCTTAATTTCTCGTGGATCTGGATAGTGTTGGATTCGCACCAATACTTGGAATTAATTATTACAACGGTCACTTACACTTTTATTTTCTATCACCTCGACCGGTTTCGACCAACAAGGCCATCTTCTGTGACTCTTTTCTAAAAAAAAAATGTTCAAATGTTTGTTAAGCTTGTGGGACTTAACTACGGGGTTATCAGTCCCTAAACTTACAAACTACTTAACAACTAGCTTATCCTAAGGACGGCACAAATATCCATGCCCGAGGGGGGATTCGAACCCCCGACCGTAGTGGCCGTGCAGACCGTGACTGAAGCGCCTCAGTCCCCTCGGCCAGCGCGGCCGGCACTCTTTTCTATTTCACTTCTTTCAACACGCTTTAGGCTCATCTATGATCACACTCACTATTACTTCTCACAATACAGAGCCTTATTGCATTTTGTTTGACGAATAATACGACCTGGCAATTTGTTACTAACCCAGATTAAGGCCTGTTTTAGTTTTTATTTGACCTAGTGTTTTTTACGCAACTTTTTTTTCACATATTAACACAACTACTCTAGATGTATATGCGTCTGGATTCCATACAAGCCATTCACTGGTGCATCTACGTAAAATGTATTATGTTAATAATACTCTTCCCAAATACTGCAAAGATTGTGCCATTTTTAATAATAATAGTTTTATGGTATTTGTAAATAATTGTATTATGTTATCATTTAAGAACACATTGTACTTCATATATTCCCTTTACCACCATTTCTTTTCTCGTTAACGATTACTTACATACATAAAAAAAGGCAGATCCCATTTTATGATATAATAGACTCTTATCTGTTTACATAACGACCTTGTAACATATTTATTGTTAGACAATAGTAATACTTTCTTCTTATATATGGCATTCTTGACATTTTTTGTACACCGACTTTATGATGAAGTTGTTATTTGATAGTACTGGAACTGTTGTATTTTTCTGTTTTCGGTTAGGCTCCTGAAGATGCCGTGTAACACCGAAACCGATAGCGCAATTAAATAAATAATTGTTATACAGCTGCTGGAATTTCCTTCCACCATCACATCTTCAAAAAAGGTAACAAGTCTAGCGTCGCGGGAGTACACAGACGGACTTTGATCGTGGTGATCGAAAATAAAAATGCAACTGTTACTCATATTTGATTCCAGATAATAATAGCAGCAGCGGAAGTACTCTATAGACCCACTACAAAGAAGACTGACTGTTCGTCTACTTTCGCAAATACCGGGACGCGGCGGATTATCCGTGCGCACTGGGGCTCCGTGCTGCGGTGCGCGCGGCAGTTCGCAGTCGAGGGTTTGAGTCCCCCCTCGGGCATGGGTGTTTATGTTGTCCTTAGGTTAGTGTAAGTAGTTTGTAAGCTACGGTCTAATAACCCAGTAGTTGAGTTCGATAGATTTACAAACATTTGAACATTTGAATTGCAAATACCGGATTACAGAAAATGCCGCATTATCAAGCGGTATATAGCTATATGCTAATACGTACAACGAAAACCCACTACAGGGTGTTTCTCTGTAAAATTTTGGTCAGCAGAATCGTTAATACATTTTTGGAAACTTATTTTTCCCTTCGCGAGGACAGCGCCCTTACGAGAAATTTTTGTTTAAAACAGTCTAGAGCGCAAATTTGGTGTTTTATAATGAAGTAGTTTCAAAACAGTCGTAGGTCATCTTCAGAATGTTGCTCCAAGATGGTGTGGAGTGGAGCAGGAGCCTTGAGTTCCACAGCTGCTGTCACTCTCAGTGACTAGTTACATTTAAAAAAAAAACGATCATGCCATCGTACAGGCGATACTTAATTGTTGGAGTACAGAATAATTAAAACTTTCGTGTTTGACTTCAATTCATGTCTTCAGCCGAGCGAAATAGCGTCCCTGAGATATTTTGTTATATTTTTTATTTATTACGTTTGTGGATAAACTTGATCTGAAGCTTGACGGATTATTTCTTTTAACATGAATTTTTGCCTCTAATGCTTGTGTGATAGACATCAAGCTTACGGTGATGCAGAAAATTTGTTAAAAATTTACAGCACTCATAAATGTACTTCATTTCAGGATTGACGAACGAAATTCCACGGTGCATCAAAACGTTGAAGTGTTACTTCTGATTACGCGGAATGAGTTCGCAATAAAACAGTTATCATACATTCTTGCTCCGCAACTTTAAATTAAAAGACAGAAAAATAATTTTCTCATTTATTTCTCTTCACTTAATTTTTTTCGAAAGAATAGAAAAATGAAAAAGAAAACAAAAGTAACATTTCACAGTGTAATATCCCTTTTAGCGACACGTCAAAGATTTGTGTCAAAGAAATTTCATGAAAATTTGATCACATATATTTGTCAATGATCTGATCAAAAATGTGATCGTGCAATACCGGCCTAAGTGTGACGCCGCACACCGATATGAAATGGAACGAGCATATAAGGACAGTCGTGGGGAATGCAGATGGTCGACTCCGGTTTATTGGAAGTTGTGATTCGTCTGTAATGGAGACCGCATATAAAACGCTTGTACGACCACGTCTTGAGTATTGCTCAAGTGTTTGGGACCCCCACCAGATCGGTTTAAAGGAAGATATACAGGGTGTTACAAAAAGGTACGGTCAAACATTCAGGAAACATTCCTCACACACAAAGAAAGAAAATATGTTATGTGGACATGTGTCCGGAAACGCTTAATCGGCCGCGGTGGCCGAGGGGACTGAGGCGCTCCAGTCACGGTCTGCACGGCCACTACGGTCGGGGGTTCGAATCCCCCCTCGGGCATGGATATTTATGCCGTCCTTAGTTGTAGGTAGTTGATAAGTAGTTTGTAAGTTTAGGGACTGATGACCCCGTAGTTAAGTCCCATAAGCTTAACAAACATTTGAACATTTTGAAACGCTTAATTTCCATGTTAGAGCTCATTTTAGTATTTACGGATGAGGCTTCATTCCAACGTGATCAAATTGTAAATTTTCACAATCGACATGTGTGGCCTGACGAGAATCCGCGCGCAGTTGTTCAATCACGTCATCAACACAGACTTTCTGTGAACGTTTGGGCAGGAATTGTTGGTGATGTCTTGATTGGGCCTCATGTTCTTCCACCTACGCTCACTGGAGCACGTTATCATGATTTCATACGGGATACTCTACCTGTGCTGCTAGAACATGTGCCTTTACAAGTACAACACAACATGTGGTTCATGCACGATGGAGCTCCTGCACATTTTAGTCGACGTTTTCAGACGCTTCTCAACAACAGATTCGGTGACCGATGGATTGGTAGAGACGGACTAGTTCCATGGCCTCCACGCTCTCCTGACCTCAACCCTCTTGACTTTCATTTATGGGGGCATTTGAAATCTCTTGTCTACGCAACCCCGGTACCAAATGTAGAGACTCTTCGTGCTCGTATTGTGGACGGCTGTGATACAATACGCCATTCTCCAGGGCTGCATCAGCGCATCAGGGATTGCATGCGACTAAGGGTGGATGCATGTATCCTCGCTAACGGAGGACATTTTGAACATTTCCTGTAACAAAGTGTTTGAAGTCACGCTGGTACGTTCTGTTGCTGTGTGTTTCCATTCCATGATTAATGTGATTTGAAGAGAAGTAATAAAATGAGCTCTAACATGGAAATTAAGCGTTTCCGAACACGTGTCCACATAAGATATTTTCTTTCTTTGTGTCTGAGGAATGTTTTCTGAAAGTTTGGCCGTACCTTTTTGTAACACCCTGTAGAAGCAATTCAGAGGTGAGCCATTAGGTTTGTTACTGGTAGGCTAGATCAATGTATGGATTGCGGAGTATGTACGCAGATATAGATGACTGCATATGCGCTGTAGCGTCCCCTGGTGAAACGATATTAATAGTGACGACGTATTGAATTCTAATAAAAAACATAAGTGAAGTGATGTCAAAGATGAAGTGTTACCAAGGACTTCAATGCACTGTTTACTACAACAAAGAAAATCGAATATCGTCGTGAATGTTATCTCTGCTCTTTGTTCGAGTACTATTTAAGCAATTGTACAATATGTAATCCTTCTTGTCTTGTCTTGTTCCTATACGTGTTATGTTGTGATTTGAATGGACGATATTATCATAACTTAGCGAAATTCGCTGTTAGATTGTTTTTTCTCAACAATAGTAATCAAGGTCTATTAAATGATTGTAAAATGTCAGATATGATCTTCAAAGAAATGTTAAACAGTATATCGTATTCTTCATATTAACAGCAACCATTAAAAAGATTTTAATCGTTTTCAGGATGTTCAGTTGTAGCATCTTCAACATCGGCCGCTGTAGTCACCGTCCGCCATTTCATAGTTAATTCTAGCAAATAATTATTAAATGATTCTTGGACGGGTGTTGAAATAAACATGACTTTTAGGAATTTTTTTCAGTTTGGACGACGATCCTGGACGGCAATGGATGAAATTTTAATTATTCAGATCTTAATGAAATTTACATATGTAGGTCTACGTTCCAAACTGAAGGGATTCAGAGAAGTGTTTTTTCTGTATTTTGGCGTAGACAGATCTTCAGTTAACAACGATTATAATACTGGTAGGCAATTCCCAAGCTTAAATATATTATAGACCAAGTCTAGCCAGTGAATAATGAAACGTTTCATTTTATTGTTTTTCAATATACTGTTACATCAACATTTTACGTAATACTTATGAAAACATAAAGCCTTTTATTACAATCAGTTCTTTGGCTAATGCACTCTATTAGCAACAAAAAGGTTATCAACATTCAGTATTTAATAGTTCAGCAAATTTCATTGCAAGTAAAAGCACAGCACAGCTTCTTTTCATATTTTTTTTTCCATAGAGATCCACATTTTGGCCCACTTTAGGTTACGGTAGTAACACTAAATGTGGGCCTATGCGATCGTCTTTTGACAGCTCGAAATTTAAATGAAAATAACAGCTTAACTATTCATCTGACACGAAAATTGAATAACCAAATTTGTAGAGGAGAAAATTCTCTACAACTTTGCTCTCTTATGTTTTCTTCATATCTCGTAGCGTTTCAAAGATATTGGCAAAAGTAACGGCGATTTTGGGATGTATGTTTGTCTGTCTGTCCGTAACGTGTTCCCTGTTTTTAAGACGAACCGTTCAACCGATCAACACCAAATATTATAGACATGATTGTAGGCCGCCAGAGACCAGAACCTCCCTTTCTCAAATTTTTCGGACAAAAAATAGGGTAACCAAAAAAAAAAAAATAATAATAATAATAATATATATATATATATATATATATATATATATATATATATATATATATATATATATTTGCAAAAATAACGGAGATTTGGTGGCACCCTCCATTGAATTAACGAAAACCAGCCGGTCGGAGATGTCACGTGACATTCCACGCGTATTTGATGATTTCCTTATTGTAACTTACACGTTGTCATTTCAAAGCAACGGCACACTGAGGAATTAACAAAAACACATCGTTCTTCGTACGATAAATGATAATCTAATATATGCAAATGCCATATTAACATCAGTTAACAATGGCCATCAATAGTATGAAGGTTTTTTTTTTTTTTTTTTTTTTGTACACTTTTCATTCCTCACCATGAGGGGGTGAGGCGGGCTGCTTGAGAGCGAGCTTTTGCTCTTTTCAGCCTTGTGAGGGTTCCCACACGTGTGGGATGTCTTGTTTCTTTGTTAATTAAGTTATTTCTTTTGCTGGGTGCATGGGACATTTATGTGTATGTTTGCTTGTGAAAGAAGGGGGAAAGGTTTGTCCTAATTGGGAATACTCCGTGGGCATGGGAACAGCTCCGGTATTCACCTTACAGCCAACAGGAAAGCACGGAAACCTGGACCAGAGCTGCTGGTGGTAACCACCTTGTGTATCGATGTGCTGGTTTGTTGTGTTTTGGCTTCTCAGGGTCTCCTTCGGCGTTGGACGTAGTATCCCCTATTTTCCTTTTTGTCTTCTTCTTCTTGAAGCCGCTTCAGGGCTTCTGTTGTGGCGGCGTCTCGAGGAGGATCACCATAGTCTCCCTGGAGGTGGTGTAGTATGAGATTAAAGAACTCCTGCTTTGATTTATAGCCGTAGCGTAGTGGGCAAGGTGCTGGACTGTGACGCGAAAGGCTGGTGGTTCGAAACCCGCCACTACGTAATTTTTTTTCCTAAAAGGGTTTGAGACACTCTTATTAATTAATTAATTATTATTTAGATTATTATTTTGGTCTAAAATGTTTGCAAAAACTTATAAAACTACAAATCTAAAGTGGGCCGTAAAAGACGTCAGTGTGATTATTTTTGTCACGCATTGTACGCCAGTACCAGAGGCGTAACTATCATAGGGCTATTTTTACGTTCCCACCCTACCGTCCATCAATTCCACCTCCCGTCAAACTAAGCTTCCCACAGTAGCCGCACTGGGCCACAGGGTGACGGAACATTGCTTCTAGTGGGGCCTGCTGACAGGCCAAGCCGACAGTCGCTGAGTACAACAATCGGCACACTACAGTCGGCAGAAGTAGCTGCAGCATCAAAGCTGTTCACAGCAACATCTGCGCCTGCCAAGTGTTGCGGCGTGCCGCTCGGCGCAGTGTGAAGGATCGCGCGACTCCAAATACTGTATAAATACATTTACTGTACAGTACTTCTTAATGGCAAGTAGAAGTGTATAGTTCAATCATACGAATAATCGGTTTTCCGAACATCCATGTCCCCCAATTACACTTCGGATAATCGACGTTCTACTGTATATAATGTTTTAGCTGAATGAAGGATTCTTCAAAAGCACGAAGTGAAATCCAACGATTATTCCCATCTCAGAATATAAACATAAAAAGGTATTGCTTGTTCGCTAAGACATGCACCCTACCACCTGCTGAATTACTAGCAGTGTGTAACAATACTGTTCATGGTTTGATTCGCAGAGGAGGGCCATATTTTCGTGGTTGAGTAAACCTTCATTGTTCATTTTTACTAGATTCTGCCTGCGACTTCCAGTTTTATCTGTATGTCCTACCCAGGTCCAACTCTATCGCTCTCCAAAATTTCATCCAAATCCACCCAGTAGTTTTTGCTTGAAAGTATAATTAACTTTCACAGTTATAATTATATTAGAGAGTACGATTAAATATTATCTGCTGCGTGACACACAGTAATTTACTTAAGAGTATTTAGGTATTCTTTATTATGTCTTCCAGTAAGCGGTAAGGGCCTGACGAAGTAGTAATGCGCCGGTTACGGGTATGCTCGGTCGCTCAAGCATACCCCAAAATTTGAGTGGGTATGTTCGGCATACCCCACTGAAAATTTTGGTCTTATTTTTTTCTTTGCGTTATATTTCTTGATTGTAATTAAATTCGACTCTCTCTTTCCATTGATGGGCGGCTGGCATTTGTAATACACCGCTGTAAAAAGATTATGTGAAACAAACAGGTAATTGAATTCGTAGGCATTAAAATTTATATTGACATGTGAGTGAAGTGATCATTTTCTAAATAGTCCGAATGTTAATGGAATGCTGCTTGTAAGTTCAATATCGTAAACTGTAGGCGGTAAACTTTAATTGTTGTATTAAATAACTAGAAATGAATTGGGTTTGGTACGATACGATGAAAATGTGTATACTACTAATTTAACGTTTATATATTCTCTTAGAAGTCAATTGTCTTCAAGGTGTTAATGTTAAGTCGTGACTTTTTCATCCTGTTTACTGAACTGGTGTGTGATGTAACAATGAGTTGTAAACTTATTGGTATCGACAGACATGGTATGACAGCAGAAGTTGTTATGGACTATTTTCGTAATACTGTATAGAAAATAAATCTGCAAAAGAATGTAGGCAGGAAGACCATCCGATGTTAGTTTTTGCGATAATGAACACAGTATTCACAATAGAGGCACATCTTTATCTGATATGCATGTCTAACAAGACGAAAACTTTGAAAATGATTTCTGTACCTACTACAATGGGAAAACAGGTTCAAATGGTCGCAAAAAGCCGCCCAGTAGTTCTGAAACGTGAAATTGAAATTAATGGCTGTTAATTTCTTTACTGTATGTTAAAAAATTACTTTTCTACTTTCAGAGATTAAAATTGTCCTAAATTAACACCAGATGAAGCATTAAAGAAGAAATACTACTAAAATAAAACAAAATTATTACTTTACCTTTGTACCTGGAATTGGAGAAATGTAATAAAGATTTTTTTTTATTTTTTTTTTTTAAAATACCTGGCGGGGGGGGGGGGGGGCTGGAGGCCGGCAACCACCTCCCCCCTATTGGAAACGCCACTGAGCATGCCCCAAGATTTTCAAAAGTCGGCGCCTGTGGTATAGTTTTAGTTTAGAGATGGCCCCAACGACATTTTTGCCCCGGGGCCCTTGGTGTAGTAGCTACGCCACTGGCCAGTAGCCTTTCACAGCGCGAAATTTATGGATGACAGCAACTCTGCGAACCGCTCTGGACTTAATGCGACCCTGAAGACGGATAAATGTTTTAAAATTGCACAGTAACACTCGGCAGTGGCTGATGACGAACGTCGAAGGAGTTGCGGTCACAATTAACCGCATGTCTAATGGTCGGAGTCCGGTTTCCCGTGCCACCCCCGATGCGGTGCCATTGGCAGCGGCTGCGGCCGACCCGGCCAAACAATTACGCAGCAACGTCCGGCTGTGTCGCAGGCGCGGGAGGCGCGCATCCGTGAATCACCGACACCGACTCCGCCATCGCCACCCACACCCCAGGCGCGTGGGAACGACAGCTCCCAGCGGCTGACGGCTGACCTGTCTAGCCAGCGGCGCTGCTGGCTTCTGCCAACTAAAGCTCTGTACAGAGCTGTACTGCGAACGCAGTGCTCAGGCACTCGACTCGTATTTGGAATAGAGGCACTCGAATTACCGAAAGATCGTCCAGATTGACGTTTTCTGTTTTCTTCCAGTACAATGATTGTTGTATCCCACCCTCGTCGCCACTTTTGTGTCTCGTTTCCGCCGGTTGTCCTGGGTGTCGGTGGCCGAGTAGAGAGAGACCGACACAGGAAAATAGGATGCACGCGTGTGCAGGTACGGAGGTTCAAAAAATGTTCAAATGTTTGTGTAGTTTATGGGACTTAACTACGGGGTTATCAGCCCATAAACTTACAAACTACTTATGAACTAGCACAAAGGACGGCACAAATATCCATGCCCGAGGGGGGATTCGAACGCCCGACCGTAGTGGCCGTGTAGACCGTGACTGACGCGCCTCAGTCCACTCGGCCACCGCGGCCGGCGGTACGGAGGTGACCAGCAAGTGGGACAGCAGAAACTAGAAACACTAAGCTAGATTAGTATAAGAGATATATTTCAAAGAAATAATACATTACTTAACTTGGAGAGCAGCAGACTAGTAGAATGTTGATACATAGTTTAGATAGAGGCCTGCCTACTGATGAGCCCTAGTGCCTATCCGATAGCCAAGTCTTAACTGGTGCCTATCTGATTCCCAAGTTAAGTACTGTATTATTTATATGAAATATATCTCTTATACTAATCTAGTTTAGTATTTCTAGTTTCTGCCGTCCCACTGGCTGGTCACCTCCGTACCTGCACACGCGTGCATCATATTTTCCTGTGTCGGTCTCTCTCTACTCGGCCACCGACATCCAGGAGAACCGGCGGAAACGAGACACAAAAATAATAACTTACACTGTGTGATCAAAAGGATCCGGACACATGGATGAACATGACTTACAAGTTCGTGGAGCCCTCCATCGGTAATCCTGAACTTCAATATGGTGATAGCCAGGGGTGCCATACGTACGAGGTTGCTCGTACAAATACGAGATTTGTGGTGTACTGTACAAGGTACAAAGACAAGGTCAATCTCATACAGTTATGTACGAGATCACGACATATGATTTTTTTATAAAATGATTTCCAGTCCATGGTGTAAAAACAGCAATCACTTAGAATAAATATTCCTTCAAACCGTCTTCATTGCAGGGCATCTTCAGATTATCTGCGTGACACAATTTACACAAAATTACGAGGAGGAATTACAAACGGTTATAATGGTACATGGGCCTATTTTGTGTTAAGAAAACAGTATATATGGTAAACAAAGCTTACAATGCGCTCTCCGTGGTGTGACACCGTTAGTTGTTATTGCGGTGTTTCTATTTTTCTGGAATTTTTTTGATTTCCTTGTCGCCCTACAAATGATCGGGTAACAACGAATTACAGTTGGAACATACTCGGTAAAGATGTGAGAAACATAAAACCGATTTTTAAGATTACCTTAATAGAAACGGTGGTCTCTGGTGATACAAGATAAGCCCATGTTTACAAATGCGCTCGCGGGCGGTGGGCGGGCGTGGTGTGCTGCTCCGCCGACTTGTACAGACTAAGGGAATGTGGGTAGGGAGTGACATAGGAAGCCGATCTATAAGACGGGACGGGTGAAATCTAGCTATCTGAGTAAACAAATTATTAGCCTAAGTGTGTTATACTGAACACTTACCTCGTTAGCTATAAAATGATCAGAACAAAAAATTATTTTGGAATACAAGTGTAATTTCTGTTGTCATGGGTGTAATATCGTCTCGGGTGGACATGTACAGTCATCTCAGTATTTCAGAGAAAGTGTGTAATTTCATAATCTAATAAATTATCACCTAACTGTTATATTTCGTGGGGAAATTACTTTGCAATGTGCATTCTCATTTACCCTCAATTTATAATGCCCTATTACAAATCTTTGATGCTTCCAAAAGTGAAATAAAATTATATACCGTAAGGTGCAAAAATTTCCTAATAGTAGTATTAGCGCAGCTTATGCTCGTTCAAGCAGCCGCCATTTCTAGAGCTATTATCGAGTTTCAGCAGCATCTCTGCAACTGGCAGCTGCTTGAACTAACCTCTTATTTCCAGGTGGCGTTGGCGAGACGAGTAATGGGTGCAAAACAAGGAGGCTACAGAAGGAACCTCCCTGGTGCAGAATTTTATGTTTGGAAGAAATAGCACAGTAATTTTTTTTTTTTTTTTTTTTTTTTTTTTTTAGTAACCAGGAACAGTCCTATGCGACCTCCCTCCCCCCCCCCCGCCCCCCTCTCGGGACCGAATGTACAAGGTTTGATAGCCAAGATATGGGGTTTTTAGTTGCTCATGTACGAGGAAAAAAAGTTTTTTGGATGGCAACCCTGGTGATGGCGCACCCTTAGTCTTTATATAGCTTCTACTCTCGCAGGCGTACGTTCAGTCATGAGCCCCCCCCCCCCCTCCCCCAAAGAAAATGTTTAATTGAAAAATGTTTATTTTTATATAAGAGGTAGGTATTACAAAAAATTCGTAAGTATCTATTTATTGAATTAATTTCATTTATTCTTCTACATCAATTAGCCACTTCTAATAGCCTAATCAGATATTATTCACTTATACCAGTCATTCCCAAAGTGGTTTATAAAGGGTGTTACAAAAAGGTACGCCCAAACTTTCAGGAAACGTTCCTCACACACAAAGAAAGAAAATGTTTGTGGACATGTGTCCGGAAACGCTTAATTTCCATGTTAGAGCTCATTTTAGTATTTAAATGTAAATTGAAATAATTCGTGCAGACAATTGTCAAAATACGCCATTGTTTCGTGTGGGCTGCCGAGTATCCGCACGCAATTGTGCAATCACGTCATCAACACAGATTTTCTTTGAACGTTTGGGCAGGAATTGTTAGTGATGTCCTGATTGGGCCTCATGTTCTTCCACCTACGCTCACTGGAGCACATTATCATGATTTCATACGGGATACTCTACCTGTGCTGCTAGAACATGTGCCTTTACAAGCACACTACTGAAAGATAGCTTATCTATCATAATCAACCGACACGCGAGCAGAGCCGCAGGTTTAAGCTAGTTCACTAAGAAACAGAGAACCAAGGATTGTTTAGGAGTGTGGAAATCTCGAAATGTTCAAATGTTTGTATAGTATATGGGACTTAACTGCGGGGTCATCAGTCCCTAAACTTACAAACTACTTATGAACTACTTACGAACTAGGACGGCACAAATATCCATGCCCGAGGGGGCATTCGAACCCCCGCCCGTAGTGGCCGCGAAGACCGTGACTGGAGCGCCTTAGTCCCCTCGGCCACCGCGGCCGGCTGGAAATCTCGCGCACAAACTTCTCACACAAGTAACACCCAATCATAGGCGCGGCCAGGATTTGGCTCTGGGGGGAGGGCTATTTTTTTAATAAAGCCTATTGAATTTATTAATCTATGACTTATTTTTACACTTATTATAATGTAATCAATTATACTACGAAAACATTTGCACAAGAAATGAAATGAGTAGGCTCGCATTAATTTGAAAGTGGAAGAGGAACAACATGGTGGAAACGGAGTGTATAATAATCAGCTCCTAAAATAATTAAGCAGCTTCTATCTTTTAAGCCAAAGAAAGAGGTCTTTACAGATTAATTAATAGGAGACCAGATGTGTAAAAACTGAACTACATGAACACTTGTTCATAAGATACCACTCGGTGTCGCCGCTGACCTGCTAAGCAGCGGGTCGCCGCATATGAACAATCGGCTCGTAACTTCAGCATAGCAGTAACAATAGCGGCAGCATCAAAGCTGGTCGCGGCGACATTAAAAAAATGTTCAAATGTTTGTTAAGCTTACGGGACTTAACTCCGGGGTCATCAGTCCCTAAACTTACAAACTACTTAGCAACTACCTTATACTAAGGACGGCACAAATATCCATGCCCGAGGGGGGATTCGAACCCCCGACCGTAGTGGCCGGGCAGACCGTGACTGGAGCGCCTCAGTCCCCTCGGCCACCGCGGCCGACGGCATTAAAATCGCTCACAGTTCTCAGTGGCGGAATCACGTTGGCAACCCATTGTCACGTTCACATGCGCTTGGCAAATTATAATTGTGATTTATTACATGTGTACTATTTCAAATTTCCGATTCCGACTTGTTTAAAAAAAATTAAAAATTAAAACAAAAAGAAACAAAAAATAATAAAAATTAAAAAATCTTTTGGTGGTGCGGGGAAGGGGTCGTTTCGCCCAATTAGCCCCCCCCCCCCCCCCCGTAGTGGTTGCGTCACTGCACCCACTTATCTGACCATGTTCTAAGTCCGTGAATTCCGCTTAGCGCCCAATTCTGCTATATCACGATGTCTAATGACTACTGAGGTACCTGGCAGTACGTGGCAGTACAATGAACCTAATGTGAAAAAAGTATGTTTTGGAAGTGTCCGGTTACTTTTGATGGCATAGTGTATGACAGCTTTTCCCATTGAATACTATTTCCACAACAAGGGGACCCGGTTACTTCGTCGGTTATGATACCGCAGCAAACATTAAAAGATCAAGGACACTGACGAGAAAACTCATTTACCCAGTCCGGTTGTTCCAGACTTCAAAACCAGATGTTAAGCTGATTGCGGTTGTTCATAAATGTTAACTAGTACGAGGTGCATTCAGGTTATATCACCTCCGACTTATTTTTCTCGCAAACTAATCACGCGCAGTCCGTCACTTCTCGACGTAATCTCCCTGCAGCTGTAAACATTTTCCACAACGACGACGCCGTGATTCCATTGCGAATGCTTCTTTATTTCACTTTACAGCCTTTGACAATAATGGTGTGACGATAAATAACCAATGTGGAAATTATGAACGTATAAATTATTCAAACCCAGATGCACTTAAAGTGTCGAACACCTAACTGCCCTTTAGCAGTGTCAATCATTTCGTAAGGTTCGTGATGTAAACATATTTTGAGCAATGCATTATGTACAATATTATCCTAAGTTTAGCAAAAGATATCAAGATTTGTTTACTTTATACAAAAGGTGTGAATCAAAGAACAACAATTCGTAGCAATAACAGGAAGATTTTACAAAGACAATGTTGTCTTTGCTCATATGACCCGGTCCTATCTTCTTTTGTGTGTTAAATAATTATTATTCGTGTCAAAATACAATCATAGGAACAATGCTTATTACGTGATTGATATTCAAACTTTTTTTCTCTATAGAATGAGACATAAAAACTTAATTTCTAAGCTACATAACGTAAGAAAGAACAGTAATTATCTTATAATTGTATGTAATATATATAATTAATTTAAATATTTTAAAGTAATATTTATGTTAGTTTAAGTTTGTTTCTTGTTACAAATGACATCATTGATGGTCACGGGTTATGCCGCGGCGGAATGGCCGTGTGCATTGGGGCGCATTGCTGCGGTGCGCGCGGCCGTTCCCCGTCGGGGGTTCGAATCCCCTCTCGTGCATGGATGTTTGTGCTGTCTGTAGTATAAGGTAGTACATAAGTAGTTTGTACGTTTAGGGACTGATGACCCCGCAGTTAAGTCCCATAAGCTTACAAACATTTAATCATTTGAACGGGCTATGACATAAGCGTCACCAATTGTAGTATTTAAGCAGGCGAATCTGCTATGCTCGGGAGTTAGAGTGGTAAGCGGCAATATCAGGTAGCCTTTATGATGTTAAGAGCATCTTTGCAAAACTTTGTAACATGTTGAAAGTGCGTATTTTGGAAGACCTGTGTTCATATACTTTTTGATAAGGGTTAAATGTGACAGTTATTGACAAATGTCGATGCAGTTACATAGAAGGATATCAGTCAGGTAAAATTTGAATGTATCACGTGACAAGAAGCTCTGGTTATCAGTAAAAGAGTTTTAATTTACGAAGGTATTTACCTGGACTGTGTTCATTTAGTAAACAAGTATTTCGCACAGCTGTAAGTCGAAGCACAGGAGAATGCCCTTTACCCTATTTTTCACCGAACGTGTGTCGTATTAGTAGAAATGTTAATCTATTTGGACTTCATCTTTTCTTGTGAAGTTGCGTTAATGAAAAGAGTTTGTTTATTCATTTTGGTGGAGGAGCTTTTAAAAAAAAGAATTAAAAAAAGAGGGAAAAGCTTAAGTATTTGTTTCAACACCCACTTATTATTTTTCTTTGGTCGTTAATAAAATCTGTTTTCATTGCTTGCTTCTGCATAAAAAGTGCTCTCATAACCTCACTTCACCGTTCAGGTGCGAAATTGCGTAGTAGACAGCTCCACAAATGACCACTCGATGCAGAGGAGACTCAGTACGAGAAAAACACGCCAGGGGCTCTGCAGTAGACCCACTCGTCTCGAGTAGTCAAACAGTAAACTGAGAGGCTTTAAATTCACACATGAGCCCGGTTGATATGTTCAAATGTTTGTTAAGCTTGTGGGACTTAACTACGGGGTCATCAGTCCCTAAACTTACAAACTACTTACGAACTAGGACAGCACAAATATCCATGCCCGAGGGGGGATTCGAACCCCCGACCGTAGTGGCCGTGCTGACCGTGACTGGAACGCCTAGGTCACCTCGG
The DNA here is from genome assembly GCA_026315105.1 of Locusta migratoria. NCBI lineage: Eukaryota > Metazoa > Arthropoda > Insecta > Orthoptera > Acrididae > Locusta > Locusta migratoria. The sequence goes on along the minus strand of CM048750.1, from coordinate 42,334,873 downwards.
CCCCCGCGGCCGGCCCCGGTTGATAACAAAATAAATAAATAAGTAAATAAATAAATAAATAAATCGTTGATTTTGTATGGATGTCGGCACTTTGAATTAGTTTCATATTTTATGAAAAGCCATATGATTCATCCGATTGGAATGAAATAAGGAAGATCATTGTTTCCACAAATTTTCGTATGGAGCGTGGCGGAGTGTACTATACGTACGGTACGGACGTCGACAAAATCTACAGTTTTCTTCTTGTATTGTTGAAATTTTGCACATCTGACCTACGAAACAAGAGCGAGGTCACTGTTTACATAATAATTATTCGTACAGTGAATGGACGGAGAGCACTTATAGCAAACTCCAACACGAATCTATAGTTTTATTCCAATCTTGACGATATTTTACAATCCTGACCAAAACCAAGAGGAAGAAGACTGTCAACGTAAGACTTCGACTGGTGCATGGGTACCTTACTCCAGACTTCCACACCGTGTGACCGATTACCATTAAATTTGGCAGATATATGTAATTGGTAGTAGAAGACGGACAATGGTGGTAGACAGAGAAGAAGCACAGGCACATGGACTAACAGAATCTTTCTGTCTAAATAAAACGATTGGCTGAATGAGTTGCCAAGTGGAAAACATGCAAGCATGTCTGAAGGACATAGACACTGCACGTCATATTTTAAATGAGCCACAGCAAAGCTTGCGACATTTGTGACAAACATCTCTCCCCGTGCGACACTTATATAATGTTATATAAGGAACTCTTTGTTCAATGGGGCGATCTATAATTGTTTAATAATGATTTTGCAGCCAAGATCGCATTTTTCATTTATTATGTTACCGGTTTCGGCGTGCTCGACGCCATCTTCAGACCTGTCGTATTTTACATAACGTCACAACATTTTTTACATACTTGATGTGCTCTTTCAGTATGTAAAAAATGTTGTGAAGTTATATAAAATACGACAGGTCTGAAATGGCGTCTTGCACGCCGAAACCGGTAACATAATAAATGAAAAATGCGATCTTGGCTGCAAGATCATTATTAAACTGATATAATGGATTCTACAAGTACTCATGGGTAGTGTCGCAATGATAGTTTGGATCGCTCAAGGGAGGCATAAATTTTCATATGTTACCATTAAATTACACAGTGGATCATAATTAATATTCGAATTTGTTAATACGCACTGGTCAAAAAGAATTAAGGAATCAGTTGACACATCTAGGTTCTGAAGTATTGTCATCTGCAGAATGAATTTAAAGCGTTCGACGTCTTTCTGTCAGTTCTACGGAGTGCAGACGACAACATTACGACAACTGAGATAGTGGTAATAACAAAGTTGCTGAAGAGGTGTTTGGTGTTGACTTGAGTTTACCATACGAATTACACTAGCAGTTGGGTTCAATGTAGTGTAGTGTAGTGAGTGAGCAGGTGATGCAATGCAATAACAACGTGATTTACCTGAATCTATGGCATGGGGAACCATAGGAAGGTTGGAAGCGGGGCAGACACAGAAAGAGGTGACTGTAGCTATTAGAGTGTAATTTCCAGGACCTGGACGCAATTTCAGAAAGCAGAAACCGCTGAAAGAAGGCAAGGCCTAGGTTGTCCACGGTCCCACAACAGTTGCAGATATGTATATTGTACTCATGGAAGAATGGCCAAACGTCAGGTCAGAGATCATCCATCGACGCATAAGTCGCCCAAGTGACGTTACTAAAGACAGGCTGAATACTACCGCTGTTGGGGTCTAACGGCCAAAAATACCTCACGATATCATCACTGCGGTGTCGCACAAGTATGAAGTGCGCGCCACGTATTTTCGCCGCGCGCCGCCATGCACGTGATATGACATGCGCGCCGCGGCCTGTCTCTCTCGTCGGCCTCGGTCTAGTCCTAGTGATTCTTATTTTTCTACTGGCCGTGCTGACCAGACAGCGAACAGCAGCCAGTGACAAAGGTCGCACCGTTGTGTTAGACGAAGTAATTTGAATAACGGGCGCCAATGCTGTTTTCAGAAAAATCTTCGTAAATCTTGCCCTCTGTGTGTATCTCGCCACAAACGTGCGCAATGCCATCTGTTATCAATGTGGCAAATCAGGACCTGTACAGACAGTGTGTATGCAAAACAAAAATTCAAAGAATGTTGCCGTTAGGAATAGTGCTTCGCAGGTGCGAGAACAGTTCATACTATAAATGTCATACACACTGTGGATTTGGACAGTGCTTCTCTTGACTCTCAAATGCAAAACAATTTTTCTGATTTTTTCCCTTTATTGTAATTTTGAAGCCAACTGTGTGAAACAGTTGGCAGGCTGGTAGCAGCTGCGTTGGCTGCTCTTCAGCCATGTGACATACACGTTAAGACAGAGAGTAAAAACAATATATAAAACAGAGGAATAAAATTGCGGAATTTAAAAACAATTGACACACTGAGTTTGTGAAGGAATAAAACGTACATGGACAACGAGACAAACATATATCGGAGAACGAGAACAGACGAGTAGTAACAAAACACACATAGTCAGTAAAAATAGTTGGCCATGGCGACGATTTAAAAGTACATTGCAGAAAACGCTTAGGACAAACACGAAGGAAGTTGACGGAGCACAGGATAAAAACTTGGAGACTTAGATCGCGGAGGCACTGATTAAAAACCACACAAGAGACTGGACACACGTTGTTAAAAAGTCGAGACGCCCCCGCGGGGGATGGGGAGGAGGATGGAGGGGGAGGAGGTGGGACAGGGATGGGGAAAGCGCGGGGAAGGGGGGAGGGTAGGGAAGAGAGAGAAAAAGAGGGGAAAGAAGGATTGACGAGACTCTGGGCATGGGAGAGGGGCAGCCAAGCGCGTGGGAAGGAAAAGGGACGGGAGAGAGGGGAGGGGTGCTGATGCTACGGGGAAGGGATCAGAGTTGGTAGGAGGGGTAGATATCGGGACGAAGTTCAGTATCCGGTAAGGGAAGGGTGCGGAAATTGCCCTGGGTGAGGATATGGAGTGTATGTAGGTGAAGGCCGTGAGGGATGGTTTGGCGGAGGCGTGGCAGAGGCCCGGGATTGGTGAGAATAGGGTATACCAGAGGGTTTTGGGACTCTATTTTACGGGTAGTGTAAAGGAGTCGGAGATGTTCGAGGTGTTTTGGGAGAGGAGGGAAGGGAATTAGGTCATAGAGGATCCGCGTGGGGGAAGGGAGTCTGATACGGTATGCGAGGCAGAGGGCGTTGCGTTCCAGGATCTGGAGGGATTTGTAGAAAGTAGGAGGGGCTGATATCCAGGCGGGGTGGAAGGAACAAAGGACGGGGCGCATAATGGATTTATAGGTGTGAAGGACAGTGGAAGGGTTGAGGCCCCACGTCCGGCCGGTAAGGAGTTTAAGGAGGTAGAGACGGGACAGAGCTTTCTCACGGAGGGATTTGAGGTATGGGGTCCAGGACAGTTGGCGGTCAAGGGTGAGGCTAAGGTATTTTAGGGTGGGGGTGTGACGGATTGGGCGGTTGTGGAGGGCAAGATAGAAATCGTGGAGACGGAAGGAGCGGGTAGTTCGACGTATGACTATTGCCTGGGATTTTTCTGGATTTACGGATAGGAGCCACCGGTTACACCATGAGGCGAACTCGGTGAGGTGGGACTGGAGCAAAACCTGGGAACGGGCAAGGGAGGGGGCGAGGGCCAGGAAGGCGGTGTCGTCAGTATATTGGAGGAGATAGATGGGAGGTTTGGGTTGACGCATGTCGGCAGAGTAGAGGAGACAGAGGAGGGGAGAAAGGACTGAGCCCTAGGGCAACCCGGCGGAGGGCTAGAACATACGGGAGTCGGAGTTGCAGACAGTGACATAGGAGGGGCGGCGGGTGAGGAAGGACGCAATGAGGCGGACGTAATTAATAGGAGGGGCGTAGAACTGCATCTTGAAGAGGAGACCGGAATGCCATACATGGTCGAGGGATACAAAAATTGCGGAACGACGGGAATTGAGTTGGACGGAGAGGAGATGAGTCAGGCGAAGCAGCTGGTCGTCGGCGGAGAAGGAGGGTCGGAAGCCACATTGGGAGAGGGGGATAAACTGGTGGCAGTGGAGGTGCTGGTGGATCCGACGGGAAAGAATGGTTTCCAAGACCTTGCTGAACATGGAGGTAAGACTGATGGGACGGTAGGATGAGGTCTGGGATGGGGGCTTGTCGGGTTTGAGGAACATGAGAATATGGGAGGAATTTTTCTGCCCCTACTGCAAAACTATATAGTGAGCCACATAGCAAGCGTCGTCGAGCGCGTAAAACAGTGCAACAGTGCATAATAACTATGTACAGTGCAATCCTGTTGTGATCCTTGTGCCTTCTGCAACTTATCATTGTAATATTGCCCAGTACTGTGTAGCTAGTGACAGTAGACTTGATGTAGCTACTCAAAAGTTTAGTGCAGTTGTTAGTGAATCTGTAGTAGCCTCGCATGGCGCGGACGCCGATCCGGCGGTTGTGCCATCGAGGGACAGTGATATTAATCTGTGTGCCGATTCTGCGCCGCTTCCTATCGTACGCAGCCCGCGCATGGGCAAGTGCAGCAACCAAACTGTAGCAGACGTTGCCCACATTCGCGCACCTGTCGTGCGCCAGAAGCACAAACATTTTGTTGCACTCTCTATAGAAAATAAGATTGTGCAATTTCAGCTCGACACTGGTTCCGCTGTCACATTAATTAATAAAGACACATATGAACTTCTGGGTTCGCCAAAATTGTCGCCGTCTCAGCAAGTGCTAACGGCATATACAGGACAAAATATTCCCGTGCTAGGAACGTATAGCCTGCCCGCCTCTTTTCAAGGTGTAACAAAAACAGTTGCTTTTGTAGTTCTTCAGGCCAAATCTACACAGAACATTTTTGGACTAGATGCATTCGACTTGTTTGGCTTATCAATTCAAATTTCGTCAGTAGTGCCTCAGGACAAAATCAATGCATTGTGTGAAAAATACAGTGACTTGTTTTCGCCGGAACTAGGTTGTGCAAAAGACTTCGTGGCACATTAACTTTAAAAGAATCTGCAGTACCAAAATTTCCTAAAGCTAGACCAGTGCCTATCGCAATTCGTGATAAAGTTGCTGCAGAACTTAAACGTTGGTAGAATAGTGGGGTGATTTCTTCTGTTTCTGCGAGTCAGTGGGCCTCGCCTTTAGTAATTATTACCAAGCCGTCAGGAAAACTTCGTCTCTGTGCGGACTTCAAATCAACAGTGAACAGTCAAACAATTGTAGACACTTACCCCCTGCCTCGACCTGAGGAACTGATGGACAAATTAGGACAGTCTCGCTTCTTTTCCAAGATTCATTTAGCAGAGGCATAATTACAGATTCCACTCGATGACGAGTCGAAAAAGTTTTTCGTCATTAATACTCACATGGGCCTTTTTTAATTTCAACGCCTACCCTTTGGCAGTTCTTCCGCCCCCGCTATTTTTCAGCGTTTTTTGGAACAGCTGACAGTTTCTGTACCGTGTTGTTCGAACTATTTAGATGATATTGTGGTATCCGGACGTACAGTTGAAGAACATTTAGCAAACCTGGAGTGCCTTTCCAAAGTGTTGACTGCAGCAGGTCTACGTTGCAATAAAGCAAAGTGTTCGTTTTTCCAGACTGAAATAGAGTACCTAGGCTATGTGATTAATGCCCAAGGAATCCATCTCTTACAGTCACATCTTCGAGCAATCAAAGACTTGCCTCCTCCTAAGAATGTACACGAATTGCAAGCAGTAATGGGAAAGCTTAACTACTATTTCAGGTTTATTTCCAATGCCTCTCAGATTGCAGCTCCACTGCATCGCTTACGTAGGAAGAATGTTTCTTTTGTATGGTCTAAAGATTGCCAGGTTGCTTTTGACAAATTAAAGTCTGCACTACTCAGTGATGCAGGTTTGATTCCCTTTGACCCACAGAAGCCTCTAGTGCTAGCAGTGGATGCCTTGTCCTACGGTCTGGGTGCAGTAATTTCACATTGTATTGGATCTCACGATCGTCCTATTGCCTTTGCGTCCAAGCTCTTGACGTCAACGCAACACAATTACAGTCAGATAGAAAAGGGTGCCTTAGCAATCATTTACGGCGTCACAAAGTTTCATCATTATCTCAATGGCAGAAAATTCTATTTGTTGACAGACCACAATCCTCTCACGTCGTTGTTCTCACCCACAAAGCCAATTCCGCCACGAACGGCACAAAAGCTTCAGAGATGGTCCTTGATATTGTCAAATTATCAGTATGAGATTTTGTACCGACCTACCACTAAACATGCCAACGCGGACACACTTTCTCGACTTCCGGTTGACCAGGATGTGTCATTTGATTCTTCAGAAATGGCATGTTGTCAAATAGACTCCAGATATGCTTCCGCGGTCGCAGACTTCCCTTTGAACTCTCGTCGGGTTGCACAGGAAACAGCTGCGGATGCAGACCTAAGTGTGGTAGCACGTTTTGTTCGCTATGGGTGGCCCGCCAGAGCCAAAGACATTGAGCGACCACTAGTTCGACGTTATTTCGCACAACGTCATGCTTTATCTTCAAGTCAGGGTGCTCTGTTGTTACATACCGACAACGACCAAACAAGAATGATTGTTCCTCGTTCCCTGCAACGAGAAGTGTTACGCCTCCTGCATCAAGGACATTGGGGTATTGTTAGGACAAAGCGACTGGCCAGACGTCATTGTACCTGGGTTGGTATGGACGCTCAGATAGAGAGCATAACGTCACAGTGTACTGTTTGTGCGGAGCATCAGGCGGCTCCTCCGCAACGTTTCTCAGACTGGCCACGCCCCAAGGGACCATGGCAACGTTTACACATTGACTTTGCCGGAATTTTTTTGGAATACGCGCTGGTTAATTGTTGTAGACGCTTTCAGCAAGTTTCCTTTCGTGTTTGCCATGAACTCAATAACAGCGTCTAGTACAATCAGTTTTGTGTCCCGTTTCCGCCGGTTGTCGTAGGTATCGGTGGCCGAGTAGAAAGAGACCGACACAGGAATAAAGGATGCACGCGTGTGCAGGTACGGAGGTGACAGCCAGTGGGACAGCAGAAACTAGAAACAGTAGGCTAAATTAGAACGAGATATATATTTCATAGAGACTTAGTACTACTTAACTTTTACATAGTTCTTGACTGCATAATACTGATACATAGATTAGATAAAGGCCTGCCTACTGATGATTCCTTGTGCCTATCCGATAGCCAAGTCTTCACTGGTGCCTATCTGATTCCCAAGTCTTAACTGGTTCCTATCTCAGTCCCAAGTGGCCGATGCAGCAGTCGTGCCCACGAGCGGAGTTGCAGCAGAAGGCGCTCGTGGCTGACGTCGTAAGAACGCCGCGCCGTGCGTGCATGGCGGCGCGCGGCGAAAGTAGGTCGCGCGCACTTTATACTTGTGCGACACCACAATCAGTGCCTTAACATCAGTGTTTTGCATCGAAGGTTTGCCTGAAACTATCGTCAGTGACAATGGACCTCAGTTTGTTATTGCGGAATTTGAACAGTTTTGTCGTGTGGATGGCATTCAGCATATCACCACCGCACCTTTTCACCCTCAGTCCAATAGTGAAGCAGAACGTTTCGTTCGAACATTCAAGTCTCACATGGAAAATATGAAAGGTCAGCACTCCAGGCAGCAAGCTCTTCAAATTTTCCTGTCTACGTATCGGTGCATGCCACGTGACGGCCCGTCTCCTGCCGAGCTGCTACACGGCCGCCGTCACCGCACTCTCCTTCACCTGCTGCAGCCTCCCACGCACCGAGTCGGCTCGTATGGCGCTTCGCGTTTTCAGGTTTCGACGCCGGTGCTGTACAAGGTGTTTGCTGGGAACAAGAAGAGATGGTTACCGGGCACCATTCAGCGTGTGCTCGGTCGCAATATATATGTTGTACGGTCTTCCACAGGGTCGGAGCTGCGGCGCCACGCAAACCAATTGCGCCTGCTCAGGCCGCGCGATCCTGTCTCTGGTTTCTTGATTCCAGACCCAGTTCGTCCTCAGGGAGCACAGCCGCATAGTTCACAGACGGGTCCAGCGTTCCCGTACTACGAGATCGTCCCCATGGAAGTCGACGCACCTCCGATGCAGCTGCTAGCGTCACCGAGTGGGACTCCGGGACCGTGCGTTCCCCCGCCGCCTGGGCCACGCACCTCAGAAGAAGATGAGGCGGAGGTGTGCGCCCTTCCCCTCGTTTTGGTGGGTTTTCCGGGGGATCGCAAGGTGTATACCGGGGCGCGGACGGCGTCTCGATCCCAGCCTCTCCTGCAACGACGCCCGCCCCACCAGCAACTCCCCGCCCAGGCCCTCCAGCCAGGGAGCACAGCCACATCGTTCGTCCCCAGACTACGAGATCCCTATGGAGGTCGACGCACCTCCGATGCAGTCGTCGCCGCCGCAGATGACAGCGTCACCGAGAGGGACTCCGGGACCGTGCGGGCCCCCCCAGCTTGGGCCACGCACCTCAGAAGAAGATGACCTGCTCCCTCTGGGCGGGGGTCTGCGCCCTTCCCCAGGTTTCGGTGGGTTTCCTGGAGGATCGCAAGGCGGATGCCGGGGCGCGGGCGGCGTCTCGATCCCAGCCTCAGCTACGACGCCCGTCCCACCAGTAACGCCCCCGCCCAGGCCCTCCTCCCAGTGCCGTCGCCGTGGCCCTCAGCCCTACGCCACGACGGCGCGGCGGTTTGGGGGGGGGGGGGAGGGGTGTGGTGTCGCACAAGTATGAAGTGCGCGCCACGTACTTTCGCCGCGCGCCGCCATGAACACACGGCGCGGCGTTCTTACGACGTCAGCCACGAGCGCCCTCTGCTGCAACTCCGCTCGTGGCCACCACTGACCTGCATCGTTAAGACTTGGCTATCGGATAGGCACTAGGAATCATCAGTAAGCAGGCATCTCTCTAGTTTAACTATGTATCAGCATTCTGCAGTCTTGAACTTTGTAAAAGATAAGTATTTCTACGAAATATACAACTTGTTCTAATTTACTCTAGTGTTTCTAGTTTCTGCTGTCCTACTTGCTGGTCACCTCCGTACCTGCACACGCGTGCATCCTATTTTCCTGTGTCGGTCTCTCTCTACTCGGCCACCGACACCAAAGACTACCGGCGAAAACGAGACACAAAAGTGGCGACGAGGATGGGTCACAAAAATCACCATCACGTCCGAAATATGACATCAACAGCCGTAAATTTACGAATTCGAAATATTCAAACATCAGACTGTTACTAATTAGATGAAGTCATACGGGAAAAGAGCGATGATAAATAAAACATTGCAATGTCACTGGCGAATTTAGTGCATAAGGAAAAGGTTTTCTTGGAAGGGAAACAACGAGAAATGCCGGAAAAGATTTCCTGTGATTTTCCTGAATCGCCACGGCCTTGTGTATAACGTCGCGCCTCCCTGCAGTCGCTGTCCTTCGCGAAGTAACGCGAGCTTACGGGACGCAAGGAAGAGACCGCCTGCTTTTGTGCTTTTAGCGATGGCGTGCGTCCACCGGCAGAACAGCGTGGCCCTGCCGCGACCTCTGCTTGCAGCAGTTCTTCATGGCGGACGACGTTACTCAACGTTAAATTATTTCTTCATTTCTGTATTCGGAACTAGCTGCTAAACCCGACATTACCCGGATACATACACTTTTTTTCCAGACTTATATCATAAATAGTCACGGAATGTATGGCATTAACTGCGAATGGGTAAAGTTGAAAATGTGTACACAGCCGGGATTCGAACCCGGGTCTCCTGGTTGCTAGGCAGTTGCGCTGACCACTACACCACTGCGGACACAGCGATCATCACACTGCACGGAATTACTCAAGCACGCCTCCCGCCAGATACAAATTTGCAACTCTACCCTGTCCCCTAGAACTCAAACTCGTAGCAACTTAGTACTTATTCCAAATGTTCAAATGTTTGTAATTCTATCGGACCACACTGCGTGGTCATCAGTCCGTAGCTTACAAACTACTTAAACTAAGGTAAACTAACCTAAGGACAACAAACAAACCCATGCCCCAGGGAGGACTCGAACCTCCACGGCGAGCAACCGCGCGCTCCGCAGCCAGGTGCTTTAGACCTCTCGGCTACTCCACCGAGTGCTTATTCCCGTAAGAGTAAGGGCTAGGAGTGCCTCCGCACTGAAGAAGAAAGGATCACTGCCCGTCATCGGCAAATTTTCTATATGTGACATGTCCGAAAGAACAGACGCCACATACATATATAAACTTATATTAGAAACTAAAATAAAAATTCGGAAATGATTTCATCTTCACGTATCCATGAAATCAGCTTAGAAATCATGAAACGGTAAAACAAAGAAATATTCGTAATTTACAAAATTTTAAGTGTAGTATTTAAAGATAGAAAATTAGTAATAAAATACAAATGATGAATAACATTAATTTAATTCAAAACTTGACTATAAACAATAGTTATTGATACTTCTGATGGGAAACTTTTTGTGACTCATTGTTTACGATGACATATCTCCTGAACTATGTGTCATAGGTAGTTTTAACGCCACAGCGATTGTTGTCTGATAGTAAGCAATATGTATACCAACTCTAGATGACATGGGTCCATTATTTTAGGAGGAGATGCCACGGTGGAGTAGCCGAGTGGTCTAAGGCGCCTCGCTGCGGGGCGCGCGGTTGCTCGCCGTCGGAAGTTCGAGTCCTCTCTGGTTCATGGGTGTGTGTGTTTGTCCTTCGTTTAGTTTACCTTAGTTTAAGTAGTTTGTAAGCTACGGACTGATTACCACGCAGTTTGGTCCGATAGATTTTCAAACATTTTTTTAGGAGGGTATGTTAAAAAAAACATAAAAGTTGTACGTGTTGTTTAAAGTTGAATCTATCGTTTAATCAGACAACAAAAGTAGTTTATTTTAAAGTTACTCATTCAAAACCTGATCTGGTATTAGTTGCAGTCCAAATAGTTGTCATATATTGATGTTTAACAGTCAAGATCACTAAGTCATCAGATAACTTCATCAAAATTTAACTGAAAACGTACATTGTTCATTAACACAGCAGTTTGGTTTAATTATGGCCCTGATATTTATGTATATACTGTTAAATGAGAAACAGTGCATTTAACCGATTATGTGCGCAACAGATCTTTTAACAAAACAACTGTGACATGTAACCTGCATGAAACACACACTGACTATACTCAAAAATTTTGACTGCGAGAAAGATATTAAAAACACAAACCACTTTCTTAATGTTAGACTACAAGAATATTATGCAGATCAGTACCTGATTATCAAAACTCAGTATCATACTCAATTAACTGCAGTGTTGCATAACAATCATTTACTACAATACCCATAAAGAAATCTGTTCAACAAGTTTACCAAAATCAATACTGCACTTTAGATCTACAAATAACTAATTATCAAATAAAGGAAGTAGGTTAATCTTCTAACTATGTAAATGAAGCAGGAAAGAAAGATCAACTATGTTACTTATTATTAATAATCACCATTACATTACCTAAATGATACAACCTTTTCATAATTACATGAAATGCTATTACCTTAATTCCAGGGGTGGTACAACGTTTTTCACAATTATAAGAAATACAATATAGTCCAAATACAATCAAATCACCTTTCTGGCAAAGCAGCCTCTACTCTACATCGGAGCCACATACACAAGTGCTCTCTAAGCGAGCTGAACCAAAGTCTCACTCTCTGTCTCTCTGCACGAACTACAATGCTATGTTATCTATGAAACTTCACAGATTTATGTACACATATCGATACACAGAGTAGAAGTAATATGAAACATTTTCTTGCAAGTAAGTTACTCGACACAAAACAGGAGGCACAACATTAGACATTTTCTTACAAATTCAGCAATATACATTTTCTATGGACACGTTTCAAGCAATATGTAGCAATTATTCAGAAATTTCATTCTTTACGACGCCATATCCCCTGAAATATGTGTCGTACTATGCTGTAAATTTGAAGGTACATTCAGTGGGATATTTGTCGTGAACGGTGTTAGTAGTAACGACGTAATAAATTGATACCTCATGCGTTATGGTGCGGTTTTTCATGAACCAAATTATTCATGACTTCATATTTTGTGAACTATATGTCGAACTGTGATATATTATCGAAGGAACTTCAGTGGTAGGTATGTGTACTTCCTGTGAATTGTCTCTCGAATACAATTAACATTGTAGAAGTATTAACTTGTAACGTCATGCCAAATGCCACAAATATACATCATGAAAATCGGAAAAGAAGTAAGCGATATATATTTTTTTTCTCCTTTCATATATTTTGTTGGTGTTGCCAGCGAGAAAAAATTTCGTGAAGATTTGAAATTATGTTTAAAGTTTATTGCACGTCGCTAAGTGTTCTTATCAAAAAGTTGACAAAGAAAGTCACGCTATCAATCGGGCAGTTTTCATTGTTTATGACGTGATATCGTATGAATTATGTATCATAGGTGGTTTTTTTAAACCATAGCAAATGATTCCTGACCTTAATGAATATTTTTACCAAATTTGGTTAAAATCGGTCCATTGGTTAAGGAGAAAATGAAGCCTATTATCGCATGATGCGGCCGTTTTTGACGACTGTCATTGTTTATGACGTCATATCTCCTTACGTATGTTTCATAGGTGGTTCTTACCCCGACAGCGATTGTTACCTAATAGTAAGGAACATTTGTACCAGGTTTAGTTGAAATCGGTCCATTAGCTTAGGAGGCAATGTGGAAGATACATACCCACATACGATCTATTTTAGAAGATGTATAGATAAGATTCTATTACCCACAACGGAGCAGGCTGAGAACTAGCATACACAGAGCGTTCAAAAAAGTACACACCGAAACAAGAAAAATAAGGCCGATAAACATGGGTCTCAGAGAAACACGTGTTTAGTAGAAGATGTCCCACGTACCGTCCATTCACGGCAATGCACCTTCGGCATAAGGAATAGGTTCCTAATGCTTCCTAGCACGATATGGAACCTCGAATTACTGTAGGGACCTGAAGATGGCTTCATTAGGAGGCCGAAACTAGTAGCAGAATAAATTAATTATATAAAATTTACTACTGTTGGTTCCATTTAATTTAACAAACATTGGATACGATCAATAGTACTACAGTATGTATAAGGAGACAGAGACAAAGGGCATGACAGACTGAAAATCCGCAATTAGACCATTTGCGTTCGAGAACACCTATCATCATCGTCATCATCATTATCATTAGAGACTGAGTATGTCTTTCAGCGTCTGGAGCATAGTCCCCCTAATAAAATTACTCCATGATCCCCTATTCAGTGCTAACATTGATTAATGAGTTTAGAAAACATATTTTCCTATTGGAAAGTCAGAAAACCGGGATATGTTTATGAATGAAAGTAACAGTCACATTCGCAAAATGTTTTTACATTTTATTTGATAACAGGGTGACCAGTTTGTATCTACTCTGAGATCAACATGGGACAGATTAGTTGTTGATGCCGAGACAACTGCCACACGCTCAACGCTTCGGCATCAATGACGAATCGGCTTGATGATGATCTCAGAATAAATCGAAACCGGTCACCCTATTATCAAATAAAATGTAAAAACGTTTTGCGAATGTGACATTTTCAATTCGAGCTAACAATGATGCCTCGTTGAATGTTAAGCCTGTTACTTCAAAATAATTCTTAATCGAATCTACTTTCTCTTTGGTCTATATCGACTCCTCTTACCCTCTACTGCCGAAGCCATGGGTCTCTTAGGTAACCAGGCTTCTCCCAACCGTATAACATGACCCCACCATCTCAGCCTGTTCTCTCTAACTGCTTCATCTATGCTTCATGCTTCCATTCATCATTCCCAGTTTTTCTTCGATTTCCTCATTATAGACACTCTCCTGCCGTTGTTCGCATCTATTACTACCTACAATCATCGTTGCTACTTTAATATATGTGGACCTTAACCGAATTAATAAGGTAACCTGTATCCAACTTTGCTACACCTCGATTCAAGTAAAAAGGGCATAAATGATTGAAAATCCATAGATATACCGTATATGTGTAGGCACAAGACGCCATTTGCGTTCGAGGACCATTATTCACATAAGGAACTCACGAAGCGGCGTTTGTTTACCACACCATATTCTTGAGTGTTTGGAAGAGTTATCTGAAGTTTACACGTTTGTTTTTACGTACCCCTTGAGGGGGGGGGGCGGTAATTTAATTGGGAAGAGGTGAATTCTTTTGTTGGTGAATCGATAATAATAGGTTTCATGGGAGCGGGGGACAGAGAGTTGCGGAAGGGGGGAGGGGAGAGGTTTTCGTATTAAGCATTACTTAAATTAGTTTTCCAATAGTTAAAATGAAACCAGGACAATAATATACACTGAGGTACCGATGGGTTGCGAACTGGCAGTTGCTGGGGGGGGGGGGGAGGGGGGAGGGAGGCAAGTTAAGCTTATGGGACTTAACTACGGGGTCATCAGTCCCTAAACTTACAAACTACTTACGAACTACCTTATACTAAGGACGGCAGACCGTGACTGGAGTGGGGGAGGGGGGCAAGTGATGGGGCTGTGTCCTCATAGAGTTCCTTATTATGCCATGCTGTGTTCCGAGTTACTTCGCGTCTTTTCGTTTACACGTCTAACAAGGTCGTTCAGAGGACGCTATTCTTTCTACAGATACGCTATTTACATTTCATGCAGTGCCTTTGCTAACATTTGCATACTTCCTTTATTTGTGTTCTTGTCTTCGCAAAGAAAGGTTTACGTGACAGACTTATCATCATGGTATTCTTTGTTCTTCCTGTATAACAGAGCACATTTTACATATGCAGTGCGATTAGCGTATCTTGTTCATGTAACATAGTGTTCTTTTTTTTCCATTTAGTGAAGTGGTAGCAAACAGAAGCAGTGTTTCCGCGTAAGTCAAGATTATGTCAAATCTGATTCAATATTGTGCTCAGAGATTGTGTTGTAATACGTTAATGAAGAACAACAATCAGTCACAGATATTTGTAATCGCAGATTTCGGTCGTTGTGCGACCATTGTCTACGCTTTAACACGTGGTTTATAGCATAGAGAATAGTCTAGCATAACAAACAAATAAATATTTGCGAGTGATTGCTGTTCATCGTTAACATAACACAAAAGATTGATTACGTCAATAGCAAAGAATTCGAATTAGTTACGTCCGCAAGTAGTGAGACTGACGTCACGACGCGAAGTAAACAGCATCTAGCTTCAATGCGACAGCTGTGACAGCGAGAGTGCTGAGTGAATGCAGCACGCAGCAGCATCACAGACATCCAGAGAGCATCCGTCAGCTGTGGGCCAGTGCTGCTGAGAGGCTCCGCTGTCCTCAGCGAGTGCACTGGTCAATGAGCCTCAGTTTCTGTGCGGCTTCTACACTTACAAGGGAACCTCGGATTTAATTATAAGTTGGCACAGTAGATAGGCCGTGTAAAACTGAATACAAAGCAATCGAGAAAACTGGAAGAAGTTGCGTGGAACTACGAAAAAATAAGCAAAATATAAAAACTGAACGGTCCGTGCGAAAGATAGACAACGTCGAGCATACCGTAAACATAAAAGGGTTCTGGTCCCATGGTTCCGCTTAGAACCTGCGGACAATGCTGTGCCAGTAAACCTCGCCCGTATCAACCCGGAACTGGAGCACGTCAGAAAATTTTACCTAGAAGTAGGCTATATACGAGCACATCAACGGACTTACGATACTGCATCACTCTATCGCACATTCACTGACATAGTGCCACAGAATACAATCGAGCTGAAATATCCGCTTTATAACTGGACTGCTATATGGAAAAACATCCATAAATTAGTACTTAGTACGAAAGTTAGACCCACCTGCTATGACGTTGTAAATGATGTCATCCCTACTGGTGAAAAGATGTACCATATCAAATTAAAAGCCACGCCGTACTGCACTCGGTGCCAGCTGCTGGACACGTTAGCGCACGCATTTGTCTGTCGAGATCAGACTGAAATCTGGATGTGGACTAGAAGAAGACTAGCTCTTATGACTCGCACCACCGCACTGAACATTACTGTACATGACAGACATACTGCGCCCTGATTGGAAATATTACCCTGAAGCCAAGCATAATAGTTACACATGGCTTCTTGGACAGTTTATTTATTATGCGATTAATCGGAAAGCTCCTACCTTACAAGATTTCATATTCTATATTCACGACCAGCATTACGTTCTACAAAAGCGTTCCAAATACAGGACTTTGTTCCAAAACTTTTTAACGGTTTCACTTACGTATTGAATATCATTTCATTTGTTTGAATTACAAGCTTTTTTTTTTTTTTCTTCTTGCTACACGAAGAGTGGGTAGTTCTTACTCATTCCATAGAGCATCATTTTAGTTTCGTATTATGATTTGAAGTGAAGACGCAATTGATTTGTTTTGCAATATAACACTGGTACCTGCAGCAGAGGAATGTTTTGTTTTATGGCATTTGAAGCCGACGCCGAAGAAGGCGAACACCGGTGAGCGCAAAAAAAAAAAAAAAAAAATAAATAAATAAATAAATAAAAAATAAATAAATTGATAGCCTGAGGAGCTGCAAAGCCACATGTCCTTGGTTCAAGTCTTCTCTCTAATGAAAATTTTAATTTTATCATTGTCGCTAAATTATGATCTGTCAGACCGTTCATTGACGTTTCAGTTCGCTGTAATCAGTTTAGTGTCTGTGTTTTTCGACCGCACCGCAAAACCGTGCGATTAGCAGACGAAAGGAAGTGCCTCTCCGATGGAAACCTAAAATATTTGGTCGCAAGGTGATAGGTCAACCAATTCCTCCACAGGAAAACACATCTGATGTATACTATATGACACTGGTGATGATATGTGCGTCATATGACAGGAATCTCTTGTCGACCCACCTAACTTGTACACTTCGTGAAGTAAATAGATTCTACCTTGTCTGATTTAGGTTTTCTGGTGGCTGTGATAATCACACCCAAAACAGTGATGAAAACATAAGTGATTGTCACATGAACTTCAACAAATGAATGCAACAGTTTCACAGTCGCACAGTTTTCCCTGTGCGCTGTTAAAGCAAATCTGAACATTTCCCCATACTACGGCGCACTTACCAAAAAAAAAAAAAAAAAAAAAAAAGCTCCGCTCTCCAGCTACTCACGCGCTAGCTACAGGACCACAGCGCTCCGGTGTGTACAGTGTGATCGACGTTGCTTATCTTTCGTATGGACCGCTCAGTTGTTATATTTTGCTTGTTTTTTCATACTTCCACACAACTTCTTCCTGTTTTCTCGATTGATCTGTGTTCAGTTTTTCACGGCCTATCCACTACGGGGTGCAGTGGGGAGGTTCCCTTGTTCCCTTGTTAGTAGAGAGAAATTTCCATCTTGAAGTTGTACTTCACAGTTTTGATTCGTTTAACGGATTTCATAAGGTTGTTTTCCTTTGCGTAGTTTTCATTTTTCTTAAAAATACATATTATCACCATCTCAAGGAAGGGTGACAGTGGTTATAAAGTTGTTACCATCATCCGGCTACTACTTGGGTAACATTTTTACTTCGTACTTGTCGTCGTTACTGTGTTGATGATGATCTTACTGATGATTGAAGTTTATATATTTGTAATAGAAGCGTTAGTCCAGTCAAATAGTGGCTATACCTTGCAACAGGTGGGGTAGAATATTTTATTTTTTATCTCGTTCATATGGTTGGGAAGATTACAAAAACAACTTTTGCCAACAAAATTTCTATTGGCAATACTTTCTGCAGTCAAAATCTTCGAAAATTTCGGATTTTTCAGTTTTTTTTTTTTAAATATCTCCATTTTTGTGCTCCTACCGCTTATACGTCTCATTCTTTTTTAAAGAGCACAAAATTGTCTACAAATTTGATTCTTATCGTTCCTTTCTACTCTCGATACCTAAGTGCTTCAAAAAAATGTCAATTTTTCAAAATTTATGCAAAGTTTCAAAATACCTAATTTTTAACACTGTTATTTCAGTTTCTGTTTGTATAATATAAATATATTATATACCATGTTACATGTTGCAATTTACCATCTCATTTTCAGGTATTCAATTTTTCTGTATGCATCATTGTTATTTCTAGGCACCCACCTATTGTGATTCGTACATCACTAGCCGAAGTTTACTATAGGTCACCTCAGCCCTGGTATTTGTGAAACTATAAATAAAAAATATGTAATTAAGAAATATAGATGCACACACACACACACACACAGACGTATTATCTATATATGTATACACAAAGTGTTACAGGAAACTGAAATATTATTAGTCGCAACAGGAAAAAGAAATCTAATTTTCTTCTGTTTTAAAAAAGCACGTAGTTAGCACTAAAATAAGTAGCTTTATTAGAATTAAAATGCATAATAACTTATTAACAAATATTGGCACTTCTGGGTGTGTTAATACGCATAATATTGTCCTTCAACTATGGCGCACTTGAGACGGATGTGAGCATCATTTCCGACGTTTCGATGTGCCACGTTCTTCGGTGTCACCAGAAATAAATGTTCAAATGTTTGAAAATATATCGAACTCAACTGCTTGGTCATTAGTCCGTAGCTTAGAAACAACTTAAACTAAGTTAAACTAACATACGGACAACAGAAACACCCATGCTCGAGGGGGGGACTCGAACCCCTGACGGCAAACGTCCGCGCGCACCGCAGCACGGCGCCCCAGTGCGCACGGCTAATCCGCGCGGCCACCACAAATACATTGGGTTGAAGATTCAGGGTAAGTACATAGATTTGGTCCCAGGTTGACCTCTTCTTTAAACAGCGAGTCAGCCTCTTCAAGTTCGTAGGTTTCGTCATCAGTTTCCTCAACATCCTACATATCATCATCTTCACTGTCTTCATATAAAAATTGTGGCACGTTTTCACAGTTGACCCCAATACATTTCTTGCAAATTAAATATTTCAAACCCGCCTTCTGCAGGAACACATTTCGCCACAGCTCACTTTGCATGAGCATGAAAGAACGTGAAGAAGTTTCCCATCCAACTTTGGACTTGGTGGTAAGTCCGTAACGAATGATGTTGCGCAGTATCTTTTGTAGGTGTCAACTTTGCAATGTTCAATTTGCTTTTTGTGGAAGACGTGGCGAATAGCTAATACCTCAAATGGTCTAGTGTGTGGGAAATGCTAATACCTCCACTAAACGATGCGATAGTAACCTGTTCTCCTGCTGTTATTTCTTCTTCACGGGTAGCGTGTGGTTTATTGATCGTGCAAATCGCTGAGTTTAGGTGTTCGTTATTCTTAACAATGTTGCAGTTGTTACTTTTTCCTTGACCGAAAAAAGCGGATGTTGTATCTCATACGCTAAAGGCATGAGTGAACAGAATATACTCACTGTCAAACTTGTAACATGCAGTGGAAAACCACTTGTCTTCTGTACTTCCTCTTAAAACAAAACAAGCACACAGAAAAAAAAGTTTTCGATGCCTTGTCCTAAAACGGTCATGAGCACAAGCTGGTCGACATCTTGTCCCACAACGACAATACTTCCAAAATATTTAGTTCTTGAAATAGAAGGTTACAATCATAACGTCAGCATTTTCTTGTGCCTGGTGCACATCAATGCTACACTCCCGAAATTCCTTTTTAAGAAGTGTGATCAAGCGACTCTTGTTTCGTTCGTCGTACAAGAATTGAGGCACTTGGTTCACCATCTCTGCTTCAACCACGTCGACCGGAGAATGTTTTCTGGATCTACGAATCCTCTCAACACTCTTTGTGCTACACTTATATCTTTATTATACAAACAGAAACTGAAATAACAGTGTTCAGAACTTTGGTATTTTGCAACTTTGCTCAAATTTTGAAAAGTTGACATTGTTGACGCACTTTTGTCTTAGATATTGGTATTAGAAAAAATGTTAAAATCAAATTTGTAGAAAATTTTGTGCTTTCTATAAAAGAACTGAGACGTAAAAGCGGTAGCACACAAAACGTAGATATTTTGAAAAAACTGAAAAAAGTCCAAAATTTTCGAAGTTTTTTGACT
Source organism: Locusta migratoria (assembly GCA_026315105.1). Lineage (NCBI taxonomy): Eukaryota > Metazoa > Arthropoda > Insecta > Orthoptera > Acrididae > Locusta > Locusta migratoria. Next base: position 42,314,823 of record CM048750.1, on the reverse strand, counting down.
GCAGAAAATTTTCCCAAGAGAAATTTTGTTGTAAAAACCTGATTTTTTAATCTTCCCAACAATATGAACGAGTTAAAAAAAATAAAATCTTTTATCCCACCTTTTGCAAGGTATAGGCCTTTTCTCTGACAGGCTGGACTTAGTAGTAACAGATAAAATCAAACTTATACGAATCCAAGAAATTGTAGTTTTAGTAAACATAGTCAACAACATGTGACAGTACTCAGTGTAGAGAAAAATGATATTGCTCCAGCAAGACCTGGGTCGCTTTCCGCAGCTGTTTTTCGTATTGATTCTCTGAATAATACTGGTGGACTTGAGAGTTTTAAGGGTCTTGACATTACTTACCGAACATTAAATGTTGATGAAGTTTATAATAACGATATGGTATATCTATTATTTATTTTAATGCATCTTTTATTGTAAGGACACATAGTGGGCGTAAGGTTGATAAGGATGAGAGTATTTATATTTGGTGTAAAGGTTCTGGTGTTTGTACATATTTAAAGTTTAATAAAAAATATCTGTAAAGCCCGTCCTACAGGCTTAAAAAGGCCCACCGGGTACCGACCGGTCGCCGAGTCATCCTCCGTCCCGAAGGCACTAACGGGTGCGGTATGGAGAGGAACATTGACAGAGGCACCTTGAATTTTATACTAAACAACAAGCAAACTGAAATGTAGACGCGGTTTCTTTTAGTCTTTTATTTTCTAACTACCACTTTCGGTGAACTATATCATCATCTTTAGATTAGCAGTGTCTACATAACATTCGTCATTCACCCACAGTGCATACTGTAACATGGAAATTAAAAAAAAAAAAAATAAATAAATAAATAAATAAATAAAAATCTTTTATGACTTCATGCAATGTTAACACATGAATATTTTAACGTTACTTCAAATATGTGCAAGCGAAGAGCAAGTATTTTGTAGACAATGCTGATCTCCAGAGCCGCGGCGGATTAGCCGTGCGCGCTAGGGAGTCATGCTGCGGTGCGCGCGGCCGTTCGCCGTCGGGGGTTCGAGTCCCCCCTCGGGCATGGGTATTTGTGTTGCTCTTAGGTTAGTTTACCTTAGTTTGTAAGCTACGGACTACTGACACAGAAGTTGAGCCCGATAGATTTAGAGACATATGAATTTTTTATCTGAAGACGATGACTTAGTTTATCGAAACCGGTAGTCAGAAAATAAAAGGTTATTAAAAAAGCGAGCTTTGGGTAAATTTCCGTTCGGAGTTATTGCCCTTCTCAATTAGATCGCCTCTTTCCCGCAATATCAAGCAATGGTAACATATGTTAAGCGCTGCCGTATCGTTCATTCAATTGCGATGGAACTTTGCACACTTGACCTACAAAAACAACATGGCCACTGTAAACGAAGGCTTCCGCGACCGTTGTCATTGTTGATAATACTCTTCTGGGTATTGGACCGCATCGTCAATATATCAAATGTTTCAGCCCGCTTGCAATAGTGGGCGAAACGTCAGTGAAACATTTGATATATTAACTGTGACACGCAGAAGATGGCCGCTTGCAATAGTGGCCGAAACGTCGGTGAAACATTTGATATATTGACGATGCGGTCCAATACCCAGAAGAGTTTTATCAATAAGATGGCCACTGCCTGCGTAAAATTTTGTGTGGTGCATGGCATAGGGTACTTTATCTACGACTAAATCTACGGTTTTTTCCGATCTTGATGAAATTTTGCACACTTACCATTCAAAACGAACGGAATATCACCATCCATCTGTTTGGCGAATGATATCTTGCACTAAACTTAGATAGCACTCCGCTGATCACCTAGAAAGTCAACGGTGTTGGAGGAGGCAAAAATTAAAGATGCGCAGGAGGAGTTCGTTAGGGAGAGAGGAGGTGATTGGCAGAGAAAGAGGGAGGTGGAGATGGGCAGAGAGAGGGGTAGAGGAAGATGAACAGAGAAAGAGGGAAGGAAAGAGAAGGTGGACAGAAAGAGAGAGAAAGAGAAGGAAAGGTAAGGTGTACAGAGAGAGAAAAGGAAGGAAATATGGACTAACTTAAGACTGGAGTGATAAGTTCCTTGGTGGAGCCACGTTTCAAAAAAAAAAAAAAAAAAAAATCAAATGTCGTAAAGATTATGACGCCCCAGGGGACCAGGGGAAATTCGAACCCCCGACAGAGAACGGCCTCGCGCATCGGAGCATGGCGCCTCAATCCCCTCGGACACTCCGCGGGGCCAGGTTTTCAGCTATCCCTTTAGTTACAACCTCCGACAAAAAGTTCGAGTGAATAGTCCTGTAACATTAACGTTAATGAGCTGTGAAGCACATTTACCTTACTGTCCTTCGAAATCGTCATCTCCCATAAATATGCACCGCTGAGCTGCGCAATACATGTCCTGGAAACTTTGCACGAAGCGTTCCTTTGGGATGGTGTTCAAAAGCCTCGTTATGTTTCGTTGGATGTCAGAAATATTGTCGAATCTCTTTCCTTTCAATGCGAGTTTGAGTTTATGGGATAGGAAGCAGTCTGGAGGATCGAGATGCTGGGAGTATGATGGATGTTCAAGTTATACCAACCCCTTTTTGACCAGGAACTGTTTCACGATATTGGTTGTGTGTGGGCGAGCGTTGTCGTGCAACATGAACATCCACCATACTCGCCGCATCTCAATCTTCCAGACGTTTTCCTATTCCCTCAAGGAAAGAGATGTGACTACATTCCTGACATCATCGAGGCTTTTGAACGACCACACCAAAGAAAGACTTCGTGTTAAGTTTCCAGGATATGCATCGAAGAGGTCAGAGGTGAATGGTTATGGGAAGTAAGTATTTCGAAGGGCAGTAAAGAAACTATAGTTCATAGTTCATCTACGTTAATGTTAGGACTATTCACCGAACTTTATTGTCGGAGGTTGTGAATTACACTCCAGGCCATAAAAATTGTTATGCCACGAAGATGACGTGCTACAGACGTGAAATTTAACCGACAGGAAGAAGATATTGTGATACGCAAATGATTAGCTTTTCAGAGCACTCACAAAAGGATGGCGCCGATGGCGACACCTACAACGTGCTGATAAAAGTTTCCAACCGATTTCTCACACAGAAACAGCAGTTGACTGGCGTTGCCTGGTGAAACGTTATTGTGATGCCTCTTGTAAGGAGGAGAATTGCGTACTATCACGTTTCCGATAAAGGTCGAATTGTAGCCTATCGCGTTTGCGGTTTATCGTATGGCAACATTGCTCCTCGCGTTGGTCGCGATCCAATAACTGTTAGCAGAATATGGAATCGGTGGGTTCAGGACGGCAATACGGAACGCCATGCTGGATCCCATCGGCCTCGTATCAGTAACGGCCTCGTACGGATCGTACAGTCACATCTCGATTCTGAGTCAACAGATGGGGACATTTGCAAGACAACAACCACCTGCACAAACAGTTCGACGACGTTCGCAGCAGCATGGACTATGAGCACGAAAACCATGGCTGCAGTTACCCTTGACGCTGCATCACAGATAGGAGCGCCTGCGATGGTGTACACAACGACGAATCTGGGTGCACGAATGGCAAAACGAAATTTTTTCGGATGAATCCAGGTTTTTTTACAGCATCATGATGATCGCATCCGTGTTTGGTGACATCGCAGTGAACGCACATTGAAAGCGTGTATGCATCTTCGCCATACTGGCGTATCACCCGGCGTGATGGTATGGGGTGTCATTGGTTACAGTGTCGGTCACCTCTTGATCGCATCGACGGCACTCTGAACAGTAGCCGTTACATTTCAGATGTGTTACGACCCGTGGCTCTACCTTTCATACGATCCCTGCGAAACCCTGCATTTCAGCAGGATAATGCACGACTGCATGTTGCAGTTCCTGTACGGGCTTTTCTGGGTACGAAAAATGTTCGACTGCTGCCCTGGCTAGCAAATTCTCCAGATATCTAACCAACTGAAAACGTCTGGTCAATGGTGGCCGAGCAACTGGCTCGTTGCAATACGCCAGTCACTACTCTTGATGAACTGTGGTATCCTGTTTAAGCTGCATGGGCATCTGTACCTGTACACGCCATCCAAGCTCTGTTTGACTCAATGCCCAGGCGTATCAATACCGTTATTACGGCCAGAAGTGCTTGTTCTGGGTACTTATTTCTCAGGATCTATGCACCCAAATTGCGTGAAAATGTAATCACATGTCAGTTCTAGTATAATATATTTGTCCAATTGATACTCGTTTATCATCTGCTTTTCCTCTTGGTGTAGCAGTTTTAATGGCCAGTAGTGTAATTCGATTTGAGGAGTCGATTTTACTTGCGACGCTTGGGAGTGGCATTAGCCTTGTCTCGTTACGTCCTTAACACTTTCAGTCTCATAGTGTCACGTATTGTGGCGGCACCGAAGATAACTACACCAGCCGACACTTGGCAATAACACAAAGCGATTCCCTGAAAGAGGCCGCGCATTACGAACATTATCACGTGTGGCGACCGGATGGTACGAAGAGTACTTAAACAGTCGGCGCATACGGCCTATTAAGACTAAGTGTGTATCTAGTCATCAGTCAGTGTGATTTGATGCAACAGACAATTAAGATTCAGGACAGAGTGCAGCGATTCGCTGAAGAGACCGCACCTTGCTACAGTGTCTCTAGGCTTGCATGTGAATTGACATCGGCAGACTGTTAATAGAACATAGAAGTATTGATTGCAGAAACCTGGACTTCATCTGTCTGACTGTGCTACAACAAGGCCCAAAGTTGAGTATTCATCTCTTTGTGATAAATTTTCACATGTGCTGCTAAAGTTGTGGGATTTTCCATTAAAGTGTAGCTACGTCGCCTCACTAATAACACCCCCACAACAGATATTAAAGTAAAATTCAAAAGAGATAGAGTGCCTGGACAGAGAGGAAGTGGGAGAAAGGGAATAGAATGGAAAGTCTATTTGGATAACTCACACTCTATGCCACGAGGTAGATGGAGTGAAAGGTGATGAGCATAAGTCTAGGACATCATTTTTTGCCTCATGGCGTAGGTTGTGAGTAACCCGAATCCCCCTTCCCTTCAACCCAATTTCTCCCCACTCCTCTATCCTGCCTAGTTAAGGAATTTCGTTTTTCCAAAATCTCGTTTCTACATTTATTTTCGTCTTCCTTTCTTCCTTTTTTTGTTTTGCTATAAGCCGTACTAAGTACTAGCGATCTCCTGTTTATCTTTACAAAACAAAAAAAGCATTCTGAGACTGCACATTTTGCCAGATTACACACACACATCCACACTCTTTTAGGTGCACTTGGGAACATAAAACATAGTTTTGTTTCCGGTGGAATAAATTTACCTCAAACAATATCTGGATGTTTGTGTGTATGTGTGTGTAAACAAGCTTAAAAATGTGCAATATTAAAGTACAAGGGCAGGCTAAAAACTAATTCCTGCTCTTTTTTTTATTATTATTTTGTACGCGAAACCACTTGAGGTGTATATTACTCACAATGCGATGACGCCGGATTCGTCCAAATTTATGGAACATGCACGGCGTGCCCCATGTGGGAATTCCAGATGTCCAAGCGTTTAGGAAATAAGACATTTTGATACGGATCTATCAGCATATGCACCTCGTTAATTGTGCTTGTCACAGTGTGTTCAGGAAGCGGTGTTTGGTTCAGAGGTAAGAAATTGCCGTCCAAGTAAACAGTTATCAGGAATATAATCTAATGCTAAATCAGCTAGGATGCGATATGTAATTTTGAGAAATTCGATAAAACGATTTACTTCTTTACAAACTGACCATACAGTGTGACAATGCTTAACGGGCATAATTCCCTTCTAAGTCTTAAATGTAGAACATTCGTTATGCAAAAATTCATTTTTTGATGGTAATGAAATAAAATAGGATGCCTGCAGTACCGAAAAATAGGGGAAAATTTTCTACTGTAATGTATACTACTGTACACTCTTTATGTACTAGACTGTTGTATCAAAAAAAGAAGATTAAATTCGTTACCTTTCAGATGACGCAAGTAGTTGTCTTATTGTTCTGAGTTGGGGAGACAGGCAGACAGAATATTTATACTTGTAAGGGGGTTGCGTCTGCACTGATTTCGTACTGAGGTACGCGGCCGGGGCGAGTGAGCCCGAGGCCTTAATTATTTAAAAAAGGTAGTTATTAACAAAGAGAAATGTGTTAGCCCTTACGACGAACTGTGTACTGGGTACCCAGCACGGGCCAGTCCACGGGGGACAAAATGCAGCCCCCACCCACACATCACTAGAAATGCAACCTTTTTTTCTTAACACCCCCCCCCACCGAAATAAAGTAGGGGAGATGGGGAAATTTGGAATAACATGTACTCGGATTCATGTATTCTTAGATCATCAGCCTAAATTTAGGCGCAGTAACTGGTCGTAGCCAATCCGAACCCTAGACTTCGTCACGCACGACTACAGTAAACTACCTCCTCTTCTCACCATTTAACGCCCTCCTCCCCCACCCCCACCCCCTCCCACCCCAGGACAGTCAGCTAATCGCATTTTCAGGTGTGTGCTACATCTACACGTATACTCCGCGATACACAGTAAAGTGCGTGGCGGAGGGTACACTTTACCACTACTAGGCATTTCCTTTCCTATTCCACTCCCAAATAGAACGAGGAAAAAAAGAATGTCAATATGTCTCCGTACAAGCACTAATTTCTCTTGTCTTTGTGATCATTACGCGAAATGTACGGTAAGTAGGCGGCAGTAATATCGTTCTACACTAAACTTCAAATTACGGCCCTTTAAATTTCCTGAATAGAATTTCTCTATAAGAACGTCTTCTTTTCTCCAGCCATCCCCATTTGAGTTCCCGGAGCATTTCCGTAACACTCGCGCATTGGTCGAATGAACCAGTAACGAACCTAGCTGCGCGCCTCTGAACTGCTTCTATGTCTTCCTTTAAACTGATCTGCTGTGGGTCCCAAACACTTGAGCAATACTCAAGACGTGGACGCACAAGCGTTTTATATGCGGTCTCCTTTACAGATGATGTACATCTTCCCAAAATTCTCCCAAAAAACTGAAGTTGGCTGTCTGCCTTACCCATAGCTGTCATTACATGTTCGTTCCATTTCATATCGCTCTGTACATTATACGATATTATTATTGCGAAGGGGGACGGGGCCCGAAGTTTCCAATTTTGGCAGTAGGAGGTGCGACATACAAATTTGGAAACCCTTGCTCTTTAAGCCAGTGTGGTAGAATATAATTCAAAGAATAATAAACTTGCAGATTCATCGAGATATGTGGCACAGATGTTAGCACACTGGACACGCATTAAGGAGAATTGTACTTCAAACCCGAGGCCGGTCATCCAGATTTTAGTGTTCCGTGATTACTACTGATCCTGCCGGCCGCGGTGGCCGAGGGGACTGAGGTGCTCCAGTCACGGTCTGCACGGCTACTATGGTTGAGGGTTCGAATCCCCCTCAGGCATGGATATTTGTGCCGTCAGGATTAGCTAGTTCGTAAGTAGTTTGTAAGTTTAGGGACTGATAACCCCGTAGTTAAGTCCCATAGATTATATTAGATTAGATTAATACTTGTTCCATAGATCATGAATATGACACTTCGTAATGATGTGTAACGTGTCAGTTAAATGAAATGTGTCAATACATAATATTACATGACACTCAATTTTTGAATATTTTATTATTTTTTTTTTATTTTTTTACTTTTTTTTATTCTTTTAATTTTTTTCCTAAAGTATTAACTTTTATCTAGAAATTCATCTAATGTGTAGAAGGAATTGCCATTCAGAAATTCTCTTAATTTATTTTTAAATGCTAGTTGGCTATCTGTCAGAATTTTGATACTACTTGGTAAGTGACCAAAGACTTTTGTGGCAGAATAATTAATCCCTTTCTGTGACAGAGCTAAATTTAACCTTGAATAGTGTAGGTCACCCTTTCTCCTAGTGTTGTAGCTATGCACACTGCTGTTACATTTGAATTCAGTTGGATTGTTAATTGTTAATAACAAATTTCATAAGTGAATATATATATATATATATATATATATATATATATATATATATATATATATATATTGTGAAGCTACTGTGAAGATTCCTAGATCCTTAAATAAATGTCTGCAGGATGATCTTGGGTGGGCTCCAGCAATTATTCTGATGACCCGCTTTTGGGCAATGAATACTTTCTTACTAAATGATGAATTACCCCAGAATATGATGCCATAAGAAAGCAGAGAATGAAAATAGGCATAGTATGCCAGTTTACTGAGTTGTACATCACCAACGTTTGCAATCACCCTAATAGCATAAGTAGCTGCGCTCAAACGTTTCAGCAGATCTTCAATGTGTTTCTTCCAATTAAACCCCTCATCAATGCATAAACCTAAAAATTTTGAATATTCTACCTTAGCTATAGATTTCTGGTTAAAGTCAATATTAATTAATGGTGTGATGCCATTTATTGTGTGAAACTGAATATACTGTTTTTTTTTTTTGTTTTTTTTTTCAAAATTTAAAGAGAGTCCATTTACAGAGAACCACCTAATAATTCTCTGAAAAACTTCATTGACAATTTCATCAGTTAATTCCTGTGATTCGGGTGTGATAGCGATACTTGTATCATCAGCAAAGAGAACTAGCTTGGCATCTTTATGAATATAGAAAGGCAAATCATTAATATATATTAAGAACAGCTAAGGTCCCAGTACCGAACCCTGTGGCACCCCATGCTTGATAGTTCCCCAGTTTGAAGACTCTGCTGTTTTTTGTATATTATGTGAATTACTTATATCAACTTTCTGAACTCTTCCAGTTAGGTATGATTTAAACCATTTGTGCACTTTCCCACTCATACCATGGTACTTAAGCTTATCTAGAAGAATTCCATGGTTAACACAATCAAAGGCCTTTGATAGATCACAAAAAATCCCAACGGGTGATTTACGGTTATCCAGAGCATTTAATATTTTATTATTGAAGATATGTATTGCATTTTCTGTTGAAAAGCCTTTCTGGAAACCAAACTGACATTTTGTTAGAACTTTATTTTTATTAATGTATGAAGCTACTCTGGAATACATTACTTTTTCAAGAATTTTTGAAAGAGTGGCCAGTAGTGAGATTGGGCGGTAGTTGTTGACATCGAACGTATCACCTTTTTTATGAAGTTGTTTGACAATAGCATATTTCAGTCTATCAGGGAAAATACCCTGCTCCAGTGAGCTATTACAAATGTGGCTAAGAATCCTACATATTTCTTGGGAACAAGCTTTTAATACCCTGCTGGATATGCCATCAATGCCATGAGAGCTTTTACTCTTGAGAGAGTCTATTAATTTCCTAATTTCAGATTGAGAGGTGGGTGGGATTTGCATTGTATCAAACTGTCTAGGTACGCCCTGTTCCATTAACTGCCTAGCTTCTTCTAATGAACATTAGGATCCTATATTCTCCACAACATTTAAAAAATAATTATTAAAAGTGTTTTCAACTTCTGACTTTTTGTTTGTAATATTTTCATTCACATTGATGGTAATGTTGTCTTCCTGTGTTCTTGGTTGCCCTGTCTCCCTTGTTATAATATTCCAGATTGTTTTAATTTTATTCTTGGATGTACTAATCTCAGACATTATGCACATGCTTTTGGATTTTTTAATAACTTTCCTTAATACATAACAGTAGTTTTTATAATAGTTGAATATTTTTGGGTCACTACTCTTTCTTGCTGTCAGATACAGTTCCCTTTTCCGGTTACAAGATATTTTTATACCTTTGGTGAGCCATGATTTTTTGCTTGGTTCCTTACAATTAAATTTGACTAATTTCTTGGGGAAACAATTATCAAATACCCTTACAAAAGTATCATGAAATAAGTTGTATTTTAAATTAGTATCAGGTTCCTTGTACACTTCATCCCAATCTAACTGCTGAAGACTTTCCGTGAAATTTCTAATTGTCGAATCATTAATTGTACGAACAACTTTGGAGGACTGATTCAAATTACTGAAAGGAGCTATATCATATAATGTAACTAGCTGTGCACCATGATCAGAAAGACCATTCTCAACAGGACATGCACTAATGTTGTTAAACCTATCTTGGTCTATAAAGAAATTGTCTATCAATGTGCTGCTGTTCTTTACTACCCGAGTAGAAAAATCAATAACAGATGTCAAATTGAAAGAACCGAGTAAGACTTCCAGGTCATTCTTCTTATTACACTCTTGCAGTGAATCAACATTGAAATCCCCACATACAATAATTTGCTTCCCCCTATCTGACAGATAGCACAACAAGGCATCCAAGTATTCCAGGAATAAATGAAAGTTTCCTGAGGGGGGCCTATACACTGTGACAATTATAAAAGAACCACCCTTCAGTTTAAGCTCACAGGCACATGCTTCTATATGTTGCTCTATACAAAAAAATTTTGTTTCTAAATTTTTTACACTGTGACAACTTTTGACATAAATGGCAACTCCTCCCCACACCTTCTTCTCTCTACTTACATGTGCTGCTACTTTATACCCACTAATATTTACTTTATTCATATCAGTGACAATGTGATGCTCAGACAGGCATAGTATATCTATTACATTGTCAGGTTCTATAGTTTCTAAACAAATCAGGAGCTCATCTACTTTATTTTTTAAACCCCCAATATTTTGATTAAAAATACAAACATTATTTTTTAATTTACTGTTGTTAGAATCTTCTGATAACAGCTTTATTACCTGTCTGTCTGGGCTTCTCATTGGACACTGAACTTATCCTAAAAAAGAGGTACTCCCAAGAGTTGCAGTGTCCCCCCTTATAGATTTTCCTATCAACCCAGCCAGTTTTCCCTTCCCTTTCCTATTGAGGTGCAGGCCATGCCTAGTAAGGTCCCACCTATCAATAGCATCAACAGGGACCAAACCAATGTCCGACAGAGTGGCCGCCCTATGCAGCTGATCTAACTCCATGTTGACTCTCCTTACAGAGCTGTTAAACCGAGGCTGATCGTACCGCATGAAGGCAGGCACCATCCGAACATTCGTATGGTTTGTTGCAGATGCTATTTTCACCAGATCACACTCAATACTGCAGCCCTGATCCCCATCTATACTGTTTCCCGCACCACCCACTATCACAGCATGATCTTCCTTAGTAAACCCTTTGCACAATGAATCTAAATCCTCTACCACCTGGCCAAATTTCCACAGGGCTTGAAAAAGTTTGTGACCTGGTACCTGTCACCTAATTTTTCCTGCACAATTTGGCCCACATCTCTCCTGTGGCTGCTAACTAGCAACAGAACTTTCCTCCTACTTTCTACTTTTTTTGAAACCTTTGGTTTCCTAATGAAATTCTGTTGCTCCTTAATTACACCTACATCTACTGGAGGCTCTTCCTCATTACACTGTGGCAGCAAGGCAAACCTATTGTTTGTGCCAATGAAAAAACTGTCACACACTGTACTCTTACTGAGGCCACTGTTCCCTGCTACCACTTCCCACCTCTGGTTACCCTCCTCCCCCCTTAACCTCAACAGTTCTTCTCTAACACTGTCTAATTCAGCCTGAAGGGCTCTGATTTTCCCCTCCTGTTCCTCTATTTTCTTATCCATTGAACAAACCCTGCACAAGAAAGGAAGAGTCTCCTTTGCTTCCCCAATACCCACGCCACTACATTCTCCCCAGTGAAACCAACTTTCACAGCAGCTGCATAGAACCCCTGAACTAACTTTCCTTCGGCAGCTCAAACACTTAGCACTCATGGTTGTTTCCTGTATTAAGCTAGATGAAATCGGAAAAATTAAATTAGATACAGATATAAAGGAGCACTAAAGTTGAATAGGACACTAATATATGTAAATACTAGTGGTACAGTGACGTAAAAGCAACTTATATTACGTGTTAACGCTAAGTCTGTACTTTGAAAATTAGACCTAGTCTCCGAATGTAAACAAAGGAAATGCGAAGTTTCTGGGACAGCAAATAAAATTTTAATCAACTCTACGTGAATAATAAGTGAGAAGCAATGAAGGGATATGATGTACTTAACTTGTAATACAGGCAAAAGAACTAATAAACGAGTTTATTCAGATTTGCTGTGCAAGAACGTAAACGAAACCTACGGCTGTAAACACTGCTGTATGGACTTTTCGCGATTAATGAAAAACTACGCAAGGGAAAGTGAAACCTTCAATTGTAAGCTAGGACAGGACTCTAATAAATGTATTTAATTACCTATCGGTGTAAAACTAAGTCTTATTAAACACAAGCTATACAAACATTCGAACTACTGATCCGGTCAAAGTGCACGGCCGATTTCCTTCCCTATTCCTGACAAAAACAATCCGCGAATTATCGCAGTATTCGATTCTCGCTGATACCTTACTAATTCGCAGCGCTGGCGATTATATTCTGTCGTGATGTCTGTAGCTTAACGGTTAACCACTTTACAGGGCAGCAGGGTAACAATAATGTGAAAGCTACTTCAACGTTAGTCGGGGGGAGGGGGGGATTGTAGAAGTATCTCACTATTTCTCAACACCTGTTACGCAAAGGTATATTGCCAGTCTTAAGAACTTTTATTTTATATTCTCTTGGTGTCCTTTCAAAGAATCGCCTACAAGACAATTATTTCTATGAGTTGTATTGCAGCAGAAGTCGAGTTTATTTCAATTGCAAGATACTGCAAGCATGAAAACTGATAAAAACTAACGCTTAAAGTATAACGGTACACAAAAGGTACTGTAATTGTGCTTTAGATTTCTTGTGCCACTACAACTGGAAGGAGCAAGAATCTAAACTTACCGGATTTTTCTCTCTTCTTTTACTGCCACAGCAAGCGATCGTTACAAAGTGACCTTCAATCGAATAAGAAAGCAGTACAAATTCTATGATTTCTTTCTTTTGTTCATTTTCTTATCTCCAAGAACGTATAATCTTCAGGATAATCTACTACTGCCGCTATTTCAGTATTGCTACGATGTTGTTTCTGAGATTTTTGCAAATGCATTCTGATCTGAACACCTAGACCCAATTTTAAAATTAATTTTAGAAATCATCTGTAGAGTATTTCTTCAAACCTCTGGCATCATTTTCGTACAGTACGGTAATTTTCCACCAAGGAACAATTTGTCATAAATAACTTTCATTATAAATAGTTACGGATACAAAGACAATCAGATTAATCTGTAGAAAGCGAACATCACTTTCGGAACATAATATCACAGAACATCAAATTATGAGACTAAACGATACAGAACCAGATACGACAGTAACGCTTTTAGTGGCCTGGCGACGAACTTCCAATACGAAAAAAATTTGTGCGTAAATTCGTATTCTTCTTTTGAAAAATACGAGTGTTATAGAATGGGATTTTTCATTTAGACTTTATTGGTGACCCTAGTACTTTCATTGAATAGTGTCTCCCTGAAAAAAAGCTGTCATTACCTTGCAAACTCTCATATTCTAGAAAGCTCAATAAAACAACCGAGACTAACGTCTGGTAGGTGGGTTTCACTATCATATAAATTCTGGCTCTCTGAATTACATATCATTACGCATTTTAATAACCATTTCGATTAAATAAACAATTTATATATCAGTACGACTTTTGTATAAGGCTAGGTCAATTATAATGACAGAAATTGGGTTTCATTTCATGAATGTACTAGTGTGAAATGTGTATAAATGCAAGTTTTCTATCACATGAATATGTCAGATATTTTCACAAAGGAAGCCTGCCAGTTCCGTTAAATGGAATGAAGTATCAGCGGTAACAAACTGGGCTGGTGACATACACTATGTACAAATCACTCAAGAAAGTACAACCGTGCAAAATTAAATCCATAACGTAGAGAAATATACTCTCTCCGTTTCGAAAACTTAGGTGTAGATTTTAAGCAGGTTATGAAGACTACTAAATACTAAATCTGAACACAAGTAGTCAAGCCACCAAAAATTGAGTGAACTGGAAAGATGTTCATGGTGCCCAGGGCATGAATGATAAAGAAAAAAACATTGTCATTAATAATATCAATATCATATTTGAAAACTGTTTTCCTCTAAGAGTAACTCAAATTAAAGAGAAGACTATAATAAAACCATAGATTACACAAGCACTATGAGAAGAACATTGTAATGACATCCATCAAAATAAAAATGATATGGGGTATAGTGAAAGAGTAGACTGAAAGGAACAGGAGCAGATAGCATTAAAAGTAGATGATACATTAGTAAGTGATGTGTACAGTATGTCAGATCTGTTTAATAGGTACTTTATATTTGTTACTGATAGTATGGTATTGCCAGGGTCAGTAAATAATGCCCTTGAATATCTAAAACTACCATTTACACAAAACGTCAGGTACATGAATATGTCATTCACTTCACCACAAGAAATAACTTGCATAATAAAATCTATAGAAACGAAGCATTCTAGTGGTTATGATGAAATATCAACGAAGTTAATTAAGGTGTGTTCTTGTGAGTTTAGCATAATTTTAAGTTATTTGTGTAACCAGTCTATTATAACTGAATATTTCCTGATTCAAGTCAAGTAAAAGTTTTCAGTGTCATAGAGCGTGTAGTATGTATTATTTGTGTAGTAAATTTAGCGACATCCTGTAGAAGCCCTGTCAAAGAACTGGGTACACTAACTACTGTCTCTCAATATATTTATTCCTTAATGAAATTTATCATAAATAATATATCCCTTTTTCTGACTAACATCTCAGTTCATACATTCAGTTCTAGGAAAAAAGACGATCTACACAAGGACTTAAAAGTACTTCGTTTAGTTCAAAAAGGGGTCCACTATAAGAAACACGCATTTTAAACAATTTACCACAAACCAGAAAAAAGTTATCAGCAAATAGAGATAAGTTTTAGAGGAGCCTGAAAGACTTATTAGTGGCCAACTGCTCCTACTAAACTGACGATTTTTTGAAAAGGAGCAAGTGATGTATGTTCTGTGTTCATACTATTATATACATATTGACATGTTCTACATCCACGAGGGTCGACTCAACCTCAATACGAATCTATGGAACGAACAACTAATTTAGTCTATTGCCAGTCACTTTGTTTATTGTACCCACAACGCATTTCGAGGCTTTAAACCCCCATCATAATTTTATGCTGGGTACACAGTGGTGCAGCCAGGAGGGGGTGTTAATGGGGCTAACCCCCCCCCCTAGCACTTCCCAAAGATTTTTTAATTTTATTATTTTTCATTGTTTTTATTTTTTAAACAAGTCGGAACCGGAAATTTAAAATAGTACTCATGTAATAAATCACAACGTAACTACTATTTGCCAAGCACATGTGAACGTGATGCCGCCACTGAGAACGCGTGCTGCTGTTGCTGTGAGCGGTTTTAATGCCGCCGCGACCAGCTTTGATGCTGCCGCTATTGTTACTGCTGTGCTGAAATCACGAGCCCATTGTTCACACCCGGCGACCGGCTGCTTAGCAGGTCAGCGGCGCAACGAAGTTATGAACAACAAAAGTGTTATTTTAGTTCAATTTTAACACACAGTCTCATGTTAATTAAACTGTAAAGAACTTTCTCTTTGTCTAGTAACATAGAAGCTGCTTAATTATTTTACGAGCTGATTCTATTTCCACGACGTTGCTCCTCTTCCACTTTCAAACTAATAAGAGCCAACTCATTTTATTGTGCAATTATTTTCGTTGTATATTTGTTTGGATTATAAAAAGTGTATACATAAATCATAGATTAATAAATTCAATAGGCTTTATTTTTTTGAAAATTAGCCCCACCCCGTTCAGATCCAAATCCTGGCTGCGCCACTGTGTGTACATTTAATTATTGTGGTATTACACATCTATAAGTTTAGTAAATAAGTCATGCCTGCAAAACGCTAATACAAATTATTTAGAGAAGAATGGGAAAACTGGTAGCAGCCGACCTCAGGGAAGGTTTGGATATAGGAGAACTATAGAAGCAAGTGTACAATCCTCTCCAGGGGATACCACCTTGAAGAAGCACTGTCCGTGCTGGTGGAGAGGCTTGCGTATCCATGTGAAGCTGAGGGCTATACCGAAGGTAGAGAACCTACTACCGGAAAGGCCTCAGCTGATGGATCTGACTAAGCGTGTCCCACAACGTCCCGTCTTCCTTATCCTCTCCCAGTCTTTTCCCAATTCCTTTCCCAACCCAAGGTGTGATGCGATCCATGCCGAGGGATGCATGGCACATAGGTGGATGTGTCTTGAACGAAGCCTCAGGGATACTGGGCGACCTCCCTGAGTAAGTAGCCTTGCACCATGCGGGGTAATCGTCGTGTGGACCATATAAATCCCCAAATATCGTGGGACTATTATTAACACAGAGAAAGAAAGTATTTTGAAAGAATCTGAAGGGCAATCTGAGACCTCAGATACTCGGACATCGGGATCAGGACCGATGGAGTGCACTCTTACTTCTGAATCAGGGTCTAGACCTGAGCAAGAAGTGGGAAGTTGGACCAGATTAGGATTAAGGCCTTGTCTGGGGCTCAGAGGAGGAAACTTCTCAAGGAACAGAAGCAAAAGGAAGGAAAAGAATGGCTTCCTAAGCATAAGTGGAGGGAATCAAAAGGGCGTGAGCCCAAGGCCCCCAAAAAGAAACTACCTCAGGTCGAAGGGGATACACAGACCCCCTCGACGTCAAAGACAGGTGGCAAGAGGGTTAAGGAGGAATCTAAGACTCCCTCCTCTGTGGACAAGCGTGATCCTAAAAGGCTGAGGCAGGAAATAGGGAAACAGACCTCTAGTACTGCAGTCTCGGTCTTTAGAATGGCGGTTGTCCAAGAAGGATACCCACTGGTGAGCTTCATCTCACAGCAGGAGGAGCTCGTGCAGATGGCCCTCTTTGAAGAGATTGGGGGGGACGCTGGTCCAGGACCTAAATTCAGGAGGGTGTATCTAGATCACAGTGCCCTCATTTTTGTCTGCGAGGAGGAGCAGTCAGCAGTATGGCTTAAGGACAAGGTGACCTTGATATCCCCATGGTAGGATGCAAAGCTGCTGGTCAAGACAGCAACCGAACTCCTGAAGACCGCAAAGGTATCAATATGGGTACCAAAGATCCTTAAGGATGTCCCTCCAAAGACTCTGTTCGAGAAAATAAGGTTCCAGAACCCAAAAGTCTGGACAGAGGATTGGAGTAATTAACCAAGGGTAATTAACCAAAAGGTCATTCCGGAAGGACGAACCCTGATGGTGGAGATCGAAGAGAAGTCCCTGAAGGCATTGCGAGAGCAAGGCCTGAAACTGTTTTTAGGGTTCTCACAGGTCATTATTTATTCAAAGGGGGTGTATCGGGCCTCAGTGGTACTGGAGGTAAACTGATTTATGCTAGAAATCTAAAAAACTCCAGAACATTCATTTATGTTAGAAATGGAATACCTTTCATACCAATGATGGATTTTTGTTCCAGGGACCTGGTGACCATCAGGATGCAGCAACGTGAGGAAGGTATCACGAGGGAAATTATTTTGGCCTCAGCATACCTTCCTTACAAAGACACCTCTCCTCCTTCTTTGGAAGTGAGGAGACTGATGAAAGCCTGCCATCGGCAAGGTGACAGACTGGTGGTGGGATGTGATGCCAATGCCCACAATCTATAGTGGGGCAGCAAGGACACCAACAGTAGAGGTGAGCACCTTCTTGACTTTCTCCTATATAACAACTTGGAGATCCTGAATATGGGTGATGAACCTACATTCAGGAATGGCAGAAGGGAAGAAGTAATTGACATAACTTTTGGTTCCATGATGATGAGAAGTTACGTCAAACAGTGGCATGTGGTCCTGGAGCCATCCTCATCAGATCACATGTATATTAAATTCAAGGTTGAAATGGGAACCAGACAGACCATGGTCTATAGGAATCCCAAGAAAACGGACTTGGAGACATATAGGAGGGACCTTGACTTCAGCCTATCGGAAATTAAAACTTCGATAAGGAATCCAGCACAGTTTGAGGAAGTAGCAGAGGCTGTAACCTCTGCTATAGTGACCTCATACCAGGACAACTGCTCAATTACCAAGAAGTGCACAATTAGGAGTGTGCCTTTGTGGAATAATAACCTGGAAATGCAAAGGAAACAGGTACGAAGACTGTTTAACCTTGCGAGGCGCAAAGGACAATGGGCAAAGTATCGTGAGGCCTTGTCAATTACAACATTGCCATCAGACGGGCAAAGGAGGCATTCTGGAAGGTATTCTGTGAGAAAGTGGAGTGCACGGCTGCTCAAGCGAGACTTCATAAAATCCTCACTAGGGTACCAACTAATACAGGAAGAACATTGAGGAAGGAGGATAGGGAGAGTACAAAGACAGCACATGAAACGCTGGAACTGCTCCTCAAGACTCACTTTCCTCAATATACTCTGGGGGATAACTCAGACCAGAATGCAATTCCTGAGAGACAACGGTTCTCAGGTATTCGCAAAGAGGACTGGGATTTGGCCAAGGAGTGTGTCGATTTCAGTAAGGTCCAATGGGCAGTGGGAACATTTCAACTGTTCAAGTCACCTGGCCCCGATGGAATCTTTACAGCTCTCCTGCAACAAGTGGGAGAAAATCTTATTAGATTCCTATGCAGGTTATTCAGGGTTAGCCTAGCAGCAGGAATCATTCCCAGTGTCTGGAGGGCAGTGAAGGTTGTCTTCATTCCAAAACCAGGGAGAATTGATCATACCAAGACCAAGGATATGAGACCAATCAGCCTGCCCTCCTTCATTCTTAAGACATTGGAAAAGATGGTTAATGTGCATGTTGGAGAAAGGAGGTAAATAGGGCTCCTCTACATTCAAACCAACATGCATATCAGCCAGGTAAATCATGTGAGACAGCTCTCCACCAACTCGTTGGGAAGGTGGAGAAGCACTACACTTTCAGGAAATAGCCCTCTGTATCTTCCTGGACATCGAGGGGGCTTTTAGCAACACGACCTTCGATTCCATGGTTAGGGCAGCAGAGGTGTATGACCTAGGGACCACTATATGTAGGTGGACTAGGACCATGCTCAGTGGAAGAAGGTAGAGGCTACCATGATGGATGAAAAAATGGTAATCAACACCACTAGGGGTTGCCCGCAAGGAGGAGTTCTTTCCTCTTTATTGTGGTGAATGAACTCATTGGAGAATTAAACTCTAGGCAATACTTTTGCCAAGGATATGCAGATGATCTTGTCATAATAATACTTGGCAAATTTGCTGACACAGTAAAGAATATGGCACAAGGTGCATTGGAATTGTGCAAGACTGGTGCAGAAAACAGGATCTTGGGGTTAGTCCTAAGAAGACTGTTGTTGTACCATTCACAAAGAAGCATATACAACATTCAAGTTGGATCTAAAGCTTTTCAATGAAGCGCTGCCTGTGAAGGGGACAGTGAAATATCTAGGGTTTACCCTAGATGAGAAACTGACATGGACCCCGCACATTAGGAATATTTGGTCCAAGGCAAAAGGTACTCTAGTAAGTACCAGGAGAGCTAGTGGCAAAGATTGGGGCTTGAGCTCCAAGGGTATGCTCTGGATGTACACCACGGTGATTAGACCCAGGATCACCTATGGGGCGGTCGTGTGGTGGAAGAAGGTAGAACAGCAGGTTGCTGCTAAGGAGCTTGGTAAGGTGCAGAAATTAGCCTGCTTAGCCATAACAGGCGGAATTAGCAGCACACCAAGTGCTGGGATGGAACCATGCTAGATATGCTTTTGGGATCTCCAGAATCACACACTAAAATAGTGAGTGAGGTAAATATAGGAAAGGTTGGGGAAATGCCAGCCGACTATATTATAACCCCATACTGCTTCAACAAGCTTTTCGATATAACATTTGGAAGTAGGGAGCAGTGGGAGAAAATAGTTCGACACTGTACGGAGGATATTGTCTGGTTCACTGACGGGTCAAAATCAGACCAAGGTGTTGGGGCTGGGGAATACGGGGTGCAGCCAAGACTGGAGGGCGTCATCTCTCTAGGGAAACTGGCCTCAGTACTCCAGGCCGAAATCACTGCCATCAGGGCGTGTGTAGAGGAGAATTTGCGTAGGCGCTACAAAGATCGTAGCATCTATATCTATTCAGACAGCCAGGAAGCCCTGAGATCACTGGCAGCTCCTGCAACAAGGTCTAAAATTGTTGCAGAATGTCACAGGGTTCTGGTGGAGCTAGGGGAAAGCAATAGAGTAAACCTATTGTGGGTCCCTGGCCACTCGGAGATCAGTGGCAATAAACATGCCGACAGATTAGCCAGGATGGGGGCAGAGACTCCATTTATTGGACCGGAACCTGTCCTGACAATCACTAAGGCAATGATCAAATTGAAGCTACGTAACTGTCTCAGAAGACAGCACGTAGAATATTGGACCAAAGTCCATCAATAAAAACATGGCAAGGTAATGACGCCAAAGCCATGTTTTAAAAGAAGCTCTGCAATCCTGGGTCTGAACAGGAGAGAGATTAGACTCATGGTTGGATTGCTGACAGGCCATGGGAATTTCAAAAAACACCTACATACAATGGGAATAACAGAAGTGGACCCTAAATGTAGGATCTGTGATGACGGTGATGAAACTGCATCACATCTAATCTTCGAATGCATTGCATTGGAGAGTAAAAGGCACAGAACATTTGGGACAACCAGACCCGAAGAAATTGTGTCTAATAAAGAACTGGTAAAGGGACTCCTTGCACTGTTACTAGATATACAGGGAGCGATACCGCACACTAAACTTAGTTTCGGTGAGGGCAGTGGCGTGTTGGACCAAGGCTGTTTTGGCTTCCCTGAAAAAATCAAATCAAATGAACCAATACTCGCCTTACTACTCATCTCAGATTAAGGAAAGGCGCAGCTTTTTTAGACGTGGATAAAGCTTTTGACAAGGATCACTGGAATACACTCCTTGGGACTTTACGCTATTTCCATCACCGCATTTATCACAGATGTAAGAACCTATGAACTGATCTGATTTAGAAGCTTGGTTCGATGTTATCTTAGAATCAAACCGTACATGTCTGCTTTCCTGCCCCAGCAACTACCTTAGCTATAGATATTATCTTGTACCTGTGTACTGTAGTTAAAAACACTCTATGCATAGGCTTTATGTAATTTGCGAAACAAATAAGAAATATTACATAAAGTAACTGGTTCATTAATAACGTTTGGAAATTATGTACTCAAAGTCAGAGTTTTAATTGAATAAGGTTTATTCAATCAAAAGAATGGAAGTGGTCGGATGAAATATTAATAATAAATTGTATAAAATGGTTAACAAGTTGCAGTGTCTGCCATAAGAAATTGGTTGCACTTCCCCCCAAGTAATCATAATTTTAGAAACATACAAACTCTGTATATTTTGCGAGCACTCAACATGAAATTGTCAACAGTTCGAAATAGTTTACGTTTCCCAAACAACATTTCTACACTCATAAGTTCTGGTGTAAAAACATAAATACATATCAGCTGCACTGGTATTCCCTTGTTCTCGCCAAATTTAAGAGTCCAGAGAAGCGACTGTTTGCTGCACAAACCCTAATACTTTGCCCGATCGAATCACTCATTTCATCCAGGAGGATCCTTCTTCTGCCAAGACTTACACATGAAGATTCTTCTTCGAACACCCTTCTTCGCTCAACTTCCTTTCTCAGAAACACACACACCACCAGTACTGTTCATTGGCCACTTCTTCATTGGCCGATCGCCATCCTCTGAAACCACTTCCTTTCCTTATATCATTATTTAAAAACACAAAATATTAATGTTCAGTCCCCAGAGGACTATTAAAAACATAAATAGACAAACCGCTCATGTCACACAATATTTACGTCAATTACTGGCAAATTGTAAAATAAATCGACACATTAAATTAAATATTTGATAGGAAAATCACGCTGCTTGCATTTTCAGTGTTACAGTGGAAAACATAATGATTTGTTTATATGTCCATTATAAATCTATATCACTTGAAATTATTCATTATACAAATATAAACAAGTGTTACGCTTTCAAGTTGATAGCTAGAGCCAATAAACCATCTTCTTAACCAAAGTATGTGGAAATTTCATGACGCATTCAAATGTTGGTTATTTTCAACTTGATTTTTTTATATTTTGATATAGCAGTCATAAACATATGTAATTTTTGAGATATTGAAATTATTTATAGAATATTAATATGAGCGTAATAATTGAAACATCGTAGATGTCTTAAATGTTGATGGTAGATTATTTAGTAGATTTTTTTAATTTTATTCTGAATTACTGGAGTGTGGAACTCGCAGATGTCCTCCAGACAAACCCTTAAGAAACCCTCGGCTAACAGCTCTCATTAGTTTTGAGTATAAAGCTTGGGCCTTTAACAGATTTCCGCCAGTTTGCACAAACCCCCAACCGACTGCTCGGTTTAACCCGCCACTATATGGGCTGTGTGGTAGTTGCTCCGTTCCACCGCCAGCCAGTCTATTTTCTTTCCTAACAATACCATTACTTATACTAATTGCGTGACTCAACGGACATTACTACTATAAAGTTACATTCTTAAAATTCTGTATGTAGCAGGGGTCAAATACAGAGAACGAAAAGTTATATATACACCACGATGATGTGCTACAGACGCGAAATTTAACCGACAGGAAGAAGATGCTGTGATATGCAAATGATTAGCTTTTCAGAGCATTCACACAAGGTTGGCGCCGACACATACAACGTGCTGACATGAGGAAAGTTTCCAACCGATTTCTCACACACAAACAGCAGTTGACCGGCGTTGCCTGCTGAAAAGTTGTTGTGATGCCTAGTGTAAGTAGGCGTTATGCGTAGCATCACGTTTCAGACTTTGTAGCCTATAGCGAATGCGTTTTATCGCATCGCGACATTGCTGCTCGCGTTGGTCGCGATCGAATGACTGTTAGCAGAATATGGATTCGGTGGGTTCAGGAGGGCAATACGGAGCGTCGTGCTGGATCCCAACGGCCTCGTATCACTAGCAGTCGAGATGACAGGCATCTTATCCGCATGGCTGTAACGGATTGTGCAGCCACGTCTCGATCCCTGAGTCAACAGATGGGGACGTTTGCAAGACAACAACCATCTGCGCGAACAGTGCGACGACGTTTGCAGCAGCATGGACTATCAGCTCGGAGACCGTGGCTACAGTTACCCTTGACGCTACATCACAGATAGGAGCGCCTGCGATGATGTACGCAGCGACGAACCTGGGTGCACGAATGGCAAAACTTCACTTTTTCGGATGAATCCAGGTTCTGAAACTTCTTGGCAGATTAAAATTGTCTGCCGGAACCGGGACTCGAACCTGGGACCTTTGCCTTTCGCGGGCAAGCGCACTACCGACTGTGCTATCCCGACAAGACTCACGATGCCGCCTCACAACTTTACTTCTGCCAGTACCTCGCCTCCTACTTTCCAAACTTCACAGAAGCTCTCCTGCAAACACGCAAGACTAGCACTCCTGGAAGAAAGGATATGGTGGAGACATGGCTTAGCCACAGCCTAAGGGATGTTTCCAGAATGAAACTTCACTCTGCAGCGGAGTGTGCGCTGATATGAAACTTCCTGGCAGATTAAAATTGTGTGCCGGAACCGGGACTCGAACCTGGGACCTTTGCCTTTCGTGGGCAAGCGCACTACCGACAGTCTGGAGCATAGTTCCCCTAATAAAATTTCTCTATGATTCCTATTCAGTGCCAACAGTCTGATATTAAGCCAGTTACTTCAAAATCATTCTTGACCCAATGCAAGTACTTTCTCCTTGGTCTACCTTGACTCACTCTCTATTGCCGAACCCCTGAGTATCTAAGGTAACTTTGCTTCTCTCATGCATGTAACATGACCCACAACATCTCACTCTGTTCGCTCTAACTGCTTCTCTGTGTGTTCATTCCCAATGTTTCTATGATTTCCTCATCATGCATACCTACATCTACATCCATACTCCGCAAGCCACCTCACGATGTGCGGCGGAGGGCCATTGCTCCCCTCTATTAGTAACTGCAGGCATCCTTGCTAATTTCATATCTGTAACCTCGACATTATTAACCGGGTAACCTGCATCCACCCAGCTTTCACTCACAAAAAGTAGCGCGAAAGAGAGGGCGATGCACTTGCATGGTTCTGGCTTCCTTCTTGCAGAATAGAGTAGGTCGTAGCTGAGCACTCACTGCATTAGCCTTGCTACATCTTGATTCAAATTCTTTCACTGTGTTGCCATCCTGTGAGAAAATATCGTATATCCTAAGTACTTGAAACTGTCCACTTGTTGTTACTTTGTTCCTCCTATTTGTCACTCAATCTGTTTAAATCTCTTTCTCACAGCCATTACTTTCGTTTTGGAGATGCTGATCTTCATACCACAATCCTTACGCGTTTCATCTAGCACTGAAATATTAGATCATAACCTTTCAATCGAATATGCCATCACAACTAAGTCCCGACACGTTCCACATCATTACTTTGCATGGGCTTCCAAAACCGGCTTTTGTAAACCGTTTTCCCAATTCCACTTTTGGTTGGCCATGTAAACACTCCAAAATCTATTCTGGAAACCCACTTCTCTAAAGCGGTTTTCCAGTTCCACAATCGATTTTCGTGCCCATGTAAAAGCAACCGTTTTTGAAGAGTTTTTGGCTTGTCAGATTGTGTACTTTTGGTAAGAATTTTCGGCAGAAATGGACAGAGTGATATTTTCTAATGTGAAATAAAACAATTAATATTAGAGTGAATCTGTGTATTTAAGTAAAGAAAAATAGCGATTATGCTGATTAAATCGGGGACTGAATCAGCTGATTTTCAGCCGCCATCTTAAATGGATTAGGAAATCCGATTCAGGCTGTGCCATGTAAACACGACAGCGAAAAACGGTTTACGAAAAGCGGTTTGCGTCTTCCGGAAGATGTGTTACATGTAAACGTAGTGTCGCATTCATGATCAATTGAAAAAGTACTAATCTAATCTAATTCTCATATGCGAGACTGCTTATTTTATTTTTACCTACTTTAATTTAACCCTTCCAGTCTTTTGTTTTCAACATACGATCCATAAATTATATGAATAACAGTGGTGACAGGTTACAGCCTTGTCTTACCCCTGAAACTATCGTGAACCATGAACTCAGTTTGCCGTCAGCTCTATTGCTGCATGACAATCTACGTAAAGACCTTTAAATGATGATGAGGTTGATCTTTTGACATTTATAGCCATTAGACTCCAAACTGAGATCGTTTTCGGCCTCCCTGGTGCCACTTCAGCTACTTGCGTGTCAATGACAATGAAATAACGATGAGGACGACACAACACACAGTCCCCCAGTGGGTAAAATTTCTGACTCGATCGTGAATCGACCCCATGCTTGGCAGACCACCACGTTACCCACGAGACTATGGAGGTGGACTTTTAAGTGAAAGTAGGATAATAGAATATAGTCGAATTAAATAAGGCGATGGTGATACAATAATAATAAAACGAGACATTAAAGGCAGTAAAGGACTTGGACAGTAAAATAACGTCTTATGGCCGGAGTGATGAAGATATAGAATCCAGAATGAAACTTTCACTCTGCAACGGAGTGTGCGCTGATATGAAACTTCCTGGCAGATTAAAATTGTGTGCCGGAACCGGGACTCGAACGTGGGACCTTTGCCTTTCGCGGGCAAGCGTTCTACCGACTGAGCTACCCCGAGACGACTCACGGAAAGTAGGAGGCGAGGTACTGGCAGAAGTAAAGTTGTGAGGCGGCACGGTGAGACGTCTCGGGATAGCTCAGTCGGTAGAACGCTTGCCCGCGAAAGGCAAAGGTCCCACGTTCGAGTCCCGGTTCCGGCACACAATTTTAATCTGCCAGGAAGTTTCAAGATATAAAATGTTGATTACCAGTTACATCTAATATTAATTTCAGTGGTAGGAAATCTTTTGTGGAGGCCTTTATCTGTAACCTCGGACGGGGTGAAAAGTGGATAAATAGTACAGACAAGAAGAGGTTAGAAGCTTGAAGTTTTGTGTTACAGAAGAATGCTAAAGATTAGGTGGCTAGATCACTTAACTAATCACGAGGTACTGAACAGAATTGTGGAGAAAATAAATTTCAGGCATATGTTGACTAAAAGAAGGGATCGATTGGTACACCACATTCTGCGAAATCACGGAAATCAAACCAGTCTCCGGACTGATGACCACAACAACAACGACGACGACGACGATGACGACGTCAGTGAAAATGGCACAGAAGGAACATATCTGCCTTTTTGTGCTACAACAGGAGGATTTTTAAGGTAAAATTCCACTACATTTTTTGACAAATATAGTTTTTAAAGTAAGATATTTTTGAGAGGGTTTTTTATGATGTGATAAGTAACTTTGCAATACAATACAAACTTCACTCTGAATAAGTATACCTGCAGTGGAGGCAACGGCGGAAGGTCACGTCTGAAATACCCACAGAAAACCCTTTTATTGAAAAAAACTACTATTACAGTTTGATATAGGCGTTTCACTGTGTCAGTCTAAGATATCAAGGATTTATTTTAGCAGTGATGAATAATTACAATCAAAAGTTCATTAGGCTTCTCTATAATTCTAAATACAGGATATTATAATTACATGTCCTATACATCAGTCTTAAATTTGTTCCATACAACTCATTTTTACCACGGTGTTTCACCTTCGTGGCGAAAGAACTAATAATTACTGTTTGAATTTGTAGGGATAAGCTATAATCTGTTCAAAAGACTTCCAAAGGCATGTGTTTAAGTGGGATATAAAATTTGGACTACCTGTACTTAAAATTCATTTTACCCTCAACGGATCAGTTTCACTTCATGTATATGCAACATACTGTTTCGGATAGCAACTTTTAAATGAGTGTTATTAAATATGCTTCACCTGTCGTTCATGTACAATAACACAGATAAAGAAAGACTGTCTTTTTTCGGAAGTAAAGATTTCATGACAGTGCATTAATCCAGCAACCTAATAATGGTGTTGTTCCGTTATATATATAAGATTTTGATAAGCTCGTGAAAAGTTGCTTTCAAATCAGCTTGCCATAGAAATTTTAGATTTTTTCTGACTGGTGTCACAAACAACCAAAGACACCGATGTATCTATAGCTGTTATTTTCGGCAGAGTCTCTGTCTTGGAACATCTCACTCTTATTTCATTTACACTGAAATGAAGTATAATTTGCGTTCACGGTAGAAATCAGTCCTCTTCGCTAGGCGGAAGAGTTACGTAAGAAACTGATGCGGAGGTGTGTTTTTCATGGCACGCTGTGATGCATGACGATCTGTTCTGAGAAGGTTAGTCTAGACGGCTATCGTCACAGTTAACCGTAAAATAAGTTATATGTGGTCCCTGTATAATCTACATCATGCCTTCCGGGAATGTTTACTTGCCCGCTCACAAACTTCCTTTAGATCCAGGATAGCAAAGACGAGAGCTGTCATGAAGTTAAAGAAGAGAGATGCTTGGCTGAATTATGATTGATGAACTGTAATTTCACTGGCACAATTGATTGTCATTTCCGTTGATAGTAGACGGTTTTTTTCTGCTCGTTCCCTTGCTCAGAGGACAGAGCTTCTCCGAAAATGCACTGCCGGAAGATTAACTACCACTTGAAGCGTGCCCGGTTGTTAATGACTCTTTCTCGCTACGCGAGGCAGCAAAACATTTTGGAGTCCTTATACGTGAACTCTGGCCCGTACAAATGCTTGAATTGCCTGCAATGTAGACGTCTCAAAAGGACAGCAGACTTAAGGTCAACACGCATCTTACACTAACGAATCAAGCTGTCAGTTCCTAGAAGAGCATCTGTCGTGGTATAGCACGGAACGGATGTTCAAAAAATCAGAAACTTCGAGAGGTAGTAATACTCACCTAAACAAGAAAATTAAGTGTAATAACGATCGGCCCGAAAGAGAATACTTTCTGAGGTAAACGCGTGACTATACAATAGTCGGAACAATTAGGTGATCAGCTGAGATATCTATATTGTGAAATATTGTTATCTGTAAAATAAATTAAAATGGTTCGACGTCTTTCTGTCGGTTCCGCGGAGTGGAGACAACAACCGAATAGTGGTAAATATAGCAAGTTCCTACAGAGGGGGTTGGTGTTGACTGAATTTACACTGCCAAACAAATTACACAAGCTGTTGGGTTCAGGTAGTGTAATAAGCACTTAGTGCAGTGCAACAACAACGTCACTTACCCGAAGCTATGGCATGGAGAGCCATAGGAAGGTTCGAAGCGGGACAGACACAGAGGGAGGTGGCTGCAGCTATTGTAATGTCACAAAGTATAATTTTCAAGACCTTGACGCGATTTCAGACAAGAGGGACAGTTAACAGAAGGCAAGACTAATATCGTTCACAGGCATCATCAGCAAGAAATGACCGTTATCTCCGGTTAACAACCCGTCGAGACAGAAGGCTGAATGCAACTCAGCTCCAAGCACCAACAGGACACGCAATACCAACACAAACAGTCCAAAATAGCCCTCGGGATATGGCCTCTACGCATGGAGGCCTAAGGTGTGTGTCCCATTGAAACCACGATATCATTTAGCGCTAATAAAGTGGGCAGCCAAAGATCGCAATTGCAGAATTACGCCGGATTCTGTTCACAGATGAAACAAGAATTTGTGTTCAGCTAGACAATCGTGCAACAATCCTGCTTATGTGCAGGAAGGTCACCATATGGTGGTGAACGAATAGTGCTGGCAGGAGTCAGTACAGGGCTATAGGCGGACGTACGAGGTTCAGAATGGCGCTTTGTCTGCCCGGAGTTATAGAGACGAGATCCTTCGACCTTTTGTTGTGCCCTACGCTGCTATCATAGGAGATGTGTTCCTTCTGGTGGACGATATCGCTCGTCCCCATAGAGCTGCACTTGTGGACCACATGCTTGAAGCTGAAGGAACTGATTGAAGGAATGGCCAGCTTGTTTTCCGGACTTAGACTCGATTTAGCATGTCTGGGATGCACTTAGCGCACGCATTACAGCCAAACCAGCACCTCCAACAACAGTTACAGAGCTGGATTTTGCACTCATGGAAATATCCTTCAAGTGCTAAGCTCATACTGTCCATACCACCACACAGCTATGCAACTATATTTGCTGTCCTAGGTGATCACACACCGTATTAGACGGCAAGGAGAATGATATTTTTGCCCCATGGTGCCTCGCTCTAGATAAACGCCATACAAACCTTACGTAAAGAGTTGAGACAACCAAATATCGTGGTGTTTCACACACAAATTACAATTGTAACCAATATCTGAACAAAATACGTTGCCATATGTGTTCTGTGTATGACATCTTCCCTGACCCCTTAATTGTTTTGAGCAGTGTAGAGATTGTTGTACATGACGTCCAGTCATGGCACTGCAAATCTCTGCCCTTAGGCGCACGGAATGACGCGCCCTTTGAAGTGTACCTGGTTGAAGTTGTAGCACTTGCTGGCCCCAACTGAAGGTAGACCACTCTGTAGACCACTCCCATCTCAAAAGGACTAGGGGATTGATGATAGCTGCGGCGGAGTGCCAGAGCGCTAGACTGCGAAGCGCGACGCCGTTCCCCGTCGGGGGTTCGAATCCCCCCCTCGTGCATGAATGTTTTTGCTCTATTTAGTATAAGGTAGTTCATAAGTAGTTTGTAAGTTTAGGGACTGATGGCCCCGCAGTTAAGTCCCATAAGCTTCACAAACATTTGAACATTTGATTGAAGACAGGGGAACGAGCAGGCCAGTGTTGGGCTTCCACAGCAAATGCAGCTAGCCTGAAAAGTCTGCGTAGATGTTGGCGCACATTGTGACGAGCATGTTTTGGTGCACCATCATGCATGAACCACAAATGTAATCCTCGCTAATTACATCTACGTACATACTCCGCAATCCACCGTAAGGTGCATGGCGGAGGGTAAACTGTACCACTACTAGGCATTTCCTTTCCTATTCCACTCAAAATAGAACGAGGGAAAAAAGGATACCTATATGCCTCCATATGAGCCCTAATTTCTCTTATCTTTGTGATCAATATGCGAACTATAAGTAGGCGGCAGGAAGATCGTACTACACTCAGCTTCAAATTCGGCCCTCTAAATTTCCTCAACAGAAATTCACGAAAAGAACGTCGTCTTTCCTCCAGCGATCCCCAATTGAGTTGCCGGAGCATTTCCGTGACACTCACGCATTGGTCGAACCTACCAGTAACAAACCTAGCTGCTCGCCTCTGAACTGCCTCTATGTCTTCCTTTAAACTGATCTGCGTCGGGTCCCAAACAAACACTGGAGCAACGTGGTCGTACAAGCGTTTTATACGCGGTCTCCTTTACATATGAAGTACATCTTCCCAAAATTCTCCCAATAAACCGAAGTCGGCTGTCCGCCTTACTCACAACTGTCCTTACATGTTCGTTCCATTTCATATCGCTCTGCAATGTTACGCCTAGATATTTGAACGACGCGACTGCATCAAGAAGCTCACTACTAATGCTGTATCCGAACATTATGGGATTTTTTCCTACTCATGTGCATCACCTTACATTTTTCTACATTGAGAGCTAGCTGCCATTCTTCGCACCAACTAGAAATTTTGTTTAAGTCATCCTGTATGCTATTACAGTCAGTTAAAGACGACACCCTCCCATAAACCACAGCATCATCAGCAAACAGCCGCAAATTACAAGTTAGTCTGTCCATCACATCATTTATATAGATAGAAAATAATAGTGGTCGTATCACACTCTCCTGGGGCACGCCTGACGATGCACTCGTCTCTGATGAACACTCCCCGTCGAGAACAACGTACTGCGTTCTATTGTTTAGGAAGTTTTCCAGCCAGTCACAAATCTGTGAACCTATTCCATAAGCTCATATCTTCGTTAGCAGTCTATTGCCCTTCATCCATGGCTCGCAAGATGTCATGTGAGAAAATGGCAAGCTGAGTTTCACATGAACGATGTTTCCTAACCCGTGCTGATTCACAGAAAGAAGCTTTTCCGTCTCAAGGAAATTTACTATATTCGAACTGAGAATATTCTCCAAAATCCTACATGAAATTGATGTCAACGATATTGGCCTGTAATTGTGTGGGTCGGTTCTCTTTCTGTCTTATAAACTGGAGTCACCTGCGCTTTTTTCCAATCACTAGGAACTTTGCGCTGAATTAAAGATTCGCGATAAATGCAAGCTAAGTAGGGGGCCAATGCCGCCGAATACTCTTTGTAAAACCGAACTGGTATTCCATCCGGACCAGCAGACGTTTTCGTATTTAGCTCTCTCAGCTGCTTCTCTACACCGGAAATACCTATTACTATGTCCTCCATTTCGGAATTAGTACGTTGATCAAATATAGCACGTCTTCTAGCAAGGTAGGCAATACATTAAAGAGAAAGTCCAGCTAATGCGTTCCGTTTGTGACAGCACATATGGACTTACTACTAAGTCTACAATAAATCTCACAAACAGTACGTCAAGTAATGTAGGCTACAAAACGATTCGAACCACCAGCTGAATGCAAATTACATACTGGTAGATAAGTACTGTAATACATAACAATACCCTGCTGACACATTCGACGAAGCGCCAACGCAACGACTTTGCTGATATCTGCCACGAAGCGTCGCGCAGTCCTTTCTACAAACACGTGTTTTTACCAGAATGTCTGCGTTTCAAACGTATGTAACCTTAACAGACCTAAATGCTGTTGACATCGGTCCCTAGACTTACAAACTACTTAGCCTTATTCTAAGAACAACATACACACCCATGTCCCAGCGAGGACTCGAGCCTCCGGCACGAGCGGCCACGCGATCTGTAATGTGGCGCCACAGTCCGCACAGCCATTCCCGCACGGCAGTTTGCGTTTCTGGCCCAATGTTTATTGGACTTATTTTTCTTGTTTCGATGAGTACTACCAACGTTCAAAGTATTAAACACTTTTTTAAGACCGTATATTTTATATTCATGCTGGAATATACAGGGTGTTTCACTAAGTGTTTTTGCCTCTGTAACTTATAAAATAATAGGTGAAGGGAAATTTTAATGCGGTAGGTCAACACAAGAAATGTTACACTTTCTGCGGAGCTATGAACTTAGTTTATTGTATCATTTTCCAAAGAGTTACAGCAAAAACATATATATTTTTTTTAATGAACAATAGTTTTTTTTTCTATCGTTGAAACCAACTGCATCCAAATCAATTTAAACTACATTCCTATCACTGTTAGTTTGGGAGCTACAACCCTTCAAAGTTTCAGGGGCAGATACCACAAACGCTGCGCATAATGCAATGCGCCCGTTAAATGTGGTGCGGCCGAGTTGTAACGTCGTCGGTGTCACGGAGCAAGAAGCTTCCTCGATGCGCTGTTAGACTACCGACTGTCGCCGCACACGGCCGTATACCCGACAGTTGGAGCCACACAAACAACCGGGGCTCAATGTACCACAGTTACTGACATTGGATGACGATGGCATATACGAACAACGAGTACGTTGACATGTTGCTGATGCTCGGCGAGTGCAGACACGATGCCACTGAAGCAGCCACGGTGTATGCCGTGAGATATCCTAGGCGAAGAGCCCCGGCAGCCATTACGTTCTTACGTGCCGAACAACGACTTCGGGAAACAGGCAGCTTGGTAATGCACTGCAGTAGCAGACGAAGACCTGCAAGAAGTGAGGAGACGGAGGTGTTTGCTTTAGCTGCACTACACCACGATCCTCATGTCAGCTTACGAACCGTTGCTGCAGTCGCTGGTGTCAGTCTCACATCTGTGTGTCGTATAGTACACGGCCACAGGTTTCACCCGTACCGCCTGTCACTGACCCAGGAGCTGCATGGGAACGATTTCCGTGCAAGAGTGACATTCTGTGAGTGGGCCATGCGTAATTTCACGCTGTAGTCTTTACAAAGTGTTATGTTCTCTGATGAGTCCACGTTCACAAATTATGGTGCAGTGAATCGCCATAACATGCACTACTGGGCCGCAGACAATCCTCGGTGGGTACGACCTGTCGACCGTCAACGTAGGTGGTCTATTAACGTGTGGTGTGGAGTCCTTGGGGATGAAATCATCGGTCCACACTACTTCCCAGGTACACTGACAGGTGAGTTATATCGCGCTTTTATAGCCGACAGTTTGGGTGGTCTCCATGAACATGTGTGTCTACACACGAGAGTCCATATGTGGATGCAGCACGATGGTCACCCAGCCCATTCTGCGCGTGCTGTTGTGGAAGAACTAAACAGGTTGCAGGAAGATGGTTGGGGCGCCATGGTCCTCATTCATGGCCCGCAAGGCCGCCAGATTTAACACCAGTAGATTTCTTTTTGTGGGGATATCTAAAGTATCGTGTTTATATCACTGAGCCCACATCCCCAGATGATCTAAAACGGCGCATCGAGGACGCATGTCGCTCCGTCACACCGGCGATGTTACATCTCGTCCGCAGATCCTTTCGACGGCGCATTGCATTATGCATTGAGGAACATGGACACACATTTGAACATCTCATGTAAATTAACTTCCCACCGCCATAACATCCATCACCCACCTCACAGCCATGTAATATGTACAGCGTATGGTATCTGCCCCAAAAACTTTGAAGGGTTGTAGCTCCCAAACTAACAGTGATAGGAATGTAGTTTAAATTGATTTGGACGCAGCTGGTTTCAACGATTCCAATACACTGTAGAAAAAAACTATTGTTCCATTTAAAAAATTATATCTTTGTGCTGTAACTTTTTGGAAAGTGATACAATAAACTATGTTCATAGCTCCGCAGAAAGTGTAACATTTCTTGTGTTGGCCTACAGCATTAAAATTTCCCGTCACCTATTATTTTATAAGTTACAGAGGCAAACACAATTAGTGAAACACCCTGTATATATATACTGAAAGTATTATACAATTTTCATAAATTAATTGGGTGGCCGTAATCCTTGTTGTTTACGACAGGGATATAATCAAA
Organism: Locusta migratoria; assembly: GCA_026315105.1. NCBI lineage: Eukaryota > Metazoa > Arthropoda > Insecta > Orthoptera > Acrididae > Locusta > Locusta migratoria. Next base: position 42,280,843 of record CM048750.1, on the reverse strand, counting down.
TGTTACATTAACTTAAAACTCATGACATCAACATCAAATACGTATATTCGACTGCCGAAACTTCCCACTGCTTGTATAAAACGGTCTTTCTCTCTATACCAAACTCAATCATCATCAACATTATTACAGACTCATTATGCCTTTTACTGCTCATTCTGGAGCATAGTCCCCCTAATAAAATTCCTACATGACCTATTCAATGCTACCATTGATGCCACGTCTGATGTTAAGCCTGTTACTGCAAAGTCATTCTTGACTGAATCCTTGGTCTAGCTGGACTCCTCTTACCCTCTACTGCCGAATCCATGAGTGTCTTAGGTAACCTTGCATCTCCCATGCGAGTAACATGACCCTACCATCTCAGCCTGTTCGCTCTGCTTTATCTATGGCATTCATTCCAAGTAATTCTTTGATTTCCTCATTATGGACACCCTCCTACCATTTTTACTTCTGTTATTGCCTGCAATCAACCTTGCTACTTTGATATCTGCAACAAACTTATTAATACGGTGTCCGTTATCTACCCAATGTTCACTCCCATGCAAATAAGTCACAACTAAAATCACCCCACTCCATATTTTTGTGGCGCTGACACAGTAACTGTAACAGATATTTTGCTATATAAAAAAAAGAAAAAAAAAGAAAAAAAGCGATGTTTCATTTATTAATTCGTGACGCGTTTCTCCTCTTCTGGGCATCATTAAATGTTGAAAGAGGGAAAATTTACAAACTTGTTTAAAAAAAGGAGTTAACAAAAATTATGTAACATCTTTCCTAAGCAAGAAATATTAGAAATAGGGAAGGTGCAGACAGATAAAATTGCAGGCCACAAGACCACATTCACGTTTTGGCGTGGTGGGGAATGAATATTGAACTAATAAATATCGCTAAAATAAAATTAATTATCACTGTGGTAGCCCGGCGTTAAATTATCAAATTCAATAAAATAGAACCTTCACAATAGAAATGGTGACTGTTGCTCAAGAATGGGGGGGGGGGGGGACAATGAAGTCAATGGTAAAACCTAATTTAGCCGCGCGAAGCTTTGTTTACATTTAGCTCTGTAGCTTGCCTGTTACATCTCAAAACTCCCTCGAAAGAATTGTACAACTGCAAGTTGGCCAAGGCTTTCGTAATCTTTTGCTGTAAAGAAAAGTTATTATATGACTAATATGTTTCCAGCAACAGGGTCCACGTGGTTGTCCTTCGAGATTGAAATCAATAGTGTAATCATTTGAACAATCAAATCCTAATCTTAACCCAATTTTTTTACATACACCAAAATATGCCATATCTGAATAGCAAAAACATGATTTACATAATATAATCAAATTCACTGTCAAGAAAGTTTACTAGAAAGATAAAAAACATTGTTCACATTTTCATAACAGTATTCCGTTTTACAGAAACTTTCATATTTTAATAATGATAACATCACCTAGATCTAAACACAAATGAACTATCTTTACAAAAGTATATAAAGTTCAGTATTAAAGTAGTTTCCCAAATGCATATTTGTTTATATTGTTGTCCATTTCAACATTATTTTATTGTGGTTTTATTATCACTTTTATCTTCAGACGGATTTATTTCTATTCTCATACTCTCTAGACAATAGCAAAATAATTCTCATGTTTGCACAAAACCACCTCTCAATAACACTTCAGGTAACAGACAGGGCTTTTTCATGAAACTTTCATGTTTATGTGTAACTTTCTCTAAGGCGCAATCAACTCGACAGAACTGTTCATGGCAGTAGTACTAGATATAAAATTTTCGATGTGAATATTGTCCATTTCTCATTTTGGTGAAATAAATATAGGGCCTATACATATAATATACAGGTTAAGTAAGTGTACAATAATTCTTTTTATATTCTCATATCTAGAGGCCAAAATTTTAGCACAGGGTATACACTGACAAAATACACATATTCCAATATTATGTGTGAAAATATCTGCTTCAGCAGAATAGTCATGATCAATAACAAACTTCTTTTTTAAACAAAAGTGTCATAATTAAATCTGATGTACAAGAAAAAAAAACTGTTTCACATACTTACCTACTAAAATATTTGAAGTTCTCAACAAGCTTAGCACTGCTTAAATTTACTTCTTTCAAAAGTCTTTTCAAATGTAGTCCTCGTAGCTTTTACTTAAATCAATTTATAGTTAGATGAAAGAATAGAGGAAGAGATCTGTGACAACAGAAAATATGCGTGTAGAAGAAATTATGACATGGCTAGGGCCCTTGTGTGTGCTACACACATAATGCATAAAGAGTATGCACCCCCTGATGGTAGCCTTTCCTGTAACACCACAGATTTGCATAATTTGTCAGTTTTCTCTACTGCTATTCGTTTTGCGCATGCGAATACTGCAGGGTTTAAAGAAGAACAGATCATGTGTTGTTATATGTTTTAGCTTATACATTTTTTTTTTCATTCTGCATAGCCTTTCATCTAACATATTCCTCAACAATACTTGTCAGTTAATTAATTTATTTTTCATACTCTTACTCCCAGTTATAGCAAATTCAACAAAATGCTCCCCATCTCTTATTTTGTTCTTCACCTTTTTGGAAATTCCATAGTGTCCACCAGACAATCGCCTTTAAGATTGTTAGTATGCATTACTACATACGAACTTCCCTGTACCTGCTGTTTACTCAAAATTTCATTTTCCAAAAATAAATCATCCTCCACTTCTTTACACTTTATTTCTGTCTGATTACTTAAATGTTTCTCAGTTTCTGTTTGTTGCAATTTATCTCACTAATGTCAATGGGAATTAGCAAATCATCATGTACTCTCACATTACCCTCAAAATGATTATTCTCCTACTTTCATCTGCACGTAAATCACATCATCTAAATTCTTCAAATACATCAATATTAATATTATCATCAACATCATCATCAATTTTCACCAAACTCCCCTTAAAAATACCACTACAAGTATCGCCACTTAGATTATCATCTTCAAGTATATGATTCTCAGCCTCTACCACACTAACATCCATGCTCTCCTCTTTCTCCACCCCTTCTAAAAATACATTCTCTAATAATGTTACCAAACCAAATTCATCACTGTAATTATTGTTACTTTCGTTAACAACCAACTCACTGTCTTTACTTGATTCATAAAATAAGTTTGTCTATACTTCATCCTTAAGTTGAAAATCAGATTCTAAAACATCTACTCATGCAATGACAGTTTCTGTTTTCGTCTTAATCTCATTGAGTTCGCCCTTTTAGCTTTTTATTTCAAGTTTAAGCTCATCAATTTTTGTAGTTACTTCTTTCATTTCTGTAGTTACTACTACTTACATTTCGTCTTTCGTCTCATCGGCCTTTTTTAATAGCTGTTGTAAACTGTTAAATACATTATTATTACTGCTTTCTTCAAAGCCACGGGATGGAGAGCAAAGACTATCATCTCCATTTCGCGACACTGAATCAACATTTGCGATACCATAATCATCTACAATCTCCTTAAGATTATCCACATTGTCGCATTTTTTCTGCCGTTTTTGCTAACTTTTAGTTCACATACACAAATAATATCATCCGCACCAAAAACACTGCGGAAAAAACTGTTATAAACAAAATCCTAATCAAAAAGTTCGTCACACGACCTAGCCACTTGATCAAGAAAAAAGTAAAACTGGAGTACCTTTTTCGATGAACGGCGGTGCGGTGTTGTGGGCGTTGCCGACTGCAGATAGCTGATGTTTGTACACAGCAGTTGACGTTGACCTGGTTTTAGAAATTCGGCGGTGTGTATATCTCGACGCTCAGCAACTTTGACATACTGCCGGCTTCCATCATGCCAGTAAACATTCGTAGTTTTGAAATGGCAATGCTCTTCCTGTCGTCGCGTACAGTTGCTCTTAGTCTTGTTTTTATGACGCTAGCACACTGCAACGAATTATAGGTCGGGACCCACATATCCGGGCCGAATCCGGAAGAAGTGTCGGTAAGGTGATGTCCGTGCTCTGGCCCGTTCCTCGAGCGGCCACACATACGTGTCTCAGTTGTTCACTGTAGTGACTCGAACGCGCTGATTTGTGTTTCTGTTTGTGAAAGTTGTAAATAGTTGTAGCACTTGCTTTAGACGAAGAAGCAAGGCAAAGAAAAAGGAGAAATCTATGGATCCACAGCACCGGGAAACAAGATCAGTAGAGTTTCGAACATTATTTCCACATCTCATGGATGATGAGACAAAGTGTTATGAATATTTTAGGATGACGCAGCGCACCTTCTGTCATCCTTTAAAGAAACTGGAACCAAAATTGAGGAAAACGATACTTTCTGGAGACAATCAATTTCACCCAAAGAACGCCTGGCTGTTTACCTTTGGCTTGCACATCTGTTGCAGTTGTCTTCCGGACTTTATCTTTGTAATTGATATTCCAGTACTTTCCGTCTGTCTGGTGGTAAAGTACCAGAAACTTACGGACTTCGTCTAATATAAGTTCCACGTCCGTTTTTTTTTCACCAAACGCAGTATTAAAAAAAAAAAAAAAAAAAAAAAAAAAAAAAAAAAAAAAAAAAAAAAAGAGTTCAAATGTTTGTAGAGCTTATGGAACCAGTGGCGTAGCTATGGTAGGGCTAGGCGGGGCAGTACCCCGGGGCCCCCGAGCTCAAGGGGCCCCCTCGACCACCGTGAGCGACGTTCCAAAAAAACGTTACAGTAGAGCGTCGATTTTTTCTTTATTTTTTTACTCTCCTGCCGTAATGTTTATCACCTCCCCCTCCCAAAAATACGAAGTTTCCAATAGTACCCGCAATGGGCCACGGGGAGGCGGAACACATGGGGCCTTGACACGACGCCACTCGGTGGCGCGGCTAACCGGCCAAGCCACCAGTCGCTACGTACAATTCAGTTGGCGTTAAGGCCAGTTTACACGATGCCACTAGGTTTCATGAAACTGCGCTACTGGCCAATGCGCATGCGAGTCAGGCGTTCGCGCAACTCGTTGGCGAAACTAAACAGTTTCGGCACCTTCCAACTTTGGCGAAACTGATTGCGCGTGTTTTTAGGTTAGGTGATAACCAATACACAACAAAACATAACATGAAGGGGGGAATGGAAGAAATAATTCGGTTTTTGAACATATACGCGATGCATTGGTGTTTGTGCGATTTTAACGATGAAAATTTTAGGAATAAGCAGCTGCATGGTAGTGCACTTGAAGCAATTATTCGTGAATTAACGACGATTAGTGAATTGCAGACTAAAATACATTCAATTCCAAATGTGTGTACAAATGAACTATGGCAATTGTGAATTTGAGAACCAGTCGCGCGCAATTCATTTCATGCAACGAGTGTCGCAACCTAGTGTCGTCGTGTAGACTAGCCTTTAGCAGCAGAAGCTGCTCTCTGCAACAGCAGAGCCTTCCAAGTGTTGCGGCGTGCCGCTCTGCGCCGTGTGAAGGATAGCGCGTCCCCACATACTTTGTAAACTTCTTATTGGGAAATAGAAATGTACATTACGATTATCCGAATAAGCCGGTTTTCCGAACATCCATGTCCCCAATTACTTTTGATAATCTACGTTTTACTGTATATAATATTTTAGTTGAATGAAGAGCCGCGGTGGAGTGGCCGAGCGTTCCAAGGCGCTTAGCTGTGAAGCGTACCGCTGTTCGCCGTCGCAGGTTCGAGTCCTCACTCGAGCATGGGTGTATTTGTTGTCCTTAGCATAAGTTAAAGTAGTTTGCAACCCTAGGGACTGATGACCAGAGTACTTAAGTCTCTTAGATTTACAAACATTTGAGTTGAATGGAGGATTTTCGCGGTAGCTGTTTGAATGCTGACCAACAAAACCTCAAACGAACGAAGTGAAATCCAGATATTAATCCACCTCATAAACATAACAAGGTCTGTTGCTTGTCCGATAAGATGTGGACCCTGGCACTATTAGCGTGTTGTCGGCTGAAGTCGGAGTTGCCATGGCTGCCAATCTGCGAAATAACAGTCAACGGCGCTGAATTACTAGCAATGTGTTTGGCAATACACGGTGTGACCACATTTGAATATGAAGTCTCTGCAATGTGTAATTACAGAACGGTATTGTTATAGTAACTAAACTGTGTGTGTATTGAATTCTCCAAGGGGGTGCTCGTTAATCACAGATCACAATGAAGTGCTGTAACCGATTACTCCGAAATTCGTGCAAGAAGAAGAGAAAGTATGGGAAGTGGATGGTTTTGTGGATTTTTATTACTGTTCGGCGCGTCATCAGTGAAGCTTCTGCCTGCAACTTCATTCGCCTAGTAGGCAGTAGCTTCGGAAACTTCTCACGGTGTCGTCTTATCTGTATGTCCTACCCAAGTCCAACCTTACCCCTCCACAAAATTTCATCCAAATCCACCCACTAAACTTTGTATGGAAGCATAACAAACTTTCAGTTATATTAGAGAGTACGATTAAATATTATCTGCTGCGTGACAATTAGTATTTAGGTTTGCCTTATGTCTTCCAGGAGCTGATGATTAGTTGTGTATCTGTATAGTTTTAGATTAAAGGGGGCCCCAATGACATTTTTGCCCCGGGGCCCTTCGTGATGTAGCTACGCCACTGTATGGAACGTAACTACGAGGTCATCAGTCCCTAAACTTACAAACTACTTAAGAACTAGTTAATACTAAGGACGGCACAAATATCCATGCCTGAGGGGGGATTCGAACCCCCGAGCGTAGTGGACGTGCCGACTGCGACTGGCACGCCGCAGAGCGCTCGGCCACAGCGGCCGGCAAACGCAGTCTTCCACTGTTGAGAAACATACCGTGCGTCGTCCTGCGTCCGTGCCCGTCACGTGAAAAATTAAACTCTGCCAATTCCGCCCGGCCCGCTCACGGTCCGTTGACGTTCCGTGCACGGCCCGGTCACCCACATTTACTTCAATGGTATATCTCGTTCTCCGGTGACGGCTCATACTCGAATGTGTCCCGGCCAGGGTTGCCAACGAGGTCATGATAAAAACCACGGAAGTGACCGTAAAATCCCACCAAAAATCACCGAACTTTCCTAAGTTCCCATGCAAAAAACCACTGTCTATTCGTTTGTTCTTGATCCAATGATTTGAAATTTGGACGCAACTATGCATTTTAAAGGAGGAGTTTTTATGTACCTGACTTATCTGTATACACACTAGACGGAAATACCAAAAAAATTATTGTTTATTCAAAAGCACTTCAGTAAACATTTTATATATAAAAACAAACAATAATTACTTTGAGCCATTGCAATGCTTGATGGGTACAGACAGCAAATTTTGAAATATTTGAAATTGAAAACACAAAGTAATCCAGTCTGGAAAGGAGGTCAGCGTCAGTCATACTATTGTCTTTATTTTATGTCAGAAGATCTAGATTTCAGCTATATTCCAATGTAATCACATCTGAGAAAAAAGAAAGTTAACAATCGAAGTACAGTCACATATTAAGTGTCTGCAATGTTGTCATTTTCACAACAAGAAAAATCTGATAAAGTGCTGTAGTAACAAATACATACCATTAACACAATGTCAGTTTTTCGTCCTCGACAATGAGCAATGAGTCACACCATTGTTAATATCTTTGAACTCTTAAGAATTTTACTTTTTATCCAATAATGTGATACATTTCCTAGTCATTTATCTGTCCATATTCCTTAACAATTTCAATTTAGAATTATATTACTTCTGCAACATTTTTTAGATATGATTTCATTAAAATCCACCAACTTCCCCACCTTCCATTAACTCAGATTTTTTCCCACCGTCGGCTTTAAAAAACCACCAGATTCGGTGGGAAACCACTGACGTTGGCAACCCTGGTCCCGGCTAGGGATGCAAACGATACATCGATGTTTTGAAAACATCGATGTTTTGTCCATAAACATCGATGTTTTGAACAGCGATATATCGCCGATGCATCGACGACAGAAGTCCAAAACTATCGACATCGTTCAACAACTGATTGTCAATTCCATTATTACTTTATTAGTTGCTCGGCCAGCGTCAGCTCAAGTGCGGTACTCCTTCTGTCGTCGCTCGTCGCTGTTTTCATACTTTTGAAATAGTAGGTAAGTGAAATATGAAACTAACAATAATATCCGTTACTCACCGTTGTCTGCTATTCTCTCAGTGGTGCAGTCACCTGTTCGAGTGAAAACAATAGTAAGTTTCACTTTTGTTGGATAGTTTGTACGCGTACATATATCCAATTAGCCACACGTGTAGTGGTTTGCTATCGTGAGTTTGTTGTGTGCAGCAGTAAGTGGTCAAACGCAAGGACTACCAATTTTATAAATCCGAATCTAGAGTTCTATGGGATATTGAAAGTAATGCACACAAACATCGCAACTGTAATATCACACCGATGACTTCAGAATAACAAAAAATTTCGAAATCATATTTCAAAATTCCCTTAATGAAACCTGTCAGTATCATGAGACTCATTGATGATTAGTGCGCTTGAAAGAAGTAGTTGAACTTCTGGCTAGTTACCAGTAGCTAAATCTGAAGGGTAACCACCAGTCGGTTTGTAATTGGTATGCAAACTCTCATACTTGTATTTGTAATGGTTTTTGTACACTCGGAAAAATTGTATGAGATGTCAGATCATATTCAGCTTTCTGGTAATAGACCCTATTCTGTAACAAAGTGAGCAGCATCATTTCATTAGTTAAATTTTCTGAAGCATTCTGTTTCTTTAAACAGAACGTATCCACAAAGCTCCATATTTGCATTTTATATGAAGCTTTTTGTTCTACTACATAAAGGAGTCAGTGAAATATTGAATAAAACAGTGTGCATTAGAATTAATCTTGTACCGGTAATTATTAGATTAGTGACTGTAGACGTTATTGGACCTTCACGAAACTGGAGAATGCAGATATTGCGAAGGCAAATCCAAATCCTTAAACAAAATTAAAAGCTTTCACGGTTATTATTTGTCATACACGGCCACTACTGTAGGGGGTTCGAATCCCCCCTCGGGCATGGATATTTGTGCCGTCCTAGTTCGTAAGTAGTTCATAAGTAGTTTGTAAGTTTAGGGACTGATGACCCCGTAGTTAAGTCCCATAAGCTTTACAAACATTTGAACATTTTTATGTCGATCTTTGATGATTAATTTGATGTTTGTCCAGCACGGGCTGCGTGCATTGCTGAAATTTCACCTTCCAATATCAGTGGAATCGAATCTTTGACAGTGTTACCCAGTCAGACTGATATCGTACTGTCAAAACGTCAGTTAAAACATCAAACAAAAATCGACGAAAAATCCGAGACTAAAGCCAACACGCCAAATATAACATAGATTTTCATTTCAGCAAGGTACATGATTTGATAAATGTCATTGATGAATGTTGTTGTTGTTGTGGTCTTCAGTCCAGAAACTGGTTTGATGCAGCTCTCCACCCTACTCTATCCTGAGCAAGCCTTTTCATCTCCTCATAAGAACGACAACCCATATCCACTTGAATCTGCTTACTATACGCGTCTCTTGGTCTCCCTCTGCGATTTTTACCCCACACACTTCCCTCCAACGCTAAATTCACAATACCTTGATGTCTAAGAATGTGTCCTAGCAATCTACCCCTTCTTTTAGTCAAGGTATGCCAGAAATTTCTTTTCTCCCCAATTCGGTTCAGTGCCTCCTCATTAGTTACGCGATCCACCCACCTAATCTTCAGCATTCTTCTGTAGCACCACATTTCAAAAGCCTCTATCCTCTTTCTGTCCACACTGCTTATCGTCCATGTTTCACTCCCATACAAGGCAACACTCCATACAAATGCCTTCAGAAAGGACTTCCTTAGGCTTAAATCAATATTCGATGTTAACAAATTTCTCTTTTTCAAAAACGCCTTTCTACCCATTGCCATTCTGCATTTTATATCATCTGTACTGCGACCATCATTTGTTATTTTACTGCCCAAGTAACAAAACTCATCTACCTCCTTTATTGTTTCATTACCTAATTTAATTCCTTCAGCATCACCTGATTTTCTTACACTGCACTCCATTAACCTAGTTTTGCTCTTGTTAATGTTCATCTTATATGCACCTTTCAGCACACTGTCCATTCCGTTCAATTGCTCTTCCAGGTCCTTTGCTGTATCTGACAGAATTACTATGTCGTCGGCAAAACGCAATGTTTTTAATTCTTCACCCTGAACTTTAATTCCTTCTCCAAATTTCTCCTTGCTTTCCTTTATAGCTTGCTCAATGTACAAATTGAACAACATTGGGGAAAGGCTACAACCCTGTCTTACTCCCTTTCCAACCACTGCATCCCTTTCATGCCCTTCAACTCTGACAACCGCTGTCTGGTTTTTGTACAAGTTGTAAATAACCTTACGCTCCCTATATTTTACTCCTGCTTGCTTCAGAACTTGAAAGAGTTTATTCCAATCAACATTGTCAAAAGCCTTCTCCAAATCTACAAAAGCTAGAAATGTTGGTTTGCCTTTTCTTAATCTATCTTCTAGGATAAGCCGTAAAGTCAGTATTGCCTCCCGTGTTCCTACATTTCTCCTGAACCCAAACTGATCTTCCCCGAGGTCGGCTTCTACCAGCTTTTCCATCCTTCTGTATATAATTCGTGTTAATATTTTGCTACCATGACTTATTAAACTGATGGTTCTGTAGTTTACACACCTGTCTGCACCCGCTTTCTTTGGAATGGGGATTATTACATTTTTCTTAAAGTCTGAGGGTACTTCACCTGTCTCATACATCTTACACACAATGTGAAACAATTTTGTCATGGCTGGTTCTCCCAGAGACTTCAGTAGCTCTGACGGGATATCATCTACTCCAGGGGCCTTGTTTCGACTTAGATCTTTCAGTGCTCTGTCAAATTCATCTCTCAGTATAGTATCTCCTATTTCATCATCATCTACATCCTCTTCCCTTCCTACAATAGTGTCTCGAAGTTCATTTCCTTTGTAGAGCCCCTCTATATACTCTTTCCACCTTTCAGCTTTCCCTTCTTTGCTGAGAACTGGTTTTCCATCAGTGTCCTTGATATTCATAGAGCTGTTTTTCTTATCGCCAAATGTTTCTTTTATTTTCCGGTAGGCTGTATCTATTTTTCCCTTATTTATACATTCTTCTACAGCCTTGCATTTGCCTTCTAGCCATTCCTGCTAAGCCATTTTGCACTTCCTGTCAATCTCATTTCTTAGTCGTCTGTACTCCATTTTGCCTGTTTCATTTACTGCATTTTTATACTTTCTCCTTTCATCGATTAAATTTAGTATCTCCTGTGATATCCAAGGATTCTTTGTAGGTCTTGCCTTCCTACCTATTTTGTCCTCTGCTGCCTTCACTATTTCATCTCTCAATTTTACCCATTCCTCCTCAACTGTTTTATTTTCCCCTGTTTCTGTCAATTGTTGCCTGAAGCTCCCTCAGAAATTCTTAAGAACTTCAGGTTCCTTCAATTTATCTAGGTCCCATCTCCTTATTTTCCTACCTTTCTGTAGTTTCTTTAGTTTCAGCCTACAGTTCATAACCAACAAGTTATGGTCAGAGTCTATGTCTGCCCCTGGGTATGTCCTACACTTCAAAACCTGGTTCCGAAATCTGTGTCTTACCATTATAAAATCTATCTGGTATCTCCCGGTGTCTCCTGGTCTCTTCCACGTATACAACCTCCTTTTGTGATTCTTAAACCAGGTGTTTGTTATAACTAAATTATGTTCCGTGCAAAATTCTACCAGGCGGCTTCCTCTTTCATTCCTTTTGCCCAGACCATATTCACCCACTATCTTCCCTTCCCTTCCTTGTCCTACTACCGAATTCCAGTCTCCCATAACAATTAAGTTTTCCTCTCCCTTCATTGTCTGAATAATTTCCTTTAGTTCCTCATATATTTCTTCGATCTCCTCATCATCGGCAGAGCTAGTTGGCATATAAACCTGTACTACTGTTGTCGGTGTTGGCTTCGTATCTATCTTGATAATGATAATGCGATCGCTGTGTTGGTCATAGTAGTTTACCCGCATTCCTATTGTCTTATTCATTATCAATCCTACTCCTGTGATACCCGCAACTGATTTTGTATTTATAATCCTGTACTCCCTGACCAGAAATCCTGTTCATCCTGCCACCGAACTTCACTAATCCCCACTATATCTAACTTCAACCTATCCATTTCCCTTTTTAAATTTTCTAATTTTCCTACTCGATTAAGGGATCTAACATTCCACGCTCCGACCCGTAGAATGCCAGTATTGTCTTTCCTGATGATCACATCCTCCTGAGTAGTCCCCGCCCGGAGATCCGAATGGGGGACTATTTTACCTCCGGAATATTTTACCCGAGAGGATGCCATCATCATATGTTCATACAGTAGAGCTGCATGTCCTCGGGAAAAATAACGGCTGTAGTTTCCCCTTGCTTTCAGCCGTTCGCAGTAGCTGTGTGGCAAAGCCACATTAGCTGATGTTATAAGGCCAGCTCAGTCAATCATCCAGACTGTTGCCCCTGTAACTACTGAAAAGGCTGCTGCCTCTCTTCAGGAACCACGCGTTTGTCTGGCCTCTCCACAGATACCCCTCCGCTGTGGTTGCACCTACGGTACGGCTATCTGTATCGTTGAGGCACGCAAGCCACCCCACCTCGGCAATGTCTGTGGTTCATGGGAGTGGTTGATGAATATTCATTTTAAAAATACATTATTAAGTAATAACTGAAAGATGCATAATGTTTAATTTTCTCCACGTCGACAGCTAAGAAAAATGCAATACGTCAACAAAACTCAAGTTATTTCGCATGTAATCAACAAATCGATGTAAATCCCAAGTAAAATCAGCGCAATAGGTAGCGAAACCTTATTCCTAACTACTTTTTCATTCTAATCTGTCATTTCGCTGTGTATTCGTAGCCTAGTGAAAGAACATAAATAAGGCAGATACTTTCTGGCAACACAGCTTCATTTCAGTGTGTTTTTCCTAATATTTCTTAAACGAATGGAAACATCGGGAAAACGTCGATGTATCGTTTTTCAGAGCGATGTTTTTTAACATCGATATTTTTCCGCAGGAACATTGATGTTATTATCAACGATGTTGCATCCCTAGTCCCGGCCCGGACCCTGCCCGGATTATGTCTGTCCGCACTGTATATCTCATCCCGGCACTAAGTCCCAAAATTAAAACGCAACTGCTTTCAATATTCAACGCACCGGCTCAATGGTTGCGGCAATTATGTCTTAATAAATCTCCACAGTATCAGTCAGAACAGTGTTACCTTAATATCTCGCGTATGCAGAAACTTCCCGTAAAACCGCATCTGCATTATCGGCTTACAAGAGTCCCTAGAATTCATTCAGAATACGTGCATCTAGAGTAATGTCCTCCATTTTATGTGTGCATCACAATTAAAGCAAGAGCCTAGAGCAAACACCAGGTATGTGAATAAAACTGTTTAATTCAAAACAACTTATACCCTACAATGCATCACAACATACATCGGAGCCCAAACTGGCATAGTGACGGATTCGGAAGCTACTACAAGGTTGGCGATTTGGAGCTTTTGTGGTGCCTCCTTATATACTTTTGTGAACAATGCCATATATTGTCACAACTATCAAAGATAGGACGAACAATGAATTTTGTAATGTTATGTCAAGATAACAGTTCTACATCCCAAAATTAAGATACTAACTAATTTACATCAATTCATGATTATACCGATTTCGTAAATATGATTAAAGACCTGAAATATGCTTAACTATAAAATACAACAAAATTTTATTTATTTATAATATCTTGAAAAATAATGAAGGGCAAATGTTCCTACCATTTACAGAATGATGAAATAGGGTATTAGTTGTTTTACTGAATACAAGAACGATGAAATACTTTTTATACGTTTAGTTTATTTACCATGGTGCCCATGCTGACAAGTTTATATTCGCAATATCAATCAGGTTTGTGTTTTTATGGCCAGCTACTACTCAAACATACAATATAATATATCTCTAAATAGTCTACTTTTGCTTATATATTCTTAAAATGCATATTAGCAGGTTTTAGTTTCGCGACCATGTGCTCTTGCTTATTTTCGTATTTTATAATGAAATACCATTTGTTTTGTATCCCTAGATATGTATAGGTATTCTATCATAACTTACTTTATTTAGAAATCGTGTATCTTATTCTACTCGTACTCAGAAGTCACAGATTGGAATTTAACAACTGAGGTTCTAAGTACTTTATCCATTTCAGCAACTGTTCAGGTTATAAATTAATTAAAATTCAGCAACCAGTTGCTTGTAATTATTTATTTTAGACGACCGGTTTCGGGCGCTTGAGTGCCCTTCTTCTGGTCTATTTTAGTTGTTGCTTAATGAATGTAGCTACATGATATTAGGAGAATCGACAATGAGTGCAGAGATTCTGCAATGAATAACAATCAGCTGCTAACAAAGTATCTATGGATGAGCCTCATAGTGAAAGAGTAAAAATAAATAATGCCTCCACTTTCATAAACTGAACTATGCAATAGTCACCACCATTAGAAAACCAGCCACCACTTCTTTATATTGACAGATACCCTGACTGACCCTGACAGTGTCACTGTCAGGGTATCTGTCAATATAAAGAAGTGGTGGCTGGTTTTCTAATGGTGGTGACTATTGCATAGTTCAGTTTATGAAAGTGGAGGCATTATTTATTTTTACTCTTTCACTATGAGGCTCATCCATAGATACTTTGTTAGCAGCTGATTGTTATTCATTGCAGAATCTCTGCACTCATTGTCGATTCTCCTAATATCATGTAGCTACATTCATTAAGCAACAACTAAAATAGACCAGAAGAAGGGCACTCAAGCGTCCGAAATCGGTCGTCTAAAATAAATAATTACAAGCAACTGGTTGCTGAATTTTATTAATTTATAACTGAAGTTCTACTGAAATAATTTGTTTAGCTTGCTATTTGGGTGATAAAATGGTAAACATTTTGCTCTGTAGCTTGCCTCTCATCTCATACCTGATGAATCTTTTTGAAACATTCTATATTATATATTGTTGTGCCCCAGACCACACAATTCCCGCGTGGCTTTTTTTCCCGTCCTCACGTAGTCTTTGCATTGTAGCGTTACTCTGACGCGCAAAGTTGCTTTGCGCTCCAGACCTTAAAAAGCGCGATGATAGTGTAGTGAGTCTTGCTGGCTGTAGCAAGGAATTTGCTCAACTCGCTGGAAGATTACTGTCACTTGGAGACTGGACGCGAACCTGACTCATATTTACTTCGTGAGGTATCGCGACATTGTCGACCTACCTTAATAGGATAGTAAACTACCGCTCAGCGCACTGTCTTGCCGTCGTTATGCGGGCTACGTTTATTCGCGTTCTGAGTAGCGAGAACGTAAAGAGAGAACAGTAGATCGTCAGCATCGAATGGAGGCGGTCGTTCTCGTAATAAACTCAAAACAACATAACTTTCCCGGAAAAGCGAGCTGAGACGCGCCGACCTGCCGCGGCCGCCTCCTTGACGCCACGGCTTTGAGTCACATGCGTAGGCACCGCCCTGCCATTGGCTGCGCTTGCCGTGACGTGGACCAGCCGCCGGCTCCCATTGGCTGTCGCCCCGCCACGCGCTTCCAAGCCGTAAGCTTTATATTCCCCGCCTGAAGCGAAGGACGCGCCAGTTGGAGAAAAAGCGCATCTCAGACTTGACGTACGACGATTTGCGACCAGTTTTCGCTGTAGTGTGCATCGAGAGCGGACCGAAGATGAAGGCTATCGTGCTTGCTCTGGCTGTCGTCTTCGCGGCGATCGCCGCTACAAACGCCTTCCCGAGTGAGTATCATTTTCTTTCCGGATGTCAATAACAGTAGGCTCCGTTATTAATTTTTACTGAGTTCACAAAATCCTGTACGAAGCACTCACTCGTACTCACTCCCAACTGTTCATAACAAAAAGTGCGGTAGTTAGATCGTTCTAAACTGTGCCCGGATCTGTAGAGACGGAAATTGCACCATGTAAACTCGAGTTATCTCTTGCCCTTTGTGGTATGTTGTTTCCAAAGTTTCATCTGTTCATTCTTTTGGAAGGAGTTTTTAGCTCTAATATCAAAATTTACTACAGTACATCATCGCCGTTGCTGCCACATTAGTGTATTTTTATTTATGCAGATGCACGTTTCGCATTTTCACGAATCTTCAGTTGCCGTAATTCACATTTCATTTCAAATTACTTAAAGCAAATTAAGTTGGTTTTTCTATGTCTTGTAATAGTTACTACTGTTCGTCTGCTATTTTCACAGCAATGCATCATGTAAAGTATGAAATACAAGTTAGTGTAGCCCTCAAAGTCTTATAAGTGCTGGTAAAGATAATTTTTGCCTGTCTGTAGGTGCCCATTCTACGCTTCTGCAGCCCTTCTTACCTCTCTCACACTATGATATGTCATTTCCAAATTTGGTGTGGTTACTATTTCTAACGTCATTGCTTTTGATAGTAAACGTTGCTACGCCTAGTTTGTCAGTTGCAGAGTAGTTAAAGAAGAAGAAGAAGAAAACGCCAGTTAGTTCAACACACTAAACCAGTTTCTAAACTTTTCTAAAAATCGTTGTAATGATCCGCAAGGGTTTAGTCGCAAATATTGGAAATGTTGCAGCGAGAGAAATAATTGTTTTATGTGCAATACTTGGATTAAAAAGAGCTATAATTGAATAATACTGTGTTATATTCTGATTAGTATAAAGGCAAGGTGCTAAGAGCGACTGAATATTTCGGTATGTATTCATCTCATTACTGAATTGACACATGTCGAGAAATGTGTTTTTGACATGTCAGCCGAGAGCAGAACTCTTTTTACTGTCCAGTCGTGGTTGTCTTGAGTGTGTTCACATGCAACTTGAATTGGATGTAGTTTGATTACCGCTGTCATGAATTAATTTTCAAAACCTAGCTTGAGGTGGTAACTGAGAATTCTTCATCGATTCCTTCAGGAATGTAGAACCATAATTAAGTGCTTATTATAGTTTACAATAAAGAGAATGATTGTGATAACTGCAAAGATCAAAATACCACTGACATTTCGAAATTATAGTAATTTCGGAATATCGACTAATACTGTTGCATATTATCGATTAGAATTCGAATACAGCTCATGTGAACAAAATGCGCGTTCTGTCATTCATTCATAATGATATGTCACTGATTTTATTCTTAGTCTCTCATACTGCCCTAGGGAGGGTTGTTACTCCTGTATACACTTACATTGTTTCTTTGTAAATGTACTATTCGTCATCTTCTAAATCCACGAAGAGATAAGAAGTTGAGCTATCGCAAACATTTGCTTGTAGTGATAACAAACCAGATTCACAAGACAATATTATGGCAGTGTAGTGTCTTCCTTCAGTTGGCGGGGAAGGATTGCAGGAATTAAAATGTTACGTAGTGATACTTGCAACGTTTTTATGCAAATGACATTAGACATAACCTTTTTCTTTAACGCCTGCACTTCGTGTGTGAGAGACTATACACGCTGTTCTGGCTAGTTTTCCAGCGACCCATTTCCGACCCTTTTCGAACAGCTGCATCGGCCGCGTTCTTAATAGCGAGTCGGGTCAGATGTACAGAAATAACTTCCCGCGCCTCCACGCCGATCCGCTTGGAATACCGTTCATTCCTAACAGTTCGTCCCAGCCAGTGACCAATTGTTACACAAATAGGCTGTTTGGTCATACTCTGTATTTGCGACCCGAATACCAACGCGCACTGTCCTCCGGCGAAGACATACAAACAAACTGCGGTTGCGTCCTTACGCGTTGCCTTTGTTATGTGGCTTTCGTTTGTTTTACATCGAAGCGCTGTCAGCAGAACAGTATCCTCGTTCTGAGCACGCTGTGCGTGACTGTTCTCGAAAACAGTTGCGTCATGCTCATCAGAGCAATGTGTCGCAACGATGAATAGGTGCTGACTGTTGCGACACGGAAGTCTCTGGAGATGCCGAAGTGAATGCAGGCCTCTGCAAAGAAAAGGCATTATCTCTACGGCACTGCGATGCTTTGTAATTTTTAATAACTGAAAAAAAAAAAAAGCCTCGAAGAAATTCCGAAACTCGAGCCAATTTCAGGGGATACCAGATTAATGAATGGCGGTCAAGAATAGCATCGCGTAAAAATAAATCTTAATTTGTGTCTGTATGCAGGATGATAACATGGTTTTGTTTGTACTTAACATTCATCATTTTAAAGCGGCTTGCTGTGAATCTGATTTCCTCCAGATTCGTATCGGCTCAGTTTCTTCTTCAGCAGCGGGTGAGTAAATATTTTGAGATTCTTTGATGGCAGTTATCGCATTTCAGGTAAAGCACAATCACCGATTTCGTTGTAATCAGTTATCATATCCAACGACTAATATCAGTCTACCACCAAGATTTTCACTTCTCTGACTTGCGTGCAACAAAGCGTACACAAAACTTAACTTTTTTTAAATTCAGACTGAGTTTTGACAGAAAATTTTTGATAAGAGCCGATTTGATATTGCCGCGATGCGGCAATTAATTCGGACAAGATGTTACATTTCTTAGGCATTATTGTGAATATTTTGTTTATGGAAATGGCCTCGGAGTACGTATCATAAAACTTTCCCTTAATTCCTTTGGTTGTACGCCTGACGATTAAAAATGTGGAAGGACGGAGGGAACATAAATAAGTGAAATATGTGCTACTTTGCTACAGACTGACTATGCTGCAACAAGACAGATGAAATGTTGGGTGTTTAACTGAAGATCTGCCGTTACGTCACTGAAAGCAAATCCTGGTATAGCGACGGTATAATAAAATCACAATAAAACTAATCCGAAAGACAATCCAGGAATTGAGCCACACACCTTTCGAATAAGATACCACTGCAACTCGTTGTTGAAGCAGCTAATTCGTAGGTGCATTGTGTTTTTTACTCTTATGCTAAGTTTATAGCATCGTCAAATTCACAGAACTGGTTTTTCTTTTCAGGGTCATTTGTTTCGTGTGTAGATTAGCCGAATAGTCACGCGAACACAGTGCGGCATTGCCATTTCCTTCAGGATGACAAGTTGCTTACCAGCAGTTTGATCGAACTGTCATAGTCATATTTCACTAACCGAATGAAGTCGTTTGAATAGTTCCCTGAAAGTAATAGCTTGAGTGACATAATAATGTTTGTAACTAATTTAACGTAAGCGAACGAACTTGTATTACTTCTTTCTTGTGTTCTTTGCTCTCTGCTTTTACGTTACGTGTCAAAAGCTTGTTACGTATTATCATTGACACCGCGTATAACAAAAAGCATCAAAGCCTTTTAGTTTAAACTTGGCAATAACATTGCCTTTATTATAATGTCCATTATTAAGGAGTATTTAAAACATATTTTGGTGTTGCATCGCCGCGGTGGAGTAGCCGAGCGGTTTAAAGCGCTTCGCTGCGGAGCGCACGGTTGCTCGCCGTGGAGGTTCGAGTCCTCCCTGGGGCATGGGTGTGTGTGTTGTCCTTAGGTTAGCTTACCTTAGTTTAAGTAGTTTGTAAGCTACGGACGCAGTTTGGTCCAATAGATTTACAAACATTTGAACATTTTTTTGGTGTTGCATCGGCAACGTTTGCTAGCAGCGATTAATTTCTAACTTGTTATGTGACAGAATGCAAGCCGTCGCCCCTCTCCCTCCAGCAATAAAAATTACACGTTTAGATTTTCTGCTCGATGTCATACCGGCGTCACTCTGTATTCTTCGAGACTATGTCATATTTTCAACTGATGCCAGCATGCTAGCCACTTCGTTCAGCTATTAAGCATTTAGCGATGAATAACAATGAAGACATTCCTTAGCGTACGATGTCCCAAACTTCCCAAAGCGTGATGAGACACGTGACACTGAATTAGAATTTTACATTTCTACCACGCCGACCATCACGCCTTTTCTGTCACCCAGTGCCACGTTCACTAGTTAGGTGGGTTGATCGCGCAACTAATAAGGAGGTATTGAACAGAATTGGAGAGAAAAGGAATTTCTGGCATACCTTGACTAAAATAAAGTATCGACTTGTAGAACACATTCTTAGACATCAAGGAATCGTGAATTTAGCATTACAGGGAAGTGTGGGGGGGGGGGGGAGATCGTAGAGGGAGACCAAGAGACAAATACGGTAATCAGATTCAAATAGATGTATGTCGTCATTATTACGAGGAAATGAAGAGGCTTGCTCAGGAGAGAGTAGCTGCATCAAACCAGTCCCCAGACCGAAGACCACAACAGCAAAGTATGTGACTATTGAAACTTCCTGGCAGATTAAAATTGTGTGCCAGAACCGGGACTCGAACCTGGGACATTTGCCTTTGCGGGCAAGCGCACTACTGACTGTGCTATCCCGACATTTGTGACTATTGTTGTGGTCTGCAGTCGGAAGACTTGTTTGATGCAACTTCCAACCTGCTCTTTCCTGTGCAAGCATCTTCATCTCTGAACAACGGCAATTATCACTAGATTACAATATTTTCATTTGGTGGGAAGAAATTAGATCCAACTTCCCGCACTCTTTTAGTGTTGCTGGCATTAAGGTGAGACTTGAAGCAAGGATCGCGAGTTCGAATCCCAAGCTTGAGTACCCATTTTGTTTATCACAGTTTTGAAATGTCTTTAACGGTAACCATCAATTCTAAGGAATAACATTTGCGGTTGTGGTGACGGAGCTCGACAGCAGGTGCAAATGCCGAGTCAGTGACGCGGCAAGAGCAACGTGAGGTGGAGGCGCGTGGCAGCGGCAGGGAATTCCGTCGCAGCCGGTCGTCTGGCAGTGACTGGGCATTTCCCGCGGCCTTCGGACCGCCGGTTTTCGGTTTTTTGTAAGGTCGCTCTGAGGTCGACGCGAGCGCGGAACAGGTAGGCGGGGCGTTCGTTCGCAGTCTGGGCTGTTCTCGCTGAGCCCGGCGCCGCGTGGATTCCAGGTAGCAGTCCGGCTATCCGCCGCCTGCCATTACACGTTGTGCAACCACACGACACGACACGACACGGCGGGTTCCCACTCGCCTGCCGCCTAACAGCGCTGACGAATGCGGTCGTCTGAAGGGCAGCGGCGGCCGGCCTTGCTGATAGAGGCTGCCCTGAGAGGTAAAACCTCTCCTGTGTCGCCTTAACAGCTCACGGGGGACAGATACGACAGATATTGCGACCGCGGGGAGGCAAAGTCCTAGAAACCTCAATGAACAATGTGTAGAATTTCTGCCACAGGAGTGCCTGGACAGTGGCGGCGCTAATCGGAAAGTGGATGTCGGCGACATGAGTAAGAAAAGAAATCCGTTAAACTTTGTTTACAAGATAAATCAATCAAAAGTGAAGGCCGTAAAGTCCACAAAATACCTAGGAATTACTATTACTTCAGACTTAAACGGGAACGAACACGTAGATAATGTCGTGGGAAAGGCGAACCAGAGACTGCGTTTTATTGGCAGAACCCTTAAAAGATGCAACAGAACTACAAAAGAAACTGCATACACTATGCTTGTCCGTCCATTTTTGGAGTATTGCTGCCCAGTGTGGGATCCTTATCAGGTGGGTTTGACGGTGGACATCGAAAGAGTCCAAAGAAGGGCAGCTCGTTTCGTGTTGTCACGATACAGGGGAGACAGCGTTACGGAAATGATGCAGGATCTGGGATGGGAATCATTACAATAACGGCGCGTTTCGCTGCGGCGTGGGCTACTTACGAAACTCCAATCGCCAACATTCTCCTCTGAATGCAAAAATATATTGTTGACTCCCATTTACATAGGTAGAAATGACCATCTGAATAAAATACGAGAAATCAGAGCTCGAACGGAGAGATTCAGGTGTTCTTTCTTCCCGCGCGCTATTCGAGAATGGAATAAGAGATAAATAGTATAATGGTGGTTCGATGAACCCTCTGCCAGGCACTTAAATGTGATTTGAAGAGTATCTCATGTAGATGTATCGGTCCAGGTACCACCGAAACGAACGCCACTGCACAATCAGGGCTTCAGCATTTTCATGAATCATATGACACTGATGTAGCGTGATGTGTGCTTCTATTTTTTTCCAAGGCTGGATGCCTTTTTAGTTTTCTGGTTCGCTGTGCCGCGCTGCAGACACAGGTGAAGTCAGTCACGCGCTTCGGACAGATGCCTGTCTACACCGCACGACCCTCTGACGTCTTTCCGGCTGGCAGCATTACGCCACGCGGCCGCTACACTCGCAGCATACCCAGTTGAGTGCGCGATGTCGGAGAGTGCAGAACGCGCAGCTAGCGCGGCCGGGACAGCTGGCTCGGCCGCGCAGGATGGGGCCGGTCGCCGGCCGACGGGGCGTGCCCCGCCGCCGGCCCCACCGGCCCCTCCGTTTACGACGACCACGGCTATGCAGGAAGGACCCACGAGGACGACGACTCTGGCACCGACACCGGACAACGAGCGGACAGCACCAGCGGCGCGCCGCGGCGTGCGGGACGGCGCAAACGTCGACAACATTCAACTACAGCAGTGCCTGAGCGCTGCAGTACAGCACTTGGCGCAGTTACAGACCGCGCTAACCACTTCTCCTCCGCAACCCGACGACTTGGCGGATAACCGACACACCGAAGACGTTGTAATGGAACACCACGAAACTGACGATATCTCCCTATCTTCTCAAAGTGAGGAGGAGATGGAGGAAACGGGACACGAAGACACCACGACAGAAGGAGACTTTGTGACAGTCCAATATAAACGCCGTCACCCAAAACTTCCCCCGGCGGAGGAAAATCCACGGAAAAGGAAGGCGGAGGTCGAGACGCACAACCGCTACACACCGATTGACACGTCTACATCGGCGCAAGGAGATGCAGCAGCGGAAGAGGTGACAGCTCCCACTGCGCAACAAGAAACTACTGCACCAGCTGCAGCTCAGCGGAAAGTGCCGCCAATCACCATCTACTATACTGAAAACTACGTCCACCTTAACAACACACTGAAAGAGCACCTTCAGGGATCGATGAAGGCGATATATCAAGGTGATCGAATCAAATACCATTTGGAGTCTCACGAAGATCATCAGAGAGCGATCAAATTTTTTCAGCAGTATCAAATTCCGCTCTTCACTCACCAGGCACCAGAAGCACGAGAGTTGAAAGTGGTGATTAAGCGACTTCCTGCATCAGTTCCAGTAGTCGAAGTGACACGAGCACTCCACGAGAAGGGCTTCACACAAGCAAAAGTTCATCAATACAAGGGACGAAACGAAGAGACGAACGAGTTGATACCGAAGCCAGTGTTCGTCGTTAATCTGCCGAAATCTAAAGATAACGACAGGATCTACGGAATCCAATACCTATTGTACACTCGGGTGCGGATAGAATCTTACAGAAGCCGCGAGGGACCGTTGCAATGCAAACGCTGTCAAAAGTTCGAACATACTGCAAACTACTGCTCGCTACCATCACGATGTGTGCGCTGCGCAGGATTCCACGCGTCCAAAGACTGCACGCACCCTCGCACAGGAAAAGCAAAATGTGCAAACTGTGACGGCGATCACCCGGCCTCGTGGCGCGGCTGCGAAAAATATCAAGAGCTGCTGCGAAAAAACCGAAGCAGAAGGCCAAAATCACGACGACCAACGCAGCCACAAAGCCAACCGAAGCTAGTGTTTGCTCAACCAAATACTGCTCCCCACACACAGGATCAAGCTCAACCACAAGCAACACCACAATCGATCACTGACTTCAGCTCTACGCCGCAACCTCCGAGAGCGCGCCGAACAGCACGGTCGTACGCAGATGCCTTACATAATCGTGACGAGACGTCTACAAGCCCGCGAGCTGCTGCCAGCCACTTGACATCACAGAATATCATGCAGCCATTCTCACAAGCACTTACTGATATTGCAACATTACTCACATCCCTGCAGCAAAAAATCACCTCCTTCCTCAGCCTTGTGGAAGGCATAATCAAAGCGTTTGTGGCGCCGTAAATGGACCAACGGCCTCCGACACGACACCTCCGTTTCCTGAATTGGAACGCAAACGGAATCCGGCGAAAAAAGACGGAACTGAACGATTTTATTTCTAGATTCAGGATCGACGTGGCGATGGTTACAGAAACTAAACTAACGGACAAGATCTCCTTTCGTCTGCGAAACATGCAAACATACAGAACGGACAGATTGGACAGATCCGGCGGGGGAACCGCAATCTTTGTTCGTAACAATATTCGACATAATTTGGAAACCTTGCCGCCACTACGAACCATGGAGGCTACAGCCATAACGATCTACACGGCGGTGGGAACTGTAACTCTGGTGGCAGCATACATCAGCCCCGATCGCCCATTAATTAGAGAAGATCTGCTGACTATCTTTGACAGATATCCAAAGATTTTACTAGCGGGTGACCTCAACGCAAAACACTCGTCCTGGAATTCGAGGAAAAATAACCAAAAGGGTCTCGTCCTTTTTGACCTGCAAGAAGACCTCAACTGTATCGTTCATGGACCACTGCATCCTACAAGGATCAGCTACTTCCGTGGACAGACGGATGATGTCCTAGACATAGCACTTACCAAAGGAATTGATCCCAATGTGCAAGTACGCACAATTCACGATCTATCGTCCGACCACCTCCCAGTGGTGGGAATCATAAGCCGAGGAGGACTGTTACTCCCACCAATAAGTCGCACAGATGTTGACTGGGACCATTTCACGACATACCTGAATAACAATATTCGGCCAACATTGCCGATCAACTCAACAGCAGACATTGACGCAGCAGTAGAGATGTTGACTGCGAAGATCCAACAAGCCCATCGAAGAGCTGCGACCGTCACAGTGCTGCCGGACCCACAGTTTGATGCATTCCCACGTCATCTCCAAGAATTGAAGACCGAAAGGAACAGGGCGCGTAAAAGGTGGATGCTGTATAGGGATCCAGCAGACAGACGCGAAATGGTCCGACTCACGCACGAATTACGCAAACGTGTGGTCGAATGGCGTCAGGACACGTGGGAGACCACAATGAACCAGTTTGTGCTCCAAACTCGGGACGAATGGAAGCTAGTGAAGAGGCTGCGAAACCAAACACCTGCAAAACGAGCCATCATTGGACCGAATGGCCTCATATATGATGCGCTCCAACAAGCAGAACTCTTTGCGGACTCCTATGTACAGCAGATGGCAACTCCAGATCTTGACCAACAGGACATCCGTGAGCGACTTCGGGTAGATGAAGATGTCATCCGAGAATTCGCTGAACGGTTCAGACGAACACCTATACGGGAGCAACCAGCTCTCACAACGCCGAGGGAGGTTGCTAAAATCATTAGGAATACCACAAACTCAGCGCCGGGGACCGACAAAATCACCAATACCGGGCTTCGCCACCTACCACGGAAGGCGGTCGTGCTGCTAACCCGCATCATTAATGGCTGCTTGCTGCAGGCGTACTTTCCGACAGCTTGGAAAACAGGGAAGGTCATCCCCATCCCCAAGCCTGGACGAGATTTGGCGATACCGAGCAACCATAGGCCCATCACTTTGCTCCCGACTCTGGGAAAAATCTTCGAACGAGTGCTACTACACAGGATGACAAGCTGCCTCCGTGAACATGGCGTAATTCGTCCAGAGCAATTCGGTTTTCAGCAGAAGATGTCTGCCGAATTACAACTTATCAGGATCACAGAGCATATCCGCCACCGCTTCAACCGACGCCAATCTACAGTCGGCGTCTTTTTTGATATTGAAAAGGCGTATGACAAAGTGTGGCGAGATAATCTGATCGCTAAGCTCTATTATCAGACCCCACTCCCGGATTCATATATAAAAATCGTGGATAGTTTCCTACAGGGTAGGAACTTCTATGTAACAGTGGACGGGAAACGATCATCGGTGAAGACTCCAGAGGCAGGAATTCCACAAGGGTCGGTAATATCGCCCCTGCTGTTCAACCTGTACATAAATGACCTACCGACGATCCCATTGGTTACCTGCAGCCTGTATGCGGACGACACAGCTTTTATCACATCTGGCCGCAACACTGATCAGGTACTCGCCAGAGCACAACAGCAGATAGATGCCATGGAAGAATGGGCACTATTTAACAAGATCTCCATCAACCCAACGAAGACTGCAGCCGTGTTCTTCACCAAACAGAGACTGCCGATTCTCCGCTTCCCATTGAGGGTCATGGGGCAGCCGATCCCGTGGTCGACATCTACAAAATATTTGGGTATAACGTTAGACAAGTCCTTGACCTTCACCTTGCACGCCCAACAACGCAAAAAGGACACGCTGAAGATGGTGAACGCGCTAATCCCGTTCTTCACGAGTAAAAACCTCAACGCGAAGACGAAATACCAGCTGTATCGGTCGACGGTACAACCAAAGCTCCTCTACGGCTGTGCAGCATGGGGTGTCACTTGCGATACAAATATCAAGTCTCTCCAACCGATACAAAATAGATGCCTCCGATGGACATTAGGAGCGCCCAGATGGACGAGGACAAGAGAAATTAATGCTACTCTACAAGAGCACTATCTGAAGGATAAGATTGAAGACTATGCCACCAAACTATTTGCTAAGGTCGACTTACTTCGGGATGAAGTACAACAACTCCGCCTGGTGGGAACAATACGCCCGCAACGTTGGCATAAATATAAGGTACCCCGTTCACTAGAACGCTGGCACCCACCTTGACAATATACGCTTTAAACAACACACCATCGGTCTCCGAAACACAATGAACTAACAATATGTCACATAAAGCCTACAAGCCACCACATGAGAAATGCAATAAATCATCCCCATTGAGGAACTTAGGACCCAAAGTGCGCCCCAGTTTCCTCTCAAAGTGCAATTAAATAATAAATAAAGCGGCATTCCTATGCTTACCTTTCACACACCAAGAAAAAACTCCCAAAGGGAGTCAGTCTTGCGGCACCACGTGACACTAAAAAAAAAAAAAAAAAAAAAAAAAAAAAAAAAAAAAAAAAAAAAAAAAAAAAAAATCGCAGCATACGAGATCCGCGTTGTCCCCCGTGAGCTGTACAGTGCACACTCGTTTGGAAGGCGGGCCACGCCAGACATCAACGTGACACGCCCACCTAAGGACTCGGCCCACCGTTTAAAAGGCTCTTGAGGTCCTTCGTCCCTATCGTGCGACTCCGTGGCACGCATAGGTAGCATCTTCAATGCGTTGTTGTAACGCCCCTCGCGTACGGTAGGGCGATGCTTTTGCATCTGTAAAGGCTGTTTAAAGTAATTTGAGTTTTGTATCCAAACTCTTGGAACTTTATCACAAGTTAAACGGAATAACGTTAACGGTGGTTTGGTAAATTTGAGGAAGACTAAAAACACGGAAGTAAAACCCACATTTGTTGCTCTCAATAGTTCAGTGAAAAAAGGTCTTTCCGTAAATCGTAGAGTTTGACAGCAAATCTCTTGTTCAGTTGTCTTTACAGGCGAATGTGAGACGTGTAGTGACCACAGATTAAACTGGAGTATATTACTCTCAGTTCCGTACTAGAAAAAAAGGAAAAAAAAAAAAATTTATCTGCGGCTACAGGTATCATCATATAAATACGCTAACACGAAAATTGTGGTACAGATTACCAATTTATTCGTCAAGAAGGCCAATGAAAGTTACATAATTCGAAAGATTGTTTGTCGTAGATTTCACGAATATAATTATTGTGTGTGCATTTAGCCATTAGTGCTAAAAGGAAGTAGAAATTTTCCTATCTACAGCTTGGATCAAGTTCTACATTCTCCAACAATCAGCTCACTAATTGGCTATTCGCCTCGACCAAAGACGCTGTAATGCAGCGCATCTGCAGTATTAAAATAAGTGAATATCGAAACAAGGAGTGCTCCCAACTCGTTTTCTTGTGCCGTTCAAATGCTTCATTTTTGCAGTGATTAAGAGTGGTTAAAGGAAATTGATGTTTTCATATGAATGTCGATATAAAGGATGATGCGCCGGGAGAGGCATCTTGCAGTGCTCGGGTGGAACTACGAAGTCGAGAATGCCGATATAAATGATGATGCGCCGGGAGAGGCATGTAGCGGTGCACGGGTGGAACTACGAAGTCGACATGTTGTCAGCTCTGGAATTCTGAATATCGCAGTATCGAAATAACATTATTTCTTGGCGTTGTATAAATATACGAACTCCGAAATTGTAGTTCCATTTCAAATATTAGGCCAATGAAAGTTATATAATTCGAAAATGGCATGAGAAGTATATACTTCCGTTTTTATTTGTTGTTATTGTCTCAGGCATTTTCCTTAAGACGTAAAAGATACTGTTTCATACCTCCCAGTGCCGGTTAAATTTTACCAAATACCAAGCGGCCTCCTATGATAATGTTGGCAACAGACGCTGAATAGTGAGAATCCTGTGAGCCTTCATTTTAGCCAATCGCTTCACAACGCTGATGTTTTCTCGTGGAATCTTCGCTTTACGAGGGCAATTATTTTTACTGAGCGGACGAGGATACATACAAGAACCTGTCAACCATAAATCAGGAACGGCATTATTTGTTTACTTCATGGTTTGTACGACACACTAATCGAGTCATTCTATGTGGTTCAAACAAATGGGCAAAGATTTTCTATCGTGTTGTTGATGTTGCCAACATAATCACGCGAGGCCGCCGACATGACACGTAAAATTTTACCCACAGTGACCATTGTAAACACAATTGGTCGATTTTCGACCACAGGCAATACTAGTATAGTCTAAAAGACGTTAAAGCTATCTTGAATACACTCTCTTCGCTTTACGAGGGCAATTATTTTTACTGAGCGGACGAGGATACATACAAGAACCTGTCAACCATAAAGCAGGAACGGCATTATTTGTTTACTTCATGGTTTGTACGACACACTAATCGAGTCATTCTATGTGGTTCAAACAAATGGGCAAAGATTTTCTATCGTGTTGTTGATGTTGCCAACATAATCACGCGAGGTCGCCGACATGATACGTAAAATTTTACCCCCAGTGACCATTGTAAACATAATTGGTCGATTTTCGACCACAGGCAATACTAGTATAGTGTAAAAGACGTTAAAGCTAGCATGAATACACTATCTTCTACCGTCATTCCCCCCTCCCCCTGAAAGGAGGGAAGGATTCTCAACAAACACTTAAAAGCATCAATGAATGATAAAGATTGAATGAGACGGAGCTACAAAGTGAAAAACTTTATTGTTCAAACTATAGACGGATATTTGACACTACTCGCTGCAGAGCTTATGCAGTCATATACTAAAAAGTGAAACTGAAAAAAAAGAAAAAAAAAAGTCTACGATATAAAGAGCGAAAGCGCATTTGCTCGTGCCTAGACAATATTTTCATTCTGGAAGAACTGAAAGAGGGAACTTAGTTATATTTTTAGCATCGAATGAATTATATAAGAAAGTCAAACGCGCCGCGGGGGTTTTATTTACTCGAGTTTCGCTGCAGCGCTGCGATTGCAGTTCCGCACATGCGCTGTAGACGATGTGTATCAAGGACAAGAACGTGCGCCATTTGGAGATCGCTGTCACGTACACTTTGTTGTGCTTGTTTGTAATGTCGGCGTTGATTGAAAATCCCGCCGCCTGTGAAATCAGTTCGGTGATTCGGTTTCTGAATGCGAGGAAAGTGAAACCAAGTGAAATTTATCGGCAAATTTGCGATGTTTACGGACCAAATGCGATGAGTGATTCGATGGTGAGAAGATGGGTCCGACAGTTCAATGGCGGGCGTAGTGATGTGGCCGCGGTGGCCGAGGGGACTGTGGCGCTCCAGTCACGATCTACACGGCCACTACGGTCGAGGGTTCGAATCCCCCCTCGGGCATGGATATTTGTGCCGTCCTTAGTATAAGGTAGTTGATAAGTAGTTTGTAAGTTTAGGGACTGATGACCCCGTAGTTAAGTCCCATAAGCTTAACAAACATTTGAACATTTGAAACCGCGTGATTCCCGCATGTCTGAACTCGGCCTAAGGCATCATGCTACGGGCAGGGCGGCAGCTCCCGACGAAGGTTCGAGTCCTCCGTCGGGCATTTGTGTGTGTGTGTGTGTGTGTGTGTGTGTGTGTGTGTGTTGTCCTTTGTGTAAGTTAGTTTAAGTAGTTTGTAAGTCTAAAGACTGATGACCATATCAGTTTGGTCCAATTGGTTAAACATTTGAAGTCAAACGCAAAGGTAAAATTAATGATGAATATTTCGGAGCCTTTCCCACACTTTAAACTATTAATAACGGATTGTTAACTGTCTCCTCTGTTATTCACTATGTACGACCTGGAAATAAAGTGAGTCAGGCAGTGTTAAAAAATTATAAGAAGAATATAAGACGATTAACTCTCCAAATTATTCGTTGCCGATGTTTAGTTGGTGATAGCAAGTTTCGGAAATTTTCGTCAGGGACAGAATTAATCGTGGCTAGCTTATACGGCTTTACTGACTGTGCTTTGCCGCGGTGGAGTAGCTGAGCGGTCTAAAGCGTCTCGCTGCGGAGCGCGCGGTTGCTCGCCGTGGAGGTTCGAGTCCTCCCTTAAACCTAGGTTTAAGTAGTTTGTAAGCTACGGACTGATGACCACGCAGTTTGGTCCGATAGATTTACAAACAAACATTTGACTGTGCTTTGTGAGTTAATATCATCACTTTTTCTTCTTGCCAGAGGTTTTAATTAAATTTGTCTGATTGGTAGCGTAAATTCAATTTATTGATAAATTAATCCTGTAATGGTTCAATTTTAACCTACAAGTATGGAGCTCTAAAACGCAACAGGATGCAAAACCCCTTCTTTAAACGTGAAGTACGGCCGCATCGCTAGTTTGCAATATCCACATAGAAATCGATGCTAGATGCGGCAGAAAAATTCGGTGAATGGTTTTACAAAATAAAAAAACAAGAGTTACTGGCCTTCAAAGTAATCACCATTAGCTGCAATGAATGCACTTCCGACGTCGGAAATATGGCCGTTGGAAACAGTCAGCAATCTGTTCTTGTGCAATCGCTCAAAACACTGTGGTCACGTGTGCAGAACATTCTCAGCGTGTGCGAATTTTGCCTTTCTCATTTTCAGGTCTTTTGGTGTCATTCTCAAATATAGGCGCTGATCATCCACAAGCACGTATCACATTCTTGTTGTTGTAAACGGAATGCTAATCGAGCAATGCCTTAACGTGAAATTTTGCTTCGACTTCGCGTAATGTATCGTGCTGAAGCAGCGAGTAAAAAGTATATGTCTGAGAGGTTTAATCGCTTTAGAGACAGAAAGAACGGTGTCGGGTCAAATCGTACAATTCCAGAACTGAAAGAGAGCGGCGCATGCTTTTGTATGATCAGCGGCTGCTTTCAAAATTACAGCAGACTAATTTTGAAGGTAGGCAAAGATAGTTAAGACCTGTTGTTCACGAACATTCACAGACGTTGCAGATATCCAGATTTCGGTGACAGTTTCCAACAGTTTTACAACTGATGTCAGGAGTGTTTTGTAGCTAATTTTCCTTTGAGGACTAGTTAACTTAATTTGTCTGCAAATGTTTATTTTCACCGACTATGCCAAGAGAGCCTCTTCCTTCCTCAATGGATTAACATCGATAGAACTAGCATATACATATCGGTCACGTCCCAGCTGTTGAAAAGGTGAATCTAGCAAACCCGTCGCAGAAACATAGTCTATTGTCTGCATTGTGAAAACACAAACGAAGCTGAAAGCTCTTTCGTAACAGCGAAATGCAATACGTGCTTCGCACGCTGGTTGTCAGTAGGTGTCTTGACCTGCTGAACTAAGGCAAACTGGAATGCCTGGCAGTGGTCGCTACAGACGCCACTCGTGCAGGTGGTGGAAGAGTGCAACCGTATGTTGTTGATCGAAGTACATCGATCTAGCAGCAGGTGGTTTCTGACGCCCGCTGCCCGCATAACCGGCTATTCAAAGTCACAAAACAGGTTGCCAGCTCGCGCACAGATAACACCCCTCGCTTGGCAATTTTCCATTTATTCGCTTGCGTTAGCAAGTTGTTGTTGGACCCACGCCAACTAA
Source organism: Locusta migratoria (assembly GCA_026315105.1). NCBI lineage: Eukaryota > Metazoa > Arthropoda > Insecta > Orthoptera > Acrididae > Locusta > Locusta migratoria. The sequence continues at coordinate 42,248,831 of CM048750.1, read as the reverse complement.
GACAGGTGGAAGTTCCCTCCAACCATTAAATAATAATAATAAACACCGGAACATTTGAAAGGCATTTTATCTCTGTATTTCACTATAGGAGAAAAACTCGTATAGAATGATTTTGCATGCATTGGTCGGCAGTTACACGTATCCACATTGCTGCCCCAAGTTTCCATACGTCATACCCACCGTCCACTAGATCAGCGCTCCTTCAGTCGTGTCACGGCACATTGCCGGTCGCGAATACGAGTCAGGAATGTCGCGAGATTAATTTCATCTTTGTCTTCCACACACAAAATATCTATGGCATGAAAATTTTTTTCGTCAAACCGTTTTTTGAAGTAGGTGGCCCAAATTGGCATTAGACGCTAAAGTTTGAAAAGAACTGTGGTGAGCCCCAAAGATTGAGAGACACTGCACTAGATCATGGTTTTCGACTCTCCCTACCTCTTGGTTTCCTTGGTCTTCCTGCATGTGCCCCCCACCTCCCTTCAATAATTACGTCTTCCACTCCAGTCTGTTCACTGTTCTATTTATTTTTCTTCCTGGTGTCGATCGCTGAGCATCCATTTTTCATAAAATTCCATGCCTAACTCCCTCAACCGTAACTGGTAATACACATCCAAAAGGATCTTGAGTTTCCGAAGCTCGTTCAAAAATATTGCAACACATTTTCTTTTATTCAGTATTCAGTATTTTTCAGTATTTTTTCATCATAATCTCAGTGCGGCTCGATAGCTCAGAGTGCCAGACCATGAATCCAAAGATAACGGATTCGATCCTCGCCAGGTCCTTGAATATTTATCTGTCACTATCCACTTCTTTCACCTCTGGCAGTATTGCTGAGGTGAAAAATATCGAGTAGCGCCTTGGTTCGGAATCCACGTTAAACGGTCATATCGTATTCGTCCTTCGAAGCGGCGTTGTTTATGTAAGGACGGACCCGCGACGTTTATCGAGTAGTCTACACAACAGGAAAGGTCGCATTGGACAACGCCGCTTCGAAGGCCGAGTAGGATAGAACATATCTGTGTCTCAAAAACTATTCGCCTAAAGATTATTATGTACACATATTTAAAAACGACTTTTTAAGCCCATCATGTTACGCTAAAATTTGACATAGGATTCCATAAAAAAAGTTGGCCTCATATCTACGTAATAAAAAATAACACAAACATGAAATGTCATGTATTCAAGTAGCCCCTGGCCCAGCAATTCACTGTCCAAACGGCATCTTTGTATCTATTAAAGTTGGGGAGATACAAGGGGTGTTTTGACTTAGCTGCCTCATCCTGTATATATATGCCTCCAACAAGCAAATGACAATTTATGTGCGGATGCACAAACTCTCCCGTTTCCTTGAGGGAATACAGTTAAAGCTGCGAGGAAGTATTGGCTCGGGTCACTACAATCATTTGTGAGCGATAAGTTGGAGGATTTGGGCAGGACGAGACGTGGGTGTGGATAGCTTAATTAACCGCTCGGTCAGAGGGGTCGACGTCATCTGTAATAAAAATAAAATATAATAATAAAAACGGAGCCAAGAACATTTTCAACATTGCCATTGAATTTATTTCAGTGCCTTGTAACAGTCCAGATTTTTTTAATTATTATTATTCCGTATTCGTGAAACGTATGGACGTCAGAAGGTGGAAGATCCTGGAAAAAAGTCCAGTGAAGCTTTTTGAGGTCCTCCTAGCTACGAGAACTTGTGAGGCCTCAAATAAGTGCGCGTTCCAACATTGCAGGAGTCCCAGATATACGCAGCGACAGGCAGGAGTGTTTACAGGACCTCGTTGTGATGACAGGCACCTCGTCCCAACGACACACTGCCACGTCACCGTAGACAGTCTGCAAACGCCTATGGGATATTACTATCTGTGATGCTCTGATTTTTTCACCCAAAGAAATTCAATAACTGCTCTCCGTTCAGAACGCATCTTCGATACAGACGTTATTTTGAAGGCTGGTTACAGCGCTTTCGCCGATCGAATATTGATGAAACTATACGAGATGAAGCGAAAATATTCAAAATGTTTCCCAAACGAATTATTACAACCAAAGCTGGCCGAACATGGAAAAATTCTATTCATTAGTTACTGAACGCCACTGTCATATTTCAAATTAAGGAGGAGGTACCGCTGTTCGTTCCGTTGTTAGGTGCACTGACGCAATTCGATTGAAGTCTACTTCACCATCGACAGAACAGAATGTATGATCTACGCTCCGTACCACCTTATAACCATACAGTACAAAGTACCCATGGGTGCAGGAAAACGTGTGCAATTGTTGGCATGTTGTTCTGGGGTTGTTCGGCCTCTTATAAGGAGACCACATAGGTGTCGGATTTTAGTATTTCTTTATATTTATGGTGCGTGAAGTTTAGAATTCAAATAACAATCAGCCAAAGTCATTCGACGCAACTCTCAAAAAATCTCGAGAAAATCGACTTTGAAGTTTTGCAAGTACACATAATATCAATAATTAAAACATTTGCAACATCTCTCGGTTTAATTCAGGTGGTAGCGTTCTGGCCTCATAACCACAGAGACGGTGGTTCGAATCCCGTTGCCATGGATTGGTTTTTTTTATCCAATTCAGTTATATAAAACATTTTGGGATCTCTAATTCCACGTGTTGTCAATTTTTGTTTATGTGTATATAGACGAACTGGATACCTTGTCACCTAAAACGATGGTTGAGTAGGTTAGCTGCTTGGAAAGCCATTAATAACTATGGAGATGACTTATCAGAAACAGCGTCGTAGCTCTTCACAAACTGAACAATCAGACAACCGTCGTCGACTAATGATGTAAAAAAATTAATTTACTTTTTTTTAAATTGAAACCATCATTACTAACAACCTTTCATAAACTATAAAACATTACTAATAAAAAAATATGTACAATTTTCGTATAAATGACCATTAGATTTAAAATTGTGTTAGTATTCGTACAAAACGAAAAAATAAATAAAAAGTTAATCACGGCGGGATTCGAACCACCGATACTATGGTTACAAGGCCAGAACGTTACCATTTGCGCTACGCCGACAGACGCTACAGTTAATTTAATTATTGGAACTTATGCGTACTTGCAAAACTTCAAAGTCGATTTTCTCGAGAATTTTCGGGATTTTCGTCGAGTGGTTTTGGCTGATTGTTATGTGTTCTGAACTTCACGTACTATAAAAATAAAGAAACTCTAAAATCCGACACCCATGTAGTTTCCATGTTAGTGTAACTCCTTTTGCCACTCGACGTGGATGACTTGCGTGTCGATGGTGATACGATGTGATGAGAACAAAGCACCCAATTCCCAACCGAGAATCGAGCCCGGGTTCCCTGCACGGTAGACAGCGACGCTATCTACTGAGCTACGGAAGCGACAACAGTTGTCATGATTGGAATGTATTTTATAGCAGTGTATTAACGTTAAGCAGGATATAAAATTGTATAAGATGTGTAAGTAGTTTATTTGCCGTCCTAGAGTGCTGGACGCAGAATGTTCCACCGGCAGTAGAAAGCAAGTAACGTCAAGATGAGCTGCCACTGAAAACTGAAATGATACTTATCCCAAGAAATACAAATGACATGTCCGAAAGAACAGACACCACAGCTGGTTGGAAGCCATATTGTATTTGGAAAATTTTTATTAAGGAAAGGAAAGAAATGACTGTGGCTAGCCAAGTGCTTAAGGCGACCGCTGGCCCGAAGCGGGAGACCCAGATCAAAATCTCGTCTCGGCTCATTTCCACTTGTCGTATTGAGTAATTTGTATGACATATTGCTCTTAGCCATTCCTTTCTTTTCCTGTACGACTTCCTTCTTGTTCTTATTTAAAAAAAAAAAAAAAAAAATAGAAATCAACTGCAAAATGACATTCATTCTGTTGCGCAGAGATGTTACCTCGAAATAATTTATGCGGTTGACATTCATCTCGTTTACAAAGCGGTGATGTCAGCTTCTTTACGCACACAGCTGATAAATAATTTCCTTCCCAGCGTGTTTGTTTCTACACATATCCCCCACCCCTCCTTCGCGCACTCTCCTTTTTTGAAGAGGAAACCACAGGAAAGAAAATCGATTTTTCCGAACATAAGTCTACGATGGAACTTCGGACTCTGCAGATGTGAGCCCATTGTCTCGAACAAAATCCCTACTCTGTTATTCAGAATGGTAGTACTGATTTATGCTGACAATTTCGGATTCTGTACCGTCTATATAATTTCTATTTTGAGTTGAAAATATGGTCTAAGAATGATTATAAGCAGAAATCGTTCACCTTTGTTTGCAGAGAAATTCCTAGCTGAATTCCGTTGCCTCACTCGACTGGTTACCAGCTGCTTGGTTCAGAACCTTGCATCAGCATGGCAGTTAGCTTATGGATGATAACAACAGCCTAATAGCCGCCTGGCACAATAATTGCTCATGCGTCAGACGTTCGCTGTCCTTAAACAGTCGTCCGCAACCCTCAGTCAGCGAGGCCATCTTATCTGGTAGTCCTTTCTAGGACACACATCCTCAATGAATATCTATATTCTCCTGAAGGTGATGTACCCCTTTATTGCCATACTAAAACCAAATGTATGGTGAAGAGACTGTGCGACAGCTACCGATTAAAGAAAAAATCACAACCTACAAAATACATATTCAAAAATAGTAAAAGAATATTAGAAGATTTGAGGAAACAATATTTTTGTTGTTATGGTTTAGTTTGTAAGGCACCTGAATGTATTAAATATAGAAGCAGGATGTGAAAATTAGTCAGAAAGAGCACTACTTTGTATATATATATATATGAAGGAAGGTTTTGTTGTTGCAACAGGCTCTAAGCACATTTTAGAGATGTTCATATATTTTTTCGGCATTTTCTTAGTGCTCTCAGAAACGAGGTATGAAAAATATAAGCTTCTAAACGAGTCTAAGCGTGCTTGCCTCTTTTTTAGTGTAAAACGAACAACTTTACCACGTCAGTCCTCATTTAGTCAAATACAATCAAGATTCATTAAAATCTATTTATTTCCAACCAGTGGAATGTCTCCATTCCCAAAATAGCTCCTACCTTACCCCTACAGATGTATGAAATCCCACACCAGGACGTCCTCAAAGCTAGGTCAGAGAAAGCCGGATATATAAAGGCTCTACTCTCACTGGAGAGGAATGTATATTTCATAGTATAGAAGAACCTTATGAAACTGATAGCAGTAATAGCCCACATTATGAGAAAGAGTTAGACACTGCGTATTGCAGAGATCAGACGAAGAACTTCCAAAATTCAGTTTCAGGAGACTTTCCAAAAAAGAAAAACACTCAAGTTTCCCCTTCCGAAATTGAAGCGAAAGACTCATATCCTTGTTAAAAATGTAAACGTACAAATATGTTTGTAAAGTTATGGGATCTAACTGCAGTGGTCATAGGTCCCTAAACTTACAAACCAATTAACTAACTTATCCTAAGAACAACACACACACACACACACACACACACACACACACACACATACATACACATGCCCGACGGAGGACTCGAACCTCCGACGCCGAACGCTCGTGTGCATCGTAACAAGGCGCTTTAGCACGCACGGATATTCCGCGGCGGCGTGCAAATATGTCTCCCTTGAGAACGAAAAACGTATAAAATGAGTTTTGAAACGAAAGTTAAATGTTTTTCTTCAGTCTGTCACAATCTTCAAGTTAAAGTTTAAAATGCCCGTTTTCCATCCCCCCCTTTTTTTCCCCTCGCAATACGTTTGATTTTCATCTCAGTTACAGCACTTTTGGCATTAGAGTAGTTTTATGCAAAGACAGTTCACATTTATCTAAAATAAACTGCATTGGTTTGACAGACCGCAGCGTGTTAGTTGCGTAAGACATATGAAACATTTTAGTTCAGAGTTATGGAATAGAATTTCCTGGATAAGCTGGACAAGTTCCTCTGGTAGGTAGGAAAAAGTGGTTGTAAAAACTTACAAAATGATATTGACAGTTTAAGTGAGATTGGAAAATACGTGCACAATTGGTAAACACTGGAATTACCCTGTATAATTGTTTTCCTTCCTGATTCATTGGTTATTTACAATTCCATACCTTGAGGCAGATCTAATAAATACATAATAAATTAAGTAGGTTTAGTCACCGCTATTGCCAAAGAGTGTATTCTGATGTGTATTTAAGCCTTAGTATTAAACGAGTTAAGAAACACAAATGGATATGAGAGGTGACACAGAAGAACGGTTTAAGTGGCAGGGAGGATTGGGTGTAGCGGAACAATGGTCAAAGAGAATACAGAATAACAACTCCTTGCCCTGTCTTCGCGGTATGAATTTTCCAAGCCCCCACAAGTCCGTAAGCAGCTGACTGCGAACAGCGGGAAAATTGAAGAGCGTCTCGATGGCCATTATGGTGGCAGACTTCCGCGCGAACTTTAAGTGTGCGTAAGACTCTTTTGATTAGAGTGTGTATTCAACCGAGTTTAAGTCGTGAAAATTATGTCTCATTTAAATATATAACTACAATACAGCTTCAGACTCTTTGAACACTACAGCAACTATCGATTGTGTGTAAAATTATTACACATAAGGTGTAGAAATTGGCCAACAGCGTTTCTTCTTCCTAACTAAACCGAATTATAACATTTAGTCTTTAGCGTCCTAAGTGCAGCGTATGAACGGAATTTATCGTCACACACGATTTTTGGCACTTTCTCAGTATACTCCACGATGGTGAATGTATAAATATTAATTCCGGAAGAGATTCACAACATTTTACCTATTTTCTTGAATACCTGCTGTATTCTCCAATATTTAGAAATTTTATGGAATCAGAAAATGAAACAAAAGCTGCCTGAAACAGCTAATGTTAAAAACCGACTGGAAAATTAAATATCCCATCAGATACATAACTGTAAAATAGCATCTTACCTTGTGAATGCAGCAACCAGCCACTAGCAAATTATTTTACGAACACGAAGTCTGCCGTAACTTTTTCTCAACCAAGTGCATCTGAAATTAGAGTATCTAGGACGAATATTAGTATTTTCAATACTGTAAGCCAATATCTTATAGTAGCGTGAACTGCTCAAAAGGCAGCAACTATCGTCATAGGATTCAACTTAACAATTTGCATCCAGTGTGGCTATGTGTCATTCATATATGGAACTATACACACTTCTGCAAACCTCTTTCAGTTTTTACACCAATATGCAAAGCAGAAGACTTTTAAATTCTTTCTTACAAGTTGCTAATATTAATTTCATGAACAAAAATTCAAACTGCAGTGTGTCAACTGTTCTCGTGCCTCCAATAGTTATTTTACACAATCAGAAAATGAAACATTTTGAACTTCCTGTCCAACATTACTGCATATGTAGCTCGTTTTTAAGAGCCACCAATATTTTAATAGTGTGTTCTTTATTTCATTCAATCTTGTATTGTCTTGTGTAACAGCCTGTTAAGCAAGAGTAAGTATCTCTGAATACAAGTAGTAGGGCTACTTGTGTTCCTGAGAATATAAATGGGAAGACAATATTCGTTCTTTTTATTCCTTCCTTAAATCGATTTGTGCTGTTAAACGGTGAGCAGCTCTTCACCATCCTGCTTCATGTATACTGCAGTAGTCAAACTGCGTGACTACCATCTGACTAAATATACCGCAGTAGTTATACAGGGTGTTACAAAAAGGTACGGCCAAACTTTCAGGAAACATTCCTCACACACAAAGAAAGAAAATATGTTATGTGGACATGTGTCCGGAAACGCTTAATTTCCATGTTAGAGCTCATTTTATTACTTCGCTTTTTCTCTCATTTTGTTACTTCTCTTCAAATCACATTAATCATGGAATGGAAACACACAGCAACAGTACGTACCAACGTGACTTCAAACACTTTGTTACGGGAAATGTTCAAAATGTCCTCCGTTAGCGATGATACATGCATCCACCCTCCGTCGCATGGAATCCCTGATGCGCTGATGCAGCCCTGGAGAATGGCGTGTTGTACCACAGCCGTCCACAATACGAGCACGAAGAGTCCCTACATTTGGTGCCGGGGTTGCGTAGAAAAGAGCTTTCAAATGCCCCCATAAACATCTTCCTGTCGGGACACCTTCGTTCTGGAAATCTGTCTCGACACAAACGTACCGCGCCACGGCTATTGCCCCGTGCTATTCCATACATCAAATGGGCATCTGCCAACTCCGCATTTGTAAACATTGCACTAACTGCAAAAAGCACGTTCGTGATGAACACTAACCAGCTGATGCTACGTACTGATATTCTTGATGCTAGTACTGTAGAGAAATGAGTCGCATGTCAACACAAGCACTGAAGTCAACATCACCGTCCTTCAATTGAGCCAACTGGTGGTGAATCGAGGAAGTACAGTACATACTAACGAAACAACTGGATATTTTGACAATGGTCTGCACGAATTATTTCAATTTACATTTAAAGAGAAATACTAAAATGAGCTCTAACATGGAAATTAAGCGTTTCCGGATACATGTCCACATAACATATTTTCTATCTTTGTGTGTGAGGAATGTTTCCTGAAAGTAGTCCGCCTCCGTAGCTCAGCGGTAGCGTCGCTGACTATCACGCAGGAGGCTCTGGTTCGATTCCCGGCAGGGGACTGGGTGTTGTCGGTTGTCCTAATCATCATCATCTCATCATCATTGGCACGTAAGTCGCCCATGCGGCGTCAAATAAAAAGACTTATACTACGGCGGCCGAACAAACCCGCAAGGGTTCTCCCGGCCAACAAAGCCATACGCTCATTTTGTCCGCCTCCGTAGCTCAGTGGTAGCGTCGCTGGCTACCACGCAGGAGGCCCGGGTTCGATTCCCTGCAGGAGACTAGGTGTTGTGGGTTGTCCTAATCACCACCATCTCATCATCGTTGGCATGTAAGTTGCCCACGCGGCGTCAAATAAAAAGACTTACACTAAGGCGGCCGAACAATCCCGCAAGGGATCTCCCGGCCAAGAAAGCCATACGCTCATTTCATTTTCTTGAAAGTTAGGCCGTACCTTTTTGTAACACCCTGTATAATACACCACTCGTATTTGCCGGCCGCGGTGTCCGAGGGGACTAAGGCGCTCCAGTCACGGTCTGCTCGGCCACTACGGTCGGGGGTTCGAATCCCTCCTCGGGCATGGATATTTGTGCCGTCCTAGTTCGTAAGTAGTTCATAAGTAGTCTGTAAGTTTAGGGACTGATGACCCCATAGTTGAGTCCCATAGACTATACAAACATTTGAACATTTTGTTAGGTAAAAAAAAAAAACACTCGTATTTATCTGACGCTTGCTACTATCATGGCGGCTGGCCGAGGATTCAAATTATCCCTCGACAGCAGCGCCGTTAGGGAGTCTAGGTCTTTGGAATTTTCTATATCTCCCCCCCACCACCATCACTAAAATAAAATCTTTTTAAAAAAATTTATAAACTCAATTCTTCAAGGTCTCAGACTTTTTGAAACAGTCGCAGCGCAATGGCTACGAAGATTTGTTCTATAGGACGTCAACTAGCAGTCCAAATAGGTGAATTAGCCGCGTGAAGTTGGCGTGGTAGCACAACGCGAGTGAGCGGTGGACGCGTGCTTCCGCCAGGAACTGCCGGACTTCCGGTGAGGCTGTGTCAGTTTCGGCTCCACCGCGCCGCCACGCGTCAGCAGTGCTGCCGGTTGGCTGACTGGCTGGCCTTGCAGCACCTGTTGCACCTCTGGCAGAACTAGGAGACTGGGACGGCCCCGTTTAAGTCTAATGCCCAGTAAATCCTCCTTTCTCTGGACAAACTTGCATGCAAGAACTGCACCAATGCTACTGATGAAGCTTCCTGGCAGATTAGTCTCATTTTAACCTGCGAGGAAATATCGTTTCAGCCAACACTCCACTGAAAAGTGTGAACTCTTTTTGGAGTAGTTACACTGATCAAAACAATCTGGGCATCAGTTGAGATATCTCATCATCATCATCATCATCATCATCATTAGAGACTGATTATGCCTTTCAGAGTTCAGTCTGGAGCATAGTACCTCTAATAAAATTCCTCCATGATCCCCTATTCGATGCTAACAATGATGACTCGTCTGATGTTATGACTTTTACTTCAAAATCATTCTGCACCGAATCTAAGTACTTTCTTCTTGGTCTACCTCGACTCCTCTCACCCTCCGCTGCCGAGCTCATGAGTCTCTTAGGTAACCTAGCTTCTCCCATGCATGTAACATGACCCCAACATCTCAGTCTTTTCGCTCTAACTGCTTCATCTATGGTGTTCATTCCAAGTTTTTCTTTGATTTCCTCATTATTGACACCCTCCTGCCATTGTTCCCATCTATTAGTACCTGCAATCATTCTTCTACTTTCATATATGTAACCTCTACCTTATGAATAAGGTAACCTGTATCCACCCAACTTTCAGTCCCATACAACAAAGTTGGTCGAAAGATAGAGCGAAGCACTGCTAACTTAGTCTTGGTACTGACTTCCTTCTTGCAGAAGAGAGTAGATCTTAGCTGAGCACTCACTGCATTAGCTTTGCTGCACCTAGATTCCAGTCCTTTCACTATGTTGCCATCCTGTGACAAAATACTTCCCAGGTACTTGAAACTGTCTACCTGTTCTAACTTTGTTCCTCCTACTTGTCACTCAATCTGTTTAAATCTCTTTCGTTTTGGAGATGCTGATCTTCATATCATAATCCTTGCACATCTGATCGAGCTCTGAAATATTAGTTTGCAACCTTTCAATCGAATCTGCCATTACAACCAAGTCGTCCGCATATGCGAGACTGCTTATTTTGTTTTCACCTATTTTAATCCCGCCCTGCCAGTCTACTGTTTTTCATATATGATCCATGAAGAGTGTGAACAACAGTGGTGACAGATTACAGCCTTGTCTTACCCCTGAAACTACCCTGAACCATGAGTTTAATTTGCCATCTACTCTAACTGCTGCCGGACAGTCTACGTAAAGCCCTTTAATTGCCTGCAGAAGTTTGCCTCCTATACCATAATCTTGTAGAACTGACAGTAGCGTCCTCCTAGGAACACGGTCATAAGCCTTTTCTAGAACTATTAAACATATATACAATTCCCTGTTCCTCTGATAGCACTTCTCCATTACCTGCCGTAAGCTAAAGATCTGGTCCTGACAGCCTCTAAGAGGCCTAAACCCACACTGATTTTCATCTAACCTGTTCACAATCAATACTCGCACTCTCCTTTCAACGATACCTGAGAATATTTTGCCTACAACGCTAATTAAAGAGATACCTCGATAGTTGTTACAATCTTTTCTGTTTCCATGTTTGAAAATTGATGTGATTACCGCTTTCGTCCAGTCAGACGGAACCTGTCCCGATTCCCACGCCTTATCAATTATCCTGAGTAACCATTTGAGACCTGATATTCCACTGTATCTGCACCTCCTTACATTCTTCTACAATCAGAACTAGCTGCCACACACACAGCTAGAAAATTTGTCTATCGTCTTATATCGTACTACAGTCGCTAATCAGCAACAGTTGCCCGTACACCGCAGCATCATCAGTGTAGAGGTGAGTGAGTGTAATGGATGCTTATGTAGGGCAGTGTTAAGTTTGTCTCCTCAGTGTAGGATTTCGCTTTTAAAGCGAAAATCGGTGGACAAACTGACTGCGTAGCCATTAACGGCGAGTTGCTAGGAGAGACAGGAAAACTAATAAATTTGGGTCAGGTGAGTCACGGAACAGACGGGAGTAGAACTATACTTACAAAAGGTCAGGAAGATATACGCGACATTTAGATAAGCAAGCGAATGGCAGGTTGAATGAGGAAGTTCGTTGCTGAGAGAGATAAGAAACGACAAGATGATGTCTTAAGGGAAGGTGAGCAGACGCCGTAGGGAACACTAGGAAAGCGGCTGTATCTGTGGAGCTGAAACCGTAATGCAAGGAAATGTTTAAAGGAGGTCTTTATCAAAGAGATGATGGTTTCGAGGCGGGAAGTACCTGTTTTCAGATAGGTCCTCTGCCTCCTAGTCATTTAAATGGCAACAAAAAGCGCCAAGTTTTCGCTGTAACGTGGGTACTGTTTTTTTGGAGCGGGGAGAGGAGGTTACGTGATATGGAAAAGTCTATAAATCAGATGAGTGCTGGAGCACGCCACCGAAGAATTTAGTCTTCAGCTGCATTAAATCGCTGTGCAGCACTGTGATGATATGGAAGTGTATACGGTAGCCTTAATTAAGGTTTCTTGGAAAGCTTGCTATTTACACCTGGTTTTGTATAAAAGTAGGATTTTTTTGAGAACGCTAACTTGCGCAGAACTCAAGTTATTCTTATCGACATTTTTAGGCACTGTTAAATTACTAGTGGATTAATGCGGTTGCCCATATGGCTGTTTCCCTTCCGCAATAAAGACGTTCTTTTGATACAGTTTGTCATTTTAATTATTTCTGTATTCTGATTTAAGCGAGTTTGATCAGATAAAGTGGTTGAATTTTTGTTTTAAGAACATTAGAGCCCAACACTACGGGCAAACAAGTTTTTATAAAAACTTGTTTGTCCATAAGACACCGAAACTGCACATCAAGACAAACTCTAATTAGAAAAGCTAGTCGACAAATAATGCTCATTTCAATCCTTGCAACCGCAACAACCAGACTCAGTCTTAAAAGGGTAACTCAAACGAAATAGTGGGTACAAAAACTAGGCATATGACAGTTTCCAGGTTGAATATTAGAAATGATATCATTTTTGCATGTTCTGCAAATATATATGCATTATAAAATCAAGCAAAGAGTGTTGCCAACTCTTACTCTCAAATAGTTACTAATTGGCATGTAGAAAATGGCGTGATTGTTGCAAAATGGGAGGATATAATTGTCATCTCTAAAATCAGGACCGTATTTTGGCATGTGCAACATGTTGTGCAGCTACACAGGGCGGCAAAATTTTGGGAGCGGCAAAATTTTGTCATAAAAAACGTAATATAATTTTAATGCTAATTGGATCATCATTATCAGAGTTTCGATTACAGCAATAAAGTTTAAAAGTTGAGTTGTTGTGTTGATATCAGTGGTGTAGCCAAGTTGATATTTTAATAGCCTGTTCAGTTTCTTAGTGCTAGTTTCCTCTTACGCTCTCGAGGACGTTAGAAGCGCTCCGTTGTTATAACACTATGAAAGAAGTCTTCTTTCTGGGTTTGTGTGAATACACATCCATTCGTGACTATCTGGAAATAGTGAATCAGGTTCCACCATGAAAACGTAGTGTATACAACTTTTGTTTTTCATTTCTGTGCAGACCAAAATAAAATTTAAATTATCGGCGGAAGAACCACACTGAATAATCGTTGTCATCAGATTGATGCTGCACTCCGCACAGTATTGGCACAGTCGGTTTATCATTTTGTGATTTTGTACAGGCGAACGATAGTGTGAATGTGCGAGATTTTGCCAAATTGGTAACAATGAACGGAAGAGAGGAAGGAATATTAAGGTTTAACGTCCCTATAGACAGCTTAGTCATTAGAGCCGGACAATGGGACACATACCATCTTTAAATTAGCGAATGATGTCGTGATTTTTTTTTTCGCTACTGAATTCAGAATTCCATGCTCGCGCGGGAATAAGGGTGACGCAACGGATCCAGAAATCTTTCAGCGTTCAGTTTTGATGACAATGCTCAAAACACGACTCAAACAGTGGCACTCACTACGTTTACATGCAACACATCTTCCGGAAAACGAAAACCTAAATTCGTAATCCATTTTTCGCTGTCATGTTTACCCGTTATCGACCGAAGCGGATTTCCTAACCCACTCCATATGGCGGCTGAAAAACAGTTGTTTCAGTTACTGGTTTAACAAGCACAATCGCTACTTTTCTTTACTTAAATAAACAGATTCATGCTCAGTCTGATATTTACTTTTCTTTCACAGCAGAAAAAAGTCACTCTGTCCATACTACCGGCAACTGAAAATTTTAACTAGAATACGCAATCTGACAAGCGGTTGCGTTTACGTGATCACGTGGAATTGGGAAACCGCTTTACTGAAGCGGCATTCCACAATCGATTTTGGAGTTTTTACATGACCAACCAAAATGAAATTGGAAAAACGTTTTAGGAAATCCGGTTTTGGAAGCCCATGTAAACGGTGTGACTATCGTGCTACTGAACAAGTGTTGAAGGCGTACTGTCAATCTCTTTGTGCCTATTACAGTCGAGTCGAGAAATAATGTGTGTTCGAATTGTGTTACACTTTTCCGTGGGTACTGTGAAGAGCTGTTCACGTCGTAGCATTACTGTATCCGTTGCCAGATGATGTGTTCATAGGTGTTTTTTTCGCACTTCTTTGTCAAGTTTCTCATGTAAGTGCATTGCCAGTTCTTACGCTGCCATTACACGTTGGCTGTGGTGACAGGTGACATGAGCCCGCACGCTCGGAATATAAAGCGCCAGGAGGCAGACAAGGAGCACCGCCCCACATACCGGCAATGTCGCCAACCTCACAACATGGGCACGCCTCTACAGCTCCGCATACACCGCGCCTACGTGCCTCATTTTACACTTCTGCGGGCGTGGCTCACTGTTGCAATGTGCTGACACCTACCGCTTTTGCAGGTGCGCCCGTGACGAGTTGCACAACTCAAAACACAGTGCTTTTGTTCTTAATCTGTGAAAACGGTGCCTAAAAAATTAAAGATGTGACAAATTACGCAAAACGTGTATTCTATCTCAAATTACTTGATAGGTATACTCTCAAAGATTTTTTGTAGATTACTTTCATATCGAAATAGCAAGCAGATTTCATTATAATGAACTAACTATTTCTTTCTGTGTTTATTAATCTGGATATAAATTCCAATGTTTTGATTAAAAGACCAGAACTAAATGTTGCCAATAATATTAATTACAACGACGCACAGAATTAAAAATCAAAAAGCCAACAATAGAAAAATCGTAAAGACTGAGAAAATATTATTGATCAACAACATAAACAAATACGAAATAAATATTAATCCAAGGCGAGAAAGAGAAAAACTCTATAACTAATGACATGTGGCAATAGTTAAACTTAATGTGCGATTTAGCAGACTTCTGTAATAAATATAATGTACTCCTTTTCCCCTTGTGTATACGTAAGGATGAAATTGATGTTCAGTTATTTGACCACGATAACTTGACGATTTTGTTGGTGCTGCCACAAGCGGAGAAAATCGACACTAGTGAACGATATTCTTTTATTTACAAGCGCTGCCAACGTTACAATGCTCCTTGACCCGAAGTATTACTGTACAGTGGACACATTGTTAGGGTAACGGTTCCAGCACTGCAGCAAGCTACCGATGCTGCCATCCCCTCACCGTTCCACTCCCCGCGGCAGCTGTAATGTTCAAGACACACCCCACTCCTTCTGCAGCTCCCAGCAGCCACCGCGCGAATCGTCAAGTTATCGTAGCCAAACAGTAGTGGCGGCTTTACAAATACATCCCTTCACCTAATACCAGAAGTGCCCACATGGTGGGGGAGAGGGGGTGAAAAATTAGTACTTTTGGCCAGCCTGGGGGGCTTTATACAACAATTTACCAAATGTGAAACAAGATATTTAATTTCAATATGAAATCGCAAAACAGGACCCAATATCTCGGATGTGGAGAGGGGGGGGGGGCACCTCTATTACTAACTACAGGTTAATTCTTTGCTTATCTGAGCTATACTCTAGAACCTATGTTTCTACATTGTTAACAACTAGCCAATGTGTTGTTAAGCATCTCACTTCAACTACTGTACTTTCTGTACATATTTTATTATTAGAAAAAATATGAGTTGCATTCATACTATTGCTCTTTCTTTTTCAGTTTACATGCTTCATTTTTTAAGTTGCCCCTGATTATTAATATCATTTTATAGATGTAAAACCAGAGAAACTCTTTGGTCCACTATTAATTTTCCGCTCAATCAGCACTGAAAAACTTTAGTCTATTTTAGGGGGAAAAATAACTTGTTCCAGAACTTTTTTGTCATAAACTTAGTACCAAAAGGAAATCAGAAGAATTTTGTGTATATCTGAGTCGAGAAGTGAACTCAAACAATTGATGGAAGAGTAAATTATAGTCTTTTAGGCTTGGTATGTTATATATGTCATTAAGGACGTTATATAATTATAAATCCCTAATTCTGCTGAATGTAATTATTTATTTTTACAATTTGCTTGTTTTGGCAAAGTAGCCATCAGGTTGTCATGTGGTTTTGACACCCATATGCTGTCATGGAAGCATCTCCAATGTCCTCTTTAATCGAACTCCTCTGGTGAACAGCAGTTCATTATATGCTGTATGGTTTATAATCTGATGTAATTGTCATATTGGTTTCAATTTTCTTGAGTCAATGGTTATATGCAGTTCCCTTGACAGATGCACCAGTTATAAAAATGAAAGAATTTCCCTTCTGTCTCTTAAGACTTTATTGTACATGTCTCCAGGCAGTGTGAAACTTTTATACCACATAAATGTTTTGTAAGCTATGCTACTGAAACTACTGTCTATTTGATAACATGCCAATTTATTTATTTTCAGGGACACCTTCTGACACAGAATTGGTTTTTGTGCCTCTTGAATCGAAGGCTGGTGTAACAGAGAGTGTGGAAGATGTTGCAGACTCTGGTGAAGACGATGACTTCATCTTCCCATTTGGAGGCTTCTTTGGCTTCTCCAGCTTCATGCAAGGTTTGAAACCAGTTCCTTATTTAATGAATTTTTCTTTCAGATATTTATGTGTTGTGCAACTTAAACTGTGAATGAGTATATAAAGCAAATTAAGTTGGTTTAACAGGTCCCAAGAGGTCCTGATATGATTATTAGCCTTCAGTTTAACTAAAGTGGTTGAGAAGTTTGGCACATGACACATTGAACATCTATTATAAATCAAATTAATAGTTAGTATAGATATTAACATTTTTAAATGAGACAGCATTACATTAGTATTAGGAGAAAAATATACAATATTACTCAGTAGAGAAACAAACCAAAAAACAGTGCCAGTTAACCATTTCTGGTTCTCTTACATAACAGTGGTGCACCTCGGTTGCACAGTGGTAGAGTGCCAGAATACAAATCCAAAGGTCCCGGGTTCGATCCCCGCCAGGTCGTCGGATTTTTATCTGTCACTTTCCACTTCTTTCACCTCTGGCAGTATGTTCATGTGAAAAATACCGAGTAGCACCGTGGTTCGGAACCCACATTAAACTGTAGGTCCCCCTATAACTGGCTGGGTAAGTCAGTTCGAAGGTCGGAGGAAGGCAATGGCATACCACCTCCAAACAGGACCATGCCTAGTAAAGCACTGTGGTGTTGAAACCAATCTTCGGATTGTTGACTGCTTTTTTTTACCTTACTTAATAGTGATTAGCCAATGAGATACAGTCATTAGGTTTTAATGAAATGTAACATTCATTTATGAAGTTGTTGGTTAATATGAAGCACTCTGGAAATGTAGGATATAGTGTACAAAATTTTAGAAATAAATGTAGGCCTATAATGTATGGTATACCTTTGGATGTGGTTTTGAACACAACAGTGATTTAAGAAGGCGCACCAGTTTTCAGCCCTTCTGCACATCCCCTCTCCATTACCACAATGGCAGCCAATAATATTCGTTCTCTAGGCTCGTGGCTAGCCGCGAGAGTGTTTCTCCCATAGACTCCACTGTTGGTGTAGTTGGCACTCAGCCATATCTCTGCCATTCTGTGTGGAAGCGCCTTCCTACATGATGTGAACTATAGACATATTCCAATTGGAGGTATATACAACCTTGGCTTCCATTTACCTATGAACTAATTTACCCAGCTAATTTAACTTGGACTTGTAATTCAACATTTTTGACATTTTAGTTTCATATTTAAAACATAAAATAAAACATCCACCACCTTCCAATGCTGAAGATATCATCAGAGGCTATGAAAAGTCAGAAATCCTGCATTAAATGGTTATAAATATATCACAGTCACACCTTCTACTGCTGTGTAACTCCTTAAAGGTTCGGTTGGTTTGTGTTTTGAAGAGACCAAACTACAAAGGTTATCAGTCTATATAAAGATGAATACTACCTAATTGTTTGACATACATAAGCCACAATTGTCTCAAAACTATTTCACAGTCATTTGTTATTAGGTAAACAAAACAACTGAGATTAAAATATCAACTCATTCTAATATTTCAGATTTCATGAGAAGAGTTACTGACGTTCTGAAGGGTCTTCCAGACAAGGCCTTCAATTTAGGCAAGGAGGGTAACACCACATCAACCACTAAGGTATGTATTGAACAGTAGGGTTTACTCGTTCCCGCGTACCTACAAACACGAGCGCATGGCACACAGTAAAATCCTTGTATAACTACTTATTTATATACGAATATTATAGAGAAAAAATTCCTAACAGGAAAAATATACATAAAAAAATAGATGAAGTCGACTTACCAGGCGAAGGAGCACAGGCAGTGATAGCAACAAATAAATAAATAAACACACAGACACACACACACACACAAACGCACTTCATCTATTTTTTACGTATACTTATTTATATATTGTGAATCCGCACATCTCGGGGCAGGACAATACCATACACACACACACACAAGGTAGAACTCTAACCTCTGGCAGAAGCAGCCTCATAGTCTCTGACATCGCACCAAGAATCACTCAGCCACTCCTGTGCAGCATCTGTAAAATCATTTTTAGTGACAATCTTTCATTGCTTTACTATTGTTCACAGACAGAAGTGAATGAAGCTCCTTTACAGAATTATTTACATTATTGTATGAGCTGACTTTGTACACAACTCTTAATTACCACTGCCTGTAACATCATTGAAGCTTAAAGGTTATAAAATAAAGCATATAGTAGCCCTTGAAATTAATCGTTAAAAATAGCTTCTGCACAGAAAGAGGGTGGCATGCAGCAATGGAGTGGAAAGATGTGGTATAACAAAGGAAGGGAAAACTGTTGGGTGGAAAATGCAGGGAGGGATGTTAATTAAATCTAAGACCAGGCCAGTTTTGGATCCAAGAATGAGTTGTAAGAACAGTTCCCAGCATAGTTCAGAAGGGCTGATGAAGAGGAGAAGGATCCAGATGGCCTGGGTGATGAAAGAGCCATTGAAGTATGACATGTTATGTTCCTATATATAGTTTGGTGTGGTACCACACCAATCTATATATGTATGTATTTATGTACAAAAATAAAGATTGTTCGACTCACCCAAAGTACAGACTCGCCGACAGACACACACACACACACACACACACACACACACACACACACAAAAACCACACACACAAATAAAAACACACACAAACATTCAAGCCCTCACAAACCGCCGGTTGCCTCCCCAGGAAAAGAGGAAGGAAGGCGAGGAGAAAGGAAAGGATACGGGCTTCATGGAAGTAGAAAAGGAGTCATTCCAAACCCAGGAGTGGAAGGACTTACCTTAGGGGAAAAAAGTAAGGTAAACAAATACACACACACTCATACATCTCCACACACAAACACACCTAGGCAGACATTTGTACAAATGTAAGTCCTTCCAGTCTTGGGATTGGAATGACTCCTTTTCCACTTCCTTCACTTCCTTGAAGCCCGTAACCTTCCCTTTCTTCTCTAATTCCTTCCTCTTTTCCTGGGGAGGCGACCGGTGGTCGCAAGGGCTTGAATGTTTGTGTGTGTTTTTATTTGTGTTTTTTTGTGTCTGTCGGCAAGCCTGGGCTTTGGGTGAGTTGAACAATCTTTATTTTTGTACATATATTTCCCATCAGGGGGTCTCCTATAAAATATGTATGTATTTACACATGATTACAGCATAAGGTCATCTATTTCATCACAAATATAGTAATAACATTCTTCCTTGTATGGTAATCTGAAATGGAAAGTATAGGAGGGCACAGATGATGGGGCACTATGGCCATAATGTGTGACTTGTGGAAATTTGAGACAGATGGGACGTGCACAAGTAGCCAAGTGGTTACGGTACTGCTGGCATTAAGTAGGAGACTCAGTTTCCATTCCCATTCCACCTCACGTTTTCACTTGTCGCCACTGAGTTATTTCAATGTCCTAATGCTTCTAAAGTCATTTATTTCAGCCTTGTGATCCTACTTCCTTCCTTTGCTTAATAAAAATATTTGCAAATAATATGACTTGTTGCATTTTATGCCACAGGGATTTTTCCCTACAACTTGGTGGTGACCATTAATGTTGATGGATATCATCACAATATAAAAAGATAGGCAATGGTTGCAGCATATTTGTCATATCATGTGGCTGCTTTCACAGGCACTCTGGCTTCTGATAGAATAGGATAAGCCTGTGACTGGGCTGGAGTACGGATTGGTCAGGTCTTGCACCTGCGTCTTCAACAGGATATGGTCCCTGTGGCAGGAGGTGGGATTGAGGGAGATGGCATAGGGATAGATGTAAATGTTGTGGAGCTTGAGTAGCTGATGATAGAATGTACCTAATTTTAGGGAATGATAATGGATATTCAATACTCTCATGAAGGATGTATTTCACT
Source organism: Locusta migratoria (assembly GCA_026315105.1). Classification (NCBI taxonomy): domain Eukaryota; kingdom Metazoa; phylum Arthropoda; class Insecta; order Orthoptera; family Acrididae; genus Locusta; species Locusta migratoria. The sequence continues at coordinate 42,228,289 of CM048750.1, read as the reverse complement.
TGTTCTAGTTAGGATGGGGTAGGGGGTTGTTCCCTTCAGTTTTCTTGTGGTGACAGGAGGATTTGTGGTGTGAGATCATTTGCCATGGGAGATCTGTTTGCAAGCTAGGTCTTTTGGGGTAGCCTGTATATGAAATCCCTGTAAGACCTTTAGCATACTAAGCAAGGAGTGCTTGTCACTCCGGGTATGTCATCCACAGATGGGCAGGCTGTGTTGAAAGATTTTTTTGGGTATAAAAGGGGCAGTTGCTGTCAGAGTGCAGGTGTTGTTGGTGGTTGGTGCATTTGATGTGGACTGATGTTTGGATGGTGTCATTGGAGAGGGGGGTGATCAACACCCGGAAAGGTGGCACATTGGGTTGAGGCGGACCAGGTGAAGAAGTAGATGGGAGAGAAGGTATTGAGGTTGTGAAGGAATAAAGCTTGGATATCATGGCTGTGAGCCCAGATCATCATCAAGAAATCATTGATGAACCTGAACAAGACTTGGCAATTGGGAGGGTAGGAATGTTCCCACTGGATAGATCAAACAAAGGTTGGTGCAGAAGATACCCATAGCTGTGCCATGGAGTGATTTTATTTATTTATTTTCTTTTTTCTCCACTGAGGTTTTTCACATAAATTCACATTAATCAGAAGTATACAGCACTATATGTATTTCTTTTTTCCTTTGTGTTTAAATGCAATGAATAGTAGGTGTTAAGTTTGTGTGTTAATTGTTATTTTGTTCATTTATTCATTCTTCAGTCTATTAGAAAACATGCCATGTTTTCAAAGTGGTATAAACTGCATATTTTATTTTTCAACAAAAAAAGTCACACAAAAATCATATAGATATTTACCATTTCTGTGGTTAATGAACAAAGTGGCATAGTGGTTAAGATAATAGAATCACATTATGGAGGACAACAGTTAAAACACTCATCCAGTTGTCCAAGTTTAGGTTTCTCTCTTCAGCCTGAATCTGTTCTGGATGGACTTTTAGTTCTTCTAAATACAGCTGACTTCTTCCCTATATTTTCTCAATCCAAGCTTGAACCATTTCCCTAATGACCTTGCCATTGACAAGATGTTGAGCCCTAATCTCCTTCATTTCTGATATTAATTTGTGAAGTTAGCTTTCAGCTAATATATTTTTTGAATAATAGAATACAACTTGACTTCCAAACTAAAAGCATGACATTGTCGCATATTTATAAAAAAAATTACAATTTCTTTTATAGGTTGTTGGAGGCCACGTCATTACTGTCAACGAGACTGTTTACAAAAATGATGATGACACTGGAGTCTACAAAATTCAGGTGATTGAAGTAAAACCAACTGAAGGAGCTTTTGATGGAGAACAGAACCCATCTGAAACCACTGACTCTGCCTCCTCTGAACAAGTCAGTGAAAATGAAAATGAAATCCCTAAGGGAAAGGTGGGTTCTGATGGCGATGAACTTACAGCTTGAAATTAAGCAGTTGCAAGTGTGCCTGCATGAAAGACTGATGATACCTTGTGTGATTTAAAGCTGCTTGCATATAATTTTTGCATCAAAATATCTTCAGACCTGTGCTGTACAAATAGCAGCTTAATAACTTCACAATGCTCACATTTTCACTTTTGATTTTTTAAAAAAGTTGCTGAAATGAACTGAATGAGCCTTGTATAATGCAAAATATTCTTCTTTTAGTTTGAAACAATCTCACAACTGGTATATGTATATAATTTATGAGTGGTATTATTAAAAATTAAATTCTGCTGTATATAAATTGCAATGGCAAAACTATGCTGTACTTGACAATAATGAATCTCCGTGAAGCAGTATTATAAATTGGATTTATTAGTTGATTCAGTATTGTAGGCTTGTGCAAAACTCTGTAACCTTAGGTTGTTATTTTTCTAAGTACATTAATTTTGTAACAGTATGTAATGTATTACACAATGCTTGTGCATGTGAAATAAATATAAGCACAATTACATGACTGAAAGTTTTATGATTCATTTTGGAGTAAACCATTTACCAGAAATCCTTTTTACTAATTAGTTGATCTCTTTCTCTCTCTCTCTCTTTTTCTCATGTGTGTATATATAATCTCTTTGTGTGTGCTTAATTATTGTGTTTGCATGTTTGCTTTCTGTTATGCTTTTCTGTGCATGTTTATTTGCAATCAAATACTATGTTTCCTCCATTTTTGTGATACCCTTTTACAAATTCTATGTGTTCTAACATACTTGAATGGTTAAATTCATATGTGCAGTGGGATCTAAAGAATATTTCCTATTAGATTGCACTTTCTAAATTATTCATTAGTAGCTAAAGCTTAGCTGAAATGGTTAATGGAGAACAATGAAAAATGCAATGCTTATTTCACTGTTTTATTTGATTGGTGGCTCATGAAATTTTGTTGTAACTAATCAAAAATTCTTGTTCTAGTAATCTGTATGTGTTTTGTACGTATGTCATGACATGTTTGTGTACTATCAAAAACTACTTCTAAATAATTTGGGGTTAAGGTTTTGATTTTGTATGTTTTATCATATTTGTCGTTACTTTTTCTGTCTGCATGACACTGCTGATCTATTACATGTTTTTCGTTTCTCTGTTAATTTCCCTAATTTAGACTGAAGACATAGCTGAGAGGTTTGACAGAAGCTACTCTGAGAACACAGAACTACTCGAGCCTCCTGAATATTATTCTTCTGTTTTTTATGACAACTTGGACAATGCTATTGATGCTGGAAGATATGTTGACCTCAGTCATGATACCTACGTCAACAGAGTGCTTAGTGATGAAGCAGTAAAAGGTGGAATGGTCATGATTGACCCTGATGCAGAATTAATTGATGTCAACACTGGTGAAGTAATAGAGTTTTCAGGATTACAGAACACCATCAATGAAAAATTCAAATGACACTATAGATGAATGTTGACTGACACCAAAGATTATCCATGACAACATTTTGTGGCATAACACCTGACAGAAAAGACTGTTAATGTGCTTTGCCTCAAGGACTGAGAATGCTACCTGTCTCTTGCCAAGAGCTGATGAAGAAGATTGAAATTTAATTTATTTATTGAATCCAAGCAACGTAACTCAGGATAAATGTTTTGTACAAAGTGAATGTGTGTTGTTATATGTCTGCATGAGTGTGTAATATACAGTTCTGAAAGATAAGTATTTATGTGTATGTATGTGTCAAGGGGAAAACACTGTAAATTTTTTAAATTATTGTAATTAAATTTTTATTTGAAAATCTTGTCTGAAATTCTTTGCACACATCAGTAAATAATTAAGTTTTAACAGGTAACAATCACTCTGTGTGTTTGTATATGGCACTTGTAGCAACCAACACAGCTTATTATTCTTGGATGCACATGGTTCTTCAACTTAACACAGTGTGGGTACTCCAGTGTATTCTGTTAGCAGAACTAACATTGTCAGGCTGTCATATTGTTAATGTGCCTCTTTTAACAACAACAATACTTCAACAACATAAACAGGCTAACCATTAGATTATTAATGCACACAATACCATATTTTGACCACTGTACCACACAATTTTTGTTCTATCCAGGAAAGAGAATTTTTCCAATCATGCTTAAGTAGTTTGTATTGAACTTACTGAATGTTTAATTTGGTGAAAGTAGTTTTTTGAAACTATGAAAAAGTAATGCTATTTTTGAAATATAAATCAGCAATAGACTGAACAATATAATGAGAATAGTTTACAGTTCATCCTGAAGACAATCATCGAGCAGCAAAAGGCACATAAAAAACCAGCTCATTCGCATGCAACTTACATTTCAGCCACAGCCTTTATGAGGAAAAGCACAAATAATCTCATTAATACAATCATATAGGCACACCTCGAAGCTAGATTGACAATTAATGTAACCTTACATACAGGTTAATTCCTGATTAAATACTTTACAACAGACATGAGAACTATATTGAACGTGAATGTTCATAGAAATAAAGGCGTACTTTCCATTAGATTTATTTAGGCTCCTTATTGTATTGTTTTGCAAGCTCAGAAAAAATCTACAATGGAAGTGTGACAACCTGTCCAGAACAGAACACTTGGCGTAAAATCCTAAGATCACAGTCAAATGTTCTAAGTGAGAATTCCTTAATATGTTCTATAGTTTGCTCCTCCACTCAGCAGATGAACATGAACCTCATTTCTTCAATTGACATGTCCTAATGTGTTTGTGTCAACCAGATACCCTCAGAATTCTTTGTTGGATTTTGAAACAGGTGAGTGTGTGTTAGGTGTACTTTCATTATAACACTGTTTTCATTTTGGAAGTCATGTTGAAAGAACTGACACTTGATGAATCAATATGTGTTGAATGGATTTAGATGATTTCTTTTCTCACACAAGCCTTGGATCATGGAAGTTTGGTAGATGCACTATGTCCTGACTTCTGAATAGTTTTTGTTACAGTACTACACCAACACTTGTTAAAAATTAAAGTGTGATACATGGGATATCAAATGGAATTCACTGAGCATTTCTGGCACATTTGATATACATTTTATTAATATATACGTTATACATACATTTATAAATAATTTACATATACATTATCTAAATTTATTCTCTGCAAGCCAACTTAACAGGCAAAAGTATTTTTTGTACCACTTCACACCTTATTTTTCCAGTTCCAGTCGTGTATGTTTTGTGGGAATAATGACAGCTGGTAAAGGGGGGTATTACACTATTGGTCAGCTGCGAAAGGTATGCAACAGCCATCTAGCGGCAGATCGCGTTTAACTACCACAGAATCATGATTACTGGTGGACACTTTATCGATGTACCGGAACAGAGACCAGTTCTGAAATGCTGTGAATTCGCACATGTGCACTAGACAGCACTAACACACACATGCACAGAAATGAGTACTGCAGGAAGCTTTCTGCTTGTTATTTGTGTATGACATTCTTGGTTAGCACTGATTTCAGACTTCCATATTACAGATTTTTCCCATTTTGTCATTTAGAAGATTTTCATAAATGCAGTAATTAAACAAAAGACAATCTTGATTTGTCAGTGAACTTTTATACTAGGGGTTTATCAAACGGAGTTTTTATATTGGTTGTTTCACACTTTAGAAATGAAATGGAACAGACTGCCATTGAGACTTAATTCTGGCATACAGGGAGGTAAGGTGTCTGTATAACCCACATGACCCACTGTATCATAAGTTATGTCAGCAATCCTTTATTCCTCAGTAATATGGGTACAACTTTACAGATAACAGCTCTTCAAAACAGGCCATGTCCTTCCTCACAAAGTTCTGAAATTCTTGTGGCTCTCAGGCACTCAGTTCTTTTATTAGCTGTGAATATATTGACCCAGCCACAGTCGAACCCAACATCTGGCTTTTCTTTGCTGCTGTGCCTTAATCTAAATATTTACTGTCAGAGCTCCAAAACCTGGGTTCTCTATGTGCGAAATGTTAATTTAGATAGACATACAGTTTTACAACCAATTGTTCCTCGAGAAGTTAGCCATCCCTTGGTCATTTGTGTGTATGTTGTCCTTAGTTCAGTGGTGGACTAAGGCTGTTGGAGGCTTGGGATGGCGGCAAAGCGAAATGAGGCCCCCTGTGCACTTGGAAATACATGTATTACCAAAAAAAAAGTAACTTTTGAAATTTGAAGGCCCCACAGGATGAGACACATGGGACAGTCTAAAATAAATAGCTTTCAAGATTTAGAGGCCCCAAAACGAGGGAAAAAGAGAGAGAGAGAGAAACACGTGCTTTCGAAGTATTTGGAGGCCTCCCTAAGATGAGAGACCCAGAGTGGTCCACCCCCCCGCCCCTCCTTAGTCCGCCACTGCCTTAGTTTAAGTAGTGTTTAAGTCTTGGGCCGATAGCCTAAGCAGTTTGGCCCTTAGATGCATAAACTTTGAACTTTAATATAAAACAAAAGTGTTGAGTCTGTAATTCAAAGCAGTAGTATATCAATTCCATGCTAACTACATAAGAGAAAAACACTTACTTAATAAAAAAAAATGACAACTTCTCATTAAATAGGAAACTTGAGCTCACAGAAAGAATTTTAATGAATGACGTTCCAAGAAATCAATTTCCCTCAGTTTCTTGTGCGGCATGAGTGAACGATTACAAGAGCTCAGTTTTCTCTTGCAAATTGCTGTCTAATGTGCATATGCAGATTTGTGCAAGGAAGTTCTGCTGTGCATCATGTTAATAGGTCTCCATGAAGTAGTACATAGTTCCATATAATCACACTTGGGGTGTTGCTACATGTGGGCTTGAAACCCTATAATTTTATCTTCATGGTATTGTTATGAGGTATATGAAGCAGAAAACAATATACTGATAGACTTTTTGAAATGTGTACTTTCAGAACTTTGACAGTAGCCCATACTGTGATGAGGAATGCCCTGTTCATTACTATTGGAATAGAACATGTCAATATTGTTATCATGGGAAGTGTCACTGACTGATACAGAAGTAACTTCAAGTGTGCCACAGGCAACTGGTTAGGTTTCTTTAAGCTAGAATACAATAATCTAATGCTGGAAAGAAACAAGCATTAAGTGGGAATGTATTCCCTTTAAATTAATAAAATAATACAGTAATATGCTAAAGCCATAGAAATAGAGTTACAAAAATGTGAAACTCGCTAAGGAATTTAGAATAAATATAGATCACAAATTTTTCTGCCAGAAATATTGGCAATTTTAAATTACAAGAACCAGGTAAACAGTGAACATCTCTACATAAAACTTTACAGGAGACAATGAGACTATTATTGAAGATAACATAATTTTTCTAGCAAAAATGCAGGCAATTATAAATTACATGAACCAAGTAAACATTAATCACTTCTATTTTAAACTTTACAGGAGATAATGAGATTATAATTTAAGGTACTACGACTCAACTTTAAAATTTTGTACAATATTTGAGGGGATAAAAAGGCAGAGTATTCTCTGGTAAAATAACACACAGCCAAAAAAAAAAAAAAATTATAACTCAAATGGAGCACTTAGGTACTGCCCAAACTGCCAGTTGTGGAGTGGACATAGTAGGTGATAAGCACCCAGGACATGCTTGCATGTGATACCAGAAGAGCATAAAAGGCTCGTGAGAATATATTTTGGGTGTTCACAAATTTTTGATTCAGATAAATATAGAATTCTCATATATCATCTGTGATAAAAGAGGGTTATGAATAAATTTGTACAAATTAGCAACTATCAATAATAATAATAAAAGTAAGTTTTCTGATGAAGGAAATAATTATTTTCTAGAATTTTGCTGTTTTGTACATAATTACATACAGTTTACAACAAGAACAAAATATTGTAATTTATAAAATTTCACTACTCTCCGTTTTGTCAGTCATATAGTAATATTACTGAAGTGTTATCATGCACAATTTCTTCTATCCTGAAGTAGGAAACCACATACCGTAATTTCTTTTTATGAGGTATCCTGCCCACATTAGTATGTCTGTAAAAGTTTGTCCAATATTTCTGCATTCATCTTTAAGAAGATCCCACTATAGAGAACATTCACACAGTTGAGTCAGTGGTGAATATGAGACTCTTATACATAGTACCAGCACTTCATTTTGCGCGTGTGCAAAGCCTATCCTCCATTCCTCATCTCAAACAGTTAAATATTTGCTCATTCCACTCACAGCAATCTTAAGTTATACTATTAGCTTGCCACGTAACCATACCTTAGGTAATCACAGTATGTACGAAAATAAAGAGTACATGTATTTTACAAGTGACAAATTATAGATATTATTTGAGCTGTACTCTTACGTTCTTGTCTCAGTACACCATCTGAAATTGCAACGTATTCTGAAAAAACTGTGTAAATATTTGTGACAAGTATGAATATGAATTTCACTACTGGTTCCAGAATCTGTTTCAAACAGGAAACTAAGAGAAAAAATATTACTGCGTAACAGCAATCATTACATTTGAAATACCATGCGTCTTTAATAACCATCAGGCCATACTGAACATTGCTGCATGACAGTTTTCATTAGTTTAGAGCTTGTGACAGCTTTTACAGTCAATGTGTCACTGATTGACAGTGGATCGTAAGAACTCCTACCAAGGGTGATGTGGTTTTGATAAATCTTCTGAACATAAAAGTGACTAGCTGCAGCTATTAGAGAAGGAAAGCAGGTTACAGTGTCTCCTGCACTTAAAGTGGAACTGCCAGCCAGCGGTTGAGCACAAAATGAAGCATTCACATTGTCCATCAAATTTGTGTGTATTGGGCCCATACGGCAATGATTTGATGCCAGTTGTGCATGTGCAGAAACACCTTAAAACGAGCATACCAAGGGATGTGCTCACAATGCTGATGTCAAGTTTCATGGAGTCCAGACAAACTGTGATGTAGCATAGCATGGTAGATTTAAGTGCCTTTTATGTAACATTATTGCCTCTATATTACACTACTGGCCATTAAAATTGCTACACCAAGAAGAAATGCAGATGATAAACAGGTATTCATTGGACATATATATTATACTAGAACTGACATGTGATTACATTTTCACACAATTTGGGTGCATAGGTCCTGAGAAATCAGTACCCAGAACAACCACCTCTGGCCATAATAATAGCCTTGATACGGCTGGGAATTGAGTCAAATAGAGCTTGAATGACGTGTACAGGTACAGATGCCCATGCAGCTTTGACACGATACCACGTTTCATCAACAGTAGTGACTGGCGTATTGTGATGAGCCAGTTGCTCGGCCACCATTGACCAGATGTTTTCAATTGGTGAGAGATCTGGAGAATGTGCTGGACAGGGCAGCAGTCGAACATTTTCTGTATCCAGAAAGGCCTATACAGGACCTGCAACATGCGGTCGTGCATTATCCTGCTGAAATGTAGGGATTCACATGAATCAAATGAAGGGTAGAGGCATGGCTCGTAACGCATCTGAAATGCAACTGCCACTGTTCAAAGTGCCACCAATGCGAACAAGAGGTGACTGAGATGTGTAAGCAATGGCACCCCATACCATCACGCAGGGTGATACACCAGCATGGTGATGAATGCACACTTAAAATGTGTGTTCACCACAATGTCGCCAAACATGGATGCAAACATGATGATGCTATAAAGAGAACCTGGATTCATCCGAAAAAATGACGTTTTGCCATTCGTGCACCCAGGTTCGTCGTTGCATACACCATTGCAGGCGCTCCTGTCTGTGATGCAGCTTCAAGGATAATCACAGCCATGGTTTTCGAGCTGATAATCCATGCTGCTGCAGATGGTTGTTGTCTTGCAAACGTCCCTATCTGTTGACTCAGGGATCGAGACATGGCTGCAGGGTCCATTACAGCCATGCAGATAAGATGCCTGTCATCTCGACTGCTAGTGATACGAGGCTGTTGGGATCCATCACGGCATTCCATATTGCCCTCCTGAACACGCCGATTCCATATTCTGCTAACAGTCATTGGATTGTGACCAACACAAGCAACAATGTCGCTATACAATAAACTGCAATCGCGATAGGCTACAATCCGACCTTTATCAAAGTCGGAAACGTGATGGTACACATTTCTCCTCCTTACACGAGGCATCACAACAACATTTCACCAGGCAACGCCAGTCAACTGCTGTTTGTGTATGAGAAATCGGTTGTGTGAATGCTCTGAAAAGCTAATCATTAGCATATCACAGCATCTTCTTCCTGTCTGTTAAATTTCGCATCTGTTGCACATCATCTTTGTGGTGTAGCAATTTTAATGGCCAAGAGTGTATGTTTAAAAGCATTCAAACAGAAATAATAAATAAATACACAAACAGTCTGAAATTAGTGTGTTCATGTTTTCTTGTGCTCTTATATAACAGTCATCAATGCACTGAAGTCTCATATGTCTGATCTGAAGAACAACAACGCTGATCAAAGCGGTAGCAAAGCAAAGCAGTAGCATCGGATGTGAAGGATGCCATGGAGAAACCCCTGCACCACCAAATACAAGGACTCAGAGGTAGATTAAGAAAAAAACAAATATATGCTACTAAAATTACTCCCATGCACCTAGTAACATTGGTAATGTAGAAGGATACAAATCAGAAAAACCACTGGATACTTTCACCACTTCATAAACAATGAGTATAACAATGCACCTTGCATGCATTGAGAGGGGGAAAAATCTAATGACTCTCACTAGCCTAGTGGCTGCAACAACGCTCCTTACACCAAATTCCTCAGTAGGTGCCATTGACACTAAGTGTCAAACTCAACAATGAAAAGCTGTGCAGATGAAATGTTGCTGAAACAAATGTGTAGAATCTTAAAACCAAGAAACTGACAATGGAATGTAGTTAGTTAGATATCATGGTTGTACAGAGCATACCGATAGCAATCAACACCAGGGATGTACTTTAAGATTACAGTAATGAAACATGACAGCAAGCCACTATCTTAGGTACTTAAGTAATCTCTCATACCCTAAACTGCATCCAGCATGACACAATGCTCCACCAAGGTTTGCAGCAACTTTATTTGCTCTGGTTTGCTTCCTGCACATCGGCTCCTTGGACATATGCTGTGCCAAGACACAGTTCCCCCTGGCCCCAGTGGCCAGCCTCTGACAACCCAATCATCCACAGGAACTGCCGGACACCACATGTGACCCCATTGGGCTCAAAACCAGAATGCTCACCACAACACTTACTTCAAGTAAAGACACAGCAAACTCCATACACCACATGCACCACCACCCATGGTAGGAAAAACAAATTCTATAGATACAAGACATGCCACCATACTTAGGTGCCAGTAAGAAGGACATCAGGAAAACCAAAAATAATAGTCAACATGGTTCAATCCCCTCCCCACCTTCAAACCAAAGCCACCATTTATACTTCCTCTTTTTGTTTTCTTTGAAGCTAAACTAACCCTGAGAATTATGTATACCAGAATGTGCAGACAATATTTTAAGTCAACTGAGGTGTATCCTATTGGATTCCCGTGAAACTTTATCCTTAATCATAAGATTAACTGGGATCAAGGTGTGAACTATGTTATGTGGTCTTATAAAACTGACTGTAACCTTACTAAGATGCCCTTTCTTTGGCTCCCACTCTGGGTAGTTGAATGAAAACTCCATCCTTTACCTTCACTCTAATTGGCTTCCAACTAGGATTGTAATGAATGACCTGGCGATTATGTGCCAGAGCAATATTGGTCTTTTGTACAATTCCAATTCTCCCTGAGGATGTGAGAGGATATGGCAGTACTAAACAGATCTACAATTTAACACAAATTAGATGCAGGTGCTATGCTACGATGCCTGAGGTCGTTCGCCATCAAGGGTTCAAAACCCCCCTCGGGCTGTTTGTGCTGTCTTTAGTATAAGCTAGTTCATAAATAGTTTGTAAGTTTAGGGACTGATGACCCCTCAGTTAAGTCCCATAAGCTTTCAAACATTTCTTTTCTTTAAGATACTAGTGAATTGGACTAGGTGAACATAACAAACGTAGAACAGTTTTTGAAGTCTCATGTTAGATGGAGTTAAAGGGGAAATTAAGCTAGGGAACAACACGTACCAACTGTGAGGGGAATTTTGATGATGCAGAGTTTACATTGTGGTCAACTCTCACAGCAAATGAGACTTGTGGGTAATACAATGTAATGGTAATATGTTTAATCACACTGCAAAAACAGAAAACTCTGAAGGAGGTAGAATGAAAAACAGGAGGATTATCCCTCTCTAACTGTTTGGGAGGTCTGAAAAGGCTAAAAATATTGGACAGGTGGGCCTTGGTAATGTTTGTGGTTATGTTACGACTTGGTACTAGCCACATAAAGTGAGAAAATGTGTTGACTACTACCAATATATATTGGTTGCCCTTCTTAGAACAGGATAAGGGCCTACATAGTCAATCTTGACTTTCTCGATGGTATAAGCCTTGCATTAAGATTTCAAAAAAACAGGAAGAATTACACATCTTGGCTTGCTGACAATTAATTCTTTAGTTATCCTTTTACAGAGGATACTTCTACTAAGGGCAAAATCCTTTACTGGGCTCTGTTAATCTCACTCTTATAGGGCCCCAGGCCATGTCCTCTTGTGTTTCAAGGCAAGATTTCCAAACAACTGGGAACCTTCCATAAACTGGAACACACAATTTATTTTGGCTCATGGCCATGTAGGTCACCCTTGTCCACAGGTTCTTGGAACATAAAACTAAATGTAACAACATCCAAATTATTGGTGACGCACCTTAAAATTGAAAGGCAGAAATTCTCACAGCCCACCTATTGACACAACACCCCATTTTCTGAGGCCTTGCTAACACCCAACCGATTTGGTTATCAGTCTCTAAGTTGAATTCCTGGTGCTCAAGATGTAAGAGGAATTCATCTAATGTGAAGAGGATAGCCAAGGTTTCACATTCGTATACAAAATAATGAAGTTCTGCCTCCATTAAACACCATGAAGTGCAACCCAGTGGTTGTCTCTGGCATTGGTAATTTTGAAAGAGGACCACAGAAATTCCCAAGATGGAGGCATCTGCTTCAAACAATAAATCTTCTACTGAAATTGGGAACACCGAGCAGTAGGGGAGAAGTTATTGTAGACTTAATCACATCAAACACAACTTGTTGTGTTATGCCCCAAAGTAAAGGAAAGGAACCACTTTCTTACACAAAGTATTCAACAGAGTAGTGAGTTGTGCAAAGTTGGGTACAAACCTCCTAAACTCCTGTGTGCTGGTACCACAAGCACTTCGGCAGCAATGCCACAAACTGCAGTGTTCATAGAACTCAAATGATGTTGGCAATGGCAGTAGGCACACCTGGTTGTTCGGCAGTCACATTTTCTGACTACCTTATGGAATTCTTACCTGATTGACACTGGCTCTGCTATATACATATTTCCATGTAAGCTCCTGCCCCTAAATGGCCACTGGCCTCCCTGTCCCTTTTTTCTCATTGCAGCAAATGTGTCTGTCATCTTCTCCTACAGTCCACACATTCGCCGCATTGACCTTGGCCTCGGTGAAAAATACCTCTGGACCTTCACAGTGGCAAATGTCACCAACCCTATACTTGGTGCAGATTTCCTCTCCTGCTTCAATTTCCTTCCTGACCTTACACAACACCACCTAGTTCATGGCATATCAAATCACTCCACCACTTGTACCACCCATCCTGCCTCCCATCCCACCATAAAATGGACCTTTCTGCTGAGCTCCTTGGTGAGTTTCTGCCCCTCACCGACCCTCTAGGCACCCCTCACAAAATACACCATGACACTGTGCACTACAATGCAACTACATCATGCCCACTGGTCCACTGCCATGTCCATCTCCTCCCAACGGCCAAGAGTAATGTAGCAAAAGGAGAAATTGATGCCTCCATTGCCACCAGAATCCTCCACCCTTCTAAAAGCCCCTGCTCCTCTGCCCTTCATTTAGCTCCAAAACAAGGTGGCACTTGGTGCCCTTGCATCAATTATCAATGAATGAACAAAAGAGCCATTCCTGACCATTATCCTGTTCCCATTTTGTGCAGTTACAGTGACGACGTTGTGAACTCTACCAAGTTTATCAGAAGGAGACTGTGCAAAAGCATTAACTCAAATCCTGATCGCCTGAGAGGATATCGAAAAGACTGCTGTTATCATGCCTTTTGGCCTATTTGAAAGTCCATTCATGCCATTCAGCCAGCGTAATGCAGCACAAACATGGCAGTACTTTCTCGATGTGTCCTCCTTGGTGCACCAGGATGTATTGCTTATCTGTATGATATTTCTGTATACTTCCAAAACATGCAAGAGCACCATGAAAGCCTCCATGAAGTCTTTTTCTCATCTGGAAAGTGTTGGATTTATTCTAAATCTTGACAAATGTGTGTTCACTGTAACAGAGTAGGTTTCCTAGGACATCTCATTTCCCCATCTGGCTCACAACCCCTGCCTGATAAAGTCTGTGCAATCTCTGAATATACATGCCATACTACTTACAAGGAATTAAGATGATTCTTAGGAATGGCAAATTTCTTTCACCATTTTCTAAGAAATGCAGCCTCTACCCAGGAACCACTAATGTCTGTATTGCTTGCCCCACTGACAAAAGGGAACAGAGCTGTACAGTTGACCCCTAGCCTGACAGCCAGCTTCCAGTACATAAAGCATTACCTTAACAAGGTAGCCCTTCTGGCACATCCCCACCCCTCTGCCCCCCTTGCTATTGTCCCTGATGTGAGCCAGACTGCAATAGGCACAGTTCTCCAGCAGCATACTGAAGGTGGATAGCAGCTGCTGGCCTTCTTTTCAGCCAAGCTATCTGATCCACAATGCAAATAGGCCACCTAAAGCCAGGAGCCCCTCACCATGTATGAGATGGTCAAGAACTTCTGCCCCTCCATAGAAGAGCGACATTTCACTATATTCACAGACCATAATCACTGTGACAGGCTTCTTCCAGAAGGACAGCAACCAAATTTTCCTCCACCAGTTCATCCAGCAGGACTATATGGTTCTCTTCACTATGGATGTACACCATGTGGCTGGAATTGATATCTTCATCACCAATTGCCTCAACTGCTCCTGCACCCTTAGCCATCCACTAGATTACAAGGCTACAGCACAAGCCCAATTGACTGACCCCACACTCGCTCCCACGTCTATCAGGAACCAAACTCCAGCCTTGTCCTCCAGCTCCACTAGATCCCCAACACAAACCTAGACATTTGGTGCGACTTCCTTTGCAACCTCACACATATTGATGGCTCCAATGATGCATCAGCCCATATCTCATATATGATTTTAGGAAGTTTTACATATAACTAATGTGATTTTCAAAATTTCAAGACAAAAGATTCATTTGACTGTTTTTAGATTATCTATTGACAAATGGTAGGTATGAATGTAAGGTTGTCATAGAGCTTTTTGTAACCTAAAACTGTATTTTATCAGTATGAATGTAAGGTTGTCATAGAGCTTTTTGTGACCTAAAACTGTATTTTATCAGAAATACTGTATAATGATTCACCAAAAGTGTGAAACATGTTATTCAGTAATAAGCAATATGCAACAGAGACAACTTTTACTTGGTATTATCATATTCACCTTTGTCAGAATGATTTCTATAGTTTCTGATAACATTAATTGTTCAGCATGAGCATGTACTATGGTTTTTATCCAATCATCAAATATATCCCGAATACAAATAGCTCTACTCAGCTTCCATATGAGTGATTCTCGCATAGTGCCTCAGACAGCTTTCCTAAAGTGATGCTGCATAGTATCCAACCTAGAGGCCCAATTGTGACATACCTGGTGTAATGTATATCCCCTATAAAATTCCGTTGGTTTGGATTATTGAATCTTTCGATGCCTTCTTTAGCCAAACCTTTATCTAGATACATTGATGTGATTGTTTATGAAATGTGATAATATGTTGTGAAACTATTTTATTAGAACAATGATAATATTCTTCGAGTTATTTTGTTGAAAACCTGATAGCGGTATTACACAACATTGTAATTTTAACACAAATTTCGTCACTAACCTTACCTGATGTCTTCTGTAATCTATTGACCTTAATGTAATACTTTGCTGACTGTAAAACTGCTTAATTACTTTAGATTAACTATTTTAAATAATATCAACAAACCTGTCTACTGCTCAAATTGTAAATTACTTATGATCTTTTGTTTTGTTTTGATATGAAAAACCTATTATTACATTTGTCCTAATTTTCTGTATCTTTACTTGAGGCAACATTCATTTTTGTTTCACAAACAAATTATTAAAACTGTTTTTAACATTTCCATGTTCTAGTATGTTCCAGAATTATAAAATATGTTAATATGTGGGAACTGGTGCAAGCAGTTGTAGTTAAGCAGTCAATATATAGAACACAGTTAGTATTAAGTCATTAGTTATGGAGTCATTATGTAGTCAACAGTATGTCAGGTTCTGTTTGTGTGCTTCATCAAGAATATAAATAAAAATACATAAAATGAAATGTGTCATATTTGTGATTTTATGACATTGAAGAACCCGTCGTCTTAATGCTTCCATAAAAAAGAAAATTGCAGGCAAGCTATTAAAACTACGAGATCTACCACTGAACGACTAAGACAAGAAGGTGATGTACACAAAATTTAGTTCTACTGTAGTGTAAAAAGTACCACTGGACATAGTTCATAGATTCTTGATCTTGAAGATCGTTGCTCTCGGTAGTGGCTGGCTGAAATTTCATGAGGCAAAAACTAATTCACAAAAAATAACATAGGCAACACACACAATTGCAGTTCTTTGACACTTTTAATGATTCATAAATGCCCAGTCGACCCCTTTTTTGGCCATCATACAAGTCCCATTAATTACAACCATTAAGACCACGTATGCACATTGCACAC
The DNA here is from genome assembly GCA_026315105.1 of Locusta migratoria. Taxonomy (NCBI): domain Eukaryota; kingdom Metazoa; phylum Arthropoda; class Insecta; order Orthoptera; family Acrididae; genus Locusta; species Locusta migratoria. Next base: position 42,211,894 of record CM048750.1, on the reverse strand, counting down.
ATCAATAATACGTTACACAGTTTGTGTGTGGAATACAAAAGTTTGAGGTGTACATCTTAATGTGGCACAAATATTAATAGTCCATTTATAATACCAGTAGAAGCACTTTCCATGTGACTAATACAGAACATCTTCTAGATAATTGTTCAAAATAAAGTTCCGACTGGCATGGATTTTGCCTCAGATTGCAGCCGAAACAAGGACACTGAACTTGCTGGATTATGCCTCAGACAATGGATGAAACAATACTTACATGCCATGAACACATCCTATTTATATCTTTCAAATAATGATACTGGAAATTGTGTATTATTAATTATATACATTAAAATAATTATAATGGAAAAGTAAACAATGATATGCAACCGGCTATAGTAAAAGATAGCATAAATAATACTGAGTAAATTGCTATATAAATATTAGTTATAATAATTGTGTTTCATTTATGTATTTAAGAAATAAGTTAATCAACAATAGTTTTGTAATTAATGGTAATTATACAAAAACATAAAACTTTCCTAACATTACTTGTGAAACATAGTAATGCCTACTTTGATATTATAAAAAAAGAGTTTGCTTAGTTTTATCAGAAATACTAATTAGAATACTATCAGAACACTAACAATATACTTCTGGCACAAATTAATTTATATCTGCTAATTAAAAAAACTTCTGCAACACCAAAGAATAGAAAATGACTTCAGCTAGTCACATTATAAAAAAGAATGACAAAAGTTTTGGAAAAGAAAATGATAATAGACTAATTACACTCATGTCCATTATTATGCAACAGTGGTATCGGGAGGTTAACTAATACAAGCAGATAGGAATAAATCCCAACATGCTTCGTTACATATTGTCCCATGCTTTCCCCTCTTTCTTGTTGACTCGCTAATAGATGACATGGATAGAAATCAAGCATCTCTTTACTGGAATCATTTTTAACTAGTATGGTGTGCATCTCTTGCCATGTTGGTATTAGACCTCTGACTAATAACTTGCTATGTGTTGAACCAATTATTTTAGTTTTAACGAATTTTATCAAATTTCCATGCTATTCATAAGTTCAAATATGATATTGCAATTGTCAAGGAACTCATTTAGAGTATTTTTTGTGACTTCAAAAGATTGTGGTATCAATTTGACTGCCTTCACTACGCTCACCTAACTTCTACTGGCTGACTCTTGTTAATCAGTGCCATTACTGGACATGCTTTCTCCATGTCACGACATGCCTGCTCTTTGCTTTACTTACCAAGGGCTTTTTGTGCTACCGCTGGTGCCATGTGCCCTACTATGGAGCATCACCCCCATGCTACCATCCATCATCACTGCCACCAATGATGCAGCTGCTGAGATGTGCCTTCCATTGTCCCCATACACTGCTGTACACACCCTTCTGAAGCTGTCCAAATAGCTGCCACTGCTCGCCAACCCTCAAGGTGCCTACTATTCATGCCACTGCTCCTGGCCACTCCCTGTGCCATCTGCAACCCTGCAGCGCTACCTGCCAATGTGGTCCATGCTACTTTGCTGCCTGCCACCGAGTTCTCTGTCTTCAAGATGCTCCTAGCTGCTTTTCTCGGAGGGCCACTTCATCTATTTTTCTGCTACAGAAACTGCACCCACTCCTGGCTGCCTTCTGGTTTGTCTGCCTAGCCCCAGACACTGTCTTTCTGCAAGGCTGTCCAAGCTGCTTCTGTCTTTTTTGGATGCCTTTCATTACCTGGTGTGAGCAAAGAATCTGTCTTATTCTTGAGGACAAGGGGGCTGCCTGCTCTCTTGACAACTGGCAATGCTGCTGGCCTGTTTAATACTGTTCATGTAAATCAAGAAGGGTTTCCTCAAAGCCATTCCATCATCTCGAGTGATGTAGGGCTGAGGAGGTTCAGTATTCCAATAATAATATTTATGCCCTATTCCATGACATATCCCACATAATGCCACCAAATTTAATACTCTTATTTCAGGAAGTATGGAACTCAGTCAGGAATTTCAATGAAATGTTGAATGAAAGAGTCCAAATCTGATAGTGAGCAGAAGCTAGAGCAGAAACTACCTAATTCCAAGCCCCAAGCTTGGCTGAAACAAATGACCATCTGACTTCATTATTACTGCTGTAACTCTATATCTGCTCACACAGGTGGTATGCCATGCCCTATATACCCGCAAGGACTGTCATGCTGGCACTGCCCTTCCTGCCACTTCTTGTGACCATATATGGTCAACCTGGCTTTTAAAAAGCACCACTTCTTCTAGCAGCTTCGCATATGAGGCCACATGATGCCCCATGGTTCTTTGTCAGCACTCCCTGACACACTGCCTTGTTGATGCGTCTCCTTTCTGCACTGAGGAACTTACAGTACAACTTACTTGTTCCGGCTTCTGTTTATTGCCATTCAGAAGTTGTGTTTTTTAAATATGTAACAATAATCCATTTGACTGGGGGCTGGGGTGGGTTGAGGTTGGCATATGTATGGGTGACGGGACAACACTTTAGGTGGGACAGGGAGCACCTTAAGCAAGATAACTCTCATATCTGGGCATAATGACAGAAAAGCAAAGCCTGGTGGGGGAGGTTATATAGTTATTCCAGTCCTGGGTGGTATTGGGTGAGAAGGGGGACAAACTATTCTAGTGAGGAGTGGGGGGGGGGGGCTACTCTACTGTAGATGTTTATTTGGGAGTGGAGGGAGGATTTGTGGTGTGTGGGGATATGGCACAGGAAATCTTTTCCTGAAGAGCAAATGGCAGAAAGCAGGTCACTGTTAGATGTACATCTCTGTGGTGAGTTGCAAACTACCATCCTTGTATAATGTATGATGGACAGGATGAGTAGCAATATGCGACTGACTACTGATGATACTGTGATGTAAGGAAAGATGTCAGCATTGTATTACTGTTGAAGCACACAATATATATAATTGACTTTGGTTTATTTGGATACTTTTGAGAACATGGGTTAATCTGTAGAGAAGACAGCGTATAAATACGAATGTAACCCTGCTCAAGTGTTTGGGGCCCCCATCTGGTTGATTTAAAGGACATGAGTGTTACAGAGTCCACTGCCAACTGCCACAAGTGTCACATCATTCAGAACTCTAAGTAGCGTAATTAAATTTGTGTCCATTTTCATTACCAATCAGTTTCTCAATTTTTTTAGTGCTTCTGTTTTTAAGAGGTTTATTCTCATTTACTTGGCAGATTTCATTAAAGCTTCTGTTTTAAGAGTTTTAAACAGTGAGGGACCTTTTATCACAGTTCAGTCAGCTACCAGCCACCATTAGCAAAGCACTAGTGCAGCAGCAAATTGAAGTATTTAGCAGCTTTGTTTACACTCTTTAGATATTTCAGTAGCAGTTCAAATGTTCAAATGTTTGTAAATCTATCGGACCAAACTGTGTGGTCATCAGTCCATAGCTTACAAACTACATAAATTAAGGTAAAGTAGTCTAAGGACAAGACACACACACACACACACACACACACACACACACACACACATCCTCATGCCCCAGGGAGGACTCGAACCTCCGATGGGGAGCAACTGCGCGCTCTTTAGTGAGGCGCCTTAGACCGCTCGGCTACTCCACTGCGGCTCAGTAGCAGGAGAGAGAGAGAGAGAGAGAGAGAGAGAGAGAGAGAGAGAGAGAGAGAGAGAGAGAGAGAGAGTGTGTGTGTGTGTGTGTGTGTGTGTGTGTGTGTGTGTGTGTGTGTGTGTGTGTGTGTGTGTGTGTGTGGGCGCGCGCGCGCGCACGCGCAGATGCAAGAGGAGTTAGCCACTGTTTGCAAACAGCTGAACTTGCTTTTGGCCATGGTCAGTTGTCTCCAGGCTGCTGCCTTGGGGTGGGTCATGGTTGAGATTCTGGAGTGTTGCATGGGGAACCTCAGATGTTGCATGGGTCGCCCACAGTCTCTGATGCTATGGCACCTTTAGGTGTACCAGACACAGCATGAGGCATCACCCAATCATCCTGTGAGGGATCAGATGGCTGGTCGTTCAGCAGGGTCTGAGAAGGCACACAGGATGTCTGCTGAGGGGCCTCATTTGATATGTGGAGGCAGTCTTAGCAGGGGCATACGGGGTGCGGTTGTCAACACCAATGACTCCTGTTGACACACACACACACACACACACACACACACACACACACGTGTAAATTGGTGTACAGTGCTGCCACACAGCCCCCCCCCTCCCCTCCCTGCAGTAAAGAGAACTCCTGAGAGCCAGGGGGGGGAGAGGAAGAGTCACAAGCTCTAGAAGAGGCACACGCCATGGGCATCACACACATGTTGAGTTCTGTGGTCCCATCCAGAAGTACAGGAAGGAGAGGTAGCCAACATGCAGTACAACCTCGAATAATGAAGTTCTGTAATCAAGGAGGCAGCATAATGTGTTGTGAAAGTCACCAGCTCGAGCGGAAGCCACGGACTGGAACTACGACTAGCACAATGCTCGACAGGAACAGGAAGGCCCAAGCCCTCGGAAGGAACTGAATCACGGTCCAGCTGGAAACATTTAATGAGCTCGCATTTAGAGGACGACATGCACATTATGAATAGGTTATTGTTGCACAGCATGAAAAACAGCTCTGTTGTGAGAGGCTGGGGAACAGGGATGGAGAATTGATAACAGGGATTGGAGGGGTGGATGGGACGCAAAAATCCTCTGAAGGGGAAGGACGGAGAGGATGAAGAGAAGTCACTGACAGAAGGTAGTGTGTGACCCGACGGCGAAGGAGAAGGGAAAGAAGCGCAGGAGGGAGAGGGAGGGGTAGCCTCGAATGAGAAGAAGGAAGAGGAGGAGCCTCGACCTCGGGAGGGGAAGCACGATCGAGGTGTGCTGGCTTCAGGCAATTGATGTATACAGTGGAAGGTTTGCCATTGAGAAGGATGGTGCAGGTGTTTACTGAATGAAGGAGGACAGGATAAGGACCGGAGAAAGGGAGCTGTAAGGGCAGGCGGACAGTGTCATCACGTAAGAACACAAACTTGCAAGTCTGTAGGTTCGTAGGTACAGGGGGAGGAGTGTGGCTGGCAGGAGGGGAATGGGAGACTCTGTCAACCAGTGAAATTAGATCCTTGAGTGATGGGGACGGGAGGGGGCCACAAGCTTGCCCGGTAAGGTGAATAGTTGCCTGTATATGAATTCTGCAAAGATGCCACAGAATGCAGGCCGAGGAGAACCAGGGGAAGGGCATCAAGACACAGTGAACCATGACACCGAAGGGCCATTTTAGGGTCCAGTGCCACCACTCCACCAGTCCGTTGCTCTGTGGATGACAGGCAGTGGTGTGGATCCAGCGAATGCTGCAAAAGTGGCAGATATTGGTGAAAAGGGCACTGGTCAGTTGTGATGACTGAGGGGCAGCCAAATTGAGCAATCCAGGCAGAAATAAAATCATGACTGACGTACTCAGCAGTGATGTTAAGCATCCACCTCGTGGTGCGGTTGATCATTGAAAAGATGTACTGGCGACCGGCGGCAGAAGGCCAACAAGATCCAAGTGGACGTGCTGGAATCTGCCAGATTGAGGAGGGAATTAACCAGGTGGAGGGGAGGTGTGAGATGCAACCTTGTTCCACTGACACGCGACACAAGAGCAGGCCCAGGCCTGGCAATCCTGCCTCATGTCATGCCAAACAAAATGGTTGCACACCAGGCGTGTTGAGGCTTTGACACCCGGGTGCACGAGCTCGTGCAGTTTCTGGAAAATGGTACACTGAAGAGAGCGGGGTATGAAGGGACAGAGTTTGTCCATCGAGTCATTGAACCATATCTCAGCGGTGACGCCCAGAAAGGTGGTGCGGATGGGATTTAGGGAAGAGGAAGGATCACAGATGAGAACAAGAAGATCATCAGGATGAAAAGGTTAGAGGGAATGATGACAGTAGAGACAGAATTGATCCGAGAGAGGAAATCCGCCACCACATTATCCGTACCCTTGATATAACATACATCCATAGTGAATTGTGATATGTAGTCGAAGAAGCAGAGCGCTTAGGAGGCAAGTCAGCTGGGGGATTTTTGATGACAGCAGCCAGCGGTTTGTGTTCAGTAAGAAAATGAAAATGGTGACCTTCAAGTTCTGCATGGAAATGCTTAATGGCCTCATAGATGACAAGAAGTTCCCTGTCAAAAGCTGAGTACTTGCATTGTGCATTGTTTAATTTTTTGGAAAAGAATTGCAGGGGAGAGATTACACCGTCATGAGATTGGCTGAGAACTGCACCGATGGCGGTGTTGCTTGCGTCTATAGTGAGAAAAACTTCCGCGTTGGGATGTGGATGAGCAACCGTGATCACTCAAGCAAATAATTCCTTGAGTGCATTGAAGGATTCTGCCATTTGATTTGTCCAGGGCACTGTGCGGTCACCTGTTGTGTGCTTGCCAGCCAATGCATCTGTAAGGGGGGCCTGAACCTCAGCCATATTGAGCAGGTGCCGCTTGTAGTAGTTAATGGTACCAAGGAATCTACGAAGCTCTTTGTAAGTGGAGGAGTGCGTGATGTTTTTCACCAAGTTAACCTTGTCAAGGGGGGTGCGATGCCCTTTGACGAAATTGTATACCCAGGGAACTGTACCGAGGGGAGATGAAGTTGGTGTTTGTCATCATTCAACTCGATTCCTGCTTCAGCCAGCCTGTCAAGAATGATTTGCAAATGTTTTTTTGTTTTCCTTGACTGAGGAGCTGAAAATCAGAATGTTGTCTAAATACATGAAGCAAAATTTTAAGTCCTGTAAAACCTCACTGATAAACTGCTGCCAGGTTTGTGTAGCGTTTTTAAGTCCAAAAGGCATGAAACGATACTAGAAAAGGGTGAACAGGGTGGTGATAGCCATTTTTTAATGTCCTCAGAGGCCATGGGAATTTGATGATAAGCATCCTTGTAGTCAACAACCGAGAAAACTTTAGATCTGGCAAGTAACTTGGAAAAATCAGTGATGTTTGGAATCAGGAAGCGGTCCATAATAGTCTTAGCATTGAACTTGCAATAGTTGCCACACATGCCATCATGTTTCTTTACTAAGTGAATGGATGAGGTCCAACTGCTACAAGATTGCTCGATTACATTGGTTGACAGTAGTTCAGATAATTGTGCGTCAACTGCAGCTAATTTTTCGGGATACAGAGGGTGCAGTTTAGAAGACGCAGGGACATTGTCAGTGAGGCACAGTCTATGAGCTGTACCGTTTGTGACAACAGCTACTTGCGAGGCAGGTGAGGGCGTGTCACTAGGCACAGAGGACATGGTGGGCGCGACGGCCGTTTGCACAGAATGACAGCTGGCAAAGGTGGCCGTGGCACGCTGCGCAGGTGTGACAGCAGCCGGTGGCAGTAAGGAGGTAGCTGCAGTGGCCGCAGGCGGTGCACGTGTGGCTGGCCGACTTGAAGTAGGCCGTGAGAGAGGACGGCAGTGCTGGCGTAGCAGCAGGAGATGAAACAGGAGCCGCAAGTAATGAGGTGGCGGCAGCCACAGAACACGAGTGCTTGGTGTGCATGTTGGCCACAGGCGGCATGAAGGCGGCTGTACGAGGCACTGAGGAAATGGAAGCAGCAAGCACTGGGGTGGGCAGGCAATGCGCATGCAGCTGAGTGTGTGGCAGGTGAGGCGACGTGAACTGGTGGGGAGACAGCATTGCCAAAATCACAGCAAGGGACAGTGAGCCGGTTGGCGCAATTAAGCTCTGTAGGGTGGTGTGCACATGAATGTTTGACAGAGGATTTGCGGGAAGTGGCAGCAGGAGTAATGATGGGCACACACAGACACTTCAGAGACTGTGAACACAGTGGGCTTGTTCAGGAAAGTTACTCACGGTGCACTCGAATGAATGCAGGACTGCCTGCTTTGTGCAGAGTTCAATGGCACAACAGTTTGTGGACCACATGAATGAAGAGAGAGCTTGCTATTGTCTTTGCAGACCTCTGCATACGAGCAGGGAGTAACAGGAAAAATACTCGGAGAAGGCAAAAGTTCCAAATTAGAAGGGGTTTCACCGGGAACACGAGGCAAAGCAGCACTGTGACTAACCTGTGATTTGTGCAGCGTGGGGCTGGACAGCTGCTCGAGGACTTGTCTTGCAGAGTTGAGTGCAGATTGATTTTCAGCCAACTGCTCAGACAGGTCAAGCCATTCGCATCATAACTGTTCCACTTGCGCATGTTCCGAAACTTATCAATGGCACTTTGTAGTTTGGCTGCATTGTCTTAGTACTCACGAATTACATTGAGGGTTTCAAGGCAAATTGCGCGACTTTCACTTTCACTTGTTCCACACGTAACTTGTCAATGGTGCTACCAAGTTCGGTGACAGTATTTAAATACTCACAAATTATGCTAAGATCAGCACAGCATGCCAAACAACATCAGGAGATAGTCAGTGAAATGAGAGAGTAAATTCCAAGAATAGGCTCGGGAACACTGGCCACTGGAAAATCCCACTCAAAGACGTGCAAAGGTGAGAGCTCGACTTGGAGAGTTGTGGAGTCTGAGCAGCGAATTTGTGAGGCATTGACAGCTTGAAGAAGCATGTTACTTGGTCACACAGGGTTTGGAGAAAGTCCAGGAGGCAGAAGTGCGATATCAGCATGATGAGTGAGTTTATGCCAGAGTTCAGATCAGTTCATGGAAGTGTTGCACGGCATGGTAGGGGCACTAGGCAGCACTGGAGCAACAGCTGAAAGTCCAGCAAAGTCTGGGTGTGGAAGGGAACCACTTCGCGTCCCGGAAGGCACACCCAGAGGCCCAGCGCACGGCAGCACATGGTGTGTAGTACACACTTTTGCAAAGTTGGCACAGTGGATGAAACTGTAGGGGTTGTGGGAAGGATTGTATAGCGGAATGTTTACGGGATGCACTGAGTAAGGCAGCTGAAATGGTATGGAGGTGGGGGGGGGGGGGGTGAGCTGCCAGAGACAAACTTACTCAAGGAGGTGCACTCGCAAAGTTAGCACAATGTTCAGCTCAAACATGTGTACAGTAACTAGGTTCGCAAAGTTCAAATGGTACACTTTGATGCACAGCACTCGAAGAAGCAAAAGTTCATAGCCCACCTGGCCGTTGAAGGCTAGGTGCGTGACCAGCAGAGTGATACATTGGTGTACCCCATTTGGCGGAAGGCGGTTGCACGTTTGAGTTTTGCACAATGTCCATGTTCTAACTGGCATTGTCCAAAGCACAGAACAGCTGATAGTGCTTGAACGGTGGAGTGGCATAAAAAGGAGCACCTGAAAGTGTGTGTGGGATGACAAAGCCAGAATCACATCGCTGAGGCATGGCATTGTTGCTTTGCGGCGATGTGAAGAGGTCCTGTGGTGAATGTCTGCACAAGTGCGGCAGTCTGACGTTATGCAAACTGCTAACCCTCATGAGAATGCTGGAAACCACAGGTTTCCAAGGAAGAGTGAGTCTGGAATGTGGTTGCACGGGCATCGACATGTTGCACTTGGGCGCAGGATTGTTGGCGAACTGAGCGTGAGCGAATTACAGTCGAAGGAACATGCCGAAAACCATGGGACAACATTGTACCGAATTTGTAGAACTGTTTCAGTATGGGGTCACCACTGGGGAGGTTACTAAGGGTGGTGGAACTTAATGACCACACACTTTATAGAACAGCTTTATTGATGCTGTCATTGCAGAGTACAAACATCAACTAGTTTAAACATGGCAGATAATACCAAAGATTGTCATAAAGATGTGCCACTAAGGTCTTGACAATGTTCGATACACATACATGCACACTCAAATTGGTGGCTAGTGCCATCACAAGCTGATCTGATGATTTTCTCGTAAATTACAGAGAATTATTTCACTTAACAGCATTAAAAGAAAATTATTCCACAACAGGTGAGAACATAAAAGGACTCTATACTTATCTTCTGGCTGACGAACAATGCGTTGTTACCATGGTTGTCTGCTCTTCACTAAATGGTACAAGGTGCATTCAAGTTCTAAGGCCTCCGATTTTTTTCTCCCTACTGGAAAGAGATAGAAACATGCACATTATTTTAAAATGAGGCCACATTCATTGTCAGTACGTCCCAGAGATGGCGGCACCGTACGGCAGATGGAATTTTACTGCCAGCGGAGAGAATGAGAACTGTTTTACATACTTAAAAAGGCGACATTTTCCTTACTTGAACAGCATGCAATCATTCGTTTTCTGAATTTGCGTGGTATGACACCAATTGAAATTCATTGACAGTTGAAGGAGACATGTGGTGATGGAGTTATGGATGTGTCTAAAGTGTGTTCGTGGGTGCGACAGTTTAATGAAGGCAGAACATCGTGTGACAAAAAACCGAAACAACCTCGGGCTCACACAAGCCGGTCTGACGACATGATCGAGAAAGTGGAGAGAATTGTTTTGGGGGATCGCCGAATGACTGTTGAACAGATCGCCTCGAGAGTTGGCATTTCTGTGGGTTCTGTGCACACAATCCTGCATGATGACCTGAAAATGCAAAAAGTGTCATCGAGCTGGGTGCCACAAATGCTGACGGACGACCACAAGGCTGTCCGTGTGGCATGTTGCCAAGCAATGTTGACACGCAACGTCAGCATGAATGGGACTTTCTTTTTGTCAGTTGTGACAGTGGATGAGATGTGGATGCCATTTTTCAATCCAGAAACAAAGCGCCAATCAGCTCAATAGAAGTACACAGATTCACCGCCACCAGAAATATGTCAGGTAACCGCCAGTGCTGAGAAAATGATGGTGTCCATGTTCTGGGACAGCGAGGGCGTAATCCTTACCCATTGTGTTCCAAAGGGCACTACGGTAACAGGTGCATCCTACGAAAATGATTTGAAGAACAAATTCCTTCCTGCACTGCAACAAAAATGTCCGGGAAGGGCTGCGTGTGTGCTGTTTCACCAAGACAATGCACCCGTACATCGAGCTAACGTCACGCAACAGTTTCTTCATGATAACAACTTTGAAGTGATTCCTCATGCTCCCTGCTCATCTCCTGCCTCCCCACTCCATCCCTAAGCTACATCTCATTCCTTCCATCTAATACATACATACTGTGGAAGACTGTGGTGTATCCATCCCATCATCGTGATGCAACCTTCCTATCCACCCCCCCCTCCCCACCCCTCTTTCCACACCACACAGTATGATTCGAAGTGTGGCAGCCAGAGATGGTGGTTGTGTGACTGTGTTGTGTGCCAGTGTGAATTTTCCTGTTTCTGAAGAAGGCCATGGCCGATAGCTGAAAGTGTTGTATGTGTATGCCTTTTTTATGTGGCTGTCACAGCTCATTGTCATGTCTTTATGGGGGTGAGTCGTAAACTGTCCTATTACTGTATTGTTAATTCCAACTTGGACTTTCCATTATTAGTACTTTTATGTTACGTATAAATTATGTGATCCTTTTTTCTTATTTTGTAGATATGAAACTGGTGATAGCTAGTTACTGAGCCAAAATTGATCTGTGATTAATAAACAGATTTATTGTGCCCAAACACTGTGTTATTCCCAGGAATAATTACAACAGTTGCTGTGCACAACAATCCAATTATAGAATCAAACATAATTAACCCTCAGCATGTTTATATGTACATACTAATATCATAGTCTAACGGGTATGTTTAAAAGTTTTTGTTTTGCACTCTGAATAACAGTAGCCCCCCCTCCCCCCCCCCCCCCCCCGAGCAGAAATAGTTAACCATAGTGGCACTATCAACACAAAATAGTCACAGAAGTGACATTTGGGCTCCAAGCAAAAGCACTACAGTTACAGAATGGCATGATACAAACGACTGGCTCTTCCCACACTATGGGAGGGGGAGGGGGACTACTGTCATTCTAAGTGCCAGAAATAAACTTTTACATATACGTTAATAAATATTTTGATCTGGCTGCTAACAAACTTCACAGAATCACCTACTGAGCTAATCTGAAGGTTGCATCAAAAGTGCTCCAGCAGCCTTGGAGTCCATAGGGAATAAATGTACATCCACACATCCATTTTTTTATAGATATAGATTATGTTACATGTGGTCTATTTTATCTAAAGTCTAAGAATGGAATGATTACATAAGCCTTATTATATGTAAAGCTGGTGGCAGACTTTGATTCATTGACAAAATATGGGGAACATCTAATCTGTCTATAAAGGAGGTCACTTCAACTCCAGCCTAAAATTTTAGTCAAGTCTGTAAAGTCTGCATAGGATATGGTGGACAATGTGCAGAGACAAGTTTTCGTCTGAAGTGCTGGGTAAGTTCATTCCTTATTTCGAAGGGGAGGCCACATCAGTCGACTTCCGCCTGTGGGCCTGTGAGCTGGGCACTTCCCCTCCAGCACTTGCTCACTGCCCTGAACGCTACCCCCAACACTACCACTCTGCCCAGCTGTTTGTGGATCTACCAGCCAATTTATCCTACATGCACTCTAAGCCTTGTCCCAAATAGAATGGAGGGCACTGAATGTACATAAGGAAAAATAGAGAAATTTCTTTAAACCGCGGTCAGTGGCAGCTGGTGCTTCAGATGACTGAGGGTTCGCTTCTTTGAGTGTTGGATCTTGATAGTGCATATTCAAATGTTCTTGGTTTTTAGTATCTAAGAAAAATGAACAAAGTTCAGTATCTTTTAGAAACAATTACTCAGCTTTAAGCTTGGGACAAAAGTGTGAAATAAAGAAGCTTGGTAGGCCGACACCTCAGCTCAAGTTGAAGCAAATGCAAACAAGATGAGATAAGACATTCTGCAGATCTTCTAACAAAAATATATCTAAGGGAGGGGGGGGGTGTGTGGAACCAGGGTGCTTTTCCCCAGTGCCGTTCACAGAGGTGCACCCATTTTTTTTCTTTTTTTTTTCCCCTTTTCATTATAAGATCTGCAGAATGTCTTACCTTATCTTGTCTGTGCTTGCTTCAACTTGAGCTGAGGCGTCAGCCTGCCAAGCTTCTTTAATTGACACTTTTGTTCCAAGCTTAAAGCTAAGTAATTTGTTTCTAAAAGATATTGAAATTTGTTCATTTTTCTTAGATAGTAAAAAATAAGAACATTTGAATATGCACATGAACACCAAAACACAGTAAGTAACCGATTACACTGTTAAATGACTGTAACAAAATGAATGAAGAAACAAGCTACCTTCGGGTCACTTGACACTGTAAGCAGCAACCCCTCCTAACCTTATGCGTGCACTAAAGGCTGCTCTCCCCCCACATCTTTTCAAACAGTTAAATATTTGTTACAACGAATAGTATAAATGTCATTTAACCTCAAAATTGCAACACATTTGCTAAAACATCCAAAGATGTGTGACAAGTAACAATAAAAAGTCATTGTTGTTTCTGTATCTGTTGAAAAGAAGGCTGTGTTTTAAAAAAAATTGCTTGCAGTTGGTGTCGAACCCCCTACCACTGATGGCACAACATGTCGCTGCTAACCACGTGGCTATTCTTGCTAAGTGGAAAGTCGTAACTTCATTATTATTCATGATTGTATCTTCTGAAGACTTTTACAGGTGATGCATCTTTAATTTGTAGTTGTAATTTATTCTACCAAATTTAAAGAGTTTTTTATGAATCTTCAATGCGTCAAAAACAAATATGAAGGGCAGATGTTGCCTTAATGGAGGATTTGCCGATGCACAAGGCGAGGTGCACAGTAGCTCCATTGTCTTTTTTGGGACTATTTGTGTGTAATCGACAGAGCTCGAGTAGCCAGGAGATGGCACCCCCACCAGCTCCAACACCAATTTTAAAAGCAGTGTTTTCCCTCGTCCCTCCTTGCCACAGGAGTACCCATAGGCTTCCTCCAGGGGGTTCAGAAAATAATGTGAACCTCAACTGTGCTTGCACATTGCAACGCTACGGCCACTGCCATCTATATTGAGTGGCCGTGCTACGAATCGTACGTGTGCTGTCTCCGCTCTAACAACACCATCTCTTCTGGAATGTGGATTTAACTGTTGAAATGGAAGTATCCTACATAATGGATACATATTTCATTTCAACAGTCAGATTTATAACAATCCACTTCACTTTAGATGGGGAAGATCAAACATAAATATTTTACTTATCTTGGTTCTTGAAGACGGACATCTGCATTGTTGATGCTCAGCATTTAGCAAAATTGTAGAATGTGTGTCAGGAGATTCAATTAAACAGTCACAGACATTCTTGATGATAGTTCCATTGTGACGGAAACAAATTTATTTAGTTGTGCAACATTATAATGTTAGAAACATTTAGCCTCAGATAACAGAGATGTTAACATGTTTGTGACTACCAAACGAGTGCCAGAGCATGGCTCGCACTCAAACTTCTGCAGCACAACTGCGTAATAAGGCTAATGACTATGTTTTGTAATTCACAATTAAACAATATTCTTTTACTTTAAAAATGCCAAAATACAGAAATTAAAATATTACATTTAAGCTTTAACTATTTATCTCAATGTATGTATGTGTTTCATGAAATTTGTATTTAATGTGGCACACAAATTTAAAGTCATCCTTTGACTAATGTTTACAGTGCTCACATTACATTATTTGTGTTTTTGAAGTACACACATATCTGTTTTGCCAATTTGTGTAGGCGTACTATTATTGAGACATGGAATTTTAATGTATTTCAGTTTGCGGTCTAATTTTTTATATATGCGGATTTGTATACCGTAGTTTTGTCTATTTCGAAGCTAGTTTCTTAGTACCAAATGGATTATTAATTTTAGTATGTGAAAAATGATCAGTATATAATTTAGGATCGAGTGATATATAAAATATTGTCTGCCCGAATTTATTTAAACAAAGGATACATATTTAATCATGTTGTGCAATAGTTATAACATGTAGTCTTGTTGTTTTTATACAAATTAGTATCTATATACGTTCAGCAATTTCCAAAACTGAGTGTAATGCATTTTTAGTGTTTGCAGCTATTATTTACAAAAGTATTAAAAATTGAAAATTACTTAAAAGGACAGCCAAAGTTAGGTTTAAATCAACAAACTATTTTTTAAAAGCTTTTTACTAATAGTGTTAATAGTATGTTAAACTGAACATGAAAATGTGATATTTTACATGTCCTGTAGTGAAGTTTTATTTTAGGTGTCCGATATTTCGTGTTTGTAATGCTGGCAACTGATTTTGTAAGGAGCGTGCAACATAGCAGAAATGTTACACTGCGACTAAAACATTTCTCATGAGATAAAAATACTTTGAATGTGCATATAAAATGATATGATAGAAGAATGAAATGAAGAATGATAGTTTAAAAACACTTTTTATTTTATTTATTTATTTATTTACTTTTTTTTCACGACGAGCCTTTTTCCGGGGTTTCACTGAATCAGTGAACACGACACACCCCCACTTCCCAATAGTATACCAACACAGACCTTTGAAAATACACACCAACTCTCCTGCAAAAGATTGTTCATAAAATTTTGAGGAAGCTTAAGTGAGGACTCCAGGAATATACTTCAGCATCCTACTTATATCTACTGCAAGGGTTGTGACTCTGCTGTCTCTCTTGCTTTTTATTAATGACCTAGCAGACAATAATAAACTCTGAATTTTCAGGAAATGTCTGCAATGAAGTGCTGTGTGAAGGAAGAAAGAAAAAAAGGCTGAATGAATATTCACTCATTTCTTAATAAGAAACCAAACTGGTGGATAAACACTAAAACACAACATTTAGTATCTTATGCCTCTATATCAATTATTTAACATTGATATCATCAGCTTATATCAAATGTGGTTGTAAGAATTTGTGAATATATGAAATGGGACGATCACATAAGTTTAGTTGTACGCAAAGCATGTGGAACAATGATTCAGAGGTAAGGTACTAATGAAAGTCAAACAGCCTGCAAAAATTGCTTACAACAGACTTGTGTGATCTGTCCTCTGACATGGCTCAAGTTTGTGGAACACTCACCACATAGGACTAATAAAGGATGTTGGGCAGTGGATATTGCCACAGTAACATCACATGGATGTTTCAGCTCATTGCATCCTCAGCCACAGAGACAGGTTCATTACTTTAGTAATTCAGAAATAATTATGGAGAAATTAAACTGTTGTATGTTCTCAGAAACAGATAGCATTAACTAGATTATGTATTATATGGCAGCTTTGGGAAAAACACTTAAGAAATGATTTTTACAAAATTATGATGTTCGTCTTGGTCCTCACAGCCACAATATAGCAAATATAACATACATATGATAGTAACACAAATAAATAAAACACACACACACACACACACACACACACACACACACACACACACACACACACACACACACACAGAAACGCTTGCTTTCACAGCCTAGCTGCCTCCTCAGGCAGAAGGGAAGGAGAGGGGAGAGAGAAAAGGAAATGATGAGGTTTTAAGGAAGTGGGTAAGGAGCTATTCCAATCCCGGGAGAGGAAAGACTTACCTTGGGGGGAAAAAAAGGAGGGTAAACAAATACACACACACCGAACCCACACATATACACAAATGCAAACACACCTAGGCAGTCATACTAGCTTTCACAGTATGTCTGCCTAGGTGTGTGTGTGTGTGTGTGTGTGTGTGTGTGTGTGTGTGTGTGTGTGTGTGTGTGTGTGTGTGTGTGTTTGATTACCATCTCTTCCCCCCCCCCCCCCCCAAGGTAAGTCTTTCCTCTCCTGGGATTGGAATGGCTTCTTACCCACTCCCTTAAAACCTCACCATTTCCTTTTCCCTCTCCTTCCCTTCTGGCTGAAGAAGCAACTGGGATGCGAAAGCTTGCGTTTGTTTGTTTGTGTGTGTGTGCATTTATTTATTTGTGATGCTGTCACACCTGTGCTCCTTCGCCTGGTGAGTAATCTTCGTCTATATACCCAGGGCCTCGCTGTGATGGAGTATTTACTTCACGCTGACCACCTTCCCTACCTAAAACCTCTTTCCTTAATACCCTAGCCAGCTTCATCCTAACCCACAACTTCTTCACCTTTGAGGGCCAGACGTACCAACAACTAAAGAGAACAGCCATGGGAACCAGGATGGCCCCTTCGTACGCAAACTTATTTATGGGACGCTTAGAGGAAGCCTTCCTGGATACCCAAGCCTGTCAACCCAAAGTTTAGTACAGATTCATTGATGACATCTTCATGATCTGGACTAACAGTTAAGAAGAACTCCAGAATTTCCTCTCCAACCTCAACTCCTTTGGTCCCATCAAATTCACCTGGTCCTATTCCAAATCCCATGCCACTTTCCTCAATGTCGACCTCCATCTATCCAATGGCCAACTTCACACATCCATCCACATCAAACAAAACAACAGTACCTCCATTATGACAGCTGCCATCCATTCCACATTAACGTTCCCTTCTCTACAGCTTAGGTCTTTGTGGCAAAAGAGTCTGCTCCAGACCCAAATCCCTGAACCAGTACACCAATAACCTAGTAACAGCTTTCACAACCCGCAGCTATCCTACTGATCTGGTTCAGAAGCAAATTAACAGAGCCACCTCCTCATCCCCCCCAAATCCAGAACCTTCCACCAAAGAACCTCAGAAGTGCCCCTTTTGTCACCGGATACTTTCTGGGACTGGAGCGGACTCTGAATGTGGCTCTCCAGCAAGGATAAGAGTTCCTTAAATCCTGCCCCGAAATGAGATCCACCCTTAATGACATCCTTCCCACTCCACCAAGAGTGTTTTTCCGCCGCCCACCTAACCTTCGTAACCTCCTCGTCCATCCCTATGAAATCCCCAAACCACCTTCCCTACCCTCTGGCTCCTACCCATGCAACCACCCCCATTGTAAAACCTGTCCTATGCACCCTTCCACCACCACTTACTCCAGTCCAGTAACCCGGAAGGTGTACACGATCAAGGACAAAGCCACTTACAATAGCACCCACGTGGTTTACCAACTGACATGCCTGCACTGTGAAGTGTTCTATGTGGGAATGACCAGCAACAAACTGTCCATTCACATGAATGGCCACAGGCAGACAGTGTTTGTTGGTAATGAAGATCACCCTGTGGCTAAACATGCCTTGGTGCACGGACAGCACATATTGGCGCAGTGTTACACCGTCTGGGTTATCTGGATACTTCCCACCAACACCAATCTTTCAGAACTCCGGGGATGGGAACTTGCCTTTCAGCTTATTCTCTCCTCCCGTTGCCCACCTGGTCTCAACCTCCGCTAAATTCAAATTCCCACCCATCATCTTTAGCACCTTTGCCTCAGTTCTGTGGACAGAGCCTATGCCTCAAGTGGTATCTCTGTCCAACTTCTTTGCTTTTTACAAATGTCTGTCTAGGTGTGTGTGCATTTGGATTTGTGTGAGTGTGTGTGTATTTGTTTACCTTCCTTTTTTTCCCCCTAAGGTAAGTCCTTCCACTCCTGGGATTAGAAAGACTCATTTTCCACTAACTTAAAACCAATATCCTTCCCTTTATCCTCTCCTTTATTTCTATTTCCCTGAAGAAGCGACCAACGGTTGCAAAAGCTTGTACGTGTGTGATTTTGTGTCTGTCGATGAGCCTGTCCTTTGGGTAAATCATCCGTTTTCTATTTTATATATATAACACGAATATTATAGATGAAAAATTCCTAGTAGGAAAAATTATATATAAAAAATAGATGAAGATTACTCACCAGGCAAAGGAGCACAGGTGTGACTGCAGCACAAATAAATAGCGCGCGCGCGCGCGCGCCTTTCGCAGCCTAGCTGTTTCGTCAGGCAGAAGGGAAGGAGAGGGAAAAGGAAATGATGAGGGTTTGAAGGAGTGGGCAAGGAGTCATTCCAATCCCGGGACAGGAAAGACTTACCTTTGGGGGCAAAAAAGGAAGGTACACAAATACACACACACATTTGCACAGACACAAGTGAGGTGTACTTGCATCTGTGTAAATGTGTGTGGTGTGTGTGTGTGTGTGTGTGTGTGTGTGTGTGTGTGTGTGTGTGTTCTATTTATTTGTGCTGCTGTCACACCTGTGCTCCTTCGCCTGGTGAGTAATCTTCGTCTATTTTTTATATATAATTTTTCCTGCTAGGAATTTTTTGTCTATATTATATATTCACAGCTACTGTGTAAGATACACTCAGGTATAAAAATTAGTAAAAATCTTGCTTAGGTAACTTCATACAGCTTTTCACACTCACCTGCTCATGTTTCAAAAGTAAATAAATGTCATTGTTTCAGAGTGCTACATCTTTTGACATCACCACTGACGTAACGCTTTGTTGTTGCACCAAAGAACTTTTTAAAGCTGCTTGTTTCCTACGTCTTATGATGGATCCCTGGAGAAAAGTATTACCAAACGATCGGTGTTTTGTTGTGAAATAGCGATCAATAATATGTTGTTGTTGTGGTCTTCAGTCCAGAGACTGGTTTGATGCAGCTCTCCACCCTACTCTATCCTGAGCAAGCCTTTTCATCTCCTCATAAGAACGACAACCCACATCCACTTGAATCTGCTTGTTATACGCGTCTCTTGGTCTCCCTCTGCGATTTTTACCCCACACACTTCCCTCCAATGCTAAATTCACAATTCCTTGATGTCTAAGAATGTGTCCTACCAATCTATCCCTTCTTTTAGTCAAGGTATGCCAGAAATTTCTTTTCTCCCCAATTCGGTTCAGTACCTCCTCATTAGTTACGCGATCCACCCACCTAATCTTCAGCATTCTTCTGTAGCACCACATTTCAAAAGCCTCTATCCTCTTTCTGTCCACACTGCTTATCGTCCATGTTTCACTCCCATACAAGGCAACACTCCATACAAATGCCTTCAGAAAGGACTTCCTTAGGCTTAAATCAGTATTAGATGTTAACAAATTTCTCTTTTTCAAAAACGCCTTTCTACCCATTGCCATTCTGCATTTTATATCCTCTGTACTGCGACCATCATTTGTTATTTTACTGCCCAAGTAACAAAACTCATCTACCTCCTTTATTGTTTCGTTACCTAATCTAATTCCTTCAGCATCACCTGATTTTCTTACACTACACTCCATTACCCTAGTTTTACTCTTGTTAATGTTCATCTTATATGCACCTTTCAGCACACTGTCCATTCCGTTCAATTGCTCTTGCAGGTCATTTGCTGTCTCTGACAGAATTACTATGTCGTCGGCAAAACGCAATGTTTTCAATTCTTCACCCTGAACTTTAATTCCTTCTCCAAATTTCTCCATGCTTTCCTTTATAGCTTGCTCAATGTACAAATTGAACAACATTGGGGAAAGGCTACAACCCTGTCTTACTCCCTTTCCAACCACTGCATCCCTTTCATGCCCTTCAACTCTGACAACCGCTGTCTGGTTTTTGTACAAGTTGTAAATAACCTTACGCTCCCTATATTTTACTCCTGCTTGCTTCAGAACTTGAAATAGTTTGTTCCAATCAACATTGTCAAAAGCCTTCTCCAAATCTACAAAAGCTAGAAATGTAGGTTTGCCTTTTCTTAATCTATCTTCTAGGATAAGCCGTAAAGTGAGTATTGCCTCCCGTGTTCCTACATTTCTCCTGAACCCAAACTGATCTTCCCCGAGGTCGGCTTCTACCAGCTTTTCCATCCTTCTGTATATAATTCGTGTTAATATTTTGCAACCATGACTTATTAAACTGATGGTTCTGTAGTTTTCACACCTGTCTGCACCCGCTTTCTTTGGAATGGGGATTATTACATTTTTCTTAAAGTCTGAGGGTACTTCACCTGTCTCATACATCTTACACACAATGTGAAACAATTTTGTCATGGCTGGTTCTCCCAGAGACTTCAGTAGCTCTGACGGGATATCATCTACTCCAGGGGCCTTGTTTCGACTTAGATCTTTCAGTGCTCTGTCAAATTCATCTCTCAGTATAATATCTCCTATTTCATCATCATCTAATTGAAACAACACTTTCTTGACAAACAAATTGCTGATTATGTTTATTTCGCACTGCAAAATAACCAATTTCCCACTGCTGAACTCTCGCAAGACAGATGAAAGGTCACACTTGATAGGATTCAGAACGGATACCACAGACATTGCCGAGTTGTGGTGGCTTACATGCCTCAATGATGCAGATAGCCGTATCGTAGATGCAACCACAGTGGAGTGGTATCTGTGGAGAGGCCAGACAAACGTGTGGTTCCTGAAGAGGGGCAGCAGCCATTTCAGTAGTTACAGGGGCAACAGTCTGCACGATTGACTGAGGTGGCCTTGTAACATCAGCTAATGTGGCTTTGCCATGCAGTTACTGTGAATGGCTGAAACCAAGGGGAAACTACAGTCGCTATTTTCCCAGAGGACATGCAGCTCTAATGTATGAACATATGATGATGGCGTCTTCTTGGGTAAAATATTGCGTTAGTAATATAGTCCCCCATTCGGATCTCTGGGTGGGGACTACTCAGGAGGATGCCGCCACCAACAAAAACAAAACAGGCATTCTATGGATCGGAGCATGAAATGTTCTAACCCTTAATTGGTTAGGTAAGCTAGAAAATTTGAAAAGAGAAATGGATAGGTTAAAGTTAGATATGGTAGGGATTAGTGAAGTTCGGTGGCAGGATTTCTGGTCAGGTGAATACTGGGTCATAAACACGAAATCAATTGGTGGTAATGCAAGAGTAGGTCTGACAATGACATGCAATGTTCGTCAGCCTGAAGGTAAGTGAAGAGTTCTTTTATGTTCTTACCTGCTGTAGAAAAATTTTCTTTTAATGCTGTCAAGTGAAGTAATTCTCCGTAATTTAGGAGAAAATCATCAAATCAGCTTGTGGTGGCACTAGCCACCAATTTGAGTGTGCATGTGTGTGTATCAAACATGGTCAAGAACTGAGTGGCACATCTTTATGACAATCTTTGATATTATCTGCCGTGTTTAAAGTAGTTAATGTTTGTACTCTGTAATGACAGCATCAATAACGCTATTGTTCTATAAAGTGTGTGGTCATTAGGCTCCACCACCCTTAGTAACCTCCCCAGTGGTGACCCTATACTAAAACAGTTCCTACGCATTTGGTACAGTTTTGTCCCTTGGTTTTCGGCATGTTCTTTCGACCATAATTTGCTCACGCTATGTTCGCCAACAATCTTGCGCCCAAGTGCAACATTTCAATGCCCGTGCAACCACCTTCCAGACTCACACTTGCTTTGAAACCTGAGGTTTCCAGCATTCTCACGAGGGTTAGCAGTTTGCATAATACCAGACTGCCGCACTTGTGCAGACATTCATCACAGGACCTCTTCCCATCACTGCAAATCAACAATGCCATGCCTCAGCGATGTGATTCTGGCTTTGTCACTCCACAGATGCTTTCAGGTGCTCCTTTTTATGCCACTTCACCGTTCAAGCACTCTCAGCTGTTCCGTGCTTCGGACAATGCCAGTTACAACATGGGCCACAGGTTGAGTACTGCTGTCATGAAGGATGTTGCTGAGAATACGTACCAGGCACTACTCATGAAGGAGATTTCAACAGAATACAACTTCATACAATCGTACCAGTACATTGAGATGATGCATAGAAAATGAATGGGATGGAACAAGTTTGAATGTCTTCCAAACAGCA
Source organism: Locusta migratoria (assembly GCA_026315105.1). Classification (NCBI taxonomy): domain Eukaryota; kingdom Metazoa; phylum Arthropoda; class Insecta; order Orthoptera; family Acrididae; genus Locusta; species Locusta migratoria. The sequence goes on along the minus strand of CM048750.1, from coordinate 42,189,371 downwards.
TAATGATGGCTGCCATGAAAAAAAAAAAAAATGATATTGGCAACATTTGTGAAATAGAACGATTTTAAACACGGCTGTTAAGACAGCAACCGTTCATGAAAAATAAGATTAGCATTAAAGGGGGGGGGGGGGGGGAGAAAGAAAACAGCTCATAGGTTGCAGAGCCAGTAATTGCTTACTTGGGCATCAGCCAAAGATTGTATTACGTGTCAATTACATAATGTCAAATAATTCATGAAAAGGTAGAGAAAATGGTGGAGGAGGACATCATACAGCCAACTCGAAGCCCTTGGTTGTCACCAATAGTAATAGGTAAGAAGAATGGTAGTTAGTGGTTCTCATCAACTACAAGAAAATTAATAAATGACCAAAAGAAGTTTACCCTTTTCCACAAATTGACAATACACTGGACTGTCTGAGATGAGCTAAGTTCTTCTCAACCATGGACCTGTACACGAGATACTGGCAAAAAGGACTCAATGAGGCTGATCGTAAAAAAACTGATTATGCCCCAGAGGGCCTATATGAATTTAAACTAATGACATTCAATCTGTGCAATGCACCAAGCAACTTCTGAGTGGATTATGGATAGTGTAACAGCACCTGAAGTGGACAAGTCTGTCACTTAGATGACATGGTATACTACATAGTGGGAAAAAGGAAACAAAACAAAAAATATGTATTTTTGCACAACTTACAACAAAGGCATTTTTTATTTTCATTATTCATCACATTGTGGAACATTTAAGTGAAGCACTGCAACATTTTTTAAAAAGCTTGAATCTGAAGAGGTAAAAACACAGCATAAACTGAACGATTGATTTTCCGTTATAGCAGTGCATCAAATCCACAGTTGATAATTTTATTTAAAACAGAGCTCAACCCTATCTCATTGCATTCTTGAGATACTTGTTTCATATGCGACGAACAAATTGACGTGGTATACCAACCACTTTTTATTTCATTCCAAAGGAACTGTTCTGTGTGAAATTTTTTAAGACATCATACGGTCTGGTATTTTCTCTCAATAAATGACTATTTCCTGTCTACGAAAACATAAAATGGAAGTGTTACATCTTTACTGGTATAAAGAATTTGTTTTATATTAGCAGCACTTCCTGCATTTCCAAGGAAAACAGCTGAAAAATTCTCCTTTTGAAGCAGAGAATGGCAAATATGATGTGTTATTGCAAGATGACATGGGTTTAAGGAGCCTTAATAGTGTCTGCAACTTCAACTCATTTCTCTTGGATAACAAGTTGTTTAGTATTTACCAGGGAAAACACACGGCATGTGCGTGCAGCTAGTGAAACATTTTTGGAACCACTCAGTATGTCTTGATTAAAAAATTATTAGTGAATTGAGGTCTGTTGCCACTAAGGCTAACAGACCATTTCCTCCTCTTTTTTTTTTTATTCCAATGTGAGTAAAAGTCATGTTGAAATATCTCGTCACACTAAAGCATTTTTGCAAATTCTTCAGTTACGTTCTATTGCGTGTGATTCTACAGAACTTCCAAGTGAATCAATCTGATTAACAGCAATCGTAATAATAATTTTAAACAAAAAGATAATGTACACTGAGTTTATAGACAAAAACAGAGGTTATTATTGGTTTATTCTGTGGATTTTCTCTGCCTTCTAGCATCCACTGTGCAGTGGCCAACTGCTGCTCATATCTGGAACAAATATTCTCGCAGTAGCTACTACAATGCTAGGTCACTCGTATGCAAATTAAAGCCTTGATAAACTCATGTCGATCATGAAGGAGAAAGTAATTATTTTGTAACACTACAATGTTTCTGTTTAAACAAGACTGACAAAGGTGGGAAAACAGATGTCTTAGTTTTCATTCTTCAGCCTTTCTCACCAAAACATTTGGCATTTGAACATACCTGCACTGAATAACATTAACAGAGTGGCAGTGGAAGAAAGAAGAGGCAGTTAGTAAAAGAGAACAGTAATTGTGGAGGAGAGGCAGGGGACAAAATATAACTGGTTGGAGACTAGAGGTCTGCACCTTGCTCGGTTGCTCGCTCGAATCGCGTGATACACGTCGTTCTATGACAGTCCGGCAGGTGTCGGTACTGCAGTTTGCGGCAAGGCGTGTGGCTGCGCTCGACTTTTTCGTCGCTCGTTCAAGCGGCGCACACTCGACTGGCCCGACCGTCCACACTGCCCGCTCGCCACTCGGTCGCCCACCGCAGCGCCACTCAAATGCAAGGCGAGTGTCGGGAGCAAACTAGATGCTTGAGAATACATCCTGACTGAGAAATTTGGAATTTTTTCCTTTCCCGGGTGCTTCGAAATCTGTTCTCTCGATCCAGTTGAACTAGCCATTCAGTTTCGCATTTTATACTTTACCATACATGTTGTTATGCGTGATTAACATAAAGTTTCTGTACTAAGATCATTTACTAAATGAGTTTTCCAGGATATTTCTTTCGTTCTTGTTCCCATTTTGCAGACTGTTAGTGCCTGTTTAGTGGAAGGTGTTACTTGCCGTCTTAATGAGGAAGTGATTGTATTTTATATCGATTCCTCTTATCACTCTCAAGTCCTGGAATTCTTTTTCCGTCTTTTATATTGATATTAAATACACGATATTGATGTACACCCTTTAGGTTAGTTTTGTGCATCTCTCTCTCTGTTGCACCTCGTTAATATATATCTCCGTAGCATTTTGGCACTGTGCGTGGTTGCTGCGCCTCTACCTTTTCCAAGTAAGTCCTTAACGGGAATTTTTCCAGTTGCAACATTCATATATCTCCCACTGCCACTGTCGTCTTTCTTATCTATATAACAAAGAACGTATGCATGTTTTTGTGCAATATATAGGATCCTCGCTTTCTTCCGTGTCTTGGTAAGAGATCGGCCTAGGTACATTGCAGGGGGAGCGAGAATTAGGGGGACAGCTCAAAAAATTATTTTGATTTTATCGAAATTGAATCAATGGAATTTTTCTTTTATCAAAAGACACTTTCATACCAAACATCATTAAAATCGCTTCTCTAGTCTCTAAGTTTTCGCCATGTTTCTATTTTGTGACAGTTTTGGAGGGACCGTTTCACCCCTTAAATATGCTTCTCCGCCGCTAAAAAATAATACATGTCCCATAGTTTTTCATGTATTATAACATATGCAAATTTCATAAAAATCTGAGAGTGACACTTGGGTAGGTTTCCTTGTGAGTACAGCGACAGCACTACGCTGTGCGGCCTCTGCCTGCCCCGCCCCACGCAGCCTCATTCGAGTATTAACACGCTCGCTCCGAGCGTACACACTTGCCACGCCACCGCCGATCGTTGCGCACTCGACCGAGTACGAGCGAGCGAAACCGGTGATTTGCAGACCTCTATTGGAGACAGTAACAGTGAGAGTAAAGGAGAGAAGACAGTGAAGCTGAAAAAGAGAGATGTATGTAGACTACACACAAACTTTGGGGATGTGTATCCACAAACCAACAACAAAAATTTTGTCCACTTCCTCCCGTAACTAGGTGTTAACTTCTGGATTAAGAATTAGAAACCACAGCAAACCGATTGCAAGGATGGGTGTTAACAAGAGATTAAAGAAACAGAGCAGACTGTGAGATAGGCAGTGGAGATGTAAGAGCAAAATAATGACACAATGGCAGAAGAATCCTAGCAAAAGGGAGAGAGGGGTGAAGGTAATGAGTGGGAGCAACAGACAAAGTGCCAATTGGAGAAGAAAGAAAAAACACAAAGAGATATCTAGACAGTGAAGTGAAAGGGGTGTATGAAACTACCTTTACTGGCATGACAAAATTTTTGATGACGTAAGGAACATATTTACCTTTTATGAGTTCCGACAGCAGCATTTTTCAGCTGACAATATGTCACTCCCAATCCACATTCACTTAGTATTTACAAGTCGGCAGAGCAGCACACCATGCCCACACACCGACCATGAGCACAATTTTTAACTTCGGCTTATCTTGTGTCATCAGGAACTGTCACATCTACTTTTTAATTACCTTAAATCAGTTTTATGCTATTCACATCTTTAATGAGTATGTTCCAAATCTACATCATTTTGGCTACTAGGAAATCCACAATTCCAAAAACAAAAACACCATGGAGCACGCCTAGTAAGCTTTGATTACCATCTACTTAGCACAAAATAAGCCCATGTCCCATTACCAGAGTTTTGTAATTTTGTGTAAATTCTGTCTTTCAGATAATCTGAGGATGCCCTGCTAAAGGGAGAAATGCATCATTAATTGAAAAATAAAACATAGCAAATCAATAAGGTGAAAGCAAGTAGCTGAAAGATCTTTAAATTCTGATCCTATGGAAAATCAGTAAACTTAACAAAGGAGTCTAGAGTCATTCAGTATGTCTTGATTAAAAAATTATTAGTGAATTGAGGTCTGTTGCCACTAAGGCTAACAGACCATTTCCTCCTCTTTTTTTTTTATTCCAATGTGAGTAAAAGTCATGTTGAAATATCTCGTCACACTAAAGCATTTTTGCAAATTCTTCAGTTACGTTCTATTGCGTGTGATTCTACAGAACTTCCAAGTGAATCAATCTGATTAACAGCAATCGTAATAATAATTTTAAACAAAAAGATAATGTACACTGAGTTTATAGACAAAAACAGAGGTTATTATTGGTTTATTCTGTGGATTTTCTCTGCCTTCTAGCATCCACTGTGCAGTGGCCAACTGCTGCTCATATCTGGAACAAATATTCTCGCAGTAGCTACTACAATGCTAGGTCACTCGTATGCAAATTAAAGCCTTGATAAACTCATGTCGATCATGAAGGAGAAAGTAATTATTTTGTAACACTACAATGTTTCTGTTTAAACAAGACTGACAAAGGTGGGAAAACAGATGTCTTAGTTTTCATTCTTCAGCCTTTCTCACCAAAACATTTGGCATTTGAACATACCTGCACTGAATAACATTAACAGAGTGGCAGTGGAAGAAAGAAGAGGCAGTTAGTAAAAGAGAACAGTAATTGTGGAGGAGAGGCAGGGGACAAAATATAACTGGTTGGAGACTAGAGGTCTGCACCTTGCTCGGTTGCTCGCTCGAATCGCGTGATACACGTCGTTCTATGACAGTCCGGCAGGTGTCGGTACTGCAGTTTGCGGCAAGGCGTGTGGCTGCGCTCGACTTTTTCGTCGCTCGTTCAAGCGGCGCACACTCGACTGGCCCGACCGTCCACACTGCCCGCTCGCCACTCGGTCGCCCACCGCAGCGCCACTCAAATGCAAGGCGAGTGTCGGGAGCAAACTAGATGCTTGAGAATACATCCTGACTGAGAAATTTGGAATTTTTTCCTTTCCCGGGTGCTTCGAAATCTGTTCTCTCGATCCAGTTGAACTAGCCATTCAGTTTCGCATTTTATACTTTACCATACATGTTGTTATGCGTGATTAACATAAAGTTTCTGTACTAAGATCATTTACTAAATGAGTTTTCCAGGATATTTCTTTCGTTCTTGTTCCCATTTTGCAGACTGTTAGTGCCTGTTTAGTGGAAGGTGTTACTTGCCGTCTTAATGAGGAAGTGATTGTATTTTATATCGATTCCTCTTATCACTCTCAAGTCCTGGAATTCTTTTTCCGTCTTTTATATTGATATTAAATACACGATATTGATGTACACCCTTTAGGTTAGTTTTGTGCATCTCTCTCTCTGTTGCACCTCGTTAATATATATCTCCGTAGCATTTTGGCACTGTGCGTGGTTGCTGCGCCTCTACCTTTTCCAAGTAAGTCCTTAACGGGAATTTTTCCAGTTGCAACATTCATATATCTCCCACTGCCACTGTCGTCTTTCTTATCTATATAACAAAGAACGTATGCATGTTTTTGTGCAATATATAGGATCCTCGCTTTCTTCCGTGTCTTGGTAAGAGATCGGCCTAGGTACATTGCAGGGGGAGCGAGAATTAGGGGGACAGCTCAAAAAATTATTTTGATTTTATCGAAATTGAATCAATGGAATTTTTCTTTTATCAAAAGACACTTTCATACCAAACATCATTAAAATCGCTTCTCTAGTCTCTAAGTTTTCGCCATGTTTCTATTTTGTGACAGTTTTGGAGGGACCGTTTCACCCCTTAAATATGCTTCTCCGCCGCTAAAAAATAATACATGTCCCATAGTTTTTCATGTATTATAACATATGCAAATTTCATAAAAATCTGAGAGTGACACTTGGGTAGGTTTCCTTGTGAGTACAGCGACAGCACTACGCTGTGCGGCCTCTGCCTGCCCCGCCCCACGCAGCCTCATTCGAGTATTAACACGCTCGCTCCGAGCGTACACACTTGCCACGCCACCGCCGATCGTTGCGCACTCGACCGAGTACGAGCGAGCGAAACCGGTGATTTGCAGACCTCTATTGGAGACAGTAACAGTGAGAGTAAAGGAGAGAAGACAGTGAAGCTGAAAAAGAGAGATGTATGTAGACTACACACAAACTTTGGGGATGTGTATCCACAAACCAACAACAAAAATTTTGTCCACTTCCTCCCGTAACTAGGTGTTAACTTCTGGATTAAGAATTAGAAACCACAGCAAACCGATTGCAAGGATGGGTGTTAACAAGAGATTAAAGAAACAGAGCAGACTGTGAGATAGGCAGTGGAGATGTAAGAGCAAAATAATGACACAATGGCAGAAGAATCCTAGCAAAAGGGAGAGAGGGGTGAAGGTAATGAGTGGGAGCAACAGACAAAGTGCCAATTGGAGAAGAAAGAAAAAACACAAAGAGATATCTAGACAGTGAAGTGAAAGGGGTGTATGAAACTACCTTTACTGGCATGACAAAATTTTTGATGACGTAAGGAACATATTTACCTTTTATGAGTTCCGACAGCAGCATTTTTCAGCTGACAATATGTCACTCCCAATCCACATTCACTTAGTATTTACAAGTCGGCAGAGCAGCACACCATGCCCACACACCGACCATGAGCACAATTTTTAACTTCGGCTTATCTTGTGTCATCAGGAACTGTCACATCTACTTTTTAATTACCTTAAATCAGTTTTATGCTATTCACATCTTTAATGAGTATGTTCCAAATCTACATCATTTTGGCTACTAGGAAATCCACAATTCCAAAAACAAAAACACCATGGAGCACGCCTAGTAAGCTTTGATTACCATCTACTTAGCACAAAATAAGCCCATGTCCCATTACCAGAGTTTTGTAATTTTGTGTAAATTCTGTCTTTCAGATAATCTGAGGATGCCCTGCTAAAGGGAGAAATGCATCATTAATTGAAAAATAAAACATAGCAAATCAATAAGGTGAAAGCAAGTAGCTGAAAGATCTTTAAATTCTGATCCTATGGAAAATCAGTAAACTTAACAAAGGAGTCTAGAGTCATTCAATCATTGTGGGGACAGCAAAAAGAAAGTTAAGTATTATACTTCACATTTAAGAAATTATTTGTGTAGGAGGATCATACAAATATACCATTGTTTCTCTATAACAGACTAACAATTGGAGGGCATATTAGTTTAGAAGAGCAGCAGTGTGTTGAAAAACAAAACCCCCAGAACTGAATAGAATCCCGATTAAACTTTGTAGAGTTCTTTGCCACATTAGCCCTGTACTTAGTTTGTATATCTCGTGATCCTTCAGTTCACTGAAAAGTGCTTAGAATCTGGAAAAAAGCACCAGCGACAAGTGTTTATAAAAATAGGTAAAAGAATGGCCCTGCATTAATTACACATCAGTATCATTAACATCAGAAATCTTGATCGTAGTTCAAATATATAAATTTTCTTCATACCAAACTGATCTACAACCACAAGGACAACTTTGGAAACCATCGTTCCAGTGAAACTTAGCTTGCCCTAGTATCAACTAGTCATGGGGCAACTGGAAGACTGCATGTTCCTAGATTCCAGACAGGCTTTCAACACTGTACTGCACTGTTAATGAAGTTACAAGCATATGGAACAGGTTGTCAGATATGTAAATGGCTGTAAGATTTCTGAAGTAACAGGATCCATTACGTTGTGCACAACAGCAAGTGTTTATTGAAGATTATGGTACCACCAGGAGTGTAATAGGCGTGCAGCTATTTTAAATCCACACAAATTATCTGATAAACAAGGTGAGTAGCAATCAGAGTGACTTCAGTAGGATACAAGATGAGTTTTTAACTGGCGAGATGGATGACAGTTCTTGTTCATACAATATTAGTAGTGAGCTCAACAGTTAGTGTTGATTAAATAACTAGACAATGTTGCAGAGTGCTGTGAAATGCAATTTGAATACAATTGGAATTTAGATTTTATGCCATAAATTCATAGCCCTGTGAAAATATCAACACTAAAAGCCCTGACTTTAATTTGAACAAAAAGTGCAGAGCATTTTTGGTAGACTAATATAAGGACTCGGGCACAGTTAATTGTATCTCAGAATTTCCGTGACAAGTACTACTGTGAAAAAATATGAAAACATTGAGAACTATTACTGTTGTGGCTCTTCTTATAAGTATTGGAAGTCTATTAAGTAATAACCATTTGAAGAACTTTAACCAATTCTCACAACATCGTTCGAGCAAGACCAAACAGCAAATATTGCCACAGATGGTCCTATCTTGACAAATGGCCATACATATTGCTTCAAAGTTGAGAATTCAGTTGACAAATTTTTGTATAAACTTTGTACTGAAGGCTTGATCAGAGCCAGTGGCAGCCTCTGCACAACTTTTCTATTGCTCATAGTTTAGAAAAGCTGAATCATATTTCTTGTAACCAATGCTGTTTCTTTCATGTACCCAACGAGAGGCGAGGAAAGATGAAGCAACCAAATTTATAGTGCCAAAATTGAAGCAATTTACTGGTTTTATGTTTAGTAGTACATATTTGCAACTGTATGTCAGTTCGTTATAGTTACAGCAGGCCATTCTATTAAAGTGATTTAATGTGAAGTACTGTTCCTTTTAAATACAAACTGATCCACTTATGTTCACCCATTTAGCCTCTCAATTAAAAAACACTCTTTTAAGCTTTAATAATTTGACACAGATTGCTTGGCACTTAGTCAAAATCTTTTTTTCATGCCAGTCTTTTTTGCTCTCCATATCGCAGAATCTTGTCACCTTTTCGCTCATTCAGCACACAGAACAAACAGCTGACTTCTGCTGACAACATTCTTGCAGCAACTATGAAGTACATCACTGCCCTATTCTAGAATAGTGTAGTGTACATTTAATTTCTATTACTTACACATTGTATATTGCAAGGCCTATTGAAAGGGTAAGGATTTTTAATCAGAACAGTATGCCAATTACAGATGTTGCTGCACATATTTCAAGTAGTAGTTTTCCTGTATTTTACATTATTTTCAAGCCTGGACCGCATGAAATGCAAAATAGGTATTTCACTGTATATGGGGCAAGGTTAATGGTGAACTTCTTGTTGGGGGGCAATCTGGGAAAATATGCTTCACCTGTAAGGGGTACTACTTACAGAAAACTAGTGTGACCTATTCTTCATTACTGCTACAATGTTTAGCCCCACCACATGGTCAATATAAGGAACTTACAGGCAAAACAAGATGCAGGCTACTAGATTTCTTACTGCTAACTTCAACAAGCACAAGAGTATCATAGATGATCTAGGAATTCAAGTGAGAATCACTGGAGGAAGGACACCATTCTTCCCAAAGAAAACTATTGACAAAATTTATAGGGCAGTCATTTGAAAAGGACCACAAAGGTAAGATAAATTCGAGCTAGTACACATGCATACGGACAGATGTTTTGCTGTCGCTCTATATGGGATGAGGACAGACGGGGACAAATTGTACTTTTATGATGTACTACCCGCATGAACCGGATGGTGGCTTTGACAGTATGTATGTAGTTGTCATCTATAAATAGTATTTTTCGGTAAGACAAGCTCACTACTAATCCTCAAGCACTATGTATATACTACTCTACAAGCAGTATGCCACAGCTACTCCCTGTCCTAGCAGCAGCCACATTTTGGGACACTGTCCCATTTAGTATAAGTTAATGGCTTTGTGATTCAGATGTTTAAGTCTGACGTAAGACTACAACTTTAATAGCTCCACTGTTCTGTTGTATGGCTACTCTGCCAAATATTTTTACTTTATTATTTCATTTGTTACATATACCAAGCAACATTTTAGTCTTTACTGAATTATAGGCAGATCACTCGCACTGAGGTTTATCCTTTTGAAATAATGTCAGGATAAGGACCAAGAAGTACTGTATTGCTAATTTATACATGTACAACTTATTTACTGAAGCCCACAGACACCTTTATGGATATGCTTCAGCAGGAAATCATTTCATCCAGTGTCGTTTCCAGAACTTACAATTTTGACACACCATGTTACAAAGTAATTGCAATAGATAACAATCAGTACCTCATGCCACTAACTATATTGCTGAATGGTATTCAAATATGTCTGTAGGAATGAAGAAAAAATACACACTTCAATTTACATTGTTTTAATAATAGTCTTTTATACAAAGTTTTTAATCTTCTTGCACAACAGTTGTTTTTTCTGAAACATATAGACCATCCAAAAATTTTCGGATATCTTTGTTCTTCACTGTCGTCGACTGCTGGATAAGGGCAGCTGGAACAAACAAAAAAAGAACAATCGGTAAGTTTCGGCAAGTGCATACAGACGAACACAGCAAATGTTAATAATTGGATGTGTTAGATCTACTCGAAACCTGCAGCATGAGTAAACTTCTAGCCAATTATAATTAATTATTCTCCATTAAGTATAATTGTGATTTCTTCAAGATAAATTACACATTTTCCCCTTCTATTATTTCTTACTAATAATGAGACATTTAAGTACCCATTTCTGTAGTATATTTACCAGAATGAATACATTATTACCACAACACAACAAAATGTGAATACATTCTGGCCAGAGTAGGTGTATATAGGACCTTAAAGAACAAATCAAAAATAGACATTTACACATATGTAAAACATGTTATTTCTCATATCATGCAACATGATGATACACAGGGATACTGCTACAGAAGTAACCCAGTCCAGAGCTCAAAGTGCGAATATGTCAATAATACTTTTTCTTTGTGTGTTTATGAAGCTGCCAGAAGTCAAGAACATGGTACACCTATATTAATGCTTTGCATCTGGCCAGAACATATTTACATTCTATTATGCTATGATAAATTTGACAAAGGTTATTAAGTAGAATGTGTTCAAACTTTCTTAATGAATTAAGAAATATTTATAATAACATTATTGTTTTCATTTAAAAAGATTACTACAATTAATACATAATCAATGAAGTGACAACCAACTGCCAAAATACAGTGAAATTTTTAAGACAACCATGGTTTGTATGTCCACGAAATCTCAGCACATGTTAAATTTTGCTAGACTTTGAAAACCACGTTTATCTTAAATGATTATTATAAGAAAAAAATTGTTTTGACTATATCCATCTTTTTCTGCATTCAGAGTTTTAATTGGTTTAGACAAGTTTGAAGTGTAAAAGATATACAGCTTAACCCTGAAACCAAATGAAAAATCTAATATATAAAGCAGAGAGTCCGTATGTATGTACGTGTTGCATACAAATTAGTTTGGATCCAATCTTTTTCAAATTTTGTACACGTAAGCTTCAGTCCATGAGAACAGTCACCGCAAGTGTAAGAATCACATATGATCTATAGTTCACGAGATATGACGCCATAAACAACGAGATGCGCGGAAAACTACTGCATTTAGCGACAATGCTGCTCAGTCTTTCCTAAACCACTGGACCGATTTTAACCAAATTTGGTACATACATTCCTTACCGTGAGGTAACAATTGCTGAAGGGTTAAGAATCACGACACATGGTTCAGAAGATATGACATCATAAACAATAGGAATCGCAAAAAACTGCCACATAATGCCGCCAGACTTTAAATATACGCGATATAAGAATGAGAGTACTTAATGAATTGCAACAATCTTTAAACATTTATTAAACTTTTTCTTGCCGACAACCATAGCAAAATTATGAAAGGAAAAATTTTTCTCAGTTACTATTTTTCCACTGTTTATGGAGTAAAACTATGGCATTCAGTACGCCATTACAATTTATAATTTCTACAGTACAAATTGTAGCCACAGGAAAGTTTACAGGCAGTAAACAAACACACACACACACACACACACACACACACACACACACACACACACACACACTTGAATGCACCTTCTACATTTTATCACAGTATGACATGTAGCTCTTGAGATATGAGCACAAATAGTAACATTCTTGGAAAACCATCCCATCACACACCAAGTTTTAATCTATTACTTCTTTGCTACTAATTGTATTCCCCAGGAGATTTCACACATATACAGCCCTTACACAAAGCAATATATACCTAAAAATGGCAGGAATAAATAAATACCGGGCAATGCCGGGTCTGCAGCTAGTATTAAAGAACTAATTTCACTTAGACACAAAATAAGAATGCAGGGGGAGAAAAATTTCCCTGTTCTAACTTATCCTACAGTTCTGCAATTAATAGCTCGAGAATTTTATGCGACATAACTTTTAAACCTATGAGATTTTATTGAAGATTGCCACCACGAGAGGACTCTATTGCCTGCTTTAAAATAATAATGAAACATTTATTGCACACCAAAGACATCACTGAAATAATGGATATGTGATATCATAGCAAACTTCTGTCTTCCACATTTCATTGACAATATAAAAACTCCAATTCCACAGTGATTTTTTGAGAAGGAAAAAGAAATGGATGGATCATTGGTTGGCTGTTTGCCTGATGGAAACCTTGCACTGAATATTTAACAATAAATGGCAGAGAAACACTTCATTTGATAACGCCCTACTGAATATAAACCAAACATTCCAATGAACTGCACAAACACACATGAATTCCAACTGAAACACTATTTCTCTTCCATTTCGAAACCTGTAGCACAAATACATTATCAACAAACCAACCATCTACTTGTATGTACAATATTACCAAGCTTTTACGTCCTCACAGTTTACGTTTTCCCACCATTTATGCATTTTTTCTGATCCCGTCATATTTTGCAGGTTCACAATGTATTGAAAACCCCACTTTTACATGTCTGAATTTGGTATTTCCTGCTGTTTACACTACGCCTGGCAAATCGACTTTAAAATATGTAATGAAAGGAATCTTTTGATTAGATCAGATCGAAAATAAACTGCAATTGCAACAACGGAATAAACACTGCAGGAACTGCTGAATATGTAGTACTAACAGGCGTCGCTAGATCGCAGCACTAGAATTTTAAATAACGATTCTCAGACACATCGAAACGCAAACACACCTAGACAGATATTTGTAAAAAGCCATTTTTACAAATGTATGTCTACGTGTGTTTGCGTTTCGATGTGTCTGAGTGTGTGTGTGTATTTGTTTACCTTCCTTTTTTTCCCCTAGGGTAAGTCCTTCCACTCCTGGGATTGGAATGACTCCTTTTCCACTTCCTTAAAACCCATATCCTTCCCTTTTTCCTCCCCTTTTTTCCTCTTTTTCCTGAAGAAGCTGCCAGTGGTGGCGAAAGCTTGTATGTGTGTTTGTGTGTTATTTTATGTGTTTCTCTCGACGAGCCGGTCCTTTTGGTAAGTCATCTCTTTTCTATTTTTATTTATATATATATATATGCTTTCATATCCCGCAGCTATCCTCCTGATCTGGTTCAGAAGCAAATTACCAGAGCCACCTCCTCATTCCTCCAAATCCAGAACCTTCCAGCGAAGAATCCCAGAAGCGCCCCTTTTGTCACCAGATACTTTCCGGGACTGGAGCGGACTCTGAATGTGGCTCTCCAGCAGGGATACGACTTCCTTAAATCCTGCCCCGAAATGAGATCCATCCTTAATGACATCCTCCCCACTCCTCCGAGAGTGTCTTTCCGCCGCCCACCTAACCTTCGTAACCTCCTTGTCCATCCCTATGAAACCCCCAAACCACCTTCCCTACCCTCTGGCTCCTACCCATGCAACCGCCCCCGTTGTAAAACCTGCCCTATGCACCCTTCCACCACCACTTACTCCAGTCCAGTAACCCGGAAGGTGTACACGATCAAGGGCAGAGCCACTTGCGATAGCACCCATGTGATTTACCAACTAACATGCCTGCACTGTGAAGCGTTCTATGTGGGAATGACCAGCAACAAACTGTCCATTCGCATGAACGGTCACAGGCAGACAGTGTTTGTTGGTAATGAGGATCACCCTGTGGCTAAACATGCCTTGGTGCACGGCCAGCACATCTTGGCGCAGTGTTACACCGTCCGGGTTATCTGGATACTTCCCACTGACACCAACCTTTCAGAACTCCGGAGATGGGAACTTGCCCTTCAGCTTATTCTTTCCTCCCGTTGCCCACCTGGTCTCAATCTCCGCTAACTCAAATTCCCGCCTACTATCTTTAGCATCTTTGCCTGGGTTCTGTGGACAGAGCCTCTGCCTCAATTGGTATCTCTGTCCAACTTCTTTGCTTTTCACAAATGTCTGTCTAGGTGTGCTTGCGTTTCGATATGTCTGAGTGTGTGTGTATTTGTTTACCTTCCATTTTTTCCCCTAAGGTAAGTCCTTCCACTCCTGGAATTGGAATGACTCCTTTTCCACTTCCTTAAAACCCATATCCTTCCCTTTTCCTCCCCTTTTTTCCTCTTTTTCCTGAAGAAGCTGCCAGTGGTGGCGAAAGCTTGTATGTGTGTTTGTGTGTGATTTTATTTATTTTATTTGTTTCTATCGACGAGCCGGTCCTTTTGGTAAGTCATCTGTTTTCTATTTTTATTTTATATATATATATTATAGAAGGAGACTTTCCAGGTGAGAAAATGGTATAAAATAGAGATTTCTGACTTACCTAAAGTACCGGCTCGTCGATAGAAACACCAAACACACACAAAAACACACAAACATTCGAGCTTTCGCCACCAGTGGTGGCTTCTTCGGGAAAAAGAGGGAGGAAGGAGAGGAGAAAGGAAAGGATACGGGTTTTAAGGAAGTGGAAAAGGAGCCATTCCAATCCCAGGAGTGGAAGAACTTACCTTAGGGGACAAAAAGGAAGGTAAACAAATACATATACACATACACACATGTGTATTTGTTTACCTTCCTTTTTGTCCCCTAAGGTAAGTCCTTCCACTCCTGGGATTGGAATGGCTCCTTTTCCACTTCCTTAAAACCCGTATCCTTCCCTTTCTCCTCTCCTTCCTCCCTCTTTTTCCGGAAGAAGCCATCACTGGTGGCGAAAGCTCGAATGTTTGTGTGTTTTTGTGTGTGTTTGGTGTTTCTATCGACGAGCCGGTACTTTAGGTAAGTCAAAAATCTGTTTTATACTATATATATATATATAAAACGAAAATTATAGAGGGAAACTTTCCCGGTGGGATAAACAAAAATAAAAATAGAAAAGAGATGACTTACCAAAAGGACTGGCTCGTCGAGAGAAACAAATAAAAATCACACACAAACACACATACAAGCTTTCGCCACCACTGGCAGCTTCTTCAGGAAAAAGAGGAAAAAAGGGAAGGAAAAGGGAAGGATATGGGTTTTAATTTAAGGAAGTGGAATAGGAGTCATTCCAATCCCAGGAGTGGAAGGACTTACCTTAGGGGAAAAAAAGGAAGGTAAACAAATACACCTTCCTTTTTTTCCCCTAAGGTAAGTCCTTCCACTCCTGGGATTGGAATGATTTCTTTTCCACTTCCTTAAAACCCATATCCTTCCCTTTTCCTCTCCTTTTTTCCTCTTTTTCCTGAAGAAGCTGCCAGTGGTGGCGAAAGCTTGTATGTGTGTGATTTTATTTGTTTCTCTCGATGAGCCGGTCCTTTTGGTAAGTCACCTCTTTTCTATTTTTATTATATATATATATATATATATATATATATATATATATATATATATATATATATATACGTAAAAAATAGATGAAGAACACTTACCAGGCGAAGGGGCACAGGCAGTAATAGCAACAAATAAACACACAGACACACACACACACACACACACACACACACACACACACACACACACACACACACTCAAAAATGCTAGCTTTCACAGCCTAGCTGCTTCATCAGGCAGAAGGGAAGGAGAGGGAAAAGGAAATGATGAGGGATTTAAGGAAGGGGGTAAGGAGCCATTCCAATCCCGAGACAGGAAAGACTTACCTTGGGGGAAAAAATGGAAGGTAAATAAATGCACATACACCCACACATTTACACAGACACAAGTACACTTAGGCAGACATACTGTAGAACTTTCTACAGTTCTACAGTATGTCTGCCTAAGTGTACTTGTGTCTGTGTAAATGTGTGGGTGTATGTGCATTTATTTACCTTCCATTTTTTCCCCCCAAGGTAAGTCTTTCCTGTCCCGGGATTGGAATGGCTCCTTACCCCCTTCCTTAAATCCCTCATCATTTCCTTTTCCCTCTCCTTCCCTTCTGCCTGATGAAGCAGCTCGGCTGTGAAAGCTAGCATTTTTGAGTGTGTGTGTGTGTGTGTGTGTGTGTGTGTGTGTGTGTGTGTGTGTGTGTTTATTTGTTTCTATTACTGCCTGTGCCCCTTCGCCTGGTAAGTGTTCTTCATCTATTTTTTACGTATATTTTTTTCCTGTTAGGAATTTTTCCTCTATAATATATATATATATATATATATATATATATATATATATATATATATATATATATAAGGTATAAAATAAAGATTTTTGACTTACCTAAAGTACAGGCTGGTCGATAGGAACACTAAACACACACAAAAACACACAACCATTCGAGCTTTCGCCACCAGTGGTGGCTTCTTCGGGAAAAAGAGGGAGGAAGGAGAGGAGAAAGGGAAGGATACGGGTTTTAAGGAAGTGGAAAAGGAGCCATTCCAATCCCAGGAGTGGAAGGACTTACCTTAGGGGACAAAAAGGAAGGTAAACAAATACACACACACTCACACATATCCACATCCAAACACACTTAGGCAGACATATTGACAAATGTCTGCCTAAGTGTGTTTGGATGTGGATATGTGTGAGTGTGTGTGTATTTGTTTACCTTCCTTTTTGTCCCCTAAGGTAAGTCCTTCCACTCCTGGGATTGGAATGGCTCCTTTTCCACTTCCTTAAAACCCGTATCCTTCCCTTTCTCCTCTCCTTCCTCCCTCTTTTTCCCGAAGAAGCCACCACTGGTGGTGAAAGCTCGAATGGTTGTGTGTTTTTGTGTGTGTTTAGTGTTCCTATCGACCAGCCTGTACTTTAGGTAAGTCAAAAATCTTTATTTTATACCATTTTCCTACCTGGAAGGTCTCCTATAATATTATATATATATATATATATATATATATATATATATATATATATATGTCTGCCTAAGTGTACTTGTGTCTGTGTAAATGTGTGGGTGTATGTGCATTTATTTACCTTCCATTTTTTCCCCCAAGGTAAGTCTTTCCTGTCCCGGGATTGGAATGGCTCCTTACCCCCTTCCTTAAATCCCTCATCATTTCCTTTTCCCTCTCCTTCCCTTCTGCCTGATGAAGCAGCTAGGCTGCGAAATCTAGCATTTTTGAGTGTGTGTGTGTGTGTGTGTCTGTGTGTTTATTTGTTGCTATTACTGCCTGTGCCCCTTCGCCTGGTAAGTGTTCTTCATCTATTTTTTACGTATATTTTTTTCCTGTTAGGAATTTTTCCTCTATAATATTCGTATTATATATATATACACACACACACACACACAACACACACACAACACACACACACACACACAACACACACACAACACACACACAACACACACACAACACACACACACACAACACACACACACACAACACACACACACACAACACACACACACACACAACACACACACACACACAACACACACACACACACAACACACACACACACACAACACACACAACACACACAACACACACAACACACACAACACACACAACACACACAACACACACAACACACACAACACACACAACACACACAACACACACAACACACACAACACACACAACACACACAACACACACAACACACACAACACACACAACACACACAACACACACAACACACACAACACACACAACACACACAACACACACAACACACACAACACACACACACACACACACATGTAAAAAAATAGATGAAGTCCACTTAGCAGGCGAAGGAGCACAGGCAGTGATAGCAACAAATAAACACACACACACACACACACACACACACACACACACACACAAGCTTCTTATTTATTTGTTGCTATCACTGCCTGTGCTCCTTCGCCTGGTAAGTGGACTTGATCTATTTTTTACGTATATATTTTTCCTGTTAGGAATTTTCCTCTATATGTAGTCTTTAAATACAAACTTACTAACAAACTGTACATTATTATGAACTTTTTTTTATCATGCAAGGCACAATTCAAGGCACAGCTTTGGTTGATTGATTTTTTTTTTTTTTTTAATAGAAGACAGAAGCCAATAACTTACATTTCAAAAATGTGATACACATTATTCGAGCCAAAAGACAGAAAAAACCAATTCTTTACTCAATTTCAATAAAATAGAAGTCTAAGGCTTTTTTTTTCTCTGACTCAAGCTCATTTTCTAGTCAACAGGGCTTTTGATATTACCTTCCACCAAGACCATTAATTTTAAGATCAGATTTGAGTACTAGCTGAACATAGGTTTTTTTTTTTTCAATGCACCTCCACTTATCTTTCTGAAGGGCTTCCATTGGAAAAGCAAAGTTAGTTTTATTAGGTGGTTCATAACATGCTCTTTCTAATAAATTTGGTTAAAAGGAGCTTGCAAAAGACTTGCAAGTAACTTGAAAATAATCATTTTGTGTACTTACAAACTTTGCTCTCAATTTTCAACTAGGCCTACTAGAAAGCAGTAGGAGAATGAAATTTTATATTTTAAAATCTTGTACAGGTAAATTATTATGTGAAAAGTTTCACATTTATCCCACAATTAGAGATATAAAAAGCTTATCTTCAAATTTTTACGAGCCTATTATCTCAGCTTGTCCCTAGTAAGGTAATTATGTGCTAACAATGGAACAATCTCACAAAGCCAAGAAGGAGATCCAAAGACTGTGTTTAACCGACAGAACACTTAAAATATGAAAAATCCACTAAGATCACTTATACTACACTTGCCAGTTCTATGCTGCAGTATTTAAATGAACAGTATTCTGAACAGAAAGGACTGGAAAATCAAGAAAGTTCAAAGAAGGGGTAGCTCATTTTGTATAATCTCTAAATACGAGGAGAAAAAAAGAATGAAACGATAGCTGGGACAGCCCCCCCCCCCCCACCCTTCTCCACCTTCCCCTTTCTGTGCAATCACCACCTCTTCTCTGCCGAAAATTATATAACTAATTTTCACAGTAATCAGTGAAGTGGTCTAAGTATATTCCACAGTACCCTCCTCCATGCACCTTAAGTCTTCATAGATGTTAATGGTCCTCTATTTTGAAGGTTAAGTGCACAAAATTTTGTGAAGATCTGAATAAAGCCATAGACATTGCCACAGTAGATAGGTAAAGTACCCTCTGCTATGCACCATACATTTAAGTAGATAGTCTTCAAAACAAGAGGAAAGGCACTAAGTGTTAGTTTCATCGCAATCAGGTTAATGGTACAGCACCGCATAAAACAAACATGAAGCGGCTGTCTCCCCACACATCTCAGTTTTTATGATGTCATATCTCGAACTAAAAAATAATTGTTTACTTACATTCATTGGCATAAAAGATACTATTTTCAAAATATCACATTGTTTAAAACATATCTCCTGAACTATGCGTCATACAGTGACATAATTATGCCTATAAATTCACGAAAGTGCAATATGTTGACAAAGTTTTATTGTAATCTAATGTATGGTATATCTGCGAATAAATATATAAAAAAAATACAATTTTTGTGTGTCAGATTTTTTTGTTTTTAAATTCTAGAAAAGTACTGCGCGCAGCGCATACAACTAAAGTATGTTTTGGCCCACAACGAGGCCGGAAGCTTTCACTGGCCGCATTCTATTGGGCCAATGTGTGCTGTGTGCAACATGACGTGTTTGCCTTCGCCTAAATTTTAAATTACTATGACAATAGGTTCCCAGCATAAATAGTTTATTTTGGCAATGATAACAGATAGCTCACCATATATTGTTTATCTGATGGGGCCTCAAAAGGGTGAAACGTAAATTCATAACCTGCTGCTGTACCAGCCTTCAGTATGAAATGGAACAAGTTTTACTAAATATTTATTAATGACTACATATTTTGGCTCAAATTAGGCCATCTTTGGGTCTCAAAATAGGTATTACTAATGCATTTGAAAACCGCCAATCACAGCTGTTCTGTAATTGGTTCTCAAAATAAGTTGATTCTTGTTCCATAAATCATTTTCGAAATAAAATGACAACTTATTCTCAAACGCATTTATAAAATGTAAAGAAAGTTGGACTTACCAGGTGAAAAGGCACCGGTTCATTGATAGACAAAGACATACACATACTAACAAAACTGAGCTTTCACAACGTAAAGTTCTTTCTTCAGAGAGAGCAGAGAAAGAGAGGGAAAAGGAAAGGATGAGGGGTTTAAGGGAGTGGGTAAGGAGTAATTTTAATCCAGGGAGAGGAAAGACTTACTTTGGGGGAGAAAGGATAGGTAAACCAACACGTGTACTCACACACATATGCACCCACACACCAAGGCAGACATGAGCAAAATGCAAAGAGGTTGGACAGAGATGCCAATTGAGGCAGAGGCTCCACCCAGAGATTGGAGGCAAAGATGTTTTAGAATGTTGGGTGGGAATTTCAAACTAACCAAGGTTGAGACCTGGTGGGAACTTTAAGGGCAAGTTCCCATCTCCAGAGCTCTGAAAGGTTGGTGTCATTGCAAAGTATCCATGTAACCCGGATGGTGCACAACTGTGCTGGCCGTGCACCAAGCATGCTTAGCCACAGGGTGATCCTCATTACCATCAAACACTGCCGGTCTGTCCATTCCCGCATAGAAGGCATCACAGTGCAGGCATGTCAGCTGGTAAATTACATGGGTGCTGTCGCAAGTAGCTCTGCTCTTGATAGTGTACATCTTAAGCGTTACTGGACTGTAGTAAGTGGTGGTGGAAGGGTGCATAGGGCAGGTTTTACAATGGGGGCAGGAGGGTAGGGAATGTGGTTTTGGGATTTCATAGGGATGGACTAGGAATTTACGGAGATTAGGTGGGCGGCAGAAAGACACACTTGGTGGAGTAAGAAGGATGTTATGAAGGATGGATCACATGACATTCCTACTCCACAGAGTGTCTTTCCACCACCCACCTAACCTCTGTAACCTCTAAGTCCATCCCTATGAAATCCCAATACCACCTTCCCTACTGTCTCCTACCCATGTAACCACCACTGGTGTAAAACCTACCCTATGCAGTCTCCCACCAATATTATTCTAGTCCTGTAACCCAAAGGTGTACACAATTAAGGGCAGTGCCACTTCTGACAGCACCCACATGATTTACCAGCTGACATGCCTGCACTGTGACACGTTCTATGTGGAAATGACCAGCAACAAACTGTCCATTCACATGAATGGACACAGACAGTGTTTGTTTGGTAATGAGGATCACCCTGTGGCTAAGCATGCCTTGGTGCACAACCAGCACATCTTGGCACAGTGTTACACCGTCCAGGGTATATGGATACTTCCCAATGACAACATCCTTTCAGACCTCTGGAGATGGGAACTTGCCCTTCAACATATTCTCTCTTTCCGTTGCCGACCAGGTCTCAACCTTGGTTAGTTTGAAATTCCTGCCCAACATTCTACGACATTTTTGTCCACAATCTCTGGACAGAACCTCTGCCTCTACTGGCATCTGTCCAACCTCTTAGCATTTTGCATATATCTCCCTTGGTGTGTGCATGCGCGTGTATGTGTGTGTGTGTTTACCTATCCCCCCCCAGTAAGTCTTTCCTCTCACAGGATTGGAATGACTCCTTACCCACTCCCTTAAAACCCTCATTCTTTCCTTTTCCCTCTTCTCCTCTGCTCTTTCTGAATAAGCAACCTTAGGTTGCTAAAGCAGATTTTTGTTTCTGTGTTTTTTTTTTTATTTGCGTATCAATGAACCGGTGCCTTTTGGCCTAGTAAGTCCAATTTTCTTTACATTTTTTAAAAATATTTATGAACAATTATGGAACAGCTACTCCAGAAAGTGTTATGATTAGCAATATTGAAATTTACAAGTAATACCTATTCTGAAACCCAAAGATGACCTGATTTGGGCTGAAATCTTAACTTTTCAACACTCAATTGTTAACCTACATAAAAGCTGTCCAGCACCACCTACGTAAGTTTTGAAAAGTTTTAATTATACAAAAATAGTTAATAGTTCACTTTAAAGAGGCTTGCCAATTTGCTGCCAACATGAAAAATAGACTGTCTTTTTTTCTTGAGTTAGAAGGTCAGTGAGCCTCTTTATGGTGAATTGTTATCTATAATCCATTATTGACATTTCTATCAGATTTTCCATTGTTAATTGCAAGAGAATAGGGTATAGATTTTACACAAGTTTAAAATTAAGGGCTTGCTAAGAAAAAGTGAATAATAATTACCTGATCGGGAAACATCTTCAATGCTGTTTCCTTCCACTATCAATTCATCTTTTTGCTTTGCGGAGTTTGTGACTGTGACACCTGGGGCCATCTTCACCCTACGAATGTATTTCTCTCCCAAAAAGTTACGAACCTCAATAACTGTGTTGTTCTCAGTTGTTACACAGTTAATAGGGAAGTGAGCATACACTGCCCTCATTTTATAGAGGAAACCCTGAAAATTATCAGAATAAACACAATGAAACTTTACAGTTATAACATCACCAGAACTGAAAATCAACCAAGAGGCATTTCTTACCTTTGTTACACCTTTTAACATGTTTTCAATATGTGAGCACACGGTACGCACAGCTGCAAGCTCCTTCTTGGTTCCAAACCATTTTTCTACTTTCAGTAGTTTGGGATTTACCATCTATAAGAAGAAAAATCCCATTTGAATTAATGAACCGAACACATTTGCTGTGACCGAACACAATCAGTGGAATCCTGTGTTACATACCCAGCAAATGGCGTAACACATAGCAAAATATGTTATGGAATATATTTTTATGGCCAAACAAACCACCTTATGAATTTCGCATAAAAAACTAATTGGCATAATTTGGAAATGATGCATTGCTATTCACCACAGACGTTCCTCAATTAAATGCAAAAAGGCACATCTTTAGTTACGGTGTAATATTAAAGCTTTTGGCCATTGTAGCCTTCATCAACACACACACACACACACACACACACACACACACACACACACACTGCCGCCTTCATCCACTGTGGCTAGAAAACAGATGACAGCTCAAGGCAGCAGTAATAGGGAAGGGTTGCAAAGTGGGGGAATACACCAATGTGGTCTGACTGACCGTTGGAGGCAGGAATACAGAGTGGAAGGAGAGACTGGAGTGTGTGGCAGAATGGAAAACATACTTGAGGCTCAAGTGTGGGTAGGGGAGGGGGCGGGAACTAGTGAAGGTTTAGGACTGGGGGATTACAGTAGTGTTTGTGGAGAGGATGTGTATGGCACAAGCCGTGTAGCAGTCACTGAAGTGAACCACATCTTGCACGTCTGCATCAGCAGCAGCACAATTTTTCAGCTGTCTCATGCTGACTACACAGCTCGTTAGCCGTTATGTCCAAGTAAGCTGCATAGTTTGTAGATCATATGACATCTTTCACAGGTTGTCCTGTCTTATATGGGACAAGAAATGCCTTTGTCACGAATGGAGTACTTTCATAAAAAAGTTGGCAGACCTTATAGAGCCTCACTTCAAACGCCAGGTGCAGAGTTTTGGCCTGCCAATAGAACTTCAGTCAAATTCTAAAAATGGAGCGACCACCAAGAACCTCATCAACCAAAACTTTAAAAAAGTGTTCGACTTGTTATCCAATAAAGAAAATTACAACAGTATTTATTTTTGCATGCATGAAACCTATTTATGTCAAAATATGTGCACTGAATGTCACAGTAATTACAGAAAAATTATGTTAATATATGCAAAAAACAACTTTTTATAGGAAAGAAGATATATATAAATTTTGATAGATATGTAAGAATACTGACATACGAATTTGTACTGCCAGATCTAAAAATTTTTAAGCCTCTACAATTTTACCTCAAATGAGTACACTTTTGTTAATTGCTGCTTATTTATATCTGTAAGTAAACTTTTGCATTTTAAAATTACATTATTTTTTTTAATATTATGAAAACAGACGTTACTTCAATTTATTACAATATTTTAACAATATTTGGCTTTCTACAGTATGTCTGCCTAAGTGTACTTGTGTGTGTGTAAATGTGTGGGTGTATGTGCATTTATTTACCTTCCAATTTTTCCCCCAAGGTAAGTCTTTCCTGTCCCGGGATTGGAATGGCTCCTTACCCCCTTCCTTAAAACCCTCATCATTTCCTTTTCCCTCTCCTTCCCTTCTGCCTGATGAAGCAGCTAGGCTGCGAAAGCTAGCATTTTTGTGTGTGTGTGTCTGTGTGTTTATTTGTTGCTATTACTGCCTGTGCCCCTTCGCCTGGTAAGTGTACCTTATCTATTTTTTACGAATATTTTAACATACTTTGATATAAAATTTAAAAAACTCTAGCAGTCTATGACCGTCATGTGGCAATATATCTCAAATACACATCAATCGGCTAAGGGTTAAAGTACGCAAACTTCCCTATGTGTACAAGTGAATGGGATTATAAATTAGGAAAAGTGATATGCAGCTTCACTCTGACGGTAAGGTATAGGATCCTACCTCCCCCCCAGTGAACGCTGAAGACGCGAATTTTTGGACTAAGACCTATGATCGATGGTATATTGTGTTGTGGTAATTTGTAATTTACGAGGTGGTTAAATTTTTCTGTCTCAGCAGAGTAAAGTGCTAATGTTGGCAACAAAATGTTTGCTTTACAAGGATAATTTACTAACAGTACAAGGCGTACATACAAGAACCTTTCAGCACTACAGCAGAATTATTTCCTCTCATTCTGCATTATAAGAGTTTTCAAAGAACATTCAGAGGTCAGTGCCAACATTGGCACACTACATTGTTGAGACAGTATGTAAACTTTTACCTAATGAGGATAACTACCGGTACAGATTACTTATCTAAAATATGTATGTATCAAGATATTATCACAATGGCACAGTGACAATTATGTTTACATGAAACAATTTAAGCTTTTAAAATCATGAGATTTATAAAAAGTACAGAGATCAATGTAAAAATCTTAACATTGCCTTGTTCACTACAAACCAGCTTCAATACATCAAAGTAGCTTCGCCACTGCTGTTGTGCTATGCATCACATCTTCAAAATTATCAAGAAGTCTGTGTGTTACACAGACTGACTGTTAAAAACACTGTAAACTGCTATGGTTCGGTGAGATACAGAATGAGAACACAATTTACATCGAAACTTCGACTTCCATGAAACTGTGCACTGTTTCCGTGAATGTGTAAAAAAACAGACGCGAAACAGTTACGGAAGACAATCGAGTTTATTATGTTCCTTAAAACAAAATAAACAGGAGCATGGAATTTTTGAATCTAATGACTCGTGGGAAGAGGGGATGGAATCTCAATTATAGGTCGCATCATGATTTTGCAAGCCAAAATTTGGATAAAAGTTTGGCCCATATTCAAGCAAATACAGTATGTAAGAAACTAGGAAACACTCCTTAAATCGATTGTTAAAGGATTAATTCTCGAATAATTAATAAGACAACTGAAGATCAGGATACCAACAGTTGGCTTTGACAAACGGTATCATTAGCAGTGACATACAAAACCTGAGGAAAAGGGGGTGTGTGTTGAATTAAAAAAGCAACATTCCAGCTGCAAAATACTCAAAGAATGTTCTGCAAAGATGTTGCCATTATGAATAAAACATAGGGCTTCGGTACCGTAGATGAACGTAAATTGATCAGTTTGTACTGTAAGAAGTAATGTCACATTTATAAGAGAAGGAATATTGTCAATGTTTCATCATGGGTCAAAGCCAACGGGTGGTATCCCAGTCTTCAGCTGATTCAGATATTAATCCAATTTTAGATACACAGTATTTTTATGGGGGGGCAAACAAAGAGAAAGTAAGATGAAAGTCACATTCACACAATTTAACTTTTTCAGCCAAAGAGTTTTTTTAGAAAGTGAGCATACTTACACAGCATTGTAGGGACAGTACCAGCTAAGTGCTAACAGGAAGTACTAGAGCACAAATCATCATGTTTAGTGAAAGATAACTAAATCTAGACTCGAGAAAAAAAAAAAAAAAAAAAAGGTTAAGCAAACATGATACTGTACTGCTGTTACAAGTAGTTTATCCTGCAGTGGAATTAGTGTGTTCTATAGCTGAAGGATACAATTTTAGCTGGTGGCAACATTTACCCTCAATATTTTGGCAAAAAATACACATTCAAATCCGAAGATAAGCATACAACATTGACTCAAATTGTGATGGACGTATTCTCCATCACTCAAAATTCAATAACAGTTAATCCTTGTGCAGAAGTTAACCTGTGTGTTAGTGGGTCATTAAGTAGTTGAAAAATCATGTTTGAGCCAACCTGTACTCACACAGGTGATGAATAACCTAGCAAGCAGATCTGATATTTACACCATTTACGATAGCATACATGAAGAGACAATGATCAGTCGTGTGAATTTCACACAAATTGCTAAAAGCAGGAAAAGCTATCAGAATTAAAAGATTCGTAGTTTGTGTGGCCATAATGGGCCGTATGAATAAAACAGAGTATCTACTTTATACTCTGAATTCCAAAGAACATACCCTGGTTCGCATGAATAAAGGTAGTCGGAGAATATACTTCAGCCGAGTAAGTTCTCGGCATAACAGGGTGGGAGAAGTTGCTCACAGCAGAACATTCTCCAATTTCATATGAATAAAATTACTGAAGTTTCTCACGACCGGAGAACATTCTCAGATTTCTGAAGTGAGCTCCCTAGCATACTCTGTGCTGAGAAACTTCTATTAAGGTTACGTATTACTGTGGTTTATATAAAAATGATGACAATTTTGTTATTTAGAAGGCAAAAACAGGTTCCTTTATAGGTAGTTTTTAAGAAAAAAGTTGATACAAATAAAAACATTTTGTTGACAAGTACCTTCATTCAGAAAAATCTTGACACTTCCAGCATTTTATATAGTGACGAGATTGATGTAAGGGGCGTTTTCATTACAGACACAAAAATGAAAAATGGATTCAGCTGCGTGTTTTATCCATTTGTTTGGAGTGGGTATTTACAGTTTGTAAACAACTACATAGCAAAATAATATTGTGTTTTTAAATAGGGTCTATTAGTACGACCTTATGCTGTTAGTTCCAAATAAATTGTATCCCAGGACTTTACAGTCTCTATCACAAAATAAATATTACTGCAATGCAAACCGGCTGGCCTATTTATGCATTTTCTGACTTCGTAATCTTAACTTCAGTTATGTTAGAAGTAAGTAAACACGACAGGAAAATTAATAACCGATTAATTACATACCTAACAGCCTGTTTCGTGTTCAAAAATCGCATGGCCTAATGCTTATGAGCAAACCATTGAGTGTCATATTTAACAACAAGTAAGGCCTACCTCATGATAGAACACTGACAGCATTCCACGTTGTAACAGATGAATATGTGATGCATTCTTAAAATTTCGTTCACAAATTGTGCTAACCCTACTTCATTAACAAAAGAGTTTCTCGTGTGATGAAAATTTTGTATCGTCAGGAGAATACATTTTCGTAAAAAGTGCACATTTAGTCTTAATGATATGTTCCTTCACAACGAACTAATATCTAAACATAGTACAGTTCTTCCTGAACACAGACACCTACTCCATATTTGTACACTTAATAATTTGCCCGATTAGGCTAGTTTAAAGAAACACACGTTTGGTGAGCTGATCTGTGGCGGACACGTCATGCGGAGAACTTACTCAAGAAGGAGGGGAGATAGCGAGAATGAACTACCTGCTCAGAGCATATGCTTCAAAGTTTTTAATCATATGAAATTGAGAACTTAGAGAAAGTTCTTTTGCTCCAAGCATCTTCTGTGGAACATGTGCTCATTTTTATTCATACAACCCAATGCCTGTAGTTGCTTTCATAATTATGAATAGCAGTGTCTGTCCATCTTTAAACAAAACAAACTGTAGATTTCTATTATTACAGACCACTGAAGATGTTTTACAGTGATTAAAACGAAACGTGTCTGGTAAGAAAAAAATCACAAACACTACCATTCATAAGAATTAAAAGAATAAGTTATGGTCAGAAAATTACCTCACACTACCCTAAAATAAAAATATACAGATAAATTTGACAGTTGTTTTCACATTGCCCATCACTGCTAACAATTCTATGAGAATTCAGGTTCATGTGACATTCAGAAGAAACAGAAGAGTTTATCCAATAACTGCAGAGCAACAGCAAAATTACTAGTAACAAAATAGCGTGTTAGGACATTATTAGGCAAACAAATAAACAGTAAAAATAGGATGGGTGCTTTTGGTGAAGTAACATTTTCAAAACTTTGCAGGTTTCGACAAAAACTTTTTTAACTGATGTAATGTGGAAAATAGCTTCCTCAAAGTGATGCTCCATGAACAACGGTGATAACAGAAGGAAATTAGGTCCACAAAATCAAACAACAGACTGCTTTGAAAGCTACAATCATAATTAGTGTAACTGGTTAGGACTTCTGGGCGGAAACATATGTATGATAGCAGGCTTACCTAGCTGGACCTCAAAATAATTTAGCGAGAGAAAAACAGACAAGAAAAACCATGCACTAAGTACAGAAGACATAACTGGCTGCCACAATACACAAAGGGTCTAAAGGTAAATAAACGGATGCCTATCATGGAACCACTTCTAATTTACAAACAGCGTATTGACAAATAGATGTGTTTACTAACACCCAATGGGAAATAACTTTGAACGCATCAATTTTATGTGAATCAACTGAAAGACTCTCATAATGACACAGTTTGTATATAGCCCTAAATGTCCACAACCGAAAACAGATTCAATCACAAGACGTCCAACAAAGTCTTCTGGACTATATGTCGTTTGCGATAATCATCCCAATTTACTACTCACACGAATATCCAGTGCTAAATGCTTGAAAGACCTCTTTAGAACGCCGCGGGGTCCCTTGACGGTGACCAGGCGTGACTTAACCTTCACGCTGCACCCGTCGGGGATTTTAACAGTTTGATTCGTGACTATCGTCTTCATCCTGAAAATAAAAGAAAAAACTTGGTATTAAGCACGTAAGATACAAAAATGTTGCATACAAACTCAACATGCACAAGCAAAACAATGTTTGGTTCCAATCGCAGAGCACCATACATGTTATTAAATACATACGTCACCTAGAAAATTCTCAGAAAAAGCTTAATGCTATTTTATATAATATCAGCAAAAGAGAAAGCAATCGTTTTGAACTACTATTTAGATTACAACGGATTCAACATTTTTCATCATTACCTCTCTAATCACGCTTCTGCCACCCCGACCGGAAGAAAGAAACTTTGATAGTCTTTGGTCTCCAAAGATGAGTGTACACAAAAATACACCAGGTTGGACAACATATGAAAATTTAATTTCAACACTACTTAAAATTTCAAGCTGACGATAGTCACACGAAAATTTGAATTTATAAAAAAATTGCATTAAAATATTCATACTTTTATTTAAGTATACGTGATAATTAATTGGGTAATTTCCTGGGAACTGTGTACAATGAAATGAAATGGCAGTGCGATCGATATATATCGGAGGTTCCACTGTAGCTCCACACTCGATGTAGTTACAAGGCGAAGCGGTAGTTTTGAATTATTTTTAGATTGTATTGCAGACGTCATCGTCCAGGAAGAAAAGTGAAATTTAAGTT
Source organism: Locusta migratoria (assembly GCA_026315105.1). Classification (NCBI taxonomy): domain Eukaryota; kingdom Metazoa; phylum Arthropoda; class Insecta; order Orthoptera; family Acrididae; genus Locusta; species Locusta migratoria. The sequence continues at coordinate 42,159,285 of CM048750.1, read as the reverse complement.
TACGAATTGGTGACAATATCGAATGTAACCTGGCAAGGTTACTGAGACTTCATACAGTTTTTCTCAGTAGGGAAATTGTAATGGAGTATGAAGAACACACTAATGCTATAGTGTAATTGTATTCAATAGTTCTTCATCTGCAGGCTAAGAAAAAGAGTTTTTTCTTCAGACTGGTTCCATTCACAAAACAAAAACTTTGCGATATTCAGAGTCGTGGCCACCTTTGTGCTTAGACGCAAAGACCACCTAATCCACTGGTTGGTGCCTTGGCTGTTAGGGGTGAAACTCACTTGGACACTGTGCAAATAAGGTTAGCAACCTGTTTCTCAGGTACTTCCATCTGATGCTGACAACATTCAGAGCAAAATACCTAAACCTTTGGAGGTGACAGAGTCCTACCTTCAATTGACAGACCAGGGACTCCTAGGACACGACTTGGCAATCTGTAATGAGATTGGGAGCTATTAATACCATTGGGGGCTACACTGGGAAGAAACTAGAACTGAAAGAGGCTGCAAGTAAGGTGGGATTAGATGTTTTAGTTGTTAGTGAGAATACAAGGTCTACCTGGCCTGGTGGTCTTGGGGTAACATGCTCAACTGGAAACTGAAGTGTCACGGGTTCAAAACCCGGTTGGACCTCAATTTTTTTCAGTCTGCACTTTAATCCATCCTTCACCACTCAACAGTGTGAAGAGTCGCCAGAAACGACATGTGGTTCAGATTCCACGTTAAGCTGTAGGTCCCCTTTCCCCAGTTGCACCAGGCCAATGAACCACAAGAAATTATTATTATTATTTGGCCGTCTCCAGCACAAAAATCAGGATTGTGTAATTTTATTTGCCCTGTGAAAGGAGAAGATGAGATGGACAGATTTTACATTGCACTCTGTGATGAAATTGTTAAAGGATAAGAACATTGTTCTGCCCAAAAGTGATTTCAATGCCAGGATAGGAAACCAAACATATGGCTATAAATAGGATGTAGGGAAGTTTGGAGAGAATATGGAGGCCAACAGGAATGGAAAACAGCTCTTGGATTTCTGTGCCAATATTGGCTTAGTTATCACAAACCCCTTTTAAGCATAAGAACATCAACCAGTACACTTTGGAACTAGATCTGTCATTGACTATAGAAGAACAGATCATGAATTCAGAAAGCCAGTCAGGGACACAAATGTTTTCAGAAAGTTCTTTGATGACACTGATTATTATTTAATCTGCAGTAAAATTGGTTTTGTGAGGCCAAAAGTGCAGAAAGTAATAATAATAATTTATTTGTCTGTAGATCATATTTACAATGATATTAGACAAGTAATGTTGTTAATTTTATATAACATAAGAAAGAAAGAAAATTTTACAAATTTATCATTTATAAATATAACATGTGGTATTTAAGTATTAGAAATTTAGTGAAAAGACACAGTCCACTTCTCTGTTTCCAGCACTACATCAGTTCACCTTGAAATTACAAATTTTCTATTAAATACTTCTTCACCTTATACCAGCATCCAGAGATGAGATGTTCCATTAATTTTCTTTTGAAGGCACTACGTTCCTTTATGCATCTGATGCTAAGAGGCAGTTTGTTGAAGAATCTGCATCCTGCATTTATAGGATCCCTATCTGTCATGTTTAGCCTTTTGCTGAAAAAATGGTATTGTTCTTTAGTTCTTGTATTGTGGTTATGAATATCACTGTTTAGTGGAGCTGTACAGTTTACCGTAAGGAAAACTATTGTCGCATATATATACAGACTTGGTACAGTTAGTATCTTAAATTCTTTAAATTTGTTTTTGCATGATTCCCTTGGTGATAGTTTGGCTAGGCATCTGATGGCTTTCTTTTGAAGTTTTAATAGTCTCTGTATGTGTACATCAGCTGCTCCTCCCCATAGTGGTATACCATATGATAAGTGTGGGAAGATAAGTCCATAATACATTTTTAACAGGGTTTCTGTGTCCACTGTATAGCACATTTTTCTCATTAAGAATATATTTGTGCTTATTTTCGAACAAACCTTATCAATGTGATTTTCCCATGACAGATGCTTGTCCACCTCTATTCCCAGAAATCTATTACAGTCCACTTCTGCTAGGTCTGCACTGCCAATCTTCAGTGTAAAAACCTCTGAGCTTTTTGTTATCTTTGTTTCAAATTTAGTACATTTTGTTTTCTTTCTGTTGATCAGTAGATTATTTTCTGTAAAATACCTTTCTGCCATTTGAAAGTTTTCAGTGGCTCTCTCTTCCAAATCTTTCACTGTGTCACCACATACTAACAAAGTTGTGTCGTCAGCATACATTATTACTTTTTCATTTATTTCAGTGGGCATATCATTTATGTACAGTATGAAGAGCAGAGGTCCCAATATCGAACCCTGAGCTACCCCATACTTTACCTGCTGGAATTCAGAATAGACTTTTTCTTCTTTGTTCCTACATTTATGTTTTAATTCCACACACTGTTGTCTGTTTTCAGCAAATGTTTTTATAATGTCTGCAGCATTTCCTCTTATGCCATAACAGTTTAGTTTTTTTAGAAGCGTTTTGTGGCAGACACAATCAAAGGCTTTGGAAAGGTCTAAGTATATACCAGACACTTTCCTTCGTTGTTCCAGGGCCTCTGTTATGTATGTTATGAAATTTGCCACTGCTGTCTTAGTTGATCTCCCCTTTCTGAACCCATGTTGAGCTTCATTTAAGATGTTATGTTTGTCTATGAACTTTACAATTCTATCATTAATCACTCTTTCTACTATTTTAGACAGAACAGTTGTGATCGTGATTGGTCTATAGTTTCCAGGATCTTCTTTATCACCTCCTTTAAAAACTGGCACTACCTTGCTCCTTTTTAGACAGTTCGGAAAAACTCCTTCCTTCATTGTTAGATTTATAAGGAATGTCAAAGGTGTTGCAAGATATTTAGCACAATGTTTTACTATTTTTGCTGATATGCCATCTAGACCCTCTGTATTTTTATTTTTTAGTGCACCAATTATTTTTGAAACCTCCAATTCATTTGTAGGGAGTAGGTATAGACTCTCAGCCACCCATTTAGGACTTCTGATGCTCTTTGTTACTGGGGTTTTCTGATTTAGTAGTTTCTCCACTATAGCTACATAGTGCTGATTTAAGCTATTTGCCACTTGTAATGGGTCTGTCACTTTAACCCCCTCCATTTCCAGTATTATATTTGTATCCTTTGAGGTCTGTGACTCTTTTCTATTATCATTTATTAAGTTCCAGACGGTTTTAGAAATATTTGTAGAAGTTTTTATTTCATGTTTATATTGGCTAGCCTTTGCTTCTCTTATCATCCTCGTGTACAGTTTCTTCTTGCTCCTGTAAGCCTCTTGACTGGCCTGTTCTTTATCTTTCAGGTAATCTTCATAGAATTTAATCAATTCCTCTCTTGCTTTTTTAATTTCCTTGGTGATCCATTTTTTGTTTTGCTTGGCTTTTTTGTTTTGCTTGGTTCTTATGTAGAAGGATAATAGTGAAGAAGCTTCAGGACAAGAAAATCATGCACAAATATACAACAATGCTCTAAGAAAGGTACCAGATAGTTGAATGTAGTCATTTACAGTCATTGGTAGAGGAGTGGAGAATGTACAGGGACAACTACTAGAAGTGGCTAGAGAATGTATTAGAACAGTAGTGTGTAAAGGAAGGAAGAAGCAGACAGCTTGGTCGAGTGACACAGTCAAGGCAGCCTGTAAGAGGAAAAATAAGTCGTTTCAACAATGGCTTCATTCTAGAAGTCAGGCACGCAGGGAAAAGTTATGTTGAAGAAAGGAATAAGGCCAAACAGATAATTGCAGAATCCAAGCAGAAATCATGGGAAGACTTTGGAAACATTAGAAATTTTGGGTCTTGCTGCAGGAAGACCATTCTGGATTGTAATTAGCAGTCTTCAAAAGGAAGGGAAGAAGAAATTAACAAAGATTTTGGACAGGCCAGGAAAGCCACTAGTGAAACCTATGGATACCTTGGGCAGAGGGACAGAATATTTTGAAGAGCTGCTCAATGTAGGTGAAAAGTTCTATGATGTGTCAAGATTTTGAGGTACAACAGGATATGGATGATGATGGAAACATGATCACATTAGAGGAAGTGGAGAGAATGGTCAAAAGACTGCAGTGCAATAAAGAGGCTGGGTAGATGAAATTAAGTCAGAACTAATCAAATACAGTGGAACATAAAGCTTCAAATGGTTACACAAGATAAGTGAAATGGCATGGGAGTCGGGATAGGTTCTATCTGACTGGATGAAAGCAGTAAGCACACCAATTTTCAAGCATGAAAACAGGTACAGAGGTTCCTCTTTAATTAGCGTTGAGAGCAAAATATTCTCAAGTATTGTTGAAAGGAGAGTGCAAATATTAGTTGAAAACCAGTTGGATGAAAATCAGTGCACATTTAGACCTCTTAGAGGGAGTGAGGACCAGTTCTTTAGCTTACAGCAGATAATGGAGAAGTGCTATGAGTGGAACAGGAAATTGTATCTATGTTTTATAGATCTAGAAAAGGCTTATGACCATGTTCCTAGAAGGAAGCTATTGTCAGTTATATGTGATTATGGAATACAAGGCAAACTTCTGAAGGCAATTAAGATCTTTATTTAGATTGTCAGGCAGCAGTTAGAGTTGACAGTAAATTGAGTTCATGAGTCACAGAAGTTTCAGGGGTAAGACAAGGCTGTAACCTATCACCACTGTTGTGCATACTATTTATGGATCATATATTGAAAACAATAGACTGTCAAGGTGAGATGAGAACAGGTGAAAACAAAATAAGCAGCCTTGCATATGTGGACGACTTAGTGGTGATGGCAGACTCGATTGGATGGTTGCTGTCTAATATTTCAGAGCTAGAGCAGAGATGTAAGGGTTATGGTATCAAGTTCAGCATCTCTAAAATGAAAATGTCTGTGGGAAAGAGGTTTAAACAGATGTAGTGTTAAATAGTAGGAACAAAGTTAACAAAGTGGGCAGTTTCAGGTATTTTCTCATGGGGTGGCAATATAGTGAAAGAACTGGAATCAAGATGTAGCAAAGTTAATGCAGTGAGTGCTCAGCTATGATCTAGAGCTTCCATAAGAAGGAAGTCAGTACCAAGACTAAGTTAGCAGTGCACCGCTCTATCCTTAGTGTATGGGAGTGAAAGCTGGGTGGACAGGTCACATCTGAACAAAGTGATACTCATCTGGTTTTCAGTAATGGGTGCAATCTGCTCACTTGCAAGGCAGACCAACAACAGGCTGGCTGTTTCTAAGTAAACAATGCTTCTCCTTACCACCATTATTAATTACCATACAAAATATTACTCACAATTAAAAGTTACAATAATCAAGAATACTTAGTTACTAGTCAGTCATCTACATAAGATAAGATTGCACATACTATATCTTCTTATTTTCTTTCTGAAATATGAAAACTTGTTTAGCATAACAATACAAACCACATTTTGTTACTTAACTAATTACAGAAATGATGCCGCGGCCGAATGCATTGAGGTGCTATGCTGCGATGCACAAGGCCATTCCGCATCCGGGGTTTGAATCCACTCTCAGGCATGAATGTTTGTGCTACCTTTAGTATACCGTAGTTCATACGTAGTTTGTAAGTTAAAGGACTGATGACCCTGCCGTTAAGTCCCGTAAGCTTCACAAACATTTTAACATTTTTTCATTCACTCAATTACAGAAAGTCATTACATTTAATTAATTGATTTCTCTATTAATAAAGTTTCTTGGGCTACAAAATATTCTGTTAAGTTATGTTACAGTGTCCTTTAACTCCAACATGTAGTTATTTACACCATATCATGATTTATATGCAATTGTCTATAATGGAATTATATAATGTTCTAGAATTGCTTTTGTTAAATCAACAATTGTGGCATGTTGATTAGTCTGAAAATTGTCTACACCATGTGTCACATAGTTCATTAGCCTAATCACTGTAATTAACCTAAAATTGTCCTACATCACTTAGTTTAGAACATGTCTGCATGGATTGAATGTGGACCTAACATAACTAGTATCCTGTTCTGCAGTTGCCCGCTGCGTGGTATCTCATTCTTCAGCTGTCTGCCAACCAGTATCATGTTATTGTATATAAAACTCTTCTGGGTTTTGGACCGCATCGTCAAAATATCAAACACTTCACCGACGTTTCGGCCGCTATTGCAAGTGGCCATCTTCTGGGTGTTACACCCAGAAGATGGCCACTTGCAATAGCGGCCGAAACGTCGATGAAGTGTTTGATATTTTGACGATGCGGTCCAAAACCCAGAAGAGTTTTATATACAATGACAACGGCCGCGGAAGCCTTCGTTTACACAGTATCATGTTGTTGCGTTAATGCTGGGAGGGCCAACATTATTATAATACCTGCCACCAACTTGACTGAGTTCTTGTAGACCAGATACTAGGGAGCCACGGTGTGCATCTGACATTCAAAAGTGCTACAATCCCCCTTAAAAATGTCCTCTGCAGTAGGGAACGAAATGTTGGGTTTCCATAATAAATCCACAAGACCACGGCATAACAGCCCAGAAATTTTTAGTAATATTGACCATTCTGGTCGTGAAAGTTTACATTTTACAATAAGACCAGATACTGCATGCAGAATCACTGAAGAAACATAAATTTGTACTAACTTGCATTTCAAGATCACTGTAGATAGTGCCATATCCTCAGGGCTGGATCTAGGGGGGGGGGGGGGGGGGGACAAAGGGGGCAGTTGCCCCAGGCGGCAGAATTTAGAGGGTGTCAAATTTTGACCGCCTTTTTTTTAGAATGTGTCTTCCTGGTATAATTTAATAAAATTAACTGACACAGAATTATTAGAAGTAAAATGACTGTAAGAAATACCGAAATCATTTAATAAAACTGAAATTCCTGGTTGCTTCAATGTTGCCCTGTCACAGGTACTCAGTGAAATCTACTAGATATTAGCCAGAATGAGGGAGATGTTTGCGTTATTGCATAAGTAAATGCACAATGTTTATTAATTTGCATAAATTTCCTTTTTCAGATAAATGAATATTCATATTTCATATCAAGGTAATATTTGTAGAACAGGTGAATTAGATTAACGTTCCAGACCTTTTTATTTTTTTTTTATTTTTTTTTTTTTTTTTTTAATAAAGTATTTCAGATGCACACACTTCTTATTGAAAGTCAAAAGCCTTAAGGATCTAGAGTCCTCTCTCGCTAGCGGTGGAATTGATAGACATCTACACAGGATACTCTGTAAATCACACTTAAGTGCCTGACAGAGGGTTCATCAGACCACTTTTATACTATTCGATTAATTCTTCTCAGAGATGATAAATATTGTTGAAACGAGATAGAATGGCTGGCCAGTACTTACCATTGTGCTGTACTGCCGATAGTAACACAAATGAAGAAACAGAAAGAAGGGGACAAAAAGGACAAGCTTTCGGAACAGTGTTCCTTCGTCAGGTGGGAGAGAAGGGAAGAAGAAAGGATTGGAACAGAAGGGAAAGGTGGTTCACGACCTAGGTCATGAAGGTGGTGTTTCGGGAGTTTCAGGACACTCCCGAAACACCACCTTTCCCTTCTGTTCCAATCCTTTCTTCTTCCCTTCTCACCCACCTGACGAAGGAACTCTGTTCCGAAAGCTTGTCCTTTTTGTCCCCTTCTTTCTGTTTCTTCATTTGTGTTACTATCGGCGGTACAGCACAATGGTAAGTACTGGCCAGCCATTCTATCTTGTTTCAACGCTTTTATACTATTTATCTCCCATTCCATTCTTGAATAGCACGCGGGAAGACAGAACATCTGAATCTCTCTGTTCGAGCTCTGATTTCACGTATTTATTCAGATGATCTTTTCTACTTATGTAAGTGGGAGACAACAATATATTTTCGCATTCGAAGGAGAATATTGACGATTGTAGTTTCGTAAGTAGTCCACGTCGCAGCAATAAATGCCTTTGTTCTAATGATTCCCATCCCAGATCCTGTATCATTTCCGTGATGCTGTCTCCCCTGTATCACAATAATGCAAAACAAGCTGCCCTTCTTTGGACTCATTCAATGTCCTCAGTCAAGCCCACCTGATAAGTATCGCACACTGGGCAGCAAGACCAGATAAAACAGGAGGAATCTCACTGTATTAATAATAATAATAATAATAATAATAATAATTTTATTGTCATTCAGCCATAACAGCAATAGACAAAGTCATACAATTATTACATACAACTGAAATTCAAGAGAAACATATAACTCTTGTACAGATTGTGGAAGTTTGTTAAATAATTTGTGTCCCGTGAGTTCATAACTATTAATAGTTTTCGACAGTCTGTGGTATGGGGTATAAATACATCTGGTCCGTCTGGTGTTGTAGCCATGGACGTTTTCTCTACGTTTTGTCTCCGGTAACTTCTTTTTTGTGTAAAGTAAAACATAGTATATGTAGAGGTTTATTACAGTCATGATTTTTAGTTCACGGAACAGAGGTTTACAGTGTGCCTTATATGTAGCACCAGAAATTACCCTCATAGCTTTCTTCTGCAGTATGAGGATGTCATGCACAGAACTTGAGTTTCCCCATAAAATGATGCCATATGTTAGTATGCTTTGGAAGAAAGAAAAATAGGATGTTCTAACATACTTTTCAGGTACACAGTTCATAAGTTGCCTTAACAAATAGATCACTCTTGATAACTTAACACTTATATATTTTATATGTTGAGCCCAAGACAATTTATTATCCAAATATACACCCAAAAACTTAACGTAGGTTGGATTGTCTGAGGGAAGCTTGTCTTTTAAACTAACAACCATTTGTTGTGTTTTGTCATTATTAAGTAGGAAGCAATTTGCCTTAAACCAATAGGATGCTTGTTCCATTGTCTGTGCAACACAGGTTTTGAGGTTACTGAACTCATTGCTACAGTGGAGAAAAGTTGTATCGTCTGCGTATAAAACGGTAGGAGACTTGATAAATGATGGCAGATCATTGATCATAATTAGGAACAGAAATGGGCCTAATACAGATCCTTGTGGAACACCTATCTTTACTTGTTGCATACTGGACATTTCTTTTCCGACACAAACTACCTGCTTTCGGTTCTGTAGGTATGATTCTAATAATTTAAGACTGTTACCTCTAATGCCATATAATTCCATTTTTTCTAAGAGTGCTTTATGCTCTACACAGTCGAATGCTTTACTTAAGTCACAAAAGGTGACCTGAGCGAAGCCCTTATTCTCAAGAACTTGATGAAGGTATTTGACTACTGAGTCTATAGCGTCAAGAGTTGACAGGTTTTTTCTAAAACCATACTGTGACTTGCTAATTATTTCTGCATTTTCAAAATAAGCACATAATTGTTGATAGATTACACATTCAAATACTTTAGAAAGAGCTGGGACTATGGAAATTGGCCTGTAACTAGAAGGGGAGTCAACATCTCCTTTTTTGTATATCGGAACTACTCTGGATACTTTCAGCTCATCCAGAAAATATCCTTCAGTTATACACTTGTTTAGACAGTATGTTAAAGGGTACACAATACTATCTATTACTTTCCTTAAAATAGTGCAAGAAATGTCATATATATCTACACTGTCAGATGATTTAAGCTGTTTTACTATTCTTAGGACATGACTAGGAGACACCTCAGAAAAGGAAAACATACTTGTATTTGCTGGTGGTTTAGAGATATTTTCTGAAAGGATCTGTGATGAGGTTATATTAGGTTTGATGATTCCATTTCCTACTTCTTGTACAGATTTAATAAAAAAATCATTGAATTTCTGGGGACTTACATTAATTATCTTGTTTCTTTCATGTTTAGCTACACTGTTAATTAGTTTCCATGCAGCTTTACACTTATTGATGGAATTCTGAATGGTACTGAAATTGTGTGCTTTCTTGGCTTCTGCAATTGCTTTTTTATACTCATTTCTAGTTTTAACATAGGCTGATCTGGCATGGTCAGTCTTCAGATTTTTATATATATTGTGCAGGAGCATAACTTGGTTTTTAAGATTTGTTAATTGTATGGTGTACCATGGATTTTGCTTATTTTTACCCTTACTGCTATGGTCTTTGTTAGTTATTTTACATTTCTTTGTGGGAATACAGTCATTAAATTGTGTTATAAATGCTTTAAAAAACCTTTCAAATATTAGCTTTGGTGGCAAATCATTACATAAACTATAATGTGTGACACTGTATTGACCAAACCAATCTCTGTTTGTAAGGGACTGACAAAATCTGACAATTTTGTCATCTGTGACAGGTCTGGTGATCACCACCTTTGGGACATACATTTCAATATTACTCTTATCAGCACAAAATCTATTGACATAATTTAAAGATACAGGATCATGATCAGAGAATGGTAATACTGTTACTTCGCATGATGATTCTGTAGTTTCAAAATTTACAAATATATTATCAAGACAAGCTTCATCTCTTGTGGGTCTACTGTTGATAAAGTGTAAATTGTACTGTCTTAAAATATTATTGATGCTGTCCTTTTTCTAGCTAAGCAAGGAAGTCCTTTTAGAGGAACAAAAGAGGATGGTGATTTTGGTGATCCACATAGCGGCAAATTTCTAAATACAATTGATCTCATATCATACTATAGTGTCCCCCTTCGTCTGCGTGTTGAGCCTTGAAAGATTCCACTGCATCATCAACATTAAGTTTAATTTATAAAAATAAATTGGTAGAGGCGTATCCCAACCTTACTACAGCGTTAAAATATATCTTACCATTCTAGTTTCTGTTTCGTCTGGAGAAAGAAGATTCAGCAAGCTGAAACTAATTAAATATACTTGAGGAGCACGACTACTTAACAAATCTGAATATAATATCCATAGAGCACAAACGAGCTGCTTCTCTAAACTATGATGACATCAAAAACAGTTTAAAAGCAAAAAACGTTCGAAAAGCGAAACGGTGAATTGATTTATGTACGATGAGTAATCTTGTAATATTTTTGTAGGTATTAAAATTGTGCTGTTTTCCTTTGATCTTAATTCAGTCAATAAATTAACTTCATGTTGTGAGATTGTGACATTTATTTAGAAATATGTAACCCAATTATCGCCAAAAGGTCAATTCTTACAGAGGGAGGGGGCGGGGGGGGGGGGGTGAAAGAAGAGGCGGCAAATTTAAGCTTGCCCCCCTTGGCAAATGTCCTAGATCTGGCCCTGCATATCCTTAGACATCCCAAATCCTCCTCCTAACACCAGTAAACATCCACAAAAGAGATCTCCCCTTGTCACCCAGTACTACCCTGGACTCTAACAACTACATTGCATCCTTCGCCAAGGTTTTGGTTTTCTATCCTCATGCTCAGAAATGAGAAACATCCTGCCCAAGATTCTTCCCACCCCTCCTAAAGTGGTGTTCCGTCACCCTCCCAACCTACATAACATCCTAGTTCATTCTTATGCCACCCCGAAACCCAGCTCACTGCCACAGGGATCATATCCTTATGGAAGACCGCGCTGCAAGACCTGTCTAATCCACCCAGCCAGCACTTCCTATTCCAGTCCTGTCACTGGCTTATCCTACCCTATCAGAGGCTGGGCCACCTGTGAAAGCAGCCATGTAATTTACCAACTGTGCTGCAATCAGTGTGCAGCTTTCTATAATGGCATGACCACCAACCAGCTATCCATTAGGATGAATGGCCACCGCCAAATTGTGGCTCAAAACAAGGTGGATCAATGGCTGCTTCACAACCCAGGCCAATTGGATCCTCCCATCCACCACCAGCTTTTCTGAACTGCATAGATGGGAGCTATTCCTACAACACATTCTTTGATCCCAAAATCATCCAGGCCTCAACCTATGATAACTTCCATTTTCTTCCCATACCTTACAGTTCCCACCTCTCTATCCCAAACCTCTCCTATTTTAAATGGTGTGTGAATGTGCAATTGTGTGTGTGTGTGTGTGTGTGTGTGCGTGTGTGTGTGTGTGTATGTGGTGTGTGTGTGTTTACACGGTCTTGTGTACTTGCAGTGTGCACGCATTATTTTTATTTTTTTAAATGTATGTTTATTTTATTTTATTTTTCTCGCCTCACCCGCCTCTCCACTCCATTCCTAAGCTGCATGTCATTATTCCCCTCTAACCCATCCCCACCACCGTGACATAACCTTCCTATCCCCTCTCCCCTCCCCTCCCGCCCCTGATTTACTCGCTGCAGAGTATGATTCGAAGTGCGGCAGCCGGTGGTGATGGTTGTATGACTGTATTGTCTGCCTGTGTGATTGCATGAGCATTCTATTTTCTGAAGAAGGCCATGGGCGATAGCTGAAAGTGTTGTATGTGTGTGTCTTTTGTATTTGCCTGTCGCAGCTCATTAACATGTCTTTGTGGTGAGTTGTAAACTGTCCTTACTATATTATTAATTCCAACCTAGACTTTTCATTATTAAATAAAATGATATTTATATGAATCTTCTATAACTAACACGAAACTTAATTCTCATTATGATAGTTAAAATTACAAATGTGTGTAATTTCAAAGTACCTAGCTAACTAATATTAATATTATCACATGACAACTATCATTAATTACATGAACTTACAACTGATATTTACATCCTTAGGAACAAGAGAGAAAATACCATGATATAAGATAATAACACTTTATATTCTCACTGGGCAAAATAAGGTTCATCACCAAAAATTGGAAACAGAAGTACGATGTTACATGTCAAAGAGACTTAGTGTTTCCCATACTCTTGATATATGAAAGGTTCATACTGTCCAGTTGTATGCAAATTACAATGAATAGATACAAGCTGTAGCAGAACAGCTGTGCGCTGCAATGGGCGGCTGTTTGCCATTGGAGGTTCAAGCCTTCCCTCAGGCATGTGTGTGTGTGTGTGTGTGTGTGTGTGTGTGTGTGTGTGTGTGTGTGTGTGTGTGTGTGTGTGTGTGTGTGTTTTGGTATTAGGATAAGTTAGTTTAAGTAGTTTGTAAGTTTAGACCACTGCAGTTAGGTCCATAACTTTACAAACATTTGTCCATAGCTTTACAAAAAATTTGATAGGTACAATCTACTGAACAACATAATAAACATTGTCATTAATACAATACAAAATTCAGTACATACACAATATCCTATATAATATACTATTTACATAGCTTCACAAAAATTTGAATAGATACAATCTACTGAACAATATAACAAACATTGGCACAAATAGAATTCAAAATTCTATATATACACAATATCCTATAAAATATACTATTTACACAAGGCACTCTACAGTTTGTATAATTTAAGCTCAGTCACATTACAAAGTCCATATATTTTTCCAGTGCAAATCATGATTCTGGAATCTTCTGATAGCATTACATCCTCACCTCTGTTTCTTCCTTTACTCTCTTCAAATACATCACCCAAAACTTCTTCACACATTCTCCAGCAGTGTCTTCAAAATAAACCCCCACTAGGTGACTAGAGAATGTACAAGAAACAAGATTATCCTTTGGCAGTCCTTTGACTGGTTGATCGACTGAAACCCAAGAACTAATGAAATATCTTTATATTGAGATCTTTGGAAGCTCAGCCTCTCTGAGCTCCACCTGCCATGTTTAGTGGAGTTTCTGTTTATATGTGCCTCAGTGAAGTAATAAAGTGTTCTCCCAAGTACATGTGGTAATTATTGGGGATACAACCCCACTTAATCCCATACTGGTGACCCCGATGTCAACGTTGGACAACATTGTGGTGGACTTCCTTTCCCGCATTGATACAGTTTCTTCTCTCTTGGGCCTTTCCCACCTCACCACTTTACAAGCGGCTGATGACAACACAATGCAACTAATTCAAGATTCATCATCTTCTTTACATCCCATCTGCACTACCTTTTCTGAAGTTGCTGGCAAGGATTGGTGTGACGGATCAACGGGGAAGCTCCGCCCCTACATCCCCTGCTGCCTACGTTGGGAGATCTTTGACAGGTTACACTGTTTGGCTAACCGTGGTGTCAAAGCTTCAACTAAGTTGGTCACTGACTAATTCGTCTGGCGAAATATCAAGTTTGATAGCCAAGTCTGGGTTTGCGCTTGTGTTCCCTGTCAGAAAACTAAGGTAGACACTCACACCGTGCTCCCTTTAGTTTGTTTTCCATCCCATCTGGTTGCTTTCAATATGGGAGCATTGATCTAGTCAGCCCCCTTCCCCTGGCTGATGGTTTCTGGTACCTGCTCACCTCCATCGACTGGGCCACATGCTGGGTCAAGGCCACGCACATTCCCAACATCACAGCAGAAACAGTGGCACATGCTTTCATGTATGCATGGGTCTCTGGTTTGGCTGTCCCTCTATTATTACCATGGACCAGGCCCACCAATTTGAATTCTCACTTTTTCAAAACCTTCGTCATCTCCTCGGGGTCAAATGAATAAATACTACTGCCTATAACCCCCAAGGAAACAGAATGGTCAAGCTCTGGCACCGAACTCTGAAAGCAGACGTCAGGTGCCACATTACACCCTGGGTGGAGTCACTACCTTTGGTGCTTATGGGTCTCCACACAACCTACAAGCCAAACCTCAACACATGGTGGCAGAGTTTGTTTACGGGCAAACTCTGTCACTACTGGGAGAGCTCGTACTACCTTCCCCACCCTCTCCCTCCTCAACTCTCTCTACCTTTATCGAATGGGTCCATCTTCATTGCTCCAAACTTTCCATTCTTCCACAACCAATCACTCCCTTCCACTCCTTCATGTCCTTCTGCACTTTCTAAATGTTCCCACGTTTTCCTCAGAGATGAGACTGTCCGCCTCCCTCTTCAGCCGCCTTACTCAGGCCCTCACTGGGTCCTGAAGAGAGGGAGCAATACCTTCATCATTTCTCTGAACAGTATCCTCACAACTTTCCATTAATCGACTCAAACCGGCCTTTGTCAACTCACTCCTCCTCTGTCAGACTCTTCTCTTCTGCCCCCCCCCCCCACCCCACCTAGTTTGCTCTCACCTCCTCCATCAACCACGCCATCCCCTATGTCCTCTCCACCTTCTCTGTCGACCCCCTTCCAAGGTTTCTCACTGTATCCTCTCCCCACCTCCCCCTCCCCCAAATTCGTCCTTCCCATTCCCCCTCACCTGGCAACTGATGTTTCAATTTTATTCCATGACTGTATGATCTTCATTCTACGTCCTTCCTCCTCCGATTGATCGTCCCCCTCTTCCAAGCGATTTGCAGGTCCTTTAACATATTCTGCTTCCTGCCTCTGTCCTATCCCACAATGTACGGGCCTTCCTTCTACTGTCATTTGAGGTGCTCATTGTCGCATCAGTGGGATCCGCCAGCCTGCAGGGTCGTCCGTTGTCGGAGCGCCTTCATCCCATTGACGCCAGCGCACCTATCTACCTCCTGACTCGGTTGAGTTAACTGTAACCTCAATATCAAAAGAGCCATTTCCCAATGCCTTGGTTCTGCCCCCTCCTCCCCCCCCCCCGTCTTCTCAAGATGTGCTCCATGCTGCAGAAGATGGGGGGGGGGGGGGGGGGTTTGTGGCGGCCCATCGACTGAAACCTAAAAACTACCGAAATATCTTTATATCAAGATCTTTGGGAGCTCAGCCTCTGTGAACTCCACCCACCATGTTTAGTGGAGTTCCTATTTGTATGTGCTTGAGTGAAGTAACAAAGTGTTCTTCCAAGTACATGTGATAATTATCGGGGCTACAACCCCACTTAATTCCATAATCCTTCCCCTGGATATAATGCACTGGGTATTCAAATTGCTGGAAAAATAGGCCCATCTGGTGATTTGATTGTGAAGCAGTTTACGTTCAGAGCTTTATTGGTCAGTATACAAATTACTTTGTGGCCTAACAGATTACTTTTAAATTTAGTGACTGCCCAAAAGATTTCCAACAGTTCTTTGTCAGAGTGTAAGATTTTTCATGTTTTTGGAGGGTTCTGCTTGCAAAAGCAATAGATTTCTGTTCAGCCACTATTTATTTTAACTTGGAAGAGATGGACTCCAAGCAGTGGCACAGCCAGGATTTGGTTCTGGCGAGGCTGGCTCATTTTTTAAAAATAAAGCCTAATGAATTTATTAATGGTAAAGGGTTCTTATCATTCGCTATAAAAATATAAGAAGCTTACTGATGTTATAACTGTTTAATTAACATGAGACTCTATGTTTAAAAATTGAACTAAAAGAACAGTATTGTTGTTCATAGTTTTTGGTGGCCTCCATAAGATTCTACTTGTTGCCACCACTGACCTACTAAGCAGTAGGTGACCGCATATGAACAATCAACTCATAACTTCAGCACAGCAGTAACAATAGCGGCAGCATCAAAGCTGGTTGCGGCGGCATTAAAACCATTTACAATAACTGTAGCACTCGTTCTCAGTAGCCAGTGATGACCCATTGTCACATTCACCTATGCTTGGCAAATTATAGTTACATTGTTATTTATTACATGTGTACTATTTCAAATTTCTGGTGCCAGCCTTTTTAATAAAATAAAATAAAATACATAAAATATAATAAAATCTTTGGGCGGTGCTGGGGAGGGGGGGGGGGGGCGAAGGGAACTTCTCAATGTTGGTCAATTTGTTGGCTTCCTTTAGCTTATCTTCCACCAAGTCATTGTAATCTGCATCCACATGATCTTTTTGAACACTATCCACAGTCATTACACATTTTGAATCCAGCATTTTCAATTTTAGGCTCTGCTGACTAAGATTTACACTACTCTGAATAATCATAGGACTAAAATGAAACATGTCTGTCTTTGAATTATTGAACATAACGTTACTGCCTCCCCAATAAAAAACTGTATTCATTTTCATAATTCAATAAGGTACCAAGTAATACATATTCATTCAATCCAGGAATAACTAGACATCCTTGAGTCAGATTAGAATCTCCTATTGTGAATGAAAACAAAACCTGCCTGTTTATTAAGGTGTGACTTCTGGTAGCTCCTTTAATTTTGCTTCCTACCACAGGCATTTCAATAAAACCAGAGTCCTGCTTGATTATCTCTATAAACTTCTCAGATTTCCCACTGATTGGACTACCTATGTCAACAAGAGCAACATCTTCCCAATTTTCAGTTTTCCCTCTTACATATGGGCTTCCAGTCACATCATAGTCCACATTCTTCATGTAGTAGGTCCTCTACAATGTCTTCAAATTTCATCTGTCTCTTCATTAGTTTGTACATTACTTAGGGGTAAACAAAGATCTTCTCCACTACGTCTTCACAAGATACATCTTCACTCTCAGTTTGACTTGTGCTAGGAATACCATCATTCTTCTCAATTTTTTCCTGTAGACTCTGACTCTTCTTTCTCAGTTCATCACACCTGCATTTTGTCTTCTGCCGTACCTTGCATTTAGTTTCAAATTCCTTGTAACTGTCTGTCAGAACATGCAATATTTCACTTTCCACTTCTTCCTTGTTGTCAAGTACATACTGCTTGATTTACTGCCAAGTATCACTGGTACCATCCGACTCTCAAGTTGATCCATTCTCTATCTTCACTTCTTCCTCACAAGAATCCTCATCAACAAAACTCTCTTCTTTCACTTCTGCGTACACAATAGCATCTAATTCTTTCTCATAGTCAATTACACACAATTCTTCACAATTGTCATCACTATCATCTTCAACTACATTTTCTACATCTTCTACACTATCTTGCTTAGCTTTTCCCTGATTGCCTGATTCCTCAGCTCTCTGGGCAGCTACATCTTCACTGTCTTTGTCCTCTTCAACATCTTCTTTCAATAATATGATTCGAATTTTATAGATGAAAAATTATGTATAAAAAATAGATGAAGATTACTCACCAGGCGAAGGAGCACAGATGTGACAGCAGCACAAATAAATAGAACACACACACACACAAACGCTAGCTTTCGCAGCCTAGCTGCTTCGTCAGGCAGAAGGGAAGGAGAGGGAAAAGGAAATGATGAGGGTTTAAAGGAGAGGGTAAGGAGTCATTCCAATCCCAGGACAGGAAAGGAGGGTAAACAAATACACACACATTTACACAGACGCAAGTACACCTAGGCAGACACACTGTAGTTTACACAATCCAAACATCAGATGTGTCATCCACTTTGGCAGTGCCTTCATTCACAGAATTGCAAGCATTGTACAGTACAGATACAGTATCATGATCTAAGGCCAGTTCTTCAAGTTTTTCACACTTGAATTCATATTCTTTGTGTGTGTCTTGACTGACAGCTTCCAAAAATTTCTTGTCAAACCTTAAAGTATTTACCCTATGTGTTTCCCTGTAGTTCCATCTAGTTATCTCTGATCTATTTCTCTTTCCATGTCTTGACTAGTTATGTGGAACGTACTGTATCTCTGACTTCCACAATCCTTAAACATCATCATTACCTAGGTTGTGAATTACGTTCCCCTTCTATTCCCATTCCTTTTTTCATCCATTCTCTCCTACCTGATGAAGGTACTGTTAGATTAACGCCCATTAGGAATATTGGTAATTAATAACATTTGTAATTAAACAGTATGAAGTTCACTGCAAACATTGACCATGCCAATGCACCAAATGTTACACAATTGTAATCTTAATACTTATGGTAGCAATGTATGTACGCAGTTGTGTGACAACATTTATAGTTAGGGCATAGGCAGAAATTCTCCACATTGAGATTTGCTGTGTGCTTGTAGCTGACAGGAGGCCAGCGAGCAGGCTGGCGTTGGTGGCTTGTTCCAGCTTAGGATTTTCCAGGTTCATTTCCGGTGAGGGGAGAGAGGGACAATGGCGAGTGCCAGGTGCAGTGCAGAGCACAGCGTGAAATAAAATATTCTAATACTACTTGCATTTGAAGTAATACGTTGCAGTTAGGAACCTTTAAGGTCCTCATTACAAAATAGCCTGTTGATAAATAAACAATACATTAGCTGATATAGTCACATCTGGCGTAATATGTTTAATTGACAATGAAAAGTAATAAATTACCAATGAATACAAGACAGTTACAGAACCAGCATGGCAATGTTTGTTTATAAAAATAATATACTAACTATTTCTCATTTTATTTTAAATTAATCTTGTGTACTTTATCTTGAAGTATTCAGTTAAATCACTTATCTGTGGTATAAGAAATTGCATGATTATAATAAATAGTACAAAGGATGTTTATACCAATATAAAAAACTAAGAAGAAATTTGTTTAATGTGTAGTGTACTTATTTTGATTTTAAGTAAAGTTTTAGAAATGTATTGGCTGAGCACTGTACGTTGGCAAATCGGTTAGAACAGCTCACATGGGGAAGTTGATGACATAGGGAAAAAATCCCGGCAGCTGGGCTGTTGGCGCGCGCATGAGCAGAAAGTGACGAGTCGGGAGCGAGTGGTGTAGCTGGCCGGGCGGCGTCGCTCTACACAGTCGGCATGTGGATCTCCAGGTGGAGACTTTAGATTTTTGTGTGGCAATTGCCAAGTGTGGTTGCTCATCGTAGACTGCACCAAGATGTATCGAGTGCTACTGTGTGTTGTGAATATTTAGCCGGTGGAACAAGGTGTGCATTGCACTGAATTAAAGTGACTGTGTTTTGTTAGTGTAACACGTGTTGTCGCATAGGCATGAACATAAACGGTGTTTGAGACAGGCACATGGTGTGAAAACAATTTGCGACAAATATTCATTTTGTCTGGGGGCTCACGAGCTATAACTTTATTTTATAAATGTGTCGACGTACAGACGTATCAGCCCCAGGGTTTTAATATGGTGTAATAAACAACATAAAGTGAACTTTCACGTGTTTTCAAAAATAGTAGTTGGTACACCCTTTTCTCACATGAACTTACTTTATTATGAATTTTTTTGTTAATCATATGCAGGGAAGGAAAGCTGCGAACGTGTGATATCATCCCCTGGAAAACGAGTCAAACAGTAGCTATCACAGTTCCAGTGTTTTTGCATGTTTAGGAATTTGGTTTGCACTTGGTGGTTGTGAGTTTTAAAAATTAAACTTTCCCTATTTTAAACTCTCACCCTGACCTTCACTCTCGCATTTGGAGGCTCGTTATGGGATAAGTTCATGTTGGACTTGCTCGGTCGGAGAGATTAGGGTGTGTTAGGACAGTGAACAGTTATGAACGGTTGCAAGCAGGTGCGCGGACGCGACGGACAGTATCAAGTGTGTGTGGCGGCTGGCAGCAGAGAGCGGGATAAATTCACACTGGTCTTCCTTGGACAGAGAGGTAGGGTGTGCTTAGGACAGTGATAGTGGATGATATGCAAACACGTCGCGCGGTTAACGATGGTTGGTGACTGGCAGAGTTCGGGCGCGGGCATCCGTAACCGGCGATCGACGGTGCATTGGCCCGGCAGCAGTGAGCGGCGGCGCGCGGGATCCACACACTCAAATTTCATATTCTGCAATGGACAGCAGTGAACGTGGGGACTTCGCAAGTCGCCAACGGTGTGTCAGGGTCCAGCAGCTCCGATTCTACAAAGGATAAGGGATGCACTGAGGATATATTCCAGCCACAGCTTCTACAACAGACGGCAGCGAGCGTTTGGGACGTCACAGCTTGTTGCAGCAACTTCTGGATTAAAAGATAAGTAAAACAGCTGGCACTTTAAATTCTTGTGTGTTAATCAAGCTTTTTTGTGATACCGATGATGGATTGGGTTTTTAAAATGTCGCCAAATGACGTAGATTCAGAGAGTAGCATACCAGAAAGTCCAGAGAGGGTAAATACTGGGGGAATGTTGTTGACACCGGAGATGATCACAGCCATGTTAGCGAGTCTTAGCTCAAATTTAGAATCAAAAATAGAAAATTCAAACTCAATATTAGAATCAAACTTAGAATCAAAAATAGAAACTTCAAACTCAATTTTAGAATCAAACTTAGAATCAAAAATAGAAAATTCAAACTCACATTTAGAATCAAATTTAAGATCAGAAATAGGAACTGTAAAATCAGAAATAGAAACTGTAAAATCAGAATTGATAGCAGACTTTAAGGCAGACATTGAGGCACTACAAAATTCAATGCTTGGATTAAAGGCAGAAATAATCACAGACATTGACAAAAAGATAGGAAGTCTAACAGAACGGTTTGAAAATAGGGAAAAGGAGATACATGCCAGAATTGGTGCTATTGAGACTTAGGTAGGAGGCAAGTTAGATGCTGTGAAACAAATATGTGATCACAGGAATGAGGGCACTATTCAGGCGTTGGCTGAGGTTGACACGAGGATGGTGGCAGATATTGAGGAAACAAAAACTTTGCTGTCAGGAAAATTAGAGAATACAGAATGTAACTTTAGGAAAAAGATAGAACAAGTAGTGACAGTAAACAATACTGAGATTGAGAAGGTGAACACTAGAATAAATAATCTAGAATTGGGTACTGCATCAGGAAACACTAATTGGTCCATGGTGCAGACACCTAATGGCAAAAAGTTTTCAGGAGTGGGTAATTATCATTCAGTAGATTTTTTGGCTGCATGCAAGGACCAATTTGTGCCTGGTATGTCAGACCAGTGTAAAGTGAAGTTAGCAAAGAGAATGCTTGACTGTTCTGCTCAAACTTGGGCAAATCCGTGTGCTGATAAATTTGTTACTTTTGAGGCATTTGAAAAATTGTTTTTAAATAAGTATTGGGGGAAGGCCAAGCAAGCTAAGATACAAAATGAATTCTTGAACAGGCCAAACTATGTGGAAGGGAAACAGAGCATGAAGGAATTTTGTCAGGAGGAACTTGAGAAACTAGTGCATTTAGATACCCCTTTGAGTCTTTTAGCAGTAATTTCCACTTTGTGTAGGAGGTTACCTGCAGATTTGCATTGGCAGTTAATTCACCATCCCACAGATTCAGCTGAAAACTTCAGTGAATTTGTAGAAAAGATAGACCAGGGTTTAGTTATGGAACGACAGCTCAGGGGGACACAGCATGTGAACCACAATAAAAACAGAGGCAGTAGAAATGGGGGTCACAACCAGGGAAACCACAATAGAGAGAGGAATTAAAATTAAAATTGGAGAGGTAACAATAACAGAGGAGACAACTGGGAGAATAGAAGCCAGAGGGAAACATGGGAAAATGATAGGAGAAATCAAAGGCAGGAAGTTGGAAATAGGACTGGGGATAACAGTAGGACAGAAAATCAGAGACAGAATCAGGGAAACTAAGATTTGTTCCAAATGAGGTCCGTTTTGGGACAAGGAACTATTCTAATAATAGGACCAGAAGATGGGATAACAGGGGATCTGATGACCATAATTACAGTAGGAATAGAGATGGGGAGAGAAGGGAGGAAAAACTATGTCACATGGACAGAGATGATGATAGGAAAGAGGAAGTAGGAGTTCACAAGGGCAAGGATAAAGAAAAGAGGGAAGAAAATATAAGTAGAGTAAATAAGGAAAGGGAGAAAAGAGAGGAAAGTATGTGTCAGATGGATGCTGTTATAGGTAGTGAGGAAATTTTTGGGGATTGGTTTTTGCAATATGACAAGAGAAATGCAAACAGGAGGAGGAATGCTAGAAACAAGGACAATAAAGGAGATTATGATGTGGGAAGTTTATTTGATAATAACATTAAAGAGGATAAAAACAGTGTTGGGTTAGCCTTAGTTTTGGATACGTCAGAGGCACAAGTGTTGACTGAATGTGAAAGTATGAATGTAAATATTGATGGTACCGGAGCCAGCATAGATGTTGTGGAATGTATGAATGAGAGTGAATGTTTTTTTAAATTAAATGTAAATAAATGTGATACAATAAAAACAATAAATGGCACTGGGTCTAGTATGAATAATGAGAGAAGTGTGAATGTTTCTTAAGTAGGTGAAATTGTCAATACTGATGTACACCCACCTGTAAATGATGACGTGTTGGGACAGGACAGAGGTATTATTGAGAAGATAAAGTGGATTAGGAAGTGGGTACCAGATGATTGGCTATTACACAAATATGAGTATCTGGACCAACTTGGGAAGCAATGTAATAGGGATCAAACTTACTATAGCCTGGTAAAAGACTTAGTTAGAGGGGAGAATGAATACAATGAATTAAGGGGATTAGGCATGTGTGCTGTAGACCAAAATGAAGTAGATGAGGAATTTGGTGTATTACAGGAGGGGATAGATAATGATAAGGAGAGTGTACAAACTTTTGTAGTATACAACAATGAAAATTGTAAGGAAATGGATTGTGATGGGGTAGGAGCAGGATGGATTGATAAAGAAGTAAGTGAATATGGTCCTGATGATTGGCTCCAATTCCATAGACATTTAAAATCAGTGGAGCCAGTGAAATGGGTAGAAGAGAAATATGGGTATGCAAGGAAACTTGGGGAGTTGAGTGCAATAAACCCAGAATTTGGGAAAGCATTCAGTGAAATATTTGGAAATGATGAGGACATACAACCATATTGTTATGTAGGGGAAATAAATACTATGGTTAAGAACTGTATGCAAGAAATTGAGGAGGATTTGTTGGCAGAAAATGAACTTGAGGAAGATGTTATTGAAAATGTACAGCCCATTATAAATGTTAAGGTAGAAGGGGTCTGTAAAACTACATTGATTGATACTGGAAGTACAATTAGTGGTATTTCAGAGGATTTCTACAATCAAATCAAGAGTACAGGGACAGTAGAGTTTACGGTTACTGGGGTACGGATAAAGAATGCTACAGGAAGTTATAGCAAACCAGTGAATAAGGAAGTAGTGTTAGACTTGATGATTGAGGGTTAATTGTTTAGTCAAGGTTTACTTGTTATAAAGGGACTTTGCTTAAATTTAGTGTTGGGAAATGATTTTTTGTGCAAATATGGGGCACAACTAGACTATAAGGACAAGGCTATAAAATTGAATGTAGGGGGTCGTATGAAGAAGATTAAATTTAAGAACTCTGTTGATGAAAAGAATCTGATGGCATGCATACAGATAGCACAATGTGTTATGAAAGAAGCTGAAGTTGAGGAAGAAATACGGAGGAAGGCAGATGAGACAAAGGGGATAAGTGAAAGTCAAAAGGGGGAATTGTATTATTTATTATCTAGGTATAAGAATGTGTTTTCTGAAAAGCCAGGAAAAATCTTAGATTTTGAATATGAAATTAGGGTAAAACCACATGAACCAGTTAAAGCTAAGCCTTATGCTATAGCCATATCTGAAAGGGAATCAGTCAGAACTGAATTACAACGGATGCTGGACTGGGACATAATTGAAAGATGTAGAAGCGAGTACAGCATTCCCATGGTAGTTGTAAAAAAGGACAAATCTGTGCGGTTAGTGTTAGACGCCAGAAAATTGAACAAAATTATAGTTCCTGAAACAGATCATCCAGAGAACATGGATGAACTGATTCAAGGGTTCCATAATGTGAAACTTATGACCAGCATGGATCTGACTGCCGGATTTTGGCAGGTGCTGCTGGCTGTTGAGAGCAGGAAATACACGGCTTTCTTATCTGAAGGCAGGGCATATCAGTATAAGGTTGTTCCTTTTGGTTTGTGTATTTCTGTTGCTGTTTTCATTAGAGCTTTGAGTTATTGTTGGGAGATGAACTGATGAGAAGGCTTACAATTTATGTGGATGACATATTGGTTGCTACAGCTACTTGGAACGAGCATTACCGTTTATTGCAGGATCTTTTTACCGCTTTACTTGCAGGGGGTATGACACTCAAGCTTAAAAAGTGTGAATTTGTGAAAGCAGAAATAAACTTTTTAGGTCATGTGTTATCTTATGAAGGATTTATGACTAATTGGGATAAGATTAAGGCAATAGCAAAATGTGCAAAACCTAAGTACCGGAAGCAGTTAAAATCGTTTCTCGGCATGACTAGTTTCTACAGAAAATACGTAAGTAATCAAAGCCTGAATTCTCCAAATTTGTTACGGTTATTGAAGAAAAATGTGTCCTGGGTGTGGTCTGATGAATGTGATAGGAATTTTGAAAGAATCAAAACCAGTCTGTGCAATAGCAAACTCTTACATTACCCAGACATGTCTCTTTGATTTTACTTAGCCACAGACAGCTCAGACTATGGAATAGGACTTGCTCTCTTTCAAAGAAAAGAAGAGGATGGTGAGATTGAACACAGAAGCATATCATTTGCAAGCAGGGTCCTATCAAAACATGAGCGGAGATATGGTATTTCGGAGAAGGAACTTTTGGCTATAGTTTGGGGTTTTCTAAAATTCAGAATTTACGTGCAAGGTCATGAGACAATTGTTATGACTGACCATAAGGCATTGAGCTGTTTGCAGGATTGTAAGTTACTAAATCAAAGGCTGGCACGCTGTGCACTAATACTCCAACAATTCCAGTATAACATGAGTACAAAAGGGAACGAAAAATTAGATAAATATTACAAGATCTATAAGGGGGTATTGTTTAGGAGAAAGAATGTTGACAAAGAAGAATGGCGGGTATGTTGGCCAGAGGAACATGTCCAGTCATTGATAGAATATATACATTTGTCACATGGTCATTATGGACCACAAAAGTGTTTGGAAATATTACAGGATTATGTTATTTTTAACAATGTGGATAGAAGTGTTAGGAAACAGTTAGGTGCTTGTGATAAATGCCAGCGTGTGAAGCATAGCACTGTGGCTAGCCAAGGTGAAATGCAAAGCATTTTACCTAAGAGTGTGGGTGAGCTGTTGGCAATTGACCTTTTTGGACCATTACCAGCAAGTAGGGGTGGACAAAAATATGTCATACTTACTATTGATGTGTTTTCAAAATATGTAAGGCTATACGGTATCAATAAGGCTACCAGCAAAAGAGCTACATTATTTCAAAAAACATGGAAAACCTAAGGCATTGCTGTCAGACAATGGTTCCCAGTTTGCATCTAAGGCATGGGAAGATTTTATGCAACAGTCAGGTGTGAAACATATAAAAATTTCAGTTCACCATCCGGCAAGCAATCCTGCCGAGCGATACATGCGCGAGTTGGGACGGCTATGCCGAACATACTGTAGTAATAACCACAAATCATGGGCAGAGTACATTGTTTCTTTTGAGGATGTCATGAACAGTGTTAAAAGTAAAGCAACAGGATATACACCATATGAGATAATGATGGGCAAGAAGGCACCGAATCTAATAGGTGAGATTGTAGATTTCCCACCAGGGGATCAGGTGACACCACAGGAACGGATAAAGCTGGCGACCGAGCAGATGGCTAAGGCAGCAGCTCAGAGAAAAAACAGACATGACAGTAGGTACAAGCCAACTAAGTACAAAGTCAATGACCTAGTACTAGTAAAAACTAAAGAAAAGTCTAGTGACATTGATGAAGAAATAAAGAAACTTTTTGAGTTATATCATGGACCATTCCGGGTAGCAGCATGTCCATACCCAAATGCTTACCGGTTGGAATACCCCAAGTCTGGAAAACCATTGGGGTTAAGAAATATTACTAAGTTGAGGCTATATAAGCAACTGGATTAAGCCAGTTTGCAGCCTCATGTGAATATTAGGTTTAGGATCTGTATGTATGTATTTTTTTATTTTTTTATTTATGTATGTCTAGATTTAAGAGTTTTTGTGGAGTAACTTGACAATGTGATAATTATTTTGACTTGGTTTACTCTCTATTTTTGCCTTGCTTTATTTTTGTTGTTTATGTATATGTGTTGGTGAAAGGTGCAATTGTTGCCAGGACTTATTCCTGAAACAGCAGCTGAGAGGGATAGTGTGTTTATTATGTCATCATAATTTATGTATGAGTAGTGAAACTATTTAATTCGGTAATTCTATGAATGATAATTAAATTGTTTTTATTTTTGTTTATGTATACTAATCTGGAATCAGGACTAGAGGACGTATATATATTGTTTTCAATTGATGCTCACAGGCTGCAGGAGTTGTAGTTACTGTGAAGTATAGACGTTCTAGGATTAACTTAGGATAGTATGGGCCTATTAAATCTCACACCAGCAAAAATAATTTTTTTGGTGCGAGGTGGTAGGATTTGTATTTATGATTGTAGGTGTCATTTTGATAGAAGAGAAAATTCTTTTGGTAGTATTATTTGAGCTTTAAGATATATTTTTGACACAGGCAGGTTGTTGATGTTTTATTTGATGGAGTAATACACCAAGTAGGCCACATATTCTCTTGTCTGTTTCATCTGAAGCTATGGCTGATGAGAGTGCAGGCATGTGGTTTTGCGTTAATCTGATCATGACTAATACAAGCCACTGTGAGTTCTTAATTCTGTTGACTTGTACATGTCTCAATGCTTAGTTTCAATTGCACCAAGTCTGGATGGCAGAGGGGTGGGATACAAATCCAACCGAGTCCTGGTGTCCAGACAAACTTTTGTCTGTGTTGACTCATGGGTGCCTTCTGCTCTTTCTGTTCCATGTAGGGTGCATATGACAAGTGGCGTAGCTATGTACCCAAGGGCCCCGGGGCAAAAATGAACATTGGGGCCCTCTTTAAACTAAAACTATGCAAAACTACTTCATCATCAGTTCCTTACCGCCTACTGGAAGACATAATAAGGCAAACCTAAATACTATTAAGTAAATTATTATGTGTCACGCAGCAGACAATATTTAATTGTACTCTCATATATAACTGTGAAAGTTGGTTTGTTTGTTATGCTTTCACGCAAAAGTTACTGGGCGGATTTCAATGAAATTTTGCAGAGGTATAGTTTTGGACCTGGGTAGGACATAAAGATAAACGACCTCTTGGGAGAGTTTCCGAAGTTGCTCCATACTAGGTGAATGAAGTCGCAGGCATAAGCTAGTAAAAAATAAACAATGAAGAAATATTACTTAACCATGGAAACATGGCCCCCTGCCGCGAAGCAAACCGGGAACAGTCAAGTCCGCGGTGACAGAAGGCGGACTGTTGTCAGTGCTGACATCTCACTGTCGCTAAACTCCTCTCTGTGAGGTCATTGCTCCGTACCGATCAGCCTAATTTCGTTGATAGCCCAATCAAAGAAGGAAAATAGGGGAAATATTCGTGTAGGATGGTTTCAGGAAAAGAAAGTTGCCGGATTTTGTTTGATGGAATACTTTGGTTTGACCCGTGCCCCTTCCAGGCTTTATGAAGTATATATTAATGTCTGGCCAGGAAAAAGTAATAAGTAAAATAACTAAGTTGACATCTTCGCTTATTATACTGGGAGTGGGGTACAGGGTAGTGTCTTGAATGCACAATTTACTATTGTGACAAAGTAACCATATTTTCTCTTCTTCTTGCACGAATTTCAGAGTGCAATTGGTTACAGCACTTCATTGGGATCTATGATTATGAAGCACACCCTTGGGGAATTCACTACACAAACAGTTGAGTTACAATAATAATACCATTCTGTAATAATACATTGTAGAGACTTCATATTCAAATGTGGTCACACTGTCTACTGTCAAACACTGTGCTAGTAATTCAGCAAAGAACCTTGTTATGTTTATATTCTGGGGTGCGAATAATTTTTGGATTTCATTTCGTACATTTGAGGTTTGTTTGTCAGGGTTCAAAAGTTCAAAGTTGGAAAACCTTCATTCAACTAATTTTTATATACAGTGGAACTTCGATTATCCGAAGTAATTGGCGGACATGAAAGTGTTCAAAGATCTACGGTAACTTTTATCGAACGTCGCTCATGTAGGCTAAGGGGCCCCTTGAGCTCGGGGGCCCCGGGGCACTGCCCCGCCTAGCCCTATGATAGCTACGCCACTACATATGACGTATGTGAACAAGAACGCTTGATCCAGTGCCATGAATCTAAGCTGCAACAGCATGTTGGTTGAAATGATGGAGACGTAGGACCATACACCATGGGCAAGAGTTGCTGCAATGATGACTCTGGGGTTCTCAGTGTCAAAGTGGTGAGAGATTTCCTTTAAACAAGTGGAGTGTACACCGCCAAAAGTTTTTATAGTGATAATTTTATTTTTTCCATGTAGGACAAGATCTTCTAAAGACCAAAGGTTAATACTATTATAAATTTGGTGCAAATTATGTATATAAACAACAGGCTCACTTAAATTTCATGGATGTAATTAGTTATAAGGATTCTTTTCTTAAAAATATGCACACACTATAAGTGGTCTTAATGGTACAAATAAATAATGGTATTTTTTATTTATTTATTTATTTTTTGCATTAGTAGAGGTCATAATTGGTACAGTGTTTGAGTCAATCCGATTCAATAATTTTGTAATTTTAAATTTTGCTCATTTGAAAGTATTAATTTTGGTGCTACTTGCGCCATCCTGCACATGGTTTTAAGTAAAGTTTTAGAAATGTATTGGCTGAGCGCTGTACGTTGGCAAGTCAGTTAGAACAGCTCACATGGGGAAGTTGATGACGTAGGGAAAAAATCCCAGCAGCTGGGCTGTTGGCGCGCGCATGGGCAGGAAGTGACGAGTCGGGAGCGAGTGGTGTAGCTGGCCGGGCGGCGTCGCTCTACACAGTCGGCATGTGGATCTCCAGGTGGAGACTTTAGATTTTTGTGTGGCAATTGCCAAGTGTGGTTGCTCATCGTAGACTGCACCAAGATGTATCAAGTGCTACTGTGTGTTGTGAATATTTAGCCGGTGGAACAAGGTGTGCATCACACTGAATTAAAGTGATGTGTTTTGTTAGTGTAACACGTGTCGTCGCATAGGCATGAACATAAACGGTGTTTGAGACAGGAACATGGTGTGAAAACAATTTGCGACAAATATTCATTTTGTCTGGGGGCTCACGAGCTATAACTTTATTTTATAAATGTGTCGACGTACAGACGTATCAGCCCCAGGGTTTTAATATGGTGTAATAAACAACATAAAGTGAACTTTCACGTGTTTTCAAAAATAGTAGTTGGTACAGCCTTTTCTCACATGAACTTACTTTATTATGAATTTTTTTGTTAATCATATGCAGGGAAGGAAAGCTGCGAACGTGTGATATCATCCCCTAGAAAATGAGTCAAACAGTAGCTATCACAGTTCCAGTGATTTTGCATGTTTAGGAATTTGGTTTGCAGTTGGTGGTTGTGAGTTTTAAAAATTAAACTTTCCCTATTTTAAACTCTCACCCCGACCTTCACTCTCGCAGTACCCTGTTCCAAAAGTTTGTTCTTTTTTCATCCTTTTTCTTTCTTTGTGTGACTATTGGTAATACAGCACAAAGTTAAGTATTGGCCTGCCAATCTATCTCTTTTGAAGAATAATTATCATCTCTGTGGAGTATTTCCATCTTTAATCAGATTAGTTACTAGTCCATCATCTACATGAGATAAGATTGCACATATCTTCTTATTTTCTTTGTGAAATACAGAAACTTGTTTACTATAACAATACAAATCACATTTTGTTATTTAACTAATTACAGAAACAATTAAATCATTTGCTAACATGTAATCATAGAATATTCACAAAGATTTATAAAATTTTAATACCTGGTGTTTACCATTGATTTGTTTTTGCTTAATTATATAAAGTCATTAAATTTAACTTACTGATTTCTTACTAATAAAGTTCCTTGGGCTAAAAATGACCTGGTAAGTTTTGTTGCAGTGTCATTTGACCCTAACATATAGTTATTTACACCATATCATGATATATATGCAATTGTCTATAATTAACCTGAACATGATCCTACATAACATCTGCCACATCACTTAGATCTGAACATGTCTGTGTGGACTGGATGTGGACATAACAGAACTCATATCCTGGTCTGCAGTTTCCCACTGGGTGGTATCTCATTCTTCAATTGCCTGCCAACTGGTCTCATGTTGTATTGTTAATCCTGGGAGGGCCACTATTATTATACAGATATGAAAGTAACAAGAATGATTGCAGGCACTAACAGATGGGAACAATTGCAGGAGGGTATTCATAATGAGGGGGAAAAACTGGGAATAACACCATAGGTGAAGCAGTTAGAACAAACAGGCTGAAACGGTGGGAGAAGCAAGGTTACCTGAGAGACTCATGGGTTCAGCAGTAGAAAAAGAAAGTTCTTGGATTCAGTAAAGAATGACTTTGAAGTAACAGGCTTAACATCAGACAAGGCATCAATGTTAGCACTGAATACGGGATCTGTGTTCCAGATTCAACACTGAAAGGCATAATCAGTTTCTAATGATGATGATGCAGATTGGAGCAAAGAACTTTTGACTTTGTGAAGCATCAAAAGTTTTCACAACAATCTTGCATTATTTTCCAATCAGGGGACATAATTATATTTGCACCCCTATGAACCAAAGACATTGCAAAAGTGGGGTGGGTTGTGTGCCTCAATGATATGGATAGCCATACCAAAGGTGCAACCACAGTGGCGGGGTATTTGTGGAGAGGTCAGAAAAATATGTGGTTCCTGAAGAGGGGCAGCAGACTTTTCAATAGTTAGAGGAGCAACAGTCTGGATGACTGACTGAGCTGGTCCTGTAATATCAGTTAATGTTGCTTCACCACACAGTTACTACGGACAGCAGAAAGTAAGGGGAAACTACAGCCATTACTTTTCCCAAGGACATGCAGCTCTACTGTACGCATATATGATTATGGTATAATAAAATATTCCGGAGGTAAAATAGTCCCCCATTCGGTTCACCAGGTGGGGACTACTCGGAAGGATGTGGTCACCAGGAAAGGCAACACTGGCATTCTATGGACTGGAGCATGGAAAGTTAGATCCCTTAATCGGGTAGGGAGGTTAGAAAATTTGAAAACAGAAATGGAAAGGTTGAAGTTAGATATAGTGGGGGTTAGTGAAGTTTGGTGGAAAGAGGAACAGGATATCTGGTTAGGTGAGAACAGGATTATAAATACAAAATCAGTTGGGGGGTATTATAACAGTGATCGCATTATCATAGTCAAGATAGATACGAAGCCAACAGCAATCACAGTAGTGCAAGTTTATATGCCAACTAGCTCTGCCAATGATGAGGAGATCAATGAAATTTGTGAGGAATTAAAGGAAATTATTCAGACAATTAAGGGATTGGAAAACTTAATTGTGACGGGAGACTGGAATTCGGTAGTAGGAAAAGGAAGGGAAGGAAAAATAGTAGGTAAATATGGACTGGGCAGAAGGAATGAAAGAGGTTGCATGGTAGAATTTTGTATGGAACATAATTTAATCATAACAAACACTTGGTTCAAGAATCATGAATGAAGGTTGTATACATGGAAGAGACTAAGAGACACTGGAAGACACCAGATAGTTTTTATAATGGTAAGACAGAGATTTTGGAACCAGGTTTTAAACTGTAAGAGATATCTTATTGGTCATGAATCGTAGGCTTAAACTGAAAAAATCTGCAGAAAGGTAGGAATATAAGGAGACGGGACCTGGATAAATTGAAGGAACCTGAAGTTCTTTAGAATTTCAGAGGGAGCTTTTGCCAACAATTGACATAAATGGGGGGAAATAAAACAGTAGAAGAGGAATGGGTAGCATTGAGATATGAAATAGTGAAGGCAGCAGAGAGCAAAACAGTAAAAAGGCAAGACCTACAGAAAAATCATTGGATATCACAGGAAATACTAAAGTTTATGATATGAATATTATAGACGAAAAATTCCTAGCAGGAAAAATATATATAAAAAATAGATGAAGATTACTCACCAGGCGAAGGATCACAGGTAGTGATAGTAGCACAAATAAATAAAACACACACACACAAAAGCAAGCTTTTGTAACCCAGTTGCTTCTTCAGGCAGAAGGGAATGAGAGGGAAAAGAAAATGACGAGGGTTTTAAGGGAGGGGGTAAGGAGCCATTCCAATCCCGGGAGAGGAAAGACTTACCTTGGGGGAAGAAAAATAAGGTGAACAATACTCTTTCTACAGTATGTCTGCCTAGGTGTGTTTGCGTCTGTGTAAATGTGTGAGTATTTGTTCACCTTCCTTTTCTTCCCCCAAGGTAAGTCTTTCCTCTCCCGGGATTGGAATGGCTCCTTACCCCCTCCCTTAAAATCCTCATCATTTTTTTTTTCCTCTCCTTCCCTTCTGCCTGAAGAAGCAACTGGGTTGCGAAAGCTTGCTTTTGTGTGTGTGTTTTATTTATTTGTGCTACTATCACTACCTGTGCTCCTTCGTCTGGTGAGTAATCTTCATCTATTTTTTAGAAATACTAAAGTTAATTGATGAAAGGAGAAAATATAAAAATGAAGTAAATGAAACATCCAAAATGAAGTACAGACGACTACGAAATAAGATTGACAGAAAATGCAAAATAGCTAAGCTATGACTCTAATGTGAGTCATATAAAGTTATGGTGGACTCATTCCTGATCGTTGTATCAGTGCTAGTGTATATCTCGATGGATTGTTTCTACGTGTCCAAATTCGTGGGAACCAAACAAAAGATATACAGAAATGTAGGCAAATAAAAGTTATAAGGGAAAAAATTGAGTTTTGGAGCTATTTTTGGTAATTTTAGAAAATTACTGTATTTTTGAACATCTGTATATAATGGGTCAAAACACTTTTGACCAGTGAAATATGCAGGGAATTTTAAGCTCTTCAACTTTGTTCCCATGAATGTTTCGCGAAAAATGCATGGTATAAAAGTTATAAGCGAAATAGTGAAATGTTAGCAGAGGGTCCTCGAGGTCGAAAACACAATTGTACTCCACAGAGTACCTACTCCACAACGTACCAAAATTTCATTAAGTTCGGAATACTTTCCAGTTAAAAGTACCAGACTGCTGGACTAAGTGGACTTGCAGAATTGATTGTGGAGCGTTTACATGACCAATCAAAAGCGGAATTGGAAAATCGGTTTACGAAATACGGGTTTGGGAGCCCATGTAAACGGGGTGATACACCCCTTTACATGGCCTCCCAAAGCCAGATTTAGAACACCGATTTCCCTAACCTGTTTTTGGTTGGTCATGTAAACACTTCAAAATCCATTCTGGAAACCCACTTCTGTAAAGCGGTTTTCCAGTTCCATAATCGATTTTCATTCTCATGTAAATGCAACCACTTTTGAAACATCTTTGGCTTGTCAGATTTTGTTTTTTTGTTTAGAATTTTCGACTCGTATGGAGTGAGTGACTTCTTACGCAGTGAAAGAGAATTAAAAATATTAGAGAGAACATGAATCTATATATTCAAATAGAGAAAAATAGCGATTGTGCTAACTGATTCAGTAACTGAATCGGCTGTTTTCAGCGACAATATTAAGTGGGCTAGGCAATTCACTTTTGACTATGACATGTAAACACAACAGTGAAAAACGGTTTACGAAATTCCTTGAAAGAAGCGTACAAAATACAGTAAAACAAAACAAACCAAAGATGAACGTGTATCATGAAAATCACTGAACTTCTTACACTATGCTTTAAGCTCACAACAGAGACTAGGTAGGTTGGAGGCACGTTCAAAACGCGTATTGTGCGCCCTACATTGCAAATACCGTAGTCATTGTTCGCTGCAAGGTTTAAATCATGGAGGTAAGAAGAAAGGGAGATGGTGCTACACATCCCAGCCACAGTACAATTGTTTGACTTCAGAATGATGTAATGAAGCAGTTATCTACTGATGTGTAACAGACTGACTGCAGTTATGACCACTACATATATCAGAAGAGGTAACCCAAATCATTTGTATTTTGTTGTTAACTATTAGATAATGAAGACGCAGATAAATGACGTTCTAATACTGTAATGTAGTGTGACTGATAGGGCTAAGCCACAAACCTGTTTCATTGCGGACAACTTTATTCTACAGTCAAACAGAATAGAACTGTACAGTTGACAGCGCAACACTAAATCGATTCTATACATTCCACTTTGGATTAACATTTATTGTAGCAAGTAAAGTTATAATACATTTATTTTTCTTCCCCAAACATGATCAAACAATCCCATTGGATTAAATAAAAACATTGATAAAATTCCTTTTCATCTATACTTCATTTATTATATGAATTATAATATTAATTACACTATAAATTATGAATCTGTTACATACAAAAAGATACTTTCAGTTAGGATAACATTGACACTGAGGAAGGAAAGAAAATTCTTTGATATACAGTTCGAAAATACATAATCAAATATCCACGTTCCATCTCTTAAGTGGTATGCAGCAACTCTAGGGTGGGACTAGTTTAGAAACTGAATAATTTGTTACTGCAGCGGTACTTCCTACATTACATGTATGTTAACCAAGGCAGTATAATAGTGTTCTAATTTTCACCTGTTATGGAAATCATTTTAATATTACTAATGAGTTCCTGTTATTGGTTAATTAGCTTATGCTGAGGTTTCAATCTAATTTCTTGCTTTGGTATGAAATAGAGTTTTCATAATAAGGTAAATGTGTCCAATGTTTATAGGTCACTTAGGTATAAACAGTTAGAGCGTAGTTTATTTAGTCTCCTACTAGTACTTACTTAGGATGGGCTATGAGTTCGCTTGAGAAACTCTCCAGATGATTGTCCTGGTGAACACAAAATCTTGACACAGCCGGCCGTAGTGGCTGAGCAGTCTGCGGCATGCAAGTTATGGTCTGTACGGCCACTGCAGTCAGGGGTCCGAATTCCCCCTCGGGCATGGATGTTTGTGCCGTCTTTAGTATAAGGTAGTTTCTAAGTTTAGGAACTGATGACCCCGCAGTTTTCCCGTAAGCTTCTCAAACATATGAACATTTTGGAACTTCGCGCTATTCCAATCCTGATGTTCCCCCACTCAGTTTCTGCAGACTAATCGGTGTCTTGGATTTAATGGGACACAGGTCTGTTAATGCTGATATTGTGCGTCCTGTTGGTGCCTTTGGAGTGCGATGCAGCTGAGTTGCATTCAGCCTCCGGTCTTTGTGTGTTGTTAACTGGAGGTAACAGTCATATTTTGCTGATGTTACCTGTGGACGACTTTGGTCTTGCCTTCTTTAAACGGTTGCTGTTGTCTGAAATCGCGTCCAGGTCCTGGAAATTACATTTTAGGACTATCCAATAGCTGCAGCCTCCTCTCTCTGTCCCACTTCCAATCTTAGTACGGCTCTCCCTAACATATCTTCTCAGGTAAGTCACGTTGTTGGTGCACTGCTCTACCTGCTTAACACACTCTCTGAACCCAACTGCTTGTGTAATTCAATTGATAGAATAAACAAACTCCTCTGCAGCAACTTTCTGTTATTAAGTTACCACCATTTCAGTTACCATAATGTTGCTTCCACTCTGTAGAACCGACAGAAAGACTTCAATCCATTTTAGTTCATTCTGGCGATGGTAATAATTCAGAACCTAGATATTTCAACTGATCCTCTAATTGTTTTGACCAGTAAAGTTTTGGTATTAGATAAAATAAATGACAGTATTTTTTGTTTCCGTGGTTGTATTTTCATGAAACAGAGTCTCCGTTCGCTTCAAATGCACTCAAGCTACCAGTGGCAATTCGTCTATTAGTACAGTAAATTAGCTTGTTCAAACAGACAAACAAACACAAGGTTACAGATATAATTTTAATTTACAATATGATCTGATTTTGATGAAATGGGTGTCTGTCAGCTCTCCAAAACATCGTTCAAATTACCCATGAAAACTCCATTGAAATTACTATGTTTGGTTGTGTAGCTATCTTCAGCAGCAACTGTTAAAATTAACTATTAATAAACAGCAGTTGGATGTAAATAAGAGAATAACACCATGAGTAGAGTGAATATCAATTTAAAAACACATAAGCCTAACATGCACAAGTTTTTAAAAACAGTTTTTGAACTATATGTACAAAGCAAATTCTAAAAACCTTAGAATCATTTACAGACAACAGAAGATGCTTTTAAAATAAAAAGCTGGTACTTAAGAATAGTGAGCTGCTGTCTCCCCCAAACATGAGTTCGTTTAGTGCACAGTATAATTACATTTGTGATCAAGACACCCGCCATCTCATCAAGACCTCGCCAACGTTTTGTTTCGCCGCTGCCTTCATGTGTTACCACCTTGTAATGTACCGCCAAGCATTATGTGCGTGTCTGTGAATGAATGAATGTGCTTTCAGCTACCCAATGTGTGTCTGCAAGTTTCCTCCCACATTACCTCCATATTCATAAAGGGCAGAAACAATTTTATTATGGGCAGTAATTAAATGATTTAATTCACTTTTGTACAAGGTGTGTGCTTAATTTGGTCTCCCCACATTTAGTTGCTTGTTCATTTTTCTGACTAGATTATGATTTTAAGGTATCAAATCTCTGCTTTATGATTTCATGCTCCCCATCACATGTTTAATTATCTATTCATTTATTTTTTAACATTGATTTTGTGTTTGTTAAAACGTTGGCTGCTCCCTTCTTGAGTACTGAGCAGTTAGATACATTTCCGTTGTGCATGTACTGTGGCCACTCATAAAGTAATTTAGCAGCAGTGAGCGTTTCAACTTACATTTGCAGATCTCAACTGCCCGAGATTTTCCTCATTTTAATAACAGGCTAATTTCAAAGTGAAACGCATCTGGTGTAAAGTAAATGTATTAATTGCAGCCAGAACAACATGGAATACCTATTGTAGCCCATAGAAAATCGTTGAGTATATTAAAGACAGGCACAGCCGATGATTTACTATTTTGGTATAGTATATATTATTTTATGAAGCAAATCAATAAACAAAATGAGTATATTACAACGATTATTATATTGTTGAAAATTTGTCCCTCAGAAATCGGTCAAAATAACAACTGAAATATTCCGGAAAGTCTTGTTTGTCTTGAAGACCATTTCACGCCCTCTGCAAGTGTCACTTTATCCTGATGTGTATTCTTTTTACAATAAAGAGAGAAACAATATTTAAATTGAAATGTAGTAACCATTGTGAATAAATTCTTATGTAGTGGTGTCAAGTTGTTCTTCATTGTTCAACAGTTTCTTTACCTCCGCTTGCTCGGTGGTCCAATTAAAACACGTGGATTCTAAATGGCCCTAGTAACAATAGTGGACTTGCCGAACTCTTTTATAATTTGCAACTATTCTCCTTTTCTACAAAGGCACTTCCAACCTAACTATGATAATGCTTTGCACTCCGAATATAAACTTAGAATTAAAATAAAAACTTGCGGCTTTTTATGGAATAGTACTTTGAGAAGAAACTCCGTTGGTAGTAGAGCTTATTATTTATTCACTCGTGTGAAAAGAAAAATTGTAAGGTTAACAAGAGAAAATAAGACTTTACAAAACTCTTTCGTAGTAGATATATGTCTAGCTATTACAAAATCATATCCCAGACTAATTTGTGCATTTATCCAAAGTCAGTTCCTCTATTAGGAAAAAAATAAAAAGATATTTCATACGATTTGCGAGCTTTAAAGAGAGCAAGAGTTGACATATGATTTTTTTTGGCGGTGGTGGTGGCTGGAGGGGGGGGGGGGGAGCGTATTTGACGAATCGGTATAATAATCAAAACTAAGGGTCATCCATAAATTAGGTCTCACATCAAGGGAGAGGGAAGAGGATTAACAAAGTGTGATACTGTGTGAAAAAGGTTTTCATTTCTTATTGAAGTACTGGTATGCTTTTGTAAATTCATAAAAGCTTGCGTTATCATAAATTTAGGTGCGAAATAAGTCCTCGTTATCGCCCCCTCCCTCTCTGCCACTGGCAGAGAAGTACCATTTATGTACGAGGTTTTTACTCTCTGTTTACAAAAATTATCTGCATTTTATAGATAAAAAATAATAAATAAATAAAAATTAAATGATTATTTTAAGATTCCATACAATTTTCCCTCATCCTTTCCATATCATAAACTTACTCATTTCTGCCTCACCTTGTAACATTACATAAAAGTTCTCGCATGAACAGTAAGGGGCGCTTTTCGCCAGCGTATCCGTTCTCGCCGTGGTTCTCGCTTCAAAGTATACCTCTGTCCACTTTTTGTTTTAGGTGGTCAATTTTTTTCTCTGACTTGGAGGAAGAACGGAAGCGCTCTTCATCTTTTATATCTATGCTGTGATACTTAATGGACGTCTCTTTTCCTACTCAGGAATTAATATTGTGTGAGTCAGGATGTTTTTTTTATTGCAATAAAAGCCCATTTTTTAAAACTAAACAATTGACTTATCATTTCAAAATGACCCACCATTAATCAATTATTTTTCTTTGTTTTCCGCAAGCCATGTTCAAATGTAAAAATATGGTTTGCCACCATTACGGTGCGCTTCGCGATTACACTAAAAATAGCTCAATTTCGACTCTTTTCAACATTCACTTCATAATGATTTCGTTTTTCAGAGCCTGAACTCATTGTTTAGTCCCTTCGAGGTTCTATATTTCTTCTGTTTGATCGCCTAATGTGATAATTTTCAAACACGGTCACGAAACTTTATCATGCGAAGCATAGTAATAACCACAAGTCAAAGTTATCTGATTCATTTAGTTATCTGTACCTAGTTATCAATTTCAGCTCAGCACATCCTCTCACGGTTTAATGTTCCAGAAAAAGGTAACTTTTCGGCAATTTCCTCTGTGGAGATATGTTCATCTGTTGTCTTGACGCCAACAAAAACTTCCACCATCTTCTTAGGTCGGATTCATTCGTATTCGGCTTTGACTTCTCCCCTTTAAAATTTAATTTCTGCAACTTATTCCAAATTTCATTAGCTTAAAGTTCACCTTGTTTCTTAAGCGGGGTTCAATTCGAATCTGTACTAGAGATGGCGGTTACTGCTGAAACAACTCGGCTATACCGGTTTTTCATCTCCATTTTAACCTTACTCTAGAAATCACTCAAGATAACTCTTTTTTTTAATAACCGTTTTTCGGTTTTTTATTGATATTATTTCCAATAAATATATGAATCAAAAGTTGAAAAATATTGGCACTTCCTCAGACTTTTTCATTATAATTTTCCTGAAGATATGTTGAGTTACAATATGTGTTAAAAGAGCGTTGCATACTATAAAAATGACCAGTTTTCTGCTATTGATTCTGAATTTCGGCTGAAAAATCAAATTGTAATCAAGGATCACTTTACCGTTTAGGCACCCTGAAGCAGCCACAAAATTAAGGGTTTGGTTGTTATTTCAAGCTTATAGTACATCAATAATATCATAGGAATATGAATCAAATTTACCTTCTCCTCCAACGAACATTGTGAATGCTTTCTCCTTAAATGATATCGCAAGTTGTTAGTACCTCCATGTGTTTTCAGCCTTTTAAGGCAAATGGATGATTATATTTCACTGCTACCGCACTTGGTAAAGTACTTCCAGATTCGGGATGGAGCCATTTAAAACACGACCGATATCCGGTGACGGCAGCGAGGAATTGCTGTACGGCCAGACGGAGGCAAGTCTTGCACAATGGACGTGCATACACGTCATACAACAGGCCAAGCCAGAAGGCAAGAGGTGCACTCCTGCTTCAACAACTGTACCAATTCTTATACCACTCGGTTATTGCTCGTTTCTCACTCAGGATTGTTCTTAAATAATCACTGAATGCATTCCTAGTTTCTGCGATAAGCTGAATTTCCAGCAGGGAAAATTTTAAGAATTATTATTAGTACTAGTTTTTAATTTTTTCAGAATTATTTAAAAAAAATGTGATTTACCGACTCTACTGCAATCAGTACACAGCGTTTTACATTGGTATGACGACGAAGCAGCTGTCCGTCAGGATGAATGGCCACCGCCAAACTGTGGCGAAAAGCAAGATGGACCACCCTGTGGCACAGCATGCACCTGAACACAGCACACTGGATTTCAATAGCTGCTTCACTACCCGAGCCATCTGGATCCTCCTCACCACCACCAGTTCTTCTGAACTGTGCAGACGGGAGTTGTCCCTTCAACACATTCTATGGTCCCGCAACCATCCTGGCCTCAGCCTAAGAAAACGTCCCTTCAGTACACCTTATGTTATGCCTAACATCTCCCCCCCTCCCCATCCTTTCCTCACACATTATCCTGTATCTCGTGTCTTCCTTGTTACTGCGTGCGCCACTTACAATACCCCCTTAATTAATTACATTTTATTTTTATTTATATTTTCCCATCTTTTTTCCTATTTTCCTTTTATCGTGCTGGTTGTGTGTGTATAGTTGTCTGAGGAATTGCATGAATGTATGTGTTTCTTTTTCTGACGAAACCCATGCCTAAAATTTAAGTTGTGTGAATGTGCATTTTCATTTTCGTGCCTGACAGCAGCTCAGCGAGTCCCTTTACAGTGAGTTGTTATCTATCTTCTATTATTGACATTCCTATATCTCTCTCTCTTTGGCCCTTTTCAGGGTCGGCACTGTGTTAAACGCGGATTTGGCATGGGTTAATGTTTACAGGGTGGCCGGATGCCCTTCCTGCCACCATCCTCTATTATTGACATTAAAAAAAATTACAACAAATAATGCAGAAAGTAGTTATACCGGTGTTTTTATCCGGTTATTGACAATAACTAAGAAAAAACGGTTACAACTGACACGAAATATATACCGAAAAAATCGGTTATACAGAACTAAAATACCGGTAGCGCTTTTAACCGGTCGGTTTTTCCCATCCCTAATCTATACAGGCAACATTACGAAGTATATCGCTACTGTTGAGTGCAGTAAAGTGTGTAAATAAATTAGTGAAATAAAGTGCAAAAATAAACGGAAGTGAGTAATAAGTAAAGTAAAAATGAAAACTTTGTTCAGTTCAGTCAGGCACGGCTGAGTAAAACAGCAGACTTGCCCCGCATTCCGACAGTGCGTCGACCAGCTAACTCTGCAGATTCAGCACGACACATTGGGTCGTATGAATAAAAAAGAGCACATGCTCCACAGAAGATTCTCAGAGCAAAAGAACGTTCTCTGAGTAAGTTCTCAATTTTCAAAAAAATGTTCAAATGTTTGTAAATCTATCGGACCAAACCGCGTGGTCATCAGTCCGTAGCTTACAAACTACTTAAACCTAGGTAAACTAACCTAAGAACAACACACACACCAATGCCCCAGGGAGGACTCGTACCTCCACGGCGAGCAACCGCGCGCTCCGCAGCGAGACGCTTTAGACTGCTCGGCTACTCCACCGCGGCTTCTCAATTTTGTATGAATAAAAACTTAGAAGCATATGCTCCGAGCTGGTAGTTCATTCTCGCTTCCCCCCCTCCTACTTGAGGAAGTTCTCCGCGTGTCATGTCCGCTACAGATCAGCTGTACAATCGTGTATTTCTTTGAACTAGCCCAATCAGGCAAATTATTAAGTGTACAAATATGGAGTAGGCATCTACGTGATCAGAAAGAACTGTACTATGTTTAGATATTAGTTTGTAGTGAAGGAGCATATTATTAAGACTATTTATACACTTTTCACGAAAATGTATTCTCCTGGCGATACAAAATTTTCGTCACGCGAGAAACTCGTTTGTTAATAAAGTAGGGTTAGCACAATTTGCGAAAGATATTTTAAGAATGCATCACATATTCATCTGTTACAACGTGGAATGCTGTCGGAGTGTTCTAACATGAGATAGGCCTTGTTAAATATGACACCCAATGGTTTGCTCATAAGCGTTAGTCCATGCGATTTTGAACAAGAAACAGACTGCTAGGTATGTAATTATTCAGTTATTAATTTTCCTGTCGTGTTTACTTACTTCTAACATGACAGAAATTACGATTACGAAGTCAGAAACTGCATCATATATAGGCCAACCGGTGTGGATAGAAACAGTACTTCAGTAGGCCTACCTGGTATTGCAGCAATATTTATTTTGTGATACAAACTGTGAAGTCCTGGGATACACTTTATTTGGAACTAACAGCATAAGGTCTTACTAATAGGCCCTATTTAAAAACAATGTTATTTTGCTATGTGGCTGTTTACAACTGTAAATATACACGGCAAACAAATGAGTAAAACACGCAGCTGAATCCATTTGTGTTTCATTTTTATGTCGGTAACGAAAACACCTCTCTGTTTTTTTTTTTTTTTTTTTTTTTTTTTTTTGTTTTTTTTTTTTTTTTTTTTGTCTTGTGAGTGTTAACTCAATGTGGCCATCTACAACACACAGTGGAAATGTACATATATTTAAATAAACAGCAAAACAGAAGTACATTTTGCAAAATGAAAAGTGGAAGTAAAGCAAAAACTGCATTACATTACAATTTAAATACTGTTGGAACATTTTCACA
The DNA here is from genome assembly GCA_026315105.1 of Locusta migratoria. Taxonomy (NCBI): domain Eukaryota; kingdom Metazoa; phylum Arthropoda; class Insecta; order Orthoptera; family Acrididae; genus Locusta; species Locusta migratoria. The sequence continues at coordinate 42,116,211 of CM048750.1, read as the reverse complement.
TATTCACAAGCAAAACCTTATATTACCAACACACTTGATGCTTATAGATTGTGTACAGTGATCTTAATAAACTTAATTATGATTTTATATACACGAATGTCTTTTGTACACAAAAGGGAAGAAGCTGACTGGGAATGTCTGCAGGAAGTTCAAACGTTCTCGGTCAAATTTGGGGCACCTGAACAGGATGTGGTTGACATCAGCTTCCGTTTCAGGATCACACTCACATGCCGCCGAATCGTAGACGTTGATCCGATGAAGGTGTTTTGGATAAGAGGCGTGATTGAAGCGAAGACGAATAATGGTAGCAATCGCAGATCGGTCCAGATGAGCCTTCATAAACTACGGCTGCGTAGAAATCCGAGGTTGCAGCACAGCGTAGGAAGCGCCTTTCGTTTCTTGGGAAACGTTCCACATCTGTTGCCACTGTTGTTTGGCGTGTGCCTTGACCGCAGATAAGAAGTCTGTGGATGGTAGTTGTAGGTCCAAGACAGTGCCTAAGGATGCCGCTTGTTTCACCAATGAATCAACTTCCTCATTATTGCAGATACCAGCGTGAGAAGGCACCCACAGTAAATTAACTGTCCGTCCTGTATTTGTACAGCGAATATATGCCGAAATCACATCCAGAATATAGCTGTTGATTTTTTTGTTCCATCTCCGGTGTTGCAGGGTTTGAAGGACACTTTGAGAGTCAGACACAATTAATATTTTCGGGAAGGAAGTGGTAGAAACAAACCTAAGTGCTTCCAGAATTACCACTGTCTCCGCCGTAAATATAGAGGTATTCGATGGCAGTTTGAAGGTTCTCTGAATCTGAATCTGAGGGCAGAAAAAGGCACATCCAGTACACTCTTCTTGTGGAATGTTGGACCCATCTGTATATACACAAAAAAAAAAAAAAAAAAAAAAAAAAAAAAAAAAAAAAAATCAGGCCACTGTTGTGCAACGAGGCGACTGAATCCGTTATTAACAGTGATACTTCCTAAGCAAGTCATATCAAAGTAGAAGACTGGAATCTGGCAGCCAAATGTTCGTAGATCGTATTGAAAAGGAGGCGGATGCGGTGAACAACGCACAGAACGTATCATAGGAGACCAAGTGTCGAAGCTGGTACAAATGGCTGGAGGTATATTCCTTCTGTAAGAGGCAATCCATAGTCGATAAATGGTGTCTCTGTTTCTGCAGACTGAACTGTCCATGAAAGCCATTCCTTGAAAGTAGAATTTATCTGACAACATTTGTCGCCTAATGCTCAAGGGCATCTCTCCTGCTTCCACTAAAAGGGCATTGGTGGGGGTCGATCGCATGGCTCCAAGACAGGTTCGGATGGCTCTATACTGAAGAGTATCGAGTTTCGTGAGATGAACCTTCGGTGCATTGTGGTACAAATGACAGCCATAGTCAAGCCGAGATCGAATAATCCCTCGATACAGGGTGAGTAAAGTGCTCTGGTGCGCACCCCACCACACCCAGGTGAGTGATCGGATTACATTTAGGCCCTCTTCACACTTGGTAACAGTGGCTCTGATATGAGGCGTCCAGCTTAGCCGAGAGTCAAAAATCATCCCCAGGAAACGTGCATGAGGTTTTATTTGGAAAGTGTACGTTCCACACATAATGTGGCCATCTATGAGATTCAGTGTTGACTTGTGAAATGGAACGATTACTGATTTCTCAGCCGATATCTCCAGCCCATTAGTAGATAGCCAATCATCGATGTGTGCAATGGTACAGAGTAATGCCGTTTTAGCCTGATGATACGAATCAGCAGTAGAATAGACACATAAATCATCAGCATACTGCAAGATTTTTGTGGGAGGCATTATCACGTGTTCCAGGTCATGCGTATACAGAGTGTACAGAAGGGGGCTTAAAATTGTACCTTGTGGCAAGCCCTGGGAGACAAGAAAAGGTCCCATCATGTTACCCTGGTACCGGACATAGATCGTTCTTTTAGCAACCAGGGTACTGATGCCATAAATCATCCGGGAAGGAATTCCGAATCCTGCCAGCTTGTCCAAGAGAATCGGTATCTGAACATAGTCATAAGCTGCCTTAACGTCAAGAAAAGCAGCAATCACTGTTTGTTTCATTTGAAAGGCTGAAGTGATATCCACAGTAAGCGAAAATAGATTGTCCATCGTCCCTTTGCCTTTCCTGAAGCCATATTGACTCCGAGGTAACAAGTTATTCTTTTCAAGCCACCATTCCAGCCTCTTTTTCACCATGCGTTCCAGCGTCTTTACAACACATGACGACAGAGAAAACAGCTCTTACATCACTCTCGTCACTATATAAAATGCTGGAAGTGTCACACGATTTTTCCGAAGGAAGATACTCGTCAACAAAATATTTTTATTTGTATTAACTTTATAGATCCCCTCGTATTTCTTAAAGACTACATATAAATGAACTTGTTTTTGCCTTCTAAGTAACAAAATTGTTATCATTTTTATTATAAACCTCAGTAAAACGTAACCTTAATAGAAGTTACTCAGCACGGAGTATGCCATAGAGCTCACTCCAGAAATCTGAGAATGTTCTCCTGTCGTGAGAAACTTCTGTAGTTTTATTCATATGAAATTCTAGAATGTTCTCTGCTGTGAGCAACTTCTCCCACCCCATTACTCACGCCGAGAACATACTCGGCTGAAGTATATTCTCCGACTCCCTTTATTCATGCTAACCTGAGTACGTTCTCTGGAATTCGGAGTATAAAGTTGATACTCTATTTTATTCATACGACCCATTGTCTCGCCGAGTATTCACGTGCGACCAGGAGGCTATGGCTCTCTCCACAAGCAGAAGCCATTGATTATTCAGCGATCAGGCCAACGACCGACAACTGTAAAACGTGATCGTCTCGAACTTCGCGAAGCAACATGATCAGAAGCCAATAACCTAGTGAACTGACCTCCAGAGCAATGTGACATAGATCTTTCTAGAAATGTACCATGTGATAACAGAACACAACGACCACGAAGACCGTTCACCTCCAGTCAGGTCCATCAAATAAATACCACGGCCATGAAGACGACGTCAGACAGTTAGAGATAATAGAGTGATGGACACAGAGTGATGGAGTTAGTAACGTCAGATTGTCAGTAGCGGCGTTTTTAGTGGCAGCAGCAGCAGTAGCAGAAGTGGAGTTTTAGTCATGGTCAGCCATCGGCAGTGACAGTCGGAATTGGAGATAGAAGAAAAAAGTTGGAAGAATCGGGTGGCCAGTACAGCGTTTGGGAAGATCAGCAATAAATGCTAGTTAACACGACGACACTAGGTTTCATGAAACTGCGCTACCGGCCAGTGCGCATGCGCGGCAGGCGTTCGCGCAACTAGTTGGCGAAACTAAACAGTTTCGGCACCTTCCAACTTTGGCGAAACTGATTGCGCGTGTTTTTAGGTTAGGTTTGAACCAGTACAGAACAAAATACAACATAAAGGGGGGAACGGAAGAAATAATTCGGTTTTTGAGCAGATATGCGATGCGTAGTGGTTTGTGCGATTTCAACGATGAAAATTTCAGGAATAAGCAGTAGCGTATTGTGTTTTTCAAGCAATTGTTCGTGAATTAAATATTGATGGGTTGACGATTAATGAATTGCAGACTAAAATACATTCAATTCGAAATACTTATACAAACTAACTATTGCAATTGTGGATTTCTGAACACGGTACAGGTACTATAGAGACGAATATCTACTTGACAAGAAACGTCATGCAATTAAAATAATTTCAGTTCTGGTAAAAATGCTTCACACATAACAGTATCTTGTTTCTTTATTGCATTACTAACGTGAACTGCCCTGGTGACGTTCTAAGTTGATTAAAATTACTTCTAGGGGCTTCAATCAGAATTTCTTGCAGCAAGGTCGCTGAGCAAACGAGCTGACGTCTTTTTCTATTCCAGTCACGAACCCCACACACGTATCTTATTCTCTTAATGTTTAGTCTTATGCAGTGACTTCACACAGAGAAGCAATAGCTCCGCCACAACCGTTACAGCTACCAAAACTTTCCTTTTACGGCGACTATGGCACTCATAAAACAACGAAACTGAAGAGTATGGTATTGGCGCCGAGTCTACAGACATACACGAAACCAGTTGCGCGCAATTCATTTCATGCAACGAGTTTCGCAACCTAGTGTCGTCGTATAGAGTAGCCTTAACAGAGGTTCTCACGTTGTCAGCAGAAGCAGGACTGAAGCTTGGCTACAAGAAAGATAACCTAATTGTACCATGCCTTTGCTGATGATCTCACCATTGGGCCAACAGCATGGAGGAGGCTACTCATCAACTACAGAGCCTCTATAACGTTGCAGTAAAAACGGCTTGAAAATCAACATACAGAAGATTGAGTTCAGCACCAATATCAAACAGGCTTCTTCTACAACCCCACTAGGAAACAATAATATCTGTAAAGTTCCTGCAGTCAAGTACCTGGGAGAATGATTTCAGCAAGTGAGAGCGAAACCTTGGCCATAGACGCCAGGTGCAATAAGTAATAGAGAGCCTATCATTCATGTAAGAATGTCTATACCTCCAATTACCTATTCAAAAATTTAAAACTGAAGCACTACAACTCGGTAATAAGACCCTCTGCACTCTATGCCTCGGAATGCCTCTTGATGAATCGAAAGGGCCCATTCAGGAAACTAGAACTTAAAGAGAGGAAGATCCTGAGGACAATATTAGGACCCATAAGAGAGGAAGACGGTACTTACAGAATAAGGCACAATAACGAACTGTATGAACACCAGGAAGACATAATCACATGTGTGAGAAAAAGGCCCCTTCTAGGGGCACATGACCCTCGAGGCTCACCAAGAGGATCCTAACAGTGACAAGCAGGGGAAAGGCGTCCAAAGCCAAGTGTTTCAACTCTGTTAGATCAGACTTAGAGGAAGTGCAGATCCCATTACAGATAACCGAGAACCGAACACAATACCGTCAGGCCATCCTACATGGAGTCTTCCCACTATCTCTCACAAGCAAGAAGTGTGCAGGCACCACCAGACCTAAATGGACGGCTGAGAGGTAGCAGGCCCACGGCCAGAAGATGAAGACGTACTGGGCCAAGTCAAATCAGAAGACCCTAGCTGAGAGTTAAGACGAGCCTCGTGGTCCCTAGTACGCCGAAACGAACTGAAAAAAGGAAAAAAAAAAAAGAGGTTCTCACCCATGATGACTGGCCAGAACGATGGGATGCGGTCTGGTCGTGATAGTAGCCTGTGATTTCGGTGTCAGGTTCTGCCCCACGAAGACGTGCAGCCTGAAGACCGCCGATTCGACCCCAGGGGAAGGGTACAATACCTCGGCGCCACGCCGCTACCTCTGATCGTAGCACAACACAACGCTTATTAGAAGACGGGAAAAACACACCACACCGTCACGAGGTAATTCCGCAGAATTTACGGCCTTTTAACACACAAAACTCGTTTCGGCGGAGGGCGCTGTTTAACTGACGAGCCCAGAAGCGGATTCGCTGCAAGCGTAACTGGAGATTTACGGCCAACGCTGCAAAACGCCTCATCGCCCTCGCGCGCCTTCCACCGCCGCCTACACTCGCCGATCCAATTAGTTCACAGTAAGAATAATGTAAGGTTTAACTGCTTAATAAAAGTATTTTGTGTAAATGCTGTTTCATTTACGCCTCACACCCAAAGAAAAGATTGCACATCCCACATGTTTATAAGATTCCTTGTAAATGCTATCCTTGTTGTGGCGTAAAGTCAGCACCACACACCAGACGTATAAGAACGATCGTAGAGAAGGCATCGATCGACAGAAAGCCAATCGCAAGCAGGCGCTGCGTGTCCTGGAGGGAGTAACCGAACATGCGCGCCCTTTACAAGTGTCTGGAAGCCTGGCAGTTACCATTCTGGAATACGACAGTTACTAGTGAGAACTCTGGCTGTTACTAGGCAGCTACGAAGTCTGAACACGACTACGAACTTAGCAGTAACTAGGTCACAGCGCAGCTAGCATCAAACGGACGACACTGCGAGAAGCAAGAAAAGAGAAGAAACATACTTGTGTTCTAAAGATGAGTTTTAAACTTTTGAGTCAATAAAACTTGTATTATTAATCTGAAAAGTAGTTAGAGTGACTTCAATTCCTGCACCAGTACCTTTATAAACAACTAGACCGTGATGAATAAACAACAAAAAGGCGATGAGGTCACAATAAATTCTGACAATAAAATGTTAATTTGTAGTTAAAACTTCACATCCTGACAATCGGGCAATGCATTTACAGTTCTTGTTAAGTGTTCAATATTCAGAAAAGCGTTAGGGTACTTCATTACATGACAAAACCTCTCTCTATTTGATAACATAATGCCTCTTCATTTGATGTCAGAAGCGTCTCCGTTCACTCATCCTACTTCATTTGGTGTCAGGAGTGAGATGAGTGAAGAGAGATACTGCTGACATGAAATGAAGAGGCGTCTTAGTGGGGCAGAACCTTTCACAGAGATCATAGGTGATGTCACGACCAGACCGCATCGTATCGTTCTGGCCAGTCATCCTGGGCGAGAGCTTCTGTTATTGCTGATGTTCCCGAACGCTGTACTGGCGACCAGACTCTTCCATCTTTTTTCTTCTATCTCCAACTCTATCACTGCCGGTGGCTGATCATGACTAAAACTCCACTGCTGCTACTGCCACTCATAACGCCGCTACTGCCAATCTGACCTTTTTAAATTCATCACTCTGTGTCCATCACTCTATCTGTCTCAAACTGTCTGACGTCGTCTTCATGACCGTGGTTTTTATTTTTATGGACCTGGTCGGAGGTGAACGATCTTCGGGGTCGTTGTGTTCTGTTGTGTCAGTTTCTAGAAAGATCGATCGTCACATTGCTCTGGAGGTCAATACACCAGGTTATTGGTGTCTTGCGAAGGTGAAGGTCGGGGTGAGAGTTTAAAAGAGGGAAAGTTTAACTTTTTAAAACTCACAACCACCAGCTGCGAACCAAATTCCTAAACATGCAAAAACACTGGAGCTGTTTTAACGTCCATCACCTCTTTTCGGAATGACTCAAACTGAGCCCTAATATATTCCTGAATCACGGAAATGTTTATTAGTTCACAGTCTATAACGAAGTCATTCCACTGTAGGTGAAGTTGAACTTATCTTATATGCTGGCTGAAGTCCATTGCGTTGTGAGTTATCTTCGGCATTCACTAAAGAATTTGATTTTACAGGATCTTTTCATAAAGTAAAACCATCTCAATTGATATGGAAACGATTTTATTTCCACTTAAACATTGCACAATAAAAAAAAGGCAGCAGCAAGCTAACACAGCTGCTTACAGGTTTCTGGCCACTCGAATACTGAATAAAACATGGTTTCTCTCCAACATCTTTCTGTATAACTACATAATAAAAATGATGACAAAGTTTTGTAATTCATAATTAAACAATATTCTTTTACATTAAATATGACAAAATACAGAAATTAAAACATTACATTTAAGCTTTGACTATTTATGTCAATGTATGTACTTGTTTCATGAAATTTGTATTTAAATGTAGTACACAAATTTAATGTCATCCTTTTGACTAGTGTTTACTGTGCTCAAATTATTTACATTATTTGTGTTTTCGAAATGCACACATATTTGTTTTGCCAATATTGTGTAGGCGTACTATTATTGTGACATGGAATTTTAATGTGTTTCAGTTTGCGGTCTAATTATTTATTAATACGGATTTGTATATGGTTGTCGTAGTTTTGTTAATTTCGAAGATAGTTTCTTAGTACCAAACGGATTATTAATTTTAGTGCATGAACAATTATCAGTATTTAATTTAGGATCTAGTGATATATAAAACATGGTCTGCCCTAATTTATTTAAACAAAAGGTATATATGAAATCATATTGTGCAATAGTTTATAACATGTAGCATTGTTGTTTCTATACAAATTAGTATCTATATAGGTTCAGCAATTTCCGAAACTAAGTGTAATGCATTTTTAGTGTTTGCAGCTATTATTTACGAAAGTATTAAAAACTGAAAATTACGTAAAATGTCAGTCAAAGTTATATTTAAATCAATGTACTATTTCTTAAAAGCGTTTTACTAATAGTATGGTATTAATTCATATAAAAAAGTATTTTACTCAGAATAATTTTCTATGTATACATGTATGTAAATGCCATTATGTGAGAACTAAGCTCCTAATTCCTCTAGAAAGGGTGTTGTATACTGTAATAACTTCACAATTTATAGTCAACTTACTAAGTGAAATGAATGACATAATTAAATAGTGAAACAGTGAATAGAAACAAGCTCTCAGTGAGCACATCAAACATTTATTATTCAAAATTATGGTATAGTTAAAATGGTTATATAGACAGAAAATGTAATCATGGTTTTGAAACTTTTTCAAGTACTGTAGTATTGAATATTTGTCATACAGTTAGAGAATAGTGTGAGTAGTTGTAAAGAGTAGAAACAAATTAGATCATAGTATTACATCATATTTTACTTATAAAAAAAACATATGCATTAATAAAAATTCAAAAACTAACCCCCCTGCGAGTAGTTAGCAGTGGCAATGGTTAATCTCATAGCTCAAAAGAAGCATGGAAATTTTTCAAGTGTCAGTTTCTCAACTGATCCTCCAAAGTGTCAAATTTTTCACAAATTGTGGAAAAATTTAAAGGAAAATGAAAAAGTTTTTGTTTTAACTGCCAAAATACACCCACTCTCAAGGCAGTAATGAATAAAAAATTAAAATTAAACCTTGCATCAGCCAAAGCTGTGTCTTACGTACAATATACTATAATATGGTCATCTTAAACCGGTATTAAATATTTTCCTATTAAGCTGTAAGCTCAAGGATAGAAATTGAGTTTTACATTGGTCAACACTTGTGTGGTCTATGTGTCCTCCCATGCTTATAGTCACTTTTGTACTAATTGTTAGCAAGTCCCTGTTGACACATCAAAGTACAACACCAAATTCAACCAACAACACAAAAATACTAATAAATGACTAACAAGGATCAAAAGACTTAAAGAACTTGAATTGTAATGCACTGTGGACGTGATTAATAGAAAAATCACAATACATAACTGAGGTAAGCATTTTCTCGTATATACAATGACATTTCAAGCCATAAACAAATAATGAACACTTCAACATACCTTTGACTATGCATATGAGGTTAATAAATTAATTATTGTGTGCCATGTTCATAAATGGTATCAAAATTATGTGCAAGTATCTTATAGGTTTCAGAGTAAGAGCAAGGTAAACTATTCAAGACATTAAGTTTTCTGTAGGTAGGATTTAAACGCATTATTCTATCTGAGACCAATCAACTTTATGGATCGTGGATAAACAAAACTATAAGCATATAGCTAAGGTTTCAGTTAACTTCAAGTGACTCAATGTAGAAAAACTTCTACCCTGATCTTAACAAATGGACTACACACATAGTGAAACATTACTTGGTTTTCAGGTTCAGTTATTAGATTTTTTTAAACTTCCTCACATTATTCATTTTACTAGAATCACAACTTAAGTTGACATTGACAGAAGGTATACTTTCATATTTGCTTTCACTTAATTCTTTAACTAACATTTTGGTAGATGACCTTACATTTATATCAGGGTTTGGAGTTAACATTTTCAGTACACTTAACACTATCATTTTGAGATTCCTCAGCAGTCTCAAGCAATTCAACATCTTAGACTTCAAGTAAAGCATCTGTTCAGAGAATACACTAATCGTAATCCTATATCAATATTTTTCATTTAAGTATTCATTATTTTCATAGTCATTTTCTTTATGACATATCAATTCTTTCTTTTCAATATATGAAGCTTTTTTCACTTCCATTTCAATAACTTAATAACTATTTGTTCAATACTTTCACTGACAATTCTTAACCTAACTTAAATTTCTCATGAACAGCACTTCCCCTTTTTTCTAACTTGTCGTATCTTTTGACGACTACACAAAGACTTTCCACATTAGCTAGTGGTTCATAAACATCGTAACATAAAACTCCAGCTTCATGACAAACACACTAAATAAACCCTCATCATCTACCCATTTCCTTTTTCTGTACTTAAATTCACATAGTTTTTAATTCATAAATCCTTCTCAATATTTGTTATTATTTGCAACTGTATTAGGCTAACTGTAAACATGAATTGACTATTCAGTTGAAAACTGTATTTCAACAGTATATTTACTTCTTAGCTCTTAAGTCCATTGGCCTATACATTGGCATAAGTATTTCATATTGAAAACCCCCAACTAGTATATCAGATTAGGTACAGTATTAGTATTTGGTATAAAGTTCTGAACTGATGGTTAACATCCACCTACACATTTTTTGTTCATATTTTCTCAAAAATTCCAACTGGTAATAAAGTTTAGGTGTCACCTATTTTAAGTTTCAATAAGCATATAGCAAAAATGTATATATCAAAAGGTATGTCTCAGCTGCTTTCATTTGTCAGTGGCAATTAAAAAGTTTTTTTTTCCAAATAATCAAATATTTACACTGAAGAAAAACTTAAAGACTACAATTTTTTCTGTACTGTGAAAATGATTAATAGAAGTACACAGCACACGACTGGGGACCTGAACTGGTGTCAGCAGTTTCATAACTAAAGAGTAATTATGCCCCTAAGGTATTACATCAATACATAGTCTGATGCATCTCATTTTGTCTATCATCAGGTAGAACAGGAAGTGGTACATTACTACTAGGTCCAAAATTAAATGCAAACAGTTGGGTCTGGTTTGCCCAAGAACATACCTTACACCTTAGACTTTCCTTAAGCAACATAATTTCTGAAGTGTCATCCAAATCTGACGAAAAACAATCATTGTCCTGTGGCATAAAATAAATAGGACGAAATTTCTTTTTAGGCCTACCAGGTAACTTCACTACTGGTAAACTACTTACACTATTACATCTAGGAATACTCAAAGTTTCTGTATGTAAGACTTCTTGAATTTCGTCTACACACTGTGGTAATTCTGTGACTGTACATTCACTTTCAACTTCTAGCTCAAGGTTATCTATAACACAGTTACATTCAGTTTCTACTTTCAAATCAGAATTATTAAGTTTGCTATTACATTGTTCAAAATCGCGAATCTTTCCAGTTAACTCTGTTTTAGTATCCTAGCTCTGAAAATTTGCATAACTTGAACTGTCATCTATTTTTTCAACACTGTCACTCGTCTGTGAAACTTCTGAAGTAGCGGCTACCATAACACTTTCTTCTACACTATTGAGTTTTGTGTCTAAAATACATTGTTTTAATTCGGTCATTGCGTCATTTGTTTTACAAATTTCAAATTTAATGGAGTTTGTTTGAGATTTTATGTCAGATATCATGGTTTTCATGGTATTCATAGTTTCCATTTGTAATGAAAGTTTGGAGTTCGTGGTTTCCATTTGTAATAAAAGTTTGGAGTTCGTGGTTTCCATTTTTAATAAAAGTTCCAAGATTGATTTTCTTTCTATTTCCACGTTTGCTGCCATATTACTAATCTGTTGTCTAGTCTCTTGTAAATCACTAGAAAATGGGACCTGCTGCTTTCTTGTAATCGGTGTAGAACTCGCGATACTAGAACCTTCTACCCCACTGTCAAAGACCGAAACATGAGTACTATCATCTCCCTCCTTTCTTACTGTATCCATTTTAAAATAAGTTTTCACTCCACATAAAATCCCTATCACACAAACAGTCACTACAAAAGTTACTAAAAAAAGTACTTAGCTGGTCACAAGGATGCGGCGATACAGGAATCTAGTAGTCCAAATTATTGCCATCTTCCTCCATTAAATTTTGACATCGTAGGTGTGGATAGTATTGTAGTCGAATTCTGCACTTTTATGATGGTTTTACTGCACATCCATCATATACATTATTTTCCTTGTATCCTGAAACACATTTTTATATTAGCGAATACTCATTAAAATCCTTTGATCACGTCACCACTTCTAACACTTTACATTAGTGAATACTCTTTAAAATAATCCTGGTCACACGGCACCACATCTAACGTCCATCACCTCTTTTCGGAATGACTCAAACTGAGCCCTAATATCTTCCTGAATCACGGAAGTGTTTATTAGTTCACAGTCTATAACGAAGTCATTCCACTGTAGGTGAAGTTGAACTTATCTTATATGCTGGCTGAAGTCCATTGCCTTGTGAGTTATCTTCGGCATTCACTAAAGAATTTGATTTTACAGGATCTTTTCGTAAAGTAAAACCATCTCAATTGATATGGAAACGATTTTATTTCCACTTAAACATTGCACAATAAAAAAAAGGCAGCAGCAAGCTAACACAGCTGCTTACAGGTTTCTGGCCACTCGAATACTGAATAAAACATGGTTTCTCTCCAACATCTTTCTGTATAACTACGTAATAAAAATGATGACAAAGTTTTGTAATTCATAATTAAACAATATTCTTTTACATTAAATATGACAAAATACAGAAATTAAAACATTACATTTAAGCTTTGACTATTTATGTCAATGTATGTACTTGTTTCATGAAATTTGTATTTAAATGTAGTACACAAATTTAATGTCATCCTTTTGACTAGTGTTTACTGTGCTCAAATTATTTACATTATTTGTTTTCGAAATGCACACATATTTGTTTTGCCAATATTGTGTAGGTGTACTATTATTGTGACATGGAATTTTAATGTGTTTCAGTTTGCGGTCTAATTATTTATTAATACAGATTTGTATATGGTTGTCGTAGTTTTGTTAATTTGGAAGATAGTTTCTTAGTACCAAACGGATTATTAATTTTAGTGCATGAACAATTATCAGTATTTAATTTAGGATCTAGTGATATATAAAACATGGTCTGCCCTAATTTATTTAAACAAAAGGTATATATGAAATCATATTGTGCAATAGTTTATAACATGTAGCATTGTTGTTTCTATACAAATTAGTATCTATATAGGTTCAGCAATTTCCGAAACTAAGTGTAATGCATTTTTAGTGTTTGCAGCTATTATTTACGAAAGTATTAAAAACTGAAAATTACGTAAAATGTCAGTCAAAGTTATATTTAAATCAATGTACTATTTCTTAAAAGCGTTTTACTAATAGTGTTAATAGAATTTCAATCTGAAGGCGAAGATGTGATATCTCACTTGTCCGGTAATGAAGTTTTACTTTAGGTATCAGATATTTCGTGTTTCTATGTTGGCAACTGATTTTTAGGAGTTTGCAACATAGCAGAAACGTTACACGGTGATTGCTACTGTTTGACTCGTTTTCTAGGGGATGATATCACATGTTCGCAGCTTTCCTTCCCTGCATAGGATTAACAAAAAAAAATATTCATAATAAAGTAAGTTCATGTGAGAAAAACGGTGTACTAACTACTATTTTTGAAAACACGTGGAAGTTCACTTTATGTTGTTTATTACACCATATTAAATCCCTGTGGCTGATACGTCTGTACGTCGACACATTTATCAATTAAAGTTATAGCTCGTGAGCCCCCAGACAAAGTGAATATTTGTCGCAAATTGTTTTCACACCATGTGCCTGTCTCAAACACCGTTTATGTTCATGCCTATGTGACGACACGTGTTACATTAACAAAACACAGTCACTTTAATTTAATGCGATGCACACCTTGTTCCACCGGCTAAATATTCACAACACACACTAGCATTCGATACAACTTGGTGCAGTCTACGACGAGCAACCACACTTGTCAATTGCCACAGAAAAATCTATAGTCTCCACCTGGAGATCCACATTCCGACTGTGCAGAGCGACACCTCGCCCTGCCAGCTCCACCACCCGCTCCCGACTCGTCACTTCGTGCCCGCGCGCGCGCGTGCCAAAAGCCCAACCGCCGGGTTTTTTCCCTACGTCATCAACTTCCCCATGTGAGCTGTTCTAACCGACTTGCCAACGTACAGAGCTCAGCCAATACATTTCTAAAACTTTACTTAAAATCAAAATAATTACACTACACATTAAACAAATTTCTTATTATGTTTTTATATTGGTATAAACATCCTTTGCACTATTTATTACAATCGTGCAATTTCTTATATCACAGATAAGTGATTTAACTGAATATTTCAAGGTAAAATACACAAGATTAATTGAAAATAAAATGAGAAATAGTTAATATATTAATTTCATAAACAAACATTGCCATGCTAGTTGTGTAACTGTCTTGTATTCATTGGTAATTTATTACTTTTCATTGTCAATTAAACATATTACGCCAGATGTGACTATATCAGCTAATGTATTGTTTATTTGTCAACAGGCTATTTTGTAATGAGGGCCTTAAAGGTTCCTAACTGCATCGTATTACTTCAAATGCCAGTAGTATTAGAATATTTTATTTCACGCTATGCACTGCACTGCGCCTGGCACTCGCCATTGTCCCTCTCTCCCCTCACCGGAAGCGAGCCTGGAAAATCCTAAGTTGGAACAAGCCACCACCGTCGGCCTGCTCGCTGGCCTCCCGTAAGCTACAAGCACACAGCAAATCTCTACGTGGAGAATTTCTGTTGTCACCCAACTGCGTACATACATTGTTACCATAATTAATAAGATTAAAACTGTGTAACATTTAGTGCATTGGCATGGTCAATGTTTGCAGTAAACTTCATACCGTTTAATTATCAAATGCTATTAATTGCCAATATTTCTATTGGGCGGTAATCTCACAGTCTGATCACGTTACTTCACGTAGTTCGAGACCATCACGTTTGACGGTCTGTTATTTCACTTGAGGTGGTCGGTCGATGGCCTGATCGCTGAATCAACGGCTTCTGCTTGTGGAGAGAGCGATAGCGTCCGGGTCGCTCCTGAACACTCTGCGGGACAATGTCGTGTTGAATCTGCTGCGTTAGACGATGGATGCACTGTCGGAATGCGGCGCAAGTCTGCTGTTTTACTCGGCCGTGCCTCACTGAACTGAACAAGCAAGGAACTTCAAGACGATACAAGCGAAATATAAAGTACGGCCATTTTAGTGGGTCAACTACACTCCATGTAGTTGTAGAAAGTCAGACACCTGGAGAACATTTTGAATTTCAAGTGTTTATTGTGATAATTCCCAAGGTGCTGGCTGCATTAGCTACACGCATGGAAAATACCATCACTTGACTAATGTTTTTTGGAATATTACGGGACTTTAAATCTCTTACAGCAGAAGATATCTTGAAAAGAACTAATATCGTGAATGTTTACCCAGATGATTTAGAAGAGTCGCTTGGTGACGAACTGGTACAGTTCGCTGAGCTGCTGAAAACGGCTATCGCGGCTGCCATCGACAGAAAAAAGAACGAAGCTTTAGAACTACAAATTTACAAACTGTTAATGGAAAATTCATTAGCATCGCGTTTTCCTAGTTCGTAAGTAGTTCATAAGTAGTTTGTAAGTTTAGGGACTGATGGCCCCGTAGTTAAGTCCCATAAAATAAAAAAATAAAAAAATATTTCTTCAGGCTGCTAGCCAGTAACTAGCATATCGATTTTAATCTTTTATACAGCATGAGAATATGCAATAGGAAAATTGAGGAAAGAAGGAGAGCCAGAAAGGAGTGGTTAGAAAATATGAATAATACACAACTAAAAGAGAACTTTACTCGAATAAGGAAAGAAACATCAACAGTTCTTGCAGGAAAAAAGTAAATATTACAATGACATACTTGACGAGGCAGAGGATGATCTGACTCACCACAGGACTAGACAAATGTATCAAAACGTAAAGAAATGTACCAAAACGTATATAAAGAAAGAACAGTTTATTAAAGATCAATAGGGAAGAATACTTGTAAATGAAAAAGAGATAGGGAAAATATGGGCAGAATACTTCTCCCAGCTCCTAAATTGCGAAGACCCCACAGAACTTCTGCGTTTTGAGTTCCCAAAAACTGTAGACATAGAAGTGGCTACTCCGACAGAATACGATACCATACAAATAAAACATTGGAAAACAACAGAGCTGCCGAGAAAGACCAAATTGTTGCAGAGCTCATAAAAAATTGAGGACTAGACGTTGTAAGAACCACGATAAACCTCATAAAGAAGGTATGGGAGCAAGAAACACTCTCAGAAGATTGGGAAATGGCCATCATCTGACTATTGTTGAAAAAGAACCACTCTCTGGTATGTGACAATTATAGGGGAATATCGCTACTAGATGTCAGATATAAAGTACTATCACTATGCCTCCTAAATAAGATACTACCACTTGCTGAAGACGTTGTAGGAGACTACCAATGTGGCTTTAGACGCAATAGATCAACAGTGGACCATCTCCAGAATGAATCTTTCACTCTGCAGCGGAATGTGCGCTGATATGAAACTTCCTGGCGGATTAAAATTGTGTGCCGGAACCGTTAATCGAAACTGAGACCTTTGCCTTTCGCGGGCAAACGCTCTACCGACTGAGCTATCCCGACACGACTCACGATGCCGCCTCACAACTTTACTTTCGCCGCGGCAATTTAGAGGGTACACTTAAATATATATATGTGTATACTGTCTGTAAAATTTCCTGCGGCTGCAATTTGTAGCGTATAAATTAAAAATTGTAACGTCCTACTGAATGCCGTAGTTTTATTCCATGAACAGCGGAACGTTACTCTTTATATGCTCATATCTCATTAACTATACGTTGTACTGTGATACAATTTAGAAGGTACACTCAACTATATACGTGTATACTGTCTGTTCAAATTATAAATTGTAAAGTCATATCGAGAGCCGTAATTTTACTCCATAAACAGCGGAAAAGTAGTAAGCGAGAAACTTTTTTCCTTTCATCATTTTAGTATGGTTCCAGCGAGAAAAAGTGTAATAAAGGTTTGAAATCATGTTTAAAGTTTGTTGCAAGTCGCTAAGTACTGTCATTCTCATACAGTGTAATTCGAAAGTCTCGCGCATTATATGACATTTTTTGCAATTTCTATTGGTTATGAAGTAATATCTTTTGAACCATGTGCCGTATGTGATTCTTAACCATGCAGCAATTGTTACCTCACGGTAAGGAATGTGTGTACCAAATTTGGTTGAATCGGTCCAGTGGTTTAGGAAAAAATGAGCAGCATTGTTGCTTGTGGCAGCAGTTTTCCGCGCATCTCATTGTTTATGACGTCAAATCTCATGAACTATATATCGTATGTGATTCTTACACTTACGGCGACCGTCCTCATGGATTGAAGCTTATGTGTACAAAATTTCATAAAGATTGGAACTAAACTGTAGATTTGTATGCAACACGAACAAATATACGGACACTCTGCTTTATATATTCGATAATACAGAACAAGGTTGACTTAGCGAGCACTTGGACTCCCGTATTCGAATAAGTGTAATAAGTTATACAACTGATATCAAAGTCATTATTAACAGAACGTTATATATTCCATTTCCACATTAAATGTGAGGTAATTTTTGTAAAGTATTATGAAGTAAAATTTTTATGTTTTGAACAAATAGGAAGCTGTAGAAGTTCCGTTCTTAAATATTGTTGTCTTACAGTATTGAAAGATTATTAAAAATGTAGCAATTTCTGTACTTTTAAAGACGTAGATCACTTCCATCCTGTGGTATGAAATAGTAGATAGCGAAGCCTTTGTGGTAGCCTGACCCTGATTTAGAGCAGCTTGTTGGGCTGCAATTGTCAACATTATTTCATATCCAGTTTCTGCATATAAGGCCTTTTTTAAAATTGTAATTTTTGGCACACTTTAGCTTACGGTAGTAACACTAAAAGTGGGCCTTTGCGATTGTCTTTCGAAAGCTCGAAATTTAAATGAAAATAACGGCTTAATCACGCATCTGACACGAAAATTGAATAACCGAATTTGTCTCTACAAATTTGCTCTCTTATGTTTTTTTTATATCTCGTATCGTTTCAGAGATATTTGGAAAAATAACGGCGATTTTGGGATGTATGTATGTCTGTCTGTCCATCTGTCTGTCCGTAACGTGTTCCCTGTTTCTAAGACGAACCATTCAAACGATCATCACCAAATTTTGCACACATAATTGTAGGCCGCCAGAGACTAGAACCTCCCTTTTTCAAATTTTTCGGGTCAAAAATACGGTAGTAATACAAAAAAAGTCGTTTGTAATATAATTGTAATTGCAAACGAACCGTTCATCTGTCAAGAAAATTGAATAACCTAATTGCTAGAGAAACTAATTGGTAGAGGGGAAATTCTCTACAACTTCACTCTATTATGTTTTTTTCCATATCTTCCATCGTTGCAGAGGCATTTGCAAAAATAACGGCGATTTGACGATGTCTGTCTGCTTGTAACGTGATCCCACTTTTTAGGTAGAAACTTTCAACCGATCGGCACCAAATTTTACAGACATAATTGTTGGCTATCAGAGACCAGAACCTCGCTTTTTGAAATATTTCGGACGAGAAATACGTTAGTAATAGAAAAAATCTGTTTTTAATGTAATTTTAATTGCAAATAAATCGTTCATCTGACGCGAAAATTGAATAAACGAAATTGTAGAGGAGAAAAGTCTCTACAACTTTGCTCCTTTATGTTTTTTTCATATCTCGTATCGTTTGAGAGATATTTGGAAAAATAACGGAGTTTTGACACCCTCCACTGAATTAACGAAAGCCAGCCGTTTGCAGATGTCACGTGACATTCCTAGCCCACACCTGTCTCTGGCATACGCCACCTTGCGTTGCGTATTTGATGATTTTCTTAGATTAGATTAATACTTGTTCCTTAGATAATGTATACGACATTTTGTAATGATGTGGAAAGTGTCAGTTAAGTAAATTTTGTCTATACTTGACAACCTATATTTTAAGAATTTTTTTTGTTTTTATTTATTTTATTTTATTTTATTAAGTTTTATCTAAAAATTCATCTACATTGTAGAAGGAGTTGCCATTCAGAAATTCCTTTAATTTCTTTTTAAATACTAGTTGGCTATCTGTCAGACTTTTGATGCTCCTTGGTAAGTGACCAAAGACTTTTGTGGCAGCATAATTCACCCCTTTTTGAGCCAAGGTTAGATTTAACCTTGAATAGTGAATATCATCCTTTCTCCTAGTGTTGTAGCTATGCACACTGCTATTACTTTTGAATTGGGTCGGATTGTTAATAACAAATTTCATGAGTGAATATATATATTGTGAAGCTACAGTGAGTATCCCTAGATCCCTAAATAAATGTCTGCTGGATGTTCTTGGGTGGGCTCCAGCAATTATTCTGATTATACGCTTTTGTGCAATGAATACTTTTTTACTCAATGTTGAATTGCCCCAGAATATGATCCCATATGAAAGCAGTGAATGAAAATGGGCGTAGTAAGCTAATTTACTGAGATTTATATCACCAAATTTTGCAATGACTCTGATAGCATAAGTAGCTGAACTCAGACGTTTCAGGAGATCTTCAATATGTTTCTTCCAATTCAGTCCCTCGTCAATGAAAACACCTAAAATTTTGAATATTCTACCTTAGCAACAGATTTATATTCAAAGTCTAAATTTGTTAATGGTGTCATGCCATTTACTGTATGAAACTGTATATACTGGGTTTTATCAAAGTTTAATGATAGTCCATTTGTAGAGAACCACTTAATGACTTTCTGGAAGATATCATTTACAATTTCATCAGTTAATTCCTGTTTGTCAGGTGTGATAGCTATACTTGTATCATCAGCAAAAAGTAATAGCTTAGCATCTTCGTGTATGTAGAATGGCAAATCATTAATATATATTAAGAACAGCAAAGGACCCAAGACCGAACCTTGTGGGACCCATTTTTGATAACTCCCCAGTTAGAAGAATTAATTGTCTCATCTACATCATGTGAACTGTTTATTTCAACTTTCTGCACTCTTCCAGTTAAGTATGATTTAAACCATTTGTGCACTGTCCCACTCATACCACAATACTTAAGCTTATCTAGAAGAATCCCATGATTTACACAATCAAAAGCCTTTGAAAGATGACAAAAAATCCCTACTGGTGATGTCCGGTTATTCAAAGCATTTAATATTTCATCAGTAAAGGTATATATAGCATTTTAAGTTGAAAAGCGTTTTTGAAAACCAAACTGACATTTTGTTAGAACTTTATTTATACTAATATGTGAAGCAACTCGAGAATACATAACTTTTTCAAAAATCTTTGATAAAGCTGTCAGAAGTGAGATGGGCCGGTAGTTGTTGACATCGTATGTATCCCCTTTTTTAGGCAAAGGTTTAACGATAGCATATTTCAGTCTATCTGGGAAAATACCCTGATTTAATGAGCTATTACAAATATGACTGAGAATCCTACTTATCTCCTGGGAACAAGTTTTTAATACCCTGCTGGAAATGCCATCAATTCCATATGACCGTTTACTCTTGAGAGAGTTTATTATTTTCCTAATTTCTGAAGGTGAGGTGGGTGGAATTTCAATTGTATCAAATTGTGTGGGTATGGCCTCTTCCATGAATTGCCTTGCTCCTTCTAATGAACATTTATATCCTATTTTCTCCACAACATTTAAAAAGTAATCATTAAAAATGTTTTCAACTTCTGACTTTTTGTTAATAAAGTTTGTTTTGATGGTAATACCCTCTTCCTCTGTTCTTGGTTGCCCTGTCTCCCTTTTAATAATATTCCAAATTGTTTTAATTTTATTATCAGAGGAGCTAATCTCAGACATGATGCACATGCTTCCTGATTTTTTAATAACTTTTCTTAATGTAGCACAGTAGCTTTTATAATATTTTATTGTTTCTGGGTTATTACTCTATCTTGCGGACAGATATAGTTCCCTTTTTCGGTTACACGTTATTTTTATTCCTTTAGTAAGCCATGGTTTTTTTGCTTGGTTTCTTAGAATTAAATTTTACTAATTTCTTGGGGAAACAGTTATCAAATACCCTTACAAATGTATCGTGAAATAAATTATATTTTTAATTAACATCATGTACCTTGTAAACCTCATCCCAGTCTAACTGTTGTAGACTTTCTTTGAAATTTTTAGTTGTTAAGTCATTAATCGAGCGCACAATTCTGGTGGACTGTTTCGAATTACTGAACGAAGCTATTTCATATACTGTTACTAGCTGTGCACCATGATCCGAAAGACCATTCTCAATGGGACAAGCATTTATGTTGTTAAACTTATCTTGGTCTATAAAAAAGCTATCTATCAATGTACTGCTGTCCTTTACTACCCGAGTAGGAAAATCAATAACGGATGTCAGATTGAATGAGCCAAGTAAGACTTCCAGGTCTTTCTTCCTATTACACTCTTTCAGTGAATCTACATTGAAATCACCACAAATAATAATTTGCTTCCCCCTATCTGACAGATAGCACAACAAGGCATCCACGTTTTCCAGAAATAACTGAAAGTTCCCTGAAGGGGACCTATATACTGTTACAATTATAAGATAATCATCATTAAGATTAAGCTGGCAGGCACATGCTTCAATATGCTGCTCTACACAAAACTTTTTTGTTTTTAAATTTTTTACACTGTGATAGCTTTTGGCATATATGGCAACTCCTCCTCTTATCTTATTATCTCTACTTACATTTGAGACTAATTTATATCCACTGACATTCACATTTTCCATACCAGTGACAATGTGATGCTCAGACAGGCATAGTATATCTATTACGTTATCAGTTTCTATACCATCTAAACAAACTAAAAGCTCATCTATTTTATTCTTTAGTCCCCCAATATTCTGGTGAAAAATGCTAACATTATTTTTTACTTTACTTTTCTGAGAAATATTTGATTTTTCAACATTTTTAGCACCTGTCTGCCTGAGCTTCTCACTGGACACTGATCTTAGCCTAAAAAAGAAGTACCTTCATGAATTGTCCCCCTTAAGGATTTTCCTATCAACCCAGCTAGTTTCCCCTTCCCTTTCCTATTGAGATGCAGGCCATGCCTAGTGAAATCCCACCTATCAATAGCATCCACAGGAACCACACCTATGTCCGACAGAGTGGCCGCCCTAAGCAGTTGATCAATCTCTATATTGACTCTCCTGACGGAGCGGTTCAATTGGGGTTGATCATGCCGCATGAAAGCAGGCAACAGTCCAACATTTGTCTGGGTCGTTGCAGAAGCTATTTTAACCAGGTCACACTCAATATTGTAGCCCTGATCCCTATCAATGCTTATTGTAACTTACATGTCGTCATTTCAAAGCAATGGCGCACTGAAGAATTAGCAAAAAGACGGCGTTCTTCGTACGATAAATAACAATCTAGTATCTACAAATGCCATATTAGCGTAAGTTAACAACGGCCATCAATAGTATGAGATTAAAGAACGCATCTTCGAATTGTTAACTGTAGTATAGTGGGCGACGCGTTGGACTGTTATGGTGAAGGTCAATGGTTCGGATCCCGCCACTACCTAATTTTTTTTTTTCCTAAAAGGGTTTCAGACACTCATTAATTATTTTTTATTATTTATATCCTTATTTTGGTCTAAAATGTTTGTATAAACTTATAAAACTACAAACACGTCAGTGGGATTTTTATTTTTATTTTATTTATTTATTTATTTTTTTTTTTTTTTTTTCAGAAAATGTTTGATACCATCTGGCAGACGAATGGACTAAAGGCCTACTCAGGTGGTTTGACCTCGTCCGTCAGTCGATGCCACCGCTCACGGTTTCCAGACGATACCAGTCTCCGCAGTAAAGGGCAGGCAGCTCCAAAGGCAATCAGATAGCGCGCCCGAGTGGGGCGGACGGTAGATTCATTAAAGGAGGCGAGCGAGAGGACGGGGGAGCGGCCAAAGAAAGCGCGAGGGAAGGAAGAAAGGCGAGAAACGTGTGGGGGCTAAGCGCGTGTTTATCCTGGGGGCAACATAATCCCGGCCGGGGGCTTTTTATCATTATTTACGGTTATTGCCGGCGGGCGCGGCGCAGCGCGGCGAGTACAATGTTATCTGGCGCCGCGTCACGAGAGGTTCGCGCAGGCGCAGTAGCGGCGCTAGGCGCCGGGCGGGGGCATCGACGGCAGCCACGGCAGATCCGATTTATGGCGCAGCGCCGAGTGCGCTTCTTATCTGCCGCCCAATTAAGGCGGCCAATTGAAAAATGAAGGAGCCGCCCGACAGGTGCAGCGGCCGCCCGCTATAAACTTTTAATTATCACCTCGGGGAAAAAAAAAAATCAAGCTGCGGGCGAGGAACCGGGCGGTTTTGGCAGTGCTTCCGTACACCTAAGGTGACCAAACGTCCCGATTGTTTCGGGACTGACACGATTTGTTTGCCTGACGCGAATTTTTTTCAAAAGTATTACTTAAAGCTTCCGGGCTGAGATGCCGTGGTCCATACATAAAACTTTCCCCTGACGTTTCGCCCTCGTCTGCAGAAGGCATCCTCGGAGGTAAAGCGCCGCTAGAATGAAGGCTTTCACGGCAGGTGTCGACATTACTTAAAGCTTCCGGGCTGAGATGCCGTGGTCCATACATAAAACTTTATCTCCGAGGATGCCTTCCGCAGACGAGGGCGAAACGTCAGGGGAAAGTTTTATGTATGGACCACGGCATCTCAGCCCGGAAGCTTTAAGTAATGTCGACACCTGTCGTGAAAGCCTTCATTCTATGATTTTTCAAAGGTAATTCGGGACACCCATTTGATCCGAATTTAACAATCATGTGCCGATTTCTACATCTACATGGGATTCTCTGCAAATCACATTTAAATGCCTGGCAGAGGGTTAATCGCATAACCATTATACTATTCACCTCCCATTCCATTCTCGAATTAGGGTTGCCAGATCTCCGGGCGCCGTCCGGAGTGCCCGGGTTTGGAATGAATTCTCCGGGTCTACGGGCCAATGACTCTCATCTCCGGGCTTGAATGTAACCTTCACTTAACATTTTTTACGACACTTTTTAAGTACTATGCTCATGTAGCGACGATCTACATCGAACTGAACGTATCTTAACCCTTAACTAGTATAGGAACGCAATTACTATGGAGGGATCTCTCAGACTGCTCTCTTATTTTCCATATATTAAACTAGTGTTCTGCTAAATATATATTTTTATGACTCCCTGTTGTTTATTAGACTTGTTAGAGGTGGCATTAGTAGAAATTTTACTTTTTTAACCATGTAGTATGGGTAATATGACAAGTAAAACACAGGGCAATTAGCAGTACATTTTCATTTTTTGTGCTACGAAAATAACAGTAAGTCATTATTTCCCTAAACACCCACAGATTATCATAATAGAGATTATATTACAAATTCACAGCGTGATTAGATACAAAAATCCCATAGTAAATTGTATGCGAGAGAGAGGCCACAGCCACAGCGCTGTCGCTTAGCAGGCCGCGCTCACGAAGCCGACTGGCCAGGCGCTGTGAGGCAGAGCCTGCGACAGCGGCACGCAAACACTGTGGTCGGTCAGTGAGGCCGCGCTAGGCTCATAAACACGCAACAAAGAGCAGCAACACTGCAAGAATGCTGGCACGTGGACCTTGTCGGCCACCAGGAAGGTACACGAACGAGTCCTTTTAGCTTGGCAGGGGTGTGTGAAATATCTCGACTCAAAAAGTCGTAGCGGTCTGAGAGACCGCAGATAGTAGTTGAGGGTTAAAGGACGAACACAACATCCATGCCCTAGGGGGGGGGGGGATTAGGGAGCAGCCTCACGAACTGTGGCAAGACGCCTCAGTGCGCTCGGCCATTCCCGGCCGGCTCCTCTCTAGTAACTATGAATAACTTTATACAAATGTCAATTTCTTACTGCAACAGAACGCTACTTTTCTATTCTTCCTCTGAAAACGTTTCATTGTTGCGTCGGTAGTAATCGGCTAGCGCATTATTAAGCAAACACTGTTGCGGCAACGTGTCATCTGGCGACGTCTATTATTTGTGTTCGTTCGTTCATTGTTTATCAGTTTACCGGCAATTTTTGGAATACTTGGATCGTGTGTGAACAGACAAGCTTACATTAACTCAGATTAGTGAGTAATAACGGTGAAATGAAGTTCGTTCCGTGAAGAATTGTTGCAGGAAGAAAATTATAAAGAGTGGCTACAAAAAGTCGATACTGATGAGTGTATGTGTAAGTGCAGAATATGCAATATCTCATTTACTGTTAAGTACGACATTTACAATCAGAAGGACACAAAGCGAATATTACCACCCAAAAGAAGAATCAGTCGCTTCTTAATTTCTTGCCGAAACAATTTTCTGCAGAAGACGACAATCCTGGTTGGGGGGGGGGGGGGGAGTTGGTCGCAGTTGGGGGAGGGGGATGAGTCATTGGCCAAGGGGGAGGGGGCACGTCTGGTCTCCGGGCCTGCCTCGAGTTCAATCTGGCACCCCTATCTCGAATAGGGCGCGAAGAAGAAAGAACACCTGAATCTCCCCGTTCGAGCTCTGATTTCTCGTATTTTATTCTGATGATCATTTCTACCTATGTAAGTGGGAGTCAACAATATATTTTCGCATTCGGAGGAGAATGTTGGCGGTTGGAATTTCGCAAGTAGCCCACGCCACAGCGGTAAGCACCGTTGATTCACATCCCAGATCCTGTATCATTTCCGTTACGCTGTCTCCCCTGTATCGTGACAATACGAAACGAGCTGCCCTTCTTTGGACTCTTTGGATGTCCTCCGTCAAACCGACCTGATAAGGATTCCACACTGGGAAGCAATACTCAAAAAAAGACGGACAAGCGTAGTGTACGCTATTTCTTTAGTAGTTCTATTGCATTTTTTAAGGGTTCTGCCAATAAAACACAGTCCCGATTTAGATATTCATCTCACTTGTCTAATAAATAATATAACGAAATATTTCTTATACTGATTTATAATGCTTTATTACTCTCACTATAAATTCATTTCGATATATATATATATATATATATATATATATATATATATATATATATATATATATATATATATATATATATATATATATATCGTGTGCGAGCTACAAACATTATATAATAAATTCACGAATTATAAAACAATAATGTCTACAAAGTTTACAGTAATATTTAAAAATTAAATACGTGAAATGATAGTATGATCAACTTCATATCTCATTCTTCCAGAAGTCTACATATGCCATTGCTGTTCCGCTGCAGGTCTTGGGCTGTGCATGCTCTTGGATGATTTACTTGCGGAAATTGCAGCAGGTTGTCAATGGCCTGTAAGTTCCCGCATGAACACAAAACACTCTCGCTGATTCCCCACTTGTGAAAATTCTTGTTGCATCTACCCATTCCAGACAGCAGTCTGTTTAGAGTCTTTTAGAGTCTTCCATCTCTGCCAGTCAAGTTGTGCACCTTGCGGCAGCGTTTCCTCAGCATAGTTGGCATGTCCTTGTTGCTCCCGTCATGATTTTATTCTGGTAGTTCTTGGTGGGTCTGCGAGTGGTGAGTGTAGAAAAATGCTTCTTGACTTAAGGCGTCTTGGTACAACTTGGTATCCATGTAATGGGTGACGTTGAAGCTGTTTTGATCGTTCTATTCTGCTCTGTACCGAGCGACGGATCTTTGGTGGAGCGATTCCTGATAGTGAATATAGGTGTTCAATTCTTGTAGATTTAAGACAGCCAGTGATAAGCCTACAAGTCTGATTCAGGACAGGGTCTAGTTTGTTTGCATGACGTGACCGTTCCCATACAGGGCTTGCAAACTCAGCAGCAGAGCGCCCTTGCTGTCGTACTTAAAACTTTTGCATTAGCTTCCCATTTTGACGTTGTCAGTTTACCAAGTAAGCTATTCCGTGTTTGGACTTTTGCCCTGCTCTTCTCAATGTTTCGCTTAAATGATAGTCTCCTATAAAGGGTAACTCCCAAGTACACTGGGGACGGGCAGTGTTCTGATCTTGAACCATTCCACCAAACATTCAATTCTCTCTTTGCCTCTCTATTGTTAAGATGGAGTAGACAAGTCTGGGTCTTGCTTGCATTGGGCTTCAGCTGATTTTTATTGTGATAGACTTTCTACCGTTTTGTTGATGTTGCCAACATAATCATGAGAGGCCGTCAGGATGGTAGGTAAAATTCTACCGTTACATACAGTTAAACTAGAAATAGGTATCTGAAAAACACTAACAAGAATAAAGTTATATGTTATCCAAGACAAATAGCACATTTATAACGGTCATACTATTAAAAGAGAAGTCAGAGTTGACCGAAACTGGTAACAGATTAATAAAAGCACGAAACACGACTCATTAGTATGTGTGTGTGTGTGTGTGTGTGTGTGTGTGTGTGTCAAAGCAAACTGTAGTTTTCGTAAGAACTCTCAAAAGAATAATGGTACGTGTTATACACTATATCAACACTTTTATAATGACCATACTACTGATAGAAAATCCTAAGTCGAATGAAATTGGTAAGAGATTAATAATAACAGCAAATCAATGCAACTCGTTACTGTATGTGTCGAAGATTATTCCAGCTGAAAAAATTACATCCGCATACAAAACACGAATTTCCCACATCTCAAAACTATAAGGACATCATAGTTACGTCAGTTGATCCATATTTTTACGACTGTTTTCTGTAATAACTCACACGACTGCTCGCACGTTATGGTATAGAAATATGGCGGCGAGGCCTCACTGACACAAATGATACATTATACAACATTGGCAGTCTAGTAATAAATGTCTGTGGCTAAGCCCAGTCTATCAGTATCTATGGTCGAAGGTTGTGATATGTTTGGAGTGCTGCAGCAAGTTATCGAAAATTACAGAAATATTATAAAAGCGGTATACATACAGATAATAATAAAGAACAAACGGAACATCTTCCAAAATAAACAGCACAGCCTGTCAGCAGTATAAACAACGATATTACGATATAAGTTAAATATTTAACAAATGTAAATTAAAATGAAAATTTGTATAAAACCACCTATAACATATTATTGTATTCACAGAGTCACCTGAAGTTGGCCGTCAAGGACCGAAATGAATTCATAGTATGAATGTAATAAAACATCATATAGCAATGTAAAGAAAAATTTTATTATATTATTTATTAGACGTGTCTCTCAAAGATATATTTTACGCTGTGGGCCCCACAGACAGAAATTATCTCACTTGTATCACAGTATAAAGGTATGTTTACACTGGAATTTGTATCGGCACATGTATGCGGGACATGTATATGCTACTTTGGGATATGAATCGCGACTTGTATGAGCGGACAAGTAGCGACCACATACGTGTACGATCGCGGGTTACACCTGTTGATTTGTATCAGATTCTGTTCGCGATGGCTTTCCACGACGATATCGAAGATTTTACATTTTTTATGTGTCTGTGAGCATGTTCTTTTGGAAGTTGAAAGGTAAGAAAGGAGGAGGAAGGGGATGGTGGCAACGAGAGTTCCTTCGCACACGCGCTACTCACGGAGCTTACGTAATGCTTGTTCAAGAATTAAATGTTGAAGACGGGCGTATTTCAAAAATTTTGTTAGAAGAGGCCCAGTTGGCCCTGACACTCCGATTTTTGACCACTGCGGCACCCTTTTCCACTTTAATATATTTGCATGGAATTTCAAATAGCTCAATATCCAACATTATTCTTCGCAAGGCCATTGAGCAAGTTTTATCCCAAGAACTTAAAGTAGAATGGATGTTATTAAATTTGTAATAAGAATACATAATACTGTACACTATGTAATTCTTTTCCTTATTAAATATTAGAATATATACCTTGCACTATAAATTTCTCAAAAGTTGATAAGAATGGGAAACTTTTTAGTGCTTTAGAACGATTGGATGCAATCGCACATATTCAACTAGCTGCATCGCATTTTGTTTCGACTACCAACTCATTTTTATTTAATGAACAAAAAATCGGCTCTGAAAACACAACACGGTACACCGATCACTAAAGCAACTGAAGACCGAGCGAATATTCGGTTTCGGTCAGTTTCGGCCGAAATACTGGTTTCGGCCAGAAATCAACCGAATCTTCGGACTGGCCGAAACGCATAGCAATCCTATGCACACGATAGGCCTAAACGTAAGTAAAAAGAACCCATAACCAAACACAGAAATTAGTTTATATTTTTCCTCGACAGAATGGAAAGAGTGAGCCTTGACAGGCCGAGGATTACTACTACGCGACTTCTTTTATACTGATTTTGGTTTGGTGGTTATTCATCGTGGATGAAACGGCTCTAAATTTTATTTGGCTTGCCTATATGAAATGTTGGTTGGTATGCCTGATAAACGTTCGTAATAAAATACTGTATTTTATTTAACTTGATACACTGCGTCGTATTTATCTTTTTTCTAAACCTATTTGTTAATTTAACACTTTCGTAATGATTGAACATGAAGATTTTTATTTCTCATGGGCTTCTAATTTGATAAGTAAGTCCCGGTAGTTAATTTATGTCGAAGCCAGTTACAAAATAAATAGTTTATGCCTGATTTTATCGTGGGATTGACCTTGAAGATTAGATTTTAGGTAAATTTCCTTTCACTTACGTACTTGACAAATTATTCTTCCACATTTTAGCGATCTGTTGAAAACCAAAGATATTAAAAATACGATGAAGGGTTCTAATTACTGAATGATTTTAAAACATCTTAGAATCTCGCTCATTTCCATATACTTCAAAATAACACGGTTACAATAAATGCACTCAGAGCTGAACTTACAGAGAGAACTAAACTCACAGAAAAGCTTAACTTACAGATAGAGTAACTCAACTGTGGGTATTATTTATACCAATATTCTGACAAAAGATTACCATAATTTAAGGTGTTTTGAATATCTTATTCTATGGCCTTTATTACTGTAATTTACAAAGAAGGTAATTGATTTGCTTAAATTTTAGAAAAATACGTGATTTCTGCCTCGTAAAAATAATGAAATATTTACAAATGACGGAAAATGGCGATCCTAATGCTACGACCGCGATGTAGTGTTACAGCATTTTTAATACGTGTGGCAGTTTATTAAAAATGGATGCGTCAGAATACCACTTTTCTGCACAAGGGTCAAGGAGATGTGATCCAAACGTGGATTCGATTTTTGCCTCGTATTAACTGACTGAAAGCTGCTTACTCTTTCGAATAGCCAAATATTAGTAACAACAAATCACAATAAAGGTAACGTGTATTGACAGGCCAATGTCAGAATTCCCAGGCTACTAAACATTGCTGCGCCGGAGTGGCCTAGCGCATTGAGACGCTATGCTCCGATGCGCGAGGCCGTTCCCCGTCGGGGGTCCGAATCCTCCCTGGATGTTTGTATTGTCTTTAGTATAAGGTAGTTTATAACTAGTTTGTAAGTTTAGGGACTGATGACCGTGCAGTTAAGTCCCTTAAGCTTAACAAACATTTACATTTTTTTTTTTACTAAAAGTACGCGAGTTTATCCAGCAAGTTTATGCGCAAAAAATACCCTTTTTGAACCAGAGGAATTACTCTACAAAAGTAACACTATACGTCATAAGCAAATGAAAATAAACAAACTGTAGATTACGTTCCTAGTTGAAATATCACTTCTTACAGAAACTGTGCGAATGGTAAACGGCTCAACATTTAGTTTTTGAACAAGAACTTGGGTTTTCCAGGACCGCTTACTATCTACTGAATTCCTAGAAATTTTAACTGTTCAGTTTTCCTTATGATATGCCCAGTTCGTGTAAGTGAAATGTCATTTTTATTTTATTTTTATTTATTTATTTTTTTAATTTTGCGTTAGAAACTGTAAAAACTGAGTCTTACTGTGATTTAGCATCAATTTATTTTCCACAAGTCATGAACTTATTTCTTTAACTGCCTTATTTGATGGTGCATCAAACAACATCTTTCACTACCAAGTCATCAGCAAACAGAAATATTATTGCAACGTGCAGTGATACATAATTACGGAAGAGTACTACCGGGTCAGGCGGTCTAGTTTAGTTCTCGTGACATAGGTACTGGAAAACTAACAGGAGAAACAAGAAACAGAGACTCTTTAGACGGCGAGTTAAGTGAAGAGGAACTAAAGCTAACGAAGTTATCTGATTTGGGTGCCCACAATTAGACCGCCCAAGCGGAAAATATCTGAAGAAGTAAAAATAAATAAATAAATTACTTTTACTCATTGGATACGAGAATTAAAGTCCGATAAAGGTGACTTCGCTACGAGCACGAGATTACTAGTATATGGAGGAAGTAATCCTCTTCGCGTCAGTTTCTACGTATTAAATGAGAACGGCAACACTACTACCAGCAACGTAACACTCCTATTCGAGACTTTTCTCTCCAGTCAGCTACCACTTTGAAAGTTTGTCGAGTGTATAGTCACGTTTGGCAGCAGTGATTACAGGTAGTCCTGGAGAAGTAGTTTCTATCCTTCCATCATTACGGTTCAGTATTTCCTTTTCTTTTCTAGGCTGCATCTTAATCATTGATAGTCTCCCATTTTCTTTACAAAAATGTGTACCGCTATGGAGTAGTGACGTCGAAGATGAGTTTGAAAAGGAAACTTAAGATTTAAAGTCCCGCCATTGGAGCTCACGCCATGATTATTGGGTAACGGTTGGGACAGCGTTGTCAGATCACTGTTAAATAAAGTAGTACACAATTATATAAAATGACTAAGTATCAGTTAATTACATGTTCCACAAATCTTACAATTAGGCATAAATTTAAGATTGAATTCCGTCTTATAACTTGAAACATGTTCTCTTGCTAAACATAAAGGATGTCTGCTGTGACTTCTACGTTGTTGTGGTCGTCAATCCAAAGACTGGTTTGATGCAGCTCTCCACGCTACCCTGTCCTGTGCAAGCCTCTTCATCTGAGAATACTTATGGCAACCTCCATCCTTTTCAGTCAGCTTTTGTGTTCTTCCCTCGGTCTCCCTCTACGATATTTACCCCACACAATTCCTTCCAATGCTAAGTTGGCAATTCCTTGAGGTGTCCCACCAACATATCCCTTCTCTTAGTTAGGATATGCCAGGAACTCCTTTTCTCCCCAATTCTGTTGAGCACCTCCTCAGTACTAACGTGATCTGCCCATCTAATCTTCATCATTCGTCTGTAGCACCGCATTTAGAAAGCTTCTATCATCTTACTGCCTGAACTTGTTATTGTCTACGTTTCACTCGCCACACTCCAGACAAATGCTTTCAGAAACGACTTCCTAACATTTAAACTAATATCGGATGTCAACAAATTTCGCTTCTTCAGAAACGCTTTTCTTTCCATAGCCACTCTGCATTTTATATCTTCTTTACTTCGGCCATCAGAAGTTATCTTGCTACCCAAATACCAAAACTGAACTACTACTTTTATTGTGCATTATCTAATCGGCATCGCCTGATTTTCTGTCACTATATTCCATAACTCTTGTTTTACTCTTATTAATGTTCATCTTATACTTTCCTGTCAAGACACTATCAGTGCCGTTTAATTGCTGTCTCTGTCAGAATTACTATGTCGTCAGCAAACCGCAAGGTATTTATTCCCTCTACATGGACTTTAATTCCTTCTCCTTGCATTACTTCACAGCTTGCTCAATGTCCAGTTTGAACGACATTGGGGAAAGTCTACAACCCTGTCTTACTCTCTTCACAACCACTGCGTCCCTTTTATGCCCTTCGGCTCTAATAATTTCTGTCTGGTTTTTGTATAAGTTGAATATAGCTTTTCGCTCCCTATATTTTACCCCTGATACTTTCAGAAAGTGTATTACAGTCGACATTGTCAAAGACTTTCTCCAGATCCACAAATTCTAAAAACGTAGGTTTCCCTTTCCTTAATATATCTCCTAAGATCAATTCGTAATATGAGTTTTGTCTTGTGTGTTCCTACATTTCTCTTTAATCCAATTCATCTTCAAAATGTTTAAATGTTTGTTAAGATTAAGGGATTTAACTGCGGGAGCATCAGTCTCTAAACTTACAAACTACTTATGAACTACCTTATACTAAGGACGACACAAACGTTAATGCCCGAGGGAGATTCGAACCCTCGACGGGGAATGGCCTCGCGCATCGGAACATAGCGCCTCAATGCGCTCGGCCACTCCACCGAGGCAATTGATCTTTCCTAAGGTCGGATTCCACCAGTTTTTCCATTCGTCTGTAAATAATTCGTGTTAGTGTTTTGCAACCATGACCTATTAAACTGATAGTTAATTTTCATATTTGTCTGCATTTGCTTTCTTAGGTATTGTAATCACTAGATTCTTCTTGACGTCCGAGGGTATTTACCTAGTCTCATACATCTTGCATACCAGATGGAACAATTTACTTCTACAGACGTCGACATCTAGCATATGGTAAGGCCTGCTCAACGTAACCGGCCGACACGATGAATATATTTAATATCATATCTTTTAGAATACTTGTTTTAGGCCATACTTTATCCCTCTATAATTATATTGTCTGTATTATTTACAATTGTAATAATTTGAAGATGGCGATGTTAAATAAGTCATAAATTGAGAGCTTGATTGAATTTTTTGAATAAAAACGTGTGTAGTTGTTCATGTATTATTAACTTTATTAATGTTATACAACAACAGAATGCAAATCAGCCTAATAAACTAAAACTAAGAAGAGATAATACTAATTATATTGTAAATATCTCAGAACTGCTTATAATCGGCTGCGATGGAGTGACCGAGCGCGCCAAGGCGCTTAGCCACGGAGCGCCCGGTTGCTCAGCGTCGGAGGTTCGAGTCCTCCCTCGGGAATGGGTCTGTTGTTGTCCTTAGGTAGTGATGATAAAAGAAGTCCCATAGATTTACAAACATTTGACGATTTTTGCTCAACCTTCAGTAAATTACTCGTATACTGTTTCATCTTCTATTGTCATATGACATTTGCGACTTGTAGGTACTGGTACATACATCTGACATTGTCTGTGGGCGAGGGCTGTGAGGTCGCATTGACATGGGCCGTACTTTACGGCAATGCGTGGCCACAATAGCAATGCTGCAGTTTATAATGGAAGAAGAACCGAGGCATATTCATAAGTTTATAAAACTCTTCTGGGTGTTGGACCGCATCGTCAAAATATCAAATACTTCACCGACGTTTCGGTCACTATTGCAAGTGGCCATCTTCTGGGTGTTACGTAACACCCAGAAGATGGCCACTTGCAATAATGGCCGAAACGTCGGTGAAGTATTTGATATTTTGACGATGCGGTCCAACACCCAGAAGAGTTTTATAAACAATGACAACGGCCGCGGAAGCCTTCGTTTACATATTCATAAGATTTGTCACTTGGATAAAGCCTTCGATAATGTAAGGTGCTGCATGATGTTCGTAATTCTGAGAAAAATAGGAGTAAGCTGTAGGGAAAGGCGCGTAATACATTGTATAAGAACCAAGTGGATACAATAAGCGCCGAAAGTCAAGAACGAAGAGCTAAGATTGAAAAGGGTGTAAGAAAAGGTTCTGCACTGTCGGCATCACTGTTTAACTTGCGCAATGAAGACGTAATATCGGAAATAAAGAAGAGGTTCAAGTTTGTGATAAAAGTTCTGGGTAAAACAATATCAATGATAAGATTAGCTGATGACATTGCTATCGTCTGTGGAAGTGAAGGAAAATTACAGGTTCTTTTAAATAAAATGAAAAGACTAATGAGGACAGAACATAGATTGAATGTAAACCAAAGAAAGACGAAAGTCATGATAACTAATAGAAATAAAAGTAGCGAGAAAATAATATCCGAATTGGTGATCACAATGTACACGAAGACAAGGAATTCTGCTACCTTTGCAGTAAACAAACCCACGACGGAAGAAGCAAAGGGGACATAAAAAGAAGACTAGCACAAGCGAAGAGGACATTCATGGGAAAGGGAAATCTACTACTGTCAAACATCGCTCTGGACCTGAGGCACATACGTTTGCAGCACAGCATTGTATGTTTGCGAAACTTGGGCTGCTGGGAAATGAGAACAGAATAGCATTGAAGCATTTCAGATGTACTTTAGAGAGTAGTACAAAATATCATGTACTGTCATATACTGCTTGTAAGTTTATCTTTTAAATCCATAAATGCCTGCATATTTGTGATTTTTGGGCATTTTCCCAGGCATTTATTCTGGGAATTTGCCCCAACTTATAAATGTCGAGGCATTTTGCATCACTAAGGAAACACCGATTGGTATACATTCCTCGACAGTGCGTTGTTCTATGTTTTGAATAGCGCCAAATCCCTGTTCCGTCTGCTTTGGTTCTTTTTATGATGTAAGAGTAGCCCTTATAGTGGCCACATGGGTTACCCTTCTCGGTCGTCGATGTCTCCATATAGAAACTGTGACTGCAGGCAGACGGTGTCGAGAGAGCGTTTCCGGTGAGAGAGGACTCCCAGGGTGAGGGCAACGTGGAATTACCACAGGAACAGGAGCGGCTTAGCGAGGGATACGGCTGCAACGGCTGCAGCCTAGTGAACAGGTAGACTGGGTGCAAATGTCGCAGATTTGTGGTTGGGTGCAAATGTCACTGGGTGCAATTGTCACATATCCGGTACTGGTAGGTACTTGCACGGGTGTCACTTCGTAAATCTGTACATTTTCGGTTGAAAACTATGGCAAACCTCTTTGTTTCCTTAGATGACAGTGTTGATACTAACACGTGCTTTGTCAAAATATTTTCCACTTTTGTTTTAACGTTATTCGTGATACAAAACATTCTTTCAACAATAGCATTAGTGCTTGGAAGTGAAAGGACTAAGTGCAAATGTAAACAATGTTTGTAAAATGTAAATATTTTTTCATTGCACCCAACCGGCTTGTCTTTCTAGTTGTAATTAAAGATTACCGACTTCAGTTTTCATTATTGACATAGGCTTATTAAGATGTGGTATTCTCTTGAAATCTTAATTTTCTATGAATGGTTTTCGAAAACTAAAAGACTTGTCACAACAATTAATTGATTAATACCAAGGCGCAATCCTTCATAATGCCAGTTCAGTACACTATACGATATTAATAAAGGAGAATAATTGTAAATATAAGTTTTATAATAATATTATTATAGTACAGAAATTTATCAGCTTTTTTATCTGTAAGGGATATTGATATTGTAATTACGGCGTTTGATTCTCCCAAGTCTCCTGAATCCATTCATATAATTATATTTGCCGTATGATCATTCCCTAATTTGTTATGGATTTTTAGAATAATGTATTTCAGTTGCAATCTGTGAGAGCCACCCTCGCTAAGCCAAGAGCGCCGTTTCCGGTTTCCGAGCAGATTAGGAAAATCCTAACTACCTGTATTCCATTCACTGGGTCCAAACTGTTAGCCAGCCGGCTGGAGAACCCAACAGCCTGGCAAAACCCGTCTTTTACATGGAAACAATCAGCTTCCCCCTGTATCTGTATTGTCTAAAAACGGTTTTGAAACGTGGTCACTTTGACAGAAAGAACAAAATAATTTAGAGAGTTTTGAAATGTGGCTATGGAGAAGAATGTAGAAAGTGAAATGGACCAACAGAATGAGAAAGAAGGTAGTGTTGAGCAGAATAAAAGAGGAAAGGAGTTTCATGAGAATAATATAGAAGAGAAAAACATATTGGGCGGGCCACATATTACTCGGGAATTGAATACTGCAGAGGATAATAAAGGGAAAAGTAGAAGGAAAAAGAGGGAGAGGAAGGAGAAGGTCTGTTATGCTAAAAGATGTGAAGAAATTAAGAACGTGCAAGCAAATGAAGGAGGATACCCATGTCAAAAAGGCATGGAGGATGTCCAGTTGATACCTGTCTGAGGACAGATTTACACAAAGAGAGAGAGAGAGAGAGAGAGAGAGAGAGAGAGAACATCGTGATGCTTATCTCAAATGGTAAGAAACACCGACTGAAACGTAAAATCAAGGAGGCTGTCTTTCATGAAAGAAAAAGAGAATGGGTAGTCAACACAACTAAGATGGTTGGGAAGCCCTGTGGTAAGAACAGTAAAAACAGTGTAATTTGCAACTGCCGGCTGCGGTGGCCGAGGGACTGAGGCGCTCCAGTCACGGTCTGCACGGCCACTACGGTCGGGGGTTCGAATCCCCCCTCTGGCATGGATATTTGTGCCGTCCTTAGTATTAGTTAGATCATAAGTAGTTTGTAAGTTTAGGGGCTGATGACCCCGTAGTTAAGTCCCATAAGCTATACAAATATTTGAACATTTGAATTTGCAACTTTGGCAGAAACTTTAAAGAAAGAACTACGCTCCTTGGGAAACATCAGTGATTGTATGAGGGTATTACACTACGAAGATATGGTTGCTCTCTAATTTAGGAGAGATATATTATGTGCAGTAAAGAAAGAGTCGGAAAACGTATTAAATGAAAAGGGCATTTCGAGGCGCATTTTAATAATGTCCTCCTGGAGAAATAAAAAAAAATAAATTATATGGCAGTTAGAGATCTTCGGCTATGCAGTCATTCTTCAGGCCCTTTTTAGCGCCTTCTTAAGTACTTTCATTGGAACACACTTGGCCCCTTCTGTGGAAGTCACGCCGTCAGTCATCTTTGGCTTGTAGGTGCTCATAGATTATCGCTGAAACAACAGTACAGTTAGCCGACATATCATAGTGGCTCCTCAAACCGACAACATGTCAGATTATTGCATGACAATGAATATATTTTAAGGTGGACGTCGCCTAATGACTTACTCATTTTAATTTTTATGTAAGTTATCCTAGAAAGGATAATTCTATCCTGTGTTCGCATCTCAGTTTTTAAGTCGTATTTTACTTTCTTTCGTTGTTTCTTGTAGGACTTGAGAATGGGATAAGGTTGGTCCCGAAACATGTCGTTCTGACATTTTTTATACAGGGTGGATCACCTAACACTTGCACCGCAAATATTGCGGAAACGGAAAGTGCGATTGATGTGCGGTTTTCACAGAATGGATTGGTAGTCAGGGGCTCGTAATTTTAGCCAACAAACAGATTGTAATATTACTTAGAAAGTGTTTCAAATGTTTGTATAGCTTATGGGAATTAACTACGGGGTCATCAGTCCCTCAACTTACAAACTACTTATCAACTAGCTTATCCTAAGGACGGCACAAATATCCATGCCCGAGGGGAGATTCGAACCCCCGACCGTAATGGCCGTGCAGATCGTGACTGGAGCGCCTCAGTCCCCTCGGCCACCGCGGCCGGCTTAGAAAGTGTATTTTCTATGCAAACATATAGTTTTTTTTTTTTTTTTTTTAATGGAACCATGCCTGTAGACATTAAGAAACTAAAAGTAGGGTGCACGAGAATATCAGTAGTGTTTGTTGCAGGATTGTAGTGCAGGTCGTTTACGAGATATCGTTTTTTGAAACGTTCTCACACCGACACTTCTACAATACCTGTGATAATACACACTAAAAAACAACATAAGTGCATACACTTGTTATGTGGATTCCTACCAGTAATGCGACAAATGACAATGACAGGTTGTGTTCAAAAGACCACCGGCAGCAGAAATACACGCTATCACACTGGTATGGAACGACTGCTGCACATGTGCTAGAATTTCAGCGGATATGTCCGAGTAGGTTGCAGTAATACGTCGTTGTGGTTGTTATATCCTTGTAGACAGCATCTTTCAGCTTTCCCCAGAGAAAAAATATAGGCATCAAATCCGGGCAACGGACGGACCAAGGTATAGGTCCTCTGCGTCCAATCCATCGCTTTGGGAACAATTCACGAAGACATGCTGTTGGGGTTGAACAGCCATCATGTTGGAACCACAGATTCTGCAGAGGAACGTCTTCTAGCATCCGTGGAAGATGGT